>CM045458.1:17827935-19226215 GCA_024666655.1 Dascyllus trimaculatus
TTGCTTTGATGAGGGGGAAGGGAAGCACAAAGACTTTTGCCTTTTTTTTTACTCCCTCCCTCCCTTCGTGCATCTACCCTTACACCCGCTCAGGATCGCTGGCTTGTGGTGCAAGATTTGCCAGCGATTAAAACGACGCGCTTCGTCTTCGTGCAAGCTCGAAACTTCGACCAGCAGCTTCAGCGTTCAAAGATCAACGAGTAGATGGATGCACAACTTTGAAGAAAGCTGTGCAGTTAGCGTTAGTTTGCTGACAAAACCTGCACTCGGGGTGGCCAAAGTCTGACAGCTGAAGGTTTCAACGACGTGATGGCGTACTTCCTGACTCCCGCTACGCATCATGGGATGTGGAGTTTGCGCCGAGGAAGCACTTCCTCTGTAAACAAAGAAGCATTTCCCCCTCAACAAAGAAAATAAAATGAAATATTAAACTGTTGCATGTTGTTTCATCAAAGTTTATTTTGCAAATCCTTTACAGGTCACCACAGACATTTTGTATTTTATTAAATACTTTTTTTAATTCAGGAAAATCACATACTGGTGTAGTTTCATTAGAAGCTAGATAAAATGCATGTGTGATAATGAATAAGAAAAAGCAAAGTTTAAAAGGGCCATACTTAGCCTACAGTTTCCACAGTCTTACAAGTCAACAACATTACACAAAGGAACTAAGGGTCGACCGAATATCGGTTTGGCTGATTACAGGATCAGATATTTAGCCTTATTCCATTTTTTCACCAGTGCCTAACAAGACTAGTTACTTTAAACATGCACTGATGTGGCTCTGATTTTAACCTACAGAGGTTACAGACAACCTCTGTAGAGGTGGTTACAGAGGTTGTCTGTAACCACCTCTCTGTGGCCTCAAGCAATGCCCCAACCACAACTTTTGATGGCTTCACGCCATAAGTAATGACTACTGTTAGCACTAGAGGACAAAAGTTGAAAAGTTTTTCTTTCACATATTTCTTTTTCTTCTTTCAATTAATTAAAATTTTGTATTCTAAATATATATTGCATTCTAATATCAGTTTTTTTGGTCCCCATGATTTCTAATAATCATTGTTAATAACAGTCCATATTGGTCGACCCCTATAAGGAACACTGATAATGGGATTCTCTTCAGTTTACACATTTTTAGTATGTAACATTTAAACAGATGTATAAGTGTATGTCAAGTGTCATGAACTAAGAATCTAAATTTTACTGCTTGAAGAGGAAATGCATGAAATCAATAGCAATAACAGTTCATTCTCAAAGCAAAACTTCTATAGCACCTATTCAAACAACATTAACCATCACATAGATTTAATAAATTCAAGGGAGAAACTGCCACTATAAAATACCTGAACAAATACAGTACAGTGAAGTGTTTTTTTTCCCCTTAGTATGCATGAAATACTGAAAAACCCACCATCATTATTGTGATAATTACTGCTGAGCCGTTAAATTGTGAGTCCTTTATTTTACCAGACACCTCCTTGCTAAATAGTTGGAAGACAAGAAAATGCAGAAACTAATCAACAATGGAGATGCCGCAGACCTGACACATACACATGTGCTGTGATATGTGTGTACTTTGGAATATGTCCATGTGATTGTGTGGGTGGATAACCGATGGTGAGGCCACAGCAAATTCCTTCTTTTACTTCCTGGCAACAAGGAGGGTATGGTAGAGAGGTTTTATTACAATGTGCAGATAGAGGGAGCTGTCAATTAGATACTCTGATGCACGGCGCTGCAGGTCGGCATCCATCAGGAAATCTCCGGCCTCCTCTGTGCTTTGGTGGAAGTTGTAGACATGGCGAACCACCACTTTTCCTTGCTGCCTTGCCATCACGATTACCGTCTTCTGGAAGCTCACACCAGCGAAGTCTGGGCTGGAAGTGGCCGGCGTGACAATAATGCGAGGTCGGCCTCCGTCGGTGCGGGTGGGCTGCATGGCGCCCAGTTCAGTGTAGGTCGACCTGGCACTGAGGGGGAGCCAGCGAGGGGAGAACAGGGCATTCCATGTCACTCTCTTACTGGAGTCATGACCGCTGGGCCCAAGCTGGGTCTGGAAGCTGAAACTGCGGTCATCGCGAGTGGGGTTATTGATGACCCAAGGGGAACCCCAGGAGGAAGACAGGTAGTTACGGGGAGTGAAAATACTGCAGTTGACATCAAAGTACTTGGCAAGTTGGATAGGTGAGGCAGAGTGGAATTGGAAAGCAAGATAGAGGAGATCACGGATAGTCTCGTAATACTTCTGCATTAGGGCAGATTGCTTCTGAAGACGGAAGAGATGCTGAGGGGGGATCATGCCATATCGAACAGCCCTGAGGGCGGTCTCAACTGTCGTACTAACAGGCTGGTTCTGGCTAATCCAGCCCTCCAGCGCCTCGTAGAGCTCCAGCTCACTCTGCAGAATGAGGTCAGAGCGCTGGAGCAAGGAGAGGAGCAGGTCTTCGCTGATGGAGCCCCATTCTCCGCTCTGCAGCACAGAAGACAGGTTCCAGGACAGGTACTGCAAACAGCTGTCCCGAAGGGTCATGTCTCCAATTTGTAGTGCATAGTTGTACCAACCAACTACATGGCCTGTGGGTGAATCACTGGAGAGATGTTGTGTCATATATTGTGTCAAACCCTGCTGCAAGGCCCACACATGATACTTGCTGGCCAGCTTATGCAGAGAAATAGCTTGATCTAGGCGCACTGAGATATCACCGCAGTACAGATACCTGCAAAAGACATTTTTGAAAGCATTGTTAAATAAAACAATATTTCTGCGAGGCATACTATGTTCTTTTTTCTCCTCACATCTGAGTCACTAAGAAACCCACACTCTCTGCTTTTAGACTGTGAGCCTCAAACAGTAAGTGTAATTTTAGAATATTTCACAAGATGGAGCTTTTCACTTCCCCAAATTGAACGGAAAGAGGCGAAATGGAGAGTGAAGATCTATAACTTTTGACATGGTGAAAACACAACAGCATCTACAACCAGCTTCACAGTTTTCTGAATGCGTTTGTTTGATTTGAGCAATTAACTCAGATGGTTACACCCTGCAGTCAGTCTCACCTGACAAACTTGTCGAAGACGGCTGCACACTCAGGCGTCTCCCTCAAAACCAAAGTGCTGCTGTTGCGGGTGAGCAGCAGTTCCTCAAAAACGTCACTCTGCAGGGTTAGAACCAGGGTGTGGGCCTGGATCACCTTCACCTCGTCCGTGTTGATGGTCTGCACCCGAAGAGTCACATCACTGCCATTACCCATCGTCAGCAGCGTCTCCATACGCTGCACCAAACTCATGGAGTGGTTCAGCACCGTACCAGCATTGTCGGATGCTACCTCTTGCTTCAGGGCAGCTGTGGGAAAAATAGCGCAAGATGGTGGAGACTTGTCAGAAACACAATCAAAATGCCGAAAAAAATCACACCTGAATTTGAATAGTATTCATTCTCAATCACTGTTTTCTTCACCAAAATTTGCATCAGCTTCACACTGCTTTTCATATGCACCTTTTTTTTTTCTACAGCTTAAATCACATTTGACACAGCAAGAGCTGGAAAATCACATCAAAACCCTTCATCTAAACCACAACTGATAAAAAAAGCAGGCTTGCACATCCTTGTCTTCTTCTGCTATCAATTAATAGAGAAAAAGAGCAACAAGCCAGGTGGCTGACTCAGAAAACCTCAGATACCAGGTGCACAGAAAAGAATCCTGAGTTTGCAGCGCCATTGCAGATGGCTGCTTCTATGGGCCCTCTCGAGCATAACTACAAGTGGCACATACTAGAGAATCACACATGAAAGACTCAGCACGGCGAGTTGCTGTTTCCATTCTGCGCTGCCACAGCCATCAGCAGCCTCGTTGGCCTGGTACTGGGGGTTTAATGAGACACAGGGGGAGCGCACTTGGCTCCCTGGGAAGCCGCACAGTCTTCATTTCTCCACCACAATCAAGTGCCCCCACTTCAAAGTAACTTTTTTCCAATTAGCCAGCCAGCACCCTGGGCCAGCTTAGCACAGAGGAGTGTATAAGAGGGTGTATTGACAAATGACTCTGGCACAGTGTTCCCAATTGAAAAAATCACTAAAGTCATTGTAACAGGGGGAAACATATATCTTGTATTTCTATTTGTTACATAATGAACTTTTCTGTCAGGTTCTGTTCTGAAAAGAGACAAGATCTGTAAGATCCAAATCAAAGTATAAACAAGAAAAACTTATGAATAAAAAATGTTTCAGCAAGCTGAGAAGAGCTGAAAATATTACATAAACATTTTATACCTATCCTTTATAGTATCCAGGATTAAATATAACAGCAGCGTAATGTGGCCTTCAATGACTTGGTCAAAATCAAAGTCAGATCTTCTTTTAAGGAGTAAGAAAAAGCTTTCCCCCAGCACTTGTACTGTGCTGTATTGCTGAGCTGGAATAAAGCCAAGCAGCAAATGGACTTGCCTGTCTTTCCCTGCACCCAGCAGACAAACAGATGAGGACAGGATGAGTGGAATAGATAAATACCCATCTTTTGCCCCGAGGCTGGGCACGAGCCACACATTCATGCTGTGCCCTACTACCCACTAACGGTATGGGGGGGGGACGTTAGACTGAAATAGAACAATACAGCTTCCCTTACAATGTAAGATTTTTTTTTAAAAAGATGTAAAAGTGAAAATAATATTTAGTAGCAAAAAAAATTAAGTACTGATAGCATTTGTTGCCTTACCTCCGCTAACTGTGACAGAGTGGAAGTGGATGAAGAAGAGCAGGGTGCCCACATAGACCCATGCAGGAATATCTTGTTCACATGAGCGTACCATATCTTCTCAGTTATTCCCTGCTTCTCTTCCTTTGTCCTTTCCCCCTTGTCTTCCTTTTCTGTGTGCCACTCTTCTCCTGACCCTTCTTCTTGCTGCCTTTGTCGTATGCGTGCCGAAAGGTGTGTTGCCCTGTGTGCTGCCCGGCTCCCTGTCCTGGACTCTTTATGTAGGACGCTGGCCTTTCCCTGGCGCATCTCACAACCCCACCGACTCCATTGATTGGTGGAATCTGGCAGGGGCGTTGCTATAGCGACAGCTTTGATTTTGAATTTCTCCCTTTTGGATGTTACATGGCATTGATCAGTGGCATCGGGCCAGCCAAGGACTCAGCTTAATGTTTTTTTACTTTAAAAGTCAGTGGGGGTTAGGCGCTATTAAGAATCAATAATAACACAGTTGCACATTTTAATGGAACTCGAAATGCAGCAGACCTCTGCGCTGAACATTTTTTGTTTGTGACACCCAAGTTAAGTACAATCAGCCCCATATAATTAGTCAGTTAATTACCACTGGTTGCCGTTGAGACTATCTCCCAAAAGTAATTGAGACTCTAATATGTGTGACCAACTGCAGTCAATCAAATTTTATAATTTATTTATAGGGCAGTTTTTCAGCAGAGTGCAATTATTTCTCTGATGGCAAGTTAATCTTACTAATGTGAAGATAATTTCATTGGTGCTGGGTCTGCTCATCAATTTGAGGCAAGCTTTGTCTGTCAAACTCAAGTGCCAATCAGGATTTGATGTAGTCGCACAGAGTTTACGGATGTTAAAACAAACATATTTATCTAATATCCATGCAAAATAAGCTATTTTCAGGTGCACTCTTTGCATCACAAACCTTGCACAGTGCAAAGTGCTTAATGAATGTGTGCGATACGATTTCCAGCTGGATATGGAGTTAATGGTCTGCCACTTGCAGGGAACATACTAACCTCCAAGCTATAATAATCAATATGAACTGATATAATGACTCAAAGTGAGGTCTACCGCCACATCCCACAAGCGAATCCTACATCCGAGAATAGCACGCAGTCACTGGGATGCAACAAAAATATGTTTCAAAGCAAAACAGCAGCCATGACAACAACACATAATGCTTCTGGTCATAGCCTCAGGGGCTTAATGAGATGTTTACAGTACCATTGAAATTAGCCTTTATTTACCACTCGGCTGCCATCGATCTGTCAGTCAGAGAGGGGTCAGTCAATACTGAGATCCCTGTTAAAAATCTTCTTGATAGTATAAAAGAGGTATAGATCTGATACTGTAAAGAAATAATCAATGCATCTGACTTGGCCATTAGTACACTCACAATATTTATATCACCATGCGGCACTGTGATAAATGTGTTTAAAATAGATCACGATCTACCTACTTTGAGAAAGACAGGGAAAGGCATCATTTCGGGGGAAATAGGTTGTGGTGAAGCCCCAAAGGCTGGCAGGCTGCAGGAAAAAAAATGCAGGGGAAGAGATGTCCTGTGAGACCCCAACCTGAGCCACAGCTATGAATAACCTGACACATTCTCCGAGGAGAGCAGTGCTGCTGAGGTGCCCTAATGAAGCCTGCTGCAACAAAGTGGACGAGACAAGGCACAGGATCCGGTGGCATCCTCTTTCTGTGGATCTGTGGAGTCAGACAGGGGACATAGATGCATATAAATAACATTCATGAGTGTATATTCATGATGATGTCAAAATACTAATTTACCTGAATTTATAGAACAGCATTTTATATATTTGGGTTTGTATTTGCTGTTTCATTCAGGCCACTGTTAGCTACAACAGAGTAAACCCAAAGCCCTCTTTATGCGTGCATCTGAAAAGGACATGTCCTTCATTCAGGTCACATTGCTTTCTCCTTTGATTTAACTTCCTATTAAGAATCTAACAGGACCACAATGCAAAGGGACGGATTGACGAGCTGCTGGGTTTGTGAGAGCACCCCTCGGGATGAGATCCATTGAGGAATCAATGCACCACAGGGGGCTCCATCACGCAGTATAAACAGTACGTTTAGTGCAGGCTGAATGCCAGAGCTAGCTTCAGGAAGGTGTCCTGGATGACCTTACTTTTGTGCCGGACCCGAAGGGGATGCAGCATTTAGCCAGGTCTCCAAATCACAAAATACATGGCACATGTTAAATGCGAGCAAATGTGCAAAATGTTTCTAAGATAAAAGCAAATGTAGTATAAAACACAATGGAATACACACTGGATTATAATTATAAATGACTCGCAGAAGCAATGTGTCAGTGCATGTCAGCAATGGAATATTTAGGTGGACTCCATTTAGCAGTTGCTCATTTGTGGCACAGCTTTTGTTCTGGTTCAAATGAAATCGAATGAAATCAAATCAGGTTGATTTATAGAGCATGCTTAAAACAACCTGAAGTCACCAAAGGGCTAGACATGCTATCTCTCAGGGAGCAGCAGAAACATGTGCAAAAACCATGACAGGAGAAGGACTTGTAAAATCAATGTGTAACACAAATCAAAGCTTTAGAACTTGTAAGACCAATTTCTAAAGTAAACCTAATATATAAACGAAAATATAAGGACCATTAAGAGCAACTAAAAGCCACTGAAAACATGTACATATTTTGAGATTTTAAAAAAAGTCAATGGAGGGGGAACATTTGATTGATAGAGAAAGGCTGTTGGATCTGCTACTGGTACAACTACAAGTTTTACAATTAAACAAGTAAGAGACGGTTTGTGGCTTCATTAAGGCAAGCAAACAAATAAACAAAACCAAGACAAATAAACAAACAAAAAGAATGAAGAGAAAAAAGGGAACGACATGGTTTCCCTCTGGAGACCAAAATCTGCTGTTATTCTAATCTGACAGTAAACGCTTGTGTTGCATAATCTGCCACATCTACACACAGTCAATAATGCAAAACACAAAATATTACATAAATCTGCATCATTTCGCTTTCAGGGATGATAAAAACATAGGCAGTGATGGAATGTTTCTATTCACATCTGTACTGCAGAAACATCTATTGAGCCATCAACTTTCTGAAAAAGAGACGATCTAAAATCAAAATCAGCAGCTTTATTTCATTTTCTTATTTATCATATGACTGTTAAGAGGCAAGGCCTGCGAACTATCGATAGCAGCATCTATTTTGTTGCATAATCTTATTTGACTGTGTGTAACTGAAAAAAAAACACAGCAGTAAAGCTCTACTAGAACAGTGCTTTCCACCAGGTGGCTCTGCTAACTGGCTACACAGTCGCCTGGTGGATGACGACTCATCTGACGTCTGTATTCTGTCAGAAAGCAAGCACAGCCAACAATTATACCAGTATGTATGTAAATTCATCACGTCATATGTGTACATATGAAAACTCACCGTATCATAACTGTACTTATCCATATGTAATTTTCACTATGTCCCTAGCTTCATCATGCTTCATGTATTGTCTCTGAGATCTTTTTTTTTATTATTCTATCTTTTTTTTTTAGCCTTGTTTTGTAATTATTGTGCCTCTTTCTGCCTTATCTGCATCCAGCTGCTGTATTGTGAATTTCCCCAGCGAGGGATCAATAAAGTTTACCTTATCTTATTATGATTTGGTTTTAGATGCTCTTCCTTCATTTAACCCCTCCTTAATGGCATACATTACAACTACATTATTTCTAAACTGAGCTTAAACTGCATGTGAGACTTTTTTTCCCCCTGTTAAGTTGGGGAAAGACATACAAGTAGAAGTAGGCCAGCTCCAAAACTAAGCTGCTGCAGCTGCTTATTGTATATATAATATTAATCAAGGTGCTTTTAAAACATATCATTTCAAAGCACCTTAAGAGACTGATTTAATCACCAAACCTGTGAAAGTCATTAATCATCAGTCATCAGTGTCTCTGCATGCCAAACAGGTCCCAGTTCAGATCACGGTGCTCACTCTGGATACAAGTGGAGGGCCCATGTATCTCACTGGAGAGGTGAGTGGCCCCTTTGTTTGGATGTAAGCTGCCTGAAACAAATAAGTAGGCCGGGCGCTAATCTCACAGAATATGCAAAGCTGCAGGCAGCACAGAGGTTGGAGGAAGGGGCAGAGCGGTTTGAGCTGAGTCTTTAGCAAAAGCAGGATATTGCATTTGCAGGATAATAACAGTCATAGCGCACGGAACAGCTGATTCTATGGGACTGAAGATGGATCGATTCTAACATGGAGGAATAACAGAGAAGGGGAGAAGCGGAGGGCTGTTCTAGTGGATTCGAGTAAGTGAACGCACAGATATTGATCGAAGACGTTGGTAAAACTGGAAAGAAGAAGGAAATAAAGTTACTGAAGTCGGTTATTCTCACCGGAGAAAATCTACCTGAGCCACCTGTTGGAGACGCCGCCACAGCTGCTGGCACTCTCAGTCCTGGTAAGAAATCCCCTGATTGGTCACATTACATCAAAACAACAATAAGGACCCTTATTGTGTCTGATGTTTATTTCACAGTGGGCATACGTCAACCTTGTCATCATGATTTCAACTTTGTACCTTATGTCAGTATAGGGCATTTTATTGGGAAATTAGCACGCACAGTGAAAAGCTGCCAGCAAAGGTGCCAGAAAAAGTAGTGCAAAAATAATGGACTTAGGGTCAGGGTTAAAATTCAGAAAATGTCAAATATTAATGTTGTTTTTTTTTTTAAAAGCTGATTTAAATACAAGAAGACAATGTAATTTTATTGTCAGATTTTTAATATGGACATTATTTACAGTTTTGGTCTGTTTTCCAGTGTCAATCTGCAAATGAATACTTTTTCTTTCTTTCTCTGACTGTACTAGATAATTTAACAAAACAGGGAAAATCTGTAAAACAAAACAAAACAAAAAACATTATATGTGTGTGTATATATATATATATATATATATATATGTGTGTGTGTATATATATATATATATATATATATATAGTCTTTCAAATAAAAGCAAACATTTGTGCAATGATAATATGTTTTGCTGATTTAAATACAGCAAAACAGTGCAATTATATGATCACACATTGTAAAAACATAAATTAAATACATTTCCATATGTAAGAAATGTAAAATGTGGGCATTTTTTCAGATTTGGTCTGTTTTCTAGTGTTAATCTGCAAATGAATACTTTTTTCTGTGACTGTACTAGATATTATCTGTCATTAAATGAAAAAATAGTTAAATTTAGATTTAGATTTTAGCATTTTCAATCCTCAATATATATAAATATATATTAATATATACGTTTTATACTTTTTTCTTTTAAATCAAAGCAAAAATTTCTAAAATGATGGTATTTTTGCTAATTTAAATACAGCAAAAATAGTGTTATTGTATGGTCATACATTGTAAAAGTAAATAAATTAATAAATGTCCATATGTGAAAATGTAAATTTTTAAGCAGACAGTATTTACAGTTCTGGCCTATTTTGGGGGGTTCATCTGCAGATTAAAACATTTTAAAAAATGATTTAACTCAGTATTATCTGTAATGCAACAAAACAGAGAATAATCTGTAAAATGACACTCAAAAAATGATTTACAATTTTTCAGTTCTTAATATATATTTTATTTATTTATAATTACATCAAATCTGTAAAATAATGTGCTGTGAAAATAGTACAACTGTATAGTCATACATTAAAGAACAAATTACCATTTGTAAAAATACAGATATTTGATCTGGGCATTGTTTAAAGTTTTGGCCTGTTCTTTTAGAGTTAACATGTAAATGAATATGTATTTTCTGTAGTTTTAGTAATTAAGGTAATTTGACAAAACAGTGAAAATCTGGAAAAATATCAGTAAATTGTTAAACTGATAAATTGTTAAAAATTACAAATAAAAACTATTAAAATATATAATGTAGCCTAGAATTTCCAGTCCTTTAAAAAAAAAAAAAATCTCGAAGGAGAAAAGTTTGACTTCTGACTCTATGACAGACAACTTAGTGGAGTCTTTTGGTTTTTGTGTTCAAGGAGGAGTAAGAGAATCTCATCTCAGAGGCCTAAAACAGTTCTTTCAAAACCTAAAAATCACCAAGCTTGCCTGTGGTTTTCAGCAGACATGTCCTTTGATTTTTATATTTAGGTCACAGTCACAGCTAGAAAGCAATAATTGAATTGCAATTGAAAGTAATTGGAATAAAATGCTTAATACAAACACATTCTGTCATTAAATTACATATGATTGCTGAATGACACCATTACATCTGCCGGAGCAGGGATGCTGGGTGGGAATACCCCTTATGTCCCATGATGAAATGTTGAAATGATGCTTCTACTAATTGCATGGTCCTGGAAGGCTAGACTGAGCTGTGACTACAAGCCAATATAGAATAGCTCTATTTTATAATTAAAGGCAGGGGACAAAATCCAGATTCTTCAGTGACTTTAATGAATCTATTTTAATAGATAGCAGTTTGTATGAGACACAACTGACCAGTTTTGTGGTGTAACTCCACTGGGTTGGTACAGTACGTGTGTGCTATTTTTCATGTACCGTGCTGTGGCACTGAATGATCTGGGAAAAATGTTTTGCCATGAGGTGCATGCAAAGTAAGTCTTGTTTTAGTAGTCCTGGATGCAAATAATATAGTTCGTACCTACAGTTTTGCATGCATGTTTAAATAATCTGAATATTTTTGTTGCAGAATTTAAACAGAAATCTGCAGTGAAGCAATGACCCCTACTAGTGCGCCGAAAGGATGTGGCTCCAGCATCAGCTCCATATACTACAACCTGTGTGATCTGACCACAGTGTGGGGGGTTGTGGTGGAAGCGGTTGCCGCTGCTGGCGTGGTGACTTCCTTTGTCCTGTTTGTCATTCTCATGGGCTGCTTACCGTTTGTGACAGACAAAAAGAGAAAGGGTATGGTAGCCCTGCAGGCCAGCATTTTAATCTTCACACTGGGACTCTTTGGACTTACTTTTGCCTTCATCGTGGGCCGGTACTCCACCAGCTGTGCTGCACGAAGGTTCCTGTTTGGAGTACTGTTCTCGGGGTGTCTCGCCTGCCTGGTGATGCACGGGCTGTGGATTGCCCTGCTGCAACGGAGAGGTTGGAGGCCTAGGTGCTGGATGCTATGCCTGGGAGCTCTGGGTCTCTGGCTGGTCGAGGTGATCATCAACACTGAATGGCTTATCATCACTGTGGTCAGGAGCCCACCCAGAGGTGTCATTACCTCTGACCTTTCCTGCATCATTGCCAACCAGGACTTTGTGACGGCTCTCATTTATGTGATGGTTCTACTGCTAGCTGTAGTGCTGATGGCTATACCCACACTAACACACAAACATAAGCAGTGGCGCCGAGATGGAGCTTTCATCCTGGTCACAGGGCTCCTCACCATTGCTATCTGGGCAACTTGGATTGCCATGTTCATCCACGGGAACCAAGTGGTTGGGAGTCCCAGCTGGGACGATCCTACTCTGGCTATAGCTGTGGTGTCAAACGCCTGGGTGTTCCTCTTTCTCTACACAATCCCAGAAATCTGCTTGCTGACACGAGAGGACCCTGACCAGGAGCAGCCCCATGATGAAGACGTCTACCCTGCCAGGAGTCTGGTTTATGACACCATCATTAAGGAGCCGGAGCCAACCCAGCAGAATGTGTACATGGAGAATAAAGCCTTTTCTATGGATGAGCTGCCAACTGGTACAGCACAGCACATTAAGTTGTTTATCAATATTAATCTTGCAATAACAGGAGTAATTGCATTCAGCTTATTTATGTATAGATGGGTGCTGAATTGTCAATATCAATGATCAAAATCAATCAACCAAGCAGATAGGACTGATGTATGTGTAGCTATGTAAGGACATTTATTCTGACGATACTGGCGGCAGTAGACCTTGTGATGGCTGCTAGATTATTATTTCTGACTTTGACAAAATGGTATAAAGTAACTATTTGTCAGTTTCTAAATATGGTCTTGATCTTGTCACTGAGTATATTATTGAAAAACACGTGAATAGCAACTTGCATGGAGGACAGATTGTTAACTGTAGTGATATTACAGTATTGTTTGTAACCTGTAGATATGCTTTCTATCCACCCTCTGTCCCCTTATTAGAAAAAAATCAGATCTGCTTACTCAATGTTGTTTCTTTGGCTGATAATATAACATGATGCAGTTACATTAGTCACTTGCTTGAACACAACAAACTCCATATTACAGTACAAAGTCTGTAAATTATGACATTTATTTACTTGCAAACAACACTTGCTTAGAAGTCTTACATTGTCAGTACACCCCAAACAATACTACAGGACCTCAGTGAGTATATCAACCAATATTAGCTGCCTACTACTACTACTACTACCACCCACTGTATAGACCACTAGTTCAGTTTTTTCCCTTTACTTTGTCACACACCTTTATATTGGCATCAGTGTATGCTGTAATCATGTATATACTTCATCCAAATTTAAAGTGGACAATAGAAACTACAGTGTGTTTGCAGACATGTCAGAATATTCAGCTTGTGTCTGATTTACCAGAAAATCACTTCACTAGTCAATTGAGTCTATTTCTACAGTCATTGCTATAGAGACTGTTGTCCAAGTACCCTTTTAAAATCGCACATGTATAAAGTGTTATATTTCAGTTTTTCATATCTGTTGTATATAAAAGCCTTATGCTAAGTGTGATCTAAAACCAAAAATGCTATCTAATAATTGACCGAACAATGGCCATTTTTAACTCCCCCTACCTTTTGTTCACCAGTACCAACAAAGCCGGTGTCTCCATATGGGGCTTACAATGGCCAGTTGCGAAGTTGCGTATACCAGCCCACCGAAATAGCCTTGATTGCCAAAGGTCTGACAAAGGTGAGTGTGGTAGTGTTACTTTACACCACAAAACACCTCTTCTTCCTCACATCTGAAATAATCACTTCTATGCATGTTTCTGCAGATGGACCAAGACACGATAATGCTTCGAACGACGCCCCCGTCTCTGAATCCAGGAAGTAGCAGCTCCCTGTCTCGCTCAGTTGAGTCCTTAGCACCCTAAGGACTGTCAGAGGTTGGCAGACTGAGTCAAGAGCATATTGTCACCTACACACTCGGATGTCACAGCAGTGAAATAAATGTCGACTGCGGGTTTGTTCTCAGAGTTCGTAGTATCAGATGTTTTATATGACAATTTCTCTTCCGTAGAAGCATGCTTAAAATAGCAACAATTGAATCTACAGCAATATGTAGTAATACGTCCTAGTTCTTCTCACAAACTATTTCTTATACTGCATTTTGCTGATGCTCATACACTGTTGAAGCAAGCATGACTTATTATAAATACTCGATTAGAAAAAGTGACAACAATGAATGACTTCTAACGGGGTTATTCCATCTCAAATCATCAGGGGCCTTCCGCTCGACTTCCTCCGATTTAGTTGAAACATTTTTACATGGATACTTAAAATAGTGTTTGTGATTTAGGAACTTTATTCAAAATCTGCAATATTGGACAAATACATCAAGTACTGTCTGATTATGAGTGAAATAAAATAGGAAAAAAAAAACTGATGCATCAAGTGAAGTCCTATTTTTGAGCGGCAATACAAACTAACAAAAATATGTCAGGAAGTATTTAATCCATCAAGCAAAAATTTAACAAGTACCTTTACAAATATGCATGCTTAGTTATGATATTAAAATTTTCAGGCAAAATAGAGATGGACGAGCAGAAGTTGTTCTAGAAACTGGATGATTTGAGACACAATGACCCTGAAGTTAATGTACGTGCAGCCAAAACTGAAGATTTACATATCAAAAAGTTGGACCTCGGTGCCTTATTTCTGTGATTTTTGTATGGAAACTCCAATTCTAAACCTTCAACCAGCTATAGACCAGTTTTGCTCACTTGTAGCTTCACTATCTGGTCCCCAAACTAACAATCATGTAATGGAAGGGTGGAATGTGTTTACCTAGCTATGAGAAAGACCAAAAACTATTCTGTTTTTGGTTTTCTGCATTTTTCTAAATCTAAAACTCAAAGTGAAGCAAATGTGACTTAAGGTAGGTTAAGGTGGAGAAACAGCAGCCAAGAATCCGATAGAGAATTTAAAGTAGCAGTCTAGCCACAGTTGTGTGCAGTGTAAATATAACTTCCTAGAAACTATGAGAATGTATGTGAATCTTCTCTTTACACTCATAAATCTGCTGCCTGTTATTGGTTAATCTGTTCAAAACTGCGTGAACATGCTTCGTTCACTTGTGAAATGATGTTGTGATTCTCTGAAAGCCTTATGATTTTGTAGTGTTTTGGATTTTTAAAAGTGTAATTTTATGCTAAAGGTATAAATTCTAAGTTATTAAACCTATAAAGGTTATGTTAATTATGTGTGGCTGTTGGCTCTTTGGATCATAAAGGTGACAACTCACAAGGAGACCAATGTGGGATACTGAAAGAGGAAGTGTCACGACGATTACCATGTATACTGCCCCGAGCAGTCATTTACATATGTTTCACCTGGTGGTGCCACACGCTGGGACTGGCTCTCCTACTGTGATGTGTGAGCTAATACGACTACAAAGAAGAAAACATTGTTGTAATGTTGCCGGATCCAAACAGCAAAATCCAACAATTAATCAATGTAATGAGCTTTCTTGTTTAAATGTAGGGGTGTAATAGTCTTAGAACTACTAAGTGCATGTCCTAATATAGTTTGTCAGTATTGTTGCAAACAAAAAAAAAACAAACCGTTTTAAACAAATTATCATTTACAACTGCTTTGACTTGCAATGAGTTCTCCTCCTCCTCTTAGAATTATTTACATAGAATTTGTCAAACACACACGCTTTGAAGAGCTTAGAGTGTGCTGTGGCTGCCTAGCAGCAGCAGCAGGCAGAGTCGGCTCTCTCCTAATTAGTCCCACCATCCTGTACCGACAGCAGCCACGAGCGCTTACTCAGAAAAGAAATTGCTCACAACTGGAAATCAGACAGCACAGTATTGTACGACAGAACGCGTGTGCAAATGTTGAGGCTGTATTTTGCCATGCCTCGTGTATACAGCCTTTGATCCATTTGCAAAAAACATGCAGATAGGCAGTGTAACTTGTACATGCTGATGGCAAACAAAGGGAAAATTGTATGCAAATTTAAACAAATAGAAAATTCAGACATTATTTATTTTTATTTCCGATTCTAAATTCTGCTTCTTTACTTAGTAGGCACTAAGATCACTGACTCAGTTAGCTTTACATTGACAGAATACATTACAGGCTGTCCCAGAGGAGCTGCAGCTGGCTGTTACTCGTCCCATACTGGGCAACTGGTATAGAGTCACTCTGCAGAAGTGACATTTCTCATAACATTTTGAGTGTAATAGATAGAAACTCCTGGTCTGTTACATGAGCTGAAGTCAAAAACAGCAGCTTTCCCCCTATAATCTGAATATCTGTCTTGCACACAGGTGGTTACATGACCAATGGTCGAGGTGCTCAGCTCAAGGGAGTCAGCACTCCCAGTCACCAGCAGCTGTTCCCACTTAATACATTTCCTTGTCACTGTGACAACCCTCAGAGGACAAACATAGATGAAAAAAACAAAAGACTGAAGGTTTTACCAGTCAAGCTGATTAAACAGAAATGTCTGAACTCACAGACCAGACAATTATTACAATATATGACCATCTGTTGATATTGTTCAGTTGATCACTATTGCAGAAACATTAACATAATGTTTGTTTTCAGATCCAGGCTTCTTTGAATGATTAAGTTGTCAAACAGCACATCTGAATTTGTACAGTTTGCCTCAGAGACCAATATTAAACAAAGGCCTTGTTCATGAGGGTAAACCTTTTAGGGATTACAAAAGTAAATAGCTGTGCCAGGCTCTAATAAGTGTTCCGCATTTAAAAAGGCTAATGTGATTTATTTATCCCAAGACTGAGGCTCTCCAACAGGTACAAAAGGAAATAAGATCTGACCTTTTTTTGCCATAATATCAATTGTTTATTCTTGTTTCTGGGATTAAAAGTTAATTTGGGACCTTGGAAACAACAGCCAGGAAAACGTGGTAAGAAAATGAACATGCCATATTGCTGAAAACTCTGTAAAAGCTACTAAACCGGCCTGGTGGTGAGATTTGTTTTCTCGTCAGCTAGTTCCCCAGCCAAGAATGACCTTTCAGCTTCAGTTTTTGAGGTAATAAGGATAAGAACACCATATTGACTAAAAGAAAAATCAGGAAAAATTGGAATTTGACAACTAGGAAAACCATCTTCTGATGAAGACCATGTGACATAATTAAGAACAGCTAATAAATAACTTTTTGAAGATTTTTTTTTTCTTAATTTCTTTATAGTTGCTATGTTAATTGTCTTTTTGACTCATTGAATAGAGACTGGCGTGGTAAAAAAAAAAACAACATACTTTACTGGGCATGTTCTGTCAGCTCCACACAAACCCCATAGAACCAACTTTCTACAGGAAGACTGCCATCTAGTGGGTGCACCGATGAATTGATCTTCTCCTTGGCATTACCTTTATAATTTTAATGCCTATCACATCTCAGATGATGCCAGAGTGGCTGTCTAGAAATTTAAATATAAAAACAGCGTAAATACAAATTAACACTTGCCACTGAACATCGAACACAGTTTCACGGTTAGAAGTCATCAAAAGGTACCTGCCCACATGCATTTTCCAGTAGTTACGGGTGATCAGGTTGTCGTTTCAGAAGGCACTTTAAGAGCAACTAAACTTTCAAATGTCCAGTCCTTGTATGAACATGTGAACATGAAAGTGGCAGGTGAATGTTGTTTGCTACTTACCTCATGTGCCGACCAGTTTCAAAATTACACAACACACACAGTCTGCCGATGATTATCATGTCAGTTTGTGCACGTCACTGTTCATTGTAGTCACTGACAATGACGGCAGCTTGGTAATTAGAATTCCTTCAGTTTAGTGGCATTAGATGTCACTGAGGGTTCTTGAGTTTTTCCAGATTAGCAGTCCTGGCCTCATGCTGCTGCTGTTTCTGTTTCTTAAGTAGACGGTAGGCCTCCACTGCTCGCTCTCTCTCCTCCTCCATGATTCTCTGTCTGGCCATGGAGGGCTTTGTTGTGGAGACTGCAGTGTGGCCCAGCAGAGAGTTGAGAAGCAGCTCCTTTGCGGCCTTCTAGATAATATAGACAGACAAGAAAAGCCACAGTTACCCACTTACTCAAACATTAGAAGTGATGCAATAACACGTGCTCATTGCATAGCATGGTTACCTGAGGTTTGACCGGAGCTTTCTTGGGTTTGGCACTCAAAGTCGGTGGAGCCATTGAAACTTCACCGAAGGCAACGGTATCTACAACACAAAAAACACCATTTGAGTACATAACAATCTTTATGGTAACTTCACTTTGACATGCTTAGCTGCCTTAATAGAAAACTTTTAGTCACTTTGGAGCAGCTGATTGTAATGGTGAATTGTTTTGCAAATAGTTGCTTATTCACACAATTATCAAACACATAGCAAGACTAGTATTAATCGTGAGTTGTATTTGTGTCCACCTGAGGAATCCAAGTCTAACATTCACTCTTCTTTTACTCCAGTCTGGTCTATCGGAAGTAATCTGGCTCACTGCAATGTGCGATAATAATTATCTGTGGCAACTACCTCTTATCTGACTTTCCCCAAAATGTCAATTTGACTAATGCAGCAAATTCACAGAGTCCCACTTATTTTGAAAATATTTTCCTGACACTGCTGGTGCATAAATCATTAAAAGGCCCTGAAACTGTGAGCTAGTAGTTGCAAACACAGGGAAAGTGCAGTGAAACACAGTGAAACTTAAATGCAGCACAATTTTGGCCAGTGCATGCTCGAGCTGAATTGCTTGTTGTTGCTCTTATCCTTTGATAAAAATATTTCAGAGAACGCCATGCATTCCTTACCTACAAACATCTCTTTCTCCATTTTGGTCTCCTGTCTGTCCAACTTTTTCTGATGAAGCCTCTGTAATCTCACTTTATCATGCCTGTAGCAAGACCGCAAAGACCAAATAACATAGAAGTGTTAGTTGTATAATCCAAGAAAAATATTTACCACCATTTTACTGTACTTTTATAAACTGTCATTCAAACTGCATTCTGAAATTTATCACTTATATGTTTAGCGTTAAGTAATTTGAAAACTTAGCTCTATGTTTTTGTCCCAATATGTTTAACAAGGAAAGTCTTTGCATTCAGAATTAAAAGGAAATACTACGTGTCAGAGACCTAAATACAGACAAAGAAGGCCACAACCCCATACATGAATCAGAATTGATGAGGAGAATCTGTGCCATAAGCAACATGTTTAGTAAGCTGGCTGAAATCCGCTTTGCTCATTTCAAGTCAAAGTGTACTCACTCCTTCTTTTTGTCAGACTTGCCCTTGCCTGCAGGCTTCTCTTGTTTGTCTGCATCCAGCTCAGGCTGTCTCTCTACTTGGTTCTTGGTGAGGAAGAGGACGTGTTGTGTTTCATTTTCCATGCGCCGCAGGTATGCTTTCACACTTTCCTGCTTTCTCTTCTTGAAATGTGGAACAGCAATGTCTCCATCCTGGGAACCCTGTGTCTGACTGTTAGGTGCAATGGCTAAAGAGATACAAGGTTCTTTAGTAGTTATAAACAAAGCCATGACTCTCAAATGCATGGAAGTCATATAAAAACTTATCTGCTCACCTGCTTTTAGCTTTTTGGACTTCAAGGATCCTGTTTTCATTCTGTCCTTGCTCTTCATTATCTCTCGGAGCCTGAAGGGGATGTGTTCGAGGTGGTTCTCTGGCTTAGCTTTCTTGGGTTTACCATCTCCTTTCAGCTTCCTATCATTGACGTTCAGACACATTACAGCACAGACACGATGGAAAAGGTGAATAAATGTATGTTTTTGAATGCATTTCACTACAGGCATATTTTCTCGATTAATTACAACAATTTTATCAAGCTGTATCTGGTTTTGGTAGCTCCAAAGTGACGTACAGAGCTAATAACAACTAGCTCTTCTTGCTAGCTAGCTAAACTAGCAGCTTGTCTTTTCCACGTTAGCTTCCTTACGTTACCTCGGCTGTTGTCCGCCTTTGCCTGCTTGCTTTCCCGACTCGTTAATTTTGTTCTTGTTATTCTTCCCCATATTACAGTGCTTTAAATTAGCGCATTACAGTACAAAACAGTGACACATGTGGAGCAGCGTGTACGACTCAGCCTTTAACCCACGAACCTCAACCTGCGGCGGGGAGGAAGAAAAGAGGTCTCACTCTGTGGGTTTTGTCGTGTACTGAAGTTGTTTGCGGTTTGTTGGACGGCATTTAGAAGCATAGAGATCAGCTTTGTTCAGTATTAAAAATATGTATAAATACATAACTAATCATATAAAATTGAGGAATATAGTTGTGAAATAAAGCTAGATATCCATTAATGAAGCAATAAATATGTAAAATAATGTAATTGATTGAATTAGCTTCAAAAAGTGCAGATAATTTCATGCCAGAGTGATGCACTGTTCACAAGACGAGCTTTACTGTAACGCGCATCCTGATTGGTTAAAGGGACGCATGCGCCTACCTGCCACCGCTAGAGGGCGCCAACACACCAGTTTTGGGCCACAAGTTTGCCTTTCAGCCACTGGAAAAAAGTTTGTTTAACCATATAGACTCCTTGTTATGCTTTTAAGAATTTATATCTAAATTGTACAACACCGTGAAGAAGATTTACAGCAAAATCAAATCAAATAAAATAGAAAATACTAATTTATTCCAGGCACTAGCTTTGTGCATAAACACTACTTGTAAGCAGTGACCTCTGTATTAAAGGTCTTTTCTGGCAAAATGCTGTCTGCTGTGTATATGTTCCCTACAATCTGATTTAGAGTACAAGCAGTTTCAATGATGTGATGCATTTAGGACGTGACCTATGTTTAATTACTTAAGTTTAACTGACAGAAATTAATTGACAATTTTGATAACTGAACTTTTTTTTAGTTTTTTAAATAGACAGACATGCTAAATGATTGCTAATTTAAGCAAACTGGGTAATTTGCTTTTCTCTGTTTTAAGTAATTATTATAATAATATTGTCATTATATTGTATATCTGTGAGCTTGGAACACTCACATCAGTAGTTATTTCATAATCCATACATGTGACCCATGTGTGTGCATGTGTATGAACAGGACAGATTACAACCAGACGCTGTTGTAAACCATTAGATGAATGGACCAGGTGTGTGTTTATGTGTGCGCGGGAGTCTGGAATGGATTACCAGCTGTAATGCAACTCAATCTGAGAGACTGCTGATGAAGGGACAATGCCGCAGATCATGCTGGATTGTTCTCGGCTGCAGGCGTTACATAATATTTGTAAGTGGTGGGAAGATACTGATGATCACGGAACATATTCTGAGAACATCCCGCAGCTCAGCCCCTTCCAGAAACGTGCAGCTTCTGGAACATGACTCATTGATGTCCTAAAAAACATGTGCATTTGTCTCTGCTGTTATGTGTCCTTTTCAGAAAAGTCTCAAAAGCCTTTAGAGTCCTGTCAGTCAATCCTCCATGTTTCCTGTAATGTTCCCTATACAGTGTAAAAGATGTACAAGTGATGAGGACTTCACGTTTTATTAGCTGATAGCGTCATAATCTTCTCAGGGAGTGAAGCGTATAAAAGGGTTTCACTAAACGCAGCTCATCACTTAACAGCAGCCCAGACCTCTACGAGATACACAGCAGCGTACGTGGTGAGTATAAGCAGCAACTTAGACAATGTCTTTGAAGTGTGGACTGGTTTTAGTGTGTTTGTGCATTTTGGACACATTTTAACATAATATTTAGAATCAATCTTTTTCTTCTTTCTTGCATTTTTGGGCCAGATTTTTCTTGTATTTGTCAAAAAAAATTAAGTATCAGTTTATTAGATATAAAAATGTAATTAACAGGTTCAAAAATGATTGGAAATTTCGAAACTTGCATGTGCCCAACAAAAGACGTCCTCAATGCTCACTTTATTTGGTGCAATTGTGCAGCTTTGTGCAGTCCAACACAACAGTTCTGCAATTAAATGTGCCTTTATGATGCTGAGTCAGACTTTTTGACTCGGTTAATGAGGCGTTAGTTAGATAAATGACTGACTGAGGTCATCGTTGCTGTTGTGTTGTACTGGAGTGCTTTATATTTAGAGGTGATTCTTATTTCATGTCCACCCTGATCCATGTAAATAGCAGGGAGGAAAAAATTGGAATCACCTCTAGGACTTCGGGAATGAACATATTGAATTTGCACGCTCCTGACATTTCCAAAAGTTGAATATTACGAAAGTTGCAAACATAGCATTTATGGCAGAGCTGTTGTGGTGTATTGCATGCACATATAAGTAAATGTATTTGTATGACAGTGAGTCCTTACAGAATTTGTTTACACATAATTACATTTTGCACACAAAACCTATCAGCTTTAAAGTTTGCTATTCTGTTATTACTTGTTATTTAATCGTTCTCTACCTTTAGCCAAGTGCAAATTGTCCTTTTAATAATGTCATTCCTTTCACTGGCAAAACCTTTTACTCTATGAGTGCTCTTTGAGCTACTGTCAGGTTAGGTCACAAGCAAATTCAGCATGTCTGCATAGTAATCTGATTATAAAGGCACTTTGAAGATTAGAGGCATCGTGGAGGTTTGATCAGGAATATGAGCATGAGATTACAGGAGCATTTGTTGTCTGTACATGAGTGCATTTCATTAGTTGTTAAGTTATTTGGAGGTGAAATAGCAAAATACCCAGAATTAGAAATGATTTTGATTGCTGTTGGTTCTCAAGGGCCATACTAAGCAAAATGTTTTGATCTTTTCAGGCTTGTATCATTTTTTGTGACGCTGCTGTTGTCCCTTTGTAGTTTGAACGACAGAAGCATGAATGTGGATGTAGCCAAACCTGAAGGAAAGACTGGCACAAAAGCTCCCCTCAGAGCAGTCGGTCCTGGCTCCCCACACAGGGGCCCGTCCAGGTTCAAACAGAGAAACACCCGGCAGTTCAAGAGCAAGCCCCCCAAGAGAGGAGTCATTGGGTATGCCTCTCTCAAATACATTCTCATGCGTGTCATTTAGAAAGTATGTCTTTTAAAAATATTTAAGCCAATACAGCTTATGATTCTCTTTCAGCTTTGGAGAAGATATCCCTGGAATGGAAGGGCTTGGTATTGGTAAGCACAATTAGAATAGTTATGCTATAACACCACTTACATACATATCAAACAGCTTTTCCTTTTTTAAATAACCATTTCTTCTTTCCTTTACAGACATCAATGTGATCTGCCCATGGGAAGCGTACAGCCATCTAGAGCTACATGAACTAGCTCAGTATGGAATCATCTGAGTCTCTTCTCTGTGTAGTTATTATTTTTTTCTATTTACCAAAATGAAGTTCAGCAACTGGGAAATTCAGTAACTAATTTCAACAATCTAGATCATCAATAGTGGCTTCTTGTGACTCCTACAAACCTCCTACTTAAAATGCAGTGTCTCATTTATGTCAGGTATACCTGCGCACAGAGAGTGCTGTTCTTTGTCTAAGATATTTTATACAGTCAAACTATTTTCATAAGACTCTCAAGCTGCCATTTTTGTGTCCGGAAACCACTGATGCTGAATGAGTTATTGCTTGAGGCTGCGGAGTGGGAGCTGGAACTGAAAGCTCGGCTACTGGCCTGCAGGATTTTTCTGCATGATTGTCAGCACCGTGTTTATTATGTTGAAACTCGGAATAAAGCTTGGAATTTTTAAAGCAGTTTTAAACCTTTTCTCGTGCTTCATTCTTTTTGTACTTGCCAAACTGAAGGTCATAGTATTAAATCACTCTACTGTGTCTGAAACATTACATATTTCCCAAGATGATGCTTTATTTCTTCCTTTAAAAAATAGAGTAGCATGTGTGAACAGCAGAATAATCTGAACAGTGTGTAAGTATTTCAAATGCTGCCTAGTTCAATGTAGTTAGCATCATTTCATATGTGCATTTTGCTGATAATTAAATGGATATTTTGACATTTTGGGAAATAATCTGCTTTCTTGAAGCAGGTTAGACGAGAAAAATGCTACCACTCTTGTGGGAATGTGATTCTACAGGCAACAGCCAGTTAGCTTAGCTTAACACAAAAAAACCTCCAGCTCCTCTAAAACTCACCAATTAACAGGGTATATTTAGTTTGGTTAATATTTTCCAAGACAAAAATGTAAAAATTGTTTTACAGGAATTATGCAGCTCACTTGTTTGCTGGACAGCAACCTCATGCTCACAGCAAGACTCCATAGAAAGAGTGGCCGTATTCATTTTCATTCATTTTCACGGTATAACTATTGCACCAACAGCGAGAAATTGAAGTTTAAAGCTTGTTCCCTGTCCCTTGAAGGTTTTGCAACACAGCAGAGCGATAGGTCACGTGTACAATTACATTTACGCAAGGCAACATTTTCAAATACATGTTAAATATTTCTGTTGTTGGGCTTTAAAACTTAAAATGCAACATTACACCTTTTGACATTATTTGTTAAATTTGCCTGTCTTCATTTAAATTGTCAAGGGTGAAACAGATGCAATCATATGAGTCTTTGTAGTCAAGTTCAATGAATTACCTGACCAAAACAAAACAGAAATACCAGCCAGGACTCAAATAAGAACTTAATGTTGTATTCATCACTCCATGTTATGTGTAAACTTTATGCCATTGGATGCTTTCCAGCAGTCGTGTGGTGATAAATAGAGCCAGAATCTGAACTCCAAGTACAACAACCGCAACTGTCCCGATCAGGCCCTCGTGCTGCTCGATCCAGCGAGAGATTCCCCCCAGACAACCTCCCAGGAAGATCACACTCTGAGCAGTAAACTCATCCAGCTGCTGGGCTCCCAAGCCACACTGAGAGTTCCAAACTGTTCCATTCTCCAAAGGGTCCACGCAGCATGTCGCAGGGACGCCACAGGCCAGCACTCCTGGAGCTGAGCAGTTGTAATATCTGAGGGACAAATAATATCCAGTGACATAACTAGTAGCACATTTAAGTAGCACATTCCTGCATCAAGACCAACAAGTCATGATGTACTTTTCAAATGAAAAATATTTGCCAAGTTAGTCACACTTTACTCACATGTTAATCTCCCAGTCGCGGTAGTTATCTGCCCCGCAGCACTGCAGATTTGACTGAATCTCATCTGTGATGAACCTCAGATCCAGATCATCTTGGTACCCTGCCATGGCAGCTAACATCCCCGACCGCAGGTAGCCTCCAATCTGATCTTGCATGCTATATGCCAAAATGGCAAACAGCACCTGAACTGAAATGAGCACTAGCACTGCAGCTGAGAACAGCTTCAGCAAGCAGCAGTTCTCTCTTAAAGCACCAACGCAGCCTGACAGGCAGAGCATAGTGAGAAGAAGGCCCAGAGTCACAAGTATCAGCATTGGATCTGTGCCGATGCTGCCGATCTTCTCCTGTGCAAACGATTCTTTGCTGATGAGGCCCCACATCCCCAGGCCAAGAACCACCAAACCCAGAACTGTGAACAACAGATTGCATAAGAACAGGAAGTATTTTAGCAAATAGTCCATTAAGGAATATCTGTAGCGGGGTTGAATCCTTGCAAAGGCAGGATTGCCTTGGTTCTGTCCATTGTTTGTCCCTGATTGAAGATCAGTGGTGACATGGCCGAGCTCCTCAGCGTCCGCTTTTGCAGATCCTTCCTTTGAACAGACAAGAATGCAACAGAATATCATTGTTTAGAGCTCATGCCACCAAAAACATGTAACTACATTTCATACAACACAAAAACACAATATTCAGAAAGGAATTCAGCTTAGTCAAACACTTACCTTTGGTATGAGTGGACTGGACTCATTTTGTGTAGCGTCACTCCTCAACCACGGCCATGGAATTCTTTTTATTAACAAATATCTCCTCATATTGTCAACCACTGGGAGATGATCCTCCCTGTGCTTTTAACTTCACCGAATGACACAAGCTGAAATGAAACATAGGGGGAGTATTCACTAAAGTACAGGAGAGCATGTGAGCTGAGGTGGAGTAACCATGCTGTGTTTAGCCTCAGGCTGCTGGGAGGCGCGGGATTTCTTCATCATGTGAGAGTCACAGTGCAAGGATTAGACGGTTATCAGAGCATGTATGTGAGCCTGCGCACACACACACAGGAATGGGACTCTGTGTAAAACAAGGGACTTTTAATGTGTGTTAAAACGCGACTTGAAAAGGAAAAGTGGATCCTTGGAGATATGGTGTGGTTTGTGATTTTATCCAACTGACACAGACTGGCAGCAAATAATGAAAAACAAAACCAATATATTATTGATCATAAAGCCAGGAAAAAGAAGTTGTGTCAGATTTTTCCCCAGAAAACATCCTCCAGTTGAATTACACTGCCTATAAAAACAGTTGACCCCTCCCACCCCTTTAATTGCTTGTTGAATCATGGTCAATTAATTTTGGCTTTGTGACAGTAATTTACCAAAAAAAAAAATCTTTCATCTCAATCTAAAAACATTTGTACAAAGTAATGCAAATTAGTTAAAAACCTAAAATGAAAAATTAGGGACTGCATAAGTATTCATCTCCTTCAAGTCAAGTATTCAGTAGATGTGCTTTGGACCACAACTACAGCATTCAGCCTGTGTGGATTGGTCTCAACCAGCCTTTCAGATTTAGATGCTGCAATTTTACCACATGCATCTTTGCAAAACTGCTCAAACTCTATCAGGTTCCACTGAGTTGTGAGTACAAAGCCCTTTTGAAATCTATCCACACATTCATAATTGGATTAAGGTCTGAGCTCCTCCAAAACATTCCCATTGTTGTCTTTAAACTATTTCTGTGAAGCTTTAAGCTGTATACTTCAGGTAAGCATTAGGTTGTCCTGTAGGATTTCCCAATTCTTTGCTGCATTAATTTTTCCCTCTACCATTACGAGCCTTCCAGGGCAATGCTGCTGAGAAGCATCCACACTTTCTGATGCTGCCACCACCATGCTTTACAGTGGAGATGGTGTGATAATGTGCAGTGTTTGGTATCCTCCAGACATAGTGTCTACTCTGATGGCAAAAAATCTCAATTTTGTCAAATCAGACCAAATAATCTTACTCCAATTGATTTCACAGTCTCCAGCATACCTTCTGGTGAACTCTGGTTAAGAGTATTGATTGATCAGTGACTGAACCTTTCAGATACAGGTGTCTTTATATTACAGTTACTGAGACACATCCACTGCACTCAGATGATCTTCATTTAAATACTTGCGTAACTTCGGTCACCATTTGGCTACACCTGTTACACCAATGAAGTGAGTTACTTTAAAGGGGGTGAGTACCTATGTACTTATTTGACATTTTATATTTTTGATTAACTGACATTACTTTGTAGAAATCTGATCTCACCCTGACATGAAATAGCCCTTTTCTGTAATTCTCGTCAAGAAGCCTAATTATATAGACCATGTTTAATGTTGAGAAGTAATGTAAAGTGAAATCTTCCAAGGGCGGTGAATGCTTTTTATAGGCATTGCAAATTCTGTGGCAAAGTTTTTTCACACATACTTTATGGGCAATATACTGTGCATACCAAAACAGTTTTATTAGAGGAGGCATATGTGTTTAATTTACGATCATCCTCATCTGTTTGCACTATAGTTTTGAGAATTTTGATTGCAGTGGTTCAGAACATGGAGTTCGAGCTTCAACATATAAATCTCTGGTGATGCAAGAAGAACAGTTTTCCAAAACTTTGCTTTAGTTTTTTTTTGCAAATTACTGCATGTCCTTCAAGCCTTAAAGTTAAAAACACCATTTCCACTTGTCATTTCAAGAGTCTTGTATCTGCATTGTAGACTGTATATAAATTATGTATGTCGACTCCTGGTCTGAAAAGTGAAGTCAGCACAGAATCGTCTACATTTTTTCTAACAGCCACCAGGAGGTGATGCCTGTGATTGCTAAAAGAAGACTGACTTTGTAAAAGACCTATGAGAAAAGGATCCTACTTCTCCATTTATCTGTTATCTGAGTAAACATTTTAGTAAAATTTGTTGTCTCAATCAGTTGTTTTCTGAGTTTTTGTGTATAGCATGGCATCATGAATCCAGTTAGGGCAAAAATAAACAATAAAACAGAGTATGTTTTCAGGCGGGGCAACCTTGTGATTAACCAGTCACTGCCGTGACTAATGTCCTCGAGTTCTCAGTTAGATTCGTCGCTCGCACATAAATTCAATTGAGTTTAATTTTATTTATATAGCGTCAGTTCACAACACATGTCATCTCATAGCACCTCACAATTTTTAAACAGAGAAACCCAACAAATCAGAAGTTTTCCTTGAATTCCCTTTCAGCAAGCACTTGACCACAGTGGGAAGGAACCAAAACCTCACCCCTTTTCACATCCAATTTTAAAAGACTGAGATGGCAATGGCAAAATTCCAAACTTAAGGGCTTTAAATTGGTAGTCCACAAACCAACTGGCAATGTACAGTTGGTATGTCCATCTTTTATATTCAGGCTATGATAGAGGTAGAACCCAGATGTGATTTAATCTCCTTTGGTGCACACATAGCTACTTATATACAGTATGTGTCGGATTACAAATCTGACGACAATTCATCTTTGTTTTCCTACATGTGCATCTGGGGCCCTATATTTCAATTAATATTGGTAATAAATGTGTTATGTAACTGCCAAAAAATGCTTCACGAAGAATAACCTGCACCCTGATCAGTTAATTACAACAATAGCAGGGTAGCATGCTAGTTTACCATGACGGCTTTAGGCCTCTTTGCCAGTCCCTTTACTCTCATGCTGGTGGTGGTTACCTGGGAGTGGTTAATCGGTGATGGAGGCACCTGGGTTGGGTGTGGTTTCAAGCCTGTATGTATGGGTGCCTGGGCAGCCATTTCTCTCTCTCTGGTGTGTTTGGTTGGTTTGTGTTTGGTTGCTTTTGGTTTTTGTTCACTTAAAGGTTCACACATCCAAACACTGCAAATGTTTCTGATAAACTGATTGTAATTTAAAAGTTATTTTTTTCTCGTGTTAAAATTGATTTCAATGAATTTAGTAAACTGTGAACTCATGCATGGTCTCCACATTTCGTCCGTCTTCTGAGTTGGGCCGTGACACTTACAAATACCTATAACCTCATATAAAACTGCAAGTTATTCAAAAGTTTTATTGTTTTTGCATCTATGCAACTGTAACCACTTCTGTCAAAATCCACAAAGATAAAAGATGTGTTCTTGTCTGAACTCTAAACTTCAGATGTGACTCTTTTCTTATCCACTCCATATTCCCCAGCACTGAACTTTATTGTATTGCAATGGTATTATATTAAATGTTTGTACAATTAATCTACACTTGCTGCTTAGGTAACAGGTCAACAATACAAAATAAGAGACGGAGATCTAACGTCAGAAAAATAGTTACCTAAGTGTTACTGTGTGAGTTTTATTGGTCACACAGTTATAAGGCTGTTTTGTCTAATAAAGACAGTCTGGTCAGTCTGGCAGTGGCATTATGGACTGGAATACAATACAGCTGGAGCATAAGAAAATCATGTGCAAAAATTCCACCAACAAGAGTTCAGAAAGTCCAGATAATCCCAGACAGAGAACAGAAAAGCATTGTGTGCAATAAACATTTCATTTTCGCTTTGATTAAAGTGCAAAAGTAATGCATATAAAAGATATGTTAAGTTATAAAAACTGAACTGAATGCACAGAAACTTCAATCAGTACCCTCTCGGAACAGAGAGTCAGTCTGCTTGGTCCTTCCACCTCACAGCTGCAGCTTTGGCCATAAACAGCAACTTTTTTTTTATATAATCAAAGTGATCCAGGCTTGTTAATGTTCCATATTACAGGGTTCTTGGCTTGGCTATCACCTTGCACAAAGCACAAAGAAAAATCACCATGCAACACTCTCCCTCACTGGTCTGTATTTTCACTAGTTTTTAGTCTTATGGAGTCCCAACACTCAACACAATCATTCTGTGACGGGTTTCTGAAAGTGGCCACCAATGATTTTAAAATGCTACCATTGTTGCCTTGAAGCTGGTACAAACATGTACAGGAGTTAGACTGGTATTTTTATTATAATTATCACCAGCGCAGATACAAGTGTTATTTCTAACAATTAAAGTCATGATGATTTGTAAGTACTGATGCAAGATTGACAATACTGATATTGCCAGTGAGAAATGTTATGCATTGTTGCAGTACTTCAGTGAAAGCAATGGGAAAGTGTAGCTAAATACTCATGATTCTAAATACACCGACACGACAAGCCTTTCAGCTGCCACTTCCACAAGCAACAAGACAGATGCAATGCTAATATATCTTACAAAAGCCTTCAAAATAATACAGTCAGAAGAGTCTGCAGCATTTTATTTTCTTTACAAGTTTGCAAATGGGGGTGGACAAAATATTCACAAAGGTAGTTATTTTTTGGTTTTATTGGACTGCAGGGGTTCATCTTGCTTAATATCAATCTAGCTTCACAGATCCTGTTAACATTCGCACTAACTGCAAATACCCCTATTATTAGCTCTAAGTAAAATATATTAAATTAAGGAAATATTAGGATTATTCCTCTTTGAATATTTTTTTTATTTGTAGAGCACATTTCAAAACAACAAAAAATGTCCAAAGTGCTGCTCAACACTTTACAGACAGAACCATAGAATGGACAAACTTAAGTAATCAATAGATAGAAATAGTAAATGAATGGGTTGGATCAAATTCGAGTCAAAGTAGGAGGCTTTTAGCAACAATTTAAAAGTAGAGAGTATTTTGTCTTTTGCATCTAACTCAATTCAATTCAATTAAAATTAACTATATATATATATATATATATATATATATATATATATATACACACACACACACACACACACACACACACACACACACACACACACATATATAGACGCACACAGATATTGTTCAAGATCACACCTAAGCGTTTTAGCAGTGGTTCCAAGGGGCCAAGGTGACAATGTCTGCGTACAATATTATCTCACTTTTACTCCTATTGAGGTTTAAAAATTCTAAGACATTCAGCTTTTAAAGTTCTCCAAACAGTGGAGTGAAGGCTGATGGGAGTTAGTGTGAGTGTGTGTTTGTTAACCAGACTCTCCTTATATAGAACAATGGATGTTATCGCTTAATGAAGAGTTTGATGTACATTTACACTGAATTTCAGAGGGCATGTGTAGTGTAAACACCAGCTTTAAACATTGTAAAAAAAAAAAGTCCATATGTTGGCAGCTGCTGCAGTTTGGTAGGTATCAGCTTCCCATAAATACATTCAAGAACCTTCTTAGTTTTGTCAGTCAGTAAGAGGGAAGTGCATCTGCAATGTTAGCAGCACAGCATGAATAAACATGTTGGTTTAAACAAATAAAGCATTTTGCTTTTGGTCCAATCATTTATAAGATGCATCATTTCTTATAAATTATGCCATTAAACTCTTTCATGCTTTAAAGTACAAAACTGACTCTAAATCCTCACTTTCCTCTTGTCAGACGTATCTGGGGAATTGTTAAAAGTCAAATGAGGTAAAATAAAAACTAACAACATCCGCTGGTTAGCTGTTTCTTTCCATACAAAAATCTGCAGGAAACATCCGAAATCCTCAAGGTGCTTCTTCTGCTTGGCGTCGGTCTTTGAATTTAAGAGCTGATATATTCCAGTTTTGCCATCCACGTAATATTGCTCTGATAAAGTCATTATGAAGTGATCTGCTGCTGTGAGTCAATAACAAGCAGCATGCGAGGGAGCAGACGTGACGCTGAGTTGAAAACCAGAGAAGAAAGAGGCCTGGTTATCTCACTCCCTGGCCCTGCAGGTTCGCCGCTGTCATTCTTTCCTCTGGCTCTGCTGGATTGAGCTGCAGGGAGGGGAGTCAGGCTGCTGCTTCAGACAGACTCCAGATGGGGCTCTAAAGCTGGGAATTAGTTCTTCTGTAAACCTGTTTCCATATTAATGTGAATTAAAGGAAAAATTAATTGTAATTTGCCACACTCACTCTCCCTGACCTCCCAGATAAATACGCATGGATGGGTTGTGGATAGTTCTGACACAAGTAAGAGTTTCAGCTGTTTTGACAGTGGAAAAGGTATTACTGGAATGATATTTACTTCTCAATGACAAAAGCTGCAGTAATTATTGCAGGAAAGTACCTTTATTGGAGTTCTTCTATTTTATGATACCTCACATTTACAGTGATGCTGATTAATGTGCATTGTCTCTAAAAAAAAAAACAAATAAACTAAATAAATGGCTCACTTTACAAATAATACGTACAAATTATATAAGATCAGTCAGTAATTTTTATAGATTTCACTGCATAACACTACAACAAAAGATAAAAAAAAAATGCATACACCAATCAGCCACCACATTCTGACCACTGACAGGTGAAGTGAATAACTTTGATCATATTGGTACTATGTGGTTTTCTGCTGGAAAAACCTTGGATTTTGACATCCATGTTGATGAGACTTAGACACCCAAATAAACACTGTCCCACAACAAGCACACTCCCTCATGTAAATGGAAATCCCAAATGTCACAGGAAAATGCACCCCACCAAATGGAAAAAACATCAAACAATCAGGAACATGTTGAGGAACATGACAATCGCCCAACATGTTGATTTGACCTCCAAACTTCCTACACCCCATTGTGATCAAACTTCAGCATGATGCAGTGGAACAAGTTTGATTGACAGAGGCCCCACTGCACAAGCCAGAGAACCCAAAGGATCCACTGCCAACATCCTGGTTCCAGACCCCATAGGACACCCTGAGAGGTCTTCTTGTCCATGTCCAATGGTTCAGAGCGTTTTTGACCACATAAGGGGGACCAACACAAAATTAGGTGGTCATAATGCCTGATCGGTGTATCTCATACAAGATAAGGCATCAGCAATAACATGCCAGTGTTAAAGGTCCTTCTGCTCTGCTCTTTATACTTTAAGTAATATTGTAGGAATAAAAATGCACGTACAGCTACTTCTACTTAAATGAAATATCTTTTTTTTTTTATCTCCACTGCAAATAAAACACCTTCTTGCAGTGCTCTGCTCCATGTTTCCACTGAGATGGTGGAAAGTAAGACCAGAGAAACAGAAAGCTCCAGTTTGCTCAGGGGATAAAATGTGTTTTATTCAGTTGTCAGGTCTACAGTTAAATAAGACTATAACAGAGTCACCTTCGCTGGTTGCCGACAGGATCAACCGTTTGAGAGGTCAACTGGATGTTTTTGCTTTACAAATCTCAATCTTTCCTTGTTTTATAAATCTTTTAGAAGGATGGGACTTTTAAAAAGGATTTAGCTGCTACTTTTTGAACGGAAGCCAACATCTTCTGCGGCGTTGTCAGCACTGAAGATGTATGGTACAAACGGGCGTGATGTTCATCCTACTTACAGCATGCAGGAAAGCATGTTGCCTCTGTGAGTTTAAAAGGTGGTGCAGATGGCAGGGGACTGATGCCCAGTGAGATTCCTTTTCAGTGGAGATGGACTCGCTTCAGCTCATACATCACCACAACTATCTGCAGACATCAGCACGGGCAGAAATGCAGGCTTTCAGATAGAATAAGGGACTGGAAACTCCTGTGACAAGAAGATATTTCATTTCTGAGACAAGGAAGAGCATCTGCCAAGTATTTACCAATGGTGGAAATTGTGCTTTTGGGTTGCTTATTTTGTACATTTTATTTGTGTGTGTGTGTGTGTTTAACTGCACTCACTGATTGTCAAAACAATGAAGCTAAAGAAACATCAGTAGTGAGATTATTTCAACACAAATTATCTACAGTTATCAAGGATGGATCAGTGTCAGTTTGAGTGAACAGTAAATCAGTGATGAGAGAATCCCTAAGGGGCTGTATATTTTTATCTTTCATGACGATTTTAAAGTTGACAACAAGCCCTGGCTCACATTTCAGCTCAGAGTAGAGTTAGATATTCTCTAAACTAGTCATTATAAAGGTCTGATGTGTGCGTCTTATTATCAAGTGAGTGCGTCTCTCCAGGTTTTGATCACTCCTGACAGTTAAAGAAGACCGTTGCCTGCTGGATCTGTCTGAACCCAGATGTTTAGCAGATTGTATTACAGTAGGCAGTAAGAATGTCATACTGGAGCCATCCTGCTACATCAAACACCTCCTCTGGATCCGAGCCTATAGGGAGAGCAGTTGCCCTACACCACTCGCAGCAGCAAGAAGACATGCGGGGGATAGACAGGGGATTATCAGGACCTCCCATTCACAATGTGTGTTATTTATTGTAGCAGCAGATGGCAACAAGATGCATCAGAGAAGATGTTTAAGTTGAAATGCATATATGTGTGTGCATGAGATTTTGCTGTTGTGTGTCTTTGAGAGCGGCAGTGTGCACACTGTGTCACCGCCCTGCATCACTGACGTGGACGGGGGCAGGTGGGGGGAAAGGCTCCGTGAGTTTTAGAGAGGCAGCTATAAAGAGGTGTTGCAACTGAAGGATCGCACCACAGAGTGTGTTCTGCTGCTCTGACCTGGAGAGACCCACCTGGCACTACTTCACGAAAAGGTATCGTAAATCCCAGAGATTCTTGTATTTCACCTACAGTGCAGTAAATTAAGTGTAGACACCAAACTGTTGAATTAATTTCTTCAAATATATGCACAGATCAGTTAGAAGATCATGATCTGTCTGCTGTTTGTGGGACAAAATCTTGGTGTCATTTTTTTTTCTTCAAAATTAACAGATGAATAATTTGCAGATTCAGCTAAATACACATTAAATTTTAGTTTTGTGAATAGGTGCAGCGGGTTTTTCCCAGTTTCCGGTTGTGCTTGTTGCACTCAGCAGTCTTATGTTTTTGTTTTCGTCAGGTGAGGAAAATGAAGATAAAGCAGGTTCTGGCTCTGCTCTGCATGATCTCGATGTGTGGAGCTCAGAAATGGAAACAGGAAACCTCACGTTGGGACCCTCAAGGTCTGGGATGATGTGGTGTCCATATAAATTATTAGCAAGTAGTAGATTTTAAAGTGAATACTGGCCTGCAGCCTCTTACTGTAAATTTCTGTTTTAAGCAGAAAACATCAACGGCAAGACTTGCTCCAACCTGACTCAGGTACTGGACAACTGGAAATTTGCTATTCTAACCCAGGTGAAAGACCTGCTGATCAATGACCACGCCTCCGTTCTCCCTGAATATAACAGGTGAGTTCTTTTGGCTTCTGACTGAACTGACTGTACACGGCAGCGATAGCACACAAACAAGCTGCTGCAAAAAAAACCCCCACAAAAGTAAATGTTGAGTAAGAGAGAGGTGAAACGTACAAGAATGACAACACTCAGTGAACATTTTACTGGCTCTCAGAGTTGTGTAAAATTAGGGATTACGTAACTGGCTTTGTTTTGCACATGACCACGGCCTCGTCAGCGCCAGTAATGTGATCCATGATTGGTGAGGTCCACACACACGCCAACTCTGCTTCGTAAATGACCTCACTGTGGAGCGTCTGGCAGGAGAAAGCGGGAAGTGTGTTTCAGGCCTCGGGTTCTGGTGAATACGGGGTGTCTGGTAGACATTACTCCAAGTCGCTGAACCTTTGTCCTGGCGACGGGGCCCTGAATCGTGATAACAAAAGCTGGGACTGAATGGTTATTTAATTGCGAACATTCAAGGGAATCATTTCACGTGGACACTCAGCATGCTCGGTGTCTTTTCTTAAATTTGGACCAAAAATGTGCAATTTTTGTGCTTTCATCTTTTTGAAAGGGATTTCCGTTTTTTACGTCTGTGACCCTGATGTTTCCTGCAGATGATGGGGCTGCGTCTGCTTAACAGCACGCCATTCATGTTGCCAATTTGCCTTGAATCTCGGTTATTTCTTTTGTCAGTAAACAATGCTCTCATGTCATGTGAGCTTATGAAGTAATGCAGTCCTCTGAATGGTCACTCAGATGCTGGAATCATTTACTCACTGGTACTTTTCCAAATGTTCCTGTGCGTGTCCAGGATCCAGCCTCTTTCCGATGCTCTGGGAGACCTCTACAGGCAGTTCAACAGTCTGAAAGACGAGCTGGGGAGCCTCAGCACAAAGTTTGACAGAGTGGAGGCTTTCGTGGACGATCTCAAGGAGGGCAGATACAGCCTGCCTCAGCGGCCCGTGCAGAGGATCCCCCCCAGCTTTGGTCTGAGGTCTCCACTGCGAGCACAGATGAGGTCTCCTGACAGGGGGCTAACAGTGATCAGAACGAGGAGGAGAGGCCCACAAAAACCTTAGACCACTTTCCCGTCTGACTTTTGTCTGGTATAAATGCTGATGTATTAAACAAGAGCTATATATGTTTATACACTTTTTAAAATAAGATGACTCTTTTATATTATTTTATTGATGCGTATGATGTGAGAATAGATCACATAAATAAGACAGATTTAGTCATGTATGGTGTAGAAATGTGTAAAGTCACATTCAACCACAATGTGGCAGCATTTACCACATTATCCTGACCGTCATCCTGCTGCTTTCTGCGTATGAATAGCTGGACATGAAGTAACACAATGCTGGAAAAGTAGTTTAGTAGTGTTATGTAACGTAGTATGTAGATTATGTATGGCCTTGGTTTATATTTCATTTGTTTACCCAATAAATTATTTAAAATATATTAATGTGGAACTTACGTTAATCATGATTCAATATACTGCAAATGGAGTGAACTCGTTCTCCTCTGGAAAGGAAAAGTGTTTTACAGTGTTCTTGACATATGGACATAGGGAGCAGGGGATCAACACTCCGGCCCTGTGATTAATGACAGCAGGAAACCCTGGCAGAAGCCACTTTAAGTAGAATGCAACAGGCAGTGAGTTCTAAACAGACTTTTTGATGTTCTTTTACAATGCATGTCATGTGCAAAAATGCATGTCTAAAAAGTTGTTCATAAAATACAGCTGCATTTCATCTGTCTTCATGTAATTTGTCTTTGCTGTTCCCCTCTGTCACAGATCGAATTAGAAAAACATTAAAAAAAGTTTTTCTTTCTTTCTTTCTTTATACAACACTTCAAAGTTTATGTGATTTGGGACAAACCAATAGAAAGATCATGGAACTAGTTATGGGAAATGAACAAACCGTCATGCTGGGTTGATGAGATTTTGTCCCTAAAGATTAACAGGAAGTGAGTAACAAATGCACCTGACAATATTACATTGTTGTGAAAAAAAGTTTTCACCAACAGGTATTACTGGCATTAATATTGCCAAGGCAGAAAGTAAACTAATTAAAAGATTTTTAAAAATACAAATTATTACAAGACCAAAGAAATTAAATTATGACGAAGAAATTAAGATTCTTGTCTGCTCCCCAACAGAAAACAAAAACCAAAGAGCATCATAAGTCATGCAGATTTAAGCAAAGCTCCTCCTCCTGCCACTCACTCTCATATCCAGTCTTGTATTTAATTGCTCCTCCAGCATCTCCTCTCCTCACTTAGTCCACTTCATCACTTTCAACACCTTTCTCATTCAACACTGACAACATGCTGGTGACTCTCTGCTCTCTGATCACTGCTCTGACATGTAAGGAGGCTGACTTACTGCTGCTTTGACCTCATGTTGGATTCATCAGTCTGTGTGTTTCTCTTCACTCCATGTCTTCCTGTTGTTTCCAGGTGTGAGTGGTGTGACGGTGGTGACACAGAAGCCTCTTGTAGTGACAGTGAGGGCAGGACAGTCAGCCAGTATGGACTGTGCAGCTGTGAGTGGACCTCGTATCTACAAGCAGATTCCAGGAGGAGTTCCTCAGTTTGTTCTCAATTTTTATCAGGGCTGGAGCTCCCCAACATTTGGTTCTGGTTTCTCCTCTCCCAAGTTTACAGCTAGTCATCAGTCAAACTCAGATTATCGTTGGAGCATCAACAACGTGGAGGAGGCAGACTCAGCAGTCTATTACTGTGCAACATGGGACGACTCTGCTAAGGAGTGGGTATCACAGTGACTTACACTGAGACAAAAACCTCCTGACTGTTACTTCTGCTTCTGGATGTGCTGTCACATCTTGACTGCAATTGTAGCCTTCAGCCAAAACTTCCTGTTAGTTCCCTGCATATAACATACAAAATTCGAAGTCATTTTTTTTGTAATGTCACATAAAAAAGAATACAAAAACACAGGTAAATGTAAACTGCAAAAGCAAAGAACAACAAAAACTATTTTCTGTTCAACTGCAACTACTGACTAATTTATTAAAATGTTACTGTCTCTGGTCACTTTTTTAGGAATCCAGCTACAGAACTTTTGCAACAGCTTCTTACTTTCTGATATAAATTTAGACAGTGTAAAAAAAATCCTCTCAATATAGACGAACCTGCTGTGCTGACTGTCACACAAGCAACTGCATTACATAATAAATTAGTTGCATTTTTAGTGTTTCATGAAATGGTCAAACAGATCATCCGGCAAACAGAAGTTACAAAAACTAAAAGGAATGCCAGTTGACGGAAAGCAACAAAATGAAAATGTCACATTCACCTGACAGCATTAATATAGTTTTTGACATTCAAGATGAGTTTTCATAGTTTTAAACAAAGAAGTTGTTCATTATTATGGCGCATGCTATGTCAGCTATTGTAAAATCTTGGAAATGTTGGAATTTTTTTCCCATACAGGCAACCAAAAATAATTCACAAATCATGCAGATTTAAGCAAAGCTCCTCCTCCTGCCACTAACTCTCATATCCAGTCTTGTATTTAATTGCTCCTCCAGCACCTCCTCTCCTCACTTAGTCCACTTTCTCACTTTCAACACCTTTCTCATCACACACTGACAACATGCTGGTGACTCTCTGCTCTCTGATCACTGCTCTGACATGTAAGGAGGCTGACTTACTGCTGCTTTGACCTCATGTTGGATTCAACAGTCTGTGTGTTTCTCTTCACTCCATGTCTTCCTGTTGTTTCCAGGTGTGAGTGGTGTGACGGTGGTGACACAGAAGCCTCCTGTAGTGACTGTAAGGAGAGGAGAGTCAGTCACCATGGAGTGTAACTCTGCCTTGGATGGACCTCGTATCTACAAACAGATTCCAGGAGGAGTTCCTCAGTTTGTTCTCAATTTTTATCAGGCCTGGAGCACCCCAACATTTGGTTCTGGTTTCTCCTCTCCCAAGTTTACAGCCAGTCATCAGTCAAACTCAGATTATCGTTGGAGCATCAATAACGTGGAGGAGGGAGACTCAGCAGTCTATTACTGTGCAACATGGGACAGCTCTGCTAAGGAGTGGGTATCACAGTGATTTACACTGTGACAAAAACCTCCTGACTGTTACTTCTGCTTTTTGACCTTCTGTCACATCTTGACTGCCTGTCAAGCCATCAGCCAGTATTTCCTTTATCTTCCCCACTCATATGATCCAAAAATGAAAATCCTTATTGTTGTATTCTCCCATAAATGACGAAAATGAACCACACTAATAAACATAATCTGCTAAAATACTCTATCCTCTGTTAAAATGCAGTAAATAGTTTATAGTGTGTACAGTAAATTCTAATGTCTCTGGTCATTTATTATAAAAAAAGTCAAGCAATGGAAAAATCTGCTACAGTTTCTCTTTTGCTGATTTAATTTTAGATCATCTAAGAAGTTGAGATTATTATACAACACTATTGACAAGTACTGCAATATTCAACTAAAAGACAACTCACCTTGAAGTCAATCTTAAATGAACCTTATAGTGACATTTGATCAAATAACATTGTGTATATGATCATGTTTTAACATGACAACATAGAATGTTTCACACAGCAGTAATTAGCACAGATCAATAATGACTAGTGGAAAAGGAAAATGAACTCAAGGATTCAAACAACCATACTACTTATTTTTAAAAAGTATGAAATAAAAATGTATTCTTTCACACTTCAAATAAAAATGTTTTACTGACATGGCAAACTATCCAGATTCCCAAAGTTGAACCTAGAAAATCTATGTGTTCTTATTAAATACGTCCAAAAAAAATCCTGACTTCAATTTTGTTTGTAGAGAACTTAGTATAAAAAAGTTCTGATGAACTGAAAACATTTCACTCGTAATACTCAAGAGTCCAGTTTAGTATTTACATAAATCCATTAAAGATTATTTCCAATGTGATCAATCCAAAATATAAATAATATGAAGATACATTTGCAAAACAAACAGTAAGTGAGTGTTGAATTTTTAGAGTAGTTGATTTAGGAGTGAAAAGTCTGTTTCATATTCAAACTCCTCCTCCTCCACTTCTCCTCTCCTCAGTGTCTTTATAAGTCTCAGTCTCTCTCTTCTTCTGAATCCACTTCTGCTCATCTCTCAGCTGGACGCTGCACAACATTTACACTGACAACATGCTGGGGACCCTCTGCACTCTCATCACTGCTCTAACATGTAAGACATCCTTCTGGTTGCGTTTACAGTCCAATATTTTCAGACATAAATCTGTCATTAATGTGTTTCCTCTCCTGTGTGTGTTGACAGATGTGGATGCAGCCAAAGTGTTGACCCAGACGCCTGCTGTTCACACAGCTTCTCAGGGACAAGAGGTTGTTCTAAAATGCAACATTGAGAGAGATGAAAGCTATTATGTCTATTGGTACAAACAGGTCCCTGGTGGGACTCCTCAGTATGTTCTGAGATTTTACCATTCTCACAGTTCACCCGACAGCTTTGGAACAGGGTTCTCCTCAGACCGATTTAACTCCAAAGCCTCATCAAACATAGATTATCAGTTTGTCATTAAGGCAGCAGACACAGGAGACTCTGCAGTATATTACTGTGAAACATGGGACAACTCTGTTAAGGAGACAGTATCACAGTGATTCACACTGTGACAAAAACCTCCTCACTGTTACTTCTGCTTTTTGACCTGCTGTCACGTCTTGACTGCAAATAAAGGCCTCAGTCAAAGTTTCCTGTAACTTCCCCACACATATGTTTCATGTTTTCAAAATTAAATTGTAAGTCCTTTTTGCTGCAATCGCTCAAAAAAAACCCAAAACAAAACAAAACAAGACAACACTAATAAACATAATTGACTAAACCACAGATGATTCTCTCTTAAAATGCTATAAAAAATAGCGTGTAGAGTAAATTTTGATGACATCAGTTACTGATTAAAGAGTCAAGATATAAAAAAGTCTGTAACAGTTTTTCGTCTGCAGATCTGATTTCAGATAATCTGACGATTTCTGATTATTGTGTAACACAAACATGTACAACAATGTTCAAATGAAGGAAAATGCAGACCTTAAAATGACATTTGATCAAATTAGGTTGTGTATGATCATATTTTAACACGACAACACAATATATTTCACACAACATTATGAACAAAAATGTCGGAGTTAATGACTTAAAGAGGAAAAACTCGAGGATTTCAAACAGCAATATTGTTTATATGAACAAACATTAAAGTTAAAAAATCATTCTTTCATGCCAAACATAAAAATGCTGGCAGAAGTGTGTGGTGTTTCCATTTGTCCCAACAAATCCTGATTTCAGTTTTATTTGTAGAGAACTTGGTAAAGACTGAAGAACTGAAAACATGATGTTAACATTTGATTTATTTCATGTTACTCATGATATTGTCTTGTTCACTTATTTAAGGACATATGAAGAGACATTTACAAAAAATACAAGAACTGACTGTTGAGTTTTTAGAGTAGCTGCTTTCTATTCTTGAAACTCCTCCTCCTCCACTTCTCCTCTCCTCAGTGTCTTTATAAGTCTCAGTCTCTCTCCTCTTCTGAATCCACTTCTGCTCATCTCTCAGCTGGACGCTGCACAACATTTACACTGACAACATGCTGGGGACCCTCTGTACTCTCATCACTGCTCTAACATGTAAGACATCCTTCTGGTTGCGTTTACAGTCCAATATTTTCAGAAATAAATCTGTCATTAATGTGTTTCCTCTCCTGTGTGTGTTGACAGATGTGGATGCAGTCAAAGTGTTGACCCAGACGCCTTCTGTTCACACAGCTTCTCAGGGACAAGAGGTTGTTCTAAAATGCAACATTGAGAGAGATGAAAACTATTATGTCAGTTGGTACAAACAGGTCCCTGGTGGGACTCCTCAGTTTGTTCTGAGATTTTACCATTCTCACAGTTCACCCGACAGCTTTGGAACAGGGTTCTCCTCAGACCGATTTAACTCCAAAGCCTCATCAAACACAGATTACCAGTTTATCATTAAGGCAGCAGAGACAGGAGACTCTGCTGTATATTACTGTGCAACATGGGACAACTCTGTTAAGGAGACAGTATCACAGTGATTCACACTGTGACAAAAACCTTCTCACTGTTACTTCTGCTTTTTAACCTGCTGTCACATCTTGACTGCAAATAAAGGCCTCAGTCAAAGTTTCCTGTAACCTCCCCACACATATGTTTCATGTTTTCAAAAATAAATTGTAAATCCTTTTGGCTGCAATCACTCAAAAAAACAAAACAAGACAACACGAATAAACATAATCCACTAAACCAAAGATTATTCTCTCTTAAAATGCTATAAAAAATAGCGTGTAGAATAAATTTTGATGACATCAGTCACTGATTAAAGAGTCAAGATATAAAAAATGTGCAACAGTTTCTGATTTGCAGATTTGATTTCAGATAATCTGAAGATTTCTGATTACTGTGTAACACAAACATGTACAACAATGTTCAAATGAAGGAAAATGCAGACCTTAAAATGACATTTGATCAAATTAGGTTGTGTATGATCATATTTTAATGTGATAACACAATATGTTTCACACAACATTATGAACAAAAATGTCGGAGTTAATTCCTTAAAGAGGAAAAACTTGAGGATTTCAAACCGCAATATTGTTGATATGAACAAATATTAAAGTTAAAAAATCATTCTTTCATGCTTAAGAGAAAAATGCTGGCAGAAATGTGTGTTATTTACTGTCATTATTTATATTATTATTATCAATGTGATTACTTATACATATGGAAGTGGGGTGTATAGGACCTCCAACAAGGTCAAGAAAATACAAAACACTCTTTCGGACAAAACGTGTACATGAGGAGTGTACTGTAAATGAGCCTCTCTTCTGTGTCATCAGTTAATGACTGACTGGATTAAAGATGTTTCTACCATAATAACAAAATGATGGAACAATCATCAGGCCCAGCGTTTCTAGATATAAGCAGACTGATGCATGGATGAAATGTTGACAGTGAAAGTTGGTCTGAACAGGATGTTTCACTTCCACTTCTCCCATTAGAGAGAGCCAGGAGGTTTTTGTACGACCATGTATACAAACTGAATCACTGTGGTATTCGGACAAGGAACCAAGCTGACTGTAACAAGTAAGTACTTTTAAACCTTATTAAGACACATTTTCTTTTTCTGCTGCACGTTAAGAAAAACATGGAACTAATCCAGATGTGGCTGATTGTGTACAATATTGACCATATTGTTCAGTGAATGATAGATATTGTGTGCTTTGATACCAGGCAGTGTCTGTGAAGGGAAAAGGAAAATGTGATCTGAATATCTGAAACATTTTCTCCAAATCCTCAAAGTAAATTAATGGTTTAGGAATTTTAGACGTTGAAGATTTGTAAGACTGTACCAAATAATTCTCACAATTTATGAGAACCTTTAAAATCTTTATAGCAAAACTATTTATGACATATTTTTTGTTGCTGTTATAATGTTATATTGATGCTAAACTGCTTGTAATGCTGATTTAATATTTTCCACAGTTTATGTGTAATTTAGAATTCACCTGAAAATTATTTCATACACTTGGTAGTAAATTCAGCCAATAGGAAGGTACTGAACGAATCAAAAATGTGAAATTCTCAATTTATTAATGGTAGATTTTATTTTGAAAGGGAGCACTGTTCATATGTTAAGTGATCATTTTAAAATGTTTTACTCATTTTAAATTCTCTGCTTCTTCAGCATGAGTATACTGTCAGCACAATGAAGTAACTTTGTCATGTTACATATGAATGATTCAATTTCTTCCTTCTTATTTTATTTCTTGTCATTTTGAATGTGTTTCTTGTGAATGTACTTCCAGGCTCCAGCCTCTCTCCTCCTGTCCTGACAGTCTTCCCTCCGTCCAGCGCTGAGCTCCAGTCCAACAAAGCCACTCTGGTCTGTCTGTCCAGTCAGTCTGTGCCTTTTGCTGATGTCACCTGGTCGGCTGGTGGGAGTCCAGTGAGCAGTGGGATCTCCACCAGCACCGCTGTTCAGAAACCAGACCACACTTTCCAAATCAGCAGCTATCTGGACATCCAGACATCAGACTGGAACATGGATAAGGTTTACACATGTAAAGTGTCTTTGGGGTCCCAGACTGCAGAGAAAACCATCAACAAGTCAGGCTGTTCCACTGAATAATACCAGAGGAACAGATTGATCGTTTCAGATCTGCTTCTTTACTGTTAATGCTGTTTGCTCATTACAAAGTTTACATGTTAGACATCAGGATTAAGCAAAGTTGCAAGCATGTGTCCATTTGTTTGTCATGAACCCCTTACAGAAGTTGTTGTAGTTTTGCATTCAAATAAAAGCAATTAAAAGCATTTCAAATATTTTTTGTTGTCGCCTGGCTGTCCTTCATTTCACTTACTGTCACCAGCTCAATGCAGAGCATGAAAAGAACACGTTAAATGAAAGTTAAGATTTATTTTAATAGTCATTTTATCACCGCTCTTGTTACCACAAATCATCAGTCAGCTGTTAGGTTTGAACCCATCATTATCAGTTTGTGGAAAGAAACATTGACATGGACATGGACATTTAGTTTTTAAAATTCAGATTAAAGGAAGTAAATGTATTAATTATCAGTCAGGAACAACAGTGGAAGGTAAGCTTCATAGTCTTCTAATAAAAAAGAGAAATTTAAGGATATGGTTTGCTTTTTTAAGGCAGACCATGAAAACGTTGCACACACAAAGTCCTCCAAACGTACAGAGGAACAAGTGACTGTGGTTGTGATCTCACTAAGCTGAAACATTGCTTGTGAAACTGCAGAGGAATTTGCATCCTCAGTCAGTGAAGCATCTCTTCTCTTCTCTCTCACTTCCGTCCCATGATGCACCTGCAGGCCTCCTTCTTCACATTTAAAAATCAACTTTCTTTAAAGTACAAAGGAACTGTCCCAAATTTCAATCACATTTATGGACATCTTACTTTGACATGCAAATCCTATAAGTCATGCACAAGACTGGCAAGAGATTCTTTTCCTTCTCTGTCTACAAACATCCTCACATGTGTTCAAAAAGGATCATTTTAACTTTTTTTTTCAAAAATGCTTCTGAAAAGCTTAAGTTAATGGAAAGTGGACAAAGTATCAAACCTTGATCAGGATCTTTAAGGAGACATCACCTACACCAGTAATTACAAATACAGATGAAAAACTCACCAACCATGAAGATTTTAAAAGAAGCTCCTCCTCCTGTCAGTCGCTCTCAGTTCCAGTATCATAATAAATGACTCCTCCAGCTCCTCCTCTCCTCATCCTCCAAACCAACTCATCTGTCATCAGCAACTTTTGAAATTACAAGACCATTCTGATCAGACACTGACAACATGCTGGTGACTCTCTGCTCTCTGATCACTGCTCTGACATGTAAGGAGGCTGACTTACTGCTGCTTTGACCTCATGTTGGATTCATCAGTCTGTGTGTTTCTCTTCACTCCATGTCTTCCTGTTGTTTCCAGGTGTGAGTGGTGTGACGGTGGTGACACAAAAGCCTCCTGTGGTGACGGTGAGGAGAGGAGAGACAGCCAGCATGGACTGTAACCTGGGAACTGTTACTGGCTCTAGTGCTCGTTGGTATAAACAGATTCCAGGAGGAGTTCCTCAGTTTGTATTAAGATATCATCACACCCATAGCTCTCCAAACTATGGTTCTGGTTTCTCCTCACCAAAGTTCACATCCACTCATCAGTCACAATCAGATTATCGTTTGATCATCAACAATGTGGAGGAGGGAGACTCAGCAGTCTATCACTGTAAAACATATGACAGCTCTGTTACTGAGTACGTATCACAGTGATTGATGCCATGACAAAAACCTTGTCACAAATACTTCTGCTTTTTGAGACTCTGCTACATATCAGCTGTTAACAGAGACACCAGTCAAGCCTGAAGTTCATAACATGCCATATGTATAGTGAGTTATGATGTATTTCAGATGAAATAAAGACAAAAGCTGTAATGAGTAAGTTTAAAATATAAACAGCTTAATACAGAACACTAATTAGCAAATTAAGCTGTATATTTAGTAGAATATAAATTAATACATGTCCTGCAGTTACTGATGTTAATGGAAAGGACATCAGCAGGAATCCTAGAAGATCAGAAATAAAGAAAAATATTACTTACAGAAATGTTACATTGCATTCTTTTGCACACAAAGATCAAAATAGAAATGCCACACTGACCTTAACGTCCAAACTTTGATTTTATTCTAAAATTGTAAAACTGAAACAGTAAATGAACATGTGCATTTACACCATGTCTTCAATATGATTCACTCTTCTTTACTAGATTGTAACTGCATTTTAGAACAATACAACACAGGACAGTTTTCTGAGTTTACTGTTGACAAAAAAAACCTTTTCTCCCAACATTTGACAGTAACACTTGAAACCTACATGAATACCTGGATCACAAATCAGGCAAAGAAGTCAACTTCATATTTCCCATTGGGACCCTCAAGAGGCCACCAGATCACCAGATTTACTGGGTGTATATTCTCTCATCAACATGAACTCAGTTGAAATATCAGCAAAGATTGACATAGTGACCTTGTGTTCACTTGATATATATTCCTAAATAAAAGATTAATGTATCATATACCCAATGAGGAAACAAAAGACAATGAATTATCAGGGGCCTCTTAAAAAGTTAACCATGTAGCTGTAAAGAAAAAAAAAAGCTATTTAGTAAGTTGTTTTTCCTCTGATAGAACTTCTCCATTATAAATCAGATCCCTTGATCACAGCTGTTTAATGAGAGATAGGAAAGAGCACCAGACCAGCTGATGTTGGAGTTATCAATCTGTCTGCTTCTATTGACAACAAGTGAATTCATATTTATGTTGTTGTTCTGCTCAAACAATTCCCACTTTTAAATGAGTGGATAATACAAATAGAAACTCCTGATCTTTATTTTAGCTTTGTTTTTTAATCTGAGTCAGTTTAGAAAGGATCCTCCCCTTTGTTCCTCAGTGCCTTTATAAGCTTCACTCTCTTTTCTCCTCTCACTCCAACCCTGCTCACTTTTCACTTAGACAGTACAGGACATTTATTAAAACACTGACAACATGCTGACCACCCTCTGCTCTCTCATCGCTGCTCTGACCTGTAAGATGTTCTTCTGATTCCTTCAAGTTCCATATTTTCAGATGTAAAACTCTCACTAATGTATTTTTGTGTTTATGTTGCAGATGTGGATGCAGTGATCGTGTTGACCCAGACGCCTGCTGTCCACACAGTTTCTACAGGACAACAGGTTGTTCTCAACTGTGACATTGAAAGAAATGATGGAAATTATGTCAGCTGGTATAAGCAGAAGCCAAGTGGGACTCCTCAGTATGTTCTGAGATTTTACCATTCTCACAGTTCACCCAACAGCTTTGGAACAGGTTTCTCCTCAGATCGATTTGACTCCAAAGCCTCATCAAATATATTTTACCAGCTCATCATTAAGCAGACAGAGGAAGGAGACTCTGCAGTGTATTACTGTAGCACATGGGACAGCTCTGCTGAGCAGCAAGTATCACAGTGATTCACACTGTGACAAAAACCTCCTCACTGAACACTTGTGCTTTTGGGGTTCCTGGCTAATGTTCTGTATCGTTATCCTTCAGGGAACTCCAACAATGATAACAAGACATTTATCTTAATGCAGAAGACCAATTTAATTTGACCTTATATACCACATACAAGGTATATTAGTTTTCACAATTTTATACTTTAAAATCATGATTGAGTAAGTCACCAAAATCACAAAATGTCAAAAACAAACCAAAATTAAACTGGATTAAATCCTCTAAAAGATGAGAATCTTTTTTTCAAACAATGTGAAACAGAGCTGTTGATCCAGCAACCTGTATTGATCTACCAATTACTATAAGTCGTTCATAAAAACTTTTTTTGTCCTCTTAAAATACACTTTGGTTTCACATTTTATGTTTTGATGTTACCATTGTGTGATATACAGAGGAATAAAACTGAAATAGTGCAGAATAATGCTGTCATGGGAACACAGAGTCTACAAATGTCCACTATAGAACATGACTAATTAACATTAAAGCAAAACAACCAGTTGCCACTGAATATACCGAAAACATCAGGTGATAAATGTTTGCCTTCCATTCACAAACATACAAGACGCCATTGCTGGTTTTGAGTTTGCCGTGAGGTTTTCAGGAAAGTTTGTTGTGTGGTTTTAAACAAACTACCACACAACTCAAATTAAAGCATCAAACATAACAAATCAAACACGACACAAAATGGAGAAGATTCACAAAATAGCAAATCCAATCCAATGGAACAACAGGAAATCTTTCTCAGATAATGATGTTGTAATTTTTGGAGAGCAGGAGGGAGGCGTCTGTAAAAATACAGACATGACATTTCTCTCTAATGTCAATAAGAAACTGTAGAGCATCATAAGTCATGCAGATTTAAGCAAAGCTCCTCCTCCTGCCACTCACTCTCATATCCAGTCTTGTATTTAATTGCTCCTCCAGCACCTCCTCTCCTCACTTAGTCCACTTTCTTATTTTCAACACCTTTCTCATTCAACACTGACAACATGCTGGTGACTCTCTGCTCTCTGATCACTGCTCTGACATGTAAGGAGGCTGACTTACTGCTGCTTTGACATCATGTTGGATTCATCAGTCTGTGTGTTTCTCTTCACTCCATGTCTTCCTGTTGTTTCCAGGTGTGAGTGGTGTGACGGTGGTGACACAGAAGCCTCTTGTAATGACGGTGAGGAGAGGAGAGACAGCCAGCATGGACTGTAACCTGGGAACTGTTACTGGCAGTCCTGCTCGTTGGTATAAACAGATTCCAGGAGGAGTTCCTCAGTTTGTTCTCAGTTTTTATCATGGCTGGAGCTCCCCAACATTTGGTTCTGGTTTCTCCTCTCCTAAGTTTACAGCCAGTTATCAATCAAATTTAGATTATCGTTGGAGCATCAACAACGTGGAGGAGGGAGACTCAGCTGTATATTACTGTGCAACATGGGACGGCTCTGCTAGTGAGGTAGTATCACAGTGATTCACACTGTGACAAAAACCTCCTCACAGTTACTTCTGCTTTTTAACCTGCTGTAACTTCTTGACTGCAAATCAAGGCCTCAGTCAATGTTTCCTGTATTTCCACACACATATATTTTATGTTTTCAAAATTAAATTGTAAATCCTTTTTATTGAAGTTGCTCAAAACAAAACAAAACAAAACAAAACAAAAAACACAAATAAACATAATCCGCTAAACCACAGATTATTCTCTCTTAAAATGCTATAAAAAATAGCGTGTACAGTAAATTTTGATGACATCAGTCACTGATTAAAGAGTCAAGATATAAAATGTCTGCAACAGTTTCTCATTTGCAGATCTGATTTCAGTTAATCTGAAGATTTCTGATTATTGTGTAACACAAACATGTACAACAATGTTCAAATGAAGGAAAATACAGACCTTAAAATGACATTTGATCAAATTAAGTTGTGTATGATCATATTTAATGTGATAACACAATATGTTTTACAAAACATTATGAACAAAAATGTCGTAGTTAATGACTTAAAGAGGAAAACTCGAGGATTTCAAACAGCAATATGGTTTATATGAAGAAACATGAAAGTAAAAAATCATTCTTTCATGCCAAACATAAAAATGCCGGCAGAAATGTGTGGTGCTTTCCATTTGTCCCAACAAATCCTGATGTCAGTTTTATTTTTATAGAACTTGGTTCTGATTCTTAAACTTGGTTTAAGACTGAAGAACTGAAAACATGATGTTAACATTCGATTAATTTCATTTTACTCATGATATTGTCTACAAGAACTGACTGTTGAGTTTTTGGAGTAGCTGCTTTCTGTTATTGAAACTCCTCCTCCTCCTCCACTTCTCCTCTCCTCAGTGTCTTTATAAGTCTCAGTCTCTCTCCTCTTCTGAATCCACTTCTGCTCATCTCTCAGCTGGATGCTGCACAACATTTACACTGACAACATGCTGGGGACCCTCTGCACTCTCATCACTGCTCTAACATGTAAGACGTCCTTCTGGTTACGTTTACAGTCCAACGTTTTCAGACATAAATCTGTCATTAATGTGTTTCCTCTCCTGTGTGTGCTGACAGGTGTAGATGCAGCCAAAGTGTTGACCCAGACGCCTGCTGTTCACACAGCTTCTCAGGGACAAGAGGTTGTTCTAAAATGCAACATTGAGAGAGATGAAAGCTATTATGTCTATTGGTACAAACAGGTCCCTGGTGGGACTCCTCAGTATGTTCTGAGATTTTACCATTCTCACAGTTCACCCGACAGCTTTGGAACAGGGTTCTCCTCAGACCGATTTAACTCCAAAGCCTCATCAAACATAGATTATCAGTTTGTCATTAAGGCAGCAGACACAGGAGACTCTGCAGTATATTACTGTGAAACATGGGACAACTCTGTTAAGGAGACAGTATCACAGTGATTCACACTGTGACAAAAACCTTCTCACTGTTACTTCTGCTTTTTAACCTGCTGTCACATCTTGACTGCAAATAAAGGCCTCAGTCAAAGTTTCCTGTAACCTCCCCACACATATGTTTCATGTTTTCAAAAATAAATTGTAAATCCTTTTGGCTGCAATCACTCAAAAAAACAAAACAAGACAACACGAATAAACATAATCCACTAAACCAAAGATTATTCTCTCTTAAAATGCTATAAAAAATAGCGTGTAGAATAAATTTTGATGACATCAGTCACTGATTAAAGAGTCAAGATATAAAATGTCTGCAACAGTTTCTCATTTGCAGATCTGATTTCAGTTAATCTGAAGATTTCTGATTATTGTGTAACACAAACATGTACAACAATGTTCAAATGAAGGAAAATACAGACCATAAAATGACATTTGATCAAATTAGGTTGTGTATGATCATATTTAATGTGATAACACAATATGTTTCACACAACATTATGAACAAAAATGTCGTAGTTAATGACTTAAAGAGGAAAAACTCGAGGATTTCAAACAGCAATATTGTTTATAGGAACAATCATGAAAGTAAAAATCATTCTTTCATGCTTAAGAGAAAAATGCTGACAGAAATGTGTGGTGTTTCCATTTGTAAATATAAAAAATGTAAATATAAATGGAAACTGTTATTTACTGTCATTATTTATATTATTATTATCAATGTGATGATTTACACATATGGAAATGGGGTGTATAGGACCTCCAACAAGGTCAAGAAAATACAAAACACTCTTACAGACAAAACATATGCATGAGGAGTGTACTGTACATGAGCCTCTCTTCTGTGTCATCAGTTAATAACTGATTGGATTAAAGATGTGTCTACCATAATAACAAAATGATGGAACAATCATCAGGCCCAGCAGTGTTTCCAGATATAAGCAGAAAGATGCAGGGATGAAATGTTGACAGTGAAAGTTGGTCTGAACAGGATGTTTCACTTCCACTTCTCCCATTAGAGAGAGCCAGGAGGTTTTTGTACGACCATGTATACAAACTGAATCACTGTGGTATTCGGACAAGGAACCAAGCTGACTGTAACAAGTAAGTACTTTTAAACCTTATTATACAGCAAGACACATTTTCTTTTTCTGCTGCACGTTAAGAAAAACATGGAACTAATCCAGATGTGACTGATTGTTTAAAATATTGACCATATTGTTCAGTGAATGATAGATATTGTGTGCTTTGATACCAGGCAGTGTCTGTGAAGGCAAAAGGAAAATGTGATCTGAATATTTGAAACATTTTCTCCAAATCCTCAAATTAAATTGATGGTTTAGGAATTTTAGACGTTGAAGATTTGTAAGACTGTACCAAATTATTCTCACAATTAATGAGAACCTTTAAAATCTTTATAGCAAAACTATTTATGACATATTTTTTGTTGCTGTCATAATGTGATATTGATGCTAAACTGCTTGTAATGCTGATTTAATATTTTCCACAGTTTATGTGTAATTTAGAATTCACCTGAAAATTATTTCATACACTTGGTAGTAAATTCAGCCAATACTGAACTAAACAAAAATGTGAAATTCTAAGTTTATTCATGATAGATTTTATTTTGAAAGGGAGCACTGTTCATATTTTAAGTGATCATTTTTTAATGTTTTACTCATTTTAAATTCTCTGCTTCTTCAGCATGAGTATACTGTCAGCACAATGAACTAACTTTGTCATGTTACATATGAATGATTCAATTTCTTCCTTCTTATTTTCTTTCTTGCCATTTTTAATGTGTTTCTTGTGAATGTACTTCCAGGCTCCAGCCTCTCTCCTCCTGTCCTGACAGTCTTCCCTCCGTCCAGCGCTGAGCTCCAGTCCAACAAAGCCACTCTGGTCTGTCTGTCCAGTCAGTCTGTGCCTTTTGCTGATGTCACCTGGTCGGCTGGTGGGAGTCCAGTGAGCAGTGGGATCTCCACCAGCACCGCTGTTCAGAAACCAGACCACACTTTCCAAATCAGCAGCTATCTGGACATCCAGACATCAGACTGGAACATGGATAAGGTTTACACATGTAAAGTGTCTTTGGGGTCCCAGACTGCAGAGAAAACCATCAACAAGTCAGGCTGTTCCACTGAATAATACCAGAGGACCGTAGACCGTTTCAGATCTGCTTCTTTGTGCTCTTTTCATTGTTTAGATATTAGAAGATTCTTGTAATCAGTATTGTAGCAGTTCAGTTGAGGTGTTGCATCAGCTTTGCATTTGCTGCATTTGTGTTGAACAAAATAATAATTAAAAAAAATTGTATTTAACCAAAGCCCACTGGTATTTGTACTCCATTAAATGTCATTTTAAATATTAATATTTTAACTATTAACGTCATCATATTTAATTTTCTCTCTGATGTTCATGTCATTGAAAGTGGAAAGAGGTATTCAGATCCTTTACTTGACTAAAATCAGAAATATTTCAATGTAGAAATACTTTAAATTATTTGCAAACAAACTGTTCTCACACAACTATTTTGTAAATTTTCCCAAATCCCTGTTCTTCTTATGTTCATTTCATTTTATTGTGAAATGCATTGTAATTTGGGAGAAGACAGAGGACAGTGACATCCAACAAATGGTCTTGAGCTGGACTTAAACTCATGACCGCTGCCAAGTGACTGAGCCACCTTAACTCGATAAGCTGAACGGCGATCCAGTACTGATCTTTTAAATGTAAAATTTCAGTCTAAACAGTCACTGAAGTTGACAGATGAATGTAGTGCAATAAACAGTAGAATTATTTTCTCTGAATAGTAGTCGAGTCGAAGTCACAAAAACCGTAAAACGAAAATAATCCCCACTCCAAGTATCTAGCTCTACTGCTAACTGACAAAAGCAGCTAATTCTGAACACACACATAAAACTATTACTATTATTAGTTAATTCTTACTTGCAGCTCATGAACAGCAAACAAAAGCTGATATACTTTATTTTTAATATGTCTTATGTGATTGGAGCTGCCTGCAATAGTTCAGCAGTTTCAAAGTGCAGCTTAAATGAGTTGTAAATGAAACTGAATGTTCATCCTCTGTCAGTGAAGCATCACCTATCTACTCCTCCCTCTCTCTCTTCCCAGGATGCACCTGCAGGCCTCCTCTTCATATTTATAGCTTCATGTAAATGAAGTGGTCCAGCGCCAACTCTCTGTAGAAAGAGAGGCAACTGTCTCTGACTGTAAATGCAGCCAAGTTTGGTCAGTTATTGACAGTTCATGTATTACGTGTAAGTGTACTGCAGTGAATTTAGAAAATGTTAAATTATTAAATATTTGATGCCACGTTTAAACTACTAGTAATAGTTTTTGACTGTTTTTATTACAATGTAAGGGAATTTAGTGTTTTTCTGTTTTGTTAAATTACAGATAATAACTAATAAAATGACACTTAAAAAAAAAAACTGTTTATGTATGTATGTATGTATGTATGTATGTATGTATGTATGTATGTATGTATGTATGTATGTATGTATGTATGTATGTCAGTGTACTTGGAGCTGAGGTGAGATGTATTTTGAGCCAGTCAGACGTCATTAACCATTAGAGTGCAGATGTGTTTGTTTGTCATCAGTATTGAGTATGAGCTCTAAAATATTTTAAACATGTCATATTAAGTCAATCAAAAAAATGACTACCAGTCATATTTGCACAACAGTAGTTATTAATTACAGAACTAAAACAGCTCCGTTTGAACTCAGCATATTTAATGGTTAAACAAAACAGTTTTTTCAGACTTCACTTTGAAGTAATGGACAAAACAAAACCAGAGCTGTCAATAATTAAGCATTTGAGCTGTGGACTCCAGCTGCAGCCAGTATGACAATACTGCCTGATAATATGTCACAGATTGTTTTGTTTTTAATATGATGATGTCTCAGTTTAAAATGTGTGGCTTGAGGAAAACATGATTCAAAGATAAGCCACAGAAGTTACCAGAATGTTCAACAGGGACTTTCAGTTCACGGCTCCTGCTGCAAACTGTCAAGTTGATTCTACATTTGAATGGTGTGGATGGTTCAGGGAATATTTCAGGATAAAGCAGCTTTGGCTCTGCACATGTGTGTATCATTAACACTCAAAGACACATTTTTTATCATTGACCAAATTCGACCTAAACATCTGCATATTTGGGTTTCCTCTTACTTCGAGTTGACACTTGACCTCTTCATTTACATGCAGCAGTAAATGAGAACAGGAGGCCTGCAGGTGCATCCTGGGAAGGAAGAGAAGGAGGAGAAGCCAGGTGATGCTTCACTGACAGAGGATAACAAAAAGTCACTTTCAGCTGCAGCTCTTCTTATCAGATTTTTTATAACAGCTCAGTGACAGACCAAGAAATGTCAGACTGTTGTCCCTTTATTGCAAATGTTACAACAACCTGACTTTCTGAATTTACAGGAAGACCAGTCCTAAACTAATTCTAACAAATTAGGAAACGAAAAGGTGACAGTGATTATAATCCAGAAACACTTTGATTATTAGTGTGTTCTGAAACGCTGACTTCATGTCTCATTGTGTTGTAGCTTCAATTTTTGATATCTTATTACTTATTCAGATTTCTATTTTTGTTTGGTTTCGCTTTATAAATAGATTTGACCTTAATTTCACTTTGATCTTTGCATTAGGTCTAACTGTCAGTGGACTAAACATGGGTACACACTTAAACTGAGTGAAAGTGAGAATTATTGCATTTACTATGTACAAAGAATTAAAGTAAACACAAACAAGTACTATTTTTTTATTCTTTATTGAAACAATTGCAAAGCTGATTCAAAAAACTAACTACTTTCACAACAATAATGAAATTACTCAGACGTTTTCTAATATCTATAATGCAAAAACAGCACAGACAGTAAAGAAGCAGTCCTCTGGTATTATTCAGTGGAACAGCCTGACTTGTTGATGGTTTTCTCTGCAGTCTGGGACCCAGAAGACACTTTACATGTGTAAACCTTATCCATGTTCCAGTCTGATGTCTGGATGTCCAGATAGCTGCTGATTTGGAAAGTGTGGTCTGGTTTCTGAACAGCGGTGCTGGTGGAGATCCCACTGCTCACTGGACTCCCACCAGCCGACCAGGTGACATCAGCAAAAGGCACAGACTGACTGGACAGACAGACCAGAGTGGCTTTGTTGGACTGGAGCTCAGCGCTGGACGGAGGGAAGACTGTCAGGACAGGAGGAGAGAGGCTGGAGCCTGGAAGTACATTCACAACAAACACATTCAGAATGTCAAGAACGAAAATTAAATGAAATAAAATAAAAAGAAAGAAATTGAATCATTCATATGTAGCATGACAAAGTTACTTCATTGTGCTGACAGTATACTCACGCTGAAGAAGCAGAGAATTTAAAATGAGTAAAACATTAAAAAATGCTCACTTAACATATGAACAGTGCTCCCTTTCAAAATAAAATCTATCATTAATAAATTTAGAATTTCACATTTTTGATTTGTTCAGTACCTTCCTATTGGCTGAATTTACTACCAGCTGTGTGAAATAATTTTCAGGTGAATTCTAAATTACACACAAACTGTGTACAATAAGAAATCAACATTACAAGCAATTTAGCATTAATATCACACTATAACTATAATAACTGAGTATTTCACAAATACGAAGATTTTAAAAGTTCTTATAAATTGTGAGATTAATTTGGGACGTTCTTACAAATGTTCAACGTCTAAAATTCGTAAATCATTAATTTACTTTTCGTATTTTGAGAAAATGTTTCAAATATTCAGATCACATTTTCCTGTTTCCTTCACAGACACTGCCTGGTATCAAAGAACACAATATCTATCACTCACTGAACAACATGGTCAATATTTTAAACAATCTGTCACATCTGGATTAATTTCATGTTTTTCTTCATGTGAAGCAGAAAAAGAAAATGTGTCTTGCTGTATAATAAGGTTTAAAGTACTTACTTGTTACAGTCAGCTTGGTTCCTTGTCCGAATACCACAGTGATTCAGTTTGTATACATGGTCGTACAAAAACCTCCTGACTCTTTCTAATGGGAGAAGTGGAAGTGAAACATCCTGTTCAAACCAACTTTCACTGTCAACATTTCCTCCCTTCATTGATGCACTTCTGTTCCAAAACACTGCTGGAGTATTTCAAACACTCTCATCTCTGTAGATGAATGTATCCAGTAGCATCACTTGTTCTTGGTGTAGATCTAGTTATTTGAAACATTTAATGCTGTTGAGAGTTCATCAAAGCTGCAGTGTTCCCATGGAGGTTTTTGTCAGTGTGAATCACTGTGATACTGCAGCAGCAGCAGAGTCGTCCCATGTCTGACAGAAATACTGAGCAGAGTCTCCTGCCTCTGTCTGTTTTATGATGAACTGGTAATCTATGTTGGATGAGCATTTAGAGTTGAACTGGCTTGAAGAGAATCCTGCTTCAAAGATGAGTGAACTGCCTGAAAAGTAAAAAGCCACAACAAACTGAGGAGCCCCACCAGGAACCTGTTTATACCATTGTACCCTATTTCTGTCATTTCTCCCAGTGTTACAGTGGAGAACAACCTGTTGTCCTGTAGAAACTGTGTGGACAGAAGGCGTCTGGGTCACCACAATCACTGCATCCACATCTGCCAACAAACACAGAAAAACACATGAGTGCTGGAAAGTTCACTTCTGAAAATAAAGGCTGTAAAAGAGACGAGGAGAACAGGTTACAGCTTACAGGTTACAGCAGGGATGAGAGAGCAGAGGGTCCCCAGCATGTTGTCAGTGTTGTCCAAGTGTAGCAGAGTCTCAAAAAGCAGAAGTATTTGTGACAAGGTTTTTGTCATGGCATCAATCACTGTGATACGTACTCACTAACAGAGCTGTCCCATGTGTTACAGTAATAGACTGCTGAGTCTCCTTCCTCCACGTTGTTGATGATCAAACGATAATCTGATTGTGACTGATGAGTGGATGTGAGCTTTGGTGCGGAGAAACCAGAACCATATCTTGGAGAGCTATTGCTGTGATAGAATCTCAATACAAACTGAGGAACTCCACCTGGAATCTGTTTATACCAATAAGCATTACTGTTAGTAACAGTTCCCAGGTTACAGTCCATGCTGGCTGTCTCTCCTCTTCTCACCGTCATTACAGGAGGCTTCTGTGTCACCACCGTCACACCACTCACACCTGGAAACAACAGGAAGACATGGAGTGAAGAGAAACACACAGACTGATGAATCCAACATGATGTCAAAGCAGCAGTAAGTCAGCCTCCTTACATGTCAGAGCAGTGATCAGAGAGCAGAGAGTCACCAGCATGTTGTCAGTGTGTGATGAGAAAGGTGTTGAAAGTGATGAAGTGGACTAAGTGAGGAGAGGAGGTGCTGGAGGAGCAATTAAATACAAGACTGGATATGAGAGTGAGTGGCAAGAGGAGGAGCTTTGCTTAAATCTGCATGACTTATGATGCTCTACAGTTTCTTACTGTCATTGGAGGGAAATGTCCTCCATTTTTACAGATAACTCCCTCATGCTCCCCAAAAATTACAACATCATGATCTGAGAAAGATTTCCTGCTTTTATTTTGTGAACCTCCTCCATTTTGTAATGTGCTAGATTTGTTATGTTTGACACTTCAATTTGATTTGTGTGTTAAATTGTTTAAATCATCACAACAAACCTAAAACCAGCAGGAGCATGTTGTACATTTGTGACTAAAAGGCAAGGATTTATAGTAGAAAGCTGTAAATAGATGCAGTGAATTCATCATTGACAGTCAGTTGACAGTATTTTATGATAACATCCTGCCAACTGTAAAGTATGATTTAGTGTACACAGATGGATTTTAGAGAATTTAGTTGGTGTACTTTTATTTATTTTGGTAACACATATGAGTATCTTTTTTATGCTACCATTGTTGTTGGAATCCAGCTGATTGATTAGACGTCCATTCTTTCCATTATTTCTTTCATTTGTCTGTTTATGTTTCAAAACACTGCTGGATTTGAGGATCTGGATATTCTGTTACATAGTTTATGTACTGATGGTATTGTTCACTGTCATACATACTTCTCAGCAGAGAAATGGGGACTTATATAGCCTCAGTATAATTCAAAGGTTGCCTGATACACCAAAGGGAAGTGTTAAGAGAGGAGGTTGTTGTCATAGAGTGAATCACTGTGATACATACTCTTTAGCAACATTGTCCCATGCTCTACAGTAATATACTGCTGAGTCTCCTGCTTCTGCTCGCTTGACAATGAACTGATATTCAATGTTTGACAACGATATACAGTTGAATCTTTCTGAGGAGAATCCTGTTCCAAAGTTGAGTGACTTATCACCAAGGAAAAACCTTAGAACGAACTGAGGAGCCCACCAGGAACCTGTTTGTACCACTGTACAGAGGCAGTGTCATACCTCCCAATGTTACAGTTGAGAACAACCTGCTGTCCTGTAGAAACTGTGTGGACAGCAGGCGTCTGGATCAACACAATCACTGCATCCACATCTGCAACGCACACAGAAGAACACACAAATGAAAGGTTTGTATCTCCAAATATGCACTATAAAATCAGGAGAACATCTTACATGTCAGAGCAGTGATGAGAGAGCAGAGGGTCCCCAGCATGTTGTCAGTGTGCTCTAAGTGTCCCTTACTGTCCAGCTGAGATGTGATCAGACTTGGAGTGAGGAGACAAGAGAGTCTTATAAAGACACAGAGAAGAGGAGAAGTGGAGGAGGTGGAGCTTCAATCCTCAGCTTAGTATTTATTCACAAGACACATGAACTATGACATGTATGTAGATTTCATACCATAAATGTTTCATAGTTTCTGCTGTTCAAACAAATATTTAGGTGGTCTGCTGATTCTTGAATTAAAAACTTTTGTCTCATCAAAGGCATTTCTGCTTTATTTATTGTATTATTTCAGAAAGGACTGATGACACAAACAGCATTAAGTTCTGGGCTTAACTGCTGTTAGATCAGTCAGTAAGTGTGTCCAGTAAAGAAGACTGAATCGTGCAAATGTTTACTTCTTGGTTCAGTTTTGTAGCGTACATATGCACCAATATAATGTAGCATAACTACACTTTTTAATGAAAATTTGCACTCGTTAATGAAGGGGCACCATCTCAGATTACTGAGAAAATTATCATTCTAGATTAAGTCTCAAAGAAACTTTAATTGAATGAAGTAGAACAGTCTCTTAGCTGAAAGTCGTGAATTCTGATTAAATTGACCTCAGTTCCCACACAAAGAAAAACACCGAATCAAGAATTGGTCTAAATGGATACATTTATTAACTAATCTACTAATATACATACATGAGCTATAGCAGTTGAGTCAGAGTGTGTGTATGGTGAATGTGTGATGTCAGATTATCAAACAGAATGACAAGGATGATGGTGAAAGACGGGTAATTAGCCAACGATCTAAAGTTCTGATTTAGATTAACGAATGATACGCTAAAATTAAACCTGTTATCAAGTTATTGCAGCATCAGCCCCAATCAAGAGCAGATAGAGAATGTGGGCTTTCCTACTTCAAACAGAGCGGTCTGGTCGGAGCCTCCGTGAGCTGGAACGTGAGTCGGAACCGTTGAGTGACGAGCCTCTGTGGATGCTTTCCGGAGCGTCGTCTCGGTTGCAAGGCAACGTTCTGCCGTTGGAGCCCTCACAGCCGTGTAGGAGATTCTGCCAGCAGAATCTTGACGTTGGCACGCAGATGGTGGTCGGTGGTGGTAGGCAGCCGGGCGCGGAGTGCGCTGTCGTCTGGGTTGATGGAGAATAACTTGATTATTAACTGTGGCTCTGTTAGACTTGACGGCGTTTGGTGTTAGCCGCAAAATCTCTAAAAAAATTAAAAACTGTTCTGTTAGAACAGTTTTCGGCTTGAGGAAGAAGCGGTAGTGAAGCAGCTCGGACTTAGATGAGGGTGAGCACAATCTAAATAAAAAGGGTCTAAAAGATTAACAAAGAGCCACAACAATAAGACGCGCAAAAATTTAACTTAAAAACTAGGCGAAGACCAAAAAGGTAAAAGCGCGGAATATAAGGAAAGATGGTAATGAAGATATAGCAAGGAAATTTTGTAAAGAAAGAGCCTAAAAAAAGAAAAGATGGCAAGAGCCGGGAAACGGAAGACGGCAAGAGAGCCCAGGACAAAGCGGTTTTCCACTTTTTATCCTCTGGCTTCTGGTGGGTGTTTATTTTGGGCGTGGGTAGCCGTTTCCCGCTAAAACTGGTAATCTGACTCTGTTTCTTTGTCTAAAAGAAGAGCAAATTGCCATCTCAGATTGAGATACAAAAAGTATGTTATGTGCGCAAAAACGATCTATCCATCTCTCACCATGACCCATGATATGAAACAAAAGATTGGTAACATACATATACGTCATTATGTGATAGACTGCACCAAAATAGGAATGAAATATAAAATTCTCATATGTTAATATATGATTGTGTTTGTCATTGGTGAATATAACACATTGGATGAAATGTAGTAGCAAAATATGTCAGATTTCCCCCACTATCACTTTTAATTCATGACAACATATCACTACTATTGGTTGTTTTAATGTCGGCACTCCCGTGTATCTGATGTCGCTAGATGACGCTGTGGGTTCATGTTAGAAATGTGAATATTCTTGTAAAATCGTATTTTTGTTCACACATCGCCTAGGAATGCGAATTTTGGACATTTGATATAGGACATCATGTTGAGGCAGATGCGGGTACAAACACATGGAACAAATAAACAGAACCATAGTTATTTAGTCCGTTCCTGTATGAATGGATGAAAGTAAGACACAGTTCCAGGTGTCCCCCTGGTATGTAGCCACAATTTATGGCCTCTCCTTATCAGTTAGGAGTGGAAGGGTTTTAAATGAGTCCATGGGGGAGATGCAGGAAAAACATTCTCAAATCAGTGTGATTTGCAGCTCCTCTTTGAAGTAGAGAGTCTCCAAATGGTGATCCTTCCTGAAGATGGTTAGCTTCACAGGCCTGGGTAGTGTTCAATGTGGCAGTTTAATGATGGGAGTAGACACAGAGTCTACTCAAATGTGTTGTCTTTACCTGGGGTCCTCTCACGTAGCATTACAGAGAGAGGGGGAAGTCTGTGTCCGCTACAGTTTTTACAATCTTACAATGAAATCAAAGTTAAAGTCAATGTGGCATTTTTATTTTGACCATTGTTCATTTGTGTGTAAAAGAATGCAATGTAACATCTGTGGAGGCAATATTTTTCTTTTATTCCGGTTCTTCTAGGAATCCTGTTGATGTCCTTTCCATTATCATCATTAACTGCAGGGCTTGTATTAATTTATATTCTGATAAAATATACTGCTTGACCTGCTAACCAGTGTTTTGTGTTGAGCTGTTTATATTTTAAACTTACTGAAATTGCAGCTTTGTCTTCAATTTATAGGAAATACATCATAACTCACTATATTTATATGGCATGTTATGAACGTCAGGCTTGACTGGTGTCTCTGTGAACAGCTGATATGTAGCAGAGTCTCAAAAAGCAGAAGTATTTGTGACAAGGTTTTTGTCATGGCATCAATCACTGTGATACGTGCTCACTAACAGAGCTGTCCCATGTTTGACAGTAATAGACTGCTGAGTCTCCCTCCTCCATGTTGTTGATGATCAAACGATAATCTGATCGTGACTGATGAGTAGATGTGAACTTTGGTGAAGAGAAACCAGAACCATAGGCTGGAGAGCTAGAGCTGTGATAGAATCTCAATACAAACTGAGGAACTCCTCCTGGAATCTGTTTATACCAACGAGCTTCACTGTTAGTAACAGTTCCCAGGTTACAGTCCATGCTGGCTGTCTCTCCTCTCCTCACCGTCAATACAGGAGGCTTCTGTGTCACCACCGTCACACCACTCACACCTGGAAACAACAGGAAGACATGGAGTGAAGAGAAACACACAGACTGATGAATCCAACATGAGGTCAAAGCAGCAGTAAGTCAGCCTCCTTACATGTCAGAGCAGTGATCAGAGAGCAGAGAGTCACCAGCATGTTGTCAGTGTGTGATGAGAAAGGTGTTGAAAGTGAGAAAGTGGACTAAATGAGGAGAGGAGGTTCTGGAGGAGCAATTAAATACAAGACTGGATATGAGAGTGAGTGGCAGGAGGAGGAGCTTTGCTTAAATCTGCATGACTTATGATGCTCTTAAGTTTCTTATTGACATTAGAGAGAAATGTCTGTATTTTTACAGATGCCTCCCTCCTGCTCACCAAATATTACAACATCATGATCTGAGAAAGATTTCCTGCTGTTTCACTGAAATAGATTTGTTATTTTGTGAATCTTCTCCATGTTGTACAGTGTTTGATTTGTTATGTTTGATGCTTTAATTTGAGTTGTGTTAGTTTGTTTAAAACATCACAACAAACTGTTCTGAAAACCTCACTGCAAACTTAAAACCAGCAGTAGCATCTTGTATGTTTGTGAATGAAAGGCAAACTTTTATCACCTGATGTTGTCAGTATATTCAATGGCAACTGGTTGTTTTGCTTTAATGTTCTTTTTAGACAATGAGTCATGTTCTATAGTGGACATGTGTAGACTCTGGGTTCATGTGACAGCATTATTCTGCACTATTTCAGTTTTATTCCTCTGTACCTCACACAATGATAATACCACAGCATAAAATGTGACACCAAAGTGTATTTTAAGAGGACAAGAAATGTTTCTTATTCGCAACTTATAGTAAATCATAGACCAGTACAGACTGCTGGACCAACAGCTCTGTTTCACTTAGTTTGGAAATGTTTGTGTAGATTTACAAATATGATTCCATCATTTGAAAGAACTTCATAAAGATGTGAATATCCATGTACTTGCTGCATGTGCCACTAAAATACCACACAAGTTGAATAAAAGAGGTCATTTGAAGGTCAGGAAATGACCACAGTGGTGAAGTTCTGTTGGCTCTGATCATTGCACTACCATCAAATCAGGGCCCAGACTGTGAATAAAAAAAAAAATCCTCTTCATTTTTTTCAAAAAAAACAAAACAAAACAGTTTCTCAACTTGCAGAGGACTTAAATCCAGTTTTATTTTGGTTTGTTTTTAACATTTTGTGATTTAGTTGACTTACTCAATCATGATTTTAATGTATAAAATCATGAAAGTTAATATAGCTTGTATCTGGTATATAAGGCCAATAATAGTTATTTCTTCATATTCAGTAATGTCAGACATTAGTAATCTTGTTTATTTAATTAGTGTTTTGTTTTAAGGTAAATGTCTTGTAATCAATGTCAGAGTTCCCTGAAGGAGAACTATACAGAACACAATCCAGGAACCCCAAAAGCAGAAGTGTTCAGTGAGGAGGTTTTTGTCACAGTGTGAATCACTGTGATACTTGCTGCTGAGCAGAGCTGTCCCACACACTACAGTAATACACTGCAGAGTCTCCTTCCTCTGTCTGCTTAATGATGAGCTGGTAAAATATACTTGATGAGGCTTTGGAGTCAAATCGGTCTGAGGAGAACCCTGTTCCAAAGCTGTTGGGTGAACTGTGAGAATGGTAAAAACTCAGAACATACTGAGGAGTCCCACTTGGTTTCTGCTTATACCAGCTGACATATTGCCCATCATCTCTTTCAATGTTGCAGTTGAGAACAACCTGTTGTCCTGTAGAAACTGTGTGGACAGCAGGCGTCTGGGTCAACACGATCACTGCATCCACATCTGCAACATAAACACACAAAAATACATTAGTGAGAGTTTTACATCTGAAAATATGGAACTTGAAGGAATCAGAAGAACATCTTACAGGTCAGAGCAGCGATGAGAGAGCAGAGGGTGGTCAGCATGTTGTCAGTGTTTGTAACAAATGTCCTGTACTGTCTAAGTGAAAGGTGAGCAGGGTTGGAGTGAGAGGAGAAAAGAGAGTGAAGCTTATAAAGGCACTGAGGAACAAAGGGGAGGATCCTTTCTAAACTGACTCAGATTAAAAAAAAGCTAAAATAAAGATCAGGTGTTTCTATTTGTAGTATCCACTCATTTAAAAGTGGGAATTGTTTGAGCAGAACAACAGCATAAATATGAATTCACTTGTTGTCAATAGAAGCAGACAGATTGATGACTCCAACATCAGCTGGTCTGGTGCTGTTTCCTATCTCTCATTAAACAGCTGTGATCAAGGGATCTGATTTATAATGGAGAAGTTCTATCAGAGGAAAAACAACTTACTAAATAGCATTTTTTTTTCTTTACAGCTACATGGTTAACTTTTTCAGAGGCCCCTGATAATTCATTGTCTTTTGTTTCCTCATTGGTTATATGATACATTAATCATTTATTTAGGAATATATATCAAGTGAACACAAGGTCACTATGTAATAAAGACATAGACACAAGGTTACCTCATACTGTAATGTCCATCTTTGCTGATATTACAACTGAGTTCATGTTGATGAGAGAATATACACCCAGTAAATCTGGTGATCTGGTGGCCTCTTGAGGGTCCCAATGGGAAATATGAAGTTGACTTCTTTGCCTGATTTGTGATCCAGGTATTCATGTAGGTTTCAAGTGTTACTGTCAAATGTTGGGAGAAAAGGTTTTTTTTTTGTCAACAGTAAACTCAGGAAACTGTCCTGTGTTGTATTGTTCTAAAATGCAGTTACAATCTAGTAAAGAAGAGTGAATCATATTGAAGACATGGTGTAAATGCACATGTTCATTTACTGTTTCAGTTTTACAATTTTAGAATAAAATCAAAGTTTGGACGTTAAGGTCAATGTGGCATTTCTATTTTGATCTTTGTGTGCAAAAGAATGCAATGTAACATTTCTGTAAGTAATATTTTTCTTTATTTCTGATCTTCTAGGATTCCTGCTGATGTCCTTTCCATTAACATCATTAACTGCAGGACATGTATTAATTTATATTCTGCTAAATATACTGCTTAATCTGCTAATTAGTGTTCTGTATTAAGCTGTTTATATTTTAAACTTACTCATTACAGCTTTTGTCTTTATTTCATCTGAAATACATCATAACTCACTATATTTATATGGCATGTTATGAACGTCAGGCTTGACTGGTGTCTCTGTTAACAGCTGATATGAAGCAGAGGCTCAAAAAGCAGAAGTATTTGTGACAAGGTTTTTGTCATGGCATCAATCACTGTGATACGTACTCATCAACAGAGCTGTCATATGTGTTACAGTGATAGACTGCTGAGTCTCCCTCCTCCACATTGTTGATGATCAAACGATAATCTGATTGTGACTGATGAGTAGATGTGAACTTTGGTGAGGAGAAACCAGAACCATAGGTTGGAGAGCTATTGCTGTGATAGAATTTTAATACAAACTGAGGAACTCCTCCTGGAATCTGTTTATACCAACGAGCACTAGAGCCAGTAACAGATCCCAGGTTACAGTCCATGCTGGCTGTCTCTCCTCTCCTCACCGTCAATACAGGAGGCTTCTGTGTCACCACCGTCACACCACTCACACCTGGAAACAACAGGAAGACATGGAGTGAAGAGAAACACACAGACTGATGAATCCAATATGAGGTCAAAGCAGCAGTAAGTCAGCCTCCTTACATGTCAGAGCAGTGATCAGAGAGCAGAGAGTCACCAGCATGTTGTCAGTGTGTGATCAGAATGGTCTTGTAATTTCAAAAGTTGCTGATGACAGATGAGTTGGTTTGGAGGATGAGGAAAGGAGGAGCTGGAGGAGTCATTTATTACGACACTGGAACTGAGAGCGACTGACAGGAGGAGGAGCTTCTTTTTAAATCTTCATGGTTGGTGAGTTTTTCATCTGTTTTTGTAATTACTGGTGTAGGTGATGTCTCCTTAATGATCCTGATCAAGGTACTTTGTCCAATTCCCAATAAAATAAGCTTTTCAGAAGAATTTTTGAAAAAAAAGTTAAAATGATCCTTTTTGAACACATATGAGGATGTTTGTAGACAGAGAAGGAAAAGAATCTCTTGCCAGTCTTGTGCATGACTTATAGGATTTGCATGTCAAAGTAAGATGTCCATGAATGTGATTGAAACTTGGGACAGTTCCTTTGTACTTTAAAGAAAGCTGATTTTTGTTGATTTACACGGAGCTATAAATGTGTAGAGGAGGCCTGCAGGTGCATCATGGGACGGAAGTGAGAGAGAAGAGAAGAGATGCTTCACTGACTGAGGATGCAAATTCCTCTGCAGTTTCACAAGCAATGTTTCAGCTTAGTGAGATCACAACCACAGTCACTTGTTCCTTTGTATGTTTGGAGGACTTTGTGTGTGCAATGTTTTCATGGTCTGCCTTAAAAAAGCAAACCATATCCTTAAATTTCTCTTTTTTTATTAGAAGACTGGACATTTAAAAAATAGATGTTCAGTTCACTATGAAGCTTACCTCCCACTGTTGTTCCTGACTGATAATTAATACATTTACTTCCTTTAATCTGTATTTTAAAAACTAAATGTTTCTTTCCACAAACTGATAATGATGGATTCAAACGTAACAGCTGACTGATGATTTGTGGTAATAAGAGCAGTGATACAATGACTATTAAAATAAATATTAACTTTCATTTAACATGTTCTTTTCATGCTCAGCATTGAGCTGGTGACAGTAAGTGAAATGAAGAACAGCCAAGTGACAAGAAAAAATATTTGAAATGCTTTTAATTGCTTTTATTGCAATGCAAAACTACAACAACTTCTGTAAGGGTTCATGACAAACAAATGGACACATGCTTGCAGCTTTGCTTAATCCTGATGTCTAACATGTAAACTTTGTAATGAGCAAACAGCATTAACAGTAAAGAAGCAGATCTGAAATGATCAATCTGGTCCTCTGGTATTATTCAGTGGAACAGCCTGACTTGTTGATGGTTTTCTCTGCAGTCTGGGACCCAGAAGACACTTTACATGTGTAAACCTTATCCATGTTCCAGTCTGATGTCTGGATGTCCAGATAGCTGCTGATTTGGAAAGTGTGGTCTGGTTTCTGAACAGCGGTGCTGGTGGAGATCCCACTGCTCACTGGACTCCCACCAGCCGACCAGGTGACATCAGCAAAAGGCACAGACTGACTGGACAGACAGACCAGAGTGGCTTTGTTGGACTGGAGCTCAGCGCTGGACGGAGGGAAGACTGTCAGGACAGGAGGAGAGAGGCTGGAGCCTGGAAGTACATTCACAACAAACACATTCAGAATGTCAAGAACGAAAATTAAATGAAATAAAATAAAAAGAAAGAAATTTAATCATTCATATGTAACATGGCAACTTTACTTCATTGTGCTGACAGTATACTCATGCTGAAGAAGCAGAGAATTTAAAATGAGTAAAACATTAAAAATGATCACTTAAAATATGAACAGTGCTCCCTTTCAAAATAAAATCTATCATTAATAAAAATTAGAATTTCATATTTTTGATTAGTTCAGTACCTTCCTATTGCCTGAATTTACTACCAGCTGTATGAAATAATTTTCAGGCAAATTCTAAATTACACATAAACTGTGTAGAATAATAAATCAACATTACAAGCAATTTAACCTTCATATCACGCTATAACTATAATAACTGAATATTTCACAAATACTTGATCGATAAAGATTTGAAAAGATCTTATAAATTGTGAGATTAATTTGGGACATTCTTACAAATGTTCAATATCTAAAATTCCTAAACCATTAATTTATGTTTCGTATTTTGAGAAAATGTTTCAAATATTCAGATCACATTTTCCTTTTCCCTTCACAGACACTGCCTGGTATCAAAGAACACAATATCTATCACTCATTGACCCACATGGTCAATATTTTAAACAATCAGTCACATCTGGATTAATTACATGTTTTTCTTGATGTGCAGCAGAAAAAGAAAATGTGTCTTGCTGTATAATAAGGTTTAAAAGTACTTACTTGTTACAGTCAGCTTGGTTCCTTGTCCGAATACCACAGTGATTCAGTTTGTATACATGGTCGTACAAAAACCTCCTGGCTCTCTCTAATGGGAGAAGTGGAAGTGAAACATCCTGTTCAGACCAACTTTCACTGTCAACATTTCCTCCCTTCATTGATCCACTTCTGTTCCAAAACACTGCTGGAATATCTCATCTCTGTAGATGAATGTATCCAGTAGCATCACTTGTTCTTGGTGTAGATCTAGTTATTTGAAACATTTAATGTTGCTGATAGTTCATCAAAGCTGCAGTGTTCCCATGGAGGTTTTTGTCACAGTGTGAATCACTGTGATACAGCAGCAGCAGCAGAGTCGTCCCATGTCTGGCAGAAATACTGAGCAGAGTCTCCTGCCTCTGTCTGTTTAATGATAAACTGGTAATCTATGTTGGATGAGGATTTAGAGTTGAATCGACTTGAAGAGAATCCTGCTCCAAAGATGGGTGAGCTGTCTGAAGGGCGATAAGCCACAACAAACTGAGGAGCCCCACCGGGAATCTGTTTATACCATCGTACCCTATTTCCGTCATATCTCCCAATGTTACAGTTGAGAACAACCTGTTGTCCTGTAGAAACTGTGTGGACAGCAGGCGTCTGGTTCACCACAATCACTGCATCTACATCTACAACGCACACAGAAAAACACACAAACGAAAGGTTTGTATCTCCAAATACCAACTGTAACATGAATCAGGAGAACATCTTACATGCCAGAGCAGTGATGACAGAGCAGAGGGTCCCCAGCATGTTGTCAGTGTGCTCTAAGTGTCCCTTACTGTCCAGCTGAGATGTGATCAGACTTGGAGTGAGGAGACAAGAGAGTCTTATAAAGACACAGAGGAGAAGAGAAGTGGAGGAGGTGGAGCTTCAATCCTCAGCTCAGTATTTATTCATAAGACACATGAACTATTACATGTATGTAGATTTCATACCATAAAAAAATTCATAGTTTCTGCTGTTCAAAAAAAATATCTAGGTGGTCTGCTGATTCTTGAATTAAAAACTTTTGTCTCATTAAATGCATTCCTGCTTCATTTGTTGTATTACTTCAGAAAGGACTGATGACACATCAGTATTATTTACTGGGCTTAACTGCTGTTAGATCAGTCAGTAAATGTGTCCAGTAAAGAAGACTGAATCATACTGTAGACATGGTGTGAATGCAAATGTTTACTTCTTGTTTCAGTTTTTACAATTGAAATCAATATAAAGCAACATTTGTCATCATTTTTCTAAAAATTCCAGTTCTTCTAGGAATCCTGTTGATATTCATTTCATTAACATCGTTAACTGCAGGGCTTGTATTAATTGATATTCTGTTAAATATGTTGCTTTACCTGCTTAACAGTGTTTTGTATTGGGCTGTTTATATTTAAAACTCAATGAAGTTGTGGCTTTTGTGTTTATTTTATGGAAATACATCATAACTCACTATATTTATATGGCATGTTATGAACGTCAGGCTTGACTGGTGTCTCTGTTAACAGCTGATATGTAGCAGAGTCTCAAAAAGCAGAAGTATTTGTGACAAGGTTTTTGTCATGGCATCAATCACTGTGATACGTACTCACTAACAGAGCTGTCCCATGTTTTACAGTAATAGACTGCTGAGTCTCCCTCCTCCACGTTGTTGATGATCAAACGATAATCTGATTGTGACTGATGAGTGGATGTGAACTTTGGTGAGGAGAAACCAGAACCATAGGTTGGAGAGCTATCGCTGTGATAGAATTTTAATACAAACTGAGGAACTCCTCCTGGAATCTGTTTATACCAACGAGCACTAGAGCCAGTAACAGATCCCAGGTTACAGTCCATGCTGGCTGTCTCTCCTCTCCTCACCGTCAATACAGGAGGCTTCTGTGTCACCACCGTCACACCACTCACACCTGGAAACAACAGGAAGACATGGAGTGAAGAGAAACACACAGACTGATGAATCCAACATGAGGTCAAAGCAGCAGTAAGTCAGCCTCCTTACATGTCAGAGCAGTGATCAGAGAGCAGAGAGTCACCAGCATGTTGTCAGTGTTGAATGAGAAAGGTGTTGAAAGTGATGAAGTGGACTAAGTGAGGAGAGGAGGTGCTGGAGGAGCAATTAAATACAAGACTGGATATGAGAGTGAGTGGCAGGAGGAGGAGTTTTGCTTAAATCTGCATGACTTATGAGGCTCTTAAGTTTCTTACTGTCATTGGAGGAAAATGTCATGTCTGTATTTTTACAGACGCCTCCCTCCTGCTCTCCAAAAATTACAACATCATTATCTGAGAAAGATTTCCTGCTGTTTTATTGACATAGATTTGTTATTTTGTGAACCTTGTTCATGTTGCAGTGTGTTTGATTTGTTTTGTTTGATGCTTTAATTTGAGTTGTGTGTTAGTTTGCTGAAATCATCACAACAAACTTCCCTGAAAACTTCAATGCAAACTTAAAACCAGCAGTAGCATCTTGTATGTTTGTGAATGGAAGGCAAAGATTTATCACCTGATGTTGTCAGTATATTCAATGGCAACTGGTTGTTTTGCTTTAATGTTCCTTTTAGACAATGAGTCATGTTCTATAGTGGACATGTGTAGACTTTGTGTTCATGTGACAGCACTATTCTACACTATTTCAGTTTCATTCCTCTGTACCTCACACAATGGTAACATCAAAACATAAAATGTGTCACCAAAGTGTATTTTAAGAGGACAAGAAATGTTTCTTATTAGCAATTTATAGTAATCATAGATTATTTCAGATGTGAATATCTTTGTATTTGTTGCATTTGGCACCAAAATTTCACACAAGTTCAATAAAAGAAGTAATTTCAAAGTCAGAAAATGACCACTGTGTTGAAGTTCTGTTGACTACGATTACTGCAATACCGTCGAATCAAGACCCAGACTGTAAATACTTAAAACTGATTTAAAAAAAAAAAAAGATCCTCAACTTATAGAGGATTTAAATTCAGTTTTATTTTGGTTTGTTTTTAACATTTTGTGATTTAGTTGACTTAATCATGATTTTAAAGTAGAAAATCCTGAAAACTAATATACCTTGTATCTGGTATATAAGGTCAACAATAGTTATTTCTTCATATTCAGTAATGTCAGACATTAGTAATCTTGTACATTAAATTGGTGTTTTGTATTTAGGTAAATGTCTTGTAATCAATGTCAGAGTTCCCTGAAGGATAACGGTAGAGAACATTAGCCAAAAACCCCAAAAGCAGAAGTGTTCAGTGAGGAGGTTTTTGTCACAGTGTGAATCACTGTGATACTCGCTGCTCAGCAGAGTCATCCCACACACTACAGTAATACACTGCAGAGTCTCCTTCCTCTGTCTGCTTAATGATGAGCTGGTAAAATATACTTGATGAGGCTTTGGAGTCAAATCGGTCTGAGGAGAACCCTGTTCCAAAGCTGTCAGGTGAACTGTGAGAATGGTGAAATCTCAGAACAAACTGAGGAGTCCCACTTGGCTTCTGCTTATACCAGCTGACATAATTTCCATCATATCTTTCAATGTCACAGTTGAGAACAACCTGTTGTCCTGTAGAAACTGTGTGGACAGCAGGCGTCTGGGTCAACACGATCACTGCATCCACATCTGCAACATAAACACACAAAAATACTTTAGTGAGAGTTTTACATGTGAAAATATGGAACATGAAGTAATCAGAAGAACATCTTACAGGTCAGAGCAGCGATGAGAGAGCAGAGGGTGGTCAGCATGTTGTCAGTGTTTGTAATAAATGTCCTGTACTGTCTAAGTGAAAGGTGAGCAGGGTTGGAGTGAGAGGAGAAAAGAGAGTGAAGCTTATAAAGGCACTGAGGAACAAAGGGGAGGATCCTTTCTAAACTGACCCAGATAAAAAAGAGTTACAATAAAGATCAGGTGTTTGTAATTCAGTTAAGTTTGTGATCCATTATCTTAAAAATGTGAATTTTTCAGCAAACAATTACCAACAGCATAAACAGAGATTTAGTTGACGTCAGTAGAAGCAAACAGATTGATAATTCCAACATCAGCTGGTGTGGTGCTGTTTCATGTCTCACATTAAACATCTGTTATTGATGTAGACATGACCAGGTGAACTTTTTAGGTGGATCCTGACAAAAACCTTCTTCTGTTCCTTCAGAGGTTATCTGATAAAATGGAAATTGAAATGGAATTTAGGATTATGTATTAAGTGAACACAAGGTTCCTGTGGAATAAAGACATAGACACAAGGTTTCCTCATACTGTAATGTCTATTTTTGCTGATATTTCACCTGAGTTCATGTTTATGTGGGAATATAGCAAATGAGTAAATGAGAGTAAATGTGGTGATTTGGTGGCCTCTTGTGGGCTCCAATGGGATATTTAAAGTTGACCTCTTTGCCTGATCTGTGATCCAGTTATTCATGTAGGTGTCAAGTGTTGCTGTGGAATGGTAGGAGGAAAGTTTTTAGTCAACAGCAAATTCAGGAAACTGTCCTGTGTTATGTTGTTCTAAAATGCAGCTATGATCCAGTAAAGAAGATTGGATTATATTCTAGACATGGTGTGAATGCACATGTTCATTTATAGTTTCACTTTTACAATGTTACGTTAAAATCAAAGTTTGGACGTTAAGGTCAATGTGGTGTTTTTTTATTTTGATCATTGTTCTGCTGTGTGTGAAAGAATGCAGTGTGAATTCATGCATCTGTGTAAGCAATATTTTTTTTTTTTAATTATTCCTGTTCTTCTACGAATCCTGTTGATGTCCTTCTTATTAACATTATTAACTGCAGGGCTTGTATTAATTAATAATCTGCTAAATATATTGCTTAACCTACTAATCAGTGTTGTGTATTGAGCTCTTTGTTTTATAAAACTCACTGGAATTGCAGCTTTTGTCTTCAATTTATAGGAAATACATCATAACTCACTATACATATGGCATGTTATGAACGTCAGGCTTGACTGGTGTCTCTGTGAACAGCTGATATGTAGCAGAGTCTCAAAAAGCAGAAATATTTGTGACAAGGTTTTTGTCATGGCATCAATCACTGTTATACGTACTCATCAACAGAGCTGTTCAACATTCATAACAAGTTTTGTGTTTGCAGTGAAAGTTTGTTGCAATGATTTTAACAAACTAATTAAAGCATCAAACTGGAAGACAATGGAGGAGGTTCACAAAATAATAAAAATCTATTTCAATGAAACAGCAGGAAATCTTTCTCAGATAATGATGCTGTAATCTTTGGTGAGTAGGAGGGAGGCATGTGTAAAAATACAGACATGACATTTCCCTCTAATGACAGTAAGAAACTGAAGAGCTTCATAAGTCATGCAGATTTAAGCAAAGCTCCTCCTCCTGCCACTCACTCTCATATCCAGTCTTGTATTTAATTGCTCCTCCAGCACCTCCTCTCCTCACTTAGTCCACTTCATCACTTTCAACACCTTTCTCATCACACACTGACAACATGCTGGTGACTCTCTGCTCTCTGATCACTGCTCTGACATGTAAGGAGGCTGACTTACTGCTGCTTTGACCTCATGTTGGATTCATCAGTCTGTGTGTTTCTCTTCACTCCATGTCTTCCTGTTGTTTCCAGGTGTGAGTGGTGTGACGGTGGTGACACAGAAGCCTCTTGTAATGACGGTGAGGAGAGGAGAGACAGCCAGCATGGACTGTAACCTGGGAACTGTTACTGGCAGTGGTGTGCGTTGGTATAAACAGATTCCAGGAGGAGTTCCTCAGTTCGTATTATATTTTATCCACAGCTCTAGCTCTCCAAGATGTGGTTCTGGTTTCTCCTCACCAAAGTTCACATCTACTCATCAGTCACGATCAGATTATCGTTTGATCATCAACAATGTAGAGGAGGGAGACTCAGCAGTCTATTACTGTAAAACATGGGACAGCTCTGTTAGTGAGTACGTATCACAGTGATTGATGCCATGACAAAAACCTTGTCACAAATACTTCTGCTTTTTGAGACTCTGCTACATATCAGCTGTTCACAGAGACACCAGTCAAGCCTGACGTTCATAACATGCCATATGAATATAGTGAGTTATGATGTATTTCCCATAAAATAAACACAAAGCTGAGATTTCAGTGAGTTATAAAAAATAGCTAAATGCAGTAAACTGATTAACAGGTTAAGTAGAATATGTAGCAGAATATCAATTAATACAAGCCCTGCAGTTAATGATGTTAATGAAACGGACATCAACAAGATTGCGAGAAGGACAGCAGTAAAAATAAATATTACTTACACAGATGTTACATTGCATTCTTTTACACACAGCTGAACAATGATCAAAATAAAAATGCCACATTGACCTTAGCTTCCAAACTTTGATTTTATTGTAAAATTGTAAAAATGGAACAATAAACAAACGTTTGCATTCACATCATGTCTAAAATATGATCCAATCTTCTGTACTAGATCATAAATGTATTTTAGAACAACACAACACAGGACAGTTTCCTGAATTTATTGTTGGCAAAAAAACTTTCCTCCTAACATTTCACAGCAACACTTGAAAGGTACATGAATACCTGGATCACAATTAAGACAAAGAGGTCAACTGCAAAGAGTCCATTGGAACCCATAAGAGACCACCAAATCACTAGATTTACTGGGGCTGTGTTTGCTTTTGGAACAATAGTTATTCCCTTATAAACATGAACTCAGTTGAAATATCAGCAAAGATTGACATTACAGTATGAGGTAACCTTGTGTCTATTTCTTTATTCCACAGGAACCTTGTGTTCACTTGATACATATTCCTAAATAAAAGCCCATTTTATCAGATTACTTCTCCATTATAAATCAGATGCCTTGATCACACCTGTGTAATGTGAGATATGAAACAGCACCAGACCAGCTGATGTTGGAGTTATCAGTCTTTCTGCTTCTTTTGACAACACATAAATTTATATATATGCTGTTGTTCTGCTTAAACAATTCCCACCTTTAAATGGATGGATAATACAAATAGAAACACCTGATCTTTATTTTAGCTTTGTTTTTTAATCTGAGTCAGTTTAGAAAGGATCCTCCCCTTTGTTCCTCAGTGCCTTTATAAGCTTCACTCTCTTTTCTCCTCTCACTCCAACCCTGCTCACCTTTCATTTAGACAGTACAGGACATTTATTACAAACACTGACAACATGCTGACCACCCTCTGCTCTCTCATCGCTGCTCTGACCTGTAAGATGTTCTTCTGATTCCTTCATGTTACATGTTTTCAGATGTAAAACTCTCACTAAAGTATTTTTGTGTGTTTATGTTGCAGATGTGGATGCAGTGATCGTGTTGACCCAGACGCCTGCTGTCCACACAGTTTCTACAGGACAACAGGTTGTTCTCAACTGTAACATTGAAAGAGATGATGGAAATTATGTCAGCTGGTATAAGCAGAAGCCAAGTGGGACTCCTCAGTATGTTCTGAAATTTTATCATTCTCACAGTTCACCTTACAGCTTTGGAACAGGGTTCTCCTCAGATCGATTTGACTCCAAAGCCTCATCAAGTATATTTTACCAGCTCATCATTAAGCAGACAGAGGAAGGAGACTCTGCAGTGTATTACTGTAGCAAATGGGACAGCAAGTATCACAGTGATTCACACTGTGACAAAAACCTCCTCACTGAACACTTTTGGGGTTTCTGGCTAATGCTCTGTATCGTTATCCTTCAGGGAACTCCAACAATGATAACAAGATATTTATCTTAATGCAGAAGACCAATTTAATTTGACCTTATATACCATATACAAGGTATATTAGTTTTCACAATTTTATACTTTAAAATCATGATTGAGTAAGTCAACAAAATCACAAAATGTTAAAAACAAACAAAATTAAACTGGATTAAATCCTCTATAAGATGAGAATCTTTTTTTTAAACAATGAAGAAGAAATCCATTTTTTCAATTGACAGTCTGGGTCCTGATTTGATAGAAGTGCAATGACCAACATTGATTATTACATTGCATTGTTCATTGCAGTGAACATTTCCAAACAACGTGAAACAGAGCTGTTGGTCCAGCAACCTGTACTGATCTACCAATTACTATAAGTCGTTTATAAAAACTTTTTTTGTCCTCTTAAAATACACTTTGGTGTCACATTTTACGTTTTGATGTTACCATTGTGTGATATACAGAGGAATAAAACTGAAATAGTGCAGAATAATGCTGTCACGGGAACACAGAGTCTACACATGTCCACTATGGAACATGACTAATTAACATTAAAGCAAAACAACCAGTTGCCATTGAATATACTGACAACATCAGGTGATAAATGTTTGCGTTTCATTTGCAAACATACAACACGCCACTGCTGGCTTTAAGTTTGCAGTGAGGTTTTCAGGACAGTTTGTTGTGATGATTTTAGCAAACTAACACAAAACTCAAATTAAAGCATCAAACATAACAAATCAAACACTATACAAAATGGAGAAGATTCACAAAATAACAAATCTATTTCAATGAAACAGCAGGAAATCTTTCTCAGATCATGATGTTGTAATCTTTGGAGAGCAGGAGGGAGGCATCTGTAAAAATACAGACATGACATTTCTCTCTAATGTCAATAAGAAATTTAAGAGCATCATAAGTCATGCAGATTTAAGCAAAGCTCCTCCTCCTGCCACTCACTCTCATATCCAGTCTTGTATTTAATTGCTCCTCCAGCACCTCCTCTCCTCACTTAGTCCACTTCATCACTTTCAACACCTTTCTCATCACACACTGACAACATGCTGGTGACTCTCTGCTCTCTGATCACTGCTCTGACATGTAAGGAGGCTGACTTACTGCTGCTTTGACCTCATGTTGGATTCATCAGTCTGTGTGTTTCTCTTCACTCCATGTCTTCCTGTTGTTTCCAGGTGTGAGTGGTGTGACGGTGGTGACACAGAAGCCTCTTGTAGTGACGGTGAGGAGAGGAGAGACAGCCAGCATGGACTGTAACCTGGGAACTGTTACTAACATTGAAGCTTGTTGGTATAAACAGATTTTAGGAGGAGTTCCTCAGTTTGTTCTCAGTTTTCATCATGGCTGGAGCTCCCCAACATTTGGTTCTGGTTTCTCCTCTCCTAAGTTTACAGCCAGTTATCAATCAAATTTAGATTATCGTTGGAGCATCAACAACGTGGAGGAGGGAGACTCAGCAGTCTATTACTGTGCAACATGGGATAGCTCTGCTAATGAGGTAGTATCACAGTGATTCACACTGTGACAAAAACCTCCTGACTGTTACGTTTGCTTTTTAACCTGCTGTAACTTCTTGACTGCAAATAAAGGCCTCAGTCAATGTTTCCTGTATTTCCACACACATATATTTTATGTTTTCAATATTAAATTGTAAATCCTTTTTATTGAATTTGCTCAAAACAAAACAAAACAAAAAAACACAAATGAACATAATCCACTAAACCACAGATGATTCTCTCTTAAAATGCTATAAAAAATAGCGTGTACAGTAAATTTTGATGACATCAGTCACTGATTAAAGAGTCAAGATATAAAATGTCTGCAACAGTTTCTCATTTGCAGATCTGATTTCAGTTAATCTGAAGATTTCTGATTATTGTGTAACACAAACATGTACAACAATGTTCAAATGAAGGAAAATGCAGACCTTAAAATGACATTTGATCAAATTAGGTTGTGTTTGATCATATTTAATGTGATAACACAATATGTTTCACACAACATTATGAACAAAAATGTCGTAGTTAATGACTTAAAGAGGAAAAACTCGAGGATTTCAAACAGCAATATTGTTGATATGAAGAAACATGAAAGTAAAAAATCATTCTTTCATGCCAAACATAAAAATGCTGGCAGAAGTGTGTGGTGTTTCCAATAGTCCCAACAAATCCTGATGTCAGTTTTATTTTTATAGAACTTGGTTCTGATTCTTAAACTTGGTTTAAGACTGAAGAACTGAAAACATGATGCTAACATTCGATTAATTTCATTTTACTCATGATATTGTCTTGTTCACTGATTTGAAGACATATGAAGAAACATTTGCAAAAAATACAAGAACTGACTGTTGAGTTTTTAGAGTAGCTGCTTTCTGTTATTGAAACTCCTCCTCCTCCACTTCTCCTCTCCTCAGTGTCTTTATAAGTCTCAGTCTCTCTCCTCTTCTGAATCCACTTCTGCTCATCTCTCAGCTGGACGCTGCACAACATTTATACTGACAACATGCTGGGGACCCTCTGCACTCTCATCACTGCTCTAACATGTAAGACATCCTTCTGGTTTCATTTACAGTCCAACATTTTCAGACATAAATCTGTCATTAATGTGTTTCCTCTCCTTTGTGTGTTGACAGATGTGGATGCAGCCAAAGTGTTGACCCAGATGCCTGCTGTTCACACAGCTTCTCAGGGACAACAGGTTGTTCTCAAATGCAACATTGAAAGAGATGATAATGAATATGTCAGCTGGTATAAGCAGAAGCCAAGTGGGACTCCTCAGTTTGTTCTGAGATTTTACCATTCTCACAGTTCACCCAGCTTTGGAACAGGGTTCTCCTCAGACCGATTTAACTCCAAAGCCTCATCAAACATAGATTATCAGTTTGTCATTAAGGCAGCAGAGGAAGGAGACTCTGCTGTATATTACTGTGCAACATGGGATAGCTCTGCTAGAGAGTGGGTATCACAGTGATTTACACTGTGACAAAAACCTCCTCACTGTTACTTCTGCTTTTTGATTCACTGACATATCAGCTAACACTGCCTAACACTACATATTAGAGTAACACAAGCTACAAATGAGCTTTGGCCATTTTATAGAAAAAAAACTCACCTCACGTCCCATGCCGTCCATGAACAGGTAAATAAATGCAATGTTTGTTTACTTTTTATTTTTCTGTTTGCTGGACACTGCAGTGAAGAGCCACAACCACACCAGCTCTAAAAGTAAATATATCACTATGTACAAATTGCAATCAATTATTTGCTCAACAATCTATCCTTCTGTAGAATTATAATAATGATATTAATAATAATGATATTAATAATAATAACAATAATAATAATAATAATAATAATAATAATAATAATAATAATAATAATAGTTTGTTATTATTATTAGTAGTAGTAGTAGTAATTTGAAAAATAAATTCTTCTGGCAAATTCAAAATATATTTAAAAATACATTTAAGCAGTTTTTAAAAAAGAAATTAAATTTAAAAAAATTGTACATAGGAACATTTAAATACAGGCATTATGTAAATATATAGAGAGGAAAAAACAACATACTGACCTCTGAAATACAGTGGAGTAAATATAAAGTTCCTGAACATGACATACAGTTACCTAAACATTATTATTAAACTTAGCACTGGCACATTTCCATAGTTACTTTCTACTGACTCAGTAACACAAGGGAATAGTTCAAGGACATTGTACATTCATAAATGGAATTAAACACATATAAATAAATAAATATAAATGTCAAAAACATCAAAATCTTATTTTTTAAAATTTCACTAAGTCAAATCAAAGAATCAAACAAAAATATAACGACAAAAATAGTTTTGTTTTGTGGTCATCTTCTGTTGTTTACTGTCATTATGTCATTATTATCAATGTGATTATTTACACATGTTGAAGTGGGGTGTATAGGACCTCCAACAAGGTCAAGAAAATACAAAACACTCTTAGAGACAAAACGTATGCATGAAGAATGTACTGTAAATGAGCCTCTCTTCTGTGTCATCAGTTAATAACTGACTGGATTAAAGATGTTTCTACCATAATAACAAAATGATGGAACAATCATCAGGCCCAGCAGTGTTTCCAGATATAAGCAGACTGATGCATGGATGAATTGTTGACAGTGAAAGTTGGTCTGAACAGGATGTTTCACTTCCACTTCTCCCATTAGAGAGAGTCAGGAGGTTTTTGTACGACCATGTATACAAACTGAATCACTGTGGTATTCGGACAAGGAACCAAGCTGACTGTAACAAGTAAGTACTTTAAAACCTTATTATACAGCAAGACACATTTTCTTTTTCTGCTGCACATGAAGAAAAACATGGAATTAATCAAGATGTGACTGATTGTTTAAAATATTGACCATATTGTTCAGTGAATGATAGATATTGTGTGCTTTGATACCAGGCAGTGTCTGTGAAGGCAAAAGGAAAATGTGATCTGAATATTTGAAACATTTTCTCCAAATCCTCAAAGTAAATTAATGGTTTAGGAATTTTAGACATTGAAGATTTGTAAGAATGTGACAAATAATTCTCACAATTTATGAGAACTTTTAAAATCTTTAGAGCAAACTATTAATTAAATATTTTTGTTGTTGTTGTTGTTATAGTGTGAAATTGATGCTAAACTGCTTGTAATGATTTCATATTTTCCACAGTTTATGTGTAATTTAGAATTTGTCTGAAAATTATTTCATACACTTGGTAGTAAATTCAGGCAATAGGAAGGTACTGAACTAAACAAAAATGTGAAATTCTAAGTTTATTCATGATAGATTTTATTTTGAAAGGGAGCACTGTTCATATTTTAAGTGAGCATTTTTTAATGTTTTACTCATTTTAAATTCTCTGCTTCTTCAGCATGAGTATACTGTCAGCACAATGAAGTAACTTTGTCATGTTACATATGAATGATTCAATTTCTTCCTTCTTATTTTCTTTCTTGTCATTTTGAATGTGTTTGTTGTGAATGTACTTCCAGGCTCCAGCCTCTCTCCTCCTGTCCTGACAGTCTTCCCTCCGTCCAGCGCTGAGCTCCAGTCCAACAAAGCCACTCTGGTCTGTCTGTCCAGTCAGTCTGTGCCTTTTGCTGATGTCACCTGGTCGGCTGGTGGGAGTCCAGTGAGCAGTGGGATCTCCACCAGCACCGCTGTTCAGAAACCAGACCACACTTTCCAAATCAGCAGCTATCTGGACATCCAGACATCAGACTGGAACATGGATAAGGTTTACACATGTAAAGTGTCTTCTGGGTCCCAGACTGCAGAGAAAACCATCAACAAGTCAGGCTGTTCCACTGAATAATACCAGAGGACCAGATTGATCGTTTCAGATCTGCTTCTTTGTGCTCTTTTCATTGTTTAGATTTTAGAAGATTCTTGTAATCAGTATTGTGGCAGTTCGGTTGAGGTGTTGCATCAGCTTTGCATTTGCTGCATTTGTGTTGAACAAAATAATAATTAAAAAAAATTGTATTTAACCAAAGCCCACTGGTATTTGTACTCCATTAAATGTCATTTTAAATATTAATATTTTAACTATTAACGTCATCATATTTAATTTTCTCTCTGATGTTCATGTCATTGAAAGTGGAAAGAGGTATTCAGATCCTTTACTTGACTAAAATCAGAAATATTTCAATGTAGAAATACTTCAAATTATTTGCAAACAAACTGTTCTCACACAACTATTTTGTAAATTTTCCCAAATCCCTGTTCTTCTTATGTTCATTTTATTTTATTGTGAAATGCATTGTAATTTGGGAGAACACAGAGGACAGTGACATCCAGCAAATGGTCTTGAGCTGGACTTAAACTCATCACTGCTGCCAAGGTACCGAGCCCCACATGGTATGTGCCTTAACTCGATGAGCTGAACAGCGATCCAATACTGATCTTTTAAATGTAAAATTTTAGTCTAAACAGTCACTGAAGTTGACAGATGAATGTAGTGCAATAAACAGTAGAATTATTTTCTCTGAATAGTAGTCGAGTCGAAGTCACAAAAAACGTAAAATGAAAGTAATCCGCACTCCAAGTATCTAGCTCTACTGCTAACTGACAAGAACAGCTCATTCTGAATACACAAATAAAACTATTACTATTACTAGTTAATTCTTACTTGCAGCTCATGAACAGCAAACAAAAGCTGATATACTTTATTTATAATATGTCTTATGTGATTGGAGCTGCCTGCAATAGTTCAGCAGTTTCAAAGTGCAGCTTAAATGAGTTGTAAATGAAACTGAATGTTCATCCTCTGTCAGTGAAGCATCACCTATCTACTCCTCCCTCTCTCTCTTCCCAGGATGCACCTGCAGGCCTCCTCTTCATATTTATAGCTTCATGTAAATGAAGTGGTCCAGCGCCAACTCTCTGTAGAAAGAGAGGCAACTGTCTCTGACTGTAAATGCAGCCAAGTTTGGTCAGTTATTGACAGTTCATGTATTACGTGTGAGTGTACTACAGTGAATTTAGAAAATGTTAAATGATTAATTATTTGATGCCACATTTAAACTACTACTAATATATTTTGACTGTTTTTATTACAGTGTAAGGGAATTTACTGTTTCTCTGTTTTGGTACATTACAGATAATAACTAATAAAATGACACCTTTTTAAAAAACTGTTTACTTATTTATGTATGTATGTATGTATGTATGTATGTATGTCAGTGTACTTGGAGCTGAGGTGAGATGTATTTTGAGCCAGTCAGACCTCATTAACCATTAGAGTGCAGATGTGTTTGTTTGTCATCAGTATTGAGTATGAGCTCTAAAATACATGTCATATTAAGTCAATCAAAAATGACTTCCAGTTTGAAGTCAAAACTGGAAGTTTCGTTTGAGCTTAGCATATTTAATGGTTAAACAAAACAGTTTTTTCAGACTTCACTTTGAAGAAGTGGACAAAACAAAACCAGAGCTGTCAGTAATTAAGCATTTGAACTGTGGACTCCAGCTGCAGCCAGTATGACAGCACTGCCTGATAATATGTCACAGATTGTTTTGTTTTTAATATGATGATGTCTCAGTTTAAAATGTGTGGCTTGAGGAAAACATGATTCAAAGATAAGCCACAGAAGTTACCAGAATGTTAAACAGGGACTTTCAGTTCACGGCTCCTGCTGCAAACCGTCAAGTTGATTCTACATTTGAATGGTGTGGATAGTTCAGGGAATATTTCAGGATAAAGCAGCTGTGGCTCTGCACATGTGTGTATCATTAACACTCAAAGACACATTTTCTATCATTGACCAAATTCAAACTAAACATCTGCATATTTAGGTTTCCCCTTACTTCGAGTTGACACTTGACCTCTTCATTTACATGCAGCAGTAAATGAGAACATGAGGCCTGCAGGTGCATCCTGGGAAGGAAGAGAAGGAGGAGAAGCCAGGTGATGCTTCACTGACAGAGGATAACAAAAAGTCACTTTCAGCTGCAGCTCATCTTATCAGATATTTATAACAGCTCAGTGACAGACCAAGAAATGTCAGACTGTTGTGCCTTTATTGCAAATGTTACAACAACCTGACTTTCTGAATTTACAGGAAGACCAGTCCTGAGCTAACTCTAACAAATTAGGAAATGAAAAGGTGACAGTGATTATAATCAAGAAACACTTTGATTATTGGTGTGTTCTGAAACGCTGACTTCATTGTGTTGTAGCTTTAATTTTTGATCTTATTACTTTTATTCAGATTTCTATTTTTGTTTGGTTTTGCTTTATAAATAGATTTGACCTTAATTTCACTTTGATCTTTACATTAGGTCTAACTGTCAGTGGAGTAAACATGGCTACACACTTAAACTGAGTGAATGTGAGAATTATTGCATTTACTATGTACAAAGAATTAAAGTAACCACAAACAAGCACTGTTTTTTATTATTTATTGGATCAATTGCAAAGCTGATAAAAACAACTAACTACTTTCACAGCAATAATGAAATTACGCAGACGTTTTCTAATATCTATAATGCAAAAACAGCACAGACAATAAAGAAGCAGTCCTCTGGTATTATTCAGTGGAACAGCCTGACTTGTTGATGGTTTTCTCTGCAGTCTGGGACCCAGAAGACACTTTACATGTGTAAACCTTATGCATGTTCCAGTCTGATGTCTGGATGTCCAGATAGCTGCTGATTTGGAAAGTGTGGTCTGGTTTCTGAACAGCGGTGCTGGTGGAGATCCCACTGCTCACTGGACTCCCACCAGCCGACCAGGTGACATCAGCAAAAGGCACAGACTGACTGGACAGACAGACCAGAGTGGCTTTGTTGGACTGGAGCTCAGCACTGGACGGAGGGAAGACTGTCAGGACAGGAGGAGAGAGGCTGGAGCCTGGAAGTACATTCACAACAAACACATTCAGAATGTCAAGAACGAAAATTAAATGAAATAAAATAAAAAGAAAGAAATTGAATCATTCATATGTAACATGGCAACTTTACTTCATTGTGCTGACAGTATACTCATGCTGAAGAAGCAGAGAATTTAAAATGAGTAAAACATTTAAAAATGATCACTTAACATATGAACAGTGCTCCCTTTCAAAATAAAATCTATCATTAATAAATTTAGAATTTCACATTTTTGATTAGTTCAGTACCTTCCTATTGGCTGAATTTACTACCAGCTGTGTGAAATAATTTTCAGGTGAATTCTAAATTACACACAAACTGTGTAGAATAATAAATCAAAATTACAAGCAATTTAGCCTTAATATCACACTATAACTATAATAACTGAGTATTTCACAAATACGAAGATTTGAAAAGTTCTTATAAATTGTGAGATTAATTTGTCACATTCTTACAAATGTTCAATATCTAAAATTCTTAAATCATTAATTTACTTTTCGTATTTTGAGAAAATGTTTCAAATATTCAGATCACATTTTCCTGTTTCCTTCACAGACACTGCCTGGTATCAAAGAACACAATATGTAACACTCATTGACCCACATGGTCAATATTTTAAGCGATCAGTCACATCTGGATTAATTCCATGTTTTTCTTAACGTGAAGCAGAAAAAGAAAATGTGTCTTGCTGTATAATAAGGTTTAAAAGTACTTACTTGTTACAGTCAGTTTGGTTCCTTGTCCGAATACCACAGTGATTCAGTTTGTATACATGGTCGTACAAAAACCTCCTGACTCTCTCTAATGGGAGAAGTGGAAGTGAAACATCCTGTTCAAACCAACTTTCACTGTCAACATTTCCTCCCTTCATTGATGCACTTCTGTTCCAAAACACTGCTGGAGTATTTCAAACACTCTCATCTCTGTAGATGAATGTATCCAGTACCATCACTTGTTCTGTTGCAGATTTAGTGATTTCAAAGGTTTAATGTTGCTGAGAGTTCATCAAAGCTGCAGTGTTCCCATGGAGGTTTTTGTCACAGTGTGAATCACTGTGATACTGTAGCATCAGCAGAGTCGTCCCATGTCTGACAGAAATACTGAGCAGAGTCTCCTGCCTCTGTCTGTTTAATGATGAACTTGTAATCTATGTTGGATGAGGATTTAGAGTTGAACTGGCTTGAAAGAAATCCTGCTTCAAAGATGAGTGAACTGCCTGAAAAGTGTAAAGCCACAACAAACTGAGGAGCCCCACCAGGAACCTGTTTATACCACTGTACCCTATTTCTGTCATTTGTCCCAGTGTTACAGTGGAGAACAACCTGTTGTCCTGTAGAAACTGTGTGGACAGAAGGCATCTGGGTCAACACAATCACTGCATCCACATCTGCCAACAAACACAGGAAAACACATTAGCGCTGGAAAGTTTATTTCTGAAAATAGAGGCTGCAAAAGAGACGAGGAGAACAGGTTACAGCTTACAGGTTATAGCAGGGATGAGAGAGCAGAGGGTCCCCAGCATGTTGTCAGTGTGGTCCAAGTGTAGCAGAGTCTCAAAAAGCAGAAGTATTTGTGACAAGGTTTTTGTCATGGCATCAATCACTGTGATACGTGCTCACTAACAGAGCTGTCCCATGTCTTACAGTAATAGACTGCTGAGTCTCCCTCCTCCACATTGTTGATGATCAAACGATAATCTGATCGTGACTGATGAGTGGATGTGAACTTTGGTGAGGAGAAACCAGAACCATAGGTTGGAGAGCTAGAGCTGTGGATAAAATATAATACGAACTGAGGAACTCCTCCTGGAATCTGTTTATACCAACGAGCAGCACTACCAGTAACAGTTCCCAGGTTACAGTCCATGCTGGCTGTCTCTCCTCTCCTCACCACCATTACAGGAGGCTTCTGTGTCACCACTGTCACACCACTCACACCTGGAAACAACAGGAAGACATGGAGTGAAGAGAAACACACAGACTGATGAATCCAACATGAGGTCAAAGCAGCAGTAAGTCAGCCTCCTTACATGTCAGAGCAGTGATCAGAGAGCAGAGAGTCACCAGCATGTTGTCAGTGTGTGATGAGAAAGGTGTTGAAAGTGAGAAAGTGGACTAAGTGAGGAGAGGAGGTGCTGGAGGAGCAATTAAATACAAGACTGGATATGAGAGTGAGTGGCAGGAGGAGGAGCTTTGCTTGAATCTGCATGACTTATGAAGCTCTTAAGTTTCTTACCGTCACTGGAGGAAAATGTCCCCCATTTTTACAGACGCCTCACTCCTGCTCCCCAAAAATTACAACATCATGATCTGAGAAAGATTTCCTGCTGTTTCATTGAATTAGATGTGTTATTTTTTTAATCTTCTCCATTTCGTGTCGAGTTGGATTTGTTATGTTTGATACTTCCATTTAATTTGTGTGTTAAATTGTTTGAATCATCACAACAAACCTAAAACCAGCAGGAGCATGTTGTACATTTGTAACTAAAAGGCAAGTATTTACAGTAGAAAGCTGTAAATAGATGCAGTGAATTCATCATTGACAGTCAGTTAACAGTATTTTAATGATAACATCCTTCCAACTGTAAAGTATGATTTAGTGTACACAGATGGATTTTAGAGAATTTAGTTGGTGTACTTTTATTTATTTTGGTAACACATATGAGTATCTTTTTTATGCTACCATTGTTGTTGGAATCCAGCTGATTGATTAGACGTCCATTCTTTTCATTATTTCTTTCATTTGTCTGTTTATGTTTCAAAACATTTGAGGATCTGGATATTCTGTTAGATAGTTTATGTACTGATGGTATTGTTCACTGTCATACATACTTCTCAGCAGAGAAATGGGGACTTATATAGCCTCAGTAAAATTCAAAGGTTGCCTGATACACCAAAGGGAAGTGTTAAGAGAGGAGGTTGTTGTCATAGAGTCAATCACTGTGATACATACTCTTTAGCAAGGTTGTCCCATGCTCTACAGTAATATACTGCTGAGTCTCCTGCTTCTGCTCGCTTGACAATGAACTGATATTCAATGTTTGACAAAGATATACAGTTGAATCGCTCTGAGGAGAATCCTGTTTCAAAGTTGAGTAGGTTATCACCAAGGAAAAACCTTAGAACGAACTGAGGAATCCCACCAGGAACCTGTTTGTACCACTGTACAGAGGCAGTGTCATACCTCCCAATGTTACAGTTGAGAACAACCTGTTGTCCTGTAGAAACTGTGTGGACAGCAGGCGTCTGGGTCACCACAATCACTGCATCCACATCTGCAACGCACACAGAAGAACACACAAACAAAAGGTTTGTATCTCCAAATATGCCCTGTAAAATGAATGAGGAGAACATCTTACAGGTCAAAGCAGTGATGACAGAGCAGAGGGTCCCCAGCATGTTGTCAATGTGCTCTAAGTGTCCCTTACTGTCCAGCTGAGATGTGATCAGACTTGGAGTGAGGAGACAAGAGAGTCTTATAAAGACACAGAGGAGAAGAGAAGTGGAGGAGGTGGAGTTTCAATCCTCAGCTCAGTATTTATTCATAAGACACATGAACTATTACATGTATGTAGATTTCATACCATAAAAAAATTCATAGTTTCTGCTGTTCAAAAAAAATATCTAGCTGGTCTGCTGATTCTTGAATTAAAAACTTTTGTCTCATTAAATGCATTCCTGCTTCATTTGTTGTATTACTTCAGAAAGGACTGATGACACATCAGTATTATTTACTGGGCATAACTGCTGTTAGATCAGTCAGTAAATGTGTCCAGTAAAGAAGACTGAATCATACTGTAGACATGGTGTGAATGCAAATGTTTTCTTCTTGTTTCAGTTTTTACAATTAAAATCAATATAAAGCAACATTTGTCATCAATTTTTTTAAAATTCCGGTTCTTCTAGGAATCCTGTTGATGTTCATTTTATTAACATCATTAACTGCAGGGCCTGTATTAACTGATATTCTGCTAAATATGTTGCTTAACGTGCTAAACAGTGTTCTGTGTTGAGCTATTTATATTATAAACTCAATGAAGTTGTGGCTTTTGTGTTTATTTCATGGAAAATACATCATAACTCATTATATTTATGTGGCATGTTATGAACATCAGGCTTGACTGGTGTCTCTGTGAACAGCTGATATGTAGCAGAGTCTCAAAAAGCAGAAGTATTTGTGACAAGGTTTTTGTCATGGCATCAATCACTGTGATACCCACTGTTTAACAGAGTCCTCCCATGTTTGACAGTGATAGACTGCTGAGTCTCCCTCCTCCACGTTGTTGATGATCAAACGATAATCTGATTGTGACTGATGAGTAGATGTAAACTTTGGTGAGGAGAAACCAGAACCATAGGTTGGAGAGCTGGAGCTGTGATAGAATCTCAATACAAACTGAGGAACTCCTCCTGGAATCTGTTTATACCAACGAGCAGCACTGTCAGTAACAGTTCCCAGGTTACAGTCCATGCTGGCTGTCTCTCCTCTCCTCACCGTCATTACAAGAGGCTTCTGTGTCACCACCGTCACACCACTCACACCTGGAAACAACAGGAAGACATGGAGTGAAGAGAAACACACAGACTGATGAATCCAACATGAGGTCAAAGCAGCAGTAAGTCAGCCTCCTTACATGTCAGAGCAGTGATCAGAGAGCAGAGAGTCACCAGCATGTTGTCAGTGTCTGATCAGAATGGTCTTGTAATTTCGAAAGTTGCTGATGACAGATGAGTTGGTTTGGAGGATGAGGAGAGGAGGAGCTGGAGGAGTCATTTATTATGATACTGGAACTGAGAGTGACTGACAGGAGGAGGAGTTTCTTTTAAAATCTTCATGGTTGGTGAGTTTTTCATCTGTATTTTTAATTACTGGTGTAGGTGATGTCTCCTTAATGATCCTGATGAAGGTTTGGCAACTTCCCAATAAAATAAGCTTTTCAGAAGCATTTCTGAAAACAGACAAAGTTAAAATGATCCTTTTTGAACACATGTGAGGATGTTTGTAGACAGAGAAGGAAAAGAATCTCTTCCCAGCCTTATGTATTACTTATGGGATTTGCATGTCAAAGTAAGATGTCCATGAATGTGATTGAAACTTGGGACAGTTCCTTTGTACTTTAAAGAAAGTTGATTTTTGTTGATTTACACGGAGCTATAAATGTGTAGAGGAGGCCTGCAGGTGCATCATGGGACGGAAGTGAGAGAGAAGAGCAGAGATGCTTCACTGACTGAGGATGCAAATTCCTCTGCAGTTTCACAAGCACTGTTTCAGCTTAGTGAGATCACAACCACAGTCACTTGTTCCTTTGTACGTTTGGAGGACTTTGTGTGTGCAACGTTTTCATGGTCTGCCTTAAAAAAGCAAACCATATCCTTAAATTTCTCTTTTTTATTAGAAGACTATGAAGCTTACCTCCCACTGTTGTTCCTGACTGATAATTAATACATTTACTTCCTTTAATCTGTATTTTAAAAACTAAATGTTTCTTTCCACAAACTGATAATGATGGATTCAAACGTAACAGCTGACTGATGATTTGTGGTAATAAGAGCAGTGATACAATGACTATTAAAATAAATATTAACTTTCATTTAACATGTTCTTTTCATGCTCAGCATTGAGCTGGTGACAGTAAGTGAAATGAATAAACAGCCAAGTGACAAGAAAAAATATTTGAAATGCTTTTAATTGCTTTTATTGCAATGCAAAACTACAACAACTTCTGTAAGAGTTCATGACAAACAAATGGACACATGCTTGCAGCTTTGCTTAATCCTGATGTCTAACATGTAAACTTTGTAATGAGCAAACAGCATTAACAGTAAAGAAGCAGATCTGAAACGATCAATCTGGTCCTCTGGTATTATTCAGTGGAACAGCCTGACTTGTTGATGGTTTTCTCTGCAGTCTGGGACCCAGAAGACACTTTACATGTGTAAACCTTATCCATGTTCCAGTCTGATGTCTGGATGTCCAGATAGCTGCTGATTTGGAAAGTGTGGTCTGGTTTCTGAACAGCGGTGCTGGTGGAGATCCCACTGCTCACTGGACTCCCACCAGCCGACCAGGTGACATCAGCAAAAGGCACAGACTGACTGGACAGACAGACCAGAGTGGCTTTGTTGGACTGGAGCTCAGTGCTGGACGGAGGGAAGACTGTCAGGACAGGAGGAGAGAGGCTGGAGCCTGGAAGTACATTCACAACAAATACATTCAGAATGTCAAGAACGAAAATTAAATGAAATAAAATAAAAAGAAAGAAATTGAATCATTCATATGTAACATGGCAACTTTACTTCATTGTGCTGACAGTATACTCATGCTGAAGAAGCGGAGAATTTAAAATGAGTAAAACATTAAAAAATGATCACTTAAAATATGAACAGTGCTCCCTTTCAAAATAAAATCTATCATTAATAAAAATTAGAATTTCATATTTTTGATTAGTTCAGTACCTTCCTATTGGCTGAATTTACTACCAGCTGTATGAAATAATTTTCAGGCATATTCTAAATTACACATAAACTGTGTAGAATAATAAATCAACATTACAAGCAATTTAACCTTAATATCACACTATAACTATAATAACTGAATATTATACAAATACTTGATCGATAAAGATTTGAAAAGATCTTATAAATTGTGAGATTAATTTGGGACATTCTTACAAATGTTCAATATCTCAAATTCCTAAACCATTAATTTACGTTTCGTATTTTGAGAAAATGTTTCAAATATTCAGATCACATTTTCCTTTTGCCTTCACAGACACTGCCTGGTATCAAAGCAAACAATATCTATCATTCATTGACCAACATGGTCAATATTTTAAACAATCAGTCATATCTGGATTAATTTCATGTTTTTCTTGATGTGCAGCAGAAAAAGAAAATGTGTCTTGCTGTATAATAAGGTTTAAAAGTACTTACTTGTTACAGTCAGCTTGGTTCCTTGTCCGAATACCACAGTGATTCAGTTTGTATACATGGTCGTACAAAAACCTCCTGACTCTTTCTGATGGGAGAAGTGGAAGTGAAACATCCTGTTCAGATCAACTTTCACTGTCAACATTTCCTCCCTTCATTGATGCACTTCTGTTCCGAAACATTGCTGGAGTATTTCAAACACTCTCATCTCTGTAGATGAATGTATCCAGTGTCATCACTTGTTCTTGGTGTAGATCTTGTTATTTGAAACATTTAATGCTGCTGAGAGTTCATCAAAGTTGCAGTGTTCCCATGGAGGTTTTTGTCACAGTGTGAATCACTGTGATACTGTAGCATCAGCAGAGTCGTCCCATGTCTGACAGAAATACTGAGCAGAGTCTCCTGCCTCTGTCTGTTTAATGATGAACTGGTAATCTATGTTGGATGAGGATTTACAGTTGAACTGGCTTGAAGAGAATCCTGCTTCAAAGATGAGTGAACTGCCTGAAAAGTAAAAAGCCACAACAAACTGAGGAGCCCCACCAGGAACCTGTTTATACCACTGTACCCTATTTCTGTCATTTGTCCCAGTGTTACAGTGGAGAACAACCTGTTGTCCTGTAGAAACTGTGTGGACAGAAGGCATCTGGGTCAACACAATCACTGCATCCACATCTGCCAACAAACACAGGAAAACACATTAGCGCTGGAAATTTTATTTCTGAAAATAGAGGCTGTAAAAGAGACGAGGAGAACAGGTTACAGCTTCCAGGTTACAGCAGGGATGAGAGAGCAGAGGGTCCCCAGCATGTTGTCAGTGTGGTCCAAGTGTAGCAGAGTCTCAAAAAGCAGAAGTATTTGTGACAAGGTTTTTGTCATGGCATCAATCACTGTGATACGTGCTCACTAACAGAGCTGTCCCATGTCTTACAGTAATAGACTGCTGAGTCTCCCTCCTCCACATTGTTGATGATCAAACGATAATCTGATCGTGACTGATGAGTGGATGTGAACTTTGGTGAGGAGAAACCAGAACCATAGGTTGGAGAGCTAGAGCTGTGGATAAAATATAATACGAACTGAGGAACTCCTCCTGGAATCTGTTTATACCAACGAGCAGCACTACCAGTAACAGTTCCCAGGTTACAGTCCATGCTGGCTGTCTCTCCTCTCCTCACCACCATTACAGGAGGCTTCTGTGTCACCACTGTCACACCACTCACACCTGGAAACAACAGGAAGACATGGAGTGAAGAGAAACACACAGACTGATGAATCCAACATGAGGTCAAAGCAGCAGTAAGTCAGCCTCCTTACATGTCAGAGCAGTGATCAGAGAGCAGAGAGTCACCAGCATGTTGTCAGTGTGTGATGAGAAAGGTGTTGAAAGTAATGAAGTGGACTAAGTGAGGAGAGGAGGTGCTGGAGGAGCAATTAAATACAAGACTGGATATGAGAGTGAGTGGCAGGAGGAGGAGCTTTGCTTGAATCTGCATGACTTATGATGCTCTGAAGTTTCTTACTGTCACTGGAGGAAGATGTCATGTCTGTATTTTTTACAGACGCCTCCCTCCTGCTCACCAAAGATTACAGCATCATGATCTGCGGAAGATTTCCTGCTGTTTTATTGACATAGATTTATTATTTTGTGAACCTTGTTCATTTTGCAGAATGTTTAATTTATTTTGTTTGATGCTTTAATTTGAGTTGTGTGTTAGTTTGCTAAAATCATCACAACTAACTGTCCTGAAAGCCTCACTGCAAACTTAAAACCAGCAGTGGCATCTTGTATGTTCGTGAATGGAAGGCAAACTTTTATCACCTGATGTTGTCAGTATATTCAATGGCAACTGGTTGTTTTGCTTTAATGTTCCTTTTAGACAATGAGTCATGTTCTATAGTGGACATGTGTAGACTTTGTGTCTAAGGAGAACGATAGAGAACATTATCCAGAAACCCCAAAAGCAGAAGTGTTCAGTGAGGAGGTTTTTGTCACCGTGTGAATCACTGTGATACTGCCTGCTGAGCAGAGCTGTCCCATGCGCTACAGTAATACACTGCAGAGTCTCCTTCCTCTGTCTGCTTAATGATGAGCTGGTAAAATATACTTGATGAGGCTTTGGAGTCAAATCGGTCTGAGGAGAACCCTGTTCCAAAGCTGTAAGGTGAACTGTGAGAATGGTGAAAACTCAGAACATACTGAGGAGTCCCACTTGGCTTCTGCTTATACCAGCTGACATAATTTCCATCATATCTTTCAATGTCACAGTTGAGAACAACCTGTTGTCCTGTAGAAACTGTGTGGACAGCAGGCGTCTGGGTCAACACGATCACTGCATCCACATCTGCAACATAAACACACAAAAATACATGAGTGAGAGTTTTACATCTGAAAATATGGAACTTGAAGGAATCAGAAGAATATCTTACAGGTCAGAGCAGCGATGAGAGAGCAGAGGGTGGTCAGCATGTTGTCAGTGTTTGTAATAAATGTCCTGTACTGTCTAAGTGAAAGGTGAGCAGGGTTGGAGTGAGAGGAGAAAAGAGAGTGAAGCTTATAAAGGCACTGAGGAACAAAGGGGAGGATCCTTTCTAAGCTGACTCAGATTAAAAAACAAGGCTAAAATAAAGATCAGGTGTTTCTATTTGTATTATCCATCCATTTAAAAGTGGGAATTGTTTGAGCAGAACAACAGCATATATATAAATTTATGTGTTGGCAGTAGAAGCAGACAGACTGATCACTCCAATATCAGCTGCTGCTGTTATAACATCTGACATTAAACAGCTGTGATCAAGGCATCTGATTTATAACAGAGAAGTTCTATCAGAGGAAAAACAACTTACTAAATCACATATAACTTTTTTCTCCAGTTACATAGGAATCTGTTATGGATGTCGACATGACCAGGTGAACTTTTTAGGAGGATCCTGACAAAAACCTTCTTCTGTTCCTTCAGAGGTTATCTGAAAAAACGGACTTTTATTTAGGAATATGTATCAAGTGAACACAAGGTTACTATGGAATAAAGACATAGACACAAAGTTACCTCATACTGTAATGTCTATCTTTGCTGATATTTCTACTGAGTTCATGTTTATGTGGGAATATACACTCAGTAAATGTGGTGATCTGGTGGCCTCTTGAGGGTCCCAATGGGATATTTAAAGTTGACCTCTTTGTCTGAATTGTGATCCAGGTATTCACGTAAGTTTCAAGTGATGCTGTGGAATGTAAGGAGGATTTTTTTTTTTTTTTTTGTCAGCAGCAAATTCAGGAAACTGTCCTGTGTTGTGTTGTTCTAAAATTCAGTTACAATCTAGTAAAGAACAATGAATCATACTGTAGACATGGTGTGAATGGAAATGTTTGTTTATTGTTTCAGTTTTACAATTTTACAATAAAATCAAAGTTTGGAAGCTAAGGTCAATCTGGCATTTTTATTTTGATCATTGTTCAGCTGTGTGTCAAAGAATGCAACGTAACATCTGTGTAAGTAACATTTTTTGTAGCAGTTCTTCTGGGAATCCTGTTCATGTCCGTTTCATTAACATTAACTGCAGGGCTTGTATCAATTGATAATCAGCTAAATATGTTGCTTAACCTGCTAAACAGTGTTCTGTGTTGAGCTGTTTATGTTTAAAACTCAATTAGGTTGTGGCTTTTGTGTTTATTTTATGGAAAATACATCATAACTCACTATATTTATATGGCATGTTATGAACGTCAGGCTTGACTGGTGTCTCTGTGAACAGCTGATATGTAGCAGAGTCTCAAAAAGCAGAAGTATTTGTGACAAGGTTTTTGTAATGGCATCAATCACTGTGATACCCACTCATCAACAGAGGTGTCATATGTGTTACAGTAATAGACTGCTGAGTCTCCTTCCTCTACATTGTTGATGATCAAACGATAATCTGATTGTGACTGATGAGTGGATGTGAACTTTTGTGAGGAGAAACCAGAGCCATATCTTGGAGAGCTATCAATGTGATGATATTTTAATACAAACTGAGGAACTCCTCCTGGAATCTGTTTGTACCAACGAGTACCATAGTCAGCAACAGTTCCCAGGTTACAGTCCATGCTGGCTGTCTCTCCTCTCCTCACCGTCACTACAGGAGGCTTCTGTGTCACCACCGTCACACCACTCACACCTGGAAACAACAGGAAGACATGGAGTGAAGAGAAACACACAGACTGATGAATCCAACATGAGGTCAAAGCAGCAGTAAGTCAGCCTCCTTACATGTCAGAGCAGTGATCAGAGAGCAGAGAGTCATCAGCATGTTGTCAGTGTGTGATCAGAATGGTCTTGTAATTTCGAGAGTTGCTGATGACAGATGAGTTGGTTTGGAAGATGAGGAGAGGAGGAGCTGGAGGAGTCATTTATTATGATACTGGAACTGAGAGTGACTGACAGGAGGAGGAGCTTCTTTTAAAATCTTCATGGTTGGTGAGTTTTTCATCTGTATTTGTAATTACTGGTGTAGGTGATGTCTCCTTAAAGATCCTGATCAAGGTACTTTGTCCTCTTTCCAATAAAATAAGCTTTTCAGAAGAATTTTTGAAAACAAATTTAAAATGATCCTTTCTGAACACATATGAGGATGTTTGTAGACAGAGAAGGAAAAGAATCTCTTGCCAGTCTTGTGCATGACTTATATAGGATTTGCATGTCAAAGTAAGATGTCCATGAATGTGATTGAAACTTGGGACAGTTCCTTTGTACTTTAAAGAAAGTTGATTTTTGTTGATTTACATGGAGCTATGAAATGTGAAGAGGAGGCCTGCAGGTGCATCATGGGATGGAAGTGAGAGAGAAGAGAAGAGATGCTTCACTGACTGAGGATGCAAATTCCTCTGCAGTTTCACAAGCACTGTTTCAGCTTAGTGAGATCACAACCACAGTCACTTGTTCCTCTGTATGTTTGGGGGACTTTGTGTGTGCAACTTTTTCATGGTCTGCCTTAAAAAAGCAAATCATATCCTTAAATTTCTCTTTTTTTTATTAGAAGACAGGAAATTTAAAAAATAGATGTTCAGTTCACTATGAAGCTTACCTTCCACTGTTGTTCCTGACTGATAATTAATACATTTACTTCCTTTAATCTGAATTTTAAAAACTAAATGTTTCTTTCCACAAACTGATAATGATGGATTCAAACCTAACAGCTGACTCATGGTTTGTGGTAACAAGAGCTGTGATAAAATGACTATTAAAATAAATCTTAACTTTCATTTAACGTGTTCTTTTCATGCTCAGCATTGAGCTGGTGACAATAAGCGAAATGAAGGGCAGCCAGGCGACAAGAAAAAATATTTGAAATGCTTTTAATTGCTTTTTTTTGAATGCAAAACTACAACTTTTGTAAGGGTTCATGGCAAACAAATGGACACATGCTTGCAACTTTGCTTAATCCTGATGTCTAACATGTAAACTTTGTAATGAGCAAACAGCATTAACAGTAAAGAAGCAAATCTGAAACGATCAATCCGGTCCTCTGCTGTTATTCAGTGGAACAGCCTGACTTGTTGATGGTTTTCTCTGCAGTCTGGGACCCAGAAGACACTTTACATGTGTAAACCTTATCCATGTTCCAGTCTGATGTCTGGATGTCCAGATAGCTGCTGATTTGGAAAGTGTGGTCTGGTTTCTGAACAGTGGTGCTGGTGGAGATCCCACTGCTCACTGGACTCCCACCAGCCGACCAGGTGACATCAGCAAAAGGCACAGACTGACTGGACAGACAGACCAGAGTGGCTTTGTTGGACTGGAGCTCAGCGCTGGACGGAGGGAAGACTGTCAGGACAGGAGGAGAGAGGCTGGAGCCTGGAAGTACATTCACAACAAACACATTCAAAATGACAAGAAAGAAAATAAGAAGGAAGAAATAGAATCATTCATATGTAACATGGCAACTTTACTTCATTGTGCTGACAGTATACTCATGCTGAAGAAGCAGAGAATTTAAAATGAGTAAAACATTTAAAAATGATCACTTAAAATATGAACAGTGCTCCCTTTCAAAATAAAATCTATCATTAATAAAATTAGAATTTCATATTTTTGATTAGTGCAGTACCTTCCTATTGCCTGAATTTACTACCAGCTGTATGAAATAATTTTCAGGCAAATTCTAAATTACACATAAACTGTGTAGAATAATAAATCAACATTACAAGCAATTTAACCTTAATATCACACTATAACTATAATAACTGAATATTTCACAAATACTTGATCGATAAAGATTTTAAAAGTTCTTATAAATTGTGAGAATAATTTGTCACATTCTTACAAATGTTCAATATCTCAAATTCCTAAACCATTAATTTACGTTTCGTATTTTGAGAAAATGTTTCAAATAATCAGATCACATTTTCCTTTTCCCTTCACAGACACTGCCTGGTATCAAAGCAAACAATATCTATCATTCACTGAACAACATGGTCAATATTTTAAACAATCAGTCACATCTGGATTAATTTCATGTTTTTCTTCATGTGAAGCAGAAAAAGAAAATGTGTCTTGCTGTATAATAAGGTTTAAAAGTACTTACTTGTTACAGTCAGCTTGGTTCCTTGTCCGAATACCACAGTGATTCAGTTTGTATACATGGTCGTACAAAAACCTCCTGACTCTTTCTGATGGGAGAAGTGGAAGTGAAACGTCCTGTTCAGATCAACTTTCACTGTCAACATTTCCTCCCTTCATTGATGCACTTCTGTTCCAAAACACTGCTGGAGTATTTCAAACACTCTCATCTCTGTAGATGAATGTATCCAGTGTCATCACTTGTTCTTGGTGTAGATCTAGTTAGCTTTGGAGTCAAATCAGTCTGAGGAGAACCCTGTTCCAAAGCTGTTGGGTGAACTGTGAGAATGGTAAAATTTCAGAACATACTGAGGAGTCCCACTTGGCTTCTGCTTATACCAGCTGACATATTGCCCATCATCTCTTTCAATGTCACAGTTGAGAACAACCTGTTGTCCTGTAGAAACTGTGTGGACAGCAGGCGTCTGGGTCAACACGATCACTGCATCCACATCTGCAACATAAACACACAAAAATACTTTAGTGAGAGTTTTACATCTGACAATATGGAACATGAAGTAATCAGAAGAACATCTTACAGGTGAGAGCAGCGATGAGAGAGCAGAGGGTGGTCAGCATGTTGTCAGTGTTTGTAATAAATGTCCTGTACTGTCTAAGTGAAAGGTGAGCAGGGTTGGAGTGAGAGGAGAAAAGAGAGTGAAGCTTTTTAAGGCACTGATGAACAAAGGGGAGGATCCTTTCTAAACTGAATCAGATTAAAAAACAAAGCTAAAATAAAGATCAGGTGTTTCTATTTGTATTATCCACTCATTTAAAAGTGGGAACTGTTTGAGCAGAACAACACATACATAGAAATGTATGTGTTGTCAAAAGAAGCAGACAGATTGATAACTCCAACATCAGCTGGTCTGGTGCTGTTTCCTATCTCTCACTACACAGCTGTGGTCAAGGCATCTGATTTATAATAGAGAAGTCCTATCAGAGGAAAAACAACTTACTAAATCACATATAACTTTTCTCTCCAGTTACATAGGAATCTGTTATGGATGTAGACATGACCAGGTGAACTTTTTAGGAGGATCCTGACAAAAACCTTCTTCTGTTCCTTCAGAGGTTATCTGATAAAATGGACTTTTATTTAGGAATATGTATCAAGTGAACACAAGGTTACTATGGAATAAAGACATAGACACAAAGTTACCTCATACTGTAATGTCTATCTTTGCTGATATTTCTACTGAGTTCATGTTTATGTGGGAATATACACTCAGTAAATGTGGTGATCTGGTGGCCTCTTGAGGGTCCCAATGGGAAATATGAAGTTGACCTCTTTGTCTGAATTATGATCCAGGTATTCACGTAAGTTTCAAGTGTTGCTTTGAAATGTTAGGACGATGTTTTTTTTTTGTTTTTTTTGTGAACAGCAAATTCAGGAAACTGTCCTGTGTTGTGTTGTTCTAAAATACATTTATGATCTAGTACAGAAGATTGGATCATATTCTAGACATGGTGTGAATGCAAATGTTTGTTTATTGTTTCACTTTTACAATTTTACAATAAAATCAAAGTTTGGATGTTAAGGTCAATGTGGCATTTTTATTTTGATCATTGTGCGGAAAAGAATGACATGTAACATCTGTGTAAGTAACATTTTTTGTTGCAGTTCTTCTCGGAATTTTGTTGATGTCCATTTCATTAACATCATTAACTGCAGGGCATGTATTAAGCGTTTATTTTATGGGAAATACATCATAACTCACTGTATTTATATGCCGTGTTATGAACTTCAGACTTGACTGGTGTCTCTGTGAACAGCTGATATGTAGCAGAGTCTCAAAAAGCAGAAGTATTTGTGACAAGGTTTTTGTCATGGCATCAATCACTGTGATACCCACTGTTTAACAGAGTCCTCCCATGTTTGACAGTGATAGACTGCTGAGTCTCCCTCCTCCACGTTGTTGATGATCAAACGATAATCTGATTGTGACTGATGAGTAGATGTAAACTTTGGTGAGGAGAAACCAGAACCATAGGTTGGAGAGCTGGAGCTGTGATAGAATCTCAATACAAACTGAGGAACTCCTCCTGGAATCTGTTTATACCAACGAGCAGCACTACCAGTAACAGTTCCCAGGTTACAGTCCATGCTGGCTGTCTCTCCTCTCCTCACCACCATTACAGGAGGCTTCTGTGTCACCACTGTCACACCACTCACACCTGGAAACAACAGGAAGACATGGAGTGAAGAGAAACACACAGACTGATGAATCCAACATGAGGTCAAAGCAGCAGTAAGTCAGCCTCCTTACATGTCAGAGCAGTGATCAGAGAGCAGAGAGTCACCAGCATGTTGTCAGTGTGTGATGAGAAAGGTGTTGAAAGTGAGAAAGTGGACTAAGTGAGGAGAGGAGGTGCTGGAGGAGCAATTAAATACAAGACTGGATATGAGAGTGAGTGGCAGGAGGAGGAGCTTTGCCTAAATCTGCATGACTTATGAAGCTCTTCAGTTTCTTACTGTCATTGGAGGAAGATGTTGTGTCTGTGTTCTTTACAGATACTTCCCTCCTGCTCCCCAAAAATTGTAGCATCATGATCTGAGAAAGATTTCCTACTGTTATATTGAAATAGATTTATTATTTTGTGAACCTCCTCTATTTTGTGTCGTGTTTGATTTGTTATGTTTGATGCTTTAATTTGAGTTGTGTTAGTGTGTTTAAATCATCACAACAGACTTTCCTGCAAACCTCACGGCAAAATCATAATCAGCAGAAGCATCTTGTAGGTTTGTGAATGAAAGGCAAAGATTTACAGTTGAAAGGATAAAATAGATGCAGTGAATTCACCATTGACAGTCAGTTGACAGTATTTTACAATAAGACCACATGCTGCCAACTGTAAAGCATGATTTAGTGTACATAAATGGATTAGGAGGAATTTCTTTGGGTCCTTTCATTTCATTTAACATGTAAAAGTGTTTTCAAAATGTTCCTATTGTTGCCGGAATTATGCTGCTTGATATGAAATCAACTGTTTTTCAGTCTTTCCTTTATTGTCTGTTTACGTTTCAAAACACTGCTGGACTTCAAGAGTTGAATATTTTAGTACATAGTGTATGTATTTATTGTATTGTTATAGTCAAATATCAGGGCTGAAGTGAGAATGAGTATTATGAAGATGCTTTTATTTTAAAAAAAGAAATAATCAAAGCTTTACTGTCATACTTACTTGTCAGTAGAGACATAGGAATTATATCGCCCCAGTATCAGTCAAAATTTGCCTGATACACAAAAGGGGAAGTTTTAAGAGAGGAGGTTTTTGTCATGGAGTGAATCACTGTGATACATTCTCTTTAGCAATGTTGTCCCATGCTTTACAGTAATATACTGCTGAGTCTCCTGCTTCTGCTCGCTTGACAATGAACTGATATTCAATGTTTGACAACGATATACAGTTGAATCGCTCTGAGGAGAATCCTGTTCCAAAGTTGAGTGAGTTATCACCAAGGAAAAACTTCAGAACATACTGAGGAACCCCACCAGGAACCTGTTTGTACCACTTTACAGAGGCAGTGTCATACCTCCCAATGTTACAGTTGAGAACAACCTGTTGTCCTGTAGAAACTGTGTGGACAGCAGGCGTCTGGGTCAACACGATCACTGCATCCACATCTGCAACACACACACACACACAAAAAATGAAAGGTTTGTATCTCCAAATATGCACTGTAAAATGAATCAGGAGAACATCTTACATGTCAGAGCAGTGATGAGAGAGCAGAGGGTCCCCAGCATGTTGTCAGTGTGTAACGCAAACGCCCCTTACTGTCCAGCTGAGAAATTAGCTCTGTTGGGTTGAGAGGAGCAGGAATGCTGAAGCTTATAAAGACCCCGAGGAAACTAGAAGTGAAGGAGGAGTTTCAATACGTTAAAAATCACTTTGTATAAGATTTAATTTCATATCCACAGTTCATTTTGTAAATACAATCTCATGTTACATCACATAGTTTGTCTTCATATCATCTGTGGAATTCCGCAGATTTCCCCTGCATACATAGAACAGTGCTAGCATACATAAATGTCATGTATTTGTCTTGATGATTTATACATTCTGATTTTATGTTATTTCATTTATTTTTTGTGAAATGTATGTATAACCAAATTTAAAATCAGAACTTTCACAGTCCAAGAATAATAAATCACAGTTTTGGAGAGTTTGAGCAAGAAGAACTGCATGATATTTCTGTGAACTATTTATATGTGAAGATATTAGACCAACCATTTATAACAGACTGTGAACCATGGTAGTTTTTCACACAGCATTATGTACTTAAAAAATCATTTAGGAAAGAAATGTCACAGTGTGAATTATTGTGACCCGTTTTATGTTTCACAACAAAAATAACTGATTCTCACTCCGCCTCATGGTCAATGGTCAAGTGATACTTTGTCCCAGACATATGACTAGATGTCAGTTTGGGAGGGGAAAAACCAGAGTCATATTTCGGAGAAGAACAAGAGTAATGATTCCTGAGCACAAATTGAAAAGCTCCTGCAGGACTCGAGCCCCATAATCTGTAAAAACATGACAGTCCATTGTGTTTCTCTCATTCCCTCCCTGTCAGCACTGTTGCACCACTCACAGCTGAACACAGGATGGCATGAAGTCAAGAGAAACGAACTGGCTGATCAATCTAACGTGAGGCCAACGCTGCAGTCAGTCGGCCTCCTTACATGTTAAACACAAGAGTGCAGAGTCACCGGCATGCTGTCAGTGTGTGACGGAGATGTAACTTGAAAAGTGACCGTATGCAGATAGATTAGAAGCTTTGCAGGACAAATACGAGTTATATCCTCAAGGCCACCAAATGTGGCAATGTCAGAATTTGTAGTAGAATTTAGAGTCTAGAGTCTAATATTTTTCGAATGGCAAAAATTCAAACATCAGTGCATCATAGGCAGCTTTAGAGAGAGCTGACAGTTAACCACTTCATTTGCATAAAGCTAAATAAAGAAAGGAGACCTGCAGGTGCATCCTGCAGATTAGAGAGAGGAGCTGAAATCTGGTGGAAAAAAAAGGGGTGCTACTCTTTAGTGTATGTGCATTTTTTAAAAAACTATTCAAATCAGTAAAAGTGCCTTCAGTGCCTTTTCTAATAGTAATGCAGTGCTGCTCTCTAGTGTCATTTCAGGAGAACGCAAACACAATCATGCATATTTTTGCTTATTTATTTCCTTTAGCTTGTGGGAAAAAAACAACAGTGTTGAGCAAGTAGATGTTTATTCTACTGAAAAAAACAAAGAATTAAAAAAAATTAAATCAATGAATTCATTCAAATGAATCAAATGGTAGTGTGAAATAGCAGGTGCCATTTAATAATTGTTTATAGTATTTGGGAAATGTGGGTTTTTTTCTTGGATGCTTGACAGAATCTGTGAATAGTTTGCTGTGGTGTGAAATTATTCTCCCTGTTTTATTGCAGACATAAAGTTAACAGTACAGAATTGTGTCTCTCTCATACATACCAATGTTTCTTAATGGCCACCTGGTGGTGTAAGAGAGAGAGAATAAGATGAGGAGGAGTTGCAGTGAAAGTATACAGAGTTCCAAGTATACAGTCTTTTCTTCTCGTCTGTTCTTCTGTGCAAAAGTAAACTAAAGCTTGCATTGTCCACTATAGCAGAAGTAGCTTCTTGTACGCGCAAATGTCCACAAGTCTCTGACGTTGCTTCAGTTGCTTAATGTTTGATGGCTTTCTTGCACACGCTGCCTGTTTTGAGTCCCTCATAACCTTTCAATTGCAATAAAATCTGGGCTTCTCACTATTCCATCCCATAATCCTTCATTTCTTCTCTGGCGGATTCGTTAACGTGCCTGTAATCATTATCCCACTGAAAGGTCCGCATCCTGCCTGATGTCATCTATCACACTAATTTCCTCACATTAGCTTCAAGCACTCTTTGATATGATGCGGAACTCATGGCGGAATCAAAGACTGCAAGCTGCCCAGTTCTTGAGGCAGCGAACCACCACCGTGCTTCACAGCTGGTATGAGATTGTCCTCCTTAAAGGCTGTCTTCAGTCTACGGCAGACATTTCTACCGTTAGTGTAGCCAAACAGCTTCATCTTTAATTCTGACCAGACCACATTATTTAAAAAGTTCTTTGCCTGTATGTTCACAGGCAAACTATAGTTTTGTTCTAATGTTATTTTTCAACAGCAAAGGCTAATTCTTGGCCTGCTTAGTGTAAGTCAAAGTATCATTTTAAGAAATGGCTTACTGAGCCACAATACTTGGATTAAAGTTGTATTTTTTATCTTTATCAAGAGTGGACTCATAATGCCTCTATCTTTAGGTGTATTATAGAAGCTGTATTTAACTGAACTGTATTAAACAGAATAGAAAAGAATAGAATAGAATGCTTTTACTGTCATCATACACAATGTACAAGGAAATTTAAAAGACAACTCTGGTGGTGCAAAAAATACAAGTATAAAAGATAAATAAAAATAAAATAAAAGTAACTTATATAAATGTATTTCCAAGGGGGACAGTAAGAATATTAATGTGTAGTACAGAGGGCACGTTAGCATAGGCTTTATCTACACCGATCAGGCATAACATTATGATCACCTGCCTAATATTGTGTTGGTCCTCCTCATGTCTGGCACCAGGATGTTGGCACTGGATCCTTGGGGTACTCTGGTTGTGCAGTGGGGCCTCTGTTAGTCAAACTTGTTCCACTGCATCCTGCTAATGTGTGATCAGAATGAGGCCTAGCAAGTTTGGAGGTCAAATCAACATGTTGGGCGATAGTCATGTTCCTCAACATGTTCCTGATTGTTTGATGTTGGGATTTCCATTTGCATGAGGGAGTGTCCTTGTTTTGGTACAATGTTTATTTGTTTTTTTTTTCAAAGATTTTTCAATAAAGCAAGCTCCACCTGTCACTCTTTAGGAAGGTTAAACAGGTTCATTTACACCCAATCTGGAACCCCAGATTCGTATTTTATGGATTTGAAACTGTGATAAATGGAGAGTAGCACTTACTTTTCATCATGTGACTATTCCTGTTTTTTAAATTATGAAAATTACTAACCATTTTTTAAAGAATATCTTTTTTATTAATAGGCACTTTTTTAAAAAGAGGATCAAATGTTTGCTTGCTTAAAAATGTTCCAAAACAATTAACATACTTCATATGTCGGCAATGAAAAAAGCACAGCAATTCTTGTAATGCCTTTAGATTATTTCTGAATGCACACATGGTCAAACATATATGTGGTCTGTGAATTCTAGGTCACTTTCAGCTCTAAAATATTTTGTGAGACATTTAAACTGAATAAATAGTCATGGAATACAATCAAAGTCTCACAGTCAAAAGCAACACTTTACTTTATGCATCCAGTTTCCTGCTTATATTTTTTTAAAAGCTGATCAAATCAGAATGCTACAGTTTCTTGGGCGTCCACTCTGCCATCCCTTACCTGTCCACTAGGTGCCTCTGTTTAATATATCCGCTTCAGCAAGTCACCTGACCACTAGCAACTTTTACATGCTCAGTCCACCTACACGGTCTCCAAATAACTCTCCCCAGCTTTTTGATGTCGTGCGTAAAATAGTCTTTCCAACTATGCTCCTGATCTGTTTTGTCAGTGAGCAGTGCCAGGATAACCTGGTCACTTGGCAGACTCTGGGGCCCAAAGCTCCGATGTCTCCACTGATCAGTCACTCCAGAGTAACTAAAGCCAACCATGCTGTTGCCCATGCAACTGGCCTGCGCTTGGTGGGCTGGTCCTTTGTGCCGTTTGGTTCGTCTTCTCCTGGACAGACCTGGTGGGACGTCAAGATAGGAGGTAAGGACATGCCTGTGCCTTCGATATATACATATCAAAGTCTCAAAATGACCCAACAGCGCACACTCACGCGTGCACATACGGGCACTGCCACCATTCGCTAGAAATGAATGCGTAAAGTGCGCCAAAAAAAGCCGGCGGTTTACGGAAATGAAGCTCATTCTGCCTTTAAAGTAGAACCAAAACCTGCGTTTTGACGTATGAGTGAGTTTTATTTTGAAAGCTGGAAACAGAAGCACTGCAGCGCTCTACGTGGCTTGACACTGGTGCAAGATGTCGCTCAGTCTCTCTGTGTAAAAGCCGAAACCCAAATGCGCATCGCTGATCGTCGCATCTTTTTTGAAACGACCCAACCGCCCTGTACACGGCATGTTAGATGTAGCGCGGGTCAAGGAGCGAACACACCTTCATTCTGAAAGGAACACGGATGGGATGTCACCAAATGTTCGGAGCAGTCAAGATTCCACTGTGCACAGAATCGGCGTAAAATAAGCTTTTCACCGGGTGACCGACCGAGTAGGTGCTGCGAATCTGTCCAGAATAGCCATCAAAAGAGAGAGAAGGACGCGTGGAATACTGTTGTCAGTTCACAGATGTGGTGAAATGGAAACGACTGTCAACATCTGTGTCCAAATCTGCTCGAGCTGAAGGTGAAGCAGGATTTTCGGGGGGCTCTCTGGAAGGTGTGATGGAATAAAATGCTGCGCATTGCCGCTTCTAGCCCACTAAAGGTTACTTGAATCATAAACGCACCTGAGTCAGGAATTTATTCTTTTTTGTTTTGTCGTTTAGGGTTCGCTGTCTTCTGCAACGCAGCGAGGAGGATGGTCTTTGCCCTACATGTGATTGTCATGTCTTCAGCTTTTTTCAATCCCAGTTTTGCCTTCAGCTCTCACTTTGATGCAGGTAAGGGTCAAACTGAGGAATTACTTGAACATGGGCGTTTATCCATTTGCTGCAGAGCTTTTTTTCGTGTTCAGGTTGAGTGATCTCCTCTGAATCGGGCAATAGATGACGTATACTTTTATAGATCATTTTCTTAACCATCAGCAGTAACATCATTGGTAAATCCTTCCCCTCATCATCATCACCACCATCATCATGAAAAGACACAATGAGCCTAAACCTCCAGATATTAGTTCAGATGTGGATTTACCTTCAGTTACGCCTCTTTATAGCTTGGTGACAAGAGGGTTAAAAGTTGTACCTGCACTGAATCTGCATAGTCCTACACATAGATCCCTGCAGCTGAGCCTGTGCATGTGTGTACTGTATGTGTGTGCTATGATTGGGGTGTGTGTGTCCCAGCTGACTAACACGTTAAGGAGGTGCATGGTTCTGCTGTTCGAGGTTGCGGTTCTAGGTGCTCCGTTGGGATGCAGCATTTAATCGTCTTCGGGGCGTTGGGGTGATAGAGATCCTTGGCCAAGGGGAGCCCAGGTGCTGCTGCAGTGCTCTGGGACCACCGAGCATGAAGTCAAGCCCTCACACAGGCTGCGAGGGCTTGAATTAGAGCAGAATAAATAACTATGTGCAAATGTAAACAGGACTAAGAGAGTCCCAGCACTGGGTGCAGTGTGCTGAGCATACAAATGACAGCGAGCCCAGTGGCTCTCAAGTTTCAGGCTCTATCTGTCCTCCCCAAAACCGCACACTCTCACTGATCTCTGATCCTTGTTTGTCCAGATATTCTACACCCTCCTTTACCTTCCTGTGACTCCTTTTGCTTCTCATTCGGTGCATCTAGCCTCACTCAGATTGTACCACTAAAAGGAGCTTCCATTAAAAATGTGGTTATTTACAGGATGTGTGCTGTCCTTGTGCATTTGGGAAGTTTCCGAGGTTACAGTTGCATCTAAATTGTGCGACATTACTTTAAAAATAGCAGACTTTCAACAAAATCTGAAGTTTTGTAAAGCACCATAGGAATTTAAGTGCATTTTTATACTTTCATACATTCCAATTCCATTTTTACGTGAAAATTCAGCCAATATTTGGATGAATACTCAAATCTCAATGTCACTGGTAAAATAAGACAAATGTACTACAGTAATATGGCACGGCAGCTTTGAAACACTTTCCCCTAAATAGCTCTTAGACCATTACCAATACCCTTCTGCTGTTTTTACTGCTAAGATAATCAGAGATCAGTTTAGTGTTCAGACATTTAGAACACAAGTACTTAATACTGAGTTGATTGTCCTTGCTTCTGTGTAGTGTAATGTGACACAAGCCTACAAAAGGAGTGTAATCTTCTAATTTGAAGCAAGATAAATGGTTCCCAAACTGAATTACGGGTAAAATGACTGCTAACTGTGGCTCTTCTGGCCCAGCATTATTTATATGTCTGGGTGTTTTCTTCCTGGAGGAAATGACTAGTTTTTTTGAAATTTCCCTTCAGCATTATGCAGTGAAACGTGTGTTCTGTCCTCAGCTGTTGGTGGCAGAATAAACCGCTTGTCAAGATAGAATCTGAGCATGGCTCCAGATTCATTTTAGGTGGAGGGGATGTGACATGAGTGGGACGATGCACATGTTTTTTACTGTTTATGTGGAGTAAAGGATGGATTCTGGATGGTCACTTTTGTCATAATGATCTACATCTCTCATAAGAGTAGCACCTCACTAGCGATCCTTTGCCTTCCTAGTAATTGGACTGAGAATCAATGTTGCCTAGGCGATGGAGGGGGGCGTGTGAGAAGGAGCCAATCATTCTCGTGACCAGTGCTAAGGACAGAGAAATGCTACGGTCCCTTAAAGGGGAGAGACACACTCAGGGAGGAACGGCATTCAGTTTGCTGTCGTTACTGAATATGCTATGAGTGGGTTAATTGAAAGCTTGCATTAACAACCACAAGCAAAATATTGGGAGGACAGACCGTCAGGTGCTACATAATTCCACCATTTTGGGTTTAGAAAACTGACCATTTGAACTACTCGCTGTGTGTTTTGCACACACACACACACACACACACACACACACACACACACACACACACACACACACATTCACACATCTCCGGGTTTATTCAACATCAAAGCTAAAATGCAGACAGCGTTTGAACCATAGCACCCCTCAAGCCAACTTCTGTAGCTGCACTTTCTCTCCACACCCAGAGCTCTGTGAAGAACATAGTGTGCTCTACCTTGTCACACTTGCATAGTGTGTGCATTAACACATACACACACATACACACACACACACCAAGACAGAGGAAAATGATCATGGGGCCAGGTCAGTCGTCACATTGCATGGCATTATATAAGGCATCAGCAGGGACATACACCGTGGCAGCGTTGTAGATCCCCCTGACTTCACTGCTCTTCACATGACTGGGCTGGGGTTTGGTTCCTGCACGGCCACGGGGGGAAGGAGCCCCGGTATGTGTGGCATTCTGCACCACTGATAACCACAGCTAGCACCTGGCTTTACTTTTACTTCAGCACCACGGAGAGCTCACCCATCAGGAGAGGGAGCAGATGTGTATGTGTACGTGTGCGGGGAGTGCTTATTTGAAAACCTGGCGGCACCCTAAGGTACAGAATTAATATGCATCGCTCTCCTGTCAGGGCAAACAGATGACAGACTGACCTGGAAGGAAGCACTGATATGCCAATAAGCTGACAATGCAGCACTGTGGGAGACAGTGCCTCAGCACTCTCCTCTGATGCCTGGAGGTGGCAGTGGCATCCAGCGTGCACGCAACGAATTCTGTCTTGATGTAGACGCTAAATTACAGGCACACGTTTTCTGTCACTCACAGACACTACAACATAATGCAGCCTGCACACTGCACACGCTGCAAAGCTTACACGTGTCCTCACATACACATGGGCGCTCCACTCCAGGCTATGGTGGCAGTGATGCCGGAGAGAGAAGATGTTAAAAATGTTATCTTGACTTGCACCCAGGGCTCCTCCCACTGACTCGGTCAGTACAATCTAGCAACCCCTGACTATTTGATTATTCATCTCTCCATGTGTAACACCAAGCACTTTAGTTACATAAGTCTGCCTCTGGGGGAACTAGAATAAGAATGAAGTGGATTTAAGCAGTGGAGGGGAACCATCTACGTCTCCTCTGTGTGCTCTCTGCGTGATGGTGTGGTGGATGTGGGTTTTTCTTCGCATCACAGTCGTTGAAAGCTTGTGTGTGTGTGTGTGCAGCCACATGAAGTATTTAATTTGCCATCAAGCTCTGTACCATTTTTTGGTGAATTTACTGTAACCCCGAGAGCAGTTTACCAACATATCACATGATGGTGGATAGAACTGGGGAGGTTTGGTGGTTAGAAAGCAAGGTTGATGTGTAGTGGACACATTTTAGGGATGTTTTATGACCAAACAACTTGCATGCGTTCTCAAAACTGCAGCAGCTGGTTGGAGGAGCGGAAAACACACTTAAATGGGAAGTGTATCAGAAAGGGAGTGTGTGCTTAACAATAGCATTAGCAAAACAGGCAAGTATGAGTGAGTGCATGGCAGCCAGCATAACTCACTTTAGAAAAATCTCTACTTTAGCCTTTCTTCACACACGCACACACACACACATTTCCACACTCTGCCTCTGTCTGCATCACAAGACCAGAGACACAAGTTCACATTTCTACGTCTTCATATGGTGTGCACATGCATCTAATTTGTGTTCATCAGCCGGAGGCCTAAACACACGACAGTCCTGGAATGTGAGTGCAGAGCTGTGTTCTGTCAGCAGACATTCCTGTTTTTGTCCATACTACATAGATGTAATGTTGTGCAACTGAAAAAAACCTTTACAGTGTTTTGGGCTTTTCAGACAGTGCTTTGTGAATTTAGTATTGGATTCTTTATTTTAATGATGGTGCAGTGCAGGTCGAATAGCTGCTTTGTAAAGTGAAAATTCTGATAACATCTTCGACTTTATGCTTATGATTTTTGCATGTGGGACTCAAGAGAGATGCTAGTAATCCATCCTCTTTTAGAAATAAAGCAAGAGGTTCTGTGTTCATTTACTTTTCCTTTTCAAATTCGTAGCCTCCAGAACAGTCGCGATTAGATCGTTACCTTAAAGTCACCCAGTAATTACGTCTATATATTTATGAAGCTAATCACAAAAAAATGGTCATTTTAAGTGAAGCTCAAGCTGTTGTTAACTCAGGAGTTGCTAGAGCTTAATTGAGATTAGCTGGGCAATAATTCTGTGTCTTTTATCATCATAAATGAAAGTCCTCATTTATAGTCACAGATTTTGTTGACTGCATGGCTAAGAGCTTCCTGTTACTGCAACATATTGTGTGTTGAAATTTGTACTTTGAAATTAGTCTCCAGTTAAGAAAAAAGTCCATTAAACTCTGTAATATGAGGGCAGACGTGGATTAATATGTTTGTGTGTTATTTAGATGGGGTTTTATCTTTCACAGCAATACCTGTTCAGTCCATTAAGCTGAAGATAGCTCATCTGCTAGGACCTGAATGTACAGATGGGTGACAAATTAAAGGAAAATAGAATGTAAAGTGCCTTTTTAAGGTGTTGGACTGCCGTGTGCCAAGAGAACAGCTTCAGGGCACCTTGCTGTTGATTCTCAAAGCCTCATTCTTCTCAAAGTTATTCCCTCATTTGGTATTTTGATGATGGTGGTGGAGAGTGCTGTCTAACACAACAATCCATCCATCCATCCATTATCTATACACCTCCTTATCCTCTGTAGGGTTGTGGGGAGGCTGGAGCCAACCCCAGCAGACTCAGGGTGAAAGCAGGGGACACCCTGGACAGGACATCAGTCTATCACAGGGCTACACATAGAGACAGACAACCAAGCGCACTCACATTCACATCTATGGACATAATCAGTTAACCTCATCATGTTCTTGGACTGTGAGAGGAAACCAGAGTACCCGGTGCAAACCCATGTAGACACAAGGAGAACATGCAAACTCCACACAGAAAGATCCTGGTGCTAACAACCGAGCCCAACACAACAATCCCCCATTGATATTCAACTGTGTCGTGATTTGGTGGCTGTGAAGGCCATAGCATATGATTCACAACATTTTCACACTCATCAAACCATTTAGTGATCCCCATTGCCCTAAAGATGGGGGCATCCTGAAAGAGAGCACTCCCATCAGGATAGAAATGTTTCATCACAGGATAAAAATGATCACTCAGAACAACTTAATATTGATTTCTAGTGAATCTTCCCTCTGAGGGGCTACTGAACTCAAACCTTGCCAATAGAATATTCACCAAGGCATAACTGAGACAGTTTTTCTTTTAATTTATCACCTTTTTATATTTTCCAAGCAGTTGATCTGTTAAAAAAACTGGACAAAACAATTCTCTGTAACTGTCAAATGAATTCTCATGATGAATACATCATTGCAAACAGTTGATCACAAATAGGTTATGACTGATAAAGTGTGTCCTTGTCAAAATCAACATTTTCTCTAAACTGTTGCTTCCCTTTAAAAAGAAAAGCGTTGAATCTTGGGTCGAGTTTCTTCCTCTACTTGACTCAAGAGGGTATTTTCATTCCATTCATTCACTCGACTCTCTGTTTGCTAGTTTAATGAACTGTAAACAGCTTATGTTCCATTTGTGCTGCATAACAACCACCCCAGTTCAGCAGATTTCCCTGAAAATCTGACCCAGCAGCCCGCATTACGAATGCAGAGCACAGGCCAGTAGAGGCTGCTAGTCTCCGCTGCAATGAGCTGTGCTGAAATTCTAATATTGTCTCAAGTAAATAAATTATTGATGTTAAATGCTGCAGCTAGCACCTTTACATTCAGTGCTCTGGTTTTGTACGTGGCTGATTTGCTAAATTACCTCGAAAGGTCTGTCCATCACACACAGCATTCATATTCCTTTCTTCCCTGTGGCGTGCCCTTGCGTGGGCTGTCAGGGGACGGACATGACAGGCCTGTAATGCTGATCCATGGCGGTCCTCCTGGGCTTTCACTCCCAGTTAATGACAGTTATCATGGCTCTCTGCAGGCCAGCGCATCCCTCTGCCATCTGCAGTCATTCACAGAGAGGATGAGTGGAAAACGGCAGAGAGGATGTAAGTTGGTGGAGGATACCATATCCTGCCATTAATCATGTCGTGCTGTTCCCTCTGCTCTCAAGTCTTCCCGAGCCTGACATCCGTGCACATGTGTGTGTTTGGAGGCCGCTTTCTCCTCTGCACCTCTCTATGTTCAGTCCATCACAACCTTGTGCTCCTTGTTCTCTTTACTCTTTTAGCTCCTGCTCTTTTCAACCCCCTTTTACAAGTTATCTCCTTCTTGTCCTTTCTGTGGAGCATTTTTATTTCCTCCTTCTGTTCAAACTCTTCATCGCTGCCATTTTCATGTAGCTTGTGACACGTTTTCTCTCTGAGAGAAAGCTGTGTCTAACTAACTCTAGCAGTCTGTACCCTTAGATGGTACATATAGAGCAAGTCTTAAGTTGATTTCCTTGAGTATTTCATTTGCATGAGCACAAAAAAGCAGCGGTTTAGCAGCTGTTTAGCTTGACATTCAGGAAGGCAGCTCTTTGTACGTTACCTTAAACTGGAATTTATTAGCGACTGAAAGCAAATTGTTTTGATTTTGACATCACATATTGCAACTTCTAGCTGAAAAATTGCTACGTTTTCTGCATGTGTGTGTGTGTGCGAGTGTTAATGTATGCAAACTCTTTGCGACAGACCAACTGCTCTGCTCTTGCTGCCTCCGAACCGGCCTGTAAATCTAAACCTAAAGGTCACACTTCTCTCTTTCCTGCATCTATCCTTCCTAAGCACTCCCCCCTCTCTCTCCACTATTGGATGTGTGTGTATGTGTGTTATTGTTGGAAGCCACTTGGTTCAACCCAGGCAGGGCAGATGGACGAGCTTGTTTGCCCCTGCAGCACTGTCCTAAATGTAAATGCACACTCAGAGAGATTTGGGGTGCTTTCTGTTCTCTTGTATTCGCTCTTTCTGTATGTTTCTTTCTTTCCTCTCAGAATGTTGTCAGAGATTTTCATATTTACCTCTTATGAGCATTGAATGAAGGTGGAAAGGGCAGTTAAGTCCATAAATACTAGCAGGAGCTAGCCTCCTGTTGCATACAGGGTGGCTAAAACGTCCCATAGTCTTTCTGCTGTATATTACACACAACTTAGTCGTTGGTGCCTTTAGGGCATGTTCTTCCAAGCTGAGCTGAATGTTCTCTTTAATGTTAAACAAATTGTCAATTATTACATAATAATAGGTGGTGTTAGATCAACGGAAAAGCTGGAGCAAGCTTTTTGTGGAGCTTTCCTAACAGAAACAAAACACGGACTCTGGCTACTGACCACACATTCCTTCAGAGACTTCTACTTACAACACTAGTTGCATAATGCATGTCCTTATTTGTATCCAATCTATTGAATACTAATTGCAGCCGAAACTGTATCTCACCCCCCACGCCACTCTCTCTCCCTCCTTTTTTCTCTCCACCTCACTCTTTCTGGAGACAGTTTGATTGCAGTGGTGTGTAACTTGGCAGAGCGCCCGCCCTGCAGGTCCCCGCGGTTAAAAAACAAGAGCTGGTGTGTGCGTTTGCGTAGAGGCCATGCCGACGAGAAACAGAGGAACTGAAGTAAAAAGGGGAAAGGGGGGGGGGAGGCAGCACACAGAGGGGACACAGCATCTCAGAGGAAGAGACGTTTAATTCTGTTCTGCCTGTTTGGATCAAAGCATACAATGTTGTCGGTGTGCTAGTGTGTCTAGATGTTGCCACTGTCAGAAGCAGAAACAGCCCACTGCTCTCATTCAGCTGTGTGGTTCCATGTTCTTATGTTTGAATATGAACACATGGGCTCAATAAGAGTGTGTGAGGGAGATCATAACACTTTCTCCTTGCAGCAGTAACCCTGTTTGGCTTCCTTCCCTTTCCCATTTGTGTCCACGCAGAGCAGATTGGTTCAACATACAATGATCATGTGCAACATTTCCAGCATTCCAGCCGTCGTTCACTCGCTTCATCTGCCCATTACAGCTGCACAGCAACAGAGAGCCCTACCTCCCTGGCACATGCTTTATTTATGATCCACCATGAAAAAGCTCAGTGGCTGTGCTTAACACACCACATCCTCATCTTGTGTGTATACACGCATGAACACACACCACACACACACACCATTGAAGAGAGCATTCCTTAGCGATCTTGCTTTCTCCGTGGGCCTCCATCTTGCTTCATGCCTGCATTTCTTGCTCACTATTTATTACTTTCTGTCAGTGCGTCTGATACTTCATGGAGCAACCTCAGACAGTAGGATAGGTTTATGTTCATTGGTATTTATGTAGTTGAATGTTTAGAAACTTGCTTTTTTGCCACTGTTGACTGATGCCACTGAAATGTACAGTCTTCATATTGCAGCACATGCCAGACTTTTACTAATATATACTGAACCCACTGAACCACCGTGAAAGTTATGCTCAATGGCGAAAGATTTTTATGGATAAGTCCCAGTTTCCATGTTTTTCTTTATCGCACTGCACTTTACATGCCCCAAATATTCCAGTTTCTGCCCTTCTCCTAAAAAAGGCGATATTCCTCCTAAACTATTTACACAGCTAATGACTAAAAATGACTAATATTCTCGTTTACATGTAGCCATACATACACTAATTTTTCAATGCATAAAGCAAACGGAGGCTGTGTGTAAAAAGATAAAAGCCTGCACTGAAATGCATATTCTAAATGCGCTGTATACTTGCCTAAAGGATGCTAGTAAAACCTTGATAATATCAGCATGTCCCACATGTCTTAATTGGAAAATGCTGTATTTGGACTAAGGCCTAATTCTGGATATGTAAACAGAATATGCTAGATGATCTGCACTTTACATTCAAAGCACTTTACAATGTTTCTTATTCACACACACACACACACAGATACACACCTACACACCAGAGCTGCCATGCAAGTACGGTGCTTGCCTGCTGTCAGAAGCAACTTCAGGTTCAATGTCTTACCCAAGGACACTTTGGCATGTGGAGAGACGAGGGATTAAACCCTGTCACTACAGCCACAGCCACCCACTAGGTTCAAACGTGTCAAATTTTGAATACCATCATAATTAAAACAATAGAGGGATATTAGCGTGCATGTAAACGTAGTCATTGTCAGCCTGAGTTGTGGAGGTGGCGGGGTGACTCCGCTGCTCTCCCCTCCCATCTGTTGGGACACTGCTCATCTCTCTTCAGTCCTGAAGACGGCTTTTTAATAAAGCGGGTATGAGCCCGGCTTTAAGTGCTTTATTTTCATTTCGCCGTGCAGCTGTTGAAGTAAAGTGTGCTTCTCAAATATTTATGGAGGACCCTGGGTCGCTGCTCAGTTCACAGTTCCTCTGAGAGGGAGCGGGAGGGAAATGGATTCTTCAAATGTCACACTTATGAAAATAGTGCCTCTGATTTTCCTCTGGATGATTGCGTTAGACCTTCTGGTAGTGGATGAGGACTTAATAAAGGCTGATTCATGTGTTGTAGTGAAAGCTGCAAAAATAGACTACAATGTACTTTTTGCCTGTGTTTGTCTGTGAGCGTGCACATTTGCCTAAATGGAACCAAAGAAAGTGAAGTTAAACTGGGACCAGATAAGGATTGCACAGTCCTCCATCTATCGACCCATTTTCCAATTCCTTGTCTTTGGATAAGGTGATGACATGATGTGCAGAGAAGCACAAACAACATTTGCCTCTGCAGCTATCTCCATCTCTTCCTGGGGATTCCCTTAGTTCACCCCAGAATCACCACCCAGCCACTTATGCACTTATACATCCTTGTAAGGCACCAGCTAGGGACTTGTACCCTCTCGATTTGAGGTCGCAGTAGCTTGAGGTCAGAATCTCTGGGAAACGAAACCTCATCTCAGCTGCTTGTACTTGCAATTTCTACCCAAATTGCTACCCAAAGCTTATGGCTGTGGGAAAGGCTTGAAAAGGCGGTTGACCAGTAAGCCCCAAGCTTTACTTTCTGTCTCAGCTCTCTTCTTACCACCACAGTCTTATACTCTGGAATTACTGCAACGACAGTTCATCTGTTTTTAATTTTAACATAATTTATTATGAAGTATCTGAAAAACACAGTGGTTCCTTGGGCAGTTGGTTGGTCTCACCTAGAATACACATCCCCATCCCCCCCCCAAATCATTTTACATTTTCAAGGACACAGTTTCAAACATGCAAAAGTATTGCCTGAAAAACACACACCCTTCCCCCTTATTCATTTCAAAGGGACTTTTATGGCAGTGCATTACACCTGTAATAACTTCCTGGAGTTAGAAAAACCCTCCTTGTAGCATATTAAAGCACTCTGCAATGCTTCAGCATCTTGTAAACCTTTAAACTCAGCTTTTTCCTTAAGCTGAACTTCCTGGGTAGGATATAGATTTCCTGGTCTCACTGGTACCTGAGAGAAGCCCAGCCCTGCTTACCAATTCTTCTCCTTTTTTAATTCTGTTTTTTCAGCCTGAATGCCAACTTAAAAGTGCTGATCTTCCGGCAAATAACAGATGTTTCACCACATTGTTACCAAATTGACCCTCTACAGAGCCACAAATTGGAGTGATGGCAAAGCATGCCTTTTTGGGAGTCAAGTGTACATGTGGATCTTATTAACGCAAACACACAGCTTTAACTGGAGAAGGACAAATGCTCCCCTTCTCTCGCTTTATAGGAAGCTGGTATTTACCTTCTTGTTACAGACAAAATTAAGTTAGAGTGGATTTCCAATTTCCATAATTTGTTCATTTTCTGTGAAGGGCTCAATAGGTGGTCCACTGTTCTGTGCCTGTTTTCACCGTCTGCTTATTTAGTGCTTGTAGAGTTGCCAGTTGCCAGCTTTTTAAGGTAGCTGGCTCGTCATAGTGATATCAAGATTTTGTTGTGGGAATTTGATGAACCCTGGAGGAAGTGGACAAGACTGATTCCTCAAGGTGAAAAGTCTTCCTGAAAGAAGTTAGCAATGTCTCTTTAACCCTCCTGTCACCTTCAAATTAACTAACATCTTTTATCCTTGGGGTCAATTTGACCCCAGCAATTTAAACCACCAGAATATTATTATAATTAAAATTGTTTTCCAAGTTTATGTGTCAGGTACTTTATGTTTGTTTGTTGACTACCTAAATAGCATTTTAAATAAATCAAAAGTTCTGGATGTTATGATCCAGAACAGAAAAAAAATACGGTACTTGCACATTTTTGGGCACTGCAAGGTAACAAATGGAAACACAAACATTCAATTAGCACCAAATTGTAGCTGAAAGTCTGTTGAATCAGTGTAGTGTGAACAGATTTGTTGCAACTTCAATAGTCATGGAGATAGATCCATAAGAATACCACTATTACAGAAAAATATCGGTCTCGTGAATAACTAATAAACTAACAACAACAACAATAACATCTATGATATCAATGTGAATCCAAATGCTAAAGGTATGCTTTGATCATCAATGAATCTAACAGTGTACATCAAATGAATGTAGGACTATAACACAGGATGGAAATCACAATATGGGTGGCAATGAGCTGCTTGGCAGAGGTCTGTGCTCTCCGAGTGCTTTTCTAGTTCTTGTATGTTTTATACAGCTAAAAAAGCCCTGGGGTCAAATTGACCCCAAAGAACACTGATGCGTACAACATGTGTACAGGACATTGAAAACATATCATCATGTTAATTTTATGTTTACACAGTTTTCCCCATTCAATTAGGAAAAGGGTTAAATAGTCAACTGTACATATTGCATTATTGTGTAACTGCAGAAGAGATGGTGTTTATTGATTGCAAGCCGACACAAGAGCAGCTGATCAGTCCAAGGGCTTGTTTATAGCAGCCAGCTCCTCCAGAAATTACAACATGCGTGTGTCTGTTTTATATTGTGTCCTTCGGCGAGCCCTGAGTCACCATGCCCTCTGATTCAGCATGTATCGCCGCTCTTTATGGCACCATCTGCACAGTTTGCTCCCTCCACAATCCCTCCTTTTTCCTCACGTCCATCCATCAAGCCAGCTATACACCCATAGGTCCAGTATATAATCCTTTAAGGTGGCAAGTGTGCAGTAGATCTTAAAAAAAATGCTTACAAATTTGCAATAAATGACAAAATGACACAGTTAAAGGCAAAGGAAAGGGTAGCGTTTTGCTGTAATTCTCTGCTGCTTGACCAGCATGCTAGAGGGCTTTAAAAAGACTGAATGGTGCCATTTGAAGGCATTTCAAGCATCATCCCCATTTCCCTATGAACCTCCACACAGTGTATCCTGCCACCACCCACTCAGGCTGAGTGTTGTGGTATGCGGTGGATCCAGAAAGGGCACTGCTTGGTTTAGTTTTGTAATCGCCTTCTTTTCCACTTCACAGGCCCTCTCGCATACGGAAACACACACACTCACACAAGCTGTCGCTGCATAATACAGGGAAATGGATGAGAGAGGGCAAGGCATCAGCAAAAAATGCATGAGATGAAAAAAAGAGGAGGGGCGCAAGGTTCGCCACACTGTAAAAGCCAATCAAGTAATATGTGTCGGTCATCTGGACGTTGCCATGGAGATGTGTTGGTGGGTCACTGCCCACACATATACACTCACATGCTGCAGTTCTTAAACCAGGCTTCAAGTAATAACCTGCGTCTGTCTGTTTGTGCTGTCCACTCATGTGTATTCAAATGTAGGTTATAACAGGCTTTGTGGCCGTGACCTCGGGGTCGAGCTCTGGATGGAGTAGTGCTGTTTTGGAGCTGTCAGGTTTGGAACAGTGTGTTCTCTGCAGCCAAAAATACCAGAATTACACCATTAATCAGACCTACAAACTGTGAAAACTGAAATAATAGTCGGAGTTTCAGCTTGTCATTGAATGAGTGATCTGTGATCGGTTGTTACGTCGTAAAACTCGACCAAATCTAAGCTTAGAATCGTGATATTTCATCAAAATCACTCTTTTGTACATGTATCATTTAAAAAAAATCCAAAAACAAACCATTAGCACTGAACAGACACTATAAAAAAATGACATTTTGTGCCCCGTAGTGCTACTATGAACCCGTTAGAGACTCAACAGTCACGTGATAAAAATTTCAGGAACTTCTTGGCTGAACTGGGCTGAACTGCAGACAGTGTTTACACAGAGCAGACAGGAGATAACTGTCGAGATTAATTAAAAATGTACATCATAAAATATGTATAGTATGTTGAGTCGCCATTTTTCCCCCAGTTTTCCCCCAGTTGTCTTCCCCCAGTATCGTTCCCAGAAGAGTATTGTACATATTGATATATAATGATTCCTGTTTTGTTTTTTTTTTGTTAAATAAATCAAAGAAATCCAAAGTCATATTATTATTTAATATTATTTAAAAATGTTTTATGATTTATGACATTATAACCATGTAATCCAGAACAAAAACATATCAAAGTAAGGACTCTACATCTGGTCATGGGTGTGGTGTTTTCGTAGAGATGCAGGACTTTATATTGCAGGTCCCACATTGAGTTAAAATGTGACTGGAGCAAATAAAAGGCCCAGAAACAATGAGAAATTCAGACGGTTAACAGGGTACAATAAAAGTATATTACATATAAAAGGGGGATGGGGTAACTGCAGGCCTGGAACATTTCAAAAGTACATGTGGTGTATATTTTGCTGTGTATGATATTTTATGATAAGGCACACAAATATATGTTGTAAAAAGGAAAAAAAAAAAGGACGAGAGATGCATAAATACTGCTGATATAAATAAAATGGAAAACCAGAAGTAATGCCTTTGCAGTCTAAGAGGAAAGCTGGGGGGTACATCGAATTTTTAAGACTGTTTTGTTCAACAGGCCAATAAAAGTTGCTGTTGAGGTGCTTTGTGTGTATTGTAGAATGCAGCATTTCTTGAAGCTCAACATAAACCAGGGAGTAAAAGTCAAGATATCCCAGCATCCATAATACATGAGGATTATTACTTAATTGTTCGAATGCCCCTTTAATTAGAATATTCTCCAGGGAATCTTTGTGGATGAGTGATCTCTCCTCCTGATTGAAAATATCAATAGGGTACTCTTCAATATCATATGTATGGAGAGATTATTACTAAACAGAAGCATACCCTAAATAATAAATGGATTGAAACTAAGTAACACATTAAAAGCATTAAATATGACTGAAGGCTAGATATACTGCATGACATGAGCACACCTTTTTTTCTGCTGAGATGTCCGGTGAAATGGAAACTACAGCTGGGCTCTCCTCAGGACTCCCAGCAGACTGCTGAGGCAGGCAGTGGTTAAGTGGTAATAAAATCACCTCCACTGAGTGTCTGATATTTAATTGACTGAGGGCAAGTCCCTCATGTGTTGGCTGAGGTGTACAAATGTTTGGTTATAGTGTCTGGGTGTGGATGTCGGTAATGTTTATGTGTTTAAGTGAAGGTCTTGACAGATATAGAAACAATCACAGATATTTTGTGCCTCTGTGTTTGTGTCATTGCAGCTTTCCCGCAGTTCATTTTAATCTCCCCCTCTGTCTCTCTCTCCATCCATCTCTCTCGTTCCTTTTCTCTTCTCCTCCATCTGTGCTGACAGAAGGTTTAGAACTGTAAATCAGATTATATGTAGGTGCTCCAAACTCCGACATCTGGCCCTCTGGCCTGTTCTAAGTTAAAATGGACACAAATGTGCTGCACATATGCACACAGGAAGACACTGACAGATTGTTAATAACTTGCAACAAAGAGATGACCAGTGTGCATGGGTGTACTTTCTGTATTTTCATCACTGGCTCTGCGCATCAGAGCTTTTTCAAAATACACTGCATTCAAATGCATGTATGCCTGATTGTGTACAGTGTTCTTGAAAGCTGCTTCTTTAAAGAAATATATTATGGCTTTTGAGTTGCAAACATGCTTTGATGGAGATTTTGCTAAACGCATTATGGATTCACAGTACGTATTTTCATTCATCACAGTTGTTTACACAGGAACAGAATGAGCGACTACCCCTATTCTGCCGCTGTTTTATTAAATTATCAGGCAGTAATTGTGTGCGTGGGTGGTTTCAGACTTTTAGCTTTTATGACTCAGAGTGCATAGTAACTACTGTAATTAAGCTACGGAGGCCGTCTTCCTATTCAGACTGTAAAGGTGATATGAAACAGAAGAGAATGCTAATGACCAGCCATGCCTCTTTAATCAAGCTGCCAGTGAAACCATCACTATTCATTTGCGTGTGGACACATCACCTTCATCTCTGTTTTGATTTTAATTTCCTGTATGGCCTTGCAGTTTGCCACCTGATCTCTTGATGGGTCCACCCTTTTAACACTGGCATCCTCTGTCTCCTGATATTGCAGATGGGGCTCCGCTGAGCGAGCTGTCCTGGCCTTCATCTCTGGCAGTGGTAGCCGTCTCCTTCTCCGGCCTCTTCACCTTCGTCTTCCTCATGCTGGCCTGCCTCTGTTGCAAGAAGGGAGACATCGGCTTCAAGGTGAGCTCCCTGCTGCCCCCAGCTGGAAGTGGTGAGGAGAGCACAGGCTGTATGTGCTCACACAGTGGATGTCACAGTGTTGATCTTCAGTGAGTTACGATACATAAAATAGACTTGCACATTTGATTATTCATGTGTCCAGTGGATTTTGTCTGGGCATATTTAATTAATGTTTTGTTCATTTAGAGTATGTTTTAAATAAAAATTTGAAAGGTTTGAATCTTTGATATTTTCAGCGATTTACAGGTGAGTATAGACTTTCAAGATGAGGATAACATAGCTTTATACTTGGAAATATTTTAGTTATAGTACTGATGTACTACAAATATCTCTCATGTTTGTGTATTTAGAGTGAAACAAGAGTTTTTACAAGCATGAAGTGCTCTATAATAGTGATTTGTGTAATGATTTATACAGTTTCTTGCAGCTTTATACATAATATATGTCAAATATAGAGCTGAGTTCATGCTGAGGAAATTGTTACATGGTATGTGATGGAATTATAGTTAAAAAGGTAATGAACAAACACACAAAAATGGATGCATAGAAAGTTTGCAATAAACCCAAATGAACCTTTTTTTCTTTTTTTCATGTGCCACAAAGTAAAGTTGGATTAACAAGTTGATCGAAACAAATAACTTGACTGATCAATATGGTTTTTATTAGGTATCAATATCTAAATATAATCAAATACTTAGTCCATGAAAACATGACAAAAAGTTTTTAAAAATGCCCATTAAACGTTCTGAAATTCTTGGTTACTACTCAGATATCTATGGTGTTATTGTGTTGCACCCAACCAGTAGTCCAAAAGTCAAATAAAGTCAGTTTGCCGTGATCATCGGGGGAAAGTAAACTACATTGGCTTGAAACGCTGTAACCTGTAAATAGTTGGCATTTTTAGTTGATTCTTTAACTTTGGATTATCAAACTTGCAGATTATTTTCTGTGTAGTGACTCACTGAGCTCAACTGTTTCAATTTTTAACTTCAACTTCTAAAGGAAAAGCCGCTTGTCTTTTCTTACGATTTTCACTTTATTGACATGAGATACAATAACAACAATGTATACATTAAATGTACAGTAACAAATGAATATAACTTACTTAGTTAATGCTTTTAGCCAGAACAGATTCTCAGAGAGGTGTCAGAATTGTGTAAGCATTTATACTTCGTAACTGATCCGTCAAATCCCTCAACTAAAGTGTTGACGTCTTACTAAGGGCTATTGTCTCATTGTTTGCAAGTGATGCAACTCAGTAGCCAGCCCTTACCCATCCCAGACTGGCACATATTGCCTCTGTGTTGCCTTCGGCTGCCAGCGTGACTCAGCCATGGTGTATCAAACATCAGCGCCGAGCTGAGCCGCTGATGAGGGCTAACAGTGACTGACACAGGCAGGGGGCATATGGAGAGGGAGAGCGAGCACAAACTTCAAAACCGCTGTGCTGGCTGCTCGTTGTCATGGCAAGTTTTCCATTGAGCTGCTGCTCATTTTATGGAATTTGCACCAAAATATACAGTACTGTGAAAAGGTATTTTCCTGATGTCTTCTATTTTTGCATATTTCTCACACTTAAGTGTTCCAAATCATGAAACTAATATTTGTATTAATTTAATATTAGACAGAAATAACCCACAAAATGCAGTTTCAATGACCCTAATAACTGGTTGGTCCAGCCAGCAACAACTGCAGTTAAACATTTGGAATCGCTTTTGATCAGCGTTACATGACATGGAGGAATTATGACTCTCTGTTCTCTGCAGAATAGTTTTAATTTTGCCACATTAGATGGTTTTCGAGCATGAACTGCCCTTTCAATATCTTGCTACGGCATCTCCGTTAGTTTCATGTCAGTACTTTGACTCAGCCACTCCACAACCTTAATTGTGTTCTTTTTGAGCAAGTCAGAGGTGGACCTGCTTGTGTGCCTTAGGTAATGAACTGATGGGTGGATATTCTCCAGGAGGATTTTCTGATAGAGAGCAGAATTCATGAATTATGATATTTTTTTTGTAAATGCCAGATAAGCCTTTATGTTCTTTTTGGTCAGTAGTGGTTTGATCCTTGCATCTCTCCCATGGATGCCATTATTGCCCAGTGTCTTTCTTATTGTGGAATCATGTACACTGACCTTAACTGAGGCCAGTGAGACCCGCAGATCTTTTGATATTCGTTTAGGTTCTTTTGTGACCCCTAAATTAGATATCGATGTGCTCTTGGACAAATGTTGGTAGGCTGGCCACTCCTGGAAAAGTTAACCACTGTTCCATGCTCTCTCCAGTTGTGGATAAAGGCTCTCGATGTGGTTCGCTGGAGTCCCAGAAAGTATGGCTTTGTAACCCTCCAGACAGATAAATGTCGGTGACTTTGTTTCTCATCTGTTCTTGAATCTCTTTAGAACGTGGCATCATGTGCTGCTTTTTGACACCCTTTAGCTACTTCACCGTACCAGACAGGTTCTATTTAGTGATGTTTAGGTTCAACAAGCCTAGCAGTAATCATATGTGAGTGGGGCTGATGAAACTGGTCCCAATTACCAAATGGAATTTTCCACATTGTGCAACATGGGGCTGGACAGCATCGTTCTTTCAATAAATTAAATCATCATTTAAAAAGTGCATTTTGTGTTTTCTTGGGTTAGTTTGAAATTTAAGTGTGGCAAATATGCAAAAATACTAGATATCAAATACTTTTTTTTACAGCACTCAATTTCCATCTTGTCAAATCATTTCACTCATGCATTTAAATGTTACTAACTCGTTTTAGCTGGAGAACGGATAAATTACAGCCCTGACTGAACAACACCATATCCTGTTAAGATCACTTATGCAAATCACTAGGCAACTTGAATGGGTGAGTGGAATTGAAGTTTGGCTTCTTTTGTCGCTGATTAGAGAGCTGCAGAAAGCAGTGGAGAGTGCAGGAGAGAGGATGAGCGTTGAGCTGCCTGTTTCTGTTACACATATTATATGTGGTGAGATTCGGTGGGAACAGCCTGTGGTACTGTAGGTGGATACTGCAGGGATAACAGTGTCACTAATGAGCACAGCCTAGGGAGATGCTTTAACAACTTCTGGACTTTTCCTCTCTCTCTCTCTCTCTCTGTGTGTGTGTTTGTGTGTGTGTGTGTGTGTGGGCACCCATGTGTGTGTCCCTGGCGAGATCGCCACTGCCTCATTATGTAAAAGTGAAAAGTGCAGAGTAATAACCTGCAAGAACAGTGGGAGTCTAAGTCTGTGTCTTCACTGGCCTTCGTTATACTGTGAAACTTATAATGAAATACCATCAGACAATAGTTAATTCATTTTGTCTTGATCAACCATGGCCCTGCCTTGAGCTTGGTTGTCATGCCGATGTGGCATTATTGATTCCTGCAGAGATATTGTCTTTCAGCACCCTGTCACCGGGGAGTTCAGGGTGAAAATTTAGCAACCAAACAGCTGCCCTCGAACTGGAGAAGATTCAGTATCTTGCTCAAGGACACTTCAGCAGGGCAGAGTGACAGTTACAAACCATAAACCATTTCACAAATAGGCTGTGTTTACTTCGTATGGCATAGGAAGAAGAAGAGATGAGCGTAGAAACTTAATTTTTCTTCTTAGTATTCAAAGTATTTGTAGTATTCTGAAGCACTAAAGGATTACATTTTTAGATGAGACACTTATTACACTGTTATAACACTTTATTTCTAGGAAAAACACATTTGTACATCTATACCATACTGTTCAGTGTATTTTACCCATATTTTTTGTACTCATGCTCATATTTTAGATCACATTTTTTACATTTTTAGTTCATATTTGTACTTGTGTTTTTTGTTGTATTGTCTATATTCTGACCTTGAATGAGAGCAACTGTAACATAGACAATTTCCCCTCTGGGATCAATGAAGTGTTTGACTCTTGTTGTAATGGTATATGTATTTCAGGCTTTAAGCTTAAAAGTTAACAAATCTTCATCTTGTTCTGAGTTGAGCAGCTAGCACCACAGAATGCCTAAGTGGCTCCCACTGTTTATCCCACTCTTTGGCAACAGTTCATCACTCAACAGCTCACTTGTAAGGTGTGCATTCGTGTGGGACTGCAAAAAATCGCACTGCTGCACCGTCCAAAAAGCTTCATTATTCCTCTCCATCGCGGTGTTCTTGCTGGAGCGTATAGTGCGAGGCTGGGTATTAAGTGCTTTCTAAACTGAAGGCTCTCTGGGGAGCTGTGCAACGCTGACTCACAGCCAGGTGCTCGCTTTCACACTTCACTCAGAGGAGAGTGGCAGATGGTTCTCCTGAATGAGAAACACACATTCCTGTGTACACACACACTAGTGTTTTAGAGCACATGTTGAACCATGCAAACACACACAGCCATTCAAGTAGTCCATAATAATCCTCCTTTCTCATTTCCTCCAATTTTTTCTCCTCACTTTTTACCTCTATGGTTGCTGGAGGTGGGATGGTAGGATTGTCATGGGTAACAGTTCATTAGCAACAGAAGGGATGCATTTGGGCGCGATGGCTCTGTGTTAGTCAAAAGAGTCAGCCTGGTTTCCCAACATAGCCACCTTCTTTGAATCTGCTAACAAGATCAGCTTGAATTATTAAGGGATGTTGCTGCTTCATGTAGTTGGACACGCTTGGGACAGCATCATGAGAGGCTTTGATTTAAGGACTTGATATATTTAATGAAAAGAGAGGATATTTTCCATGTACTCTGCTGTAACCTAAAAAAGATGCGGACATGGAAATGATTATAACTGGAGCACTGAAATTCCTGGTTGTTGCTTCAGTTCATATAGTATAAATTATACTTATTCAAGTTGTGTAATGAGGCAGTGAGCATCATCTATTATGTTGTTGCACATTCAAATTATGCTGTGAATACTGCAGAGATGTAACACTTGATTATGCATTTGTCTCAGGTTAAATTGTTGCAATTTAATTGTTGCAGTTGTTATAATGGGTGTCCATGGAAACAACATGAGCGTGAAGTCTTTTGTGTTAGTGAGTGTAGAAGTGTAACTCGAGAGAAATCAAAGCTCGCTAGTTATTTAGAGAAATGAATGACTTTTATTTTAAATGACTGCATCCCAGAAACATACATCTTTTGTTACAAGGTGTCAGAGAACCCAGGCGTGGACACAGAGGACAGACAAATGGATTATTCAACAAAGGATTTATTTACCAAAGAGATGAAAAGGAAACCGATGCAGAATACCGAACTAAACCCTGAGGAAAACTAAAACCAAACCCAATCCAATCCAAAAACGTGCAATAACTACAAAAACCTACAAAACTCAAAACCAACAGAGGGAAAAATCTAAGTAAACCACCAACTATAACTAACACAAACACGGCAAACTTACAAAACTCAAAATACTCAAAAGGCAGACAAGGTGAATACCAAATATACAGAACACCAATAACGCAAAGTAACCTAAACTAAATATGCAAAACACTAATCAGAAGAAATAAGAACACATTGAACTCAACATGGGGAATTAACAAAAACTCAAATGCTGATAAAGCGAGATTACAAAATGCATGGAACTTATCAAAACCAACCCAGAATACACGAAACACTGGAAAGGCAAAAATAACAAAGATATAGAACGCCACTAAGGCAGAATTAACAGAGATATACAGAATGCCACTAAGGTGAAGTTAACAAAGAAATACAGAATGTCATTAGGTGAAAATACCGAATGCTACTAAGTGAAAATACAAACAAAAGTACAGGTAACACTCCTCAAATAAAATTCAAAACCTTAACTTATCTACGGGCAGGATCTGGGCAGCGAGTGAGTCACTGAGGCAGGAGGTTCTGGTGGCGGTGGCTCAGAGAAGGCAGGCAGGCAGGAGACAGAGTGAGGACAGGCAGGGGACTGGGTTGCATGGTTGCAGGCAGGGCTGAAGCGGGGATCATGACATCTTTACCAGAAAAACTGGAATTTAGTTTGATTTAGATTCAAATGAAACCTGCAGGGAATCACAAAATAGCATTAATTCTGCTGATTGTTTGTGGCTGCACTGTCTTGACACTTCCATCATGCAGAAAATATTCTAAAACCTTTGTTAATAAAATGACGACACACGAGCAAACAACTATATTGACAGTGTCTTTTTGGGATTATAATTGTATGTATTAGCACACAAGAAATATCTGTGACATGCTGCCCCTTTGTTTTTGGTGCTTTGGAGTACACATACTAAAACTGATATTTTAATGAAATTCAGTCATGCTCACAGTGAATGCAGTACATTAGTCTTCAAAGGTTTATGGTTAGATTGGGACCAGTGCAGCTGCCGACCAAAAGTTCCACTTCTCCTAAAGGATCACAGGGAAATGTAAATATGTATTTGTAAAATGATGAAGTTACAAGTGAAGATGTAGGACTCTTAAAGTCTCCTATGAGCTCAGGCAGTTGTGTACTCTTCAAAATATTGACTCATCCTGACAATACTCTGCTAATCTGCTTGCAGTTTATCTTGTTCACTGTTTATATACTGTTTTCTTTGGCTGTGTATTTTCCACAGTTCTATGTTTTTCTTTTTTTCTCTCCTAAGCATGTGGAGTCAGAAGACTCATCCATGCCTGCTTGTTAAAGCAGTAAATAATAGCTACTTGTGCGAGTGAAGACAGAGCAGATTTTGAATCCATATGTGGAGGAGGAAAGGAAGAGACAATGCGTGATTGACAGCGCAGTGACAATAAAAGCTTGTTTTGTTGTGTTCCTACTGTGTGGTATGACACGAGGAGGCTGGTGTTATCCGTAAGACCTGCCTTTTTAATTTAATATCAGCCCTCTTTTTACATACTGCATAGGGCTGTTAAGAGACTAATGCTATAGGGACACACTACAACAGTTAGAGCAAGGACACTGCAGTAGGCTGGGGAGTAAAACTGGATGGGGCAGAAAGAAGGGCAGTAGAGTTAAAGCAGACAGGCCAGAGCAGAGGATGTGGGATATGGAGTATCGAGAATGAAAAGAGAGTAGTGAAAGAGAGGGTCACGATTTTCCCCTCTCGTCTTCATCCATCTTATTAGCAGCAGTGGTGAGGAGGAGGGTAAATCTGCAGTTAAGGGACCCGAGTTTTTTTTTTCTGCAGAGCTGATTATGGAGCCAACTTTTTCTCTCGTTCTTTTTCCTGATGTGGTGCAGACACTTAACCTTTACCGCACATTGTAAAGGTTATTCCTAGTTATCTCTTTCTTAGTGTACAGTAGACGGCAAAGCTGCAATCCAGGGTTTTGCAGGGACAAAATTCTGGTACCAAAGCCATATTGATGACATCCCAGAAGAGGTATTATGTTTGGAGCAGTAGCGTGCAATACCCAGAATAAATCATGATTTGTAAATGTATCTTGTGGATGGTAAAACCTAGGCTCATAATAGTGCAATCATGACACTTAGCTCTACAGAAAATCAGGACACTGGTGTTCCCTCTGAGATTTTTTTTTTTTTTTTTTTTACAAGTGCTGATGTTATTTCCAAAACTAGCACATCCTTCAAGAACAAGTCCTTATGGGTTCAAATGCACTCAAAAATGTTGTTTTTTTATTCTGAAAACATAAAAACTACAACATGTATTTATTGTTTAAGAGTGCGTTTATGAGGAAGAAAGAAAGGGCAGACTGAAAGAAAGAAAGTCTTTGTGTGCACAATTTGAATAGCAGTATACATTAGCGTGTTCCCCACAGCGCCTCAGCAGAGTCCCACACAATGTGCCCCACAATGTACATGACTTATGTATATAGGTAGGTGGATGTGCCTCATTGCATTTGAATGCCTTCACAGTTGAACCATTGTCTCCCACTATCTCGGTGGAAGGATGGCTGTGAGTGGATGACTAATCCCAGTGTGTGTCTTTGCACCAGGAGTTTGAAAACACAGAGGGAGAGGAGTACCAGGCAGATCTCTCCGCCCTGGCCTCGCCTTCCTCCCAGAATGGCCCCGAGGTTTACATCCTTCCCCTCACCGAGGTCTCCCTGCCTGTCTCCAAACAGCCCGGAAGATCCAGTAAGAAACTGCACGACACTTCTAAGTATCTGAACATATGATGATCTGTTTTTGCACACTGTGGAACATCATATTGACTTAACTGGCTTGGATGATATTAAACTGAGAACATTTCAGCAAGCTTAGTTGGATTAAATGGGGCCTCTTTCATTTGTTATCTTTTACTATTTGTTTCTTCTCTCTTACCCTCTCCCTCTACAAGAGACAGACATCTGTCCATTGTGTAATATATTTAGAAATCGACCTACTGCAGTGCTGCATAGTTTATTCTATGTAAAAACCCACTGGAGAGGAAGGAATCTGACCTAACCCCACTGTACACTATTTCTGGAGCTGTGTGTGCTTAAATACATGTTACGTTACATTAACACACAGACTTTTCAGGCACACATCCGTGTTTCCTTGGGGTATAAATGTTGCATTCTAATCTGTGATCCTTCCCAGCAACGACACAGCCTGTTTGTAGTTCTTCAGGTTAATCCCATCATGTTAAAATGTGCATGTGCATTCGTATGATGTATGTGTGTGTGTGAATCTCAGTGTAAGCCAGATCCTGGGTGCTCACAGTACCTCACCCTGCATGACTCACTGGCTGTCTGTGCTGCACTGTGCTCAGCCAGAAGGGAGAGAGTTGCTGCTCCGCATCCCAGGATGTGAGCGCCAGTCACGATTGGAGAAGGCAGCCTCGGGCTCACAGCCAATCGTTACAGTTGCCTCTGTCCCCCATAGCTACTGCGGTGTGATTGGTCCAGGTGTTGCAGGGCGAGGAATGGATAAATAGTGAAAGGGGAGATCGTGGAAGAGGGAGAGACCGTTTTCTTCCACTGAGTCAGATGGCAAACGGTTTATGACTCACTCTTCATTTCTTCTGTGGAAACATGAAACATGCTGTTATTGTATTATCCTTTTTTGTGGGTATTGAAAATTTAGATTTTGTTTTAAATATCTTTCCATTACTGCACTATTATTGTCATATGAATGCAGAAATGTGAAAAGATCAAGACAAGACAAGGCAAGATAAGGCCATATCTTTGACAACTATGGCATAAAGGTTAAGAATGAAACAGCTTATTTGTTGTTGACCACTCATAGTCACTGGAAGCTTATCCATACATCATAACATGTAGATGTCATATACCATAAAATTCATCTGAATATACAAAGGATGAATGAGAGAGCCTTATAATTGCGACGGTATGCTGTATACAATGTTTTTTTTTTTTTCCATACAAACCAAGCATCAATTATACATCAGTATGAACACACAGTACAATGTTTACCATTGATCTGACAGTCCTGCTTTCCACTTGTTGCTCTAATCTTTTATTCAAGAGGTCACGTAAAACTTTCAAACCCACAACAGAGGCTTTGGTGCATCAAAGTGAGCGTGTTTAATTCCACGGCCCCACCGATTATGCAGCCCGGCCAGACCCTGCCATCTTCTCTGGGAATGCCATCAGTAGGACAGGAATGCACACTCACGCTCACACATTCCACATTTGGAATAATACCACTTCTTAATTTTTCCCTCTCTCTCTGTCCGGGAGGGGTGGTGCAGGCTCGGGGGGGGGGTTGGGGTGGAAAGGCGTGGGTCTGTTATCACCGTGACAACCTCTGCCCAGCGTTCCAGCGGAGAATGGGCCTTGTGTGTGTCATCTTTACGTGCCTGCGAGTGTGTGTTTGGTGCACTGGGTACCAGGAGACACAGCGTGAGTGTGTGAGTGAGCGAACCGGACAATGGCCCTGTTTCAGGCCGGCTGGGCAGTGGGGGAGCATAAGGCCAGGCTGAAATGTCCATGGAACGCACTAGCGGAGGACTGGCATTATGGGCAGAATACAGTGAGGGGTCTGTGACAGAATGAGGAGAGACAGGGGAAGGGTGGTGGCATGCACCAGGACCTAAGAGCAGGGAGGGGAGACTTGAGATAGGGCTGGCGAGTGTGTATGACAGAGGTCTTTTCTGCGATGGACAGAGCAGTGTTTGTGTCATGTTTGGCTGAGGAATGCTGCTGTCCTGGGTGACAGGGGGGCATTATGTGGACCTTATGTCACTACTGGGTATCTTGAAGCTGCACACAGAGCTGGCGCGTCAAACGGCACACTACCAACATGCGTGACAGTCACATCAGGCGTGATACATGACCAGAAAGTCTCCACGCCTGGGGCAGAAATCCACCTCAGGAGTCCAGCGTCGACCCGTTGGCCGATTGGTTCACAGACTTGAAGCTGATGAATTTTCTTCTCCTTCTGTTTACTGTAGATTTAAAAATAGTTGGTATAGGAACCGAGGATTTCTGTATTTGCTCGACAGCTGGAGAGCTCTAGACGGGGACAGTGTGTGTGTGTTTGTGTGTCCCAGTTGGAGGATGAGCTCGGTGCAGACGGAGAGAGGCAGCATGGTGAGCTTGTTCAGCTGTGCAAGGGCTCGGAGGGTTAAATCCTGCCGAGGCTCTCTCACACACACACTGCGATCGTGGGCTCTTTCTCAGATGCACACAATGAGGCTAAGACGCCTGGGGCTGGGGCCGGGGCCACGGGCTCTCTGTTCTCACACTCTGAACCAGTATTTCATCGCTGCCGGGGACTCGGACTCGGACTCAGTCCCTGTCACGGTGCTCAGAGTGGCTGGCCGCTCCACTGCTCCGTCACCATCATCTGTTCACTCACCATCAACATCTCCTTTCCTGAAATATGAGGATCCATGGAGGTATTTGATTTTGTCCATGACTTGTGGTGTCTCTGTGGTGAAGGTGTGCGTGGTGGCAACACTGCAAATTACTTGGCACTTGCCAAGATTTAAAATGTTGTTTTCAGACACGATAGACAATTTGGCTCATTTTAAAAGTTTATTACTCATTTTTAGTCTTTGATTTTACAGTACAATCTTAGATTTGAGAAAAAAAAACAGATAATTTCACTGCTTTTAAGTAATTTCTTCTCAAATTCAGTGTTTTTATCTTATATTTAGGCTACTCTTTTTTGCAGTGAACAAGCGGAAATTGTGCATTCTTTGTTTGGCTCTAAGGGGTTTGTGTTTTTCTCATCTTATCTCTTTTTGTGGTTTCGCTGCAATATGTCTGTCTTCTGTATCTGCAGACAGTCCTCAACTTTTTATTTTTCCTTTCTTTGCTTTGCTTAATAAGTTGGAAGCCTGTCTTTTCAGAAGTGTCTGTCATTTATTTTCTCTTAGTCACTTATCTCTGACTATAGCAGTATTAATCTTATGTCTTTATTTCTCCCTTCCAGTCCAACTGCTGAAATCATCAGACCTTGGCCGCCATAGTCTGCTGTATCTAAAGGAGATTGGACATGGCTGGTTTGGCAAGGTAAAAAAAATAAATAAATAAATTGTTTTGAAACATACATACAGTTGTCCTTTGGATCTGGAGACACCATCGTTGTCCTTTTCATTACTGTCTTTATCTGTTAACTGTTAACTGCATCCATCCTTACTCTACTAACTGTCCTCTAAGATGTGTTCTCCTCTCGGTGGAATGCGCGAGTAATGTGATGACTGTCTCACTCTAGCGAGGCGAATCTTTGGCACTTATGTCAGCATGTTGATTCCATGGGAGAAGTTTTGAAATCTGCAGTCACACTAGATTTCTTACAGTTCACTCTACAGTGCTGTGACACTTCCTGGATTTGCTTGTGCACTATTCACATTTTTGCCTTGTTTTTACTGTAGTTTTTCAGTTTGCATGTTAATGCTGTTTGTAGTCTGTCCTGTCTCTTTTATTCCAGCTTTTATTCCTGTCTTATATAAAACCTTGGCTCAGCTGTCCGTTCTGTATATTTCCCTCAGGTTCTGCTGGGAGAAGTCAATGCGGGCCTCAGCACCACCCAGGTGGTGGTAAAGGAGCTGAAGGCCAGTGCCAGTGTCCAGGATCAGATGCAGTTCCTGGAGGAGGTCCAGCCATACCGGTCAGTTCACTCTTCAGTACTTGAATAGCTCCCCATAGCAATGGAACAATGTAAATGAATAATCAGATTATGTATTGTGTGCATGTTTTTTGTACATCAATCCATATTTAAATGCTTTTTGCTCTGCTAGAACCCTCCAACACCCTGGCCTCCTTCAGTGCCTGGCACAGTGCTCAGAGGTCACTCCTTATCTGCTGGTCATGGAGTTTTGCCCTCTGGTAGGAAACAAATTAATGATAAAAATTAGTTTATTCAGTCTCTCCCACATATCCCATTATTTCCCTTTTGTGTCAGTGTTATTTGCAGTAATCATTAACAGTCAGAACAGCACACATCCTCATTTTATTCGTCTTCTCAGGGTGATCTGAAGAGTTACCTGCGCAGCTGTCGGGTAGCAGATTCTGAGACTCCTGACCCTTTGATCCTCCAGAGAATGGCGTGTGACATTGCCTCGGGGCTCTTGCACCTCCACAAATACAACTTTATCCACAGGTACATTAAGTCAATCCTGCTCCCCTTACCTTCATCAAGCTGAATGTTAATGTGTTTAAAAGGGAGAATCCTACTGCATGGTCTGTGTGCCCCCTGCTGGCCTCTTCCTGCAACAACATCCTGGTGCTGCCTGAGTAGTGTTCACAAACTCCAGCATCAGTGATTTTGTTGCCGGGGGCGAGCCCCTCTCGCTCTCTCTCAACCATGTGGTGGTGGCTTTAGCAACCAGTCAGTGACTGCAAGCCTGAAAAGGTTGATTTGTGAAGGAGGTGAGATTAAACTGACTGTAGTGTTTGTCTTTACACAGTTAGGTGAGAAGAAACAGGAAATGTTTTGTACTTGTATCCATTTCATGATGCACCTTAAAAACTTTTAAATAATGCTTTGGCTACATTAATCAGAATTTAGTGATACATTTTAATTGACAACATACAGTAGAGTATGTTTAATAAGCAAAGGGAATAGTACTGAAAGCCAACATTTACAATTTTGTGATCCGCTGACTGCAGTAAGCAGTACTGTGTTCATAGTATTTTCAACAAAAGTTTATCACATGGTTTCTTTGCCACAACAGTGATCTGGCCTTGCGAAACTGCCTGCTAACTTCAGAAATGTCAGTTAAGATCGGAGACTATGGGCTTTCTCACAGCCGATACAAGGTCAGTCTTTTGGTATGGTCACTAAGTTTCATAGACTGATTTAAACCCTACCAGTATTGAAGTATGTTTTTTGTTTAATCCTGTAGGATGACTATTATATAACACAAGACCAGATTTGGGTGCCTCTGCGCTGGATCGCACCTGAGCTCATAGATGAGGTCCATGGAAACCTGCTGGTTGTTGACCAAACCAAAAGCAGCAACATTTGGTGGGTTTTTCAAAGACAGACACACTGGAAATATTATTGTCAATTTACTGAGATAAAGCTACCATACCAACATAACCACTGTTATTAAAACATGTAACATATAAAGCTTTTATTTTTTAGTAAAGGTTGATGCATATGGAACATACACAAACTACATTTATAACAACTTGGACAGATTTGATTGAGCAATTGGGAATGTGGTCCTTCATTATTGTGACACTTTATGATTGTTATATGTCCCTCACACATACACAGTACTTGTAACATGACATAAAGAAGGTTGTAGTACGAAATGAACAGTTTCCTTGGAATGTTGCCATGTCTGAGATATGAGCACGGAGCCCCATTAATGATTTCTTTACCTGTTCCAGGTCACTGGGGGTGACCGTGTGGGAGCTCTTTGAGCTGGGAAACCAGCCATACAGACACTACTCTGACAGACAGGTGTTGACCTATGCTGTGAAGGAACAGCAGCTTAAACTACCCAAACCCCAGCTCCAGTTCCCGCTGGCTGACCGCTGGTGAGACATGCTTGCACACCCACAAGCTCAGGGAAACATACTGCACATACAAATACATGCTGATGCTCAAAAATCGTTTATGCCACCTAAGACTAGGCATTAGGCATTCAAGTCTCACTCAACACTTAAACCAGTGTGCTCTGTTTTTAAAATCATTTTTTTGCTTAAGGTAGTGCACCACTCCACTGTAGCAATATTTCTCTTTGCTAGCAAGGGCAGATGATCAATACTCTCCCTATTCTTTATGATCCCCCCTGGCATCGACCAGAGTTGAACCACCTCATTCATCTTTACCCGGGAAGCCAGCCAAGTGTATTTCGAAATTGTTCCTCGCTGAATTAGACATGCTGGGTACCACATAGAAGCCACACAGAAACACAAAGAGGAATGTAAACCTCATGCAACTGTGTCAGCATCTGCAGTGCACCTTCTTCATGTACTCTGTATGTTATTGGCTAGTAATGTAAATAAGTGCTGTAAAGTGCTGACTTCAGAAGTTCTGTTTATATTGCCTTGTTGTTTGTCTAGAATCAATTCTTTAACTTTCTTTATTCTTCTCTCCTTTAATTAAAAAAAATCTTTAAATACAATAAGTGTTTCTCAGCTTATTTATACACAAATTTTAAGAATGTAACCCAGAGTATAACTTTTGACTGTCTTTCCTTTTCTGCCCCTTTCAGGTATGAGGTAATGCAGTTCTGCTGGCTGCAGCCAGAGCTCAGACCCAGCAGTGAGGAAGTACACCTTCTGGTCACATACTTGTGTGCCAAAGGTTCCAGTGAAGCCGAGGAAGACTTTGAGCAACGTTGGAATGCCTTGAGACCCAACTTGCTTGGCAGTACCTCTCACACAGCCACATCCACAGCCCTGGTCCTGACCCCTACACCTTCTTCAGCTGACGTCCCCAGTGCAGACCCAACCCAGGCAGTAGAGCTGGCCTCCTCTGCCTCATCCTCCTTCCCTCTCCTGGAGCACTTCTCTGACAGCTTCCACTCTGACACGGGGGACGACCTGCTGACTGTCACAGAGACCAGCCATGGCCTCAACTTTGAGTACAAGTGGGAGCAGGCCCGAGCCGAACAGCCCTACTGCTCCTCTTCCACCAGTGGGCCACTGGGTCAGGGGAACCCCAGCTACCAGGATATCTACTATTCCAGCAAAGGGAGCACCTCAGGAGGCTGCAAGACTGGCAGTCTGACCTCAAGCATGTCCCCATCCTATTATGAACCTGAACATCCTGGTGTGGTCCCAGTGTTAAGTGCCCACAGCCCCTCGGTCAGCAGTGAGTATTACATTCGCATAGAGGAACCAGTCGAGTGTAACATTAATCTGGATGACAGCATTGTGGACTACAGCCCAGGACTGGAGGCCAGCAACAGCAGATTGTCCTACGAGAGTCAAACAAGTTCATCCATGGCACATCCCAGTGCTTACTGGTCAACAGCTGACAACAAGTCCACTGCCTATGATTCTGATTCAAGTCCCACTATCCAATTGACCATGGAGCCACTGCTGAGACACACATCCAGCACCAGTCCTGTAGAATTAGGCCACTCCCACAACTGCCTCTCATCCAATCACAATGACACAGTCTACTGTGAACAGTCAGCAGCGCGCAAGACACGCTGCCAGCCCTGTGTGTCTGAGCTGGAAACGTCACCAGAGTCCCAGTCAAATGTTGCCCATCCAGAGGGGCGGCTAGAAAACCCACGCAGTTTGTCACAAGCAGTCAGCAGCCCCAGCTTAGGGTTCTGCGATCCATACCTAGAAGCAAACACAGGTCGTAGCACGGTTAATGAAAGCTGCCAGAACATGATAGGTCCCCTGAGAAAGACACTGCCCATTGTTAACCACGTTGGCATTGATTTAGGAACAGATGAGGGCCTGTTGTTGGGTCAGCGAAGAAGTGGAGAAATCGAGGATGACATTTTCTCTGAGGGAGAGGCCACCAACTGGATCTCAAACCACTCCTCAAACAATAATAGCCTGAGCTTTGACAGCAGGCAGACAGGCAGCGGAAATGACACCTATCTGGATCTTAAATATACTCCTCACTTAAACACAACTGAAGTATGGTCTTTAACCAAAGCCACCACCAGAACCTTCCACAACTCTAGATCTTGTGGCACATTGGAGGGAGGAGGAGGAGACTCTGGTTGTAATGCTGCTCACAAATCTACTGAATTAGGCTCATACATTCACTTATGCCCCCAAAAAAGAGATCAGGTGGCCACTCAAGTGGAAAGGAACATAACTGCTGATAATGTGCCAAGTATCGATTCTCTCACCGGCTCAATTATGAATACCGGAGGTGCAGAGGGTCGAAAATATGAAAAGCAATCATTGCTTAATAGAGAGAGATTGTATTCTGAGATAACACCTGAGGCAAGCTATATGAAGTCTCCATCCTCTTTCAAGGAGCCACAGACTGGTCAAGCAGGGGTCTTGTCGGACAAACAGAGAAACAACATGTGGGAGGGGGTTTCAGCAGGGATATCTGTTGGTCTGAGTGACAAGAGCCGAAACTATGCAGAGACATCGGAGAGCAGTAGAGCCTTAGATAGTGGAGTGGGGGTTCGTGACTCTAGTATTTGCCTTGTTGAGCTCGGTGACTACAGTGAGGACGATGATGATGACATCACAGATATTACGTCAGGGATCTTTGCCGACTTCAACCTTGACTATGCCGAGATAGAGGACGACGACCTGAGTCCAAAGAAGAATCCAGTGGGAACTCCTGAATCTGTGGACACCATTAACCTGTCATCATCAATGGCAAGCCCCTGTGACCAGGCCTTCAGCCCTGATCCCTTCAACACCCCCGTTCTGCCCAAATCCCTGGATAGTGGCTATGACACCGAAAACAACGAGTCTCCAGAGTTTATCTTCAGAGAGCTTGGGGATCCCCTGAGTGGTGAGAGGAGCCCGAGGCTGGGTGGAGAACCTGAACTTGTTATGCAGGTGGGTTTAGGGCAAGGGATCTGCACTTCCACAAGCGCCTCAGAGCTGCAGTTAAAGGGCCTAACTGATAAGAACCCATATAGGGACTCAGCCTATTTCTCTGACTACGATGCTGAAAATGAGAGGAGCCCTCAAGAGGAAGGCAGTAAGTTCTTTGCAGGTCCGGGTAACAATTACTTTGCTGCTGGGAAATTGAGCTCCATAGGAGACGATGATTCCTTCAAAAAGCAGTTCAACAACAGGGAACTTTTAACAAATCTGAGTCACTTCAAAAGTTGTGTTTTGGTGAATCTCTCAGAGGCTGACTCTAGTTCACCCCATTCTTTTCCCACCCCTGGATTATCCATGCTGTCACCGTTTCCACCGCAGATGGGCGGCTGCCTGACCAAAGAGTCTGCCCCTGCAGATGAAGATCTAGGTTTGGAGACAGAGCACACGGGAGATGAGCCTTCCTCAGAGCTCAGTTCCTCCATTGGGTCCTCTACTGTCCAAGAGGCCTCAGAAAACCACGAGGAGGGGAGCAGGAGAGCAGACGACTGCTTCCCAGTCCAGTCACTGCATTCTTGTTCCATCATAACTGACTGCAGAGATGAGACCCCCAAAGAAAGTGAAAACAGTGAAGGATCCACAGAGGAGGAGGAGCTGCCTGAATTCAATCACGTCAACGAGGAGACCGAGGACAGACAGACAGAGGCGGTGAGAATCAATGAGGAAGATTTCGAGGACATAGACGCGGAGGAATGTGACTCACAGGACAGTTTATGTGAAGAATCCAATGGTCCTCTTGACTTGTCCACTTCCTCATCATTGTTGGAGCTGTGCGGAGAAGACGTAAGAGCTCCGCTGGAGGAGGCGGAGGATGAAGATGACTCGGATGACAGTGAGTCTGATGAAGAGCTGAGGACCTACAACATCCAAGATGAAGACAGCGAGGAGAGTGAGGATGATTTCACCACGGTGCCGGTGGTGGTAAGTGACTGCAGCAGGGCCAGACACCTCCGCAGCCTCCTGAAGATGCCCACCCTGCTCACCCAGTCCTTCTGTGACGAGCTAGAGAGGAAGAAAAAAGCTGTGTCCTTTTTTGATGATGTTACGGTGTTCCTTTTTGACCAGGTATGACTTGTTAATACGTAAATGTTATGTGATGTGTGCTGACTACTAACAAATAGATTATTTAATTGGCATTTATGACTTCCAGGAGAGCCCCACGGGAGAGCTGGCTGACTATACCTTCTCAACAGGAGTAGAGCCCAGTGAGGAGGAAGCTTCAGGAGAACAAACCTCTGACCATCAGCCCGAGCCCGAGCCCGACCCTGAACTTGAAGCTCAAGAATGTGAAACAGATTGTGTTTTTAATGAAACAGATGGGAACAACTTGGAAGAAGGTGAGGACACAAATGCTGCGTAAGGTAATCTTAGCTGATTTATCCTGGATTAATCATTACAAATGCGATTTTTGCTGTCTGTGTGCATTCAGGCGGGAGTTATGAATGGAAAGACGATCTCTCCTTTGAGCCCCCTCCATCCTTACCTGACACCATCCCTGAGCCTGCGTCCTCACCCACATCTGTTTCCAACAGTCCTGAGACTCCTAAACCTGCCGCTGTAGCACTGAACCGTTTTATTGTCTCACGATTCTCTATCACACATGTGTCCGACCCCCACATGGGCTCAGCCACAGGTCTGTATAAACTACATACATAGTTACTGGTTTAGTTACCCAATATTTTTCTTAAGGACTTGTAAAGATTTGACTCATTTCAAATCATTTATGTCCAACAGGGAACAGTGAAGATAGTCCAAAAGATTGAGTGCCCTGCGACTTTGGCCAGAGGAGATCGATTCCTGGTCCTTCTCAACATGGAAAAAGCAGCATTACTATATCTAGATGTTTTACAGAGTTTTATTTTTTATCAACGGTTGGGGCATCTGACCCTGGTGACCCTTTATGAGACAGTGCCTCATATTGTAGTGAAATACCCAAAATGATTTGCACACTTCTTTTTTATTTTCATGAGGAAAGAGCGTTAGCTCCAGCAACCTGATTGTGATGACCCAGAGAGTGGATACAAAGTCAGATCATATTGTTTGGAAAAATAGAACTCTTGTATCAGTTTAAACATGCGGTATACCCACAAAAATAACTTATTTGCTCAATGCAGCATCCGATTCTTTTGGTGACCTTGCACTGATTTTAAATTGTGAATTATAAAATAATCATAAAAATAAAAAGGACAAAAAATGTGAAATGACAGGATTCATAGCTGCTCCTCTCATTGGCTGCTTTTCTTCATCTGCTTACCATTGATCTGGAATTTTTTGGCCAGCTTAAGACTGTTACAGCTCTCGTCGGTGGAGCCAGAAATTAATGCTTGATAATTGTTGCACAAGAAGCAGCGATTGATTTCCAAACAACAAAAACATGACTCAGTCATAGCTGGTGGTGATGGTGTTTTTAAGTTGGAGGTGCTTAAAATTAATTTGTCCCTTAATCCAAGTCATATCCAGATCATATTGATTGTGGGACTCCATGGATTCAATGTGCTATGTTAAAAGAAACATAATACAGGAAATCAGGGTGTTGCCACTACCTAATCATCATCACCACCACCACTCACTCTGGTTATAACAACCTGCAGTATATGTCTTATCTGAAGCACTTTGTACAGCCTCTGTTGCTCCTTTATGTCCCCATTCTGGAATGAAAAAGCTGAACATGTTTGTGTCCACGATGCCAGCATAGGTTTTCTTTACTTTGTGCCATATTAGCTCTATTTAAATTACATTTCATCAGCAATAGAATGACATGGAAGGGGAAAGAGAGTCGATTCAACACAATTCAGTGGTGTCAGTGTCAACATGGCAGTCATAAATGTTGAATGTCATCTTTATGCATCTTTTTTACGTATTATTCATTGTCTCATTCATAATGTATCTATTACATTTGTGCTGAATGGCCGGGGTCTAAGGTGTATGAAAACAACAAAAAAAAGACACTCAAAATAGGACATATCTGACATATTGTATGAATCTTATATCAACATGTAGCAGGTAGCTTGACTTGAATTACTACTGCTGTATCGACAGCTCCCTCCCCCTCTCTATCCCTCTGTAGCTCCAAGTGCCAATCCCGTTTCCTCTCACCTTGCCTTTTAAGTTCTGCAAGAGGAGAAAACACCGCTAGTATTTTTGTACGAGTATTTGAACAGATGCAATCCAGGATGACAGTCTCTCAAATTTGCCAAAGAGATCTTACAAAAGCCCATTGGCTAAAGTGGCAGACGCCTTTGGAGAAGGTGAGGCGGGTTGTTCAATGCACCGGTAGTAACATCATTGCTGTTTCCATTCGTCCCTCACTCATGGCTGTTGTACTATCCCAACAAATAAATCCAAATACTTTTTCCCTTCTCGTGTCTGTGATGCTTTTATCTGTACTGACGCCAAGCGAGTTTCTTTCTGCGTAAAACAAACAACACACCACAACACATAAAAATATGAAGTTTGTGCCCACGTAGATTTATTTTGGACAAGATAATTTATATGCACTTTTTGTACAGTACAGATATAATACAAACAGGGACAAAGGTGAGAAGTGGACAAAAATGAGCGCTATAGAAAAGTAAAAAATGCATTTGAAACTCGATGCTCAAATGAGTAATGTAATAAAAGCACGATCATATCACTCAGTGGACAGGACTCATCCATTTAAAAAACGACTTGTCATGATGTAGCTGTTAAGTTAACGCAGTCTAAGAGGCATTTCGGCTCATTCACACAACCACACACATTTTTCTCTTTTAAATCACACACAAATGCATTGATATTCCCACACGTCATACTGTATATAAATGCCTCTGCTCTAAACTTGTCTTCCAGATGAGCGCACTGTATAATACTGAGTCTGAATGATCAAAAAGCTATAATACTGTACCTTATCTGATAAGCTACCACTCCCTCAAAGCTAAATATTACAAAAAAGACCCATTGTGTAAGCACTGTTTCATCTCCTGGCTATCTGGCAGCTTAGATATTACTGAAATTCAAAGAGAAGGAAAGCAATTCAAATACGTTCTTGTATTATTTTTGTGGAACTGCAACTGTGCTGTACTGAAAGCTTGCTCGAAAAAAAAGTAAAAGCAACTAAAACAAAAGGTGATAGAACCCCATCAATATTTTTTGTAATATAAAAATGCAAGTAAAACTGTGACGTACATTCCCTCAAACCAGTTTACAGAATGATAGGGACAATGTCGTTAGAATGTGTTTTAAAAAAAACAAAAAGGCACAGTTCCCAAATTTAAAATCTGGGTATACTGTATCGCAACTACAGAGTATATAGTTCTATATCACTTAACAGAAGCAGAATTATAGTTTACTCACCAAATGTCCAGTTCTAGCTATCTGTAGTATTCAATCCACACCTTTTGCCTACAGTTCACAGCACAGTGATGCACGGAAAACTGGAACCGACCATCTTGACCCTCGAGTCGCACTTAAACAGCTAATAACGCAGTGTGCCTTCACTACTCGTTACTGTAAATTATCTCTCAATGAAATTTACAATGTGTAGCATTGCAGAAAACAATCCCATAATAGAAGTGCAGATAAATAACATTGTGATGGCATAACTAGTAAAAGCCACACCTTATCAACAAGTGGTGCGATCTAAATAGCTAAGAAAAGTTACACTTTCACTTGAATGTTCAGGCTGACACATTTGGTGAAAGCAAATCATTAAATTCTCCGAGTGAAGAAACTAGAAATTCTTAGTAGTGTAGCAAATTCCTTGAGGTGACTTTTATTTTTCCAATCACACTCCTGGGCCCTCTTCTGGTAACGTTACGGGACTAAAATGTGCCAATGATGGCTGGTTTTTTTTCCTCGCTTAAGAAAAAAAGGGGCCCAGGAGTGGAAAAAGGAAACGGCAGGCTGCTAGTAGAAGATGGGTGCAGATCGGTCATCAGAGAAGGTGGGCCGGAGGTAGACCTCCAGGGAACGGTCACTGTGGGGAGAGGAGGGGTGAGACAAGGAACACTTATAGTTAGCTTGAACACAGGACATGATTTCGAGAGACACTTGGCCAACTATGTAACCACACCCAAAGAAATCTGCCTTCCTAAAGCTTCTTACAGTAAGTTGAGCAAAAAAAGTTGTGGCACTGTGAGTTTGTAGCAAGCCTATGATGAAAAAACTCTACTAAAATGAGAGGGAAAAAAACAGCTCGTAATAGGCATGCAGGGTTAGAGTCTTCTCTGTATGATATTGGGTTACACAAAAACAAAAACTTATTTTCAAAGTACTTCTTTTGCAACCCGAGGCCCGCTGGATCGACAGAACCAAATGCTGCCGCATCCACAGAGGCCAAAGGACAGAAAAGACCAGTGATTCCCAGCATCCTACTGCAGCCAGACAGCCAATGACAACAGAGGGAACCAGGCAGTAATACAGAGAAGAAGGCAAGTGATTGGTTGGCTGAAAGGCGATGGAGACTGGTGACTTACGGAGGTCCTGTTCCCTCAGAACCGGGACAATTCTGGACCCAAACTGGAAGGTAAAGAGAACCTTTGGGTTTGAATGGCTCATCTCTCAGATCATGCATGGGTCACATTTTGTAAGGACACTGGTTAGTCTGGTGCAAGATGAACATACTGCAGTTTGATAATATTCAGTAACTGAGATGACGGATGCAAAACAGGAGTATACACTTCATGCTCAACATGCCATACTGTATACAACTCCTTTTTCAAATTGGAAGCTTGTCTTAGTAGGAACACATTCTACTGTAAGTGGAATAAAATCATCAGGAAGTTCTGCTAAAATGTGTGTGTTTTTTTTCTATAACCCAAACACAACTCAAACACAAGCGAAAAAGCGAATGTAAAATATAAATAATATGAAGAAGGTAAGCAGGCAGGCAGAGATCAGATACTCACAAGACTGCACACAACACCACTTCACACACTGACAATCCTTTTTTTTTTAACAATGGAAGAGTGCAGCACAGATGCTATGGGTGCTTGGGGAGAGGAAAGGATGGGACTGCATGCATAGGACACAGCTGAGGTTTGATATGAGTCACGTAAGAGTGGCTGCTTTGAAAAAAAGGAATTAAATTTAAATATTTCACGGGGGGGAGATCATTTCAGAGCTGCAACAAAACTGGAAATGTCACCGACAGAACAGATTTCTCGTCAGACCAGACTGTTTATTAATATATAGAGATATGTTTTATTTAGAATACCTTTGTAAAAAGTCACCATACATTCAAGGTCAATTTTTAGTATCACATTTTCTGGTTTCCCTCCACAGCATGCATAAGATAAACACTTCAACTAATCAGTAGTTTGTCCATTGTTTCTCGAAATATTTTTTGTTGTTTGTATGCTTTTTTCTTTTTTTTTTACAAGGACAATATTTTTTTCGAAAGAAAAGACCAAAAAAAAAAAACAAAAAAAAAACTACATAGCCACTCAGGGAATACAATCATAAATAACACTGAAAGCTGCAAAAGCCGTGGTTATCGTTTAACTAATTCACAGCTGTTATTGAGGATATTCAACAAAAGATCATAGACCCTTTCAAACTCACTGTAGCTTCAGAGAAAGAAAAAAAAAGGATATCCGAGTGAGGCATTTTATTTAACCAACAATTCTGGCTTTAAATTCAGCCACGTATGGCGAAAAAGAAGGTTTATACGGGGCTGAGAGTGGTGAGTTAAATTTTTGCAATGATCATAATACAGTGCAATTTTGGTGGATTGACAGAAACAATTTCTATATATATACACATATATGTATGTATATAGATATATATACTGTATGTTCGTGAAGCTAAATTTGAAAATTTGCTTCGTGTACATAAATTATGTGTTTAATAGGGAAACAAAGCAAAGTAAGGCAAATATGACACACCCTCTGGACGGAAAAGTCTAGCACTGACACAAGGAAGCACAGCAGGACCTACGGGATCTCTCAGAACAGAAACACAGTAATCTGCTGCACAGCCTTACTTGAAACAAAGCTTTTTTTTTTGTTAGCGTGTGTTTGTTTGGTGGGAACTCAATAATAAGCGGGCCCACGTGTGCTTAGAAAAGGCCATTCAGTCAGTGGCTTTAGTACAACGACATTGGAGTCTTTTGGCACTTGTACAGTACATGAACATGTCCTTTAGTTTGACAAAATGACACAACCATGTACATGCATGAAAGACAAGCAGTAGCAAAGGCAGTCTCTTGAGAGATCAGTCCGTGGTGGTGGACTATGATCAGAGATAGAGTATTCAGAGTCCATATCGCTGCATGCCGAGCAGGTAGGCCCCGCTCTGGGTCTCTCGCTCAACGCAATCCTCCACCCACCAACCGCTACTGTCCACACCGACACCACCAGCAGCAGCACCCAGGACGGACGGAAGGAGGAAAAGGAGGGACCCGGGGAGGAAGAGAGGACAGAAAGGAGGGATGAAACTGGCCTCTTCCAATTCGGAGAAGGGGTGTGTGTGGAGGCAGAGGAGGAGAGGTGGAGATAAGTGGACAGGAGGGGAGGACTAAGAGGAGGGAATAGATGGGGAGGAAGAGGCCCCTGTGCTATCCGGAGCTGTCTGTTTCTGTCTGTATGTCTGTTCTCACACAGTCGAAATCAATTTGCCATCAGGACTGTCACTGTGGAACAAAGAGAGAAGGAAGCTTGCCAGGTCGGACACACTCAGAGAGAAATGGAGAAAGACAAGACAGGCACAAGGAGGCAGGATAGAGTTTAGGAGAAGCGCAGGTGGGGTCTGGGAAATGTACTTCGCCCCACCTGCGGCTACATCTCCAAACACACCTGCCATCATCAGGAAGATCGGACTTCCAATTCCCTCATCAACACTTGCATGCAGATTATGTATGCTGGTTAGAAATTGCTGCACAAATCGAGAAGCTTTCTTTTTTTAATCCAATGTTTGCCTCTACCAGCCACCGAAAAGTGGAGGAAAACCAAGACGTTACAGTTGATGAGAAAATCACCAAGCCATCTCCTGAGCTGGAGGGATGTAGTATTAGATCAGTCTGTTTGGGGTGAATACACCCTGCAGGACAGCGTTGTCTCAAAATACTGATACAGAAAAATTTGAAAGTAAAAAAACAAAAAAACATTTAGAGCAGACAGGAGTATGCAAAATAGCCTGACACCAGGTGCCCGAAGCCCCAGGCTGACAAGCAGTGATGATTGAGATGAGGTCAGCGTGATGTCTACTGTCACAAAAAGGTAACCCCACCAGTACAAATGCACACACATTCTTCTCTGTCACACACACAGTCTCACACACACGGACACGCACACACACACACACATATATATACACAAAAATGTACGCCCTGGTTGGACAGATACAGGTACAGCATAACGCCTAACCTTAACCTCACACAACCCTGGCGAGTCAGCAAGGACTTGATAAGACTCCAGTTCCAATATACTGGGCCAAGAACGCGCTGAAAATAAACTGAGACACTGACGCTGCATTCATAACTTTTAAATGCTATGTAAAAAAAAAAAAGAAAAAGAAAAAAAGTGAAGCAAGGAAGAGCAAAGAGGGAAGGATAAAGAAGACACAGTAAAAAAAAAATAAAAATAAATATTCAAAGGGGAAGACTGTGCATACATTTGATCTGTTGCTTGAGCTTAACTACACTCCTCATTAGTCTTGAAACAATTAGTTCGATCGAGGGAAAATCAATGGCTGACTGTTCCGAATACTGATTAACCGTCTAAGCCAGCCAAAGACTCTGCGGTTCAACTGAGGCTCTAGCTTCTTTGATGTGCTGCTTTTTTGGTTTGAAATCTTTGTTAATTGAACTTCTTTTGGGTTTTGAACTACTGGCCATTAAAAAAAAAAACACTAGTTCTTGGCAATGGCCCTGGAAAATCGAGACGGTCAACATTTCCTGACATTTTTGACACCTAACAATCAACAGAAAAAAAAATTGAAGGAAACAAACAAAAAAGAAATCAAGAAAAATACAAGTAGCTGTTAACTGCAACCCTACTCATCACACTAGATAGTACTTGCTGTGTATACCACAGTACCAGCGTACTTCACTATTTTGTACTGAATGCTTTTACAAATTAAATTCACTAAAGTAATAGTTTGGCTGAAAATTTAGACTTTTTTTCTTTGTGTGTGTGTGTTCTCACTTCTTTAGGATCCATACTGACTTTTTGGAGTATACAGTATGCATGGAATTTCTTATATCTTACTTATTTCTAATGATAATGTGAAAGTAGCATTAAAGTGAGACAACCAGCTGTACGTTAAGCAGCTGCCTTTTATCTCTTGTGTTTTCTTCTTTTGATCACTTCCCATATAATTATTAGTTAGACAATTCCGATGGCAGCAGCAGTCATACAGTATCAGTGATTACGTTAGTAGTCAGGGCAGAACATGCACTTACCTTGTGGCAAAGCGGCCGTCATAATCCTCAATAGCAGGCTAAAAAAAAGAAAAAGTAACAGTTTTACATTGTTTCCTTGTAAATCTAGTGTTGAAGTTCCTGCTATATTTACATGTAAACACTAGGTGGCAGCAGAAACTGAGCAAAAGTCTAATTTTCAGATGCTGCAGGATTACTCATATCCAATTATGCAACATAAGACTGAATAAAATGGGGGCCACAAATTAACTAAGCCGGAGTAACACGTGTAGAAACCGCCTTCCTCATGGATACTACACATTATTGTACCTGTGTGCCGAAGCCTGCCATGCTGTAGGGGCGTGGGCGAGTCTGTGCTAGGCTCTGTGCCAGCAGTCGGGCGGTCAAGCCGTAGTCAGGTGTAGGCAGCGATGCATCACTCTCCAACAAGTTCCCTGTGCTGCTACTTTTCCCATGGTGCAGGCTGAAAAGGGAAGGAAACAATGGCCTCAGACGTTGAGTCATTTGAACTCATTAAGTTGACACAATGTTTATGAGAGCTGCCACATACTTCACTCTGAGCTTCTCGCCGTCGCTCTCAGGCAGCACACGCGTGTAGGAGAATGGGAACCAGCCACGCCTGAGTGGGAAAGAGCAGGCTTTGTTTAAAGGTATACCGTGCTTTCAGTGTACCTGCATGTGGATCATATCCTTATCCAATTTCATTTTATGGATTCAGGGAAAACAGAATGTATGAATACATTACTCACATCTTGTTTTTCTCATTTTCCCCATAGTGCCAGCCGTCACGGGCTTCAGGCACTAGCAGAGTGATGACATCTCCCTCGGAGAAGCTGAGCAGGGTGCTGTTGTCACCCGCGGCGTGAGAGAAGATGGCCTGGACACGGGAGCGTCCGTTCTTTTCCAGTCCCGCTGCCATGGAACTGGACCTGGGCAGGGTTCGTGTCTCTCCTGTGGAAGTTTGCATGCAGAAATAATTAATATGATTAAGTATTCAGAATATTAGAGTCACCAAATGCTGGAATGATGCATCTGCAGTGGTAGCTAACGGCAACACTTGTGTCTTATGCCCATCCAGCAGCCAGTGAGATGCTCTAAATTTTGCAACTTCTTAAATATGGTTTTGAATAGCATCTGTAAACAACCACATACACTGCAGGATAAACTGATAATGTGGCAAAATCATCATAAACAATAAGTAGAATGTTCATTGCAAATTATGCCAATATTCCATTATGTTTAGTTGTATGCTGCTTGTTCCTGCTCCTTCTTTGGGATTCTAAAGAACAATAGTTCTCAACTCTATGTCAGTTTAACTGTGACTGCAACTATTTGGGCGATGCTAAAATGTTCCTCAATACAGCTTTAAGCAGGGCTGCACAATGTAATCCATCAGCATTGTGAAGTCGTGCAAAACTGAGTAATCCAAATTAACTCAACCACATCAGGCTACAACTTTCTCTGCTGCTTGATATGAAAATAAAACTTGCACGGTTCTCACTTTCCATGACTAATCTACGAAAACAGTAATAGAACATTACTTTGATTTAAGGGGTCCTTGGATACAGTTTGTTTTATTTTGAATTTATTTACAAGACATCGAGTTTGTTGACATGCAGGCTACAGAAAAAACCTGAAGAAAAAACTGAAAAAGAAGATTTGGTTCCAAAAAGAAATGCAACATCACCTGGATATAAATATTTTGAACATGGAAAGGATGCTCTTGATCAAAAACAACTACTGTTGGCAGTGTCTTGCAGTTGTTGCTACTACAACATGACTAGTTTTTAACCATTTGAATCAGCACTGCAAAGCTCTGTCTGACAAGCGCAACATATGGTAAGAATGACATCCAAAGCAAGAAACTACTTTTGTCCTCTAAGTACAATGCTAATGCTGCTTGTGATTTACTTACTGTAGTGCTACTGTTAAATTAAGGTCCTAGGAATGTTTAGATATCTTACCCACTGGGTTTTTATTCTTAGCGGGGGCAGGCCTGCGGACAGGGAGGGTGTTGGAGTAGACATCGCTGACCTGTCTCTGGGGCTGGGCCTGGGACGGACCCTGTGCCTGGGTCTGAGGGGACGAAGGCCTGACCTGGGAGACAGACAACGTTCCCCCATCTGTCCAAAATTCCTCTCCATGGACTCCTGTTGTCCCATTGACCATGGACATGCCATCAGGGCCCATCAGCCTCTGCAATACCCAAGTGGATTATATGGATTCAGTATGTACAGTAGATTGACACTGTGCCGCACTGTAGGAGCAATGAAGCTGAAGTGATGATATGTTTGGAAGCTCTGCTGTTCACATATTAATATATGAATACAAAAAAACAAACTAGAACTTTGGTTTTGATTTGGGAGAAATGAAATCTAGTGGGAGTTCACCCAAGTCTCTTCTATCAGTTGCTACCCTCCATGAAATGTAGACTTCAAACAGCTCATTAACTTGAGTGCCATCTTTAAAGTGATTTGCCTCCTTATGGAGGGCCAAAAGTGGATGAGCTGACATAAAGATAGCACCGTTAGTTCCTTCACAGTGGTGCCCTTGAGGAAATGAAACTCAAGTAATTCATCTTAAATCATGCAATTTTCTTTAGAAAAACGAGGCTAAAATTTGTATAAAATGCCATAAATTTTAAGTGTGTGACATATCCAAGATTTAAACTAGTGTCAAAATGTATCCTTGAACGCTTGCTCTCACTCAAAACATTGCTTCCGTCAGCTTATTTTTACTGTAACATATACTCAGTATGACATATATTTAAAAAGCAGAAATAGAAATAAATAAAATACAGACATATATTTTTTTGTATTCCACTCATTTCTTCAACTCACCGCTGGGTGTCCAAGGCCACTACCCATAAACACGGCCAACTCTGGGGGCACAGGAAGAGGCTGAGCCCCGGGGATGGGGTCTGAGATGACCAGGTTGGATTTTGAGGAATGCAGTGGACTTGTGCCTCCCAGGGCAGCGGAGCCCATCTGCTGGGCCAAGAGCATGGCCCTCTCTGGCAGCTTGTTGGGGTCCGAGCAGGCCTGTTGCCACACTGGGATCTTCTGCGTCAGAAGGTCTTTACCCTAAAAGGATAAAGGTTGGGGGAAAAAGTGAATAAACTCGAAGGTATGCAGAATTAAGAGATGGGATACATTCAGGTAGCTGCAATGCGACTCGAGGAAATAAAGTTTGGTTAAACCTTTCCTTTGCTGAACATTCAGTTTGGTCCGTATTCAATAAAACCATTCAGTCCTCAAAGATATTTCCTCACTGTGCATCCTTGACCAGTGCCCTTTGTACAGTTATGATAATGTGCTGCGTGGGTGAGGCAGACTAACATGCAACCAAGCCGCCCACTGCAGCATCTCACAGCCTGTGGACACAGCTTTTCTTTCTACAGTTTACAAAATAGAGACAATTTATCAAACAAAAGCATGTATAATACAGTTTACACACATGCCTAAACCGTACTTTGTCCCTTTGAATGCACAGTCTTTTTTTATTTATTATGTGTTTTTCCTTTTTCTCATACGTACACACACAGAGAACTTGAACACAGGCAAGCACACACCGGGAACCCTCTGGGAGAGGGTTCTTAGTTTGCTGAAGGTGAACTCTTCCCACGCACTCCCCCATCCTGATTAATGACTAGACTCCATGTTTGAAAAAAAGCAGTGGCAGTATAGTTGCCACACATGCACACACGCACACACATACACACATACGCGGTCCTCCTCCAGCCACATCTTCAGGCTGGCAGTTCACACCCACCAGTAATCCCAGGAGACCGATGAAGTCCATTACCCAAGAATTTGATATTCTTGAGAAATGGATAGGCGTGCATTTGGAGCACATACACCCACGCAGACATACAACAGGCATAAATAATTGAAATGACTAAATAATGCTTTTATAGTTCTCCACTACCTTTTCGATGGTGTGATATGGGGGAAATTTGCTTGTTTTCAAAGATTCTTTGCTTCAGATGTCAGCAGCAATATGGACGTAACAAGCACACAGAAACAATCTCCAGTGACTGCTGTTGTAAACAACAGGGCTGAGAAGCAGTTTGCAACTCCTGTGCTGCTCATTTTACAATTCATCTTGCTCTAGATTTAACATTTTGACACCTTTTTCCTATTAGTCTTTCATGAAGTGGAAAAGAGAAGCCATTCCCTGCGCAAAAAAAAAAAAACAAAGAAAAAGTGACCAGATGCTTGAAGGTGCAATGATGGATTACAGCATCAGATTTGCCTGTCAGCTGGGTATTGTCTACAGTCTTAATGAATTTTTAAAATGAAGAGGCCCCTATGAGCAGTCGAAGCTAATGCAACTTTGAATTATATATCTCCTAGTTTGCTCTTTTTGCTCAACAGTGTCTACAGCAAGTGAGTTTCAGAAAAAAAAACATATGGGGAGTAGCTGGCTATAATCAGCACAATACCACAAATGGAGGAAGTTAAGTTTTATAAATAGGCTTAACAAGTTCTGCAAATTTCCTTTTTTTAACATAGTATTAGGAAAATGTGTTCCTTATTAGCTGAAAGACCAAAAGTACTGAAAACAGGCTAAGCTGCATTAGTTGAGCTACTGCAAAGAAATACTTGATAACTGAACAACATATTCAAGGAAACACTGATTCTCATAAGCTTTTATCTGTGTATTAACTTTTTTAGGGGCTCTTAAGGCTTCTTGCTCTGAGCATCAAGGCCCCACACGCTTTAAAGTGTTGTGCCTAAATTCAAACTTTAACCAATGAGATTGCTTCTTTTAAATTAAATGGGCGGGGCTTGATTGATAAAACACCATGATGTGACACTTGGACTTACCTTGCCATGATAGGCACTGCTGTTCTTTGCCACAGCACATTGGCGATCGACCAGGAAGCAGTACCTGCGGCGCTCCTCGGACAAGGCTGTCTTGTATCCTTCAGCGATGAAGGTGTCCAGCTCGGTCTGCTTACTGCTGATGGTCTCCACAAACTGAGAATGAACACACAGCGACATTTGGACGTGAGTATCAAGGGTCATTTTGGCTAAATATAACATCTACCGATTTGTCCAAAAGAAGAGCAACATGCTCTTCAAATCAGGAGTTTGAAACAAAAGAAAATATTCAATACACACACCCTCTGTGCACAAACACCTACGTATGGCTGTTACAGTTTCTACAGCTGAGACAGTTAGTGGTGCACTGCAGATGCTTCATAGCTACTGTGAGAAAAAAAGAAATAAGAAAAAGGCCAGTATTTAGTCTGTAAGGCCAATGAGACACAAAGTCTGGCCAGGACAAGGTCCAAGCAGCTGGCTACCACCTAAGTACTTTTTTAATAACACCCTGCTTCACATTCATGCAGTTACACACATTCACACCTCCTCAGTACAGCACAATCTTGTACTGTCAATCACAGCACAGCTCCACTGGAGCAATTAGGGGTTAAGTGCACCTTGGCAGTAATAGTTGTGCAAGGCAAGAGCCTTAGTCAGTAACTTTCTCAAGCCAGATTTTCCCTGCCGAGTGCTATCGAGGCAAAGCAATTATGACTGAAGATCCCGGGGTGAGGGGAAAGAACTGCTCAAAAGACCCACTATTGCATTTTACATGTAGGACAATAACACATAACATGTGTGTTAATGTTTGTGTAAGTTTGTCTTAGCTTCTTCTGAAGTTCACTGATAAAAAACACACACACACACACACACACACATATAAATATACGTAAAAAACTGTGACCATGGTGAGAAGCTGTGGGGAGTCTTACTTTGAAGAGGAAAACGTAAGGCGTTTTCATGCATGCACACGTCAAGTACTGTATTTACAAAGCACAGAGTTCACATGTTGTTAGCTGAGAGTTTAACACACTGTAGTCTGAAAGTAGGTCAACTGAGTGCAGTTTCATGGCTTTAATACTGTAACATCTGCTGATAAATACTGACCTAAAAGAGAGTGTTATATTTACTTGATGTGATCTAGACTGAACTTTTCTTTGGGGTATTGGTAGGTCTGAAGTTAGTGCCGGGGTAAATGTTATTCATATTAATCCTAAATCAAATAAACATAAATAAATATGTTTAATTAGACACAAAAATGATGTTGGCTTGACTTAAACAGTGGACAAACTTGAATGCTTATAATAACAAATGTTGAATGTTGACATGAGACACCCGAACCCTGCTGTATTACAAAATTGGTGGAGTTTGGATCAGTCTGGATCAAATTTGAGGATCACTTATGTCATCTGAGCTGCAGTGGCTTAAGAAATAAAACTGATAAAACCCATGTTACAGCTGCTCCAGTATGACTAAGAGTTCAGCGCTCTCAAAGCATTTAAGCATAGTTTAAAAAGTTTCACGCCATATTCCACAAAAACTTAATGAAGTTTATGAAGTTGGAGTTCCTCCCTGCAGCCAAAAGCAAACTCCTGTGGTGCTGCCACACAGTGCAGATGTATTTCATTTAGTAACCACCAGAGCACACTACTTCCCCACTGCCAGCAGCAAGAGAGGCTGGTTCATTGGGATTCCAAGGATGGAGGAATATTTTTTTAAGTGGCTAAATGACTCCGAACACAAACATTATGAGGAACGGCCTCGCGCATTAGCACTGGAAGAAATCCACCTGCGCAATTATCCAAATCCAAATGGTGCCAAGTTGTAAAAATCAAGCAAGGGAACGACAAAAGGATGATCGTGCTCGTTTCCTCCTGGGAGGAGCACGGCCTTGTTCTTTTTGTTCCTTGCATCTTAATCTCTAATCACTTTGAAACTGGTTCAGATAGTTGCTGTTGTTCTTTACAGGCACAGTTAAAGTCCTGAGCATCCTCTCAACAAGGTGGGATGTGAAGGGAAGAGCAGAGTCATGCTACTGTAGATGTGCCGCTGGAGCTGCCAAGTTGAGATCTCCCCCCCTTTTTTAAAGCCCATCTTTTTCTTCTTTCGTGTGAAAAAGTTAAAGATAGTGATTTTGTTTTGGTATGACTCATACTCTATACTGCAGAGAGAGAGAAAGATAGGAGAGAGGAAAGGAGGAGAGAAATCTGCCGTGATGAAGAAATGTTTTGGCAGACAGACACACAGCTGGACACTTCAGCTGCTAATATTTGTGAATGAGTCTTTGGTTGCGACAAGGAAGCCACATAATGACCATTTTAAGAGATCCCAACGTGACTGCCCCTCTTTCTCCTTCCGTCTCTGGTGGAGTGACCCTTTTTGTTTTCGCAGTCTCTGACTCACAGTCTGCTTGCCTTTCTAGCCTAAGCAGGAGCTAATAGGAGCGGCTCAACCAGTGCACCCTCTCCTCTTGTCAAATCCACATGGCCCAATTCTCCAACCATTCAAAAGGTCACCAAAGTAACCCAAGACAATGAGTGCAGTAGGGAAAACTCCAAGGCACACAGCATCAGCTATTACATCAGAGTGACCCCGGGTTACATCATAGCTGGAGTGACTTGTTTTGCAAAGGTTATGAATATAAATGAAACCTGCAACACATCAGTGTCATTCCTAACTGATCAGCATTACCGCCTCCCTGCAAGTCTCCTCACACTGACATATTCAGGACAAAAATCCTAATACACCAGCAAAAAATAAATAAATAAAATGCACCATGCACTCCACTACACTGTACACCGACAGTTTCCAGTAATTGCAAAGTGATGGAAAGTGAAGAAAAAAGTGAGGCATACAGTCAGATAGATGTACAACAACAAAACTGTTTACACTCTGTTTTATTCCTGTCGGGATTTAAAAGCCTTTTCCCCGCTCAGTTTCGGGGCTGCTTAGGTCTGCTCTTCTGTTCCTTCATCATCAGCACTCTTTGGATTCAAACGAATTGTATTGTAATGCTCCGGGGCACAACACAAAGCGCCTACACCTACAGCACCTCCTGTGTTTGTCGGTGCTTATCTTGCGTCTACATCACCGACACCTTATTCTGGATGGACATGAATGCATGCACCTACAATTCCAGGCAGTGGAAGCACTTTTTCAGTTTTATGACACCAAGCCGAAGAAGCCCGGAGCTTATCAAACATCTCATGGCATCAATTCTTAATCCTGAATTCCGTCTGTCTCTTTTCTATCTGGGCCCTTATTAACAGCCCATGCAGAGCAAAGGACTTTATCAAGATGAAACCTCTTTTCTGTGGTACCTTGGTCTCCTCCAATGTACTACATAATGAACTGATTAGCATTTTAGCAGGCTTCACCCATTGATGAGCGGTGGGAGTGTTTGAAAGCAGGGGAGGGGAGACAGACAGAGAAATAGGAGAGACAACAGTAAAGAGTGCAAGAGAGGAGAAAAGGAGTGATAGGGACGGCGATCAATGAAATGCAGCCACCATCTGCGTCTGCCGCCAGACTGTGTTCAGACATACTTCACTTTTTAATGAAACGAGCGGAGATGAAAAGAAAACTTAGTGCCTCTCATCTGTTAAAATAACACAGATGTGGTGGAGGAGGAGGAGACACTGAGCTTGCCTTAGCAACTTTCTCAACTGCCTCCCACTGTCTGTAAGAAAACCATCTCTCACCACACAAACTGTGGGTTTTTTATCTGCTTGCCGGTCACTATCTAACCCTTCCTGGGCGGATGGTTGTCACTGTGATGCACGGGTCTCGTGGGAGTGCAGGGCTCTTTCCCTCTCAGCGTGTCGTCCTCCCTGCACCGCTCAGGCGCAGACGAGTTGACTTTTCTCTCACACGCCCACAGTCGTGATATGATCAGCGAAAGTGAGCGGGCTGAAAAATGAGAAAGGAAGATTGATTTTTCTTTTTTTCCTTGCAAACTGCCTGTACATCATGAGTCCAGAGCCTGATGAGCTCTCTCTTATGCATAGATGGACTCAACTGATCAGTCATACAGACACAGTGAGAGAGTGGGATAATACTACACTCTGTGTCCAATACGCACAAAATATTTGCTTTGCCTTGCAAGTAGTTCAGCCTATGGATCGCCATGTCAGGCAGTCAATCTATCAATTCTAACAAATACTTTTGTTCTCAGAAAGACACTGTATTATATAAAGCTCTGGCAAAGAAGTACAGTATCAGAAGAACCCTCAGGTTTTTGGTGAATTTACAACGTAAGCTCCTAGCTGGTACCATGGAAACATCTGTCATGGCATGTGTGTATCCAGCCCATTCTGTAGTACATAAGGGGGTGGCTGCATCTCAGTATCTTTCCGCTGTACGGTGGGAAAAAAAAAGAAGAAGCAGCTTTAGCCTGTTTGTATTCCTTTAAACCAATCATACCTGACCTGGGCAGAGCAAAGCGAAGGCTTTCATGGTCCCTTAAAATAGTTATATCGGTGGAACATTCGCTCACAGGGAGACAAACACTACCAATGAAATTGATAATCCACCTAAAATTCGAGCAGGGATGCCTTACTGCCAAATCCAAATCCTGTGCAAAACTTGAAATTTTCAGTGTGGTAAGTTGCTTAGCTTGAAGGTTATTTGCTGTTATCTCCCATAGTTGTAGTCGCTGACTGCTTGCAAAAAGGGAATCCAAAGGGAACTTTAGATTGTTGGTTTTAAAATTTGTACAGTCTTCACTTTACAATGTTAAGTACTATGAGATAATATACACTGATCAGGCATAAGATTATGACCACCTGCCTAACATTATGTGATCAAAAATGTTCTTAACCATTTGGCATGGACAAGAGGACCTCTCAAGGTGTCCTATGGGGTCTGGTACCAGGACGTTGTCACTGGATCCTTTGGGTACTCTGGCTTGTGCAGTGGAGCCTCTGTCAATCAAACTTGTTCCACTGCATCCTGTTGATGCTTGATCACAATGGGGTGTAGGAAGTTTGGAGGTCTAATCAACATGTTGGGCCATTGTCATGTTCCTCAACATGTTCCTGATTGTTGACTCCACGTTTAGTTTAGACCACTTTATTTGTCAAACATCATGTTTACTCACGCAGCGACAACAACCCGAGCAAACTCGTTCCCATAATAACGTGTGTTAGAAGAGCCACAGTGCCCCCTAATGGAATGACATGTTAATATGTGCGTAAAACAAAGGAATAACAGCTTGTTTGTACTATTTTACCGCGATTTCTTTTCTGTTTGCTGTAGAGCACTTTGTGTTGCATTTCACTTGTATGAAAAGTGCTATGTAAATAAAGTCTGATGGATTGATTGATTGAAAAGCCCATCATTATGCACAAGGCTCTGAGGAAGTTGCCATGTAAACATTCTGGAGTGTAACCAACATTAACATCCTGCTTGGGGTTTGAATAGAAACTTAGAGTATCATTTTAGAATTACTTTCTTTATTTCTGGATAATGTTGTTTTGCATTACAGTTCCTGTTTATCAAATGGTGCTACTGGAGCCCCGAGCAAAGCCTAATTATCTCACAGTCAGGTACATGTAGCAACTTGCTATTCTTAAGACTTATTGGTTCAGTGCCCTCAAACACTCCTCCCATGTCAAGCTGTGCTGCAGGATGGGGCTGCAGCACGCCCTGCCAGCTTTGATGCCTTCTGATGACACCTAAAACAGCATCTCTCCATGGCATTCCTGAAACGGCGGAACAAACTCAACGTGACACAGCAGTCAGATCAATCCAGCACTGCCATACCATCCCAGACAGTCAAGGCCACATGTGTGTGTGTGTGTGTGTGTGACAGTGTGTAAACTGAGTGGACGGAGGAGATGCACTTTCTTTTAGCAGCAAAGACCAAACAGAAAGGTTTATAAGTGTTGGTAGAATCATATTTCTGGTCCAGGCAGGAATTGATCGGATTCTGTCATGGGTGGCCACACACCACGGCAACACCAACAGAAGCCGGGTAGTTATGCTGCAAGCCTTGACCTGTTAGTTTGACATTTTTGCCTCCGTCCCTCCAGGCAGTTAGACTTCCACTGAAATCCTTGTGAGGGAACAGCAGGTCACACTGTTGACATTTTCTGCTGTGTCATTTTTCTCAGTTTGACAGTAACACTGTTTGCAGGACTTAAACAAATAAACAACACGCAAAAAAACACAACAGCAAAGTCCCACTATTAGAAGACGGAGCCATTTCATTTCATGTACAGAGAACATACCTGCGCGGCTTCTCCTGTCAAGTAGGCGGTCGAGCGACGGTACACTCAATGTGAAAGAAAACTAATTGAGTTACGTCTAACAGTGGAGGTTCATTCCAACTCATCAACATTCATTTCACCTGAAGGGCTCCCCTTTGCTATGGAAATTATCACATGAATGATTCGATCACTTGCTGGATCAGACTTGGATTTAAAAACTAAACATTTTGACAAGTTGGAATGGAGAAATACTCCTCCAGATAGAAACAGAAACTATTTCAATGTGTGCTACATCACTTCACCAGCCTTTCAAAAAAAAAATTAATTTTAAAAAGACAGTAGCTATGAAACTATTAATATAAACATGTCGAAATGAAAAAAAAAATCTTGGTAAATAAAGTAGCTATGACTTTATTTTTTAAAATGTCAGCGCGAGTACAGCGTCCTCACATTTCTGCAAATCTGATGTAGGCCACTTTGGCTAATTGAGTCAGCTATTTTGTGGTGTATGTGCAAGCTGTGCTTTTTACTCATCCTGCTAAAACCCTGATCAAAGCCATGTGTCGAAACACACCAGCTGAATTAAGTGCATGCACCTCCACTACATCAATTAGTGTGGCGGATTTGTTTATTTTCCCGCTGTGTGTCTGTGCGCCTGTTGTGTGTATGTGTGTGTGTGTGTGTGTGTGTGTGTAGATGTAATGAATATTGTCAAGGGGCACACGAATCATAATCAAACCTCCACTATTTGCCTTCCCACTCAGGACACCTCTTTGCCACCGCCTCCACCCCCATCCTGGCTGTTGTGAGTGTTCTCTTTACTTTACGAAGAATAAAGTCATAATTTCCAGCAGGACTCATAAATCTCAAATCCAACCATCACCCACATGCACACACACTCTGCTTAAAGTCCAGCAGTGCACCAAAACTCACTTTAGAGCATGTATAGTTTAATTTCCTACCATTTTCTTGTTCTTCACTTTAATTCTAAGCTTTCTATTCTGATGTTTAAATCTGGCATCTTCCATCGAAACTGATGTAGCATCATCTGTGGATGATAAACCCAGCAAAGAAGCTCACCTGCATCTCCTTCTCTCCATACTTGGAGGGGTTCTTGCTGCCCTGGCTCTTCCTGCGCAGCTTCTTTAGTTCAGCCTGGCACTTCTCCAGACTCTCCCCTTTGCTCTTGTGTTCCATCTGGTATTTCTTCAGGGCAGCCTACGTGGGACAGCAAGCAGAGTACAAACACAAAATTAGACATCTTAAAAGGAGTACAAATTAAAAAGCCTGCATGAAGAAGACCGACAAAGTAAATGAGCCAAGTAGGCAGCAGCCATGACAACCCCTATCCCAAAAGTTTCTTTTAGATCAATTTCAAGCTCTTCTGGATTCTACTCCGGTCACAACAGGGTGAAATTCAGTTTGCAGAGACTTGCTTTAGGTAATCAGGCAAAAAAAACCAAAGTCACTTTAATTTTTTTGGTCTTGCTTTTATTGTGGCATGGTGCCGTGGCTGCAAGCGGGGATTGTTTTGAACGCTCTCCGCCAGTGCGTTTAAGAAGGCTTTGAAATCTAAAAGCAATACTCTTCAATTAAAAGAACAACTAAATTCGCACGATCCTTTACAAGCTCCATGTTTGCTTTCTATTTGTCCTCTAGGTTTGATTTAACAACCGCACAGCGTGTGATTGTGTCTCTTAAAACATCCGCCACAACTGATTACCTTGAGTTCATTTTCATAGCGTGGTGAAATGAAATCTGTGACAGCCTGCAATGTAAAAGGAAAACATGACAACATTGCTTTCTAAAAAAAGCTAAATGAATGGCCTAATCATTTTACAGCCACTGTTTATTTATCTGATTTATTTAATTTGCTTAATTATTTATTTATCGAGAAAAACAACTTTGTTGCCGGGGCTGTAGCAGCTCTGTTGCTATAGTAACAGTGTCTGGTGTGACAAAGCTCGTGCGGTTTTTCTGTGCGAGGCAAAATTGGAGGAGGGAGAGCTCATGCATAAGGGTTCAACACCCGCATTTGCATACTGTAAGACACCGAGGATGCAGGTAGGTATGTGCCAGGTATTGAAAAGGAGCAGGAAATAAGCTGCTGTTGCATGTAAACTCGCAGCGTGTCACATGCTGTGTCTGGATTTCAGAGCAGAGATGGGTGGATTAGTACTGTAAGTCTCAGCTGGACTGAAAATCTCTCAACAGCACAGACTTTGCAGAGAGTAAACTTTAAAAAAGAGGCTATCTGTCTTCATTTTACCGTTGTCTGCTGATGATGAATTTTCACACGTCAAAACGTCTCTGAAATATTGATTTGTTCAATATGTTTCCACACAAAAAAAAGACCAAAACATGGCTGTGCACAGGTGTAGTCTTTTGCAGCCCAATAACAATAGATGACTCATCCTTTCATTTCCTCGCAGTCCTCGAGGTAAAGCAGCACAACCACATGGTTTGCTCGGCTATTGACATCGACATTTAACTCCCCGACACAGAGGCTCCCCTGGCGGAAAATCCCCACCGCACAAATCATAATAATGATCAGAGAGAACACAACTGGCTATTGTGGAAAGTTTTCTGCAGGTCCAAGGTCACACTGGGTAAACAAGATAACATCGTGAGCACCCACTTTATCGAGCTGGAACGTTGCTTCTAATTACCAAAGCTAAAGCCAGTGGACTTTTGTTGCCTCTGCCCACAACTCTCAATCACTGGCTGCAGACAGATAATTAGTGTGTTTAAACCGGATTAGAAGCACAGGGAACAATATATGGACTTTACACTTTAAGAATCTGACCTTTGTCTTTAAGGGCTAATCTGCCTCACTGATAACCTATACGTTTTTGTATTCCAGGCTTATTCCAATTAAAGATATTTAGAAAACCTTGCATAACCCATTACGAGAAACAAAAAAGAGGCAGGGAGAGAGAGAGAGAGAGAGAGATGCACCGCTGGGAGCACTTCTGTCTGCACAACACAGCACGCTTCCCCTTGAATCTTTATGAACCGAGTCAAAATCTCAGATGATAAATTCACAAAGTGTGAAGCAAAGTGATTGCTATTATCGCTGCAGCGGATCTGTAAGAAATTCATAATAAGTAATGGATGTTAAAAGCTCAGGGGTATGCCGGGATAGAAATATCTGAGATGACGGATGCATCTGAACTAATGCACAGAGCAGGAGACATCTCCCATCTTTTCCAGATCAATCTAGACAGCAAACACGAATGCGGTTCATGTGTATGGAGTCCGTGATTACTTGGAGATAAGTTTACATCAGATCAAGCATGGTTCTAATATAAACCCAATATGACAACATCTTGTTTTACTTATCTCCCTAACTCGTTTTGTCGTATTTAATATGATAAGCAATATTATATAAAGTACGCACGTGTGTGTGAGTGAGTAGCTGTGAGCTGAAGTACATCATAACATAGTCCTTTCAACAATACAACACAATAATGGCAACATTATCCCATCCCCCAAAACAACGCACAGCGGCACTGCTCTACACTCAGGCTTCAACCCACTCATTCTAAAGATATCACACGTAGACCAGCTCCACAGCGCTTGCACACTTATGCACACACACTCTCCAGGAGGGGTTTATTCTAATCAGTCCACTTTTGATGGATGAGTAGACATGCAATGTTATTTCAAAGCGGCTCTTTTTCATAGACAAATCCTCTAATTGTCTCAACGGAGGACACTGAACCAGATCTTAAAACAAAGAGTTGCATCTCCATCTCATCTCAGTGAAGACATTGTGTTGGAAATGGTAACTATTTCTGTTTTCTTTTGTTTTTTTCTGGCAAAAACTATTCATATCCATCCTTACTGGTAATCAATAGCAAAGGGTTTATTTGCCTCCATGGCAGTCCAACAGTTATTATAATTGCAAACAAGATCTTTCCATGTCACCACTGGGATATTAGACCACTCCTCTTTGGCAATGATCTCCAGTCTTCCTCTCCATCACTCTGATCTTGATTCTTGATTGGATTTAGGTCTGTACTTAGGTCTGTTTTTTTTTATTATAATTTCTTGAATACTTAGTTTGTATGTTTCAGATCACTGTCTTGTTGGACAGTCTGGTGCTGTCCAAAAGCAATTTGTTTTGTGCAGACTGCTTGATGTTTCCCCTCCAGAATCTTAATGTTGTCCTCTTTTCTTGGCTCATCACGACCCTGTGTCTTACAATTCCATTTTCATCTCATCTGATCACAGAACTGATGAGCAGCTGCTTTGTTCTTTGTGACCTTTTGCAAAGACTAGGCAGGCTATTCTGCACTTGTCTTAGAAGAAATGGAGTCCTCCACGGAGACAAGACTTGTATAGTGTCTGCCTTGAGATGTTGGTTTAGAATTGTTCAGAGTCATCCGGATGGCCTCAGTGGTGACTCCTGGATCTAGCATTTCCTTGTCTTGTGATCGCCCACAATGTGCAAATTTCTGTCAGTGATGGACTCGAATAAGAAGCTCATTTAGCTTTTGGTGTTTACCTGTGATTTAAAACTGACTGGCAGCACTTTTTCTCAATTTATAGCATATCTGGATGCTCTAGGCAGCAGCAATTGGAAAAAATACAGTAGCTGTCATTTTTCCCCCCAAAATTGCATCAATTTTGGGGGGAAAATCAAAGTTTAAGGCTGATTTAAAGCTAAATCAAAGTTTTTGGATGTTTGGAAAAAATCCTCCCCACAGAGAAAGATCGAATTATATTTATCATAAACATGTCTCTTCGGGCTGTAAGGGTACTCAAAAATCATTTCTTGGTACATACGTCGGTGCGGAAGTCACGGTTCGACTCGGTTCGGCATGAAACCCTCTGGAGTTGATGGACGCACCAGTGTATCAAAATGACATGACCGATTTAAGATGATGTAGCAGCAAGACATAGCCTCATTTCAACTTGTGTCAAAAGTGCGGATTTCAAACTGTCTACCAGTTTTTGAGTTGTGTTGACAGGCCAAGTAAAATGAGAGTTATGACAAATAATAAACGCCACACTTTTTCGCACCTTTGGAGCACCTTATGGCTTTCGTCTTGTCCACTTCTTTTACTCCTTTTTTATACTGTACTGGGAAACCAAAGTGATCCGAAACGGGTGATTTTAACGACAGCAAAGCTTCTTCCAGCTCTGGCTACTTGCTATTAGCATTAGCCATCCCATCCACTAGCTGTATATCACAGAAGCGCCGGCAGGAGAAAAAACGGTCCGACTGGAAACTCCTACATGTTTTTAGTTCCGCAATATTGTGCAACTATGAGACAGAGAAGGTCCAACACAAATGAGGGCACTATGAGGTTCGCAATTAAAACAAAATTCTGTACAATGGCGACTCTAATAGTCTTAAAATTTTTGTACCGCGGTACAAAGCTATACCGAACCGAAAGAGCCTGTACTGAACGGTTCGGTTTTATTTGGTGTATTGTTACATCCCTAATGTCTGTTACGTCTTGCTATCTTTTATCACTTGTTCAGATCTTTTCCAGCCTGAAAAAAAACCTATTGGTCAAATAATGATCCACTTCATTGTGCTTAACTGTATGTGCTGATGCCGTCTTTTGGATTTAGGAGAACGAGCTATAGACACTGATACTCACAGTCAAATAGCGAGCATCCAGTTCCACCTTCTTCTCCAGCTCAGACAGCAGCTCATTGTGGAAAGATTTCAACTGGTAAAAAACAGAAAATTGAGTAAACATGAGAAAAAGCTTCCCACATTAAGTAATAAATAACATGTATTGACGTCCTTTACTCAGTTACTGGATAAATGTTTTACCAACAAAATACTGGCCTGTGGAGCCTCTCTGACCTTGCAAATCACTGCTAATACTACTGATTCACAGATGTCTAACACAATATTTACTCGAATGGTTCCCAAAATGGCAAAGATATCTTAAATATACCCTCTGCTGATATCCACTCATAAATAATGAATTGTTTAAAAGATCAATTATCTTAAATTCCTGCTCTCAGAAACATTTTTTTCCTCTTGTTTCCTTTAATTTCCACAGATTTTCCTTGGGTAAGATTAAAAAAAAAGGTATTTTGTTGACAAGTCGGGTGGTTTTGATATGTGATAGCAGTAAGCGAGCATAATAAACAGCAGGTTACTATTCTATATTTAAATGATATCGATTACTTCATGTTGCCACGGTACATCAATGAATGTACTGCATCACTGGAGAAAGACCTCTTGAGTCGATCAATTCTTCTTAGCTTGCATTCGATCATGTCATTATTTTTTCTCTCTCTCTTGGCTCCATCATGCTTTGCATAGGGCCTGTATGTTGGACAGGAATGGTTACATACATATGGGGGGTGCCCAAGCCCTTAGGCACCCACATGATCCTGTCACCTGTGTCCAGGCTTTCTCTTGTATTCGATGCACAGCAACAAATGGGGAAATTAACCAGAATGCCATACGGTTCAATTAACTCACTAGATTTCCCCAGTTACCTCCTGTGTTAGCAATTTGGATTTATATAGACTCAGCAAGTCTTTTCATTCATTGTGAGTTCGTGTTCGTTTTATTGTCATTTATCCCATGCAGTGAGAGCTTAGGGACAAATCTGTGTCATGGCTGGTTAAATTGTTTTAGGGAAATCATGGAGCAGAGCCACGCAGCCCAACTAAAATGTGTTATGGCTCCAGTAACTTCTTCTCCTCTCTAATCTGTTGTTAAAATATTGCAATATACTGCAGTAATGGCTAATCGCACGGCTAAAACCCTTCGAGCGTAGAATACCAACCATCTCTTCTAGCTGCACTTGGATCTGTCTGTGGACCTCGGCCATCTGGAACAGCACATCCCCTACAAGACAAGGAGAAAACACATGAGCAATACTCTACAACAAAAGCAGAAAACACAGAGTAGCAGTGGGAAACTGGAGGACAAAAAAAAAGAGAAACAAGAGAAGCCCCAGCGTGCAAAGCCCATGCAGAAACACAAGACACACAAACATACAGGACAAGTGACTTGGAACTGGGACAGTGATGAACATGATGAAAGTCTGTTTATGGTACAAGACAACAGAAAACAGAGAAACATCATAAAGTGATGGCAAGTACAGAAAATGAAAAAAAAACTAAATTGAAGTGTAAAAAAAAGCTGGGAGGAACAAAAGGCTTCAAATTAAAGTCTGGTTCTTCAAGCGTGTCAGTACTGATGTCTTGTGGAGATCAAACATGTTGCCTTTCTTTCTTTGATCGATCTTAAAATCAGGCAATGTCATTTCTAGAAGGGGGGGAAACAAACCAAATAGACACTCCAAAGAAAGGTTAATGTCTCCACATGATAAAAAAAGTACAAAACAAAACTCTGAACGATAAGGAGATAAGGAAGGGTCATGCAGCTACTGAGCGTTTCATTTTCATATACCTACAGGCTGCCTCTTCTGAATGTGCAGTGCATTGTCAAGAAAAGGAACACAAAGAGCCACATTGAGCGAAGGACACGCAGACAAAGAGAGACCTGGTGGAAAGACAGTGTGAGATCTACATGTACAGAAAAATGAGACGCACACATTTCCCTGAACAGACCGTCCAAAGCCCCTTTTTTCAAATATATTACACAGATTTTGGGCAGGAGAAATGAAAAGCTCAAAAATTGGTCAGTGTTGCAACAAGTTACTTAAATATAATAGCTTTTATTAACCAAGCAGTGGCCAGTAAACTGCAATTTAATAGAATCCTTTAAAAATAAACTAAACTGTGGTCAAACATGATCCATCATGATGTTACTGCAGACTTTAATACTGCAGCCATTTTGGAAAGAAAAAAAAATCCTGGACAGCTGAGCAGGAACTGAAGTGCAACACTTAGAGCTCATCGTTCTGTTTTTTTTTCCCTGGCTCATTTCACACTCTCACTGCTGCTGTGTCCTCTTTTAAAAGCTGACCTATAAGAGTACATTCTCAGGCCAAAATCTCAAAATGCTTTCGTAAGTGAAATCAGAACTCGTGCTTGAGCAGTTTCGGAACAAACTCGTGTTCTTTACCGAAAGGGCTTTGGAGCAGTCTCCATCTCAACAGACGGCACGCAAGATGCAAAGTGACAACACTGAAGTGACGGTGACTGAGCTGACTTCAACTGCTCAAAAACAAAACAAGACAATAAAAAAGCTGTGTAATGGGTAAAGTGCTTTTTGTGAGGAAGTGAGTAACACTACCACTACCCCACATTTAGCATTTACAAGCTGTGCAGAAACCCACTATACTGTAATTTGTTAGAAGATACACCGATCAGGCATAACATTATGACCACCTGCCTAATATTGTGTTGGTCCCTTATGTGCTCAAGAATGCTCTGAACCATTGGACATGGACAAGAGGACCTCTCACGGTGTCCTATGGGGTCTGGCACCAGGACATTGACACTGGATCCTTTGGGTGCTCTGGCTTGTGCAGTGGGGCCTCTGTCAATCAAACTTGTTCCACTGCATCCTGTTGATGCTTGATCACAATGGGGTGTAGGAAGTTTGGAGGTCTAATCAACATGTTGGGCCATTGTCATGTTCCTCAACATGTTCCTGATTGTTTGATGTTTTTCCATGTGGTGGGGTGCATTTTCCTGCAGGGATAGGCCAGTGACATTTGGAATTTCCATTTGCATGAAGGAGTGTGCTTGTTGTGGGACGATGTTTATTTCGGTGTTGGGGTCTCATCAACACGGATGTTAAAATCCAAGGTTTTCCAGCAGAACTCCACACAGTACCAGTATAAACAATGTTATTCACTTCATTTGTCAGTGGTCAGAATGTTGTGGCTGACCAGTGTATAAAGACATTTGAAAGTGTTTACTGCAATTCTAGCATCTCCTATACTATAAAGACTTATTTTAACCATCTTGCTGACCCATTTATCACCAGAAACCTGTAGGAGTCTGCAGCAAAATCAAACATTGCATCAAGACTTTCTTGCTAAATTCAGTGCAAATTTTGACAGGTTCATTTCTGTACATCCAAGACAGGCAGGCCTTTTACCCGTGCAGAAACCTGCCCGCTGATCTTGCGCCTCACAGAAGCAGAGAAGCAGGCCAAAGTACCCTGTCAGTCCCCAGCAGGCCCGCTAAGCAGCTTACAGATACTCATCCCCGATCACAGCCCTTCGAGCTTAGAAAACCCTGCCATTCTGTTGGCGGCTTCAACTAGCTGGATCAATTAACTAATGAGCATCCATCACTGCAGACGCAAGCACGCAGACTCGCACATGTCGTGTAATCTGGCCGTAGCACACTGCGTTTGTGAGGAGCCAGATAGGGAAAAAAGGATGAATGAAATCTGCAAGGAAATCTCATCTTGTCATCTGCAGCTTTATTTCTGTGCAATGCCAAAGCACGGGAAACAAAAATAAATAAATAAATAACAAAATCACACTTTGGAAATGCGGATTGTTACCATGGCGACTTCAATATCATATCACACAACTAAGTAAAAGAAAATTGGGACTGCCACCTTAAGGGCAGTTAACATTAAGAGAATTCAATCAAGAATAATAGTCAATCAAAAGGCACAATAGGGAAAATCTGAATGTGTTATGCAATGTTATTGTTTCCTACGGACATGACATAACCTGTGAGGCTTGACATAAAAGCTGCCAGCATGACAAGGATATCCGCATACCGGATAAGAGTGACATGACAGGTTGATCGCCACACTTGCAAACTCAAGAACTGTCACAGAAACACGCACCCTCTCGCACACACAAACTACCACACGCAGACAACACATCCGTACGCTGTTAAAGGCTTGTCATTACTGTATCAATATTTCCCAGCTCACTTGAACCTCGCCTGTGTCCCTGACTGAGAGAAAACAATAGTTCTTTTGTCGGTAGAGGAGCTCAGGTTGCTCCACACCTGCAGCTCTGCAACAAGCAGCCACATGCCTGCTAGCTGAAACCACTGAGTCAGAGGAGGAAGCATGGTTGCAGGACTTGTGTGTGTGTATATGAACAGACTGTCCCCTGAAGTATGACATCAGCTTGTGTAGATCTATTGACTGCTTGTGTAACAGCAGCCATGATACACCCACACAGGTGGAGAAAAAGAAAAAAAAAACTGAATAACAGAATGTGGGCTATGGAACAGAAAAAAATAAAATAAAAATAAAAAGTGGAAGTTTGCAGTGCTGAACAGAGAGAACAAGAGAGACAGAGATGGAAAGAGAGAATGGAGGTGGATGGAGAGACACTGAATCACTGGTGAAGGTCAAACCAGATTCACTAAGGGTTGTCATGGAAGCAGGATAATGCTAGGGTCGTTGCCATGGGAGAAGCTGCAAGATGAGGAGCGGTGCCTGCAAAATGTTGTGTTACAAAACACTGCTCAAAGATCTCCACCCTTTACTATCAGCTATCATTCAGCATATACACTACCCCGAGGGGGAGAGGAGTGGTGCGTGTGTGTGTGTGTACAGTACATGTGAGTGTGCACAGTGTGCGTGACTAAACAAGGATGTTAATGCCTGCCCACCTGGTATGCCAAGTCACAGGAGGAAACAAACCACTGGGCAAGTATAATGGGGCAGCGGGATAATGTGCGAGACGCTGATAATAGCTGAGACTCTGGGTGGCCGTGTGACTGTGTGACTGTGTGTATGTGTGTGTGTGTGTTTGTTTACACATGTGTGGGTGCGCTCTCTGCGAAACCACAACATCTAAACACAGTTAATCCAGAAGCAAGGAGCAGCTTATACTTAGAATTCATCCATCTCTCGCGTTCATAAACACACACTCATTTACTAGTTTTGTACACTAGATGGTAAACTCAGTTTGAACTCATTTCTTGCTTTGCTCATTCATGTAGCCTCTCACAGGAGAAGACTACTGATATATACATGACACATTGCTAAAATTGGAAGCTCAGCCATCACAGCTGCTCAACCTACTAGCCTAGTATAAGTTAGTCCTGCAATGGTGTCATGCATTTAGGCCACAATGAAGGCTTAACAGGAGAAATGTATGATTGCCGATCAGAAATGGGCCAGAAGGCAGTATGAGGGATTTTTTGAGAGTAAATCTAAGAAGGTCCAAGACAGTGTACAACATTTTCAAACCCGAGACCCAAAATCCTGGCCTCTTTTTAAAGCCTCTGTTCTACTATCCTCAACCACACAGTGCATTTTGTAACAACTAAAAAGCCAAAACACCTCGGTGTGGTTTTCTGTCAATATTCTCGGAGTATTTCTGTCCGAGTACATCTGAGTCCTTTAGGCTGAGAGGGGCTGTCTTTAAATGTAAAACTTGGTAACACTTAGTTATAAATTATACTGAATATGGGAAAGTAGGAACAGAAAAACAACTAAGACTTACAATCTATAATTGGAGTATATATGATGAAAAGCAAAACTGTTTGGTATAAATCAAACATAAAGCCAACAGAAAAACTCATATCTTACTTTATCTTCAATTTGCAGAGGCCATCACTCTTGTCAATATTATTTTTCTGATCATTTTATCTTGTATAGCTGGCATGTCTTCTACTGCACAACAGTCACGTTATATAGAGCCGTCACATATCTTTCACTTTGTCTCTCCTGATTTGTATAAGAGTTTATTGCACCATAGGAGATTAGCAACATAACAGGAAGCTGCATAAGCCTGAAAAAGCCATGGAGCATGACTTAAACTCTCAGAAAAAAGTACATCTCCTGGGAGAAAGTTTGATTACTGCAGTAAAATGCCACTGACAGCATAAGTAATGAATTACAAGCAGCTTGATTTGACAAAAAATATGGAGGGAGGAATAAGGGAGGGAGAACAGTTACTAAGTTACTCTCAGACAGATTACAGTACATGTGTTGACACATTTGTGAGCGTGAGACCTTTGAAGAGATCCGGGGTGTTTTCGTCTCTCCCTCATTTGCGACAGAGTCTTTTAAGAATAAAGGAATGGAGTTCAGGGTGAGAAATGCTCAAGATGAAAGAGAAACAAATTTTGTTCCAGGGCAAATTAGAGCAACAGGTAGGGAGGCAAAAAATGGAGTCAGAGAGAAAATCCCTGAGGAATACAGTAATAACAAGTCATACATCAGTGTAGCAGAGAAGGGATTCTTGTGAACTTACATTTAAGCCCTAACATTGCACTGTTTCAACCAGAGCTCTGTAGTCAAGCTTTCTACCCTCGAGCAGAGGCAATAAGAAAAACAGCACAGTCATGTTGAGGTACAGAGAATCAAGAAGGAGCTGAGTAAAAGAACCAAAGAGGGCTCTTTGACTGTAAGTGTGCATGTGCTATTTGACCAAGCAAGGCAGCCTTAAGTAAACCAGGGCATCTAAACACGGAGTGTATCCGTATCTGAATATGTTCCAAGTAAAAGTTTCCTTTCCGTGTTTTTCTTTGTATTCATTTTAAAGCTGTAGAATTGAGAGATATATGTTCTAGACCATCATGCAAGTGTGCAGACTCCAGAATTTAGATTTGAGGCATATTATTAATACACTAACTAACCTTAAAACAGCTGCCACCAAGACACTGAGTCCAAACAGGCAAATTCAAAGAGGGCAATGGACACATTCAAAAAAACAGGACCTATAACACCTGCTTAAAAATCACACCTTCACATTAGCATGGCACTGACTGGGCTTCATTTCAATATTGTATGCCAGCCTGACCAGTGCAGAAAATGAATTTAGCAATTATTCTGGCAAGGTTGCACTGGCTCTGCCTGCAGCAAAGTAAAAGTTACTTCTGTGTCTGTAGCCGCTAGAGGCCAGAGCTCCATATCCAGAGACGAGACACTGAGCTGCTCTCGGCTCATCCTGTAAACGATATACCTTTTAAATGTATACAGCGCAGGTAGGTTCACTAATGTCTTTCAGAGGAGATAAGTGGTGCATTCGTGGTACAAAGAAAAAAGCAAAATAGTGCAATAAAATTTAGCAAGGCATCATTATGGGGGCTGCGGTTAGGATTAGCATCACCTCAGCTTGGGTAAAAAGTTGAGGCTAATGCACTAAATTATGTGACTCAGTTCAAACACGCCCATGATGCTGCGTGACCAGCAGGCACATGCCGAGTCTGGCTATACACTGAAGGCTAAAACGCTCACGGTGGACCTTACAGCTGTGACTTCTGCATCATCTCTCTGCTGTTTTCGACAAACTTTGAGGAGAGACACAGAGATCAGATGGACTGGTTTCATTCTGCACAATGAATGAACAGAGAGGCAGAACATAGAGCAGGCTGTGGTCTTCATGGAACACTAGATTTTTAAAATTCTATGAGTAAAACAAACTCACTGACTGTTGTAACTCACTGTCCAGAGGAGAATATCAAGAACTGCTGAGTTGCCTAGCAACGTAGTGTTTTGCGCGTGCACTTATATGCATCCTTGTGGGCTGCAGTCGCCGTGTAGTTTATAGTGTTTGTGCGTCTCTGCATTGTCTACTTTCATGAAATTCCCCAGCACTCTCCCTCTGCCACGAACAAATGAAGGGCAATGTGGATGTGTGTAGATGGTGACTGTAGGGGCCACTGGCTTCCCATAATGCAGTGCGTGCCTCAGAAATAGAGCAGGAGAAGGCAGGGACCCCTGGGATGGTGGCACAGAGCTAAGAAAAGAGCTCCTCTGCTCTCATTTAAACAGGGACAGGTGCTGGAGGAGGAGAGAGGTAGGCCAGACTAAAGACACAGAGACAGACAGGAGTAACAAAGAGAGAGAGCTGTGTGTATACAGTATGTGTACATGTGGCTGCTCATTCAAACACAGCGAGGCAAAGTTAACACTTCCTGTGCCAGCGATAACCTTTGCTCTCGACAACAGACATGCCATTTAGCCTTTTAGACAGCATCCATTTACCAGCCGAAATTTAATGCTCATGTCCCAGGTCCATTAACCTAAAAAGACAATTACGTTACATCAGTTTGCAGCCTCATTTTCCCTGTGTGAACCTCTATTTTTCTCAGATAATTACCAGGAGGAATATTACGTTTTGTGTGTGAAAGTGTGTTGGGGGGGAGGGAGCTCCTCTCCCCGGCAGCAATTTAAGCAATCCATTGGTTGACTACAGTTTAATATCCCCCTTTTTTCCTAATGCATGTAATTTCCCAAAAGACATGCCTTTGTGCTGAATCATACATGATGTGTTATTAAAACATGGCCATTAGCAAGGTTATAGAAGTTGATAAAAGATGGGAGAGATGTTTGATTACCTCTGGCTGGGGAGAATAAACTGTCTGTACAGCAGATATAAAATACAATGTGCCATATAGGTGTGCTAGATTTAACACTGACTTTCACACTAATCCTTACAACTTTACAGTGAAACACTAGCCATGTAGGACAACGTTGCAAACTTGCACAGCCAAGCATAGCTCTCAACTCTACTTCACCTGAGGACAAGAACAGTCTGACCATTCTGGTGAGTTTTAATAGGCCCGTAGCCAGAAACCTGTTTCCTTTAATATGGTTCATATGACCTCTTTAGTATTCCGTCACGCAGATCCATTATGTTTAAGGAGGACAAAGATAGCACCTATTGTGCATAAAACTGGGCTTTACAAACTATATTTTAGTCAGTTTATCTTGTAGTTGTGCAGACTGTATCCTCTCATTCATTTGTATCATGCACTGTTCACCCAATGCATGCCATGCTGCCCTGTTAGCTCGCTGGCCCATTGCTGTTCTTTTTGCCAGTGTTAAATTGAGGAAATTAGCAAGTCAGCCTTAATTAACAATTACTACAAAAACCATTTGAGAGTTATAGATTGAAAGCATGTTGGATTCAATTCACTGATGGGAAAACTCCTGATAAAGACAAGTCTGTATGCGGACTAGGTAAAACTGCAGCAAAACCTGTAACATAAGCTTGTTAGTCTCAGGAGGCTTCAGAATAAATGTGCAAGACTTTTACTCTACAAAACTGCAAAGAAATAAAATTAAATAAAAAAGTCCTTTGTAGTTCCCAGGAGAGCTGCATTAAATCTGTTACATCGCCTCAGGTGTTGTCATTTGAGGCTGCATCAGTTGGCTCTGAATGCAAGTGGAGAAATGAAAAAGGCAAATGCAGGAAGTTAGAAAGGAGTGAACTTATGAGACCTCTGCAGTCCTCTCCACATCTCTGCTTGAGGCTACATTTACTGCTGCATAACAGAGGTGAATGGATTGTCAGCAGCCGAGTTGCAGTGTGGGTAATGTCAGTCAGTGGTGTTGCTGTGCGGCACAGGAACAAGTCTCATATGCTCTTAACAGCTCTTGCCTATCATCACTTCGGGATTTTGGCATCCGTGTTGATTAGGCTTAGACACCGAAATAAACATTGTCCCACAACAAGCACACTCCCTCATGCAAATGGAAATCCCAAATGTCACTGGTCTACAGGAAAATGCACCCCACCAAATGGCAAAAACGTCAGACAATCAGGAACCTCTTAAGGAATATGATAATCACCCAACATGTTGAATTGACCTTCAAACTTCCTACATCCCATTGTGATCAAGCATCAACAGGATGCAGTGGAACAAATTTGATTGACAGAGGCCCCACTGCACAAGTCAGAGTACCCAAAGGATCCACTGCCAACGTCCTGGTGCCAGAACCCATAGGACACAGTGAGAGGTCCTCTTGTCCATGCCCAATGGTTCAGAGCATTCTTGACCACATAAGAAGGACAAACACAACATTAGGCAGATGATCATAATGTTATGCCTGATTGATGTATGTTACTCTTCTACTTTGGGCTGCAGCCGCAGCATCCAGGAAGTTTGTGCACAGGCTGCTGCTGCAGGGGTGCATGAGTGATCCCTAAACGTGACATGTGGTGCATTTTTTGATGAGCAAAACACATAAACTTAAACATCGCAGTTGATTGTGTTCATGTAATTCTGGTGAGCTGTAACTGTAATCAAGATATATATTTGATTGAATGAGGAGTCCCAGTATCTCTAATACAGCAGCATTAGCTCTGATCCTTTTTTAGAACTGCACCATAATTCTGATAATGACATATGAATGCAATGCTACATGAGTGGAGTACTATTAATTTTAGTTAAGACAGTTTTTGTTTAAAGATTTTTTTTTGACCCAATAAAAAGCTTCTTGGAAAAAGGCAAAGTCGACTGATTGGTTGGATTACCGTCAGTCATAACAAATACAAAGGAGCTGTTGGTAGGAAGACAAATCAAATTACTGGGAATTTCAGGAGGGGTTTGAACCTGTAAATTGCCTTGGTCACAAAAAACAAGCCTCTTTCTTTTGATGAATATAAACACAACGGAGGAGAACCGGCTGGTGAGGATCATCGTAAATATCCCCAGGACCAACAACACTGCGTATTTCCCTAGAAGGTCTGGAATGCCGCAAATGTCACCAAAGTAATATGTGCTCACTCCTTCGACATGTGAAGGGATGAAAAGAAGAGGAGGATGGCAGAAAACAGAGGGAGAGAAGGGAAGGAGAGGGAAATGAGGGAGGGAGAGCAGGTGTGTGTCTGTGTGTGTGTGTGTGTGTGTGTGTGTGTGTGTGTGTTAGCATGTGTGTGCATGCATGTGTGTGTGGGTGGCAAAGTGACAGGCGATGATTAGCCCAACCAGAGGAGGATATGTGGGAGGGAGTGTGTGGGAGTAGTGGGGCTGGCGAGAGAGAGACTCTGCCTCTTTAGGCAGAGATATACACAAGTGGATTAAAAGAGCACTCATACTGTATAAACACATAGAAACGACACCAGGTTTATCTACACAAAAATTCAGACAACCATGTAAGTATATAAGGCGTGAACACATGTATGCACACACAGTACAGTGCACACGAGGGTGGATTCCTGGGGGAACACGCTGTATTGTGAAGGAATGAAGTAAGACTTAAGGCAGGCTATGGTGCATGTCGATATGTTGATAATGAAAACCGCAACAGAGGCAATTATTTCACAAAGCAATTTCACTCCTTCCCTTTAAACATAATGTATGTGCGTTTCAAAGACAAGAGGTAAGAAGAAAAAGGGGGGGAGAGGAAGAAGGAGATAGAGAACAGCTGCCGACTCTTAAGTGTGTAGGTGGGACCATTTTGCAGCCTGACTCTTACCGAGCCTCCGTGGAATTAACAGGCTTTAAAGAGGTGCAACAAGAGCTCAAACTCGTACATGTACAATCATGTGTGAGCATGCGCAAAATGCACAAAGACCGTAGAAAAAGAATCTGCTGTTTATCTTTTAAGGGGAATCAGCTAACTCAATGACAACGTGACGGCATGCCAACTGATTCAACATGTGACTGATCTCTCAGACTGATATCTTTGTGAAAAATCTAGTTTATTGGGTCACTCGGATGTTTAACACAGTGCTTCGAGGCCTGACCATATACACATGACCATAATCATCAGTTAGCAACAGTAAACAGCATTTATCTGATGATTTGAGAGACTCAAAGCCCCCTGATGTTATATTAACTCTCCATCAATACACACATTAACAGTTCGAATACTTTGCCACATCCCTTAAGATAAATAAATCAGAGCAAGGTTAATGACAAAGGGAGTTTTAAAAATCAAATCTTGAACTGAATGAGATTTAAATCTTCAAGCCACACCTCAGATCCATATCTCATGTGTTGAAGTTTGATGGGCTAACTTCCAGTCCTCGAATCTGTGGATATTTCTGTCCTCCCCTACCAGTCAAACAGGAAGCTTGGGGCCTCACCTCTGTACACAGTTTGAGTGGAGGTCAGAATATTGTCACTGACCTCAGGGTGGGGACTCCACTGAGTCGCAACCAGGTGGATGGAAAATAAAACACCAGTTCTTCCCCTGGGAATGACAGTGGTATGAAGGGGAGTGTTGGGTGTAGCTGGTACTTTGAGAGAAATATGTTTTGCTACAGCACAACCTTATTCTTTCAGCTTAGAGAGATTCAGTTTTTGGTGCTGCTTGACGAAAACAGACAAAAACAGACAGACAAGGTTTGTCTGTTGACCAGGCGAATGACTCATTTAAAATATCCAGTTCCTTTGCTGATCTTTCTTCAGGCAGGGGCAGTGACGGAGGAATCAGCTTTCAGTTCCCTCATACAAACATGTGCCAGAGTGCACCGATATACTTTCACACAGGATTCTCCATTTTGTGCAGTTCGTCTTCTCTCAGGAGCAGAAAGTAACACAACTACCAAGGACAACAGAAAACTTCAAAGCACATTCAATAGTGGTTCTTGTTTAAAATAAGACAGGATTCCCCGCTGTCCAAGTCACAGCGTTGGGTGACGCAGAAAGAGATTAGATCAACTGTCAGTCTGATCATGTGCAGTGTATTTTTTGTGACAAGTTCAACTGAGGATGACTGGTTTATAGGAGGCAGCTACTGTAAGCAAGGCTCAGCTCAACATGAAGGTACTGCTGTAAACTTTGGAATCAACACATCACAGACACTGCGAGATTCAGAGAGAGAGAGAGAAAGCGAGAGGGAGTGAGAGGGAGGGAGAAGGAGGGAGAGGGAGGGAGAGGGCAGCTTGCTGAATAAAACATCCTGAAAGCACTTTCATGTCAGTCCCTGTTGGCTGGGCTAGAGAAAACCCAAACTGGATCTCAGCTCCACTGCAACAAAGGCCCTGTCAAATCAACAGCTACTTCTGTGCAGATCAAGCAGTCGAAAGCACAATCAGCGCAAAGGGAATCTCTTCAAACAGGAGCTGATTTCCCATGGGCTGGGGACAGCCAATGTAGACACTGAGAGACACTGATCACCTAGGAAACTACTCACTACGAGAGGACCAGGTGTTGCTTCTCCAACTGACCTCCGTGTTTATGCCTAAAACACACTCACCCAGACACACACTACATAAGGTGCAACACTTTTAGTTTATGGGTACATTTTTCCACACAGGATCAAAGCATGTTACACGGGGCAAGCATTAAATTGGCAGACCAAACATAAAAAGGCCTTTCCTCCGCTCGGAAGAAAACATGTTCCCATCATCGATACTGTGGTAAATAAATGATGCCCAGCCCCTACTTCGCTGTGCTGATGAAACTGCACTCATTGTTATCTTTTTCTGATGACATCTCTCAATCAAAAGAAGGCGAATAACCGAAAAAGTTATTTCCTTCAGAACAAAATCTAAAAACACACTGCTTTAGGGGTTGAAATGATTCAGAAAAAATTGTAATTTAAAAACAAACAAACAAACAAAACAATACCTCCTGTATCAACCCACATGTTTCTGAGTGAATGCTTCCTCCCCTGTCAGGTTATTACACAGAAACCTAATGGTAGATGACGTGTGGGTCTGTGAAGAGTATTAAAGATCCAATATTGTGCTCTTTGCTTTCCTTTAGTGAGTTATAGCTTGTTTGTACTTGCAAAATTACAAAACGCAAAGTCTACACCAAAGGGGGTTATTCTTTCCCTGAGATGAAACTGCTCTTTACCTGTCTGAAATGCTTCGTTTGAGGCATTGATTGTATATAAAAATGGGCAAACCATTTGTGACATTGCAATTTTGAGGTTCAGTGTGCTCGCTAGGGCCATACTTATCAAAAAATGAGGAAAGAGGTGAAGTGTGGCTGGACCAAGATGGGCTATTCAACCCTCTCTTGACTATAGAATGTCACAAAAAGTGGCCACATCCTTTATTATGCATAATTTAGGCCCTTATACAATTTAAACAAATGAATTAAATAAAAATTCTCCTCCGGTACATTTGTCATGAACTGGCAGGTTAGCTATAGAGATCCAAACCATTTGTGGTACCAGGCTGTAAACATGTGACACTTTTGAGCCCTTTTTAGAGGTTGCAGCTTGGTTTGAGGTCTGGCTTGTCTTCTGGTACTTATCTACATCATCATGTCACACATTTGCACATGCCCAACAGCTAGTTTGGCACAAAAAACAAGCATGTTCCTTGCAGTCTGCCATTATTTTCTCGCTGTAGAGAGCAATATCCCTCTGCCTGTAATCACAGAATGTATATGCAGTACATAAGCAACACTGCCTTGCTTTCGTCAGGCCAGCAGACCAATCACAGCTAACTGGACTTTTCGGAAGGGGTTCTTAAAGATTAAGTAGCTGAAATGGAGCATTTCAGACAGATAGAGAGAAGAACACCTAGTAAAACTATGTGTTTTTTTTAACATTGGAGGATGTAAACATACTCTAGTGGACCCCAAAAATAAAATTATAAACCTGTAAATGTGCATAATATGGACTAAAAGGAAGTGCTGCTCTTGCTGAAGGCCCAAGTGAGCGAGGCCAACCACCGTGACAGAAAAAAAAGAGGGAAAAAAGAAAGAAAAAAGGAGGTTATCAGGTGTATGTCACTCACTTACCCAAATCTTTGGATCCTTGACTCTCACTGGCCAGTTCACCCATTCTGACCAGCGCATCAAAGTAGCCTTTGGCAGCAAATGTCACATCTAGCAGTAAAGAGAAGAAAGGACAAAACGAAACCAGAGTGGTTATTAAGTTAAAGGTTACAGAAATGTCTTTTTAGCAAAAAAAACAAAACAAAACATATTCATTCCCTTTCCCTTTGCTGTTTCTCCAGTGCTCTTGAGATAATGATTGACAGCTTGTCGCAATCAGAAAATAAGGCAACACTAATGCTGCTACACAAATTATACTGTTATCATTCTGCATGCTTGATTGCAAAGAGGAAATTACTTTCTGACAGAGGATCTGTGCTTGCTCGGCAAGCTAAACAAGCACAAGCAGAGTTTTCTCCTATGTTATGCTTCTAGTTAGTGTTATAATTATTAGAAAGTCTGCTTTATTATAACCCTAAGGAGCGTCTGATAACAGCTGGAAACACTTATTTTGCTTAGTTTAAAAGCTTTTCTAAATGTAACACATATAATAGGTGCCACACATCACAGTGCGTCCATGTGTGTGTTTAATTGTGCTGTTTGAGTCAATATTATAGATGTTTATATTAGTCTAGCCTCGCATAGCAAGACCTATTTCTGCAGCATTGTGTTGGTGGTGGAGAATGGTCTGACTGCACCTCATTATCATTCTGTTATTGGGGTAAACTGTCAACCCCAATTGTTTGGAGTGGTGCTAATGCTCAGGTGCCTCTGCAAATAGTAACACTGCAATTGCTTTGGTGGAACATCTGCACACAAGAACGCGTCCACTGTCATTGAAATGGCTAATTCACCTAAAGAACCGAACAGGACAGCCTTACAACATGATCCAAATGTTTGATAAAACTCTGAGATTTTTTTGTGTGTAGGTTGCCAACCCTGACGCTGTTGTAGTCATTTCTCATAGCAAAAGGGATTTAGAAAACGATAGCACGCAAATAGCGGAAGGGGAGGAGAAAACTATGTGAAATATGCAGTGGAAATTGCATGCTTACACCTGAAGTCCAGTGAAAAACACTAATATCATACTGTAAAAGAGGAACAAAGTAACTGGGTGGTAAAATATTTAGGCTAGTTTGGGTTAAAAAAAAAGCACTCAAGCATTTTTCATCCCAGGGCTCTTTCTGATCTATGACAAAAGGCTGCTAAAAGTCAATATTAACACTGATTCACTGTGTTTCCACCAAGGAAACAGCAATGTCGTGCTGTTAACCACATGCTGCTAACTATCACTGACATTTTCCCTCTTGCATTCCATTTCATCCGTGTTGTCAATATGAACGCTGGACAGCAGGGTGACACACTGATTGGGTAGACTAGGGGTCAACCAATATAGTTTTTATCAGGGCCAATACCAGTACTGATAATTAGTAATCACGGAGACAGATAACTGACATTTAGAACCAATATATATTTGAAGTTTTATAATACAAAATAACACAAAGTCCAACACAAGACTTTATTGAAATCCCTTTGTTTATTTACTGACGCTACATTAAAAGAGAACTTTTTGCCAGTTATCTTTCAGTGTTCAAAAAGTGTTGTGGCACGTAACCATTCAGATAGAGCTGGGGGCGGGACATTGCTCAAGAACAAAGAGTGATAACTACAGATACACAGAGGTGGTGTATCAAAGCAAAAGTAGAGTATTTTGACAACAATAACAATAGTTATACTAGCAATAAATTCTGAACTTCGGATTCAATAATTGGCCAGACCAATAATCAGTGGATCACAAGGGTAGACTGTTGATTGACAGATGAATTGGATTCATCCACCAGTCAACTGCTAGGATTTCCCTCTGTAACAGTGAATGTCCACAGGTTTGCGAACAAGGGAGGCACAGCTACTCGTCTAGACACAAAATGTTGGACTTTTGCTCTAGATCTTGAGCATACACAAAAACAGCCAGTAAGGTTAACGCTAATCAGCCATATCTCTTCTTTTTGCTCTCCAACTACAAAAAAACGTCATCCTGGTCGCACGGATCAATATCCACCTCAGCCCTTGTTATTCTGACTGCTGCTGTTCCAGCCAACTAAGGTCACACAGGGCAAAGTCGGCTCCCAGTGGATTCTGTCTCACTGCTACATAGCCCCCCACCAATCTGCCCATCTCTGCTGAATAATGGCCATTGCCTTTGGAGGTGAATTCAACAGCAGTCCAGGTGACAGATGGGCCCCACGCCTGCAGACAGCTGCCAGGTGAGAGACACATTTACAACAATAGCCTAGCAGAGGCAGGATAATGCCAATAGACAGATGCAGCCACCCAGCGACCGGGGAAGTTTCCCAGGATGGAAGCCTCGAAGCTCTGCGCCGAGGCTGAGGAACATATGCTAATGCTAATCCCAATTACAGCTGAGTCAACGGCAGAAGATGGCATGTGTTTCCTTCCTTCTTTCTCACTGGGGAAACACCTGAGAACTAAGAGCAGAGGCCTCGGAGCACCAACAGACTTCCTGCCTGCCTCGATGTGAAAACTGTGTGTGAATGTGTGATTGTGAGTTTGCACATGAGTGCCCTGAATTGTACAAGTAGGATGATCATTCTTTTTTTGCTGATGCTGCTGCTGTTGCATGTGAGATAGTGTGTGTGTGTGTGCGCAGTTGAAGGATGGCTGAGCAGATAAGCTGGATCTATACGAATACTTCTGTCTAATGAAATGTGTGTTGTGGGGTTCATGGAGACAGACGGAGAGGATTAGCAGATCTCTGATTGCAAGTGAGACAATCGGCAGAGGAGGGGTTTATTTCAGAGCTAGTGATCCATCACTCATCCTTCACTCTGGAGAGGAGGAAGAACCACATCTCTTAATCAGGACAACAATCATGTCCTCTACGTGTGTAGATTGCAGTAATTTCAGGGGAATTGTACAACAAGTGTTTGGTAGGCAGTCAGACACACTCACTTGAATGTATTTTTACTCTTACCAAGCACTGTGAAATTCAGTGATTGACTGCTGTGTTTGGAAAACCTTGATTTCAGCCATATCCAGATCTAGAAGGCCTACCCATGAAGCCCTTTTGGCATTTGTGGTGCTGAATAATTTCAGCGATCACACCATATGGGTGGAAATGTGTCCTCCTGTCCCGGGCCCCTGCAAATCAGAGCTGCTTAGTCCCTTGGGTTTAACCAATCCTGCAAAGTGGGTCTTTAATGGCTCAGTGAGCCCCTACCAGTCTGTCTCCTACCTACTCCAAGGCAGGGATTAGTTATTGTGTGTGTCAGGGGAAAGACAGACAGGCTTGAGGCAGGAGGAAAACCCAGACTAATAGCTAGATTAGTTGGACTGAGGAGGTTTGGGCTTCTCTTGAGCATTTTGGGGGAAAGTTTGCCACATTGTTTTACGTGTTTTGGGTGCAACAAACATATGCATACATTTCCTTTTTGTGAATCAGACTGCTGACAGTGAGTTATTTTCACCTCTGCATCAGACTGAAGGTCTTTTGTGAGTTAGACGCCATGCCAGAAGCTGTGCATCACATGCTAAGCCCTGCGTATTTGACATGAGAAAAATTTTTGTCCTTTCTTAATGAGACGAAAGGAAAGATAGATAAATGCCCGAGTAGAAATAGGGAAGAAAGAGAACAGGAGTACTTGCTTGGCTGAGCGCCTAAACCTGCAGTGAAGCAGGGAGCAAGAAATAAATAAATGAGAAAAATGACTTACTAGCAAGGGCCTTCTCATAGTTCTTCCCCATGGCAACGAAGTTCCGTAAGCAGGGGTTGAACTGCTCCATGATAGTCTGAAAGAGAAAACGAGATAAATGGGAGTTGGAGGTTTCACTTATCATTAGAGCGGGTCAAGAGCAGAGAGGACTTCCACCTTGCTAAATTCATTCTCTCTTTCCCGCTCTGCCTCTCTCTCTGATATATACCTCCTTCAGGCGCAAAAGATTTGCTCATGCAGAGCAATAAGCTATCGACAGAATCTTTGGAAACACAGAAGAACGAGTCTGTTTCTGGCAACTTGCAGGACTTAAAGGATGTGCTGCTAACATTTTGGTTCCAAGGCACCTTCTACAAGACCTTCAGAGGCCTTGTAGTCAGCGCCTTGGCAGGGTGGAGCTGTTTTGTTAGCATGCAAAGGACCCACAGCATACTAGAAAGGGGTGGTCCTAATGTTTTGACCTTATAAGACAGTAATCTAATTTTCATTATTACAAGATGCAAAGATGATGTTTTTGTTGTTGAAGAAACAGTACTTTATGTTAATATAGACATACAGCTTTATACTACACTCCCAAGCCAAGTCAGTAAATGCTGAGAATGCATGATGCCTGACATCTCTCACCAACACAGTTTCCTCTGCCTCTCTTCTACCTCTCCTCTCCTTCCTCCTCCTGTGCTCCTCCAGGGCTTCCTCCAATTAGCCGGTCCCCAGTCAGAAAGTCAGGAATATCCAGGGGACAGAGAGACAACCACAACACTGCTGCAGCAGCAGTCCCTACACAGTCCATCAATACTGCAAGAGAACACTTTATAATCTACTTCTAGCCCGAATCCACACTGTGGCAAAATAATATGGCAACATGCCACCACTGTCAACCTGAAACAACCCCACCAGCTCATCCTGGATATCGGATGCTTCTTATCCTCAGTGAGACTTCAACAATTTTTTTGCCTTCCCCTTCATCTTGCTGTCTGTCTTTTGTTTTTAATGAGAGCCAAGATTTGAATAGGACAGTATATCTGTGTGTGCGCTTGCTGCGGTGTCAGGAGCTGCAGTTCAAGTGGCTTGAGTACAGCACAACCCACCTACAGTCGAAATACCAATGAGTCAGACATAAACCACTGATACTTTCATTACCAGCAGTAACTACCTTACTACGCCTCTCCACGACTGTGCTTGCATTGAAAGCAGATGCGGCGAAAAACTGGACTGTGGTACAAAAATAGGGACACAATGACAGAGAAGCTGTAATTAATTAGAATCAATAACGAATGTGAAAAAAGCAGCTTGACTTATTGTACCTGGTTTTAATTACACTGGTTCTGAATTACACAAGAATAGAGAGTTTCCAAAAATCATTCAAGTAGACATAGTTTCTGTGGCTGACCAGAATTATTTGAAGCTTCAACCGTTGTCATGGTAATCAACATCCAGATCAGTATCTGAATGCTTCATTTTTTTATTTTTTACTATGCCACGAACAGCCCATGAAACAAGAAATATTATTCCAACATCACTCATTATGTGCCAAGATTATTTATTATTAGCTATTCCAACACAAGAATCTTTATTTTAATGATTCAACTAATGGCACATGAAAATGTGACAGAACTTACAACTATGCTAGAGACAAACGAGTCAATCAGCTGGATACAATATACAGTTTTGAATAACTTCAAAAAGATGATCCCAAAAAAGTTGAGCGCCAACTATCACAAATAACCAATAACATTAGGTCACCGGCCATGGCCAGTTGTCATGTCTTTGCAGGTGCATATGTTGTCTACCTTGATCGGGGTTAGCTTTAGTAGTTTGTTGTAGGGATGATGCAGATCATTATTTTTGTTAATAATATTCTCATTCTCAGTACTCTCAAACTGATCAAATGTTTGGTCTTCAAATGTGAAAAGTTAGGGAAAACACCCCTGTATTTAGCTGTGCTTGTTTTATTCAACCAGCAGCCCAGAAGATATTCAGTTTGTCTTATGCAACAACAAAAAGCATCAAATCCTGAAATTTAACAGGCTGGAACCAGCAAAAGTTTGCCCATTTTTTATTTCTAAAAAAATACTACCACTATTATTCATATTTTAAAATAGTTGCAAATGAAGTCAAATAACTAGAATTAATATTTAAAGATTTGTTGTTGTGTTCGTAGTTTGCTGCATTTTGGAAACATACACTGTACAGCTTATTAACACTGCTTTATATTGTGTACACTAGCTCAACAGAAACTTTCTATGCAAACACAACAGTTGCTCCTGAAAAGTGTTACTGCAAAGAAGAGCATATTAACACAAACCGCTCATTGATTTTTTTTTTTTTTTTGAGACAGCTTACTGCTTTACATATTCCACAGCTACCACAGCTCGATGGCAGAAAGAGCATTATCCAGTCTTATAACAGCAACTCATGTTTAAACAGTTCCCTTTTTACACCACCTGGCTGTGTATGTCTGATAGCTTAGAAGGAGAGGAGCATAATTAGGGGAGAATCCCATCTCAAGTACAGACAGCGCTTGATACAGAAGGTATCCCCCCACTCTCTCTGCCTCTGGGAGGATAAAAGACATCACCCTCAGGACCTCACTAAGAAAATGTTTATTCCTAAGTGATTCTTCTAACTGTATAATTCTAACGCGAAGTGCATCTCATTGATGAGGGTAAGGTCACACGAGCGCGTGCATCGCAAACGGACGCGTACTTTCCATGCGTGCGTTTGTACTCACACCTACATTAATAAAAAAGGGTTTGTAATAACGAGTGGTGGTGTTTCAAACTGGTGGGAGGATTACATAAAAAAGCAAGGCCCAGTGCAGCATCATTACAGCACACTCTCCCACTGAAGAGGCCAAAGGTAGCCGACACAAGCCTCGCTGCCTTTCGTGCACACTCCGAACACAAACACACACACACACACACACACACTCACTGACCCACTGCCACTGAATAAACACACAAAAAAAATGCAGGCAGCCATGGAACAGCTCGACATAAGGAATCCGCATGATTATCCGCTGATTTATTATATAAGAGACAGAAACTGCAGTGTCTTTTAAATGGCTTGCAGTTACGGGGAAGTGGAGAGTGAGAAAAAAAATTACAGTGAGGGAGTTTCTTTCTTCATCTCTTCCCATTGTTGCTAAATTTGTCATCCCAGTTCTCTTGTACTACATTGTTACCCTAATTGTGGCAGCTAATTGGGAAATGGGGCCAGGAGACACTTAAGGTTGTGTGACATGGAGAGAGAGAGGGAGAGGGAGAGAATGACAGGGAGAGAGAGAGAGCATAGAAAAATGCAAACATGAGAACTCTAAGAATTATGAACAAAGGTATGTATTCATGTACTGTGACGACTCTGCATTCAAACACTTTCTGTATCATCTTTTAATTAAGGAATTAATAAAATAAGAAATAAGTCAGGCCTGGAGAGTATTTCTTCTTCCCTGAGAAGGGGAGTCTGTCCATTTTTCCACTGCCTGCATGAGGACTGAATGAATTCATTATTAGCACTGGGGGCAAAAATTAAAGCAGACAATTAAGAGAGGGCAGTGCAATGTCTCCTGCAAAATGAATCAAATCTGCCCGACACCCATTTGTGCTATGAGATGAGACAGGGAGAACATAGAGAAAATTCTGGAGCATAAAGAGAGCAGAAAAGGAAAACATTATTAAGCGGGTTAATATGATTTCTCCCAGTCTCCTAACCAAATGAATTTCTCCACTGTGTGGAAGCAGGCGGCGATTGAAACAAGGTCAGTTTATCTGAAGAAGACAGCAGATTTAAATTACGGGATATTCATCCATCTCTGCTCATTCTGTTCTCCTCCATCACACACTTACACCTACGCACACAAACATAGTAATGACATGCAAAGGGGGCAATTTGAAAGTAACACCAGCTGATTAGAACCAGGGGGAATCGCACGCAATCAGAAGCCAGGATGCCATCATCTGTTCCTTCTCGCCCTCCCCTCGTTCCTTCCTCCTCGCTCCCTCTCCTACACAGCAACTTGCCACAGGCCTGAAAAATGCCCAGGATCAGATGAACACTAAAAATCACAGAGGACTGTATTTGTGTGGACTGCAAGGGCTGTCATGTGGTGAAAGCAAATAGAGGCAGCCAAGGCTAATGATGTAATCAGGGAGGAATGTAAAGAAAGAGGATAATGTGTGGATTGACTTCTGGCAACAATACAGTTAGCCTTTTCTTTCTTAATAAGGAGCACCATGAGTTTAGGATGGGTCTCAGTCAGCTTGGGGATAAGGGTGACCTAAACTAATTACTGTGCTAGGAGCAAATAGTCAGGCTGCAGGGTAATCTCCTGTCTAGTTGACCCAACTGAATGATGAGGGAACACTGGATCAAGACTGGGCATGTCAGGATGTAAGTGTCTCACCACCTCAGTGAAACAGCGTCTTGTGGGAAACCCTGTGTTGGCCAAGTAACTGCACTGAAGCTTCAACAATGTACAACAAACAGTGTAATGTATAGTCACACAACAGTCATGTCATTTAAGAAGGAAGTGCATTTCTACCATATTATTATTTTATGTTATAATGTGATGCTAAAAAGCGTAAACTACTAATGGCATCATTTCTGTATTGTTCGATACAGCAACCAAGTCTAAAAACTCTGTAAAAACTTGAAGTAACTTTTGCAATATGTAAATGTGTACCCAAGAAATTAGCTACAATTAGATGACGTTAAAATCAATGCCACTTAGTTCAACTTCAGGGATGCTCTGCAATGCATGTTAATGCAATTCATCGCTCCACATTTATCACACGGTGTAGGTTAGTCGATTTGAAACCTTCCCCCCTGTACAAAATAACTTTAGAGCAAATTGTCTAAGTATTCATGTGTTCCACATTACCACAGAAATCAATGCACAATTAGACTAACAGTGTATATACTGAACCCAAATCTTAGAGTACAGAAATATCTGATCGTCTTAACATGCCCGACTAGTGTATGACTTTGGAGATTAGATTAACAGAGCTTTGGAGTTCTGTAGGCCTGCAGCAGATTGGATAGCTGACTTCATACAGATAAGCATGTGGTGAAGATAAGAAATTTAATCAAATCTCAAACTTCCAAGAATCACATTCAAACATGCCCACTCTCCAGCTTTAATCTAGCTGCTGTAATTGTACCTTTCACACTGGGATGGCGATAGCAGACACACTGACCAATTTAGGAGCATGTTGGAAATATCAGAATTAGAAATTGTACATGGGTTAACAACACAAACAATGGAACGTACATAATAGTTAATGACTGGAAAATGATGGGATTTTTTTTTTTTACTGGAGCCCAACCAATACATCAGTTTACACTGATTAGGCATAACATTATGACCGCCTGCCTAATATTGTGTTATGTGGTCCCTTATGTGGTCAAAAATGCTTGGAACCATTGGGCATGGACAAGAGGACCTCTCAGGATGTCCTATGGGGTCTGGAACCAGATGCTGGCACTGGATCCTTTGGGTAATCTGGGTTGTGCGGTGGGATGTCTGTCAATCAAATTTATTCGACTGCATCCTGTTGGTGCTTGATCAGAATGAGGTCTAGGAGGTCAGATCAGCATCTTGACAATTGTCATGTTCCTCAACATGCCAGGTCAAAGTCAAGTGAAGGTCTTTTTTATTGTCAATACTGCGATATGTACAGGACATAAAGAGCATCGAAACTACCGTACTTTTTAAACCCTCAGTGCAGACAGTAAACATTAGGTAAATAAAGACATTAATTAAATAGAATTCTACTATACAAAACAAAAGAGCATCCAAAAAATACAAATAAAATGTTCCTGGTTGTTTGATGTTTTTGCCATGTGGTGGGGTGCATTTTCCTGTGGGAGTAAGCCAGTTACATTTGGGATTTCCATTTGCATGAGTGAGTGTGTTTGTTCTGGGACAGTGTTTAATTGGGTGTCTAAGTCTCATCAAAATGGATGGCAAAATCCAAGGTTATCGAGCAGAACACCACATAGTACCAATATGATCAATGTTATTCACTTCACCTGTAAGTGGTCATAATATTGTGGCTGATCGGTGTATATTCACCAGTCGCACATGTATTGGTATTGACAAATGTTGACTGATCTGCACCAGCCTCATACTTTACTTTACAGAACACAGTACAGAAAAAGATGGTTCGGGTAATTTAGAAATGGTTTCATCTCATGGTTAGTCCAGCAAAGCAGCTCTGACTCCATTATTTTTGATAATTTCAGCATTATCTGCAGCACATGTAGCAGAGCGTGAGGCTAAGTTGCTAACTAGCTTGTGACATATATTGCTGGAAAGTGAATAAACAACAAACATAACTGTCCTTTGCTGCTCTAACTCGAACACACATATAAACAATATAGGCTGCTACATCAATATCAGAATTTCTTACGCTTTAAAATTATCAGCCCCAGAATTGCAGCATCCATCCAGCTATTATTATTAATTATGCAGTATATTGCTCTATGTATTAAATGCATTGCAGAAAATCTAGCATATAATGAACTTTTTTAACATTTTAAGTGCTGAAAAAGCAGACGATATGTGATAGTGCTGCTGTACGTGAAGAGTATCTGGCTCTAACTTTACAGTCATTTATTTCTGTTATTATGGGTTCTCCAAAATGAGTTAGTTCAGTAGTAAGACAGATCACAACTCGTCATAACTTGTTTGCCATGTTGGAAAGACAACACCTACTTTAGGAGGTTCAATTCCAAATCTTTTCACATTTCACCAGAAGAAAGCCAATTCAATTTGAAGATCATGCTCGAAAATAGACACAAGTCACTGTTTTGACCCGACTCCCATATCCTCATAAGCGATGGTGACAGTGATGAATCTTTTTAAATCTGACAGTTTATAGATTCTATCAGTTCCTTGCAGGTTTGTGGCATTTTTTCATCAGTTATCAAGGAGACCACACAATGTGAAATACAAGAATCATGGCCGAGCTACTGTACAAGCAGCCAACTTCTTCCTGCAGCACAGTCGAATGACACGCTGGAGAACTTTGTGAAGCACACACATGCATACAGAAAAACACACACAAGCAAGCACATGCTCATTTCAGAGCAAAGTCCAGGTTTGAGTGGATGCCATGAGGCAGTTGTGTCCTTCTCGCATACCTAAAGCCTTACTAATACTGCAGTAGGCAAAGCATGTGCTTTCAGCTGAAGCCAAGGAGAACATCAAATCTGAGAATACCATGTGAATGTCTGTGTCCTCTCCAAGTTTTTTTTTCCAAGGCAGCAAACTTTTCAACATTGTGAGCGGAGAGGAGACTTTGTGCAGAGCTCTCGTGTTCTTTTGTTATTGCAGTGTACAGAATACATCATTGTACATCAGTCATGTCAAGCGCAGACAGGCATCCATACTGAACGGAACAAACACATTTTTCCTATAAATTCACAGCGTGCGAGGCCATGCTTTGTTTGTTGATGCAGCAAATACTGACAGTTTTAGCACTTGCTCTTATGTCACAGATAATGACGTTGCCACGTTGGGCAAGAGAAGTTTACTCAAGTTTATTTTAAAACCAAATGTGCAATGCCTAAATGAATTATTCCAGTTTTCTGCTGGGATCTGGAGTGGGGGGGGGAGGTTTTTTCCTGTCTGACCTGAATAAATAAGTTAATGAGAATTATTTCTCTGCACTGTGGGGGTGGGGGATGGAAACATGACCTCTGGCGATCTCTATGTCCAGTCTAGTAAGCACCATAAGGCACAAGCTATTACAGCTAACACTAACTTATCAGAAGCGGATCTAGAATTTTGGAGTTGTAACTAAAAGCCTCATGGTAAAAATAATCTACATGTGAATCAAGACAGCCAAGTGTATGTGCTTTCCTGCACTTTGTCTAAATATGTTGCTTTTTCTGACATTAACAGTCAACAGCAACTAATTCATGTTGTCAGACAAGAGCTACAGTGTGTTAATCATGGAAGCTCCACTGTTACAAAAGGATGCTTATCTATCCCCATAAATCTTGAATCACCTCTTACTAATATTTTCCACGTAAATGCTCCTTTTCCATTATGCAACCACACACCTTGCTCTCAGGAATGTGTATCATACATAGTATATGGGCAAATTTGTCTGTGGGTTCCTTATTTGTCATAATCTTTCACTAACTGGGATATCAGTAATTTGTAATCGTCCTCAATATCTGCCACACATCAATAGCACTGCTTTTGTTGTCATGTTGGAAGCACCTCTCATTGTAAATGTTAGTCACCACCAGCATACACATTATTACGCCTTTCACTTTTGCAAATGAAATAGCAAGAGCCAAACGGCACAACTTCGGCAGAATCAATCACATGTTGACTAGGCAGGAGACCTGATGACTGTGTTTGGTCTCTGTGGGGTCTCAGGTGGAGGAGGAAAAACAAAGTCACCTCTCAGACAGGTTCTTTGTCCTCTTCCCACCTTTACACTGCAGAGTCCCTCCCGCTGCCACCACACAACAAATAATTTGCTCACCAGAGACCAACCATTTACTGTGTTTGTTTGCTTCGCTGTCATGTGCAGCCAGTGTGAACCCCCCTCCTCTCCATCCATCTCGGCATCAGGCACTCAACTAACTCAATACAGACGCTGGTTACCACAGCAACCAAGACCCAGTCTTATTTGCTAGCTTTCGTCCTTTGACCGGCAAAAGATCCATTGCTTTTCTTTTTGCAAAGGAAAGGGATGCATTTCTCTGAAGTCCCTCAAAATATCATTCCAGCCCCCAGAGAATTGCACTGCTGTTCCTCAAAATGGCCAGCAAATCAAATGAATCATCAAATTCAGTGAAGCTTTATTTATATTTGGGTTACTTCGCTGGTTGGATGCAGAGGATATGAGCAAATCTGCATTTTTGCATGGCAGTTTCAAAGCTTTGAGGAAGGGTTTATATAAATAATAGATGTTCTGTGTGAGGGTCCCGCTGCTGACCTCCTCCTTGCAACATTTCACTACAGTCCAAAACAGACTGAGAGCCATGTCGCCAACGCTAAAAATGTGTTTACATGTCCTATTTATGTATCTCACAGTGCCTGCGTGTCACTTTAGCTGGTGGAAGTCCTCAATCATTAATTGCGACACGGAGGTAAGTTTGTGAGAAAAGCATATGTCCTGCTAGACTGTCAAGTTCCAGACACTTTGTACACAGTCAGAAAGAAGCAATATTTGCATTGTGAAATTATAAATAAACACACAACGTGCCATTGTGAACAGTATGCTGTATTAGTCACTTTACAACCCAATGGCAAAGAAATGTTCTCACCAAAACAAGCATTCCAAAGATGTGGGTATGCATGCAGAGTTACCTACTTTCTGTACAATAGCATGACAGGTCTGGGGCTCAGAGGACCACTGTGGCTGCCTGCTTAGCTAGTCCAGTGGGTGCAGGGTGGCTAGCGCTACTTAAAGTAGCAGCTGAACATCCACCACAGACACATACAGTAACAGTAGCCACAGGCATGTTAACTGTAGCCTATGACCCATAAATGTGAGGCCATTGTCGCTGCCACAGTACTAACTGAAATTTTCTGTCTCTGCGTCTGTGTCTTATTCAGTCTGTGTAATTACAGCTTCACCGTCCACAGTAATTAGGGACTATTTCAACAAGGATGTGGAATGTCTCCATCTATTTTCCTTCTCTTCATCTCTTCTCCTCCTCCACCCCCACAAAAAAAAAGTATTTTAATGTTTTTTTTTATAGAGAGAAGAATATCCTCATACATGATTACGGACGTTGTTTTTTTTGTTACATATAAGTGACATTTTAGACAAGAGCTGTGCTAACAAGGTGACTTCAAATCAACCCTCTCTGTTAGTGACGGCCGTGAAGCTTCTTTGCAGTCAATACAGTGTAGCCTTGGATTTAGCACTGAGCATCTCCAGTCTCTATCCTTGAAAAAGCAATGATGAGTAAAAGAAAAGAGAGAATGTCTCTAAACCATCCGCCCCCAGACGTGCAGAGAAGGTGGGTGTGTGGAGCAATAGTCCTCTCTCTGCATCGCAGTCAAAGGCACAGGGAACAAATCTGCTGTTCCACAGGCAATGAATGTTATGATATCTCCTGCAGTGCATAATGCAATCTTTTCAAGGCCTCAGGCACCAGCAGGCATAAACTTGTTGAAACACTATATTCTGGAGGCAGATGTTCAGGAGCTGAAGTCATTTTAAACTCCTTAAATCGCATATTATAAGGCGACTGGCGCCTGATGTGATATGCTGCTAGAAATAAAGGTAAATAAAGTAATGGATGACATCTTCAGTGACTTCAAGTGACTCCAGCCAACTTCTTAATGCAAGACCACAGAGACAACACACAGCACTGTATATACGGCAAACAAGGTTAGTTTACACTGGACCCTTTCTGGGGCTCTTATGAAGCCCTTTCATCAGTTCCACATTTCCTTTTAATCCATTTCTGAAATAAACACGTGCATGTTTGCGGGAAAAAAAAAAAAACTACGTAAACCTCCCCCTCTGTCTCACTCGCCTTCTGTAGCCCTTCACCAACTGCAAGTCTTTTTAGCACAATGATATGACAGAAACACATAAGAATAATGGCACGTTGTTGCTAAGAGACCACCTGTTCAGATCTCCCACATGAGATTGTGGTAGAAACTGTAGTTCTCTTATCAGCATCATCAGAATATCATTCGTTCTGAGCGAATGTCACGACAATATTGCAACCAAGAGAGAAACCTATTACATAACAAGATGTCTTTTAGGCAGAGAGACTGTATTTTACATGAAGCTTTTTTTTTTTATTATCAAACAGCATACTGCAGCAGCACCACGGGGACTTGTGACCCCCGGTGAAGATCTTATAGCAAGTGTGTATAGCAAATTACACTTGATCCGGCTAATATCAAACAACTATTTTGCGTCATTCCTAACAGACATTTGAGAAAATGGTATCCGCTGTTTTCCAGGCTGTGTTGACAATTAGGGAGTGGTGTTGCATGGGAAAATGAGTGCTGTCCTGAGGGCTGTGTAGAGATGAGCCACACCCTTCTGCTCCTTTACCTGCCAGGGTGTGTTCTAAACCTGCACCACATGTCCTGGGCATGACAAAAACATGCAAAAAGTTCCATTGTTCCAAAGGGTGTGCACGCACACTTTGCTTCCATGTAACCTTCTACAGCACCTACTCTTATTATACTCTTATTAGCACATAGCACTATTCTTCTTTAGCTTCTAGTGTGATTAATCTGTTTGCTCACTTGTCCTCCCCCCGCCCCAGCCAGGTCAGTGCTCAGACTTCATCCATCGACATGCTAAGAGGCTTGACCCAGGCCATCACCTTTCTCAGACACCAAGTGACATGGCCAGCTGGTGGAGATGACAGTGGTGCAGACAGACACTCGCAAACACGCAAGCACCGTCAGCCTTAAGTATCTGTCTCACCCCGTCAGCACGGGAATGACTAGATGCCAATCGCCACGTCTGGAACTGCCTGTCTATGTGAGGGAGGAAATCTGGAGTGAGTCATGGAGCATCATGCAGAGATTGCTGGGTTTACAGGGTTGACTCCCCTGTTGGTTAAGATAAAGTCCTCTCCGAGAGCTAAGGAGTGCCTCTGGCCTTTACCAAAGGAGCAACCATCACAGTGAGACTCAAAACCTCCAGTCTCACCCTCACTGTGTCTACAGTTCCAGCCCTGTTAAACACACATACTCAACAGGGCTAACATGAGTCACAGCAGCGCAGTTACCCCGCTCTTCTCCCCTGCGATTACTCAGTATCTGCCCAGCTGCTGGCTGCAATGCCTTTACAGCCGCTGTGTGTTTTTACATCTCCCCTTCCTCGGGAGACTTCTGATTGCATACAAAGCAGATAAACACAATTACTGTCTACAGAGGCATTTGAATGTTTATGAAGCACTGCAATGGGAAGGGCACTGGCAGCCAGACATGGATGTGGAAGTTAAAGCAATTATTTTCCTCACAAAAACTGGCAGCTGCAGCGTTTCCAACACGCAGAAGTGTATGGAACCCTGTATCGTCAATTAGTGCAAACAATTAGCGCAATAAAGAAGGTAAAAATCTGTGCTGTGAAGATAAGAGGGGTCAATACTGATTGTACTCTTCACTACAGCACAAATGATCCCCTCTTTGCACCCTGGTGTCTCTCACACTAATTATATGGTGAAATCAGATGTATTATCAGTTTAGTTGTGGACTTTTTATGTTATTTTAATCTTCAGCTCCACCGTTCCCTCACTGAAGCTGCCCAGTCCCATGAAATTAAAGCTGACAGTCTGCATTTCAATCTCAGACGCTATGTCATTTTGCATCTGAACTAATACCAGCAGATTTCAGTGACTGAACATGCTGATTACCACATATCCCTACAAAAGACAGAAAATCATGGTTTTGAGGGCATAAGCTAGTTGTTATTACTGTTTTCATCACTGAACAATCTGCAGATTATTTTCTTGCTTAATCAGTGAATAGTTGAGTATATAAAATGTCTTTATTCAACCAAAAGTTCAACACTAGGGCTGCACCCAACAGTTATTTTCTTTGTCAATTAATGTGCCAGTTACTTTCTCGATTAACTGATTAGTTGTTTGGTCTAAAAAAATGTCCAAAAAAATGGTGAAAAATGCAGATCAGTGTTTTCCAAAGCCCAAAATGACACGCTCAAATATCTTGTTTCATGCACAACTAAAAGATATTCAGTTTGTTGTCAGAGAAATGTGAAAAATATAGAAAATATTCATATTAAAGAAGCTGAAATCAGAGAAGCTAAGATTTTTTTTTCTTAAAAACCACTTCATGAATCATCAAAATAGCTGATAATCATTATATTAGCGCACAACTAATCAATTAATCAACTAATCATTGCAGCCCTATTCAACACTCAGAGATTGTTGTGCAATCTTACACAAAAGAGTCGGTAAACATTTGAAGCTCTTGCTTGATAAAACCATTAGGGAATTTGAAAAATACTTTCTGATTACTTTTCTCAACCGACTACTCAATTATTGGCTGCAGTTCTAGAATAACAACCTAGCAACATGCAGTAAAAGACTGACGCCTTTCATCACTCAGAAAATGGTTGAGTCAAGCCGAGCCTTTCTCTTTAAATATTAAAAGCACACTAAGAAACTTGCTTTCACGGTGTAGGGTTGGTGAGGAAAGCATGACGAATGCCAAATAGGCAGCGACTATACATGGCACTCTCTCTGACCTCCTGGCTTTTGGGTCAGATCCCCAGCGTGGAAGAGGGAGTCGGTCTCCCCGCACCACTGCCCATCAGCGGTGCTGGCTGTCAGGGTTCTGACGGGGTGCTTTCACCCCCAGAGCCTCAACACTGGACTCGAATGAAGAATACAATCCATGGAAAGAGTCGAGGGGTTCAAGATCCAGACACCTGCAATGTGTCTATGTTGATTAACCCTCATCAGTAGGTGTAAACGCTTTCCGAAAATGAGGAGGACACACTCTGGGCTGTGTGACCAGGTCAGCACAGGGACATTTGCGGCTCATTTGACCTCCTTTCTGATTCCCTATAGAAGAAATGGCAGCTCATCTCAACTTAATTGTGGCTTTCTGCTAGTTTAAGGGTGCAGGGACGAAAGTAGAGTAAATTCCAAGCTATTATGTGCAAATAATGAAATATACTGAAACATGCCACCTGAAGCTGCAACAGAAACCTGATATTATCTCAATGCAGGAGCCCTGTTGACATGAAGGTTTTGGTAACCTCCCATTAGTGGCTGCAACTCTTAAAACACGGCAATAATGGGAACGCACACAGCCTGCAGTGAGTTTTAATTAATTATACAGCAATTAGTTGCTAAAGCAAGTAGATGATTAATAGATCGGCTGACTCAGGAAAATTATTCATCCGCCACTTTCATAATCAAATGAGCATTCCAGTCGTGTATCAACAGACAATGGTGAGCGCTGTTAGGTGATAGATGACAAATCTCCACACTCTCCTCACATTGGGTGTGACTGAATACATTCAAGGTTTGGACAGTTGATTGGGTTAATAAAGACTTTTTCTAAATTCCATTTTCTGTTTTTCCACATTAAATAATCAGGCTAATATTAATAATAATAATAATAATAATAATAAGTCACTCTCTCTGTACTTTTTGGATTTTTTTTATGTTTCTTTTGTAGCATTGAGGATTAGCCTAACAATTGCCTGCAAAGTTCACACGGGTCCCTTTTCTATGAAGAACAGGTTTGAAAGTCCCTATGGGGCAAATGTTTACTTGTTGCAACAGGGAGCTCAACCGTCTCTGCCAGTCAAACACTGACTTCTGGAATGCAGTGTGTTCCTCTGTGAGCAGAGCTGGGCTATATAAATCCACTGGTGTCCTAGGAATAGCCCACACTACTATCTAGTGCTGGAGGTGGACTAATAGTACAATGGGCATATGTGAAGGAACAGACTGAATGAGTGACTTTGATTTTTTTTGTTGTTTTGTTATTTTTTTTTGAGGCATGGGGGTAATTTTAGCTGAAAGGTGTTGCCTAAGGCTAGTCAAACCTGGTGTAGCGCACAATTACGTGTATCAAGAAAAAAAATCAACCAACTGCGTCTCTTTTTTAAAGGGATTGTTAAGATTTTTTTTTTTAAAAGAGACAAAATAATGTGAATCAGCCCTATGTTTTATTTAACCAATTTCAACAGATTCACTGTGGTTTCTCGTTGCGTGTCTGGCAGCTATAATCCTATTAAATCCCATATTTCCAAACTTTATTAATTAGTTCGACCTTACCTTATAGACATTTTCCGTCAAGCGGTGAACCTCGTCAGTGCGAGACATGGTGAAATCTTCAGCCAGGACCATAAACGTTTTTTTCCTTGAAACGAGTATCCGCGTAAAAAAAAAATTAAAAAAATAAGGGGGGGAAGAGGGGACAGGTAAAACACAGAAGTTGGAGCTAGCAAAAGGCGAGGACCGCGGCGGAGAGAGTGACGCTGCGCTCCCGAAACCCACTAACTAAACACACCTTCCCTCTCCACGGCTGACAGTCCCGCTGGTGCCTTCACGGACTGCCCCGGAGCTCTGGATTTTTCGTGATCTCTCACACTGTGGCGTCTAGAAATACAGTAAATCATCATAAAATTGCTGCGACATTTTATAAATATTGCTCACTCATAAAGTATCGTATATTTATAAACACACACACATATAGTGTAGCGGTGGTTGGCTGAAACGGAGGAACTCATAAAGGCTTAATATTACCAAGCATGTATCAAAACAGCATAACGACATAACAAAAGGTATGATAATAATACTGGTACAGTTAGGACATATTGCCATTAAAATGGCAAAAATATCTGTTCACTACTTGCGAGCCATGTATTTTTTCCTACTGCATTTGAATGCATCACCATCTTGTCAAAGTGCAGATTTGGTGCCTCCCCTACATCTCTGTACCAATTGAGCGCCACCATTCCCACATTACAGAGGTACTTTTTGCTCTTCTACAAGTTAAATCTAATATTTAATTGTTACCTGAAAACAAAAATGTCATTATGTATTTGCTTGTTTCTATTACGATTTTCAGTGTTAATTTTTCTACCAAGACACGTCTATTGTAGGATTGGAACCCACCTAAAGCAACAGGCCCATTTTGTCTTGAGAGCAAATGATCCCCTGTGAATCAGGAAATGAAACATGTCTGGTTTTGTTTCCTCATGCATCATTTGGACAAAGACTGCCTGTTCTCAGTGAAATCAATTCAGCCAAACAGCACCTTGTCCCCCTGGGTACTATCTCCACCTGTAAACACAGGACCAGTGTGGTGCATTTTAGCTGGTTCTCGTCTGTTAAAGCCATCGTGTGTACTGCTGCTGTCATCTAAGTATGTGCAGTACTGTTGCCACCATGAAGTCACTCTTCTCTTCACAAAACACCATTTTATGGATGTAACTGCATTACTTGAGGCTGTGAGAGTCATACACCAACTGTTTTCAGAAACACGGGTGCTGTTTTTCCCACAGGATAATTTGTGTTACCCTCATTGTACATACTAATTAGTGTCTAAGTGCCTACTTAGTGTAGGATTGTAAATACTATATTGGCTTTCTTGTCTAAACATCTCCCACATATCAGCAACATGAACACACACACTTCACTGATGCAATGTGAATGAAGACACCTGTTTTGTGCACCACGGTGTCAAAAAACTAGCAAGGAGTGCCCTCTTCTGGAGAAAGAGTGTCAAAACAATGCTCAAGTGTATCCGAGTCACAGAATATTTGTTGTTTTAACAGTTACAAAAAAAGACAATGTGCAAAGGTAATCAGTTTACAAAATAAAAGCCAAGACATCAATTGTTTCCACAGCTCAATTTAATATGTAAAACAGCTGAAATTAATGTGTAAAACATCTAAAAATTCATCCTGTTCTTCTACAATAACCGCTACGATGCAACACTGCTTTGCTAATCCGACTCAGACACAGAAATTTCACTTCATGTAGTGACTTTAGGGGAGCAGTGAACCAGAGTACAGACCATGCTGATCCTGTAAAACACATGAAGATGCACTGATGTACGCAGGGGCCCACCCTCACACGCCGAAACTCAGAGCAAACAGATCCTACTCTATTTATTTGCAGCTCAACGCTGGATATCAACCACCCAATTCAGTCTGTTAGGCTGCCAGCATCTCTCTGTCTGGCTTGTTCTTTGCTTCCCTCCTGTCTAGAAAACATAAAATCAAATTAAAACAAACAATCAGTCTGCCATCAAATACAAATTTGTCAGTCATGTAAGGAACGCTTTGTGGTGTGAAATCAAAAGATGAGCTCTACCTGGTTCCGCCGTAGCCGCTTCAGGGATCTCCGGTATTGGCTCAGTGGGGACCTCTGGAAGTGCTACATCTTCTCCCTGTTTCAGGAGAAGTGACAGCGAAAACAGAGATTACACAAGCCAGCGAGAGATGCGCAAACATACTTAGTTATCCATCTTAGCTGGAAGCACATATTGAGTTCCCTAAAAGTGAGTGAAGCAAGCTTCAGGCTGCAGGGAGTGCATGAAAAAGTAATTCAATGGATGGAAGACAATTGGATTAACACTGAGGTACCATCGAACAAAACACACATACTGCTTTTCAGAAGTTCCTGAGCTCAAATATATATATGTGTGTGTGTGTGTGTGTGTGTGTGTGTGTAGGCAGTGTAGGCATTACTGTAATCACATTACAACTGTCTGTGCCACACTAATGTAACTGTTTCTATTACTGTTCCTAAATTCAGTAATTACAATACAATTACTGATATTTTTATTTTGACGCAGATTAACTTAAGACCAGTGCAGCCTTGACTCTCTTAGACATGCAACTAAGCACTGACACTGCTGCAAAATTTCTTTCTGTAAAGTGGTCTTTGATCTGGTTTTCACCAATTTTGCTGCCAGCTTTGTGCTTTATTAAAGAGCATACAAGCATAATATGTATGTTATTAGAATAGTATTATTAGAATAGGGATTTGTGCTGCTATGTGGACATACAGTATGTACGCTTTAGCATCACATTCTTGACCGGCAATTACGTCACAATGCATCTCACGCCATGCTGGGTAAAAAAGCAAATGTAATGTAACAAGTAGTGCAAATAATTACTTTGAACAGAGAGAAAATAAATTAAGTATTGAACTTCTCTTTAAAAAGCAAAGTAGTGTGTAATGCATTGCTTTTTATAAATACAAGTACAGAGCATCTATTCAACTCAGACTTGTTTGACTGAACATACAAAAATATTTGCTCATGTCGGTTAAATATGCTACTTCCCTCCTGTCACATTGTCCTGACAGCTGATTTATTCTGATATCTCATTTTACTGCAGATGCAAATTACTTCCACTGCAACACAGTCTTTGGATTTTATTTGTATCACTTGGCAAAACCCAGCCTTAGAAGTCTGTGTTTAACTGTGAAACACAGTAATTTCTGGAGTTTGACAGACTTGAGAGTGTGTGTCATTTGGAATAATGATTAACAAAAGGAGAGGAATCCTCTGAGGTTATAATCACGATGAATCAACCACAACTGATTCAATTATGCCGTGTTATTAGATCACAATTTATGCTGTGTTTTGCTCTGAAATTCTGCAGACTTCGCTAGAATTAGCACTTCCATTCCTTCGAAGCGCTAAGTTGACAACATTCGAAGACTGTGGTTACACCCAGGATTTAATGTGTGTAACTATAAATGTAAAGTACGGTGTAACAGAAAGAGAGCATGCATGCTCTGCAAACATTCTCCATATTAATAAAGGTTGAACAGGCAGCTTAACACCCACCTGAGTGATAGCTTCCAGCTCTGCTAAAACAGCATCCTCATCCTCCTGTGTCAGGGCTCCAGCCAACATTTCATCTATTTGCTGCAGGTGCAAAAATAAAATATTGAATGCCTTTAAAAATTCTAGTTTAAGCAGCCTGTATCCTCTAATTGTAATGTGGAGGTCTGAATTATTACAAAATAAATAATCCTTTTTCAACTTTGCTCTGACAGTTAAATCAGATTCAAGTTAATATTAGGCATATATGCAATTCTTCTATTCAATAAACAATTATTAGAAAAGTAGAGATAGTTTTGTACAGGGGTATTTGACTAACATCAGAAAAGCATTTACCCTCTGATATTCAATCGATTCCTGGGTCTCGTCCAGGATTCTCTCCACATCTTCTATTGACATGATCTGTCACAAACAAGGAAGAAAAGCCCTCCATTACAGAAGAAATGTATTTTTAGATGAAAAGTGTTTTCAACATATTCCGGCTGGCTTGTGAATTTTCAAAGCAAGATCTATACACTGTATCCAAGGATGTGCAGCAGTCACACCGCTGTAGTCAAGGCTTTTCTTCTTAATCCTTTAATCTTCAAACAATGTGCCCCAGCTATGCTAACAGAAACTGCAAGCTTTCTCCACAGCTCACTCTTCACCCAAGGACCACATTAAAGAAAGCGTTCTTATCAGTGGAAACTCTGACATTGTTAAAGTACACACTCGTGTATATAACGCTCAAAGGGCCTGTAAATAAAAATGAATGCGGAAGGGGTGTTTCAAAACAGAAAGTTGAGAGAAAAAGATATCTACCTCGTGCATACTCTTCAGACAATCGTTGCCAACCTTAAGCCCCTCGATGACTTTCATCTCAATTTGCATGAACTCAATATCCTGAACCTGTAGACAAATATTAGCATGTTACAAATTCGGTTGCATGATTAGGCTTTTAGGACAAACAACCAAGTTTCAAATGTTTACAGGTGAATAGCAATAGTTCTATGCTGATACTTTCTCTTTAAACATTGACTAAATAGTGGCTGATTATGCTATAAACACTTAAAAATAGTAGGTCATCATGAGATTTTTGAAGAGAGCAACTCCATTTTTTACAGGTCAAATTAGGTTGAATTCTGTAGAAAATCTAATGAAAAAAGTTTGAAAGTTTTTGTTTGTTTGTTTTGTCTGTATTGCAAAGAAAACAAAACACAAAGTCATAAATCAGTAATCTGGAATGAATCCAAGGCTCTAGGCTAATTTTACTGTGATGTCTGGAGTCAATCCCAACAAATGCATCAAGCATGAATACGATATTGACTTGTATGCAAGCATAGTGTTGTTCACCTTATCAGACTTATCATAGATGGAGATATTTAACCCAATATATCGCCTATGGAGGGATTGGTTTTTCCCCTTCTAAGCATGATAAAATGCTGCATTCAGCTGAGTTACAATACTTGGTAGTGATAATTTTATCAAGAGGGAAAACTTACCATGCGCTCCAGGTTTGAAATCTGATTTTCAGTCTTGTCTAGTAGCTGATCCTGATATCGCTTTTTCTTAAGAAGCAGCAGTGCTTTCCTGCAAACACAAAGCAAAACATAATATAGCAAACAGCATCTTTTCATGTACACTACAAATACATTGTGTACAACAAAAAAAATAGTTACAGATGATTGCACTGAACCAGTGGAGGTTTCTTTATATACACTTGGGTCAACCATCTGTAATAAAACTTATATTTTTTTACTGTTACATAGTGGTCTGATTACATGATGACGGATATAGTTTCAGATCTGAACATCTACTTACTGTTTCTTGCCATCTTTGAGCAGCTGCTTTGCCAGAAGCTGCTCTTTCTCCAGCTGTAAGGTGATTCTCTTTTGGTACTGCTTTAGCTTATCTCTCTGCTGTTTCAGTTGCTGGTGGGGGAAGTATAAGGTCAGATATATTTGAAGAATAATCAAAGTAGCTTACAAGCAGCATTCTAACTGATTTCTTTAACTCTATCTGGCTATTTTGGAACATTCCAGGAAAACAAAATATAATATAGTTATTGTTCTGAGGTGAGTTTTTGACAATATATTGGAGCCTAAAAATGCTAGTGATGAAATATTACCTGCCTAAAAATGTGTCAAAATATTAAAAAATATACATTTTTTCAAGATAGTATTTATTACATCACTGTTGTTGCTACAGAGGGTCTATTTTACACTCACAGACACGCTGGACAACGCTTTGCTCGTCCAAACAAATGAGTCCCGTTGAACCACAAATGACAGTAAAATGCACTAGCACTGTTAGCACCTCGGCTACATTAATCCGCGCTGTCCAGCCGCTAATGCTAGTCGTGCGTTCATGTAACGGAGCAGCTAACAGCCGCCATCAGCTCACCAAGATGGCTTTGTCTTGCTCCGTTACACGAGAAGGTCGACTCTTTCTCCCAAAGACGTTTCCCATTATTTAGCCACATCCCCGCCACATCCTCCTTCATCGGCGTACAAAGCGTTACTCTTTATTGGACATTTTTTCACTATAATAATCAGCCTAAAATGGCTAGCAGGCTTACTGGCTACACCATGTCCACAGTTTTTCCGTGTTTCCTACGGCAAGCGAGGCAGGACATGGAAGCCGAAGCGGCTTCGCTTTGACAACTCGGGGAAAGTCTCCTTTTATAGTCAGTTCTGTTATATTAACGTGAATTACAGCAAATATTATAAAGTTATTAAATGTGTTTTGAAGGACAACCATGAAAATAAATCCTGTCCATCAAATTACTGCTGATAAATTGGACAGCTCCTGCTCCTTCCAGAATCAGCACCTTGGACAGAGATTATAACATTACCACAACCTTGTTATTGTTATTTTCCAAAGTTCCCTTTAGCAGAATAAAAACAGTCTACCCATAGTAAGAGTTCACATTAGTGAAGTTACCACCATGGAAGGAAACTGTCTTTCAAAGAGGTCCATTTTCACCATATGATAATAACAATAGCACAAATAATATTAATAATAATAACAATTATCATGATCATGACCATAAGAAAGACCTGTTTTTGTCATTGAGTCATAGCTAAGGTGAATAAAGGATGAGTGTAGAGCTGATGGGTATGTTTCGGATGAACCTCAAGACATGGTTTGGCCCCACAGTACAAAGGTCCAGCAAAATACAAATCAGTTTTCAAGGAGAAAACTGACAGGGATGCTGCTGGTGTCAATCAATTGGTGCTCATCAAAAGGGAATAATAATAACAAAGGAGGGCAGAAGAATTATAACCAAGAAAATGATATAGTTTAGGCTCTCGGGGTGGGTCTGAAAAGTAAAATACCTTAATTGTAGTGGGATAGAGACATTAAAAACACACCAATGCCTATCATCCTCTCAGGGCATCATACAACATATACAACACAGGGAATACAAACCTGAAGAAACCTTATATCAGTAGTGCTATTGTTTGACTGTATCTGTCTTTTGGGGTTCATCTTATTGACTAAGGTTGATCTAAATGTTTGATTCCTGTTTTGGATTTTGCACCATTCACAACGAGGAAAATGTTTTTTAACAGCCCATAAGAGGGTTGGTCATTTCCTGTGCTCTATTAGTTGTATATTGGCTCTAGAGGTCAAATGATACAGGTACTCATTGTTGCACACCTGTGATGACTTCAACTATAGTTACTCTGTCTCTTTCTATGTGGCTACAACCAGACATGCATTGGTGTGTTTTTGTAATGTCTCTGTGCCACTAATATAAGGCTTGTTACTTTGAAAAGTGCCTGGATGGGAGCTTCTTAACATATTTTTTGAATTTTAGTTCTTCACACTCCTTTAAAATACAAATTTTATTGATAATATGAAGTAAACTAGAAGAACAGGAGGTCAAGCAGCTGGTTCAAGCTGATTTCAACTGATAGGGTTTTAAAGGAGACTTTACTATAAAGTAAGCCCCACGATCTGTAGTTTTGTTTTGATCCATGGCTGTCCAGTCCGATTAAGGTTCTCTGCAGTGATACACGTGTACTCCAGGAAAAGGTGGCATCACGTTTGTAACAGAGTACACTTCTGACCGCACCCATTAGGGGCGGGCAGAGATTAGGGTCAGAAGGGGATCAGGTTAAGGATCCCTGGCACAATGTCTTGTTTGCATGGTGAACGATGAAAGTCTTACGTGGTCAAAAGCACAACAACTTGAAATATAAAGAACAATTTTATTGTGCTCAGATCTGAAACTCTAAGACTCTCAACCAGAGAAGGTACTGCAGTTTAGGCATTTGTTAAGTAGTGTTTGAATTTGAAAACAACTCAAACCACATTGTCTATTTGCTCCTTTTGAAAGTTGACCAAAGACACTTGAATATGACTGAGAACCAAGTCCCTGAAAATTTTCAGTATTTGTCAGATGCTTTATGGAGCAGGTACATTTATTTAAAACGTATTTTATGATGTTGTCCCATGTGACATCTTAGATCACACCAAATCCCAGTTAGCCTGTTACCATCAGTTTAGGTCATTCTAGGGCCTAGAATCTAGGCCCTCAGAGTGAGAGAAAAAGAGTACACAAGGAAACAGTGAGTCTAAATACAACTTTTTATGTCCAAACATCATTTAAGTTTGATACATTTTCCAACATAGAAAACAGCATACAGCAGATTTCTCCAACAATGTTACAGACGACTTCTCATTCACAAGACTCAGTAGCTACATCAAACTGACAGCAAACTTCTTTTTTTTTTTTGCATATTCTGTTCATGTTTTACCAGCTGACTGTTACTAGTGGCACTGGGTTTCATATTTCAAAATGAAATATTATTACAACACGGCAACTGCTTTGATGTACTGATAATTATGTTTTAATTGTCTTCCTTGCTGTGGCACAGTCACGGCACACTTGTAAATGCCAGGGTGTTGGAATTTATGACATTGTGCTTAATTAATTCAGGGGAAATTTTCCCTCATCAGTGTCTGTTTGACTTATCTTTGAAGGCATCTTTGGCTGTTCTAAACAAAGCCACCCTGTCTGGCTTTGCAGTAGTTTTCATTACCATGTTGAAGTTGAAAAGATCTGTTTCGTGTCCTATTGCACCGTTTGAAATGGCAAAAAGACATTAAACTGCTGCAAAGCACACACAGAAAAGATCCAAGTGTTATGATGGAAGGTCTTTTCATAGTCTTATTCAGTCACTCACTTCCCGATAAAATACTGACCAATAGTTATGTCCATGCACGGCATCAAAACACTGGAAAAAGAAAAAATGGATTCATTCAGTTCAAAGGCTTTTTGATTTGGCTCATAGAAATGCTTGCATTTGAGTAATACTGTAGTATTTCCATAAATCATGACAACAACAACAACAACAACAGTCTTGTGATGAACCTGTACAGGCCCTCTTCGTTCATAACTGCATTCAGGGCTTTCTCAGCACTGCAATGATGTGTTACTGAGGTAAATGCCTCATATGGCCTGCTTTCATGTCTCAGACTAGGACAGCAGGCACAACGCTCCCATAAACAGGATTATGCCATGAAGACAGCACTCTTGGTTGGAGCCCAGAGTCTCAGACAGAAGCTCTGAAGAGGATTCGGTAGGTAGCAGGCTACACCTGGAAGTCTGTCCCGAAGTGTCTGATCTGGGCATCAGTCATAGATAGATAGGTGGTCCTCATACTGGGTGAATACTGCGGGGAAAATAAATGAAAGTCATAATTTAGCACATTTGCCAGCAGCATTTTAATGCTACCACATGAAACATTAAAATGGTGTGATCTGATGTAAGTGTAGGGAACACTTGATTTTGAGCTGCTCTTTGATCAGGAATTTGCGGAATCAGAGGATGAAATGAATTAAAGAGAAGGTGAAGTGAAGATGGAGGGCATAAGTAAAGGATCATGGAATAAGTCACACTCGCATGAAACACTCTGTGGGTGAAACAGTGCCAGGAGGTCAAAGCTGTTGGAGCTTTAAAGGGATCTCCGGGCATTGGGTTAAAATCATTTGCTTAGCAAGTGTCATTACAGAGGTAAGTCCACAGTGCTTATGAAGGGGTGGAATGAAGATGAAATCAAACATATCAGGAAGAAGTTAGACCACAGAAAACTTACTGTTAATAAAAGTCTGAGTCAAAGAATAAAAATAAAAAAAACATTAGTAACAACAAAACTGGTTAGTATTCAGTAGTTAGATCCCTCAGAAAAAAACTGCTTATATAAAACATGAGCAAAATGCACTAAAGAGCTGATTCACAAAAAAAAAAACAAAAAAAAAACAATAAAACAAAAAAAGAACAAAATTAGCTCAATAAACTGCAGTGTTTACTGCAAATATCACTTCGAAAGTTTCAAGCATCTCGGTTACAGGAACAAAGAACACATAACACTGCCTGTTCAAAATGTGTCTCACATAGGCAAAGTAAAATTTTAAACAATGGTCCACATTTTCTCCCTCTCTCTCTCTCTCTCTCTCTCTCGCTCGCTCTCTCTCACAAAGGTGTTTCAAGTCTTTGGTACGCTGTGAATGCAGTTCAAGCATCGAGTCAGCCATGCAAGCAGAAAAACTTAACAAGAAAGAAACTTTTTACTGTGGATATACCATTGTTCTATCTATTATCTATTATTCAGCCCCAGCTCTGGAGACACACCACACACATATAGACTAACATTAAAAGCACATATCTGATGAGGATGAGTCTGCAGTTTTGTTTTTATTCAGCACCGCACCATAGCTATTTCACACATACGTAAATGTATGACTAATGTGGATCTTCTATTACTTTGTAAGAAGCAGAAATATAGTCCAAGGCAATGGTGAAAAGAACATGAGCTTAGAGTTAGAGTGTACACAGATGGCACTCAGCTAAAAATGGATGCACTTCAGTCTATGGCCAGCAGAGATCAGTCTTCCATCACTTGCAAAGCAACACATCAGTCCTCACTAAACGCTGGGAGTGTGAGGTTGTGCACAGTGTATTAGGCATTGTTGTGTTCATGCTGCATGCTTCCTGTTAGTACTGTAGCAGTGCTGAGGTCAGTAGTGTCAGCATTGTCATCACACTAGGGACACTAGAGCCCCATAGGGCCAACGCACCGAGGGAGGCGGGGATCCTCTCCCTATCAGTGGCACGTTCTCGTACCGAGGAGTCCCTCCGAACAGCATGGACTGATTCCTGTGACACGAAGGGACAGAAAGGTAGTAAGAGATGAAACACATATAAAAAAAACGCAATCATCTGCTATTGATCTTACATGTATTCAGGGGGTGGCATGATATTAGAAGCAGACTGAGGAGGTGGATGAAGGCTGGCCTGGCTGCCAAGACTGCTGGTATAGCTACAGAAACTGTGTGTGTTGGACCTTCTGGGGTTATAGGATATCCGCTGTGCTTGGGGGTTGAATGGGTCTTCCTCGTCTATGTCGTCATACTCCTTTTCTCTGGACGGAAGGTGTGCACCCGGAGACAGAAGGACAGGAAACACACAGAGAGAGAGACAGAGTGTGCATGTGTTAACACTTTACAGGAGAGCAGTGTGGGCAGTACATAATGGGGTAAAGGGGTCGCTCGGCACTGACCTGCTGCCCATTAGTGTCCACACTCGGAAAATTGCACACAGCATGGTAGACAGTGCACAGGCAGCCAGGAGAGAAAACAAAGAGAGGTAGAGGAGCCCTTCCACCCCGTCATAGCACACACCCATCAGAGCATCTAGATAGTCCTGAAAGAAAGGACACACAGAAATAAATATATTATATGTATACACACACATACACAAAGGCAGAACATTCAGTTGTCAGCGTTCAGTAAAACTATTTCCGTCTACAAATAAAACTCCTGTTTTCAGCGAAAGACAGAAGATGTATCTTTTCTTCCAAACCCACAGAGATTACATTTATAAAGTGAAGCAGAGAGAAAAAGTTGGTGCAGATTTATAGAGAAAAATTGCACGGCCACACTGATGCAGTCCTACAAAGAAAAAACATTCAGCTCAAGGTATTTTCTGTGGGCATTTAATTGACTCTCATAAATTCCCAGGAGGCATACCTAACTCTAAACCTAAATGAAACATGGCCATACATAACATTACATAACTGACAGCAAGCAGGGACTTTTTTTTTTCTTTATCCATGCTCTTACAAGCTGAAATGCTCCCAGTCAGTTTGTACTGGAAGATCAGGCACCACACAGGAGAGACAGACCAGGTGTTCAAGAGATGTTGTTTGTCTCCACATTTTTTATTTATTTTTGGATAAAAGGTAATTTAAGCAAATAGTTTAAAAGGGAAAATTCTGTCTATGCCTGTCTGTTTGTGGAAAACAACCATCCTTTCAGGACAGAGACAGTGAGACGAATGCAGAGGCCAGTCTTGCAGAGACCCTTATGTTACTGTGATGATACGCATTTAACATATGCATTCTTAGTTTGCTTTGCTTGGTATGTTGGACTGACAAGCTCTGAGAAGCAGGATAGCGTCAGATCGCTGGTGTGTGTGTTGCCACTCTTATTTAGAGTTTTTTACCTATCAATGTAAACAGTGTGTACACCGATCAGGCATAACATCATGACCACCTGCCTAATATTGTGTTGGTCCCATTATGTGGTCAATAATGCTCTGAACCATTGGGCATGGACAAGAGGACCTCTCAGGGCGTCCTGTGGGGTCTGGAACCAGGACGTTGACAGTGGATCGTTTGCATACTCTGGGTTGTGCAGTGGGGCCTCTGTCAATCAAACTTGTTCCACTGCATCCTGTTGATGCCTGATCACAATGGTGGCTAGGAAGTTCAGAGGTGAAATCAACATCTTGGGGGGCAGTCACATTTTTCAAAAATGTTCCTGATTGTTTGATGTTTTTGCATTTACTTATTTGCATGAGGGGAGTGTGCTTGTTCTGCTACAATGTTTATTTGGGTGTCTAAGTCTCATCTTTATGCATTTGCTCAAATATGACACACCTACCCACAGTACACACTATTACAGTTGTCACAGAACAGCCCGTAAGCAGTAGTCTCCTGGTTGATTGGTTGTTCGATATGCTCTCATCTAATCAAATTCTCATTAGCTGAGCAATCACTCGGTGCTACTTTAATAAGAAGAAAAGTGCTATATCAATAGCCTTCCAGGATTAATCCATTATTTTTGGCAGGGGGGGAACCGACCTGTTGACGCGTTTCCACAACTTTAAACTCAGCCAACCTCGCCCATCTAGGTCTAACATAGTCGTCAGCATGGCTACAATGTGTCAAAACAAATGGTTGAAAAACTGAGTACAAACTTGTCAAATAGCAGTTGACACATCACATCTTCATAACCAAACTGGCATAATATTTTTAAGGACAGCAGGATAACTGTTCTTCTGCTGGGATTAGGCACTGATTTTCATCATATGGATATGGGCAGGCAAGTCTGTTTCAGGTCTGTTGTTACGGTTTCACTTTAAAATAATTTGATCAAACCATTTCATATCCAGGAAACACAAGCTTTTATGTGTTATTTGTATGTTTTTATAATTTATTTAGACTAATAAGGCTAGCAGATAGAGTGCATTCAGTGCACTTTGGGCAGTTGTACAGACTTTTTTCCACTGCAATCAATAAATCAGTTGAAGAGTCGATATGATTTCATTCCACCAACATCATCTTTGGTTGACTACAGCCCTAGAAGGCCTACAGCTGTAATCACAGCAGCAAGAAAGACTAATTTGAGTGTAGAGACAGCTTATTTTTATTAATATATAAAACTCTTACACGTTTATCTGTTTATTTTAAGTGAGTAAAACTGGTCTACAAGATACACAGTGTACGAACAGTTGCAGTGGTGTATATAAATATGCCTGTGTACGAGAAGTTCACAGAGATAAGGTTCAAAACCAGTCAAGTTGGCCCTCCAAGTGGCTTTGAGCTATGCTAGAAAGCAGTCCTATTAAAAGCGTCCCGGTCAGAATGTGACCTTACCTTATGTAGCCCACGGCAGTCTAGGAAGGCTGTTAGCTGGTGCAGACTGAACTCAGTGGAGTTTAACAGTCGCTGGATCCCCAAAAGGTCCCTCTGTATAACAAGGTATGAGAGAGAAAGTGAATGATATACACTTCTCCACAGCCTGGTGTAATAGTCTGTCAGGCAGGCACTTACCTCGGCGGTAGGAAAGACAGGCACAGAGAACTGCAGCAGGCCCTGGATCTGGATCTGCATGGTGGTCAGAGAACGCTGGCAGACTGTCAACGACTGCAAAAACATAATCGCCCAGCACATCACACACACACACACACACACACACACATACAGACATTCACCACAAACAATGATCTTATTAAAGAGACTATTGTTTAGGAGCAGCATGTCAACAAGTAATTTGGTATTAAGTAAGGCTTTTTTAATACGCTTAACAGAGGACACATTTCTTTCCAGACAGATAGGCTCAGATTATCCTTTGCCACCAACCATCTCACCCACCACTGTCCCTCCTCCCATCCCTCCCGCCAAATCTCAAGCACAAACAAAAAGCAATATTTATATCAACTAGGCCATCAGACAAAAGATCATCCCTACCTACTTAACAGGCATCGTTTTAATCCATAAATGGGTACTGTGATGATAACTAAGCATGTGGGTTTTAATAATTACTGATCGTGGATTTATCCTCAGCAAATTCACTCCATGCATGCCACACAGATGCGTGTAAAAAAAAAAAATCCTCATCATAAAAACTGTATAATACCCCCCCAAAAAGAGAAGTGGGATCACACTAAATTCTCATTGAAACACGTGTGCTGAAGTGTGTGTGATGGAGAAAGTGAAGCATTATTCCAAAACGTAAAACCTCCTCATCTGTATGTAGGCATCAGATAACCGAGAATCGCATTTGTTAGACAAGGTTATATATCTAAATCCGCTCACCTTGGAAATAAGCGATTTCTGAATAGCAGCAGTTAAATTCCAGGGTTGTGACACTCGAGCTGCTCAGGTTTTTGTTGGGATTGTGTTATGTTTTTTTTTAAGGCCATTTCAGTAAATCTGCATTTGGAGCTCAAATAATTAGCCTCTTTGAATCATTGTGAGTGGTCTAAATGTGTCTTTGAAACCTCAAAAATGCAAGAAACGATAAGCAAACATGTTTTAACACTGAAATTAATCGACACAGCTTGAGTGGCCGATGTGCAGTAGTTGCCTGTTTGGATGATATACAGAAAATTGAATAAATAACTAAGAAATGTTTCTAATGAGAGTACCTCATTGCAAAGACTGTGCACAGTGGCTCACTTTTGGAGACTCGCATATTAAAAAGGAGTATTTCTGATTAAAGTTCACCACTTTAAGTAATTTAATCAGCGTTGGGGCGCTCGTTTTTCAGAATTTGATTGATTCAGCTACTTATTACCAATAACGTAATAAAGCCAATGACGTAATGACTTGTCAATAATGTCTTAAAGTTTTTGAGCCAATACATAGATAATACTCTTCACTTTTTGTTTTTGTTTTTAAATTTGGAAATGAGTGTTCATGTTCTATGTTGTATATTGGAGTCAGGTGCCATTATAGAGCCAACCCAATTGTTTAAACACAGTTTGAAGTGAGGACTGAATCGTTTTTTTCCTTGAGAAGTGTTTAAACAATGTTTTCATGAAATGTTTTTCAAGAACAAAATGTGGTAAGTTCATTTGACAATGCAACATCCAACAGAGACACTGACATAAAATGATGAATTTGCACATCTAAGCAAATACACAATATCCTAAATAAAAATGTTGTACTTAAATAATTCTCTGACTGGCTCTTACAACTATAATTAGGGAGACTGACAGTTACATGGGACGTATCCTTGATAAATGAATATGATGACTATGCCATCCACTAGACCTATTTTAAATGAGCAAACTGCACAAAAAACTGCAAAAAAAATATTTTACTTCCAAGAAATGCAGTCCTATTTATGTGTTTTTACGTTATAGGTTGCAGTTATTACATTTTCAAAGGATTTTTTAATGCTAGGCCACTAACTTAATAACTTGTTGGAAAAATGTTCTTACGTCATTGGCCGTTGTTACATTATTGGTTGCTACATACATGTTATATAACAAGTTAGAAACTAAATTTAAAATACAAATACATTCTCCAGCATGTGAGTCTTGGTAAAAAAACTCCATGCGTATTCAGACAGCTATGACTCCGGACGTTTAGTCAATACCTGTTGGAAGGGGTTTGGTAGATTCGGCCTGCAGAACAAATAATAATGTGCAACATCTGAAAGGTGGAGACAAATAGGAAGATTAGCATGGTGGTTAACATTCATTGACAGAGAGTGTGCAATTCTGCTTGCAAAGATAAATTACCTGCACTGAGGAAATCCTTGGTTTGGTTAACAATAAACTTGTCTGGAGACACACAAAAGTCGCTGGTGCCCTGCCAAAAAACGACACACGGTAATCTCACAAATTTGCAAGACAAAAGCAGCACAGTGTGTATTGAAGTCACGATATCCATCCCGAGTAAAACAGACGTTACTGACAGCCGCTCAAATCATCGAACTTCCAACAAATTTATTAGCCTTTAACTCTGCGGCAACACACACTATACACACACCAACACACATATGCATAGAAAATGTACTGTATGTAGGAACAGACATCAGCCATTATTGATCATGTCGAGCATGTCACGCTTTGCTGACCATGGTTGAAATCATCGAAATATTTTCATGCTCTTTAATTCATCCATGGAGAGCCGCTAATGTGCATGCATAAACACTTGTGGGTCAAGGTCATGCAGTGTCTGCGCACTTATTCTCAGAACATCAAAAAAACTTGGCTATTAAAAAGAGAAAAAAAGGCAAATAAACAGAATAATTTCTCACATGCATGCATAATTCCCAGCTGGGGAGCATAACAGGCTGCCATTTCAAACTGCTAAAAAATGAAAAGGGATCAAGAAATGTGTTATGAGGCAGGATCAAACATAAAAGTTTTATGTTAGTCCTTATTTTTTCCTAATAGAGTCCACTAAAGAGGTGTCTTTCAACAGCTTGTCACTACAAAGCTCAAATGAGCAGAAGTACTTTGATTTTACGAAAGTGATGATCTGCAAAACAAATGATCTAAAGCCGCACACGATAAAACACAGTAAAACATCAGGCATTACAACTTAAAAAAACGGCTCGCATAACCATCAGTTCCACTTCCTGTGTCGAGCTCCTTTGTTCTCCCACCTTACTTTTAGATCATCAACACACCCTTACCGCCGCTGCGATCACATGGCATTTGTTTTCAGCAGCATGTCAGCCACTGTTAGGATGCTAGCCTTCATCTCTATCTCATTACACTAGCGGAGACATTTTGTTTATGCTGGTCTCATCAAATATGTATAAATTTGAGTATTTTCTAGGACACTGCCATCATCTACATTCTTTTCAAACGGCACTGTTTTCTCTTTTTTTTTAAATAATGATGTGCAGGTGCAACAAGTTTACTTGCTTGTTTTTTTTTTTTTTTACTTGCTTTGTCCCACATTCAGTTTCTTTAACTGAAGACCGTGTGCTGTGATAAACTACTTGAAGGTGTGGAGGACGAGCCCACCTATTAATAACTGGTGAGGAATATTTACTTCAGCTCACGTCCAACAGTCCAATAGTGAGAGAGAACTGAATGTTAAAGACAAGCTTTGCATAAGCTGACCTGAAAGGTCGGAAGTTTAATGTGGGGTCATGTCTGGCAATAATAAGCCGAGCTAAGCCAAAGGCACCATCCAAGATATTGGTCATTTGGCTTTACAGATGCAGAGAATGTCCCCAAGAATCACAGCAGATGTCTGCGATCACACCCATGTAGTTAATTTCAAGTCAACCCCCCCGCGTGTCATCCTCTCTCCCCTTGCAAAACAGCTGTCAAATCTCGTGGGATAATCCACAGATGTGAGGTTTCTCTGCAGGAGGCAGGGAGATCAAGGGGAGGATACAGTAGACGGGAGGGATCGAGGAGGGCTGGAACAACGGGGTTACTTTCTGTACCCCAGACAGTGTCCCTAATACGAGCGCCATTAAACACGGTAAGCCCAGATGCACGGAACACATGGTGTGCAGCCACGGAGACAGAACAGTCTGTCAGAAATAAGGAGGCCTGAAAGAGAAATAAAATTGAGCTCAACGACGGAGGAGATTTCGAAGAAAGCAGAGCGAGCAATTAGGGCGAGAAAGGTGCTTGTTTACAGTGGGGCTGAGGGCTGTGCCTGAAAGACTTGGGGGGGTGTAATCAGCTTTACTGCATGACTGACCTTAGAAAAGAGCTCGCTGCAACTTAAGTAAACCCATACAGACACTTTTTAAGCGGCTGAGATGTTCAAATGTTTGTCCACATGTTTACTGACAGTAACACCCTAGGGATGGAATTGCATGGGATAGGGAGCAAAATACAAGAACCAGCAGCCCAACAAGTCGTGTGTAGGGGTCGGGTATGTCTGACGGAATCAATTAAAACCAACAAAGCAAGTGTGTTGGGGTTTACAAGAAATGCACTTTAATTTTTTTTTTGTTCCTCACCACAGCTGTAGCAGTAGCAGCTCCTAGCGAGGCCCAGCTCAGGATCAAAGACAGTGCAACGAAACCCATGATCCTGCAGGAAAAATGCAAATGGGAGCGGGTGTAGGGTGGGGAAGGAGGAGGTGTGGGGTGGGGCGGGTGAGAGGGAGAATCAGATGTAATCAGTATGTCTTTGTACCAGCGATCTTCAGCCCCTTTTCACCCAGTTAATTTGATTTATTCTTTTGGCTTTTACTTGGAAATTGTTCTCCTTCTGCCTGAAGACAGCAGCTTAACTCGCACAGTGCACCGAATATTAGACCATGCAGCGGAAATTCAATTTATTATAGTGTGATATGATGATAAATTCATTCTAGATTCCTCGCTTAATTCACTTGTTAGGAATAGATTAAAATATATTAAAAAATCTATTCAGAAATATGTTTAATTGAAGCAAAATAATTGTTCAACAGAGGGAGTCCGACGACTTTCCATCTCCATCTCTTTTGTTATTCCTGCTCTGCTGGGTTCCAGTATCTCACTCGACTGCACTTTCTGTCAGCTATGACGCATTCGCTTTCAGTCACCGCAAACTGTCACTGTCAATCAAAAAGTTTGCCATGAGTTGTGGTTCGTCAGCCTCTTCTTTTATCTGACCACTTTTGTCTGAAAGGAGTGACAAGTTCAACGGAGTTTTAACACTGTGGAGGTGCATGGCGGGGGAAAAAAGCATTCCATTATCAACAACAACTTCTTAGAGACCACTGGCAGAAGCATGAGGAAGTGCAGTGAGCGTGAGGTACTGTAGATAAATCAAGTAAAAAAGAGAAAGAATGACCCCCTGATGGATGTAAAAAGGCTTGAAGAGGGCTTCGCTTCTCAACTCACTCCTCGGACCTTCTTGAAAGCACCAATAAAGCAGCCTGAGAGCACTTAATAATTAGTTAAGGGAGCAGACTCATCCTATTCAGGCGATCAATAGGCATTAGTGAGGCCCATCAGAGAGGGATGTGAGGAGCAATCCTGAGCATCATCCGCTAACACTGACACGTACGTTGCACTAAATTGGGCAAATGGGATGGGAAGTCGGGATTGTGGATTTGCTTGTCAGACATCAGTGTTGGTTTAAATTACTGGCTGCAATTTACTAAATCAAATGTTCTTCCACTGACTCTTTCTATTCCTTTCATCGTTTTGGAATCTTCTTTTCTCTCAGCCACTTTGAGCGAGCATGTAGCGGTGCAGAGCTGCCTGTAGCTGTACGTAGAAATGAAAGACAAGCCACTCAGGAGAGAAATAAGGCCAGTGCCTTTGTCAGTGCTATTTGAGGATGTAATACTATCATTTGTATTGTTAATGGAGTGACCTGTATGGTGCCAGAGAGGCTGACTGGTGCCCTGTCTGTCTGCGGTCTACAAGCAGAGGCCGGCAAGAACAAAGAAGCACCTCAAGACAAAAAAGAGTGTTAAAAAAGGCCTCTGAAACAAGATGAAAAGCAAATACCTCCACATAGAGAATGAGGGTACGTACGTGATCAGCAGACACTGAGAGTGTTTCGCCATCCCCAAGCACATGGCCAAGCAGATGACCAGATCCAGGATGAGCAGCAGCAGATAAGTCAGCCATCTACAAGACGGGAAAGTGAAACACCAGTGTAACCAATCACTCACTTTCACTTACAAACAACATAACTCATGCACATGTGCACGCCTCAGGAAGCGCTGGTCCGACATATGTTCAGGGCTGAACATTGAGATCTGTGTGTTGTATATCAGCATTCCTGTCTGCTAGTTAGACCCCATCTGTTTCAGGTAATTTCCAGCTTCTTGGCTTAATAATTCAACGCCACAAATCCATGGACATTAATTTTTAATTTTTCTCTGAGAATGTCCTTCACAGGAAGGGCTCAGCCTGGGCTTCCTGTGTGTGTTTTCTGACCAGCGGAACACAAAGGGGCTCCTGTGACTCATTTCTAACTCCACAAACCCAAATACAAAGGATGGCATACATACAGGATACTTTATATTGACATGGATTGGCTGCGGTGTACCTGCAGCATAATTGGAAATCTGTGCACGAAGGTCAGTAGAGAGGATGATTCTCTCTTTTCAAAAAGAAGTCCAGACATACTCTAATAGACTTTGAAAATAAGACTGGCCATTCCATTCCAAAAGGGCATGTGAATGGAGGAAAACACTAAAAAGAGACTGCACTTTACCTTTTCTGCATAAGCATCGCTGTGGTATTTTTTGAACAGAGGGACAGGGATGAATTCAGACACAGAATAGAGGAGGATATAATATTGGAAAACTGTAATGGAGATCTTTTTTTTTTTATTTGCCCTGTTCAAATAACACTGGAGTGGCCGTAACATTTGCTGTTCATCAATAAAACCCTGCTGCAGGCTGCTCATAGCCCAACGGCTTCACGAAATCCAATCAAGACCCAGGAGATTGGTGTCGGACAACTGCAGTCCACAAAGAATATCTGGTGTCCGGATGGAAAGAACACACTGTGGGAATATGTTTGTATGAAATTAATGATTGGAATATTGTATCACCACCAGTGTTACAAAAGTGGTTATTTGTGCTTTGTTGTGTCAGGAAGTCGAGACACTTACTGTTACTGTAACTACAACAAAAGGTACAGAGAAAATTAAGGAAAGTTATGTAGGTTATATATCAAGTTTTCAAATAATCGAAATACATTTTCAACAAGAGGTGGTCTAAGACTGCCTATCTTGTGCATTAGTAGGAGGTACGTGACAAACACAGCTTTCCATAGACACAAAGAAATGAGCCTCGTAACAAGCAAACAAACAAAAAGCAGAGCTGTTACTTATCTTGCTGCACATGGTTACATAAGTAAGCAGAATGCATATTTTTTCTACATATTGAGTGGAAAGGCTTCATTTTAACTGTGGCCACTGCAGCACTGGTGTGTGATCTTTGCAAGATAAGATCTCCATAACAGTTTCACATATTTTTTTGCCAGTAGATTTAAACTGAAATCAGCAGTTTTTGGAAGAATATCGCTAACTTGTGTGATGACCTTCACTGATCAGGGACAACATTAAGACCACCTGCATAATATTGTGTTGATCCTCCTTATGCAGTCAAAAATGCTCTGAACCATTGGACATGGACAAGAGGACCTCTCAGGGTGTCCTATGGGGTCTGGAACCAGGACCTTGGCACTGGATCCTTTGGGTACTCTGGCTTGTGCAGTAGGGCCTCTGTCAATCAAACTTGTTCCACTGCATCCTGTTGATGCTTGATCACAATGGCTTGTAGGAAGTTTGGAGGTCAAATCAACATCTTGGCCGATTGTCATGTTCCTCAACATGTTTCTGATTGTTTGATGTTGTTTCCATGTGGTGGGGTGCATTTTCCTGCGGGGGTAGGTCAGTGACATTTGGGATTTCCATTTGCATGAGGGAGTGTGCTTGTTGTGGGACAATGTTTATTTGGGTGTCTAAGTCTGATTAACATGGATGTTAAAATCCAAGGTTTTCCAGCAGAACACCACATAGTACCAATATCATCAATGTCATGTTCCCCTGTCAGTGGTCATAATGTTGTGGCTGATCAGTGTATGCCACAGAAATCCTGTTGCAGGACACGCCATCCTAAACCTGTCGTCTTTTAGTCAAATTGAAATGACTCTACAAGCACAGTAATTAACAGACTGTGAATGGTGCAAACCTTGGGGCCCAACAGCATAATGAAGTTTTATGTACTCAAAAATAAAACAAGCTATTGACGCTATTAAATTGCACTTTACCTTACATTCCCCACTTAACTTACAGTTCTGAGCAGCAGCCTTTCTAGCCTCATAAATTTGCTTCTCGAGTTAATTCTGGATATTTTATTCGTTTGGTCTGCTTTATTGTTAGTGGGTGTGTGTTTAGTTTTTTTTTTCCCCACTGTTTATTAAATTGAATTTTTGGCCCTTTTTTTCCTCAGTCTTTGAAAAGAACACACTTCTTGAAAAGACAGCGACATCAAAATAATAACTGCAATCAATGTGAGCAACAGTCTGCAGGTAAGGAGATCATTTATGGTCTAATAGTCACTCTGCCATGCATAACATTCTGTGAGAGCAATGTGTATTACAGCTGAAACTGCACAGTGGGAGATAAGCTCAATTTCAGCTTTCATTTATGTAGCAATCAGGAAAAATAGCTTTTCCGGTCTGTGTTCCGGAGGGAAGATCAATAAAATCCCATCTGCTCTGTGTCTGCTCTGCATCACTTATAGTCCCATTCTGAGCAGCATGTTTACTCCAGCCACACACAGAACAAAATAAAATAATGTCCATCGCCCCAGGGGGGTCGGGAAGGCTCCACCCACCTGTAATACTCAATGGAGGCTGTCTGGTCCGCAATGGCTGCCAAGTCAACATTGGTTTTGCTGATGTCTGGCAGAGCAGTCAGCTCACGGATGACATTGTTGACCATGAGCTGCATGAAGCGCAGAGCTTGGAGGTAGTCGGCCCTTGTAGCAAATATTTCATCCAGGCGTTCAAGGTGTTCTTTAAGTCCAGTTTCCACACCGCCCCGAGATCCTGCAACCTAAAAATAAATAAATAAATACAAAACAAATAGGGAAGGAAAGAAATGAAAGACAATCGGATAGGTAACAGAATAATGGAGGGGGGAGGTGAAGAGGAGTCAGAGGGAAAATAGGGTCAGAATGAAACAGGAACATAAATAAACCCATAAAACCAGATATTCCTTTTTTAAAAAAGCCAGATTGAAAATATAGAGAGAGGTGAAAGAACCAAAGGAGCACTCCCCTGAGAAAAGATTAACTTTTCTCTTCAAGCGTGTGTTTTATTCAGATAAACAATGTTAGAGTGGAATACTGATAACAATACCAGGGAGACCCGTTATCACAGGGGTCTTTGATAGTGAGAACAGAGTGGGAGGAAGCATGGCGGAATAGTAAACACATTTTACTTTTTTCTGTTTGAACGAAAACAATGTAATGCAGTAAATGCCGGCACTTTCATAGCATGAATAGAACCAGAGACAAGTTCATTTTGGCATGGATGCTGACAGGTGGGGGAATGAGAATCACAGCCACATTGTTTTAATAGATTTTTTTTTTTAAAGTAACATTAAAACCACTGAAAACAACCTGAAACTGAAAATATAACACCAAAAAACTTTTCATTTCAGTGATTTTTTTTTTGGACAAAGTGGTTTCACAACTGTAATAAACAACAATTTGACATTTTGGGAAATTTGATTGTATTCTAAATGGGGAGGTTGATATCTGTCTGTTGAATAAAAAGGCTACATCTGGTTCTTCTTCGCTTAGCTTAATAATAAAAACAGGGGAAAATGGCATCACATCTGCTATTTTTCAGGTGGGTTTGCTCCCAGCTGTTTCTGGCTACAAGTCTCTGGAAATTGCCTCAGATGCAAGATATACATCGATCAGGCATAACATTATGACCACCTGTCTAATATTGTGTTGGTCCCCCTTATGTGCTCAAAAATGCTCTGAATCATTGGGCATGGACAAGAGGACCTCTCAGGGTGTCCTATAGGGTCACATTTTTCCATGTGGTGGGGTGCATTTTCCTGCAGGGGTAGGCCAGTGACATTTGGGATTTCCATTTGCATGAGGGAGTGTGCTTGTTGTGGGACAATGTTTATTTGGGTGTCTAATTCTCATCAACATGGATGCCATAATCCAAGGTTTTCCAGCAGAACACCACATAGTACCAATATGATCAATGCTGATCACTTCACCTGTCAGTGGTCTTAATGTTGTGGCTGATCATTGTAGTCCAGCAAAAAACAGAAGAAGCAACATAATTTGTGAACTTTAAAGGTCCTTGCAAATACAGGTGAATTCAGTCACCTTTACACAGAGCCAGGATAATTGTTTCCCCCTGTTTCCAGTCTTTTTGTTAAATTCAGCCAACAAGACACTGCCTGTAAAGTGCCATCAGTCTTCTTTTATTCGTAAATGATCATCACCTAAAAACTTCGGAGCTCACATAAAAACAACAAGGATTTCATCAAGAACGGCGCTGTTTTAACCGATCTGTTCGACTTACAATTTAGCAGAAGACAAACGCACACACCAACCACAATGACTTTGCAGGAGCACTTAACTGCACTCTGTATTCTCATCCACGGCACTTTGCAGCAGTCCCACTTTCTTTATCTATTATCTTCTCTCCCATTATACACACGACTTCTTCGACAAACTCAAGAATCTCGAGTGAGACTGTTCATTCCCGCACTATGAAAACTCACCACAAAAGAAGATAAAACTGTATCTCTGTCTCCTTGACACTATACATTTCAAACAGCCTTGATTAAATTTTACTGAGTCGATGTTCCTGATGGTTTGTAAGTAAGACCCCGGAAAGAGTATCCTGGCGGAGATGCAGCACAGATACAGGCCCATCCTCCACTTCAGCAATCCCAAGGGGTTGAGTGTGTGATTGCCAGTAAACTGCTCTCACTCCCCACCACTATGTTCATCATCCCTCACAGTTCCTGCCACAACGCCTAAAATCTTATCTGCAAGCCAGTCTGCCTGACTGTGAGAAATGGGATCCATCAGCTAGCTGCTCTGGGTGATCCACATTTCCCTAATCTGGACTGTCCCGTCTTCCTTTAAAATGGATTAAAGCTCGCTTTTACTGAAAGCGGGTCACAAGGAGGATTCTCCATATTGGATACGCCTGTTAAATGAGACTGACTGATTCGAGGCTCACAGCAGCTCTGCTCCAAATGCCAATTTTACATGCAACTGAACTGTCCTGCTTAATGCTTTTGGTGATTTTTATACGAGATTTACTGTAATAACTGTGACTATAAAACAATATATACTATCGCGGCACTTTAAAGTCATGCAAGGTTATACAATGAGAAACGGGACCCTGAGGAGAGACATTTAAAGGGAACTGATGTACGGCGCAGAAAATGGCAATCATTTTGTTCCGAGAGTCACGAGACAGCTTTCACTTTCAAAAAAGAAGAAGAGCCATATGTAAGAGAGTAACCACGGTTCTAAATTGGAAACAGGCATTTTTGATATAGTGTGATTGCCATGTTTTCTCATCCTTTATTCCCTGGCAGCACTGAAGAGCCCTTAATACTGCAACCTGAACGCTAGAAATATGACTGAAATATTGAATGTCTGCGAACAATCAAAAACCCCCTTCAACAGCAAAGGCAGGATGGCCCTCCTCATCAAATTTTTCCTTCTATGACACATGATAATCCCTTGCGTGAGAGTGCATATTTTATCATGAGGGGAGCCATCAGGAGAGCCATACAGCTCAGATTGCAAGTCCCCAACCTCTCCGGAGCCTCGAGACGGAGAGATTTGGTTCGCTCCTGTTCCTATTTACTTTGCTTCGACAAATGTCTTTAAGGCTTTAAATTAAAGCAAACTACTCCGGTGATTACTTTTAAACCAAGTTAACAGAAACATAAATGAAAGGTGAAGGAAAAGATTTGAGGAAACACATAAAGAACAGTAGAGAGGTTACTATAAATCACAGAACTAAAACACACACCAAAGCATCTTTGGCTTGTTCGGACGGCCAGCTCATCAGCTCTGTAAGTGCAGGACATGACATCAAGCTGTAATTTTGCATGTGAGAAAGCCTTAGCATCCCCGGGGAACATCTATGCTTCTCATGCTACCATGGTATACATCATGCTATAGGAGCAAATCAATACTAAGATACCTAAGGAGAAAGTCCATAGTAAGGATGCAGAATCATCACAACCCTTGCCCAGTTATTTATTACACCAAGCTGAAAACAAAGCAGTTGGATACAATAACTTTGAAATATAGCATCTACTGCTTTTATGAAGGTTATAGTTTTCAGTTTTTCTTGAAACCCCTTTTGAAGGTGCGTTGATTTAACTTAATGGACATTTTGGAGGTTGTAGTTTGTAGTGCTGCTGAATAATAGCGCATTATCGTGAGAGATGTTTCTGCTTATCTACAGTGAATTGTCAACCACATATATAGTAAGTGTGGCTGACAACATAGATATTTCTCAGTGTAATGCCCCATTATTCAGCAGTGTTGCAAATTACAACCTCCAAAACGACCATAAAGTTGAATAAACACACAACTGGGTTCACGAATTTTCTGTATCTCCGCGAAGGCAGACTAAACCGAGGGTCCAAAACGACCATTAAATTGAATTAACACCTTTCGAAACAGCTCTAACAATAAACCAAAAATGAACACATTTATAAATATATTGGTTTACTGCAGGATGTAAAAATAAAGCACCCATCTTGCTAAATCTGTTCTCTCTCCGTGTACGGTGATATTCAGCATACAGAAAGCATACACTAATCTGTTTGTGTCCATACATCAATGCAATATGTGTGCATATGAGCGCTTTAAGTGAATGTGTGATGCCGACACACAAACACACGCATGCAGTCCAGATAGCAAGACCGAGCGAGATGGAAAGAGGAGAGGCTTAACATCCATTAGTGCACTGCAGATGGGAGTTAATCCTCTTCTTGCTCATTGTGATTATTGCTTCTTGCAAGGCTTTCCCTGTCCCTCCTCCACCCCTAAGCCTCCAAAATAACTTCTCTGAATGCAGGTCAGGAGTTGCACAGAAATATTCCCTATTTACAAATCCCGAGACAGCAGTCACCTCAATTCCTTCACTGCAATGAAAAGTGGATACAGACCCCCTGTTGTGCGGCGCTGCTTTGAGACAGATGTACACCTCATTATTACAGCAGGATCAATGGTGTCTACCAGCTGTAAAACAGTGCTTCCAAGCAGAGCCAGACACTAAGCCACGAGATGATCGCACTTTTGCCACCGATTGTTGGTAACATAAGTATGGGGTGAGCATTTATTCACAACAAAATTAGTGTTCTTGTTTTACACAACTCTGACACTTTTATCCCCCGGTCAGCTCACACTGAATCTGCCGGAAAATTGTTAAATTACAACGGTTATAGATAAAAATCTTCAGAGACCACGTTTAATGCTTATGCTGTTATAATTGTAGACTGTCGAGCAAAGCTTGGCATTCATTCCCTCACCAGATTGTTGATGCCACCCAATGTGTGATTGGCATTGTAGAGTGAGTAGGTCAGCTGGTACACTCCGTCGTTGGTTTCGCTGTTCCCATAGAAACCCACCGCTACAGCCGAGCTGCGAGAAAAGGGAGGAATCGAGATGAAATAAATGAGTAAATAAACACAGTTAATTTGCCGTGTGCTTTATCATGCCTCTTCTTCACCATGGACTGAATGAGGTTGTTTACAGGGCGATAAAGATAAAGGCGTGCTATTCGTTATACCACAGAGAGCAAAAATGTTTAGAGGGAACTAAGAAAAAGAAATCAAGAGCAATTTTCATCCCAGTTTTGTATTTGTAAGATGGCTTAATGAAGTATGCCTTAGAACATTTTCTTTCTGACTCTGCTTCCCTCACTCATTTCTTCCCCCTTGTTATCATAAGGGCTGGGATGTTGTGAAACTGGAGCAGTTAGAATGAAAAAAAAAAAAAGTAGATGTCTATATATGCTATGCGTTTAACACACTAAACCTGCAGCAAATCTGAATCAATTCACAGCTAAATCCACAACAGAATTCTGTTTGACATCTGAAAATGTGCCCAGGTGGAATACACAGAATCCCCATTCCTCACCTTGCTGCAGCCATTCTGAGACTGTGTCTGAGGCTCTGTAATAGGAAGGATTATTGTCCCTCCTAACCCCCGGTGCCAGTGGACCCCTGCTGCTAACAGTCCACACTACCATGAGCAATGGTACAATTTCACCATACTCGATTGCTGTAACGTCACTCTACACAAAGGTTGGAAGTTGGTCACACTTTTGACCGCGCTGAAGGGATAGCAGGAGAGCAGAGCTGAACTGTTGTTTCTGGGATACACCGTGCACACACACACATACACAGAGGTAAACTGAGTCCTAGTTTACTCTCACAGTGACTCGTATATTGAAGACTTTTAACCATCTGTGCTGCTAAAGTGCGAAAAACATCAAACACAAACAGTAAGGCAGACACAGTCAAGGCTACAATCCTCTCCTGTGAAACAAAGTTAAGTTAGTAGAAGTTTGATTAGTGGATGTGGTGTGTTATTTTTAATTTAGAGTCCAATATATCCTGTCGGGGAGTGTGTGATAACAGTAGCTTGAATTCCCCAATTAAATTAAAGTGAATTCAAATTAAAAGATGAGAGCGAAATCAAACGATAAAAGATCATCACTCCACATTAAACGGTCTTCATTAGGACACATATTTTTAAAATTTCACCAAAAAAAAAAAACGGCCGCGTTGTGCTTATTTTCTCCTCACTTTCATGTGAAAAAAAATATGCTATTAGCTCTGTGGTGCGACTTGCTGCCCAGGTGTTTCCTTTTTGCATGGATTGTTCACATATAAAAGAGCGGTGGGTGCAGTGCTTTCATTTCATTCTGTCTTTTATGTGTTGGGATTGCAATCTGAGCCAGGAGGCATAAACCAACACCTGAGAGCTGACTATGACAGAAAAACAGCTCATCTGCAGGACTAGAAAACATTTAGTTTTGTCTGTATGGTTGTAGAACTACACCAATCAGCCACAACATTCTGACCACTGACGGGTGAAGTGAATAACACTGATCACTTTGGTACTATGTGCTGTTCTGCTGGAAAACCTTGGATTTTAACATCCGTGTTGATGAGACTTAGACACCCAAATAAACATTGTACCACAACAAGCACACTCCCTCATACAAATAGAAATCCCAAATGTCAGTGGCCTACCCCCGCAGGAAAATGCACCCCACCACATGGAAAAAACATCAAACAATCAGGAACATGTTGAGGAACATGACAATGGCCCAACATGTCGATTTGACCTCCAAACTTCCTACACCCCATTCTGATCAAGCATCAACAGGATGCAGTGGAACAAGTTTGATTGACAGAAGCCCCACTGCACAAGCCAGAGTACCCAAAGGATCCAGTGTCAACGTCCTGGTTCCAGACCCCATAGGACACCCTGAGAGGTCCTCTTGTCCATGTCCAATGGTTCAGAGCATTTTTGACCACATAAGGGGGACCAACACAATATTAGGCAGGTGGTCATGATGTTATCCCTGATCAGTGTATGCATCAAAGAGTTGTGCATTAATCTGTTTAGTTTCCTTTGCATCTCCAATAAAAGGCGATTCAGATGTAAAAATGTAAATAAAATGTACATGCATATAAATAGTGTGGAACAGGCAGTCTCACTTTTGTCTCATTGTCACGTTTAAGTCAAAACATGACATTTCACTCAATTTTAGTTAATTTTGGACGACACTGTAGGTGTGTGTTTCTTTTAAAGTTCACCCGAATCCCACAGCATGTCTTCCTCCAGGTATAATGAATAACACTGCCTGTTTCTTTCCCACTGAACTAGCTCCCTCTGGTTATGATTAGGGGCACCGGGGGCATATTCTATTCAATCCAGTCTGAGCAGAAGAATAAAACGAAATAAAATAAAATATGATACAATTACAGTAATCTTGGCAACCCAAACTGCATGGACGTGGTTATAAAATTACTTCATTCAGCTGGTTAAAAGAAACTTAATTTACTCCATTTATTCTCCAGAGGTCAAGAATAATCATGTGCGGAAGTGCGGCGGCTCTTAAATAGAAAAAAGGGATTTAGAGTTCTACAATTCAACAGAGATGTAATTTTTTCTCAAATATGACACTTAATTAAAAGCTGAAAGTGACTGAAAGAGTCATGACAAACAAATGGGTCCTTTTAAATGACACGAGAGGAATTACTGTATGTCTCTAACCATTTTGTCTAATAAACACCCCGCGACACAGAAAAAAGCACAAAAACATGTACAGTCGGTGTCTTATTTCACACAAGAGATTTGTTGTTTCTATTTTTCATTGAATCCAACTTTCTGAAATGTTCAGTTAAACTCATCTAGGTCAGAACTTCATAAGAACACGCAAGCTTCAACAATGAAAACCTATCAAACCTTAGCGAATGTCAAGTTTTTTTTTTTTACCTTATTAAACTGTCCACATGGTGTTGCTGATATGCTAGAAGACACATCATGAGCAAAAAAAGCAGCCAGTACCATGGCTGAGCTTTTCTGCCTGGAAACTGCAGAGTACAGTCTCAGTCTCAAAAACATGGATTCAGTCTTTTGGGGTTATATGTGTAACAAACCTAAGGAACTAATCCTGCCAACTTGTGAGGTTTGACTTCCTGTATCATTAATCTTTCTTAGAATCGGTTTATAGTTCAAATACATATGGCAATGTACACAGATCAGGCGTAACATTATGACCGCCTGCCTAATACTGTTTGGTCCTCCCTATGTGCTCAAAAATGCTCTGAACCATTGGGCATGGACAAGAGGACCGATCAGGGTGTCCTATGGGGTCTGACACCAGGACGTTGGCAGTGGATCCTTTGGGTACTCTGGCTTGTGCAGTGGGACCTCTGTCAATCAAAACTTGTTCCACTGCATCCTGTTGATGCTTGATCACAATGGTGTTTAGGAAGTTTGGAGGTTAAACCAACATGTTGGGCCATTGTCATGCTCCTCAACATGTTCCTGATTGTTTGATGTTTTTTCCATGTGGTGGGGTGCATTTTCCTTTAGGGGTAGGTCAGTGACATTTGGGGATTTCCATTTGCATGAGGGAGTGTGTTTGTTGTGGGACAATGTTTTTTTAGGTGTCAAAGTCTCATCAACATGAAAGCCAAAATCCAAGTTTTCCATCAGAACACCACATAATACCAATATGATCAGTGTTATTCACTTCACCTGTCAGTGGTCAGAATGTTATGGCTGACCAGCAAATATACAGCTTGATATAGTGTAGTGTAGTTTTATAGTGTAGGTGAGCTGGCGTGCTCAGACTTTGTAGAGTTACATCTGAGCCACTTTAAGGCATAAAGGGGTTGTTTTCATGGAAATGACACTTGTAAAATATGTAACTTTATTACATGGAGATGAGTTTTTAGGGATTCAATCAGTGAAATTTTATCCAATGGAAGCAGGAATCGCTGCATGTGTTATTTTAATCCACTAAACTTCACCTGTAATAAAGTATTAGTAAAGTCTCTTCATCCTCATATTTATTCATGGCTAGATTATTTAAGTGGGCTGCCGTATGAGGTACTTTATTTGTTAAACTGAATTGTAATGAGCGTCTACACAAGAAAGAAGAGAGCTCTTAGCAGCGACTATATGCCAGCGCCTGTTTATCTAAACAGCATCATGCAGAATCACTTAGCATTACAACGGGCCTCGTGTGCTGTCGCAGTGGCGGCGAGCTAATGAAGTTAAAGCCCAACAACGTCACAAGTTTAGACAGATCTTGTACGCAAATTCAATCAAGCCTGTTGGGGACTCATTTGTTCTCTTTCATTTCTGCCAGAACATTTTTTTATATCAAGGGGTATTAAATCATAAGCAAAAGTGCAACTACGTCTGGCGACGCAGCTCTGGAATGTTTTATGGAAGTTCCCTGGCAGTTTATGCTCGCACAAATTGTCAGCACATCCAAAAAAAAGAACATATTTTTTTATGGGGGTGAACTGATAGGTGACGGATTTAGCAGCCTGATCACTGCTGATGATGTGACCTGTCAACTTAGCTCGGAGGAACTACAAATCTGACACTATAATAAAAGACTGTAAGGCAGCCAGCAGAGCAAAGTTATTTGATTCCTGTCACAATCTGATTATAATTGTCCTCCACAGCCCCGTGCTTTGTTCACTGGAGCTTTGATAACCAAATGAACATTAGCTACTGCCTCATCCAGACATCATCTCGATGAATGATTGAACTTTTAGTAGATGGATTAAAAAGTTAATTAACGCCCAATTTAGTAATGTTTTTATATAGAATTATTAGAATAAGGTAATCATTCTACAGCAACAAACACAATGGCTCACACTCACCATATGATGAGACCTGTGACGACAGCGACCCAGGTAACACAACAGGTACTGGGCCTTTTGGTGTCTTCATCTATGTCTTTGCGGCAGCAGCACAAGCACAACAGGAACATTGCCAGAACCAGCAGGCTCAGACCAAGACCCACGGCACCAACACATGCTATAAATATCAGAGACTGAGGCAAAGAAGCAGAAAGGGAGAGAAAAGAGCCAAAAAAAATAAGGATGCCATCTGTTAAAGTCATGATTAAGATGCGATTAAATCCTGAAGATAAGTCAAAAGCTTTGCAGCATATTGTATCATCAAATGTCTGTAAAGATCCAAAGAGCTGTTATGTGTGTGGTCTCGGGTTGTCCCACCAACTGACCCCACCACCCAAAAAGGTCGACCACTGAGCAAAAAACAACCCAACAGTATCAAGCAACACTCATGTGTGGAGATATTTTTCGAGGTCACTGTGTGCCCATCTCATTCATATCATCGACATTATCACTGACTGACTGCGGGACAGAACACAGGAGTTGGTGGTCATGGGGCGAGCACGGTTCACAGAGGACCTCAGTGTTTTCTGCCATGTGCCGTCGTGGAACTCGGACTGTAAGCTTTGAGGAAAACAGCAATGATCCGGGGCTGTGTGAGGGGAGGGCCATGTGACACAACGGCTTTCATTCAGTCTTGTGATTTCTGAGAGCAGAAAACATTTGAAGCCTGAAGGACAGAAACAGAAGAAGACTGATGTGGAGAACGCTGCCAGAAATACCTCGTTGAAATTGCTTGTTTTCGGACACTGTATATGAAACCACATTTCAGACTGGAAAGAAGCAGATACAGAATTGTTAGTGAGCTCTGAGGCAGAAAACCGCACCGTTTATTTGCATCAGATTACCCTGTGGGGCTATTTGTTTCTGAATTTGTTGCATTTCAGCATTGAGGTTATACCACTGTTCCTTCCCTTGTCAAAAATGACCATTTTATGAAGCAAACTTGCCTGTTGTTTTTAGCAGATCTTTTCCCACTGTAGACTCATCAGTCCATCAGTTTCTCTATTTACCCCCATCATAAGACAAATCCCCGACCATTTTGACCCACGCATGTACACTGGTATTGGGACTGGCTTCTACTTTCAGCCTGCTATCAATCTTGTTTACGACAGCCAGGAATATTTTGTGGATTCACAACATTTTAGCTCTCGCTTCATCTAAAAACAAACCAGAGACGAGCATGACCTTGATTTTACTTGCAAATAATTTGCATTGCAAGTTTTAATGCCCACAGGTTCAGAGAGCCAATGTCTGGCTGACGAAGCAGAGCTGTTTCCATGACCGTGTTTGTGGCTAATTTTTCCATTTGAATGACTTTGACACGGTGGCTGTTGTTTTGCATATTCAAACAAAGTCCTTTATTGTTCGAAATCTGTTCCAATTTATGTGGGGCTGGTCCTGCTTTTGCTCTTAGTTTCACGAAACAGGTGATGAAGTCAATCCACAGAGACAGACTGACTTCAAATACACAAAACAATGAATAAAAGATCCTATTGTAATAAACTTATTGTTTAATACAATAAACATGCCATAAACATTACATCAGTTGCTTACTGACATACAGTGCCATCCAAACTAACATCCAAAATTACTCAATCATGCCCAAATTAGAAAATGGAATTAAACAAAGTACAGCTGACGTTACACCCAGTGATATAACGTCAATTGCATCTTGAAGCAAATAGGTCAGTAGAGAAATGGTGCCAGCTGAGCTGACCCACCTTAACTGGCACCCAGGGCAAACTCTTAATCCAATGATTTGCTAATTGTTGGTTTTGGAGGGCACCGCTGAACAGCAAAGTCGCTGTGTGTTGAGTCTGATGGTTTCCAATCTGGTTTTCTGTTGCTACAACTCAGTTCAGACCCGTCACAAGCACAATGCTGCCAGTCACACACACACTCATCTAATTTTCCACTCCACTGTTTTCTAATTAGACATGCAGCCACTTCAATTTCCAGTGGATGAAATGTCATAACAAGGCAACAGATGCATGAAAGAGAGTAAAAAAAGACACAAAACAACCACGGTACAGTCATTGAACTAAAGGTCACTGATCTTTTATCTTCTAAAAAGGATGTTTGTGTAAAGTCGGCTTAAGTGTGTCTGTCTAATTTAATTAAACAGCCAGAATGAGGAAATGTGTCTGTCGCTGCTCTGCATTTTCCACTTTTCCTCAGGAGACAGCAGATCAGCATGCCAAATGAAGAACATGAGTTATTTTCAGGTTTGAGACTCTGTCAGCCCCGCAGAACACCACAGCCTCTGTGACTTGTCAGTGACTGGTGCTCAGCTGAGCCAGTACGGCACTGCTGGGATTCAAGGATGGACTTTGATACGTGAAGACAGAAAAACAGTGCCGGGCCCATATAACAGAAAGAGAAATTCTTGGTAATGTTTTTTGTGTGTGTTGAGAGATGACCTTGATTCAAAGGTGCATGCACTGACACTTGGATGTGCACACAAACACTCCTAAACACTCTGTGTATTACTTGGAGACTCGCGTGAAGCTGGTGAAGTTTTTCAAAAACATATCAAACAACGGATGTAAGGAATCTTTTTCAAGTTCAAAACAAGATCAGCACTGTTACTCTTTGGGTGAATATGTGCAAGGATGGTTTAAATCACATTTGGAAACAGTACTTCCTGTTACACAACAAACGAACACAAGACTTTTATTTGCTGGAATAAGTTAACTAATGTTGACTTCCTGGCTCATGTGAGCTTAATAAGTGGATGTTTATTAAATTTACGCCTGTCAAACTATGCAGCCCCTTTGTGATATAATATGGCTTTTTTGTATTGCAGTACACTTTGGAAGGATGTGTTCAACTTTCACAGACATTTGAACCAAAGAAAAAGACAAAAGTGAAATGAATAGCATAAAGGGATAATATAAACACGTCAAAGCCACAGTGGATTGCAAGTTGAAAACTACGGCAATAATTAAGCAAGAGCATCCAATATTTGCTTCTTTCAAACTGTGTATTTTATCGATAATGGCAGTGGTCCTGCTGCCCACAGTCAGTCCCCATCACGAAACATGAAATTTACATTCACCCTTCAATGGCTGTGTTAATGTGCTCTGGGGAAATTATCATTCACAGTGAAAACAGTTTGCACCTTCTAGTCATGTCTCTCACAATCAAGTCTTACTTACAAAGAAAAAACAGTGGGAAGGGCACAATCACCTCCAGCAGGGAATGTGTTCATAATGGTGTAAGGATGAGCAGTCATCCAGTGTGATTTCAAAACAGAAAAAAAAAGAAAAAAGCCTTAGTTCTGGTTAGAGTGGAGACTGCATGAGTCCAATAAAGAACAGTCGGGTGAATATACCCAGCTGAGTGTTAAATCATGTTAAAGACATAAAAAGATTTGTCAGATCTCACAAAGAAATGTGCAAATACTTATATAAAAACACGCTGTTGAACATTATTGTTTACCACGTGGGGTACTTCACTGCCACTGCAGTTAATACAGATCATGTGTTATCATGTGATATCTGCGGGACATTATGAGGTCTGGGTTCTTACTTCCTGATACTGGAACCAAACATCTCAGCCAGCGACAGTGATGCGTCTCAGAGTGACTCAAAAGAAATACAGACTTTATCACTCAACTTAGTTTGTCTTATAAGACTTTCTGTTGAAGTGTACATTTAAATATGCTTACCACTCTTTTTGAAAGTCAGTGATCCACAACACGACATAGTTTATTTATTTTCTTTTTTTTTTCTGATGAGGTTCTTTGGAAAATACGTGCGCTTTTACGCACAAGTACAGTTACCAACCTGCTGATAGCTCGCCTCCCCCGGTTTGAAAGTGTTGTCGACCGACTGGAACAAGAAATTGAAGTGAGGGAAATTGTGCAGCCAGTATGTCCACCACGGAGCGACGTAATCAAGCCTTGCAGTGGCCATTACTGCTTTAAAAGTCAATCCAGCAAAACTGCAGCCGACGGGCTTCCCTTTGAGAGCCTGGCACTCAAATATTCCAGGGTTTTTGTGAAAAGCAAAAATAAAAATAGAACAATAATAAAAAAATAAAAATAAAAACACCGCGACCTCAGTGGAGATTAAAATCACCACAGAGCCTCAAAACCAAAGTTCTTCTTTTGCCATTATACCTTCAGAATAAGACTGAATGTCGCTTCTTTCCTCTCCGGTTCCCATAGTTGCGCGTAAACTGCTGAGTTGCACAAACTACTATAAAACATACAGTGCGGGTCAGACAGGCGTTTGGATCCGAGACACGGGATCGAGTGACGACATGAACCTGCCTCCTTGAACATAGAAGGCGTGTCGAGCACTTTTGAGTCGAGGCCCACAACATTCACTCATCACAGTCAGGCATTACGCACGCCTACAGCATTACGCATTGGAGGAGTTTTATCAACTAAGATAAAAATAAATGTAAACAGTAAAGAAGCTGCGCAAACTTCCAGACTACATTGCTCCATAATGTCAGTCACCTGTAGGCTCTTTTCCACACATATGAGGAAACATACTTTTTTTTTCTCGCCAAGAAAACTCAAAATACTTTTTAACGCAGTATAAAAACAAAGCAGCTCCATCTGGTCTCAACTTGTAGCCGCTGGTTGAGATGCAGGAGCGCTCGGTGCACTATTTATGACTTGCGCTGTTAATGTCTGACCTCTTGTGGACAATGTGGCGCACTGAGGTGAACAATAATGAGGGTGGTAATGAGGAGCTGCAACCTTTAGTGCGGACTGTTGGCTTCTGCTTTTATTTGCAGTGTGATGGCTGTTTTTCAGCGGTGGAAGCTGCATTCACACCTGCATCAGGATCACCACGCCAAGTGTAATAAATGTGCAGGGATTCATTTGGGAGTCTGGAGTGGGAGAGAACATTATATTGAGCTGGCCACTGCACGCACATGGCAATGGCACTTGAATATACAAACGTCTTTTTGATCAGTGGTATGCACTGTACAGCCACTAAAAGCATTTTTCTGCAGCGTGGCATGCAGATGCTTTATCTTCATCTGCAGAGAGGAAAAAAGGTTTGGAGGTTGGACAGCAAGGATGATAACTGGCACTGGATGCCAAGGTTTTGAAAGTGCAATTAGGAGCATGAGTGGGGTTACAATCGCCTGCTTATATGTGAAGCAAAGTGTTGACTCCTGGGGAGAGCCTGGTGGTGGAGGGAAGCTGACACCAGCCAGTGTGCTGATATCATGTCTCAAAGTGTCGCTGAGCGGAGTGAAACATGTTGTCTACACCCTGGCAAGATGGAGGGCATACAACATAAGAAATGGATGCAAATGCAATGCTTATCAAGCAAATTGATTGCACAATATTTCAGTTTAAGACTTATATGAAACATATACCGGCCGAACAGTAAAGTTTATATGCATTTTTTAATGTCGCAGAAATGATTGGCACATTTCTTTTAATTCAATACTATTGTCAGCTCCCTATAAATGGCCTAATTTCTTTTATTTAAAGCTTATTCCATTTCTATCGATTGGCAATGCAGACCAGAGTTGTGTATCCCTCAGCAAACAAATGTAAATAGCAAGCCTTGGGAAATCGACCAAATAAAATAACCCACCGGTGGATAAAAGAGAAGATGAACATATGTCAAATGCATTTTGCCCTGAGGAGCAGTTGTTTTATCTGCATGGAGTGCAGAGGGGGGGTTTTGCTCACGAGCAGAACCTCCCTGGTATCATATGGCTACCGCTGTAATTATTTGGATGCTTTGATGCACCTCCACGGCCGGATTGCCAAGAGAGTGTGCTCTGAGTCTGAATACTCGGAGTAGGTGACACTTGAAATGCACTGTGTGAATATGAATTTTTTGACTGTGCTCTGCATTGGCAAATAGTTGGCTCCCAGGAAACTCTCCGGTGATTGCCGTGCCAATCACTCTCAGTGTTTGAACCGTGGGGACCAAAGTGGGGAAAAAGGAACAAAATGAATAAAAGCACCTCTGTCTGTGTCTCTCTAATTCAGACTGCATGTATCAAGTCTGTTGTACTCTTGGTGCAGACCAAACATGTCAAACTAAATCAGGCTAAAACTGTATGAAGTTAGGCCACTACATACACAGAAGTCCCATTATTTTTGTGCTGTTTATAGTTAGGCAAATTGATGTTCTGAGTCTAATTAAACTTTGATGAACTGAAAATAAAGATATCAAGTGAGTGTATCCTTGTAAATCAGTGGAAAGTACTGCTCTGGGCTGCCGTATAACTTGCTGAGTTAAGGTGTTACCATGTGGGCACAGGTCGCCAGCAGCGATCATGAGTTCGAGTCCGGCTCATGACCCTTTACGGCATGTCTCTCTCTCTCCCTCTCTCTCTTCTCTACCCCCTTTCGTCTCTCTCGCTGCCAACACACAGCATTCAACACTTCAACACACAGTCAATGAAGGTGAACCATTAGGTGGCAGCCCAGCACTTTTTCTGCAGGGCTGAGAACCTAATGCATCCCCACTGTCCACCGGTGTCCTCTGGTTGCACATCTGCAAAGAAGAAGCAAAAGAACCCAATCCATCACCGCGCGGAGCCCCTTTGTGCATATTGCTGTCCGTGAAGTGTTAATAAAAGTCAAATAAAGATCTAATTCTAATGAACTGCAGTTTATAGATCGCATCCGTTGCTTTTTCGGGCCTTTCATCAGAAGGAGTCTCTGGGGTCAGCCATTTGGGCACTGATGTTAAAGGAAATACATATCAAAGGGGTCTTTGAAGTCGAGTAACTGCACGGTAAAAGTGTGAAGGAATAAAGTCATATAGTGAGTGACATCTCTCAAGGTCAATAGTATTCCAACAACTCCATTGTAATGTTGAACAGAAAGCTTTTAAAATAAAAAGGAGAAAAAACATCTGCTGAATTTTAAATCGTGGGGCCAAATACTCTTGCAGGTGATACTCCAACCTTGACTCTGTGGGCAACCACAGATCACCCAGAGCTCACTGCGGCTGCATTGAAAATGATTTCACACCTCTGACTTGAATTGCAGAAATTTCCGATTGGACTTTTCTATGAACCCGCATTTTTTTTCAATAAATCTTGATGCCGAGTTTATATAGTAAGAAATGCATGTGATTGTCCTTACATCCGTGTACACAACTCGGCTGTCAGTGCCAGTGGTTTGCAGATGTTATAGTCGCGGGTGGGGGGAAAAAAAGAAAGAAAGAAAAAGAAGCACTCTCCACAGTCCTTGTAGTTATATAGCTGTTGCTCCTTCCTCATCATGTGCTCAAGTGTCCTCAACAAGCACTGGATTTACCTCCTGATTGACTGTCTCCATAACAATCACAGGGATGATTGGTTCATTTAAAAGTGTTTTGAAGAGGCTTGTGCCCTATCTCCCGCTTCCTATACTACTGGGATCCTTCCCGAGCCGTAACAGTTACTGCTCAGTGAAATGTGGAAATTTGTTGTATTGGACTTTTCCCCCTTCATGGTTATTGCTTTTTTTTGGATTTGTGACTCAAATCCCCTTGCTCTAGTTTGAGTGATTTATACATATGAATGAAGATTTATGCCTGAGAGCTCAATGTGCCGGTATTATCCAATCAAACTGGGCTGCTCAGTGGCTCCTGAGATTGCATTAAAGTGTAATATCAATGCAGCAATCCTCGGGTTATTGCCACTTTGAAATACCCAGGGTCCTTCTGATACTATAGCCACATGTTATGCTCTGGGGGGATTTGTCTATTTGGGTAATGTTTCACAGGAGATGGCAGTGGTAAATTAATGAAAAGTTGTGTTTAATTCATTTCATCAATGACTGGATGGAGAGAAAATGAAAGAAAAAAAAAAGAATAGTCAGCAGATGCAGGTGACTTAAAGATAAAGAAATGAAAAGCAAACAGACAATAGAATCTGTCTGTGTGGAAAATTAAAAAGAGCAGGGACTTATTTCCTAGAGTGTCCTTGTGGCGAAACAAACTATATTTATTTATCTTAATGCCTTACCTTAGGTTTCTTTAGACTCCATAAACATATTTTATTGTTTCAGTGGCTTGTAAAATTGCACTTATTATTTGTTGACACTGAGAGCTCCCCTCGCAGAATGGCAGAAAAAAAAAAACACTGCACAGAAAGAGAGGAGATAAATTCTTCAATAGCTTGGCAAACTCCTCTGTGGGGTTCTCTAACGAGGAGAAGGCACAATCCAAAAACATGTTCGCTTTTTATTTTCGTTCCACCACAAACTATTAATGGAGGATTTTTCAATTCCTTTCTGATAAGGAGACTGCCTTGGATCTTTCTATTTTTTTTTTCTTACTCGGGTGAAATTCTTCTGTTTAGTGTGCAAATGCTCGGGGCCCTAAAGAAACCCTCTGGTGTGCAAAACATTCAGAATAGTCTGCCTGAGATCTATCCCTCCAGTGATTCACCCGTGTTGACTGTCTATTCTAATCTGCTTGGTTTTTAAACTCTCTGTGTGGTTAAGCATTTAAAATGAGATTGGTCTTATGTGAGACAGCAGCTTTGATGTCATGATCATACTATTATTTTATGCAGCTGCCCAGTGCTATGAGGGCTATTTCATGCAGTAATGATTCTTTGTGAGGAGAAAAACCCTGAATTGGCATTGGCACATTTTTTCCTTTTTCTTTATTCCCCTGCAGGAAAATGGCTTTCTTAGCCTGCAATTTATCCAATTACGGATTTACAGCAGTGCAAAGTCAACCATATGATACAGCCTAAGTCTATTTTTCAGCCTTTGGAGCAAATCCAATCATTCCAAATGGCTGCTGATGGTAATAATTGCAACAGCATTGTATTGATCTAGTGAGTCCGTGGAGTGGAAACAAAGCACCCTACGAAAGGGAGATGGCACTCTTTGCGTGCGAAAATATTTAGTTTGTTTATCCGGCCTTTTGTGACCATAGCGAGGCATTAAAGTACAGGCTTTAGATTTTATTGGCTGCAAGTGAAGTAAATGTCCCCAGTGCTGCACCAGCTTCCTTTCATTCAGTGTTTGATTGATGTGAAGGTAAAAGATGTACCCTCTAAAATGAACCAGAGAGAGAGAGAGACACAAAAAGTTTTTGCAGATCCTCCTCACACAATCCTGTTCAATCTCTGTATGCAAGTGAAGTTAAATTAATACATTCACAAAACATCAGTGAGGAATAATTCAGATGCTAAACAGACCTCATTTAGGCAGAGAGCTCTAGTCAATACCCTGACACAACTCTATTTACTCCAAAGAAGTTATTTAATCCACATTCATTCTAAAACTGCTTTATTCATCCAATTATTATCAGCTTTTTTCTAATTAAACTGTCGGTGCTGTGCCAACCGGTTTGCTCCAATGTATATATTAGCTTTATTGCTGCCACTTTTTAATAAGTCATCTTATAAGAATGTATAAATATTCATTTGGGATGCACTGTTTTACCACATACCCTCTGGAAAAAAGGCTGCAGGGGTTTGCCAAAAAAAAAAAAAAACTTTCGTAAACAGCACATTTACATTCATAGCTGCAGGTTGAAATTCCTATCCAATTGATTAACATTTACAGAATTTTGCTAATAGCTTATTAGACATTTTCAGATATTCTTGCTTGTGGTTCAGAAATGATCGGTGAAGTCACTGAAAGTCAGCCACGACATTAAAACCACCGTCAGGTGAACTGAATAACTTTGATCGTCTTGCAGTTCATTGTCCTGCTGGGGAACCTCTGCTTCATGTTGATGTTACTTTGACTTTCACCTGGACAGCATCTAAACACCAAGCACACTCCCTCATGGCAATAACCCCAAACATGACAAACTGCACCCCCACAAAGTAAAAACTGCTCAGGAACAATTCAAGGAACAGAACAAAGATAAGAAGGGGTTGATCCAGTCTCCAAATTCCCCAGACCCCAGTCGAGTCCAGCCTCTGCAACAACAAGTCTGATCCACAGAGACACTATTCTACAACCCATGAGAGCCAAAGAATCCACTGGAACATCCTGATACTATACAGGACACCCCAGGAGGCCCAGTGTCCATGTCCTGATGGGTCAGAACTGTTCCGTGGCATGATTGGAACCTACATAAAGACAGCTGAGTGGTTTTATTGTTGAGGGTGATCAGTGTACACACAATAAACCTCTTATTTTTAAGCCTTTCATGAAAGGTTCATAAGCATCCGTTTGGTCATATTCGTTTAGCCTGATGTCATTGTTTTAAGTGACTTTGTTAAATTGTCATCATGATTTTATTCACAAAATGAAAAATCTGCAGACTGACTCCAAAATGTTTGCCCACCATTGAGAACAGCCACCAGTTTAACAGGAAAAACAAGAAACAAAACTGGAGGAGAGTTTCTGTTTTTGAAAGTTTAACCCTCTGAACCTCAAAACTCTCTGCTGGGTTTCAAACACATGTTTAAAAAAAACTCCAATTTATCAGAACTAGAAACTGTAAAAACAGGAAAAAAAATCTCTAGATTATCATTTTTTCAATTGTCATTGAACTCCTCTCTGCAAGAAGCCATTCAGTCTGGAAAATTAACCCAATTTGAGCTTAAAATCATTGTATTTTGCTTCAGAACATATCAGACATAAATCTTTTGCTTAAACCATTCTGTAAAAAAACAAAACATCCGGAGCTCCTCTTTCGTAGCTGTCAAATATGTCTGTATTTGGGTCAAATTGCTCATATCGTCAACATTCTTGGCACTAAAGTGGATTCTGTTTCCTCCTGTGTGGCTGCCTTGCAGCTCTCCTGCTGCAGACACTTGTGTATATACTGTTACTCACCTGTATCAGGCTGTCTAGGAATATTCGTGTTTACGTTGTACTCTCTCCTGTTGCAGCCAGGCTGGACATGATATCAGCTGCTGGTCTCTAGTCTGAATTGGACACCGTTTGTGTGCTTTAGCAATATCACAAAACTAACAGCTGAACTACTGAGGCTTTTTTGATTTGTTTTTCTGCTTGTGGCAATACGAATGATTTGGTTGGCATCTGATTCCTGTTACCACCGACCTGATGTATTAATTATAAAGTACTTGCTTAGTTTATAATCATATTGGCTGCTGTTGTGTGGCTGTGAATTATTATTCTCTCATAGTGTTGATTCATATGATTTTTATATTTGAAGGGGATCCCTGCAGACTAACTGGTGCCACTAGTAGATGTTCATGTCATATACTGGCTTTAGGAACATCTGTCTTTTTATACATTTCCATTTGCATAATTATTTCCCTTTAACACCACCTTCAGTCTCAACATGGCTCTTCGCACTGTTGCATAGGTAGCCGCATTCACCTTTTCGCTGCGCATTTCATGTTCAGCTAAGCTTTGGGGAAATATTTCAGTTCAAAGCAATATGTGACAGCTTGCTCTACCATTCTTCATATCATAATTACATCTTAACTGCTGAGTTCCTGTTCCATAGTTTATGCTGCTGCTCCTCTCAGCCGCACTCACTGCAAACCTTAAGCATATATCCATGAACTGATGGTCATCTGCGGCTTATCGGTGCTACAAAACATTTCATAGAGGAAGATTATCAGCTGCGAGCTATGAATTTTTGTGAATTTAATATGCTTAAGTTAATAATTATCTGCTGCATAGCTGATGCGTCTCCGCCTGATGCTGCATATCAAGTGGGCTGCAGCATTTAGATTTATCCATCGAAATTCATTACACATAGGCCCTCACTCGTTCGTTAACTACGCTGTGGTCTGTATTGCAAAGTGTTTCCCAAAATGATCACATACCACAGTGATTCACACAAGAGGGTCTGTTATCTTTTTTGCACCTTACTTGCTATGACACTCAGTAATGAAATTTAATTACGTACATTTACTGAAGTATTGTATTTAAGTACAAATTAGATGTACTGGTACTGTGAGCATTTTATTTCAGCGCCACTTTCCACTTCTACTCCAACACAAGTGGACCAACACAATATCAGGTAGGTGATGTAATGTTAAGCCTGATCAGTGTATTTAGTTACTTTATAAATTAAGATTTTTGCACACACACCATATGAAGAACTCATAGAATATGATTCTTTGTTTGTTCAAACTACCTGAAACTGTAATGAATAGTCCACTAATCAGCTATTGGTCACCATTTTGATAATATCAGCACAACAATACATGATGAACAAAATCATAAATTGCAGTTGGATACAAAATAGTTCAAAATTAGCTCCACCTCAACCAGCTGCTACTGGTAATCCTATTGTTACACTATTAATAATGATAATATCATATATACTATATAATAGCAGAGCAGTCATAAGAGAATTTTTTCTGCATTAAGTAGATTTTCCAGATAAAACTACATACGTTCACTCGAATTTTATTTGTGTAACTGCTTTCACTTGTGTCTACTTTACTACTTGTGCTATCACTACATTTAATTTAGTAAAGGTTGTGAATCAGTTCTCCACATCTGAAGACTATCACTCATTTTAAAGAGGTTTCTGAGAACGCACTCTCGGTGCAACTTGTTATAAGGTGTGTCGAACGGAATAATGTGCCACTAATAGAAAAAAGAATGAAATTGCCACTCAAATGGGAGAAGCACTGTGAGACTTCCTGCAGAATCACTGTCCTTGACAGTGACGCTGATGATGACTCCTTCTCCGAGAAGGAACTGAACCAACTTCATGCAAGGCTAACTGGAGAGGGCTATCATGGAGAGTAATATTCTCTCTCTGTCAATGACACTTCTCAGCCTGAGTTGTTTCATACTAGCATTATTTTTTTAAGAAGAGAGTGAAAAAATCACAGTTATCTATTGGGCTGGCAACTTTTCCAATATCCACTACTGAATAACCAAGAGTGCTCGTGCTCACACTTGAATGCTAAATTAGACAAGGGTACAAATGAGAGCATTTCAGTGGAACATGGGAATGCATTCCAAACAGCTGACAACCATTACACATAATGGCCCCCGCTAAGGACAAGGTCTCAGATTCATTCGCATGTTAAGTGCTTTGTCTGAGTGACGGATAAGGACGCATTAAAGAATGGGATGTGATAAATGTGACAAACAATAGCGGCGACCCGGTGTGGAGAATGTGGTCGCAAAGTGGAGGACTGATGCCAGGTAGCTGTAATGACTCGGGGGGGGATTGGTGGTGGTGGTGGTGGTGGTGGAGGGGGGTCTTGTGTCTGCTCCACCAAGCCTGGGGTGTGGATCTAGATTATTCCATGGTAGATATGTACTCTCAAAACTGCTGATATACTTCAATGAGTTTAATCACTGAATTTTAAGTAGTTTTGTCTTTGTTTAAGATGCGCTGTATTGTATAATTTGAATAGCTTTGAATTTAAATCAATGGAGTGTAAAGTCAGTGGGTAATTAGACAGATAGGGTTCCTGGTGGAATAATGCCCAACTGTTTATAGGATGTAGAGACAATATATGAAGCCATGTTTAAATGCAGCATGTATACAAATAATGCTACTTTATCCAAGTGTTGCAAAAAATATATAGAAAAAGCCTTTGGTGGAAGCTGTAATTTGACTCTCCCTGCATATCTTGAAGACTAGTCGAGATGTTGCCGCGCGGTTCTTCCAGGCAAATCCATTAGCCTTGAACATGAAAAGTTAAGGTTTCCGTCTTTCAAGCGCAAGGTCATAGCACGCGGACGGCGGTGTCCTACATGGCATATTTTACATTCCAGGGGTCTCTGCTCTTCTGCAAAAGGTTGCACTTTTTTATTTGGCAGTGGAGGAGCTGGAGAGTAGGGGAGAGATTGATTTAGTGTGCTTCAGCTACATGGGCTGCTTTTGTGTCTGGCGTTGCAATTTAGATTTAGAAGACAGAGCGGCTGCAATCAGGAAGAGGTGGTAATCAATTTTTCTTGTTTATGTGTGTGTGTGTGTGTGTGTGTGTGTGTGTACGCGTGCATGTGCGTGTGTCTACAGCTGCAGAGAGCTGATCTACAGCCACTGGCAAATGAGAGGAGCATGTAATGATAAGCATTCGGCTTTCCTCGCTGATAGGCAGATACTGACCTCGCTCTTCATTTCACTCCCTCTCGCTTATTGCGACTGTAGATTTTTTGTTTTGTCTTTTTTTTTTCTTCTCACCTTGTATCATACTCATCATTTTTGAGGTGACAGGCAAACACAATTCAGAAACCCACTCTCACTTTATAGGAATACAATTCCAATTTTCTAAAAAATTGCTGACAAAAAAAGACAATTTCTGTGTTTTCAACAATAGCAACAACCTGTTAATGCTCGGTGTTTTCTAATGGATTGCCTTTGTCACTGAATAATAGGGGTTTGTGCTATTTACTTGCCTGAACATTTGCCCTTGTACAGCACGAAGGAAGCTTATCAGAAAAGTTTCACTGAGTACTTTATTACGGCTTGAGGACAGTTGAGGCAGCTGGGTCTTCATTAATTTTAAACAACAGGGCTATTTTCATGGCAGGCATTGTTAGCTGCGGAACATGTTTTCACAGAGCTCAGACGAATCTCTGTGAATGAGCGGGGAAAGATAAATGTGCACGCACTAAAGAGTTAGTTTTCACCTTGAACACGCCATCACTCTTCCTGACTAATTCTCAGGTTCTGTACAAGCGGTTAAGGTACTGGTGCCTGACAGGGAAACGCATGGCAAGGCTGGCATGCAAGTCAAAGATAAATCACTGCATCGCCTCATGAAACTACTAAGCGTTCAAATAGAGCATCACGCAGAGCCGTGCGTTCTTGGAAGAAATCATGAATGTATCTGTGGGGGAATGGGAATAAAAATACTGCAGATAGATACATTTTTCTATATAAGAAACAGATGAATAAGATGTTGTCAAGGAAACAATTTGATTCCTCTTGGATGCAAGTGGATGGAAATGCCTGGTAAGAAGACATCCTGCTGTGGAAGACACCTGAAACCTGGCGTGCTGGCAGCCCCACAGTACCTGTCGCCACTTTGAGTGAAGAGTGAGGTTGCACTATGAGGCCCCCTGTCTGGCTATTAATTCATGCAACTGTCTGGAAGATGAGCTGTGGTGTGAGCGGGAGCATGGCTCTTCCGTCTTTACAGCTGTATTTCAAATGGATGGGCCGAGCGCACAGCTGAGGGGATGAGTGTTTCTCATGAAAGTTTCCCTCGCAATGTGTCATCAGCGCCACATTTTTTTTTCTCCCAGCATTCATCATGGTGTCCATTACCGCTCATTTTCACAGCGGGTCTCAATCACCCTGCTGATGTCCAGTCTAATGTGATGGGCAGAACTAATACAGGAATAAAACCTCCATGGACTATATAACGCCAGCCCAATAATGTGAGTCCCTGATGCCAAGGCCTTTTCTCCTGCCTCTCATTATAGCATGTGTGCTGCACATGGAGGACTGACAGGACACACACACAGCACATAAGCCGGACTGTGATATAGGCGGGGGCGCCTGCAGATTGGCTAGAAATGGTGGAGGTAGTTTATTGTGTGTGAGGACGAGATGAGCCGAACTGATTTTCATTTAATGACCAGCTGTGTGATATGGACTCATGCGGGTGCCCATCTAAAAACATTGGCTGCCGCACACTGGGTGGAAGGAGGGGAAGGGCGGTGGGGGTCCAGGACCGGGCTGGCCACCTTCAGCCTGGAATGGATAATAAGATCTGGCTCCCGCTGACATGAATGGTAAGATTTGGCACAGAGGGTTTGTGGGAGCCGCCTTTAAGGTTGAAGGAGTTGCCACTTTCAATCGGCCGCTCCTGTTTGACGTCATTGTCTGTCAGCATTACAATAAAAAGACCGGAGCTATCAATGACCCTGCAATGCCATACCAGTGCTGTCTTTTTTAATTAAACCTACAATAATAAGTTTTTGCTGTTTGACAGCAGTGGAAAAAGTGTTGTGAGCATTGCAATGACATGCCCTTGTTTGCAAACAGTTGCTTATTTACACATCCAGCAGTCCCGGAAAAGGATTATCATTCATTTAGAGTCTGTTTCTAGGCATTCCCTCTATTTTACCTCCGTATTTGGTCTCCGCTAGCTCCTGGGGGAAATATCTGGACAGTTTTTTTTTCCTAAAATGTTCCACAGTGTTCACCAGCTAATCTCTAATTGTGCCTGTCTAATGTTTGGTGCGGGGGAGATATGTGCACTGTGAGTCTATCAGAGCTTGTTTGAAGAAAACAGCTGCTGTGGCCAAAGGAACAATGCTATGAGAGGGGCACTGAACCAAAACAGTTGAAGTTGCGTGTCTGACAGCAAAATATCGAACTCAAACTCACTATCAAAGTTCTGGAAGGCCGAGGGTTTGTTGCTGCAGATTCAAGAGGCAGTTCACCCTGTTTTCACATTGTCATTTGATACACTAAAAAAATATTGATTTTCTTTAAATATAAGATATTCATCATTTCTAGGTGTAACAGCCAGTCGCAGCCTTGTAAGAAGAGTTTGTAAGAATGTTTAGTGACTTTGTAGTCCTGCTGCACTGTTTATTCCTTCATTTATTTGCTTAGAAATTGCTTCTTGAAAATTAATCCTTTTAAGCTTAGCATGGATGACCTCATCGACCTGAGCACATCCATGAACAGGGTCAAGTTGACTCCCAGTGAAATCAGTTCATTAAAAAGACATTTTACTTTCATCATCTTCAGCTTAATTACAATAATTATAATCTTGACCTTCTGGAGATGTTTTATTATTTCTGATACATTCATTGGGCTCCTGTAATTGAAACAATTATTTCACAGAATGGTTTGCAGTTGGACCTGCATAATTTTTTATTCATTTATTTTCTGATGCATCGTGCTTTTTATTATTGGTTAAAAAAAATCAAGGCTGGGGTCATGGCTAGGGTTTTTTTTTTCACAGTTTTGTGTATTGCATAAACAAAATCCCTCTCAACCATGGCCCATGAATAAGATACAAATATGCCTGAATACAAAAATGCTCTAAACAGTTGCCTCTCATGGTAATTTTCAGTGGCAGAAGTAGGCATCCTTTAAGTTAGAAGTGCAAATGATGTGGACTGAAATGAATATTAACAACAGCACAATCTGCATTTGCAAACAGGTTCACAAATCCTATTCTAAGAACTATTTAAGAAAAAAAATAACTGATGATTTTAAATTCCATTGTTACAGGAAGCATTTGCATAGACTAAACTAACCTAAAGCATTAAGTTAGAAGTTAAGTTAAACAGATTAAAAGAGGAAAAAATCTCTCGCTCCCCCCCCTCTCTCTCTTTATATATATACATATATACATCATCAAAGTTTGACTATGAATCTTAAACCTCAGCATTAAAATACCAGCAAATAAGATGAGACTGTGACTTTGACTGTGGTAATTTCCAATAAATCTGACTGAGGGAACAGAATCGTCCCTTTACAAGTTTATTTTTACCGTGACCTATGGATTTGGGTCTTGAGACAAAGTGATCTGGCTGCAGCAGTCCCTTTGTTTGGAGAACTTCCACCATCCATGAAACTGAGATCTTGGCCAGTGCATTATTGTATTAAATCAGTGGCAGACCTTCGCTTGCAGTTGCACTGTATTTTCTCGATTTGTCATACTAAAAGGAGGGCTGTTCTTGCTTTTCTTCTTCTTATTATTATATCATCTATCCCCCACCCCCACCCCCACCCACAGCCTCCCACCCACTAAATCTGTTGACATGTCAGCTGTGTTACAATCCCAAAACAGCAGATTGCTTCAAGTTGAGGCTGACAGGTTAACCCCATTCCTCCTCCTCCTCCTCCCATGACTGCTCTTTTCAATAGGTCAGATCACAGACCCTCAGGCAGCAGCAATGACTGTTATGGCAGAATGACAGCGTGCTGACCAGCCCGATTCCTTTGAAGCTGAAGCCTCCAGGTCTTCCCCTGTGGTTGTCGAGGCATGCTGGGGTATGCCATAGGTGGAGGAGTCCTGCAGTACCTCAGCTCATTTTGATTAATGGACCTCTCTCTGCCCCTGAGTGAGCAATTATCAGAGGGTAAGCAAAGTCGTTTATCACTGTAACCAAGCAGCAGGTCTCTTCCACTGTCGAAAGTCATACCTGCAGGGCGAAGGGTCTACGTCCACATCCCATTGCTTCCTCACTCCTCCTCCTCCTCCTCCCCATTAACCAGGCAGCTAGCCCACGGTTGACCAGGAGAGTCTGCCTGCAGAAGGTCAGAGAGGTAGAGGCTTACGTGGAATGAAGTGCAGACCATGCTGCTTACGAGTAGATCAGATTTCCCCAAGGTAATTGCTTAGCTGCTGCATTGGTTCTCCTGCCTTCATCAAATTCTAGTCTACACGATTAAGCTCCTAATCAGTCCCATAGCACAGAGTCTAGAATTCACTTTGCAACATGAATGACACATGTTGTGAACAGCGGTTGTCTGTAGCTGTTTGCGGAGGCGTCCCTCTGAGGCTGGAATAAAGTTAAGTCAAACCAATGCAATTTCCATGTTTCTGTTGCATCTTAATGAATTCAGTTAGCAGTAACAATACACACAGGACTTTCTCCTTTAGTACACTTTATGCCAAAGAGGTATGTTACACATCTATTGCACAAAGGCTATTTTTGTACATTTTTGTTTTTGATATTAAGAATACTAAATAAACCATGTGTCTGCACAAACACGGGATCACTGGAACTCAATTCAAAACTATTTCGCAAGAAGCCCGAACACATCACGGTCAAGCGTGTTTGTCAGTTCACACTTAACAGGCTACTTGCCGACACAACTGTAAAAAGTGATAGACTCTATGCACACATACACACTCGCAAAAGCATCGACCTTACTACTGTTAGTGTCCATTAGTGTGACTGACAGTTGGCTCCTGAGGTTTTTGTTAGTATTCAGTGGACTTCATTTTATGTCTAGCTGAAGAAACTCTGACCCCCTCATTTATGCAGAACTTACGAACCAGCCGCTCTTTATCTTACAAATCATTTACAAAGCTACTCTGTATTTTCACACCCAGCATCTTTCAAGAGGTCTAGACTTTCTACCAGTGCAACGCCTCAGAGTGTGCCTGCAATAATTCTGCATTACTTTGATGTTTGCATTAGAGCCGGGAGGACATGTGTTTACAGAAATGGAAGCAATGGAACTGTCTGATTGCCGAGCCCATTTCGGCGCTATCATCACTATTATACACCTGTAATCGCTTCACCCACTGTTAAAAATGCAATTAACAAAATTGTTGTTTCTCCCAGGCACCAACAATTTACCTGAATCTATTGGTCAATTACTAGTTTGTCTTCGGGCTGACCCTGCCGGCTAATGGCTTTGGAGGAAGGCCAGAATCTGATTTCCTTTTAACAGTGTCTAATGGGCTGTCAACCTATACATTATGAATGCAAACTAACTGCGCACAAGCCGTCTCACCACACTATTAGGCCCCGTTTCTATTCATTGATTTCGCTCTTTACTTTTAGCTAATGATTTCCCCCTCTTCTCATGCATGCCAGTGAATCTGTTAAATACTTTCTATTTGCAAAAAAAGAGGACTAGGAATGCATTTGAAGTGCAGAAATTTTGTTTCACCGCCGTGTTATCGAATCACAATGTGTAATGCATCCAAAATGAGCAATGTCTCCGTCACGGGTTATGTGAGGGTCTCTGTCTGTCCACCTGAAAGGAGAACAGAAGGGCTTTCAAGCATGTTTTGAATTGCAAATGACCAATGAATACTGTTACTTTCTTACGAATATGTTTTCAGTGCTGTATTTTGATGCTCGAAGGGAAACCCCTTTAGAGTAAATAATTTACTGCCGTGCGATGGCCATACAGTTTGTTTCCCCACAAGCAAAATCTATCATAGGAAATTTGCTGCTGTGCTCTGGAAATGCTGAAATCTGTGCGCTGCCACCTTGTCTGCCCTCCATCTAACTCTCTCCCCTATATCTCACTGTCTGCATCTTTTGCCGTTCCCCTTGCCCTCATTTTTAACATCTCTGACTGTCTCCTCCATCTGCAGCTCACATCTTTATATCACTCCAATTTTCACACAGTGCGATGGAAATTGAGTGGGAGGACTGGGCTGCAGCATAAGATGGAGGTCTCGGAGTGGACAAAAATAAAATCCAATTTCGACGGGAAAAAAAACCTCATTGCCCCCCACCAGCTGCCCCCTGCCCATCCCCAGCAAGTCTCACCTGCACATCTCTAGAATCTCAAAAACCTGACACGCAGCGGGAGGGCAAAAAAAGAGAGGGACCATGAACCAGCCCATCTCCACTCTCTCACAACTGAGATTGGGCACACACCAATCCCCTCCGAACCACTTTCTTCATATCATAATAGGCAGAGATTTACCAGGTGAAGCTGTGCTCCAAAGAATTTCTAATGCTCCAAGTTGCAAGTCCAGACCTAAAACGGCTAAACAGTTTTGGGGAGTAAAAATTGGAAAGGAGTGCGATAAAGGACTTATTCTGTTTTTGTTTTGTGATGGGCAGAAGGTTTGATTTGGACAGATGAGGAGCAATAAGCTATCATCAGATGAGATCACTTTGCCTGCAGTAAGCTTTGCACACTGATTAGCCACAACATTCTGACCACTGACAGGGGAAGTGAATAACATTGATCATATTGGTACTATGTGCTGTTCTGCTGGAAAACCTTGGATTTTGGCATCCCTGTTGATGAGACTTTCAGAGCATTTATGACCTGATAAGGGGGATCAACAAAATATTAGGCAGGTTGTCTTAATGTTGTGCCTGGTTGGTGTATGTCAGTGGTGCTGATGATGAATAAAAGCTTTTCAGCAGTAATAAGCATCTTTCAGTCATGGGAGGGCTCCTTCTTTTTCTATTTCAGGGAAACCGCTGTACATCTTCCATGGCCACATCTAACTAAACTGACAGCTCAGTTGGAGTGTTGACAGGAGAACAGAGAACCAACTGCTTAAAGCAAAACAAATACAAGGGAAAAGGTTGAAGGTCTGGGTGACACATGTCTGTGTGATTATCTTCTGTTTATTAGATCATAAGTACAGGGTTACAACGTGTGCAGTGAGTCGCTGTTTGCAGCCTTGTTGAATCAAAATCAGATTTAGTCTTCCAGTTGTGTCTCTCATGTTGAGTTTTTTTCCTTTGTACCGAAACCTCCCAAAATGGGAAAAACAGACATCTACAGATATACATGGCCAGCAAAGTTGGGAACCATCTACTTATTTTTGGAGGGTGAACAATACAAGATCCTCCGGAGCTGTAATCTAGTTGACTGACAGCAGCAGACAAAGCCTTTCTCCACTCCGAAACCAGAAGACATTCAGTAAAAGCAATGCAATTCATGAGAGGAGAACATAGACAGGGAGCAAGGTGAGAGAAATGCGCTCAGTCACAAAGAGATAAGAAAGAGGGAAAGAGATGAAAGACAGCAAGGGTGGGAGAAAAAAAATCCCCACAAGATCTTAAATGTTCTTCCTACTACATGTATTTGAGGTAGATCCTTAAGTCATTTGGGAGCTCGCCCTGACTCTCTATTGCTGTTGCCATGGTGCGTGCCTGCTGGCTGATGGTTGCAAATGTGCACATCTATGATGAGGTATTTAGAGATATGGTGTCATTGATTTGTGAAAGTCCACACAGCACAAGAAAAAGCCTCAACATTTCATGAACAAAATCTGAATAGAATACAGTCACAAAAGACTCCTCACAGGCAGATTACAGCTTTTCTGCAGCAAATTAAGTATTCCCACTTTTAAAAAAATCTTTCAGTTCACATTTTCAACTGTTTTGGACTCTCAGGAGTTGCTTCTGATATTACAAATCACACAAACTTTCAGGAGGATTAGGTCAGCTCAAGGAGTAAACTAGGCCACACGGCGTATCTGCTGAGCTTGAGAGGGACACAAATTTGAGTTGGACCAAATGCACTGAGGAGTCCAGAGGGACCAGGAGGAGGAGAAAACAGGAGCAGACACGAGTACAGCTGAGGACACAATGCAGCCTGTGTTGTTACACTTTCTTAGTCTAAGCTTCTTTTGATGCCGGGACGGGGCACACTCAATCATTAAAATTTCCATAAACTAGCAATTTTTGCGGAGGATAATAAAAAAGGTCTAATTCAGTGCAAGCAAATAGCACCTTGTGGCCTCAGGCGCCCTTATCTCACAAAGAGATATCAGATTTTACAGCGCGTGAAACCAAATTATATTTTTGTTTCCACCACAAACAGTCTCGGAGACATCTAACAAGTGATCTGAAGTAGGCAGAGAAAGTAATATTCCGAGATGAGGCCATTTCTAGTCTTTAATCTCCCATGTGAAAAATGTAACGCTGAGCTGATGTTAGGGATTCTGTTTGTCTCTCTAAGAGGAGGGAGGGGAAAAAAATGCTTTGTAATCCAAACATCCAGACACAAGAAGAAATAAATCCATCCGCATGAAATGGTTGGCAGCATTGGGCGGGAAACACGGTGACACAAGTCCAGAGTACAGTCTCTGCCTTTGCACGGAGGGGGTGACCCAGGAGAGGAGAAGCTCTCAGAACAAAATATCAGAGAGCTTTTGTTCAGCCACGATGGCAGCGACAATGCCGAGCTCACTGGACGGACCATTTTTCATTTTTCTGAAAATAGAAAAACACAAAATAATTGTAATACCTCTGCCAGTCTGTCACCAGAACGCGTCAGCACATTACTCATGACTCTTAATGATTCATACATTCTATTCTGGAATATTCAGCGGAGACAATAAGTGGTTATACATTATTTGTCTGCTCTTGTGAGCTTACAAATCCACGTGTACTGTACGTGCACGCCGCCACTCAGACGACAGCTCTTTCAACACCCATCCTCGGAGTCTCGTCTCTGTCCTCGTCAGACGTGCAGCCCCGTGGTTTGACATCGCAGTCGTTGTGGAAGGAAGCAGTCAGACTGTGTTCAATACGTACGCGTCAATCCGACTGATGTAAAGGAGAGATATCAACATTTCACTGACAGGCCTGTTTTGTACAGGTTGCGCTGTGGGTCAAACTAACTGCCAGTCTCTTATTGTGCAAAAGCTGAAACTGTCTGTATTTAACATGTAGAAAATAGAGTGCAGATATGAATATGGGGGAAGTAGTCAATCTGAATGGAACTTTATTAACTGACTTTGCTCGGCTTGTAGCATCAGTGTGTATGAATACCAAGTTACCAATTCATAGATACACCTGCATAGTCTGCATCCAGTCTAACCTGCATAGTCCAATCCAAAAACATTATCCTTAACTTTAATGTGTCACCTGATGGTAATTTTTGAGGGTGCATGTAGGTGAGTCGGTGAATGCAACACAGCTATTGGCACTACTGTTATTAGCTATTAGTTTTAGGTTGCAGTTAATAGTTTTACAATAAAGACTGTAAGTTATGATATGTATTGTTTATTTTTTTGACCCCTTCTTTTTTATGTTAATATTCACATCACTTGACTTGCAAGTTTTATGTCACATACCTTGCCAGTTTATCTTGCACCTTCAGAGAGCAACCAAATCAGTATATGGAGGGCGTTTGTCCAGTTTCACGTGAGGCCTTTCTTTTTTGTATAATTATTACACTTTGTTGCATTTTGATCAATATTTACTTTTGTTTTTAGTCACCGTTCACACCACAGAACTATTTGGTTAAGTACAGGGACCAAAACCATTCAGTTAAAGATCATGATTTGAGCAAGAACAGACAACAACTTTACACGTGCTCTTCACATAAATTTTCTGTCACTGGTTTCTGTGGTTTTCACTTACTGTTCATTTGTGTTCATGCTACAAAAACAGAGTTAAGTTAAAAAATTTAAGGAAAAATTTGTGGTTTAGAATAAAATACATCCACTCAAATGCTTAACACAAAGCTCCAGTTGTTTTCTAGGTTGTTAGGGTGACAGGTCATGCCCTTAAAATGTAAGCATCTGACACTTTTACAGCCTGCTTTGTGAAAATAATATGTTTTACATTTTGGTGTGAGGCAGGGTTTGTGAAAACATGGACAGTATCCAGCTGCAGTATGACCCCAGAGCTTGAGAGGGCGGAATAATCCTGTCTTTGCCAAAAACAGTTTAACTTTCTATGTTCTGTAGTTGAAAACACAACATTCTCCAATGTATATCTAACATACTGTTCAGCTACATTTATATAGTCAATCAAATATATTATGTTTTATATAAAAAAAAAACTATTTCTTACCTACAGTATGGGAAGCTGGAGTTAGAATCCTATGCATGGCAGTTAGACTTCCTCGTATCAACACTCGATCCTTTGAGTCTCTGTAAATTGCCTTGCAGCTTCAATCTATGCTGACTGTAATTGATCCATCATTCTACGCCTAACTCTTCTCATTGACTGCCTGTCTTTAGTCAATGCTGCATAATTGACATAAGCTTCTTTTACACCGTAAAAGTTTTTTTTTCAAAAAACAGTTTTTAACTGTACTTCTTTGGGGGAACAATTTGCTATTATTTTACAGGGTTTTCTGTTTTGTTCAGTTACAAGTAATAACTAGTAAAATCACAGAAAAAAGTGATAATGTACATGTTAACTATAAAAAACAAGCCTAAAACTGTAAATAACATCAATTTTTAAAAACTGAAATGGTAATTCATTCTTTTACAAAGTTACACTGTACAATGACACTATTTCAATTAGCTAAAAATACTATTATTTAACTTATATCCTGTTACTTGAAAGAAAAAACAATATATATTAAAGACAAATGAAAAATTGTAAACATTTTGAACAGATATTTTCTAGAGATTCCTTGTTTTGTTAAAATACAGACATTATATATGTTATTTGTAGAAAAAACAACAAAAAAAATTAATAATGATGTGAGCCAAAGCTGCACATAATGCCCACATTAAAAAGTATTTTTACAATTAAAAATGTGTTATTTTACAACGTGTGACTGTAAAATTACACTGTTTTTTTGTATTTAAATCTGACTAAAAACTTGGGCGGTTGTGGCTCAGGTGGTGGAGCGAGGTGCCCACTGATCACAAGGTTGGTGGTTTGAACCCCGGCTCCTCCACATGCTGAAGCGTCCATGGCCAAGACACTGAACTCAAAGTTGCTCCCGATGGCTGGCGGCACCTTGCATGGAAGCCTGTTGCCACTGGTGTGTGAATGTGTGTGCAAATGGGTGAATGCAAAAACACCTTGTAAAGTTCTATGAGTACCACTATGGTAGAAAGGTGGTATATAAGTGCAGACCATTTACCATTTACTAAAAATGTCAATATTCTTACACATATTTTTGCTGTTACTTTCACATTTTTATTTTTACAGTGTACTGTAATTACATGTGCTGCCCACCGCAGTCTTTATTTGGTCATTGATACTTTAACTCATTCATCAATCATCATCATATATACCCACTATATCCTTTAAAGGGTTGGGGGGAGGTTTGAGCCTATCTCAGCTGACATTGAATGAAAAGCTGCACTTCCTGGACAGGTCCAACACAGGGCTGCTTTAATTCAGTTTAATCCATGTATCATTTCATATGCACAGCAGGACTTGCTCAATTGATACAGTAATCAGTCACAACCTTAAACCCACTGACAGATGACGCGAATAACATTCATTGTCTCGATACAATGGCACCTGTCACTGTGTGGATGTGAACAATCAGTTCTTGAAGTTGATGTGTTGGAAGCAGAAAAAACGGGCAAGGATACGACTTTGACGAGCGCCTTATTGTGATGGCTTGGCAAGTGGGTCAGAGCAACTCCAGAAAGCCAGGTCTTGTGATTTGTTACTGGCGTGCAAAGGTTAGTGTCCACAAGAAGTGATCCAAGAAAGGACAGCTGGTGAATCACTGACACAGTCAAAGGCACCCAAGTCTCACTTATGCACAAGTGGCAGTGTGTGTGTCCTTTACCGGTGGAAGAGATGGTAGCAGGATGCACTAAAGGAACAGGATAAATCAACTTAGGCAGTTTGATGCTCTGGGCAGTGATTCAAGATTCAAGAGTTTTTATCTGTCACATGCTCATATAGTATTTGCAGTGAAATGCAAAGTGACTGTTCCTCAAAGCTGTGCAATAATAATGTCATAAATAATGACAAGGTAGAGATTTCGATGTTAAAGTGCTGGGAAACCTTTGGTCCCGGCATTCATGTACCTGGTACCTAAACACTGATGCTGACCACATGCACCTTTTCATGGCTATGACATTCCCTGATGGCAGTGGCCTCTTTTAGCAAAATAATGCATCCTGCTTCACAGCAAACATCACTCAGTGGTTCGAGGAGCATGGCAGTTCAAGGTGTTGACTTGTCCTCAGATCGAAAGTCTGTGGGATATGCTGCAAAAACAAATGTGATCCATGGAGACTCCACCATGCATCTTACAGGACTTAATGGATTTGCTGCTAACATTGTGGTCCTCTTTACCACATGACACCCGAAGAGGTCCATACATTACATCCTGTCTGCTAAATTTCGTTTCAACTAGAGCACACTGCCTGTAGAATATTGTTTTACTTTATTTTAGGCATTTGTATCCCGTATCTAACAATTTAAATAAATCCACCTATCCTTACTTTTGTGTGCGTCTTCACTCGTTACTGTCGATGTGCGTTGTCTCCTTTAATATAAAAAACTGTCAGAATAAACTAAACTCAAAGTGCTTGTTGCCTTCAATATTCAAGCAGACTTGCTGTTACTTACTGAGTTTGAGACTCTTTAAACAGCACATTGAACGCCAAGATTTCCCAACGCACAAGTTACACTGAGGATTGGTCTTGTCTGCTGTGCCGCAACCACTCAGCCAGCCCATTTCACTCAGAAAATTGTTCTAAATTAAAGCAAAAAGTCCCCGCACTACCACTTTCACATATCTGACAGACATCCATCTCGCTTCTCTAATGGGTCTGGTGAAGATTGTTTCTAAACCTAAGTTCTCCACCTCCTTACAGGCAGCTCATTTTCACAACCGTGCGGATGTTCATTCACTTCTCTTAGAACCTGGAGCAGTTTGGTTCTCTTGCAATGCCCCATGTATCTCTAGTCTTTTGTTCCTGAAACAAACATAAAACAGACCTTATTATAATTTTGATGCAAATATTGTGAAGCAAAAAAATCGTCTGCACCAACACTCATTTTAAATCATTGCACTATTGGCGTAACAAAATGGTCTGTGTTCACTTTTCAGCAGCACAGAAACACAAAGTAGGAGATTACTGTTCCACTAACATCTAAACAACCATAACTAAGACCTGCTAGCTAGGTAAATGTAAAGAAATGTCAAAAGGTAAATTGCATTTTTGTGACTGGACTGAGGCTAAGCCATTATCTGCAGTGGCTGGTACTGTTACTGAAATGAATGGATTTTCATCATATTAGACTTTTAAAATGCATTGACATGACCCAATTTAAAAAAAAAGTTATGCTCAATGGAAGCAACACAGATTCAAAAACTGTGTTTTTGTGTTGGTGTGAAAGACTGTTTGCTTCATTACGTTCGTGCCATCACAAATGATTGCACAACTGTTTCACGAATTAGGCGAGAGGTGCTTGTCGCCCTTAAAATTTGTGTTGCATAGGTACAAATGACTTTTTGCTTCATTATGTTTGCACCAACACGAATAATGCGCTCATACTGTGTAACTGTTTCCAATTTGTTGCAAGAGGGAGAGAGTTTGCAGACACACCGGACACCGTGAGAGAGGAAACTGCTCATGCTCTGAGTGCAATATTTAGGACACTAGGCAAGACAGTCATGAAATTGAGCTGCTAGTGATTCCTTGGTTCATTGTGTTTCCGCCAACAATGACACAAGCACTTCATGAATTAATGTTTGAGATAGGGCTGCATGACTACCATCACTGGCTCAAGGTCAGAAATGCACATTTTGAGACATACATCTAGTGAACAGCATTTTCTTTCACTGCGGCACTCTGAGTGTTTGAGGCTCCTCTTCTGTCGACTGCACAAGGAGACTTATCTGTTTTTTCTACGTAAGCGTTTGACTTCAGCTTATTTTCACCAACATAACAGAATAAGACACACCTTTGATTTATTTGCTTTTGCCAAGCATATTAGGAAATGCAAAAGAGCTGTTGTGTGCACAGTCACAAAGTCTGAGTGGAATAGGTGCTGAATACAAAAAAAACCTGATTGTAACTGCACACTGAAGTAGAGCTCCCTCTACTTGTACTTGCATTTACAGGTCTTCATCAGGCCTGAGGTGCTGATTTACAATTGACAGGTCAACTCATGACTGAATTTACACTGATCAGCCATGACATCATGAACACCTAACCTAACCCAACATCAGAATCATCGTTCTCCGCATTGCTTTTCCTCTAAAACTTCTAATTAATCAAAAACAAAAAAAGAAGTTTCTGGTTAAAGTTGCAACAAGCATTTGACATACTAAGTGTTTTTCATTAAATTTTTGTTTCACCCACTTAGGTGGTTAGAGCAGCAGTTATAATCAAATAATTATTTCCTCATTTGTGTTGCATTGCTCATTATCCTTTGCTTACCACAGTCTCATGACAAGAAGGCCCGAGAAAGTGCCTCTTTGTGTTTTTTTCAGGCTCATAACAGAAAAATGTTTCTTTCCTGTCACAAACACTCTGGATTTGCGAGAACAGAGAGTCTCTGTTTAGAGTTACGTTTGAGGCTATCATGCTGTTTGCCATCTAATGAACGTCACAATGATGGAACAGAGTGGAGGAAAGGCCTCGGGGGGGACGAAGTATGACACAAAGCATTATATCTGAAAGTTGGTCAAACCGTTCACTGAGAATATCAGGAAAATACTGCATGTGTAGGGGAAGAACTTTGGATGTAACTTGAGATAGTGGAGGATTTGTAAAAAGTTCAGGCCGAGCTGTCAGCCAATTATCAGCATCTTTTCCTCCACAGAATTACTTTTGTATATACATTCTCAATTCCAATTCTGGACTTAAAAAGGGAGACCATTTTTCCAGACAGTGATTTCCTCCAATATCTCATCTCTCGGTGTCTGTGTGTGGTTTTAACAGGCAGGCAGGCGCTCCCATGGGGTTACAGTCTTGCAAGCTTTGCAACTCCTGCCTACAAAGTGGGGAGGAATGCGGGCTGGCTGGTGGCTGCCCATGTGTGTGTGAGCACTGGAGATATTGCTCTGACCGCTGCTGTGACATCTGCTGCCAGATGTGTGTGGACATGTGCGCTGGCTTGTGTTCAGGAGAATGCAGCTACACCTTCTGTACTCTCTGCCTCAGCCTGCTGCAGAATTGTGTCTCATTTTTTACCGCCCAGCAAACGGAAAAATCAGAGACGTAGGGTAAGTCTGGCAGTGATAATGCAACTAGTATGCTGTTTTATCTGTTCATTTACTCCTTAAATTTAGCCTGAATGTGTGTGTGTGTGTTTTAAATTTACAGTTATAGCTCAAGAACAGGATTCCTGGTGAGCATCTGACAAACACGTGACCAACCTCTCAAAGGATGCCTTGATTGAAAGAGCCCACAGCTACACTGGATGAATTAAATTTAGCAGCAAAGCATTTGTTTCTGTTTGCTCCAGAGTCTTGGCATATGCTGTGGGATTTTAATGCAACTGGGCCCTTTGTTTCGTGAAAGACGAGATTAATGGAAATTTCAGCTGCACTGCAACTAAATGCGAAGATTTTTCACTTGAGCTATTTAATCCGTGTTGACCTCCAAAGTTCCTACCAAGCGCTCTGTGGAACCGATCCAGCCATTTGTATTGTGCACTTCCAAGTGCGTTTCAGCGATCGCGCAAATATCAATCTTTCATTGTAAGACATGTTGACAATAACAAGAGTCTCTCAATGAATTTAAAACAATAATCATCCTCTAACTTGCAGAGGTCAAAACACTAATCAGCCACAACATTATGATCACTGACAGGTGAAATGAATAACATTGATCATATTGGTGCTATGTGGTGTTCTGGTGGAAAACCTTGGATTTTGACATCCGTGTTGATGAGACTTAGACAAATAAACATTGTCCCACAACAAGCACACTCCCTCATGCAAATGGAAATCCCAAATGTCACTGGCCTACCCCCGCAGGAAAATGCACCCCACCACATGGTAACAACGTCAAACAATCAGGAACATGTTGAGGAACATGACAATGACCCAACATGTTGATTTGACCTCCAAACTTCCTACACCTCATTCTGATCAAGCATCAACAGGATGCAGTGGAACAAGTTAGATTGACAGAGGCCCCACTGCACAACCCAGAGTGCGCAAAGAATCCATGGTCAACATCCTGGTTCCAGACCCCATAGGACACCCTGAGAGGTCCTCTTGTCCATGTCCAATGGTTCAGAGCATTTTTGGCAAACCAACACAATATTAGGCAGGTGGTCATAATGCTATGCCTGATCAGTGTATCTAGGCAAGTGTACGGACACATTTGCCTAAAAACTACAATTAGAAATGTGAAAACAGCATGTGTCGAGAGGTAAAGCAAGAGATTTGTTGAATATGTTTCAAAACACCTTGATTTCTGGAGGAAAATGTTCCGTGTTGCACATTAACATTGTACATGTAATGAAACAGCTTTGCACAGAGGTTTTGAATCATAATTTTGGTAATTTTGCATTGCTGTTCATTTTTGTTGAAAGCTCTTTGTAATATTTTGTGCATTACATTTGTATCACTGATTGGACTTAAAATGAGAAGCATCTCTTCTTGTCTGTATGTAACATTTTTCAGTTCAATACAGTTCAGTTCAATATAGCGTCAATTCACAAAGCATGTCATTTCATAGCACTTAACATAGTTAATAGTTAGCATAGTATAGTATGCACTGATTTCAAAATATACTGCAGTGTGTATTTGAGTGTATTTGTTGAGATAATTTCATTTTCTTAAAGTAACTGATAAGTTTGATCGTGTTTTACCAATGATACTACGATATCATGATAAGGACTATGTGTTTTTCATGTGGTCTGCCACTTTGGACCAGAATAAAGTATCAAAAAATGAATCATATTGTCATACAATTTATGACAGATACCTGGCTTTTTCTGTAGCTTCACTAGCAGATCAGAGGTTTTGCTAATCCAATAAAGTTTTTACAAAATTTGAATGGACATTCATGGTTCCCAGATGATGAATCACAATAATTTTGATGATCTTCTTAGTTTTTGTTGAGTGTCAGTTTAAATTTCAGTTTGGCCAATATACTGTCACGCCCTCCACCTCCAGTGCCAGGTAGTGGCAGTTCTCTCTCTCCCTTCTCTCTCTTTCTCTCTCTCTCTAGGAGGGCGTGAGCACAGTTTGGCGGCAAGGAATGTGGGCATGTGGGCTGAACCATTAATCAGCTAATGAGGCACACGGTGATTGGATCCTTCCAGCTGCACCTCCTCTCTCTGGCGATCTTAAGTGGCATTCAGACCATGACTCGTCGCCGGACCGTTGAACAGTTTCAGTCAGTATATTCCAATCAAATGCTAGTATGCTAACACACAATGCTGAGATGATAAATGATAAGTGTTAGACCTGCAACACAAAGTCCACACATTGTCATGAGCATTTAACCAATTTTGCATAAGCATTTAGCTAAAAGAAACACGCCTTGAGAATTAAAGTGGATAGTTGGTTGTAAAAATCTTTGTGTGGGACGATTAAAGACCTCATGATCGTGATCACATGACTGGATCACAGTATATTTGAAATAGCAAGGCTCCCAAGGATTGTGAGGTGCTTCAGGTCAGCAGTGGCGAGTATCTATTGATGCTCGGTACCACAAAACCAGTGACAGGGTGCTTTTAGAAAAGCAGAAATGTGCTGTCTAATCTGTGGCAATTCTACATTGCCGCTTACTTACTGTCAAACAATATGAATTCTCATCACATTATGGTAGACTACAAAATGTAACATAGGAACTAAAGAAGTTGATTACTGATCAAAGTTAGAATAACTGTCTTTCAGTATGGAAACATTTAATTCTATTCAGCCCTCAACTGCCTTTGAAAACTAATCACTTCTCTCCGAAAAACAATGATCCTGTGATTAAAAAATCCTCTCCCAGAAACAGATTGCCTTTATATTTTACTTACATCTTGTATCCTCATAGGAGCTAAACTCATCACGGTTAATCAAGGACAGAGAACAGACTACATCTGTTCACATGGCAGCTCTCCTGACGTTTTATTATTTTCCTTCCTTCTCCTCTCTGTCATTCTGTCTCTTTCTCTCCTTCACCCTCTTTCTCTTTTTTTCTCGAGACACACACACACACGAGTTTCCTTCTTGTTCCCTTATAACACAAATGTCAGTAGGCTGAGTGTGACAGGTGAACGACAGCGAAGTAGATTTGACCTTGACGGCTCTAAGAGTGAAGTGACAGTAATAAAAGGCTGTAGTGAGCTATTGTTGGCCCTGGGGCATCCATTAATGAATGACATGAAACAGCCGTGAGATTCGGGGGGACAGGCAGGGGGGAGGCGGAATGATGGAGGATAGGTGACAGCATCCCACACACGGCCCTCACCTGTGATGAGCTCAGCCAGCACCTTGCGCGAGGTTCACACTTCCACATGCACTCAACATGCACACTCACGCTGATGTGCATGCAGGCGCACAAGTGACGGGGTGTCAAAACACGAAGCCACCTACAAACACTCACCATCTGAAGACGGTCTGTCAAAAAGGGTGTTTACCAAAGAATAAATCACTAGCTATTTCATTACATTATTCATGCGCTAAGTAGACCCCTCTGAACCTGAGGGCGACTTTTTAAAAAATGATTTCCCCCTCCCACTCATGCTGACTCTCATACCCCGGATCATGCACAGATACAAACCCCGGTGACAATTCAGCCTAATCCCCATCTCCTCCTGCTTGCAGCGCATCCTGTTAGTGAATTGTTGTGAGTGTGGAAATGAGGCTATTTTGGGGATTCCAGCGTCTTATATCTGAAGTGCTTAAATTACAGCGCGGCCGTGGGTTTCTTACAACCTAGTGGAATGTGTTGGTCTTTTCAGGCTGATATCAGGATAATTATAGATAATGAATTGATAGGGGTGATAAGTGTCAGACCACTAATGGAATGCAGTACTTAACCTCCATAATCCCTCTGTGCCCTTCACTTAGTGTCAGGATAATTAGATTACTGCTGATGATACCTTCTTTACTCGCAGACACCAACTCACACACACACTCACACACTGCGCAGCACGTGTGTGTCAACATATTCCGATGCATGGACGTGGTATATACATTGTATGTGTTGCATTAAGTTCCACACCTTCAGATTTAGGCCTAACAGTGCACAGCCTGGTGTTTACAATGCGCTTGCACAACCTGCCATGGGAGGATGGCTCACGATAAGCGATGAGTAGGAGTTTAAACGGTAAAAAATGCTGAGAGATTTACAGAACCTGTTGGAGCAGATGTGGCAGTGCCGTGTGAGTTACAGCGATGGGGAGGGAGCATTTCACCGGGATCAGCGAGTCACTCATATTTTACCCCCTCATGGCCGCTTCTCCTGCACCCCACGTCACTACATCACTGCTTTCAACCGGGTTGGAAGCAAGATGTAATTGGCAGGTAGAATGGCATATTCAGTGATGACAGGGAGAAGACAGAGGGGGGGAAATGATATTAACATTGAGTGGCCTTGGTAGGTATAAGTGAAAGAACGTGGTGAGATTTTTTAAAAAGAATTATTGGATAAATTACCATGAAAATTTATAGATATCCTTGGCATCTGGGGAAATCCTATTGAGTTTGGTGGTCCCCTGACTTTTCATCAAGTGTCTTCAGCAGGTCAGAGTTTTTTTCTTACACTGTAAAATATATCCACACCTAATAGATGGACTGGACAGACATACATGAATTATTTAAGATTAAATTAAATTAAATTTTATCATTTTGATGTTGGTTGCAAAATTTAGTACAAACTTTCAGGCACTCCTGACAATTACTTGTCATAATTTGTCACAATTTCCTTTATCTTTTGTCTTTTTTAAAAAAAAAAAATCCTTTTGTCAGATATTTTCAACAAGGCCACCAAATTCAATGCATGCACTTCAGCACAACACATGACAGCATTTTCTGAACAGACACTCTGGGCTCACATCATTTCTAGGTTTCTTCTTTAACATGCAATGCAACATATTTAACCTTTAGTTTTCAATAATTATAGTTTGGTTAAGGCGGAAGAATGGCTAAAACAAAGTAATGTTTACTGCAGAGGAAACAAATGATAATCTCTTGTGGAAAATTTACCGTCGGGAGATGGCTTTCTCACTTAGGCAGTTTTTTGGGGATTAGCTAAAAGGCCATTTAGTCTGGATGGCAGTTTCAAAGCTGCAGTAGCATAAATCCCTCTTCCCTCTCTCTTCTAAACTCCTCCCATCACACAAGCACATGATTCAAATGCACAAAGATAGTCAGTTTTCATTCGTGGCTTCACCTTGGATTCAGACACCACCCTCCCAGACAAAAAATCCTCATCTGACCCATTGCATCACCATATCTCACTCAGCCTGTTGAATTTGTCTTTTTTGTCCCACCTGCTTTCAGTGAAAAGCCCTGTGATTGATTGAAATCTCCCATCATGGGTTTGACTTTTAATACATGAAAAATGAGCCAAGAGGCAGCATGAATGTCTAGTTTCCTGTCAGATCACTTGAATTACAATATGCTGGAAAAATAAGTGTGGGATTTTTGCCCCACAATGCCAAAAAAGAGTGCTTACTCCTTTAACATTTAGGTTTATATGCAAAAAAACTCTAATTGCATTTTCATCAGTCCTTTAGGTCTGGTGCATGTAAGAAAAATATCAGCATGTTATGGTGAACATCTGCGGTAACGTTGTCACAGTCAATACACCACTACGCTACAACTAATGGTGTCCTTTGGAAATAGTAGTTCGGCACGGACAATGTGTTCTCACTCACTTACTCAATGAAACCTCCAGCCTATCCAGAGAATGAGCAGCCTTTTTCTGAAGCCTGCTTCTCTAACTTTCATTCTGTGGCCACTCAAGGACGGACTGACCATCTGGAGTTGTGGGAGACCTTTGGGTCCGTGGTTTTCCCCTAGCAGCACTGATATGAAAAAATGAAAAAAAAAAAAATGACTCATTCTGTTTGGCTATCCTGATTTAAACTGGCACACCGGGTCCACAGAGGTGCCCGTGCACAGAGGCCATCAATTTATACCATCTCAGGAGTCACATCTTTCTCTGCTGTAAACTTCATTTCAGGATATTGCTACTCTCATGCACTCAGGTAACTCATGCAAACTGCTTAGATATTTTAAATAAAACATCATATTGCATGTAAATTATCACCTTCATTATAAAAAACTGAATGAAAAGCTGTCCTACATGCCTTGAATTTCCTAATATTCCTCCTGAAATGTGACATCAGTGGACCTGTTTTAAAACTCATCCTGCAGCTGCTGATAAGATCCTGGCTCCGACTGTAAATACTGACCAGGGAGCATTCTTACATCAAACGCTGAAGACCGTATCTTTAAATCTTAATGTGTAATTTATCAGCTCAGCTCAGACAACAGCGTCCCCCCGCCTCCACCCACCACTTGCCAACCTGAGACCGACTACAGCATTCCCATCGCCACCTGTGAAGTATCCAGCGGAGTTGATATCGAGAGCTGCAGTGGAGAGGTGCCGCGGCAGGCTTTTTTATAATGACTGATGTCATCTGTCGTACTTTCATTTACTGTTCAAAGTGATGGACAAATGCCCGGAGTACGCCAAGGGACCGTGTCATCAAGATGTCTTTTTGAAGGAGTGTTTCTGGCACTTGACAAGCCGGCGGGGTACTGCTTTCTCTTTTCTTGCCCACGGTATGGCAAGGAGATCAATTATGATTGGTTGCTCAGCAAGTAGTCAAGCTGCATGATTGACTTGATAATGTGTGTTGACATGGAGATCAACGGAGCCTGCTCAAGCAGCTGGTATTAATGAAGCACAAAATAACAGCTGTTTGGCTGTGTGAATCCTTATTCTCCTTCCTTAAGCACAACACCCACTTACAGATGCACTTGTGTGGCGGCAAACCCTATATCAAGCTAGTCCCTACTCGTGTGTTGTTATAGCAATTGCATGATCCAGTGTAGTCAAACCTCAGCCTTTGTTAACGACTTTGTAGGCAGCTCATTGCGTTTTTTTAAAATCTTTTAGTGAATTAATTACCTGAAACTGGTGGCCTCTATGGGTTTTATTTAATACTATATTTTGGCAGGTTTGTTTTTTTACACAGTGCAAAAACATCTCATGAGAGATTTAACCAAAAATAAAAACAAATAGAGCTTTTTTTTCCCTCACTACACTGGATGCCAGCAGGGTGATAGCCTCATTGAGAAGACCCATATAAATGGCAAGACATTCTGCTGCTTGCTGTTGAAACCTCCGCCGTCTGTGTTTGTGTGGACTCGGCGCTCGACTGGAGTTCGCTTGGCACCCAGCGCTTTCTCGAGCCCATTCATCAAAAGGACCAGTGCTCTTGTGAGTGAGAAGATTTATACACCACGGTAGAGAGGTGGAGAATTAGCACAGATTTATGAGCACAGACTGCAATGGCAAGGCACTGGCAGCTGCTACTTGACATTTGAACAGAGAATGTGAAAGAAAATTGGAGACGGGGGGAAACAGGAAATTGGAACAACAGAGAGGTGGAGAAGGACTGAGGAATGAATGAGACACAAGTTGGTCCAAAAAGACAAACGATGGAAAGAAAGCTGGTATGTGAACGGGAGAAGCTAATTTCTGGCTATAAAGGAGAAAGAAACAAAACACAGCCTTAGATTTTTGGGGTTTTTGCTCTATGAATGAAAAATTAATTTTAGACAGTATGTTTGACATTGAATTAAATGACTTATAATGATTGCCAAAGTGAAAGGTTTAGCAACCCCACTACAAGTTGATTCAAAACATTGCAGCAGCTTTGATAAGCACTTATCTCATTGATTTGGTCTGTATAGCTGGAGTGATTATGTCTTTTAACCACAGGGCCGAGGTCTGCAAAAGCAGACAAAATTTGTGTATTTTCCCCTCCTGTTTTCGTCATGTGAGTTGGAGATCCAAAAGCAGTGACATGAACCATCTTGGACCTGAAAGAACATCATGATGTTATCTATTTCAAAAAAACAGTTTCCAGTTCAGTTTTCTTCCCACTTTCCACTCTCCACTGTCATATTGTGGTTGATAACGTGGTCCTATTTCTTCAGCTTAGAGACTGCAGGCTGCCGAGTTCATGCCCAGGGACCACTGACACATCAGCATTCAGTTCTCACCCTTGCAGCAGCACTCGTAGTTAGGATAGGTGTGGAAAACATCAGGTCAGACTGTGGATACACAGAAAAGTGAACAAGGAGTGTTGTTTACAAAGTAAAAACACATCACTGTACAAAATTATTGGTCTATTTTCAATAAAAAAAGGACTGAATTCGACAAAAGGAATTTCAAGCAATGCCATGGTTGGTGTTCTGATTCAAAACTAAACAACATACACTGATGACCTCCAAACTTCCTACACCCCATTCTGATCAAGCATCAGCAGGATGCAGTGGAACAAGTTTGAGTAACCCCACTGCACAACCTAGATTACCCAAAAGATCCATGGCAAACATCCTGGTCCCAGATCCCATAGGACACCCTGAGAGGTCCTCTTGTCTATGTCCAATGGTTCAGAAAATTTTTGAGCACATAAGGGGGACCAACACAATATTAAGCAGCTGGTGATAATGTTATGCTTGATCGGTGTATAACTTCTAGGATGCATTGCCAGGAGTCTACATAGAGTAGATTGTTTTTGAATTATTTTACATATTCTGTGTTTGTTGTGAGTATAAACATTGACTAACACAATGAGTTAAAAATTGATCCTTTGAAAAGGTTTTTAAAATCTCTGGGAATACAAGTTAGCAGGAGAGCAGAATATCGCACACTTCCTTGTAAAAGAATTAGGAAAAATCATGCTAAACCTGCAGGGCTCTATGAGTCATCTTCTCTTTGTTCGTGCAGCTTACTAAAACAATGCCGGTTACTTGCTTTGTAGGAGGAAAACATTGGACAGAACATGAACACCCTGAATGGCCTGCAACACGGCGGGAGGTCAGCCTTCTCACCTGAATTTAGCAGGCGTGCTGGAACGGTTGTAAGATCAGACAGAGGTGACCAAAAGCATAGAGAGGGCTTTTTGGCGGTGGCTTATATGCAGTCACATCCACTCAAGGCGAACTGTCATGAGGTGACACAGAGAACCACAGAGGACAGTGGGTGCTGGGCCTCGAGGCATGCATCCACATCCCAATTGAGTCCAAATCTGAGTCACAATGTCAGTGTTCAGCTTCCATTAGTCTGCTGGGGACTTGCACTCTACCTACTGACTTCACTATGATTCTTCCGCATTCTGTTAGCCATCTGTGGACATAAACGCAAAGGAGGCCAGTCTCAGCTGGGGTAAGCCCCTGCCATAACTGGTCATGGCCCTCTCAACTGGAAGGAGCTCCAGAAGCAGCTAGTTGACATTTGTCCACCGCCTTCACCTGCTGAGAGTTGGTGCAGACAGGGTTGGTGGTTATGGCTGATGGGACTGGAGCTAGAGCTTGCTGGGAGTCATTAAAGTGTCTTCATTGCTGCATAATCTCTTAAACTAGAAGTTCTAAAGGAGGGGGAGAAAGAATGAGTTTAGTGGCCATGGTCTGTGTGCAAATATGCCCGGGGAAGATGATGTGACAGGGGAAATCCAGTAGACATTGTTGGGTCAGAAAGCTCACAGATTCAATCACCTCCACATCACTTACACCACAGTAAAAAGGTGGATTTTTTTCCCCACTTGGAAACCTGAGGGTCTGAAGGTGTTCTCAGCATTTTTATTCTCTCAAAGCATCCTTCAACTTTTTGCCTTGATACTCAAAACTTCTAACCAAAGATTACTCTATAATTACTTGGGGATAGCATCATTTGAGGCAGCACAACTTAAAGGTATTTTCTAATTAACTTATCATTGTGAGTTGCTATACACTATGTGTGTATACAGTAGAGGATAGGTAACCATCAGAAATGCTGAAGATAAAGCTGTTTCTGATGTGTCTGACTGGATCCCTTGACAGTAGTAAACCTCGAGCTGAAACATAAAAGCTTTGCTTTTGGGAATAGATAAGGACTCAATTGTAGGCTATTGAGGCTGCTGAAGCCCACAGGCATTCTTCCTGGAGGTTTAGATGACGGTATAGACTGATGGAGGCTGTTGCATCATCAGGAGATAATATCTGACTGCCTTCTCTTACTGCCTGAGGGGGAAAATATATGTGAACCTGGAATACGCTCAGTCTATTCAATCTAAGACTGTCGTCAAAAAGACAACCACGGGCCTGCTTGGTGGTTAATGTTTAATGGACTTAAAGGACATGATTGCCCGTTGGCACTGAATCAAATTTATGGAGCAGCCATATTCAGTGCCAGGATAAAAGGTTTGGCTCCATACTCTTAATGACAAAAATGACCTCTATCATAAGTGTATGTCTGCTGAAGTTACTGCAGCTGTCCAATTTCAAACACGGTGTCTTGACGTCACAAGGACACCAATTATGTTTCTGACATAATCACTCCACAAGAGCTCTCTATGATTAGCTCAAGTGGCTTCTCTAATGAAAATGACGACTTGCTTTGTTAACCTTATGTGGCTTTAACACTCAGGTGTTCAACAGCTGAGGATGTGGGCTGAATACTGAAAATAAGAGATTACATGAAGAATATAAACCCTTGCCCTGAACAGCTCCATCAAATCTCCTCAGCTTTGATGCTGTTATAACTGGGTTACGGTTGGATGTACTTTACAGTTCACTTTATTGTTTCTTTATGAAAATCAATATGCCAGTTTATGGCAAATCCCATAAATGTTGTCAGTAAACTGTTAAAGGGTCATATAGTCTCCTGTGGCCAATTACATTAAAGAAATTAGAAAAGCCATTTTTCAGGCCTCATTTACTGGACGGGGTCACTTCGTTACTGTTTTAATTTCTATCTACTAGGAATACTTCCTTAATGGAAATCAGTGGATGCTCTTGCAAAACATCTGACGGAATCATCTCTGTCATACTTAGTCTAACCAAGTGTTAGTATGTCAAAGCCTCATGCTGAGTTGTGTTTTCGTTGACACCTTAATAATGATTTATGTCAGTCAGTCTAAAGTGTAAATTTCTCTGACACTGATCAGCCATAACATTATGACCACCTGCCTAATATTGAGTTGGTCCCCCTGATGTGGTCAAAAATGCCCTGAACCATTGGGCATGGACAAGAGGACCTCTCAGGGTGTCCTATGGGGTCTGGAACCAGGATGTTGGCGCTGGATACTTCGGGTACTCTGGCTTGTGCAGTGGGGACCCTGTCAATCAAACTTGTTCCACTGCATCCTGTTGATGTTTGATCAGAATGAGGTGTAGGAAGTTTGGAGGTAAAATCAACATGTTGGGCCACTGTCATGTTCCTCAACATGTTCCTGACTGTTTGATGTTTTCGCCATGTGGTGGGGTGCATTTTCCTGCAGGGGATAGGCCAGTGATATTTGGGATTTCCATTTGCATGAGGGAGTGTGTTTGTTGTGGGACAGTGTTTATTTGGGTGTCTAAGTCTCATCAACATGGATGTTAAAGTCCAAGGTTTTCCAGCAGAACAGCACATAGTACCAAAATGATCAATGTTATTCACTTCACCCGTCAGTGGTCAGAATGGTGTGGCTTATCGGTGTATACTCTAACATGCTGCACTGTTTGAAAAAATTTGAGCCACTCCTTTGCTTACTTTACAGGCATCTCATTTACAACGTGATCATGTTGACAAGAAGAAGGAAAGGATGCAGCACGTTTGGACAGAATCTTAATATTTGTATGCACCATGTCCTTCGAGACAAAAACAATTCCCAACCCAGAAGCACTCCGGCTCTAACAACATTCATTTACATTATAGCACAGCCAAACTCCTGAAAAATACATAAATCACTCTGTCACAGCCAAGCTTCTTGGGCAATTCAATTGGCTAAAGTTTAGCCAGCTAATATGGTATAATGGCATCTGTACAGTACAATAATTCAAAGTCATTGATCTGATTACAAGCATTCTGCCCCATAATTCACTGTGTTGAAAATGCAGCTTAATGTATTCAGACCAAGCAGACAATGGTTTCATCTCTGTGGGCTTAACACAGCTGGGTCAAAGATGCTGTTTATGTTTTTAAAATTCTGCCCATGCTCGCTGTGAATAAACTCGTGTTGGTTTTTGGAAATCATTAGGCTTCAGAATCTTCACACTTTGTTAAACTCGAGGGGCTGTTGCCACTCTGCCTCCCGCATTGCTCACGGACAAACTGCAGCAATGCCAGGCAATAATGAACACCTGGAAACGGGCGCCAAACCCACAGAGACCCTTATCATAATGTTATTAAAAAAACAAGATATGGATTTCTCTCTGTTTAGATGCCAGGTTGAACAGGTACGCTGCAACAGCATTGCGTGGAGTCTTATGACAGCTACAGGGAAGATTTTCACATGCTAAAACCAGTGTGAAATTGTATGAGACCTCTGGCTTCTATATCTCCATTCATCCCACCTAATCTTTACTGTGCCCAGGGTATTTTATAATGCCATGATATACCATGGCGGGCTTTAGGGGCTCAAGGATTTAGCAGTGTGATGCGATCAGCCAAAAGGCAGAGTCAAGAACTAGTGGGAATTAGTATTATTTTGCTCTGCATGTTAAAAAACTGCTTTAATTAGCTTCCAACAGCTGAAAATGAAGATGACAAAGATGACCTTTATCAGCCACCGATTTAAACTTGTCAGAGATATGCTTTCTAGTGCTTCTCCCTGCCATATCGTAGCTTTCTTTTGTTCGCACTGATACAGGCTGTTATTTATGAACTGTTTTTCTTATGCACGGAGAAGCAAGCTGTCATTATTATTGATTAGCTGATTCGATTTATTTAGCAAGAAAACTCATAACTCTGCAGCACAGTGTGGCGAACATTGATTATTCTACTGTGTATGTAGCATAGTGAACTCAATTTTCACACTCTTCCTACATCCCACTATGACCATATGCAACGAAAGTGAGGTTCTTCATTCGCTGCTGCGTGCTCCAGCTCTCATTATTTCACTTGTTTAGATGGCACTAACTCAGTGAGAGGGAGGACAGAGAAACAAAAAAACTCGATCAGCAGTACCTTCTCTTGCAAGCTATTCACTCCATACAAGGACTTTGGAGAGAGTGAGCTGAAACAATAAATTGGCAAATCAGTGTGGTGAAGGTTACCCAGAGTGACACAAGAAGGTGGAATAGTTATGAACATAAAGCAGAACGCATCAATCACCCGACAAATCTCAAATTGCTGAAGCAAAGCAGATTTATGAGAATAACTGTTTTGAAAGCATAGTGTGATAAAGGTCGTGGTGTAGCTCCTTGACTCTGGTTTGCATTTAATGCATGTGCACATATGCTACTTCACACGTTTTTTTATTTTCTGTCAGCGTATGACGGACAGAAAACTGCCATCTTTCAGGTAGTGCAGTTTCTCTGACAACACGAATGAAATGCACGCTTCACGTCTCCACTTTAAGACATTCAATTTCCAGCTGCTTCTTTGGGCAGAATTCTGCAGTGGGGGATCAATGCAAAATGACTGGAAAATTGCTAATGTTATTTACATCAAAGTGAGACTGGAGGAAACCAATTATGCCAGTGATTCAAGGCAATATTCTTAAGTGAGCTGTCCCTTGGGTAATAACAGTATATTTTGATATTATTAATATTCTGAGACCTACACAGTATTGTTTTTTTTTTTTAAACGACACATAAACTCAGATAACCTAATCGCATTTATCTGCAATGCTTTATGCTTTGTTTAGAATCATTTATCCTGAAGCTTGAATTTGTTGGTGATATCCCCGAATAAGTTGAACTGCTCAGTCCAGAAGATGCACAAAGATACACAAATTGGGTTTTGTTGTGGGGAGAAAACAGATCGTCGGGTGCTACATAGAGATCCTCTGATGTCTTTGCTCAGATGCAGCCATGCATGTCGTAGAGAGAGTTTGGTTGTATTTTTCATGTTTCAATTTGCAGTTTCGCCACTGTCTTGAGAAAAGAGCTGTGAGATGATCTGTTACTGGGGAGGAATCAGCTCTTTTTTTTTGTGAGCTACTACAGATGAGGTGTCAAGACTGATGCAGCAACACTGTGTAGTGTATGTACAGTTTGCCGGTACTTGAGAAAAGCACATCCATATTGCAAAATCAACAACAGCAACATGTGTGCCAAATGGCAGCAGCATTTACAGAGAGAGAGGAGAACAAAGCACAAACAAATGGCTGGTCTGTTCTCCTGTTTGAAACAGATAAACCACGATAACTTTAGTGATTGCACCCATAGATGTAAAGTCTAGTATTTTTATGGTCACTTTGTTTGCCTTTGCACCATCATGCCTGCATACATTAGTGAGACAACACAGCGCCAATTTCAAATGAAGCTCATTTAAATCAAGCCATTTCAAATCAGGCGAGCTGATAGAAAGAGAGCGGCTTTCAAAAGGCCATGGAGCATTCCTCATCTCCCAGACCAAAATAAGTAGCTGGGGTGCCATACGAGAGCGCATTATAGTTACAGTCGCTCTGATGGGGAAGTACAGTAGCCTGCCAAGTGATTGTCAGTGACCCCGAAAAACATCTGCTAGTCTGAACATGTCGGAGCAACCTCATGGTAAAGAGAAAAAAGGGATTTCCAGTAGACACTGCGCAAAGAGTCAAAATCCCCTTTCAAGCCCTTTCAGAAAATTCTGTTGAAAATTTTTAACAGAAGCTGCTTGTTCTAAGAAATTAACACAGAATGACCTGTTAAGAGAGATAAGCCTTTGTAATCTGAACACTTATTTCGAATGTTTTGAGTTTTCCAAGGTTTCAAATTTAATTGAGGATGTACTTTTCTCATGATACAATTTTTATTCATTTTATTTTGGAAAGTGTCAGTCAATGGCCCTGAAGTAATTTCGCCTCTGAATTACCAATAATTTAGACCATGAAAGACTCACTGGGCACCTTAAGAAAAATGGCACAGATGTCAGGACACAACCATTCAAGTTCACTAGCTGAGTCACTCTGATTAAACACATTACAGTGAATTTCCTTCTGCATCCAAAGACTTAAATGCAGGCGTGATGCTGAGGGATGCAGAATATAGTTTGTTCTCCATGTTCTGTGTAACGCTGGTGTGCACTGTGTCTCACTCGGCAAATAAAAGTAGCTATTCTGAGTATGTGTATGTATAAATGTCAGCTACACAATACCTTATTGTTTGACACCCGCCTGTGGTGCCCCCCCAGCGTGGCTTGTAGCATCAGGCAGCCTCTGTTTCCTCTGCTGCAGAACAGTTATAGAGACGGAGACAGAGCACCTGCCCTCGTGCCTGAGCACTGTTCCCAGCAGCTTGCTAATGTCAACCTGCCTGATACGCACAGCGGGGTGGGGGCTCCAAGACAGCAGCAATTTTCCACTGCATGCGAATGAGACTGGAGAGCAATCTGCTGGCCTAAGAGCCTCATAATCAGCACATCATTATCAGGAGGGGGTTGGCGCATGGGGTGGCAGCAGGGCGAGGGGAGAGGAAATAAAGGAAATAAAGGGAGGGAGCGATGGATGACACCAAATGAGCCCCTGGTAGCAATGAGACGTTGTAAGACAGAAGGGGGGGTAGGGGTGGGTGGGGAGGGGTTGCATTTGTGTAGTAAAGGACAGAGAAGCAGATTCGAGTCTATACAAAGTGCAGCATAAAAAGGACTGAGGTGAGGCAGCATCCCACAGAGAGAGTACCACCTCTGTTTACACTTCAACCGGGCTCTTTGAAAAGCAGCGGCAGGCTTTACTCAGCTCACGGCAGCTTGGATGTTCCTTTTTCAGTCAATATTAGGCTACTGCTGGTCTTCAAAACTCACAAAATCTAATGGCACACGTACAGATACAGTGTATGCAGCAGCCCTTTGAAGCCCCCTTGCCCCTGCATGCATTTTTCAGGGAGTTCAAAAAGAGCAAGGACAACAAAGCTGATATCACAGCCCATATGCAGCCTCCTCTGTTTTCAGAAGTGCCCACCATTTCTGTGTACTCAAATTTGCCTTTAATCCTTTGTCTTGTGATAAAGGAGGCATTCTGCTGAGGGTGAACATTCACAGACGGTAACAGTCTGCCATTCCGCTTGATCTCAGACTAATTCCTGAATCGCATTAAATTGGCTATTTCTTGTGCTTTCCCTCTCTGCAGTGGCTCTGCTTTTAACCTCACCGAGGCAGGTTTACTGCAGAACAAACAGATTTACAGGAGGAGACTCGCAGCACTCACTTTTAGACTGTGACCCAGTTAATTCTTTATCCTTGGCAGTAACAAACACTGTAAAAAACAGATTTAGTTGTCATCAGGTAGTTTTGTAATCCAGGCTTTTGGGTTTAATGTGTCAACAATCAATCATAGCTGTCCAAACGGATGTCCCCTACCGCTTTCTGCCGCGTGGTGGCAATGGCGTACAGAGCACTTGGCTCGGAATTACTTGGCACAGGTTGTGCGCACTGCTATAGTCTATGTGACGGTCAATTCATTAGAAGAAGCACTACTTGAATGTATAGTCGGTGGATGCCATTAAGGACAAATCTGGGGCACAATAGGGGCAGTGTTCATTTTTGGTTGTTGTTTTTTTCTTCCCCCCGGATAAGGAAATTGTTTTAACCTCTGTAGTAAAAGGTGGGGTGCGTATTTACGCTCACACACACCTGCTGGCCACTGGAAGCTGAGGGAGGTTTGCTCAAGACAAAAACAGTTGCAGTGCGGAGATATTTAGAGAGCAAATAAAAGGAAATTACATCCCTGGTGTGTGTTTTTTTTTAAATTTGGGGAGGAAAAGCAGCTGTCATCTGGACATGGCATGAACTTGGAGACTATGCGCAGCCAACATCTCCCTCATATGTATTTTTTTTATTTTCCTCTCTGATCCATTCAGAGGTTATTCGGAGCAGTAAGAAGATGATGTCAATACTCCGTCTCGCACACTTGACAGCCGAGCAAATTCAATTGGACTGACTCCGCCTCGCTCATGCGGGACTTGTCCACAGGCTTTTTCCTCATACTACCGCGTGCCTGTCTGCATGCCTGGTGCTCTCTGACGGGAGACTCTCCACTCTTTCTCCCCCCTCCTCCTCCTCCTCCTCCTCCACCACCGACCTCCCTTCCCACCCCCTCCACCCTCCTCTCAGTCACTCACCCCCATCAACAGTGAGGAGCAGTCTGACGCACAGGACCAGCAGCGGCGGCGGCGGCGGCAGCGAGCAGAAGGAGCAGCCAGGACTCTTCCCGGTGGAGTGTGTGTTGGTCACCCCGAGCAACATGTTCCCAGCGTGGAGACGGAGAGGAGGAATCCGCACCGGGGGCTCGACGGTACCGGCGCGGAGCATGTTTGGAGCTGGACGGACTGAGCGTGTCGGACAGGTGCGGGTCTCCTGTTGGGTTCTGCTGCTGGCGACTTGTATCCTCAGCGCTCAGGCTCAAGGTAGGATGCGCAACTCTTTTCTTTTTCAGTTTTTTTTTTTTTTGGCTCACAGTGATGTGGATGGAAGGAGCGCGCGAGAAAGTGTGTGATGGAGATGTGGCTTGAGATGATGGCAAACAAAAAAAACTGTGCCAAAACTATATGCTTCTAAAGATGTGGCCATAACAAACCAACTCAGAGCAGTTATAGGAGAAGGAAAGGGAGCTCCATGAGATGAAATGCATGGCTTCAAACAACAACAACAGCGTGCGTAAACTGTCATCACCACCACCTTCTTTCTCACACTTGAGTGCAAGGAGAACCTCTTCCAAACTGATGTTTAGTGACAAATGCTGCTTGGTGAAATGTGTCTGTTTGTCACAGTGAGCAGTTCTTCAGATAATCATTATAGCACAGGGTGTCTCTGGAAAAAAAAGTGTCTGTGGCTTCAAATCCACTACAGGGTTTCTCATATTTTATTCATTTGAGGCTTAGTCACAATTTTAAACTTATTTTTGGACTAATAGCTTCACAGATTCTCTTGACCACTTTGGTGAAATTTGTGGGAAAAAAAGCTCCAGTGGCCCTGGAAACCCCTCAGAACCTAATTGTTTCATTGCTGCTGCTGCAGATTGAGCTGCCCCTCCTGCCTATAGGCCGCCTTAATAGCCTAGCAAAGACTGTCATTAACTTGTATGAATATGACTATTCTAGTGAAGCAAGGCCGCTGTTTTTTTATTATTATTTTGAAGGCTGCATTGCATTTCACTAATGTCCATTTTGGTGCTGTTACATCGAGGCTGTGTGGATGTAAGGTACATGAAACAGAATGCATAAATCACAACATGTAGGCTTCATTCACTCTTGTCCAGCACAGTCAAGGCGACAGGCAGAGGATGCAGACGTGATGATGATCTACACTAATCCTAACACTACTGTGAAACTGAGTGACTCCCTACTTGTCATCTACCCTTCTGACCAGTGAGAATGTGTATATGTATATATATATTTATGTGTGTGTGTGTATTGTAGATGCTTTGCAAAGGCAGCAAGCCAGAGAAAGCAAGTCCATTCTCCCTCCACATATAAAAGCATAACTTCCAGTTGCCACATGAACCAAAGGTAGGTTGGCGAAGGACAAAGCTTATTGTGTGGGTTACTGGACCTTGACATTTTGATATTCAGCATATACACATTAAATCATAATTTTATGCTTCAGGATTCTACCATGGGGTCATATTTTTTTCTTTTTATTTCTATGTGTTTTTACAGAGAGGCAGACAGAACCTGTGAATTACAAAAGAAAGATGCATGTTTGACATATAGATCTCCCAAAGGAGTGAAAAAAACGTCTTATTTTGGAAGTTCATTCATATGAGAAGTGGCTTTTCGATTCACTCCCCATCTCATAATCACAATGCTCCGTGCACCAAAGTGCTAAAAGCAGCATAATCCCTTTGCTTGTTTGTCTTTGAACAGGTCGCATTGCTCTAAAGTGCTCCCAACCTTATCTGAAAAGACTCTCAGGCGTCTCTTATTATGCAGGGCACAGTTCCTCTAGCTGTTATTAGCATCTTTTTTCCCGAGCTAACATGCTAGGAGTCTGTGAGGATCTGTTGAGCGCTTCCAGGCTACTTCACAAGGCTTTACCTTTCCTCCCCAAACAGCCCTCTTTCTCATCCTTGCAGTTGGTATTCTATCCTCTTGAATGTTCCCGGCTGTGCATTAGCATTGGTGAGAGATTGGCTCCTCTGTCTGCCTGCTCTTTTAATTGAGAAGGGCCTTCTGTATGGTGCACAATTGCTGCTTTTGGTTCTTTAGTGAAGATGCAGTCGCAGTCATTGCAGGGGGTCCCCTCAGCACCCAGAGAGGTCTTGTTCTTCTGAAGTAGGAGGCAGATCTCATACTCATGGGGAATCCTTGTTTGCAAATGACTGGCAGTGCGGCGGTGCCTGTGCATAAAGTTTCGAGATGCTCTTCCCTGAGAGAGGAGGACCTCAGAGGATGTCATAAATTAGGCGACACACCGGCACAGGAGTTTCCCCGGGGGAACCGGAGGTGGCATGTACTTGTTTTTCAGCAGGTTCCTACTGAGCCTCCTGCTGCGTTTAATACAGCTGGCTGCTTCAGTGCACAAGAGGATACATGATAGATCCATGGGGGAACCTTTCTACAGGCTGCTCTCAGCAAGCAATTTTAAGACTCATTTAGACCCCCTCATCGAAATACCAAGTAAATAGATGTCAGGCTTTGTCTTTCTTCCCTTCTTAGTGGTTTCTATATCTCCTCAAAGCCTCTGCTGACTGTGTTTATATGTGCATCTTGTTATGTGCATCTGTAAAAACGTGTGTGCATGTGTGTGTGTGTTCTTGCTGGTGCTCATGTTCCTGTCTATTGAGCTTTAATCTAGATAGTAGCATTGACATTCTGCCAACCAGCAGCTGCTATAATTTTCTGGACGTACGTTATTATGCAGCTTGACAGCTGTCAGCCATTTCCAAATCTTTAAATCTTATGATAATCCGCCATGCTTACAAAAAAACATTTGTTTAAAACACTCTGAATCCTTGTGTGATTAAAAACTGCCTGCTCTAATGCGGGCAGCAGATCATAATTCATCTGCATCAGTGACACACTAACACACACATGCATGCAAACACGTCCACGGAAAGATAGAAAAATCAATATGTACAAGATTACAACAAATCCATCAAGAGAAATATAGTACGGTTTTAATAGAATCAAGGGCATCTGCTAGTTTCCACAAAGACTGATGACAAACCAATTCATCTGCACTCCAACATTCCATCACATAAAATGGAAAACTCAATCTGTTTTGCATGGAGGTCCATAAAGTAGACCTGCACATGAATGCCCCATTGGGCCAAGGCTTGTGATTTCAGGTACTAAATCATGAGAGATATAGGTAATAAAATCTTTTAATTTTCCCTAAACTTAAATTAGTTTGATCGCATCACAAGTCCTATATGTGGCATGTTGATTTGGGAGTGCTCTAACTTCTCAGCTGCCATGCCATAATTGCATACGGTGCATATTTATGACATATGTATCTCCCTGTTTGGCGAAATGTAGTTAATTAAACATGTTTACTGCTCCAGAGAGCTAGCAGCTGCTGAAATTTGGACTAAATGCTTGTTTTCTTCGCAATATGGCTCATGCCAGGAAAGACCAGCGAGCGGCTTGCACAGCCTCAGGTGAAATGTGGTGGCAGCCCGACTTCCAAATCGTGTGTGTCTTCAGCGTCTGCCTCCCATGTCTAGCTGGTTGGCTGCCTCTTTTTTTTTTGGCTGCCAAAAGCTGTCTACACATGTTTATTCATGTTGCCACAGGAAGCTTTATCCACCAAGATGGAACATATCACAGCTGAATTAGAAAATAAAAGATGTGCGCTCACTGAAAGCAACAGCTGAAATAAAAGAATGGGAAAAAATCTGCTATATATATTTATATGTGTGTGTGTGTGTGTATATATATATATATTTATATATATATTTCAAAATTAAGGGTAATGTTTCAGAAAGAAATGAAAATGCAAGTGCAAACGTGTTGAGGGGTGACAAATGATTACAATCAACTTCATTGTTGAACAACAATGGGAACGTTGCGCTGTCAACGGTTCTTAGCTTCAGGAAGCCTTTAATTGGCTCAGTCGAGCAGCAAAACTGTGTTTATAGTTCATAATGGAAATGTAATCAAATTAACTTGTTCTGCAGGGTTTTGGCATTCACCCTTTGCCCAGTAATTGCCATTTGCCCAAAGAGCTATGGTGATGGCAATTTGCATGAGGCAAAGAGTCCCATCTCCCACCGTGTGCTGTCTGGATATTAGGGGATCTGGCTGAAATTATTACTTCCGATGAAGAACTCGAGCTTATTTTCTGCTGTGTTCGTGTTAGATGAGAATATCATCGGCTAAAATAGGTACACAGAAACCTGGATTATCTTTGAATTGTAGCCTTGAAAATACAAGATATGGAACAACCTGTGGGGTCAGGCAAGATCCCCATTTCATAAAATTACACGGACTGATTCATGTCCCACAGAGAATACTTATTTGACTTTCTGAGTGGAAAAAATACAGTTTGGGTAAGGTATAGTCTACCCAAATTAGATTCTTCAATAATAACAGCATTGATTCGGAGACGAGTTCTTCTTTTGGGGCCGATTTTAATCACATAGCTGAGAGTGGTTTTGTTTTCATGTCTTCTTGTTTACTGATGAGACTGAGGGGAGAAGTGCTGCAGGGGGAAACCGACAAATTCCTCACATATTAATTCTCCTGGCTAAAGTCTAATCAATCTGACACAGAGCTGGGAGGCACCTCAACTATCAAGAACAAAAAAAAAAGATGTCTCAGATCAGGCCCTGAGCTGGGACGGAAACTGAAAGAGGAAATGACCTTGGATCCTGTGGGGAGAGGAATGTAAAGTGACACTATTCGTTTAATTTGTCTAATACCATTTTGACAAGGGAGCGGAGATGTTGTGCATGCCTCTTCATCAGAGTTTCATTCTGAGCAGCTCCTTTTGAAAAGCCTTTAAAATGGTGTCATTACATTCATCCGGGGAAAAGAGGGATTGCACTTATGCAGTATTCTTGGACCATACATCTGTCTTCGAGCCCCCAAGCTGTTCCATGTAAACATTTAAACAACACAAAGGCAACTCAAGGAAAACTGTGGCGAGAAACAATGCTTTTTTACAGCATAATGTGCTCACTGAATCTCTGCTCTCATCCAGCTTGCCCCTCCTGGGGACTGGTGAGTGTATTCTTGTGTTGTGAATAAAATGGCAAAAGAGACAAAGAAATAGAGAACAGGAGGGAAAAAAAACTGGTGGGGTGGGGGCGGTGGGCCTATATTTTTTCTCTCCCTGTCCTTGTAAAAACAACCGGTGGTACCAATCCATTTTCCTTTGTACATCCACTTGAATGAATTCACATCTTGACATTCTGTTCTACTCTTGCCCTGACCTCAAACCAGGCCAATCCCAACACCAGCAACCCAAATGACTGCTGTAAGTGATGACATGAATAGACACACTGGTATTGCTGTTAAACAAACAGATACAAAGTAAAATGAAATATAAAAAAGAGTTTGCCGAACAACAAGTCCCACAACATATGGAGACAGAAAGACAATATGCCTGTTTTCACTTCCAGTGCTTCGTTGCTGCCTGCCTGACTCTCAAAGCTCTGTCTTCCACATGGTACAGCCGACTCTTCTTTCCATTTTTCATGAATGCATCATTTGTAAATGTAAGGGCAGAGGTCAGCAGGCTTACAGGGCTGGATGACTAGAGAAACTAGTCTTGTCCAACTAGTCCATGGCATGCTTCCTGGACATGGGTATGGTCTCGGGGGGAAAAAGAAACCTCCGTGCTCCCCATCTGAAGGGCTGAGTTTGCTGCTCCGGCTGTGTCTGGCATCAGGCCTACCAGACCCACTAGGGGGCCTGGCGAAATGCCTCTAGCTGCATCTTCCGCCTTGTGCTCAGTATTGATTAGGACCAGAGCTGACTCTCATTCCCCATTGTCCTGTTCTTGGACCCATGGGATTTCATATCATGTTTGATTTTGTTTCCACACACCTGCCATATTCCTCTTCCCCAAGATAGCGGGAGCTCAATATCAGGCCCTCCCCACTCCTGTCACAGTTTGACAGTACTCCACCTTCACTATAAACAAATGGTGTGCAACAGAGATACCGGGGGGATGTCAGTGTGGATGTGAAAGCATAGAACTTGCAACGGCATCAACTGAGATAAATCTAAAGAAAATTCATACCTATAATCTCATCCAGCATGGCTTTTGTATTTGCTGATAAGGGATTCTTGGCTGGTATGCATGGCAGGGTGGAGCAGGTTGTCATTGTAGCATGGCAGCGCTTTAATGTACACATATCTTTGATCGCTGTCCTTGCCTGTAACATCAGCAGACTGTCAGCTAAGAAGTGTGATGGTGATGGGAGTTGACAGTGATACTGCAGGCTTCTTCTCTATGGCTTATGTCACATCTGGATTCCCTTTCTCTGGCCCCACGGTGCAAGCCATGAAAGCGCTTCAGGTGCAAGACTAAAAGCATATGGTGGGATTCATCCTTAGACAAAGGCTGCTTTCCCCTTCAAAGGCAGTTTGCATGTTGAGAGATGTATATAGACCTAAATCACAAACTACAACCTGATGATGTTTCTGATAAGTGTACTTTTTTGGTAATTCTTGTCATTCTATGTGCAAAGCATATTTTTTTGTAATATTGAGTGACAACACATTTGAGCGTTTCCTGGGTCATTACATTTTCATTTACATTCTAAGGAAAGAATTGACTTGTAAGATTTAAAGCACTTTGTCGAAATACACACAGTGAACAAAAGCCCCAGGGATGAAAAGGGTGGTCTGAGAGTTTGACTGCTTGAATGATACAAATTATGTAAGTGTACAGTACATACAAAAATCAATACAGCCTAGCAGCTCCTATTGAAATCAGCAAATTGAGAAACTAGTGGTATTTATTTTGCTTCTACATGCTTACAGGATTAATAGGTGCAGGACCATGGAGAGCCAGTGTTTGACAATGAAGCATGAATCTGCCAATACGCAAACTGAGTCCGCCATGTGTTTCTGCCTCGAATGATTTAGGATCAGTTTGGGAGAGCTCCTCAGAGGTTAAGAGGAAAGACTGTGGTGCATTGCACCTCTGAAAGCAACTAATACTGACAAGGATGAAAGAGATCCCGCGCAGATACATTTGCCTATTTATTTTAATTTCAAAGACAGCTAGAAAGAGGAATCCAATAAGAGTACCTTTAATTCGTTAATGCATGTTAGCAGATGCGCAAATGCACAAACACAGTTGAAGTCTGCATGTATGCTAATACACAAACACATTTCCCTGTCCTAATGCGCGCATCGACACAAATACATGGAGATTGTTTCATTACCGCCAAATTGAGCTTTCTCGAAAGTATTTGAACGTCGCTTTTCAGCACAACTCATGAAAGTGGGGCACAGCCATGGCGTCTCGTGTGAATAGACAAAATCAGAATCAGCTTTTTTCAGTGTGAAGCGTCATGTTCTGATGGTCCTCTGTGCAAAATGTTTTCCAATTGAACCTGTCTGCCTGCCATGTCGCAGTCACTGCCAACTGCAGTGAGGTGGAGGAGAAAGGGGAAACAGAAAGAGAAATGAATATTGCTACGGATGTTGACGCTGGGTGGGGTATTGATGGAAGGAAAGAAAGGAGAGCGCTGCATCAGTGGGGTAGAGATTGCTGTGGTGTACAGTAGCACAAATCCGAAATTCTGTGCAGATCCGATGGTAGCTAGGAAACAGCTGACAGTAAAATGGGGGGATCAAAGGGATTAGTGTGCCCAGTTTGAGCCCAAACAGTAACCCTTCCACTTCTCCTACTGCCAGCCTTTTTAGACATTTACCCCTATATTTCAGCGCTTTACTCAGCCTCTCAGACACGACCAATCTCTGGTTATCCTCCCATGAGTCTAATTTTTTAATTTGGAATCACCCCTTTTACGCACTCTTTAGCTCTCGCATACGCTCACAGACAGGCAGTATGTATTAAAAGGTCATGGTTTCAATTTTAGAACAGAAGTAGGCTGAGTGAAGAAAGATACCCCCGCTTTTACTCACACACACACACACACACACACACACACACACACACACACACACACACACACAGGCTACAAAAAAAACACAAATGCCTACACACAAGTAATCCAGACAAAACAAAGCATCTGAAGGAAGAGGATGCACATGTCAGACGCAATCAGTGCTGCCTTTTGTGATCTGAGTGAGATTTCCTGTCACTGGGGCCTGAGACGCAGAATGTTTAATTCTGCAGGGGACGACGATGTCCCGAATGCCTCGGTCACTGTCTCCTCTTGTCTCAGAGCCAAAGTGAAGTAACTAACAAACGAGTCCATGCGTCCCCTGTTGGGGGACATGTACTGTACTGCACCGGGAGGTCTTCTGGCAACGCCGGCCCCCTGTCTCTACGCTGGAGATGCAGCAGACATGCGAACACACTCTAGGCTGTCACAGTGCTTTACTCAAGAGAATAAAGCCAAGTCGGATCTGCATCACATATGACACACATATGATAGCTCAGAACTGATTTGTGATGCCTGAATTAAGCAAAAGCAGCAACAATGGCAGGGCTTGTTGTCCCTGTGTGAGCTGATTCTACATGTGGACACATGATGACTGCAGCTGCTCCAGTTCAGCACCATTGTCCTCAAATCTTTCACAAAGTACAGGTCAAGCCATTTTAATTTGCGATCGGGGTGGGGCTTTCAAAGAGTAATTTCCTTGTCTTGTGAAAGAGAATGTTTGAACACGTATCTTGTTGTAACAATGCCGGACAAGTTCTTCGCCTGTGGGGACCGCAGAAATGGGGAGTCAGTGGGATTATATCAGTTTAATGAAGTTGCTCCGGCCGATGTTTAATTTCATGAAATTCAATTAAAAAAAGCTTTATTTCCATTTCAGTAATCACTCAAGGGGTTGTCATTATTAGATTATAGGGAAGAAATTATGTAAAGAAATGACCAGTCAAAAATGTGTTCTTTGAGTGCTTGCTATAGCCGTCCGCCGGGGTCTTTCAAAGGCTTCGCAGTGAGTAATGTGACACTGCAAGGAGAGAAAAGCTGCAACCTAATTGTCAGGGAAAGAAAGAATACTGCAACAGCGTGACAGATGAGTGCAGAAAGAAGATGACTGTTAGGTCTGGGAAATGGACCAAGCACAGTATCTACCTTTCTACTTTTATGTTCCTCTGTGGACTATTGTTGAATGCCCATTTATTGTTACATATGTATGTTTAAGTGGACCCAGCACTCCTTGCATTAGTGAGGAGTGGCGAAGAAAGAAAAAAACAAGGCAAATGGCAGAGGGAACATGTACCCTACCAGCTTTCTTGAAAACACAGACTGCAGAGTTGTCACATGCAGACTCAAAGGGTGGCGGCGTTTAAAAGCTTTAATCACACCGCTGCTCCGAGCCCAATGTGGCGTTCCACTCTGCATCATTGAAAGCTTGTTTTATTAATGTTGTCCAGAGTGAAGTATGGTGGGGTAGTGGGGTTCGTGAGGGAGGGGGGGGGGGGATGCATTGTGCTCTTGATTTAAAGTGGGGTGGAGCAGAAACAATGGCCATGAAAAAAACATGGCAATGCTGTGAGACTGCTTCCATTACTTTAGAAGGCGCCGTGTCCAAAATGGTGCACGAGGAAGTGCCTGCGCGATACAGATGGAAGCATATGCCGCAATGATCCCATTAAACATCACTCTGTGTCAAAATGTACGGTCATGTCAGTCTTAGAAGAAGAGAGGGTATCAGTCAGAGGGAGAGGCTTGCTCGGGGTGACTTTGCGGAATTAGTTCATCATGTGCCTTATGTGACACATACAAGCCTATCAAGCCAAAGTATGCTGTCTTTGAGCAAGCGGGCGAAGTTAAATCTCGTGTGAGTCTGATGCCTAATTGCTCTCATTAGCAGCCAACGTTCACACCAGTTATTCTGCACAATTAAGCGACTGCCACCAAGATGTTATGAGGCAGAATATTGTGATGGGTCAAGGGGAAAAAAAAAGGTTGTAATTAATTCTCACTTAAATTAATGGTTGCATATTTCAAAGGCTGGTACAGTGGCATTTTTTTGTTGTGATTCCCCAAGGGGAAACCACAGAGTGTGTCTTTTTTTTCTCCTGCGTGTGTCATGTGGAAATGAAGAAGTGCGCACAGTTGATGGAAATCAGGCGCCATTGTTGTTTGACAGTAGGCACCTTTGCAGTGATTGCCTGTGTTATTAATTTGTGAGATGAGAGGAGGCAGTGCTCCTCCAGCCTCTGATGGTTACGTACCGCATTAAAGAACTGCTGCTATGAATGACACTCAGGACTAATGAATATGAATACATTTATAAAAATAGGCACAGGCTCCCCTCTCAGTGCAGATTGGGAGTGACAGTCACATTGGCTGGGCATGGTTGATGAGAGAGGGAGCCGCTGCCCCTGGAGATGGAAGATGTTGCAGGGATCAGACAAACAACCCGCACACCATCGCACACAGGCGCAAAACCCTGGCGTGGTGATCGCCAAAAAAAGGCTCAAGTATTTAAGAAAGACACTCTCGCCGTTCTCATGATACTAGTTACCCATCGGACACAAACAAGCTGATGTATCAAAACCTCTTTCCATCTCACTGTTGCTTCACTGAAACGATAATCATCCCGGTATCAGTCGTTAGCTAACTGCTCCATTTGTGTACAGTCTTGCGGCAAAAAAAAGACCACTTAATATTAAATGTGAAATACTGAGCAGGTGGGAGGCTTGAAAGACTTCGACTTCTAAAAAAATCCACAGGTGTTGTATTGTTAGCTCGTGATTTATTCCACAGAAACAACACATTTACACTGCCTGTCAACCAACCTATAGATTGTTTCCTGTGGAAACAAAGTGCAGTAATTTATTGTCATTCACAGACAATTCATTACACGCAGACTGACTTTGGGGTAATGACGATATGTTAATTTATCTCCATGTGGTTGTAGTTTGGCATTTAAGCGCAGTCATTACTTCACATGGTCATTAATAATGAACCACTGCTAACTGAACAACACTGGTTTCATATTGTATCTGGCACACAAAGCAAACAGCTTTTAGTTCTGTAGCTTGCTTCTTTTTTTTTACTGCAGCTCTTTGAAACCAACTGCATATAATTTCTTCTCCACAAGAATTCATTTTCAGCAGATAATGTGTGACACGTGGTCCGTCTCACACATGATTTTCTCTCTAAAGGTGTATTTCATTTTGTTGTTTACTAATGTCAAAAACTCTGACCTCAAAAAAGAAAGGACCACCCTGCAGCCATCAGACAAATTTAGCATCTTGGCTGCGTTTTTTCTTTCTTCAACACAGCCGAGAGATATGGCAAACAGGAATATGCAAATGCGTTCATCTGTTTCCCGGTAGGCGACGATTTTAATTGATTAATTGAAGATGTTTATTTGATTGGTTGCGGCTTAATAATTCGAGACGCTATTTGTCAAGCTGTTCAGTTTGGGTGCAGCAGCGTGACTGTTTCTCCCCCTCCTTACTTCCATTTTTTTTTCTCAATGAGTTCACGTCCTTATTTTTCCAAGTTTTTTTTTTTTAAAGTGCAGGCAGGACCAATCCCTCAAAGATTTTGCGAAGGACTTTGATTGAGATAAGTGGGCTAGTCGTCGCCTCTGACGGACGTAACCTTGGTGAGTGTTCTCTGGCAAGTCACTTGAGGAGCGTGGCAGACTGTGAGCGCCGGACACTGGGCATGACTGACACCATGGCGCTAACCTTGAGCCAGGTTCCTGTAGAGCGGCGGCTCAGTGTTTAAGGCCCAGAGAAAACTCATTGAGCAGCTGACTTAACTGGGTTAGACTGCACCAATGGATTCAAGCCATCAAACTGAACTAATTAACAGCCGAAACAACCTTGAAAGCTGCAGACAACAGTGTGTTAGCAGCATTTGCCCCCACCCACCCACCACTACTGCTGTATTCATTCCCCCCCGCTATTTGCTGGTGTCTGTACCATGCGCCCATGCTACTCAATTCATTTATTTTGCACTTGAACAACAGTTACTTTATAATCTTTTCTCACCAGCTGAAATTAGGTTAGAAGTACCTTCCCATCAAACCGTTCTGTTGAAAATTGGAGAGGCATAACCGACGGATAAAAGCACTACATGTTGCCCCTGAAAAAACATGTTGGTTTGTGGGGTTGGAGAGAGAGAGAGAGCGAGCAGATGCAAGAGCAATCTCAGAAAAATGCTCATCACTTTCTAGGATGTTCATGACGGCTCTGCTTATTGGGGCGACTCACATATTTACTTGTTATTTGTGCGTCGGCACGCCTGTGTTCGTGGTGTTGCCCTAGAAAGTGAATGTTTGTGTTTTTCGACATATGTTCACATGAATCAAAAGCAGGGAGGGGAAAAAAAAGGAATTACTCAAAGGAGGAGACTCGTCAAATTCTGTCAGATTTGAACTCTCATACCATCGAGCCCCGGGGATTCTGTTTGATTTTCTCCTGATTCAGCAAGGCTGCCGTTTCTTCTGAGGGTAGTTGAGCTGTTCCTGGGGGTCAGGGGCCAATTCAGCATTATTGAATAATAAATAAATAGAAATGTGTTCCGGCTGTAGCTGATCCCTGTTGTTTCTTCTTTCACTTCCCCGGGCAGACGGACAGCAGCTGGAGCTTTGTATCCTCTGTAATGGCCCTGTATATATGCAGGGTTTCATATTTCAATCACCGCCACGGCAGTAGAAATTGGTGGTTTAAGATGAAGTTGAAATTGGAAAGTGGCTATCGTGTCTGCATGAGGAAGCACATTTGAATCGCGGTGGAAAAGGTGCTGGGCAGCTGCATCTGGAAACGCACTGCCGGCGAGTTCTTAGGAGTGGAATTTAAGTTGGAGCCGCAAGTGCTTTGGCGCCTTTCAAGCCTTAGCCAAATGATTTTTCAGTGGAGGTCGCATCAGGGACATGAGATTTGAGGAAGTATTTCATAATAGCCCCGTAATCAATGATTCATCAGTGGAAATATTAATGAGCCATAAATGATGTATTGGACTCTGATGAGGTAGATCTACAATCACATCGTTAAATGTCACAGGACTGTTCATTCATGGTAATAAGGTATTTGTAATAATTAATGCTTCTTGTTATTTGGCTATAAAGCCTGCATGGGGAAATGATATGCCAGCACACATTTTTTCGCTTTTTTTTTTGTAGTTGTGCCGCAAGACCAACGAAAAAGCGAGTTTAAGAGTTTCACCTCTCGTTTCTTGCTGTCACTTATTTCTGTAACTCACACAGTCTCTTCTCTCTGCTACATTAACTGAATATTCATTATGCAGCTAATAGTGGTGCCTTTGAAGAGGAATGATCATATTTAATTTTCTCGCCTGAGAAGGAACAAGTCGGTGAGGAGGAGAGAGTGCAGGAGAGGAGTGTATGGCGAAGATAAAGGGGAGGGAGTGAGAGAATTAGATCAAGCGATGAATGGAGTGGCACTGGGGCATGGAGTTTATGGACGGGCAGTGGTGGGACAGATGGAGGTGGGGGGGGGGTGAGATGAGTCTACAGATTACAATATGATTATATCAAGTCTAGCTGCCTGATAGCATTGATTGACTTGCACCTGTGTATCACCACAACTCCTCCATCCTTCAGTGCAAGTATAGTGCATGAGGGCGAATTGTTCTCTCTCCCCCACACTGTGGTTCCCTTGGATGGAAGGAGATAGTCCTTCTTTCTACTTGTTTTTTTTTTTTTTTTTACTCTTGGCAAGAGGGGATCAGATTATGAGGAGAGTGAGAGAGAGAGAGAGAGAGAGAGAGAGAGAGAAAAAAAAACTCAACCAGTGGCCGCAGCAGTATTTCTTCGCTCCAGCAGCTGCAGTCCCTGACTATGTTTATCGCTTTATCGATTACCATCACAAGGCAGTAATTTGCCGGGACTTGCAGGGACATGATTAAAGATCCGCTAGCGATGCATGGTGGCTCAAGTCGGTGCCGGGGTGTCATGTTGATGAACACGCACTGACATGCATGCTACACGTACACAGACACTAACACGCTGGTGAGCAAGGGAGTGCTCGAGGAAAGGGAGGGCGTAGGGGTGCATTCCTGTCATAGACATCAATGGCTTTAAATCTCCTGAGCTAACCTTTTAATGCTCTCAGATCCTTATGGCTGGCTGGATAATTGATTGTGTTTGGTCTAATGGGATTAAGAGGCAGTAGTAGCCTTGGGCTGGACACAGTGGCAGTGATGGCAGCAGTAGTAGTGGATTGAAAGATGGCAGATAGAGGCATACTGTATACAGCGACTGGACTGAATCGAGGGGGAGAAGGAGAGACAAAAAAAGAAAATGAGACGGACTGATGGAGACAGAGAGGCAGGACAAAGACAGAGAAGAGTTTGGGAAAGACTGAGAGGAGAGAAAGGATAAAAACAGGGTGAATAGATAGCTGCAGGTCTGCTTCTCAGTCCATCCCTAATTAGCTGTATGAGAAAACCATGGAGCTGATGGTATCCCCAAGTGAAAAGCTTGTTAGCGTAAGAGATGCTATCTGCTGGCTATTGGTTTTGGCTGTGTTTTGCTCGCTGGGTGAGTCACTAGGTCTGCGGTGTGCAGCGAGATGAAAGCGACGGGAAAATGAGAGCCAAGGTGGTGAAGGCCCCATCCCCCTCTTATCACCACGTGAAGCCTGTCCCATCCGAACAAATCAACAGCCGCCGTGTTTTAGCTTTATCCCTTACACCAGGGCTTGTTTGAATGTGTCAGTCTGATAGCCCCCCCTTTCTTCTCTGAATTATTTTTAACTTCCCCTCCACACTTGGGACGAGATAAAAGCAGAAGTTTGTGTGGGAGAGTAGTGAGGGATGAGGCTCCAGTTAGTACATTTTTGCTGGAGTTTTCACTGACTACCCGTCGTCCGCTATATTGCAGCTGTGTGTCTGGAATCCCTAGTCTCTTCATGAAGTGCATGGCTCTATCATGAGCTCACGTGCAGCACAGAACTGTCTCCATCATTAATGTTTTTCTTTTTTAACTTTTCCGTAGAACGACACACCAGCACCAGCCTCTCAAATTATATGGTACACAGCCACGCAGAACCTCGTAGTATAAGGGTTAACAGGCTCTGTCTTTGCTGGATTGCTGGCTCTATTCATAAGTCCAGCCGGCCAGATCATGCCACAGATCCAGGTTTTGTCTCTAGTGAATAGAGAGGCTGCTGCAGCCCACCGGCCCTTTATACTGGGCCACGTTTTCACTTGGGCTCGGAATATGCCAGGTCAGGATAAATGTTGCCACTTTGCCAGCTTCCTCTGGCAGGAGTAGTGAAGCTAAAATGTGTCATTGTGCATATGTGTCTATGTGCGCATCGGTGACAGTACAAGTGTTGGTTAATGAGAGACAAACAGACAAGCGAGCACAGCAGAGAACAGAGGGAGGGTATAAGGAAAGGCAGATGATAAATCTTGGGTGTATGGATGCTTTTTTGTGTGTCTGCTCATGCTCTGGTAGGAGTATGAGAAAGCACGGGGAACTGTGCGGCACATGAAAATTCATCCTGTGTGTTTGCGAGTTAGAGAAAATGTGTCACTCTGACCTGGCTCTCTGCCTATTCTTGCTGAGGAGACGACAGGTGAGGGGTTGCTATGGTTTCCTCGAGTAGGGGTAGGGTTGGTAAGAGTGTTTTTGTGTGATGGCCTCGCAATTTCACTTTTTTTTTTTTAACACGCCTCACATGTTCTAGTTTTGTTTCGTGATGGGTGATATGGTTGCAACCATATGGGTGCAGCAGGAGTTACTAGTAGGTGAGTACCACTCCGCGCACATGGCGGATGTTAGAAAAAGCTATCAGTCAGCCCTTTTTGTACTCCATAGAGACTTTCCAGAGAGCTGTGTTACCCCGACAAGGGCCAGATGCTGCCTTGGTGTGCTCTGCTGCCCTCTTCCCTTTCTTCCCTCATTCCCAGGCCCACATCAAACACCACGCCGCCCGTTTCCCCCCCCACAGCTCTAAATCTTTTTAATTCCATCATCTGTTGCCCATTGAGGGCAGCAATTTAGTCTTTACGCTGCATTTTAGTGTGCCATTAAAAAATCTGTGAGGTTGGTGGCCAGGCCCTGTAGCAGAGAGGTGGGCAGTCTTCAATATGTGTTTCTCTGTCTAACCTCTGCATCGCCGTCTCCGGGGACACATTTAACCATAAAGATAGTATTTGAACAGCTCGGTCTTGACACATAGAGAATACATTACATGTCTTCCTACACATCCCCTCAGTAACTACACGATGATGGCTGTCACATCAGTCATATATTGAGATAATCACCGAGGCCACACTGTGGTGCAGTAAGGGGCTGCCTGAGTAGTTATCAAGTAATATTTTTCTTCTCTCGTCCTGCAGTTAAAAGTGTTAGACATTTAGAAGTTAGCTGCTGTTGAATATCTGCCGTAATGTATGAGCTCTGACCTTAACCACCATCTGGAGAGGAGGGTTAGAAGTTCAGCTGCATGGATGTTATAAACACTGGTTTTATGTAATTTTCAGCAATTTCGCCATTACTTTTACAGTGATTGGAAACTGTTGGTGCTCAGTTAATGACTTCCCTATCTCCCTGATGGAGAGCAACACCCACACGCAAAACAATGACGGAACAATAAACTTGCAAAATAGTTCTGTCTCGCAGAATTATACCAGTATGAATTGTTTACATCATTACAGCAGCAGCACTCCAGACTAACCTGGAGCTGCTCGGGCTTAATAAGCTGGCGGTTTTGCCCTATATCAAGTCAGGGGTCTCCTGAGGTCAGGTTGCACTGGTTTACTCCTGCTAATGGGGAGTTGGATGAACTGGTGTTGGCCCTCTGGATCTCTAGCAAGCTCCTCTCCTCCTCTAAGGTGAGAGCGATGCTGTGTCCTTAGCAGACCTGACATTGACACTAAGAGCAATTGGCCTGTCTTAATCAGTGGAGTGCCTTGCAGCCGCAGGGAGTCCCTACGCTTGGTGCAGACCTGACCTGTCCTACTGCCCTGTTGCCCATCTCACTGTCTGACTCCCACTAAGTTTGGGTGAGTGAGAGTTCTCAATCAACTTTAACTACTAGAAATACCTGAGCAGCAAATATAATACAGAGGAATCTTTTATTTATTCTGTAAGACTTGGTACAGTTGGAATATTACCTTCCCCTGAGAACAGAATAGTCTTAGTGACACGTCCACATCATTATTAGCAGGGTCAAAGTGGCCAAATGAGAGGTCAGTGTCAAGTGAAAGAAGCTGCACAACCCAGGCACTCTCAATGAATGAATCATAGCACACAGACCAGCACTGGCATCAAGCACAACATGAATCATTGTTTTACCTGTGACACTATGTGAACTGCTTCTCCTATATATACATTTAAGGAGCAATTGCTTGTCATGCTACAATTACAGGGACAGATACAGAATGTCTTCCACCCCATAGTATTCCCAGCAATCTAACACAACAAAGAGGATGTTTACTGTTGAGAAAACAGAGACTTCATTCATCTGTTTGATGAGATTATTATCAGTAAATATTTCCTGTCTACCTATTTACTCTGGCATCTCATTGGCAGTGCATTGCTCCCATCTGGGAGTGTTTTTCACCCAGTATCTCGCAGACAAAGATAAACACGAATGTTGTCGGCTGGCAAGCCAATGTCAACACCGGTGATGTCACTGATACCCATTTTAACAAACAAAACCACAAAACAATGACATGGGATTAGCTTCCCAACAATCAGGGACAGCCCAAGGGTAACAGAAAGATATGGGTATGGAGCTTTGGTCCTGCACATCTTGTCGACAGCTGTCTGTCCACATGTCAGCGAGATCAACAGCTCTAATCCAAGGGTGCATGGTACCTCGAATGTACAGCAACAGTGACTGAAAGGAGAGAAAAAACATGCCCCCCTCCTCCTCCTCCTGTCCTCCACCCTTGAAATGCTAGGTGCTGGATTATTCGTGGTGTGGCAGATCATCCGGAGCCCTCTCACCCACCCAGTCAGCCTCAGAGGTGGATTAGAGGCCTGGTAATCTGACTTTGTGGTGACACATGTCAACCATGGAATGTCTGTAGGGAGGGGTCGGGTTAAGTTAGAAATGGCTGGATAATCCAGGATATACAGCCTCTGAGTTTTTTCACTTTTCCCTCCACACTAACCCCTGTAGTCACACAAAAGCACACACATGTTCACATACCTATGTAGGCACATATTACACACATATGCAGACATTACTGTGCTGGGCCCATGGGCTTTCTTGACATTACCACCCTGACATTACCTCCTCAGCACATATCCAGCCTGGGATTCCTGTCACATCCTTCCATGGGCAAGACTCACATTTTCATTACGGTGCAGCCAGTGGCACTGCACAACCTTTTTCTTCTCTCTTCCTCTCCTCTTCTTCTCTTCATCACCGTGTCAATCATCACAATGCTGTCACTCTGGATCTGTCTCTGAACTAAGCTGTCTCAGAGCTAAGATCCAGACACACTTGAGAGACCGAGGCAGACTACTCACCCAGACGCTTCTCTCTTGAAGTCGTACCAGCATTTCACTGCTTTCTGCCCCTCGACACTTCCCTAAGTTTTTTTTTCTTTTCCCAGATTTTTTTCTTTTCCTTTTTTTCTGATCTAATTTGCAATATTTCCACATATTAGATGAAGCCTGTACATGCGGAACAGAGTACACATGGCCAGGGAATTGAGAAGTGCAAATAATTCCCTCATGTGGAAAGGCTGCAATTAACTGGGGATGTCAGCCTTTGTAAAATATAATTGAGTTCAGGACGAAATGAACGTCTCTAATCCGGCCGACAGAGCACTGTCAATCAGTGTTCCTCGCATCCCAAAAACCAACTGTCATGCTTGTTTATGTCTGCCTCTCTACTTAGGGTTTGGACACTAATGCTCTGGCAGCTGCCTCTCTTTAATGCGTGGTTGACTGGGTGACTTTGTGCATGCCCGGTGGGAGCGGGATCTCACACTATAGGGAGAGACTGGACATCTGTTTTTTCAGGTTGGGCTGGAGATAACATTGTGCACTGAGGCGTGGTGTGAAACACCTGTGTGATTGAAGAAACATTTTCCCCATTATTGAGCATAAATCACCTCTTGTGACGTGCGGAATGATATCAGCAGGGAATATATCTATTAGCATAGCACGACTTCACCTCAATTCTAAGGGTCAAATAACATGATCGACCATTCGGCTGTCTGTCTTGTCAATAGCCCTCTTTCTCTCCTGTAGATACTGTATTTGAATTACCTTTTCCCATCAGTGTGGTGCTGTGAAAGGCATCTTCAAGACTCTTCCTCTTGGAAATGTCAACCATTTACAACACTCAAATATTGCCTGTCATGGAAAAAAAGACCAGTGTTGACCTTAAAGTGTCTGGATAAATGAGCCCACTAAGAAGAACAATCATTTCTTTTTGTCCTCTGTAATTCCTTTCCACCTGTCTCTCCTGCAGCAGTGGCTGCTTCAGGTTCTGATCTATGGCCTTTCTCTAATCAACCCTTTTACTGAGAGGTAAAGGGCTGAGAACACATCAGATACCAGTTTCTCTCAAAACAGCCCTTTGTGTCTTTGTGTCTTGTGTGTGTTACACAGTTTTTTTTGTGTGTGTCTAATAATTGCCTTTCAAGGGCCTCCTTAGTGATCCCACAGACTCCCAACAGGCTCCCATGGAAATGGATTAATTACAGGGCGCCTGACAAATGGCTGCCCACAGTTGTGGTGGCTCTGTAAACTCTCTTGACTAATCAGCTGAAGACAGAGCCTGGTCACTCAGCACGACCTCATCACCGGCCTGACACTGTGGCTGTGCCTGAAGAGCCCCTAGTCAGAGATTAATTGTGTTGAACTCTCAACGCTGTTCACTAACTGACACTGTAATCTCAGTCTTGTCAACAAAAGCTGTGGTTCATCACCTCAGACACCTGTGCACTCATTGTGATTGAGAAAAATCTATGTGGCCCTCTTCAGATGCTTTATCTCTAACGGTTTTGATCTCAAAGTGAAATAGGTTTAGGATTGATTGTCTGCGCCCTGTGCTTGGTTCACAATGGCTTTCTTTGTTTGTTATGTTTACTGTGTTTTTTTAACTCCAGGATTGTTGAGTGGGTGAATGTAGTATTTGCTTTGCTTTCTTTGAGCGATCCAGAAATGTAAGTAGATGCTCTCTTCGCAGCCCTCTGAACATTCATGTATGGTAGATCCTGAAATGTGCATTATGACAAACAAATGACGTACAAACATCCAACATGAATTTCACTAAAAACCTTAATAATCAGAATTCTTTGTGCCTGTTCCTGAAACCCACTCTGAAGCACTTTACAGTCTGTAACTGCACCTGCTTACCCACCATGTGTTGGTTTCTTATTCGGTGCTTCAAAATTAGATACTCAAGTCTGAATTTTCATTTAATGTATTCAGTCGGCATTTTCTCAAATACAGGGAAATGCCTGCAGCATTGTTTATGAATTTGAATAACCCTAAAATCATAGAATACAGCAGGAATACAGAGCAGTGCCCTGGTGTACCTCTAAGAACACCTTTGTAAGTGAGTAAATGTGTGACAAGTGTGTGTGTGTGTGTGTGTGTGTGTGTGTGTGTGTGTGTGTGTGTGTGTGTGTGTGTGTGTGTGTGTGTGTGTTGAGGGAAGAGGAAAATGGATGAGAGAAGGTTGATGGGGTGTTGGGCATGCGTGGTCCCCTTGACTGGGATCCAGATCCACAAGCAGAGAGCACTGAGCCCTCAGTCAGCACATCACATAAAAGCACCAGGCTTTGCAGGATTGCAAACTGAGAGTTTATTTTTTCCTCATTTGTTTTCCTTCCTCTCAGTGAGGACAGGTTTTCTACCATTGTGAGCACACAAAAGAGTCTGCCATTATCACAGCCGTAATCGACCATTACAGTTTCTCTCCCACTAGAGTGCTCGTTAACTGCAGGACAAAAAGCCTCCAAAACAGACAGCGTGTCCTGGTGCAAACAACAGGGTGGTTCATCGTGCCAGCTTAAACCAGCAGCTTGTAAATTGAATCCTGTGGCATACAATCAAGTTTACAGTGTTCAGTGGAGCTTTGCCACTATCAACCAGCCAGCAGAGCCCCAAACTGACCCTGAGGCTCAACAACACCTGGCTCTTCCCTTGTTAATCACGGGCAAGGATCCAATCTAAACACAAATGACTGCATAGTCGCCGCATTTCGTGTCAGGCATGAACTGTGCATATACATATTTCCATACTTCAAAAACAATGCCCTTGCTTCAAGTCTGCAGATTTATAGTCTATGTCAGCTGTGCTGCAATGTGTCTTTTCAGGGTTACTCTAATTCACTGTGCTCCTCGGCGTGTCTGCATCCATTTGCAGGTTTTCGTTCCCTTTGTCAAAGCTTATTATTGATGCTAATGGACTTCGATGCCATACATGATCGCAACTGTCAGCATCTGGATAAAAATAAAAGCCAGCTGAAGATGAAGAATGTGCTCTCCGGTGTGTACCTGCGTGTGTGTGTTATCTTTGTGTAGGTGTGCATGAAACTTTACCTATGCTTCGGGTGGCTCATTCTGGAGGCACACTTGTGACAAATATCCAGCCACATCAGAGAAATTATGTGCGACAGCAATCACTTTACATTCCCGGACCTTAACAGATGGAGCGTGCTATACAGTGAAATAAACACAGTGGCGAATGTAGCACTGGTAAAAATCAAGCCAGCCGGCTTTGGGTAGGGGGGAGAAGGGGCAGGAAAAAAAAATCATGGAGAAAACAACATTTGGCAGGGCTTTATTCAGTGCTGTCCACTGTGCTGATGGACTAAAGGTAGAAAATTAATCTGTTGATCCAAATAACATTTGTCCGTCACACAGTGTCATCCATTTATTTCAACACATCTAGCCATCCCTCAATCCCCTCTCTTCTGTGTAGATGTCTTCTTCTTTAAGTGTATTGTGGTCAAATTGGATTATCAGAGACTGGACCACATATGGCCTGTGCTGGTCCCTATCTCTGTTGGGGAATGTAATCCTGCCCACCACCCCCTTCTGCCCAGCCTCATTATCAGATGGCCAGCATGTGTAGCAGTATTATGCCACATACCAGCATTCTCAGCAATCCCTTTCACAGTGAAGTAAGTAGTTCATAAGAATTTTCCTCAGTTAACTGTCTTCTTTTCTTCCTTTATCTCCCTCAAATTGTGGCTGACCACCGGGGTTTTAGATATACTATATTTGGTGGACTTGCGGGTGTGGGTGGGAGGTGGCGGTTTTTGGGGGGGCAGAATGGACTTGCAAGGAGATTACAGTGAGGGAAGTAGAACAACAACAATGTACGGATTACAGGCAGGATTTGTGCGAGGAACACATGATATCCTCTCTCATCCCTTTATCAGATTGGCTGTGATGGAAAGGCAGTAGTGGCTGCATGGGACCAGAGAGGAGTAGGTTTGGATTCATTAGGACAGAGCCAAAGGAGGACAGAGAGTGATTATAGAGGTTCATTATTTAATAGAATATCATCTCACAGTCAGATGAGATGACTGCCTGCAAAGTGTATCCCATCAAGTAATGTTCGAATCAGCTTTATCCAAAAAACAAGTGAAGAAATTGCTTGTTTGATTGGAAAACTGGAGCCATTTATCTCATCTCACATTGCTGCATTTTAGAACAAGCACAGTGATTTAATGGACATTGACAATAACCAAAAAGAAACGGTCTAATGAATACTTATTCGAAAACTTGGAGATTTTAAAAGCACCACAACAGAGTTATTTTTTCAGATTTTTAAAACTTATTTCTAAGTGATGAAGGCAAGTGTCCACACAGTCTGCATAAGGGGGAAGTTGGGTGGATGGATGGGTCAGCAAAGCTTTGCGTTGGTTTCTTTTCACCATCACTGCATTCGCTCTGTATCCTTAACCTTCTGGCCACTATTGTAACCATGGTAACAAAAGTCATCTTAATCCTAATGGAGCAGTTGTTTTAACCCAAGCCTAAATGCTTGTCTAACCTTGATTTACTATATGAATCCAAAGATCTTTCATCAGATCTTTTTGCCTTAATCTAAATAAAGCCTCGTTAAAGCAGTGACTGAAATAATAAATACATCAGATCTGTCTGTCCAACATATATGTTGGTGTTTTAGAGGACACCAACATATTATGCCCCAAATGACAAGGGCATCAGATCAGAAAACATTTCTATCTGCATTTCTATCTGCCATCCTGACATTAATGCTGTTGTTTTTTATCTTCCAGGCAGACGTTGAACATTTCAGTTAATGTCAAAGCAACCTGATTATCTGACCAGAATGCACTGTATCAAATGAGTCCAATTCCAGAACTGAAAACAACTTTTGTTTGTAGATTTAAGTAAACTCTTGTCTCTAAGGTTTGTGAGCTTGTTATAAAAAACCAGCAGTGTAAAGGACAGTTTATTTCTTTTAAAACACAGTCATGGGCATTTATAACTCAACAGCCAAGAAACGATTCCTCATCCTCCCATAAAGCTGCATGCAAGAACAGCGCAGTCAACAAAGTGCCTTTTCCTATAGTTATCTATACTGGCCAAGCGAAAATATAGCACCCTGCAGCCTATTGTGGAGAACCCAGTTCTGACAGCATCAAACCGACAAGGCTAGGTCCATCACTAGTCAGGCTGACACACCTTCTCCCAGTGCTGTCCTCCCACACCTTTCGCTCCACTCCCTCCACTTGTCTTGTCTAAATACAGGCTTGCTATGCATGCAATCACTGTAAAGACAAATTCACTGAGGTTGACTTTCCACAGGAAAGTTCCATGACGATGCCAGACAGAGGGATTCAGGGAAGTGATAGACAAATGAAAGAGCAAAGAAATGAAATAGCGAGAGAGAGAGAGAGAGGAGAGAGGAGAGAAAATAACAGAGGCAAAGAGCCTAGAAAAAAATAGGGTGAGAGGAATGGGGAAGGAAACAGATCGAACAAGAGGATGCCGTGACAATTATAGGTAACAGAGCCCCTAACGTCAAAGTGGAACCCTATTTCTGGGAGCTGTCTATTCTCCCAAATGTGAGACAGTAAATACCTTGTTTCTATCTTCCCCAGACGTCATTGTGACCACCAGTGCCACAATGGAAACCCTGATGAGGAGCACATGCAATTGCTCTCTCTTAATAAAATCTCACAGTTCCCATTACACTCCGGCACAATGGGCCTCTCGCCTGGCCGTTGATTGAGTTCCTACTTTCCAGGAGCTATAATAGCAGCCAAGCCACTCCCCCCCACCCCCCTCACCCATTTTACCCCCCTCTTCCCTCCGCCGCCTTCACCAGTCCAGCTCCGTCTCACGCCTGGGCTTTGCTTTTTGACACAAGTGAGATCTTATTCCTCACATCCTTATCTCCTTTCCTCATTCTATCTACTGTTCTCGCTGCCCCATCCTTGCAGCATTTCTTTCTCACACAGAGCCAGAGAGAGCCAGTATCTTTGGTTTTTATTGATTTGATCGATAGGTGGCTGCTTTTAGAGTGTTACCCCATCTTACAGAGGTGAGTCACACTTTCTACGGACGGCCTTAGTAGCCCCAGAGACAGAGTCTGTCGAGGAACACTGCTGATTATGAGGGACTTTAAGGAGGCCGGCTGAAATAGTCACGAGGTGGGATGGATTCCTTTGTTGGGGAAAAGGTCAAAATAGTTCTCAGAAGTAGGGTAGGTGGTGGGAAAGAGGATTTATCAGGTGTAATTACATTTTCCCTCTCTAGCAGTAACTTACAGAAGAATCGCCCCTAAAAACAAAATTAGTGTGCAACAACGGACGTGAGAAACAGTCACCGATCCTTGATAATCAGTTTTTGACTGACATGTCAGTTCCAGTGGTTAAAAATAACAAAACAGTAGATTCAAGTGATTACATTAATGCTGAGTCTTGCATTAAAAATGTCAATAAATTTAAAATCTTTGAAATGAGATGTAGTCTCAGTTTAGAGGGTTTGCACAGTGGTGCCCGGACTACAACCTCTTCTGACCTTTGCAACTTTTTTAAGGAAAAAGTTTTGCTGCTGCAGCAGTTGCAACAATCCTGCGGTTGCTACAAATTAAAGGATGAGCATGAAACTCGGGATTTGATTTATTAAATTCCACTGACTCACCCACTTTGCGGGCCTTCGCAGCACAGCCCACATCCACTTTGTAGTGGATCAAAGAGGTAATTTTCTTTTGCTTGTTGACTTATAATGATATAATCACAACATTATATGAGCATATGCGCTGCGAAATTATGCATGCAGATGCATACATACTGACCCAGTGCATGCACACGCATTAGCTGACAAACACACACACATATAACTCCTCACAGGTGGTAAACCATTCGAGACCTTTTGATTAGCTGTTTTCAAGATGTGAGTCAGGTAAACTGAGGCACTCCCCGCTGCTCTGTGATGCTAGTAAAGGTCAGCAGCTGGTGGCTCCGCTCCTGTCTACACCACACTTACTCCTTAAACAGGGCTCAGACACCCTGGGAGGGAGTCGAAAAAATAAATTAATAAAAAGGCTTGTATTCACTTGCTGGCTTCATGTGGAGTCCACACATGTATTATCCAGAGAAGAAATACAGAGCAGATGTCTAAAAATAAACAAATATGGCGCGCAGTTTTTGTGTTTTATATTAGAGGATAGTTTCTAGATATTACTTTTTTTCTTGCAGAGAATATTAAAGATTTTTAACCTTGTTAGGGTGCTAAAAGTGAGAGGGAGAAATACAGGGAAAGGGAGCTGTTCATTCTGGCACTGTCCAGTCTACTGTTTAAGTGAAGCTGTTTCATGTAGGTCATAACTCTTGATACAGACTCCCTCTTACTCTGATTCTCCCCAGGCCTGGCATCAGCTGCTTATGTCACGTTAATTTCTTATGGACTAGTAGATGGGCCGTCTTTGATGTACTTTATATTGATTTTGTGTGTGTGTGTGTGTGTGTGTGTGTGTGTGCGTGTTACTTGCATTTGATTCAGTTGACTGACTCGTCAACCTCTGAGGGGACCGATACCATGAAGATAAGGGTGTCAGATCAGTCGGGCGCCATGCTTTATTTCCCCCTCGACAAATTCACCAAAGTTTTCACATCTCATCCTTGCACCATGGTGACAGCCTGACAGGAGGGGTCCGGCCTGACACATTGCAACGATAGGCGGCTCACGCTGACAATAATGCCACCGTTGCTCATGCTGAAGAGAGTCCATCCCTTCTTATTTCATTGAGAAAGAATACAGTGGGCGAGAGAGAGAGAGAGAGAGAGGGAGAGATGGCGTGGTGGGAAAAAAGGAAAAAAGAGGAAGGCAGACTGGCATCCAGTCAAGGGAAAAAAAGACCATTTTTTGATCTCCAGACAGTCTGACACCACAACGGTAATCCTTTAGCAACACCCTTCTTCTGCTGTGTAGGTAGACTGTCAGACTGATAAACGCGCACACACACACACACACACATACAATTATGGATTATATAAACCTGGTCTGTATATACATAATCAACTTGTGCATAATAACATAGTGCTGAGTGACATCTTGATGTAAAAATCACTGTTACTTTCACTGATAAATATACAATTACCAGTAGAAATAACCACATTTGTTTTCACATGTTAACTGAACCAAAAGAAAACATACACCGATCAACCACAACATTATGACCACTGACAGGTGAAGTCAATAACATTGATCATATTGGTACTATGTGGTGTTCTGCTGGAAAACCTTGGATTTTGACATTCGTGTTGATGAGACTTAGACACCCAAATAAACATTGTCCCAGGACAACCACTCTCCAAAAATGCTCCCCACCACATGGCAAAAACATCAAACAATCTTGAGGAACATGACAACCGCCCAAGATTTTGATTTGACCTCCAAACTTCTTAGACCCCATTCAAGACCCCATAGGACACCCTAACAGGTCCTCTTGTCCATGACCAATAGTTCAAAGCATTTTTGATCACATAAGGGGGACCAACACAATATCAGGCAAGTGGTCATAATGTTATGCCTGATCAGTGTATACTCCTCCTGAGAACAAGTAAAAAACTGTAGAGGCATTGTTAGTGCTGAGCTAACGGCTATGATTTCTGTGAAGTGGCGGAATTTATATGTATCTAATTTCTTTTGCAAACTTCTCCTCAACTTCTGTGCAGGTAGGAGATTTGTTTTGTATTGAACCCAAACGTTCATAACAGCAGAAAAATCCTCTCATTTGCGTGTATACATGAGCACGGTAAGGCTGATGCAGTCAACAACACAACCTCAGCAGCCTTCGAAAAGTCAAAGCGGTCAGTGTTGCGCGCTTCAGCACAGTTGGTTGTTTGCACCCGTGTTATAAAATCATAAAACATTTACTTCCTTCCTTTGTGCGCTCCGTGCAGAGAAAATATATCAAACTCGCTCTAGTGGAAAAACCTGCCAAAATATCGACTGATTTCATACTACACTGGAAAGCAACATTTTTTTAAATGTGGGTGTTTGGTTCTTTGAGGCTAATGTGATTATGTGCTGCACAAATAAGTTCAACTAGTTTCCTCGTTTGGGGTTGGACTTTTTAACCCAGTTTTAGACTGAGCTAAAAATGTGCAATTTACAATACAATATGATCAACATCATTATTTCTTTTAGCTGTAATCTCTCCCTTTTTTCCCAGACTGATGTTGCAAGTGTTTTCATAACTCTCTGTTATGCTTGAATTGAATATCAATGCTTAAAAATATTCTGTGATGAGCCAAAAGCAATTTAGGGTTTCATTGCTGGGATGTGATAGTTAATGTGATAAGAGAAGAGGCTTAATATTATATAAATATGAATTAAATATATAAAATACACAAAGGAGAAGCAAGAGAAAAGTATTGCTTCTTTAAGAGTGCCACAAGTTTTAAGCACACAAAGGTCAGCATAGCACAACTGAAACTGCTACTCAATATATAAAGATGACATTCTCTGGTTGATATGCATTGGATTAAATCAGGATAGATTAGAGGAATGTGCAGGCAGGTTGGTGAGAAGAGATCACCTAGATTGAAAAGGGATTTCTAACACTTCTAAATGAGATATGGGCGTGCATTCACAGATAAGAAGCCGCATATGAAAATGGGTCAATTGTTCTGCAGGTTTAGATTGTGATTAAGAAGATTACATTCCTCCAGTGAACAACAATGGCAAAGTCAGACAGCAGCCCAGTTGTACTTAGCCACTCCGTCAGCCTGGCTGATCCTTTCACCAGCATTCAGACTTTCATGTTTTGAGCAATGGGACTTAAGTTCTGAGGCTGTGCTTGTCAGGCAGCAGATTTTCTGCTGGAACAGAACATAACAAAGCGCAGTATAATTTGACTCATTCCCGGACCAAAGACTGTTTTGATGAAACAGTGCGGGACTACGTCTGCTCCCGCCACCTCATCCTCCATTTTTCAGAAGAGAGTGATTAGAGCAGGGGCACTTAGGCCAGAGTTAGTGGACTGCTATTGATTGATCAAACCTGGCCGTTCAGTCCTGAAGAAGAGGGAGGGGTTGCAGTCTTCTGTCCCTCCCTAATGAAAGGGAGCAACGCTTTGTGCCTCCTTTGATCCAGAAGGGATTAAAACAGCCTTGCGTATGGCAGTAGAAAGATCAGGGCTGTCTGTTCCTCTGTCTGTCGGGCTATTTCAGTTCATACCCCTTTCCTGGGCCAGGAAATCAGATTCATTGTTTGGCCACCTGCTATTACCAAGCTTTGATTACCAGCATCATGATTATAACTAGTCTTTATTCATCCTCAGCCTCTGTTTTTGTTTTCCACCACAGGTTTTGTAAGACATAGGTTGCGGCTCTATTTCTTGTTTCTTGTTTGTCTCTCATTTCCTCCCAGAATGATATCTGTGTTTTCTGCCGGTGCATGTTTCTTGTGTGTGTGTGTGCGAAACAGTTGTCTTTGTAATGCATCACAAGCCTTTCCACCGAAGGCAACAGATCTGAGGTTTTCTGACAGTCTGTCGGTTCGCAACAAAGAACGCAGGTTAGAATCAATAAGATCATTTTGATATGCACAGCAGCGCCTTGGACAGCAATTTGAAGGAAGTCCTGAAAAATACTAATAAACTTGAAGCCACGCTTTTAATAATTAAAGCTGATTTTCCCGGAGAGAAAACAGTTTTTTGAGCGAGCTGGTGAGGTGGAAGGCTTTGATACAGCCTAGAAGCATTCATAAAACTTTCAGATGTAGGGAGAGTAATTGACATTTTTCGCAAGTTGGCAGTCAGAACCACACATGCTTCGCCAAGTGGACCCTCAAGTTTGCGCGGTCAGGCTCTGTCTGTCTCTCTGCGTCTCTCTCCTTTTCCTTTTTCTCTTTCTCACACACACAAATAGACACACACACACACACTTTCTGTCCGGTGCATTTTCGGTTTGATCTGTTTTATGGATTTCTCTCACAGCTCCGTTGAAAAATTCAATTAATTGAGCCATGCTGTGAAATATCTATCAGATGAGGATACAGTCATTTTTCAGAGTGTGGACCATGCAGTATTCATATCTGCATGATGCATAGACTGCAAAATATAAACCGTGGATAACAGTTGATTTATGCACATATCTGCCTGATTTATCTATACGGTAACAAACACACACGCGCACGGCAATGCAGGCACTTTAGGTGATGAAGCAGCCGACCAGGTAGTTCGATTTTCGAGCCCTGGGGCAGTGGGATGTACTGTGATATAAACAGTGACGTCCGTACACCTACTGTATGCCCCTCCTGGAGCCGCTGTTTGCGTAGCCTTGAAGCTGCCTCCAGAATGATCCATTATGTTAAAGCAGGCCACCAGAGAGTTTTTGTGTGGCTACTTAACGTACACACAGTTTTCCCACATGGATGCTACCACAGAGGGAGGGTGGAGTTGTTAAAGAGACACTGATAGCCGCTGGCAGAAACTGTAGCTCCCTCTGATCATCCTCTCTAGGAGCGTTGTGCATGAGAGAGCTACAACACAGTGGCATCACAGGGAGAGAGAGGGAGAGAGACAGCTTCTTTCGTGCTCAGCTCATCCGTTCCCTCCAACTACCTGTTCATTAGCCCGGAGACCAGGGAGCTGCGTGAAACTTGGTAACGGCGTGCCTGCCAGAGCAACGCCTGACATTATCGCCTATTTATCAGAAGTTTTCTGAAACTCGTCACCGCGCTGCCAAGCATCAATGCATCAATAAATCAGCAATCACTCTGGGCGGTCTCGACTTCTATAGCTTCCTGCCGCCCTGACACACTTTTATATACTCCATTTTATTCACTTTTTATGTGCTGGGTTGATGTATTTTATCGAGCTAGTTACTACAGAACATAAACTAGGGATTACAACCATGTGCATAAAAAAAATCTGCCCCAAGAGAGAAATGGAAGCAATCTGTTTTCAATACACCCTAATTCTCATTCTCTGCACTGCTTCCACGCTTCACTTTCCGTCACTCAGCCTGCCTCCTTGTTGCGAATGCGAATGCATGCGGAAACCGAGCAGCATTGTTTTTATATCCTATTATCCGGAGAATTTGCCTGGCCCTCTCACCCCTCCATTTCCCCCTTACTTTACCTCTTCTACCTGTTAAGGCTTCCAGAAGCAGATGCTGTTATCTTCCAGGCTTTCAACAGCCTGTCACATCCACTAGCTGCTTCCTCCTTCAAAAAGCTGTCTCCCACTACCTCGCTGTATGTACTCCCTGCGGTTCCCGATACCTGCTGGGAGGCGCACCCGGTGATGTCAAACTTGGACAACTTTTGGGGGAGGCAGGGGGGAGTAACCAACGCAAGGGTCAGAGTAATGAAAGGAAGGAGAGAGCATGTGAGTGAAAGAGTGAGGGGTGCCACTGGAGTAAGGGTATTATTTATTTTTTTCCCCCTTCTTTTTCCAAAGCTGACTTCATTGATTTTTCTAACCTGAAACACAGCCACAGTAGAACCTTCCATCGTCCTATAGATTGGAATTGATTGCCTCGAGGCTCTCTTGTCCTGTAAATATTTGCAAGGCTTTATTGATTCCATTAGTGGCTGGCTGTATTTGTGACAATGGTATGGATGGTTGCTGTTGGTAAGACTAAACTAATGCGAGGAGGCCCGGTGCTTTTTTCACAGCACATTAAGGTCTTGTTTCACACATGTAGCATTGTATACAACCTGTCCTTGCAGCCCTTATGAGGCAAATGGTCACCTCCTTGATTTGTGTACCACTTATTGGAAGCAGGCTATTCAGTTGGATGATATATGAGCCCCGCTGCCATTCTCATTAGTCCATTTATTCATCTGCAAAGACGGCACCAGTGCTCTATTTTCTGCCAGGTGTTTTCTGTGTATAAAGCCATGCACGGAGGACGGCAGAAATGTGTTTTGCTGTAAAGTGTACACCTTGGATGTGACCCTCTGTAGCCTAATCTGAAGCTGGCATGATGGAAAAAGAAGGCCATTGCTTGACAATGGCTGTGGTCTTACACCCTTAAAAGCCTATACACAATGCTCATATAGGGGCCAGTAATGAAGCATGCATATAGACAGTGGGTGTTTCATCTAATCTGAGGAAGTGAGGGGCCAGGAGAGTGCTGCTTAAGAGCACAGGGGAGAGTGAAATGGCCCACGCACTGCTGCTCTGTTAACCCGCAGCTCCTCAACCCCCACCCCCTGCATATTGTACTGTTGTCTCAGGAACACAAAGACTATTTTCAGGCAGCCAATCCACAGCAGAGTGGGAAACTGCAGCCCAGCATGCCCCTAAAAGCCTTCATGACTTTTTAATTGGTGGCTCAGGGCTCTACGTCCAGCGGTTGGAGAGTGGACCCCACTGCCAGAGCTCCGCTCCACGTAGGGATCAAATCCCCCCCGCTTTGAATCTGGGGCCTGTCAAAGCAGTCAGGCATGGAGGCAGTGGATGGGTGGCATCTGAAGGTGAGGGAGGGAGGGTGAGAGACGAAGTTGGCAGTGGAAAAGAGCAGTTTGCGGTTGAGAAGGGTGGATGGTAGAAGGGAGCTAGGAGCGAATGTTTGTAAAGGGAGGAAGAATTTATGTGAAACTGCTGAGAGAAGGAATAGCCCTGCACCGAAATAGCAATTTCTGAGGTGAGAAAGGGTTTGTTCAGTGGAGTTGTAAGGGAAAAGTGATGTCTGTGTGTGTGTGAAGCTGTTTGTGTGCATGCATGCTATACTCAGTAGGGGCAACAGAACATTTGGAAGTGATGGATTGTTACAGCAAACCAAACAGAGTAGGAAAGGTGGGTGGTGGATTTTATTGGAGAGCTGGAAAGGTTTTGTGATGAATAATAGTCATGAGTGAATTGGTCATTGTCAGAACCCTCCAGAGCCTATTGAATCAGCAAGGCTAGGGTTTTACAATGAGCTTCAGCCATGAAGATCAGCCTGTTGGGTCGTAATAGATGGAAAGTGAGTTGATGGAGGCAGGAGGTGCAATAGATGAGGCTAGCTTTTGCTGCTGGAGCGGCATTTGTCTGTGGGGAAATGGGCCACAGGAGAGACCTGTGTACCTCCCACACACTGTGCAGAGATCAGAGAGCAATATGGATGGATTTGATGACCGTGCACAGGCGCACACACACACATGCACAGGTACATGCACATATACAACAAGCAGCGGGAGCATGCTACAAGGGTAGCATGCCAGCTAATGATGACCTGTTGACCCATAGTTAATGATCCCCCTCAACTCAGCCAGGAACATGATGGGCTTTGATCTGCCTGTCATTAAAGGACTGTAGAGTACATGCACTTCTCTTTAATCTGATGAGGAATTCAAATATACATAGATCAACTCGCTGGAGAGACACACACGTTTGCAAGCGTGCACCCATACAGGGATAATTACACACACGGGCGTACATGTAAACACCTTCAACTCCCCTCACAAGCTATATCAAAGCCAACAAATATGCAAACACTTGCAGTGATACTGTGGCATTTTGAATACACATGCAGGCACACAAACATACACACATGCAGGAAAGCAGAAAAAGACCTTGAATCCATGGCAGAGATTAAACATGTCATTTACTTGCTGTGGTAAAAGAGCAGTAATAAATAAAACTGATGATTTATTAATATCCAGAGTTGTAATCCACTGCATTATATGTGTATTAAAGCACATTACTTACCATGGCATGGTAAGTTAAAGTGCCTCTAATAAAATTCTTAAGTGCCTACAGGCATTTCAAAGCAGCAGCAGATCTCTGTGCAGCATCTCCTCAGTGTCTCACTAATGGGACTGATGTAAATATGTTCATTTGTGAATCTTCGCTCCAATTTAGCGCCGCTCATATTGTAGATGAAGATTATCCAGGGATTATGAGGTTTGAAAAAAAAAGCCATTTGATGTGTATTTATGCGAGGCTTATAGATGTAGTAATATGGAATTAGGTCTCATCATGGGTGGAAAATACAAATGTGAAAAAAAGTGTCACTCCTACCTCCCCCCATCTGGCTCCCTGTCAGGTTGTCATTCGGCGATATTCATTTCCAAAAGTGGAAATTTAACAGACGTTTATGATGCAAATCACAGGCTATAACTCTGTGTGGTGTGGAGGGCCGCATTAAGCCTTCAAATCACTCACGCCTTTGCTTGGGCACCAGTAACATTATGCCATATCTGCTTGATCGTCCGCACATATTTCAGCGTGCGATTGCAGCCAACAGCAGTCAATCCCTCCGCTTTGTAGGTCCTTAGAGGCAGAGAAAGTTCAGAGCATTACCAGCATGATTTTTTTTACACTAGTGTGTTAAGAGCAGTGGTGGGAACATTTCAATAACACAATGCTGGGAGAAAAAAAAAACTAACTGAATACATTAACCTGATAGAAGATGGCGTCCCTATTTAAATTTATGTAATTTCTAACGATAACCTCCAGGATATACGTGACATTGTGTGAAGACTAAAAATCGCTGTGGTTGTAATTCCTTTTTGTATGTAAAGAGCTCCTGCATATGTATAAGGCTGCGCGGGGAAAAAAAATAGAGCTAACCTTGGTTTTTACTTTCAAAAAATTTCAAAACTCCTTGACACCTTTCCGTACTTTACTCTCTCTTTTTGCATGTGTGTGTGTCGGGGTGCAGAGAGTTAAAGGTTTGACTCTTGGATGGGAACGGGTGGATTTTGTTCGTTTAATCTTTGCTCTCATCCGAAATGGAAGACAACAATCCTGCCAACATCACTGCAGCAGCACTGGGAGCGGTGTTTTGAGTGCAAGCTTAAGAATATAATTAGAAAAATATCATCAACCTCATATTAGATAGCACTGTTGGCATCGGGCTCCAAGCTGCAGTTATGCTGTGAGTGTTATAAGAACTATTGATTAAGGGGTATGGCTTTTCTTGTAAGGCAGCTTGCAATTTTTAGATCAAAATGACAGTCTTTTCAAGTATAAATGTGGGGTTGTTCCATGGATTGTACTTTTAAAAAAATTACAGACATTTGAGAAGAAAAGGTTTATAAAGTACACGGGGGAATTGATTGCATGTATGTAACAAATATATAATCAAATTAGAGGATAGATATTCCACTTTGTCGCCTTAAGTTGTGTACTTACCTAATCAGAGAAGAAAGAGGAGAAATGCACATCTTTAATGTTCTCGTGCGGCCTATCAGAATTAGCGCCTAATCATTATTCATTATTTTCATTCTCAAGCATGCATAATTTTATAGTATTCACACAGGATGTTATTATGCTCACCCAATTTTAACAAGTCATGTTCCTCGCGCTAAAACCATCTTAAAGGATCATGCGGAGATAGCAAAACAATTAGAATCTCCGAGAATTTCCTGCTTTGTTCAAGTTGCATGGTTCTCATCCAGCATCCGTTACTGTATCTGATAATTGAGATGAGCAATGTGGTGTGAAGCCATGTAAGAACCAGCCAAACGCCAGCCATTAGCATAATGTCAGGGCGTTCAGATCTTTGTCTGCCTGCTGGCGCAGAGCTGGCTGCCTTGTCTTCGCACAGTGCCACAGAAGCAGTGTTCCTCCTCTGTCTTCCCTGCTGCTTGGGGTGCATGTGCACTTCAGAGGCAGGAACCGGCAATGAAGACTGCCGGTGTCTCAGAGGTCAGAGACGTGGTCTGGTATAGGAGGCTGACAGCTTTGAGGTTCCATCGGAAAAGAAGTGATATTTCGGAGGGCGGTGATGGGGTAGCTGTCGCGCTATCACACAGAAGAACTCGGCGCTCTAGCATGGATGATGGAAGAAAATAGTGGTCAGGGGGCTGCCTTTAATGTGCTGTAGAGAGGCAGTGATGTGACAAGCTTCATTCTGTCAGCTCTCACACACCAGAATTCTCAATTAGGAACAGAGACTCTGGTCTCCCACCGGCTGCCCTGCTCACAAAGGTGATGATCCTGCTACACTCCAGACCTCCGCCAAAATTAGAGCAGATGAAATAAGCATCCACTCCATCCTCGGCTCCGCTCGTATACCATCCCTAACTCTTCCCAGCCCCGTTATTGCTCACATGTAATCGAATCTGCGTGACCTATTGTGAGTGTGATCCCAATCCCTGAGTGGATGATGCATTCACACCAAAGAGGGTGTTTTTTCCTCTGCAAAACAGGTAAATAAAGCATTGCCAACACTGATTGCTGTTCACGCCTGGGCCCAGCGGAAGGAAGGGGAGGCCGACAGGCAGGCCGTGTAAATGTAATGAAGGGAGATAATAATTCTTTCTTCTGTCAGCTGCTCTGTGCCATTAGCATTTACTGCCAGCCCCTGCCACTCACTGCTTGGCGCCCATGCACTCTGCCACACTGATAAGAATCACAATCACAAGCTATTCCACACGCATATATTATAATGGCAGGCGCAGCGATACCTCGCACTTAGCAAAACACTATTAGCATGCCAGTGGTATCTCTCCCATTCAAAGGTTCAAAGAGATCGGTTGGGGAGGAAAGCACGGATGGGACATGGCAGTTTGAGTCCATGCATTTCGCCTGATAATATTCTGGTGTCTTTATCTTAAAGTGACACAGTCACAAACACGCACGGCTGAGAATATTTCTGCACGTTTTAATGCACGGGCACACACATGTGCGCACACGATGGTATGAGGGATGCAGGAGAACAAGCAGCAGACAGGTTTTCATAATGTCAAGAGGAAAGATGACTCTGAAAAAAGTGTAACTCTATCTATATGGTAATGGTGGGAGGCAAAGATCCAGATTTTGTTTGGTGCATCAAGCAATTAAATCAGGACCTGTCTTAATAGCTACATCTTCACGGCGCTGCCCACAGGTCCCAGGATGGACAGGCAACACGGCATTGCAGGTGCATCTGATTAGCTCCATCTCAATGTGTGTGAAATAATGTTTCCCCCACCATACCATCTACTAATTAGGATCTAATTATCCAGCCTAGTGTAAACAATCGCAGCAGATGGCATTACGCACAGTATTAACTCTAATGACCCGGGGCCCTGTGGAATTCACATTTCAACGCGTTTGTTTATTTTATTTATTTATTCCGTTAGTCTTTGCCCTACTTTCTAAATTCACTTAGGCCTATTTCCAACCTTCTCATGCCTTGAGAAAAAGCTGGCCGCCTCGTATTCCCGGCGCTGCTCTCTCACTGTTTTTATTTGCGATTTCTTTCACTTACTGCCATTTATCTGTTTTGTGCTGCTTTTGCTGGTTTTTCGTTTTCAGACAAAATTCAATTAGCTCTTGCGAAGATCAAGATCAAAATTTGTACTTATTTCTCCCCCCACCTGCTACCATCTGCCTTCTCCCCAGCGAGAAGGGAAAAGAGGAAAGTCGGAAAAAAGAGACGTGTATGTGATCTGGCGCACAAAAACCTCGCTTCTTCCTCCAGATCGCAGAAGCTGTCTGTCACACCTGGGAAATAATACTGTGATGTCAGTCACACACACTACACAGGTTGGAAAGCCTGGACCATTTCCCATTGTGCTCTACCCATAAGAGCTCTCTAAACCTCACTTTCGCGTAGACAAAACAATTTCACATATCTTGTCCTTAGAAAGTAAGAGATTGCCTTGTGTCTGGCTTACATTTCCTAGTTGATGCATTGATCTGTTGGTGGTTCGAAGAATATGTTCACAGCTTGCTGCTACAAGACGTAAATCTTATTTGAGTGCCACAAAGTCAGACAAAAAATCCCAGCTTTATATTTTACAAAGCTATAACTATCCCTTGATGATTAAAGACATAACTTTTTTCTTTTTTTTTACATCTAGCTGTAGTTCAGCTGTGGGTTTCTCACTGTTCGTCGGACAAGGCTGAGCTGACTGGAGACTCGATGCAGCAGAGGGCGTGTAATGGTGGTTGTGGGTGTGCGGGGTGTCATTAATTGACGGCGGGCCTTGTGCCGGCGCTCCTCTGCGTGCCGTGTTCTCTGCCAGGAGCTGGACTTGCTAATTAGGCTCCTGGATATCAGAGACACGTCCCTCGGTGTGTCATGCAATATACTACTACTCAGAAACAGTGCTAAGGAGGATGAGAGAGTGGGACTAAAAGATTGAGAGTACAGAGTGAGGAGCGGTGCAAAGAGACCGAAGAAAAGATGGAGAGACTTCTTGGCGTAGGGAGCTCAAAAAGAAAGGGACACGGAGAGTAAAAGTGCGTGCGACGGAGATGACAACTGATGAGAGGGCAGAGAGAGAGAGTGTGAAAACTACTGTATTGGGAGAGATCAAGGCCGCCAAAGAAAGAGAGACTGCCACAACACACAGAGAGGAAACTGTTATTGTGGTGGGGGGAGAAGAGTAAAAGGGGATAGAAACTTAAGATGGAAAGAGAAAAAAGGGGAGCGAATCAAAAAGAAGGGAGATAGTTTGAGACAGGCAGAGCATAGCAGAGAGGTAGAGGAAAGCACTCAGAGGAGCAGTGAGGCAAACAGGGAAGAATTCCAAACAGAAAGGGTGTGTGTGCCTGAGCATGTGTGCGACTGTGAATTTGTCTGCGCTGCCTGCTGGAGTGTGTGTCCAGATAATTCAATCTGCTGCCCATTGACTGGCCTCCCGCTCCGTCTTCACTCCTAATTAAATCTCCATTTGTTGGCTGGATGCTACTGCTTCTAATTGTGTTGCCGTAGCCTTGTGTAGACACACCTAAACACACACACACACACACACACACACTCGCAGGCCCTGCAGCAAGTGGGATCCCAGACACGTCACCGCGCTACATTACACCTCAATTAATCACATCAATTACACATCAATTAACCCGTGGCAATCCGCTAAACACAGCTGGGATGCAGGCGGTATTTCATCTGCGGCGACCTGAGGACTTTTTCCTGCGACATCAAAGCACACGCGGCATCAAATAGAAAAAAAAAACATTTTCAACAACTTAACATGAAAGTCAATATTCCTACTTCATCTCTTCCACTGAGCAGAGAGCATGACTGCACGAGCCTTTTAAAAGCATGCCATGAAGTCTATATTGCCGCAACACAGATACCGGGAGGTTTTATACAGTGCACAGTCTTCTTGTATGGCGAGCAAACAAGATTTAGGGGCCATAAATGCGCGTTTGGCGGGGCGGAGGGGAGGGGACATCGAGTTGTGATGGACTGGCACTCATGCAGATGTAGATCCATGGGCCATTTCTCTAAATGAATGCAGGGGTACATGGAGACTCTCCATCTCCGCTCCCTGTCTTTAAGGCCTGGCCTGCTTGTTTGGCTTCTACTGTAATGGGTCGCTTCACCTTGCAGGCTGGTGTTGGAGGACAACTCCCCCCCCACCACCACCACCACCCACCTCCATCTCGTTTCATTTCTCTTTCTCCCCCTTCTCAGTTCCTCATCTCACCCTACATCAATTCTCCGTCTCTCTTTGTTTTTTATCATTAAGCCTTGCATTCCTCCCACCATCTGTTTCACCTCTCTCTTACTGCTCTCCGTCTTCTCTCGTTCACCCTCTTTCTTAATCCCTCCTTACGCGTCGGCCCCGCTTTCTGAGTCACCTAAGTGATAGAGTGTAAATCTGCTCTGTACCTGCTGTCACGGTGACAGCAGCTTGTGATCAGCCTGACCTTCAGAACGGACCGTGTTTTCGCAGGGGGAGGTGTGTATTTGAGGTGTTTGCGCGCATGTTTACGTGTTTGTAAAAAGAGCTTAATGTCCTGACCCGAGCATCCTCACCTCGATTTGTGAAGCAACAAATGAGTAGTAGAAGACAACCCTATCATGTGTGTGTGTGTGTTTCCTTTCTGTGCATGTGTGTATTCATGAGGGAGGAGTTTCATCAGCTTTTAAGATGCTTTTAACTCCCCTCCATCAACCCCCCAATCCACACCCTTTCACCAGCCCATTACTAGGCCAAGGTCACTGCCATGACAGTTGCATAACCCCCATCAGAGATACTAACCATGACCCATCTCACATGTTAAAGTCCATTCGGAGAGGCTAAATGACAGCTCTAAATTTCCCTGGATGACATGATGCACCATGGGGCAGGCCGAAGGTGGTCGGTGGAGCAGGAAAGTTATGTGCATATGTATGTATGTGTGTGTGAGAAGAGAGCAAGAGAGGTGGAGAAAACAGATAGCAAGGCAGAGCGAGTGAGAAATTGCGGAAGAGTAAGAGTGGATAACAAGAGATGTTTCAACAGGCAGGGGCTCCACTACTCCACTACCCGCTATTGCTGTATCTCAATGATACAGTTGTGCAGAGTGCCAGATAGGATGTGGTTACATAGACTCAAACACAGGTGCCTGAGGATTAAACAGAGGGCAGGAAGAGCTCCCTGCTGCTGGAGTGGAGCTTGGGGTAAGGAGGTGAGGCACAAAAATAAGCAAGAGAAGGAATACAAGACAAAAGCCGAATGTGAACACCGTCCGTGTGATTGCATGCCAGCGTGGTGCAATGGAGAGCACAATGGGCTTAGGTTTATAAAGCTGCCCCGGTGCCTGTGGTCTTTGTCTCACGGCCATTAAAATTCTGTGTATGCAGCAGGGGACCCGGCTGGAGGCATGCCACCATTCAACCTCGGCTGTCAGGTTAGAATAAGGTGTTTTTATATCTGTGGTGAATGGTTCTGTGGCGGCGCAGATTGACTGTTGGGGGCAGCTGTTCTACGCATCAGCCACATTAAAAGCCCTTCTGGCCCTCCCCATGCCAGTTTTCGGTCTACCCTAGCACCCTAGCCCTGCCGACTTCAATTGACTTTTATCTCTGGTTGTAGTGCGGCAGGAATTCCTGGTCCAGAAGGATTGCCCTCTAGCTTTCCATCTGCGTTTGAAGCCTGCAGCGGGCACTACCATGCACCTGCCATTGCCACCATTTCCCCCCTTTCATTCTTCACTGGAACAGAGGAAGCAACACTTACTCCCTGCCAGTGTTCTTCCTTTTTCTTCCTCCCTTCCTAGCGACCTTTTTTTTTTTTTAAATGGCACCAAAAGTCAATCAATCAATCAGGCTTTATTTACATAAATAAATATGCATATAATTAAAATGTAACACAAAGTGCTTTACAGAACAAAAGGGGAAAGAAACGATACTGGATGTATGTGTCCTATTCTGATTTTTAGAGGATGAAAAATTCTACACACAGTGATGATACTGAGGGAAAAAAAGATAATATCCGTGATAGCTGACATTGGCTCTATCTGACATACTCTAGTTTAGTGCTCTAAAAACTCAGTGACACCAGTTTGGATCAGATCAGCGAGGATGATGTGGATGGGAACACAATAGACTAGTGACAGCAGCATTGTAACTTACAATGTGCCATCTCAACTGTACACATTGCAAATATTGAGAGAACCTTACACTATTGTATGAGCATGCATGGGAAAGTTCACATCTACATAACAGAAAAATAGTCATAAAGAATCTTACTTTGACATATGCCTCTACACTGCATATGTTCACACAAATGTATTTTTCTGCCATCGTGTACACAAACATACACGGTGAAAACATAGTTCCGCCTATGGCACCACACATACACAGACACAAAGATATTAGTATAGAGTTTGACCTCTGTTTTACTGTGTGGATTAAAAGCACAGTGTGGAAAGGGGAGAATCAGGGTCAGACAAGAGGTTCTCCGCTGGAAATACATTAGATCCTCGAGGCCAGTGTACACAGGGATTGGTCTTGTCTTCTTTCAGTGGCAAAAAACTGTTTTGCAGTCAGTGGTCATTTAAGTTCTCACTGAGTCTTAAAGAGAAGATGGCTTCAGATGGGTGTTACATAGAAAGCAATCTTTTCTCGGGTTCTGCGGCACAACACTAGATTTCAATGTCGCGCTCTCGTGTTAAAGATAGACTTTTCTCTCTCACCCAAGCTGGCTTTGCTCTCGGAAGCGTGTGCTTTCCCCCTAAATGTGAAATTGGTCACAAGTGCCACAGATAACCAGTGTTCAGGGGATTCATAATCAGGGCTCATTTGAATGGGTCATTTGAGGCAGAGCGAATGTGAACCAATGAATGGCACTGAAACAGGTAACCACAGTGGTGATTACAGGGCACTTAATTCCCTGTTCCACAATTTCACATCAGTAAGTTGGTATTATGCGCATTCCTTGCCTCAGACGATCGATGTGTGAGGCTGGGCTTTTGGATGCGCGGGTCTCTAATGGTGGCTTGTTGATGGAGCGGCACCGCTAAGTGCACGTAGCCACAGAGCCCCTGAACCAGCTGGAAGTGGTTGGGTGTTGCCGGTGTGTGTTTTTTTAAGCCATAAGTGAATGTTTTGGGATTTCATGCATGCATGTGTGCGCACGCGCGCTTGTGTGTGTGTGTGTGTGTGTGTGTGTGTGTGTGTCAAGAACAAATGCATTTACTAGTGGATGGAATTACAGAAAAGCTACCACTCCAGCAGCTAGTGTCTGGGGAAAATAGGGATGGCTCCACCATTTGGGCTCAGGCGAGGATCGGTTTCAAGTGTCTTTTGGGTTTGACAGTGTTTGTTTTTTGAGAAGCAAGGGTACAAGGGGTAGTCGAAAGAAGAGATTAGCCAGGTTGTGGGGTATTGTTGTTACCAAACAAACAAAAAAATGTAAGGACTGCTTTGGAGTGAAAAAGAGATGTGATGGTTGGTATCAGTTTGCCTCTGTTTATGATTGGTGTGATAGAAAAGGGAAAAAGCAGCAGCTAGATATTGTGTGTGATGTTGTGTGTGTGTGTGCATGTGTGAGCGCCGTTATATATTTTTGTAGGTCTGCACGCATGGCTGCCGATGTGAAACACAGAGGTGCACAGTCATTCTTTTATTTACAGTTTCAATCAGGTTCAATTTTCTGTATCCCCTTCCCGGCTCGGCGAGGCTGCCCTCACATTCACCCAGTTCCGCCACACCATCCTCTGCATTTGCCACCATAAATCTCGGGTGTGAACTTGTGTATGGGTGTGGAGAGCGAGGGAGGCTCCAGTAATCAGCCATGAGAGTGAGTCAGCTACTGTGGTAGAACCGGGGCGTGCTTAGGGCCTTGGCAGCTTACTGCAACTATTAATATAGACTTTAATTAGCCCGCCACAAACACTGGCACAATCGGCTCAGTGTCGCCCGTGGCTGGTGAGGCAGACAGATCAATAGGTCTGATCATGCCTTTTTCATCAGCCCAAATGAAAGCACTTTGTCTCCAAGCTCAGCCCTGGACCTTGCGTATCACCTTAAAGGCTTTTTTGTGGCTGCACTGGCTGTGTGCAGTGTTGCGGATGGGGCCTGTATAATCTGGCTGCATTAGGGAACTATAAAGATAAATGAAGGGAGGCACAGAGCATAACTCATCCTGTCAGAGAAGGGGTTTTAAGACTGGGAAACTTTGTGTTTTCTAAAGCAGCCCTTACCGCCCCTACCCCCCGTGGCTTCCTAGTTTCTCACTCTCTCTTCCTCTAACTTGCTTACGCTCTTTTTTCCCTTTTTTGCCGTATTTTTTCTCCATCTGCTTTCTGTCTACTTCCCTCTTCTCTGCCTGTCTCCCTCCCCATCCTTTTCTTACTGATCTAGAGGTATGGAAGTGTTCATTTACACTTCTTCTGCGGCACAAATTGCTCTTCTACCTCTTTGCCAGCACATTTCAATTTGAAATAAAAGAGTAAGCTGCTTTGCGGTAACAACTTATTCCGTGTGCTTTTTGGCAAGCTTCTCTGTTGACCTTCAAGTTCCCAATCAGTGCAGAAGAAAAATGGAAAAGGCTTGTTCTGAGTCCTCATTTCCTGTGAATTGCAGAAATTGTCTTGTGAGTCTCCTCACAGGGGTTACTGAATCACTGCCATTTTTACCAGCTACCCCCACTTGCTGTTTTATGTTCTTTCTGTCTCTGTTTACAGCTTTTTTTCTTTCTTTTTGTCATTTTGTATCACTCTCAGTTTTCCCCCCCTTCTTCTTTTTCTCTTTCCAGTAGACGATGTCCCACCTTATTTTAAGATGGAGCCTCCTCAGACCCAGGTGCACCTGGAGGGAAACCGCCTGGTCCTCACATGCATGGCCGAGGGCAGCTGGCCCCTGGAATTCAAATGGATCTACAATGGCACTGAGCTTACACGTTTCTCCTTGGAATACAGGTGAGGACTGCAACCTTGCTTGCCAGAGCTGATTCTATTATCATTTTTTTACTCATCAACTATAATTATCCTACTACATGAGGACATTTTAGCAGCATTTAATTGCAACTAATCGCACAATTGCTCATTTTTATTCATATCTCAGGCTCATTTCTATGGATTTATTCAGAACTGATTTGGCTGCATATCTCCCTTGAAACATAAAATCTTGTGTTCAGGGGATTGTCAAATTTATTCCGATTTGTATCTCACACTGTATTCAACATTCAGAGATGGTGTGAGCAGATAACTCGTCTCTCCTCTTTCTCTTTCTCTCTTCGCTGTTTGTTGGAACCATCATTGTAGCAATAAAAATCACACAATGCATATTTTTCATCAACTAGTACAGTGTGGGTGGGGTACTTTGCTCCGTGAGCAATGAGAAGCTGTTTCACTGACCGTGGAGTTCTTTTTGGATCAGTTTCATTACATATTTCAGACTCCAAACAGAATGCTGAAGATTTCTACCAGCAGCACAGAGTGTAGAAGAGAAACCCCTCAGCCTGTGCTAACAAGGCCTCTGTGTGCGTATGCATGTGTGCATCACTGTGCCCATTTGTACATGTACAGTATGCTTCTGTCCCAGTACGCCTGCATGTGTGTTCACAGGTCACAGTTACAGCCCAGTGAAAATCACTTTATATCCTGTTCTAGTCTTGTTTTCTGGACTCTGCTCACAGTCTGACCAGACCTCTAGACATGGACTGACACTCTCAGGTGGTATTGTATGATTGCTATCACTAAACCCCTCCTGGTCTGTTTTTCTGCCTCTTTCTCTCTCTCTCTCTCTCTCTCTGCCCCCCTTCTACCCCCACCGTCTTCTTCTTCTTCTTCTCTCCCCCGTCTTTCCTCAGCGTTTGGCTGTGCTCTCACGTGGCTTAGTCTCTGGGTCTGCCTTGCAGGCCAGCCCTCTGCTTGTTATTCTTCACCAGCACTGATCAAAGAGGAGAACTGGAATCCATTTAATCAGACCCCCCAACCCACCCACCCACCCCTACCCCTGAATTGCAGTGCAGGGGGAACATGGCCGGGGCGGATGCCACACTCCTAAGTGGCTGTAGCAAACCGATTAAAGGAAACTAAGCTCCTGGGTTACCTACCTAGCATTTCACACACACTATTTAACATGAGAGCGCATCAGGGGAGAGCCATAGCTGCGGCTGCCCAGAACATGTGATAGATGCTTGTATGATGCTGTTCAGCTGACTGAAGGTGCAGGATGGAATTTCTGCTTGGAAACTCAGCTGTCCCTGCATTAAAATTACAAAATTACAGTCTTATTTCTTTATTTTACTATCTGCTATCTAGCATTACATCAGCACCAAATCACACCTGAGGCGTGATCAGTTATAGTCCTGTTTTAGAACATATATGTCTATAACTAAGTGGAATGCCATTTAAGCTGTGTTTCAGGTGCCGAGTGAAACATCTCAATTAATTTAGTGTCTTGAGTGTGGGTGATAAAAGCGCCAAGATGACAAATGTCGCTGTCTGTCATGCTGATGATGACTAATTGCACTTGCATTGTGTGTGCCCATTAGGTACCTGATCCCCTCGCTGGACCGATCGCATGCTGGCCACTACCGCTGCATTGTGAGAAACCGAGTGGGTGCTATAATGCAGTGCAGTACTGAAGTGCAGGTTGCCTGTAAGTGTTTTTTCCATGTGTCCCCCAGTTCTGGTGGATTAAGGCGGGAGGTGGGGGGACACTGTTTCTATGAAAGGCTTGTTATGCACAGTGTATGGATGAGTCATTTTCATTAAAGGGGCTTTGCTTTGAAAAAAAATGTCCATAACATTGATGAGAATAATGGCATGCATTTCCCACATTTTTGCTTCTAACATAAATTGTCTACTTCCTCCGCTCCTTTTTTTTTAAATCTCTGCTAGATATGGGTGGTTTTGTGGAGGCTGAGCGATCACAAACTGTATCTCAGGGCGAGGGTGCTCTCATCCACGCGCCACGGATACACAGCTTCCCCAGGCCCCAAATCACCTGGTTCAGAGATGGGCGTAAGATTCCCTCCAGCAGCCGCATGTAAGTCTACATTCACCCCAGCTTGGTTTCTTTTTTGGTTCAAGCATGTACACATGTGGCTCGTGTGTTTCTGTGCTTCTCTGAACAAGCGCTCTCACATGAGTTGTTGATGAATGCAGAGCTGCTGAAGCAGAATATCTTTCACTTCAGAGAACTCTAAGAAGTTCAATACTGCTCACAGATTTTCTCCAATCCCCCCCACACACACGCCACGAGTGAAGTTGAGCAGAATAGTTGATGAACGAATGTTGGCGCAGGCCTTGTGTTCATCATTGAATCACCTCTCAGTGATAAAGTGGGTTATTATATCGCCCCTATTGACTTTGCAGACGGAATGATTGAAGGGTGGAGATAGAGCAGGCAGCAGGGGAACCAATTAGACAAAATTGGACAAAAGGCCTCAATTGATGATATGTTTGACTGACAGCACTCACCCCTGGTTGGATTGTGTGTCGGGGTGTGCGTGTACATGCACACGTGGTAGGAATCTGTGTGAGGCTGTACATTGGGAGCTCGGCGGGTGACTGTATGTCAGTATGGGCTGTGCTCCGAGTGTGAACGTAATCACCTGAGATTAATTTTGCCATCGAGACAAACAGATGCAGGCAGTCTCTTCAGAAACCACTTCCCTGTCTATTATTCAGCAGCCATCTCCACTATGTCATAGCTGACATGAAGACTTTTACCCTGAGTTGCATGCTCTTGCTTGAAGAATAAATTGGTGCATGTGTTCTCTGCCTGCAAGCCTAAAAAAAAACACTACATTGAGGTAAATTGCAAGAAAAAAATCTCAGTGTTTGACCAATTCCAGAGCTGGTTACTGTGCAACTGACTCTTATCAGAAGTGAAGCAGCGAAACTTTGCTTTGTGACAATGAGAGGCACTGACAGGACACTCTGCATTTACCGCTTGTTTGCTCGCTTTGTGTCAGGCCACATTGATATTCACAGGTGTGTGTGTGTGTGTGTAAGTGTGTGTGTGGGTTTTGCCGCGTGTGTCTTTTGCATTAACTGTCTGTTGGCTCTGGGAGAGCTGCGGCCCCTAATTGTCCGGCAGCGTGTCTGTTCATCCTACACCGATCAGGCAGATGCTGGCAGATGCAGAGAGCGTAATCTGGCTGCGTGCTTAATGTCAGCTCTCATTTAACAGGCCCTTCACAAACGTTTCAGACCATCCGTCCAACCAGCATTCAGTCAATCCAGAGGCTGCAGGGCCATAGCAGTCACAGAGAAGGTTGCACAGGGATGGGTTTGGATGTTTAGAGCCAATTCCTAGTACATTCAGTGGTGTAGTTTTTAGACTGTGTAGCTTGTCACAATTATTTTAAATGAAGTTAATGTGAAGGAAATCAAAGATCCATTTTAAATGCAAAATTAACTCCACAGATCAGCCAAGCTAACTGAAGACCGTGGAGTATATTATAGTGAATCTTTAAAGGCTGCAGGTATCCTAAGACATACAGCTGTGTTAATTTCTGAACTTAATCTGCTCACAATTGTGTTTCTATACCGATCAGCCACAACATTATGACCATCTGCCTAATATTGTGTTGGTTCCCCTTATGTGGTGAAAAATGCTCTGAACCGTTGGGCATGGACAAGAGGACCTCTCAGGGTGTTCTATGGGGTCTGGAACCAGGACGTTGGCAGTGGATCCTTTGGATACTCTGGCCTTTGTCAGTCAAACCTTTTCCATTGCATCGTGTTGTTTATTTGGATGTCTAAGTCTCATCAACATGGATGTCAAAATCCAAGGTTTTCCAGCAGAACAGCACATATACCAATATGATTAATGCTGATCACTTCAACTGTCAGTGATCATAATGCTGTGGCTGTTCGGTGTATATGCTGGGGTAGGTCACATAAAAATGAACTCTAACCATGACTTGCATCTTACAAATATATTTCAGATATGCAGACACCAAAGTTTATCTGTGGCATCAAGCTGTCGTAGCACCAATTAATTTGTCAGATAACTGGGCAGCTGAGCAACTGTTGCCAAGGCCAAAAAAAATCAGTAATAAGGGAGAAATTCTGAACTATTTCTTAAAGATAGTGTGGTAAACTGCAGATTGAAGTGCTCATAAAAAAATGGTTTGTGTGCTTGTTCTCAGACGTAATTTATGTGTATTTGTGTGTCAGTTTACCCTTAGGATTTATTGACTAGGAGACACAGCTTCTCACTGGTTTAATGACTGGAGCACATTTGTGTGCTTGCCAATGTGTGTATGCGCGCACGGCTGTGGTGTGTTTACGGACAAATTTCGGAAATGAACACCAGTTGACTGGGGATTTCTATTTAATTGGAAGCCAAATTGGTGACCCTTATTCTGTTTAACTGCATTCAACACTACCTGAAGCTGTTTTTGTCTGTTCTTCGGGCAAAGTGGAGGTTAAGTGAGTGTCGCAGGAATTAATGCGCATTGATGTGGTATGCACCCAGTGCCATCACCCTGGACAACACGCTGGTAATCCTGTCCACGGTGGCGCCCGACGCGGGACGCTACTACGCCCAGGCGGTCAACGACAAGAACGGGGAGAACAAAACCAGCCAGCCTGTCATTCTCACGGTGGAGAGTAAGTGGAGACACACACACCTATGCATGCACAGACATCCTCGCCCGCACAGTGAAAGACACAACTCACCAGCAGATTGTTTTATGTCATCAGTAGACCGTATTAACAGATTGTTGAAGATCAAAATTTAGTTTAAAAAAAAAAAGTTGTATTACTCTCAGGTGAGCGCTCATTTTAATTCAGCAGCTGTGCAACAGGTGGCTCAGGCAAAGACAAGGGAACAGAGATAGCGCCCTCTACTGACTTGCTCCTCTTCTCTCTGTCCAACAAACATACCTATTACCTGCAGCACCATACTTGTCTTGTCCTAGAGTCCTCCTCTAACTCCAGGGCTTGAGCAGTGAATTACTGTCATAGGTGATGTTTTAGGTCGGGCTCCAGCGGCACCTCTCTGACTGGCTGGATTGCACAAGGCCCCCGTAAAGTGGACCTTCAGTTTAATCGCCCCTCGCAAAAATCAGATTTATGAAAATGACACCGGGCAAACAGGCGATGATTAAAAACACACACAACTACACACTTGCACACATCCGATTTGGAAGGTCGGCCTGATAAAACGAACATGTGCGCAACTTCAAATGAAGTTTGGCACCCGTGATGCAGGCATGGTTACAAGTCAAATCATTAGAGGCTAGGGTGAGCCTGATGCCTCCCGCGTGCTGTCACCTTCTTTTATCTGAACAAAGTCACACAAATTCTCCCACATAGTCTTCCTCACTTTCATCTCAACAGAATCAGTCTTTTTCTGTTTACCTCAACCAGCCAATTAAAGGAGCCACTCTGTGTTTTCAAGCTATTTGGTTCTTAAAGCAATACTTCTGAGTATATTTTAGACCTTGTACAACGCAAGCTTTGGATAAGTTAGCACTGGTTCTCTTGTGATTTTTAATATTTATGTGATTTGGATTTTAGCATGTGAAGACGTCACTCTGCTTCCATGTGCAACAGTGCATATTTAGAAACAGCTTGCTGCTCACTGCTCCAGCTTCTGATCATTGTATATTTAATGCAGTGTTTGTAATTCAGCACTCAATACACATGACACAGTAAATCTGTGGGGACCGGATATCACTGAATATCACCAAATTTGACCTTGTGTATTTTGCATCCGAAAGCCAATAAGTTTTTTTACAGCTTTATTTGTTCATTTTAGTAATTCTGAGGAGAAAAATCACAAAAAAATTTGTAAAAATATGCAGGAGGGAGCACCTTGTACCCAAGGGAGCATACAAATGAGTCAGAGCTGACTGTAATAGTAAAAAGGAAAACCTGACATCAGCTAATGCTCCAAGTAGGCAGATGCGTTGCGTTTTGTTTTATTCTTCAGAGTGTGAAATGCGCTGCAGCTGACTTGGGTTTACAATCGACAAGGACAGATGTCAGGAATCTGGTAGCATTAGTAGCGAGAGTTCGCCATGCAGGTCACCATGGTGTGTACTATTTGCATTTAATTAGAAGATTACACACTTGAGGTATTCTCAACACTGGGAGTTTACAAACTGCAATACATTAATTAGTGTCTACCGAGGAACCAGTCGTGTCCTTTGGAAAAATAAAATTAGTTCTTCGATAAGTCGAATGGAGTCCAAATTTTGTCGTCTCACTGACAAATACAAACAACATTCTCAGTCAAACGTTATGGCATTCAACTTAATTTAACAAATCGGCTCAGTCTGGACAAATTAAAATGTAATTGTCACTCTGTGTAAAAAGAACTTCTCCAAATAATGTATCAACAGTTCTGATCAATAAATTCATATTTTATATCTAATCATATACTCTAACACGTCGGTGATCGTAGAAAATCAGGTCACATACTCTTTAGCTCGTAGTGTTCTTGGTGGAAGATTAATCGAAGTGGTGTTTGAATTATTCCCATCAATCACTTCTTCCTCCCCTCATCTCACTCCTCGCTCACTCCTCCACGCCAATCTAACTTTCCACAACATCTCACTCATTAATTAGGCTCAAAAGAAATTACATAGATCAGCCAAATTTCTGTAATCTTACATGTTAGCCAATAAAAATCTGACCCGAGCGATTTAGATTTCTCCTCACAAATCCCACAGACTGAGGAAAATCATTGCGCCGCGTTTGATTTCGTCTTCTTTTTCATTTAAAAAAATATCTTTTGATGACTTGACAGGAAGCTGTTCTTCATGGATTGATTGGTTATCATATGGTGATTAATAAGAGCGTGGACAATTCCCCTCAGGATGATGCTTCCACCACTGTGATGAAAAGGTTTAATGGTGAAGGCTAGGAAAATGAGTTCTGTTTTTGTTATCCACCAAACGTCATGACAATGAATTGCGGGGTCACTTACTTTTTATACCCTCCGCGCCGCCATAAGGCATTGTCATAAAATCAAATATCACTTTGTATTTAAGCATGGCTTGGGGTGATTCACATATTTTAATTCCTAAATGTAACATTTGTTCTGAGAATGTGCCAGCAAAATGTCAGCAGCATGTAAATTATATTGTGTTTTCCTTCCACACTGGAAACTGCTACTAGGAACTAATAGTATTTGGATCAGCAAAAAGAAAAGAAAAAAAAAACCTCAGCCTACTGTGAATATTTGTCCAAGGACATGATTTACATAAAAAAGAATTTATGCAAAAAAAACTAATTTCACAAGTTGAATTTGTTAAAAAAAGAAGTGTTCTAAGCAACGTATTGGATGTATTGAACTGACTGCATGCAGCAATCAAATGAGGAAAGAACCAAACGGCATTAATAACTCACAGACTGTCTGCTCCTTCACTGGGGCGATGAAGCTTTGTCATACAACTGTTGAGATCCTACAAAAAACAAGCCATGAAAGAGTGAGATTTACAACATGGTGGCACAAAATAACAATAATAATAATACAAATTTGATTAGAGACCTCATTAACATGAGGCAGTCCGCATGTGGGCCCCCACATGTGTACATGCGGGGCCCCATAAACACGCAATCACTCAAACACGTACAAGTTCACAGGCCCCATAGCCGCACTCTGGGGAGGTGCGAGGGGGGAAAATGAGATCAGATTCACAGAGAGATCACTGATTGAGGGCAGTGAATCGATGGTTGGCTGGAGGCTCCGAGAAACCCATGAGTGATGGTGCTGCATTTAATCGCTTTTTGTGTTTGTCTCAATTATGTTACATAATGGCTTCTAACACCTGGGCTAACACTGTGCTCAGGGAAAATGCTGTGTGCACTAGAGAAAGGGATCTAAAGCAAAGACAGGGGTGTTAATAGTTGGGTGATAGCATTCGGGCCTACCTGCTGGTGATGGTGACAGATTGTCAGTCTCATTGTCAGGATGTAGTCATGCTCGGTAGGCTACATCAGACAGATGCGCAGGCTTATTTAGAGTGCGGCATGCAGTTTATGGATTTCTTTCACTTCTTTCTCCACGTGTGTGATAGACGTGGGAGGACCCGCAGACCCCATCGCCCCCTCCATCATCGTCTCCCCGAGGAACACCAGCGTAACGGTGGGGAGAAACGAAGCCGTCATGGAGTGCGTCGCCAATGCAAGGTAAATGGTCTCCTCAGAACCCCTGCAGAGGAGAAGACATGCAAATACAGGCGTTATCAAAACACCAGCACCTTCCTCTCACCTCCACATCAGATATTTTGCCATTTAAATGAATTTTGAAATCTTTTTGTTTGAACATGATAGAAAAGTGTTTTGCACATCTCTCATTTTGTATGTCTCTTGCCATTCTTTCCCTTTGATTCAAGGCTTCACTCTGTTCTCCCTATCTCGCACAATCCCGGTCCTGAGTTCTGACTATTATCTCCAATTCAAAGACTTAATCAGAATGACAGATGTATCCCATTGCTCCCTCAATGCTCTGTAACCTTGAAACGGAATATAAATCTGTATTAAAAACGCAACTCCCTATCTCTTGCTCTCTTTTTCTTCTCCCTTTTCATCTATTTTTTCTCCTTTCTCCTCCAGACCCCTTGTCAAAATGAGTATAACTTGGAGGAAAGACGGAGTGGTGGTCAACACAGGGATTCGAGATTTCGGCCGCAGGTTGGTCATCAGCCTGCCAGCGGTCAGTGACAGCGGATACTACGAGTGTGAGGCGTCACTCCGCAGCAGCAGCGTCCCCTCAGTCACCGCCGGTGCCTACCTGCATGTTCTTGGTAAACAACCCACAGCTTCTACTTTACCCTTGCAGAGAGCAGCTGAGCCTAAATTATCCAAATATTGCCTCAGCACGCTAACCCCTCAACGTTGAGAGAATTCTGAGAGAGAGGGAGAGCGAGAGAGATTGTGTTGCCATTTTATATTTCAGTAATTGCACTGATGCTGTTATCTAGAGTGGTGCAAATGCTCATTTGCCGGGGAAGGGTCAAGATAAAAAGCACAGATGACTTCTTTTCTTTTTTTGGTGTTGACTTTCAGCACTGTAATGGAGCAATGATTTGGGCTTTTTTTCTTCTTTTTCTTCACCAAAACAGAATATCCTCTGTTTGTAAAAGAGCCACCGAGTCACATCAGCGCTGAAATGGAGAAAGTGGTGGACATCCCCTGTCAGGCGCGAGGTTAGTGATGTTTGGTTTTTTTTTTTCCTCTCTGCTACTGCATGGTGTGAAGGTGCAAAAACATGAAAAAGGGAATAAAATGAATAGTGACAAGGAGGGAAAAAAAAAACATCCTCTCTCTTTTCTGTAGGCACTCCGCAGCCAGACATAGTGTGGTATAAAGATGCAGTGCCCATCAGCCCCGTGAAGATCCCCAGGTACAGGGTTTTGGTAGGAGGCAGTCTACAGATCAACGGTCTCCTGCCAGATGACACCGGGATGTTTCAGTGCTTTGCCCGCAATCTTGCAGGGGAGATCCAGACAAACACCTACCTGGCTGTTACAAGTATGAACATTTTTTTAAACATATGCGCCTGTCTGCTGCCTAATTCTGCTCCTGTTCCCTCCTTTTCTTTGCTCTTAAATCCCCTTCTCATATTTAATCCTCTTTTGTCCCCTCTCCCTCTGTCTTCCCCTCTTACACCCATCTATCTATATATCTCCTCGCAGTGACAGATTTGTCACCTCAGATGCTCGGGCAATTATTGCCTATTTTTGAATCGGAGAATGAGCAGGAGAAGCCGAGAGATTGAGGCGCCTTGTCAGATTCTCAGAGCTGTCCCCGAGAATGAGACCTGACAGCTGCCCCTTTTGTCAAGTCTATTAAGCTCTCAGCTGCCGCCTGCTTTATTAGGGAGAAAGCTGTTTATGTCTCTCATTATCACCTCTGTCTAACCTGATTTTGTTTGAATGTATGCGTGTTTCTGTGTGTGTGTGTGTGCGTGTGCGTGTGTGTGTGTGTGTGGCTGACCCCTCCCCACTCAGGTATTGCTCCCAACATCACCGCCGGCCCCTCTGACAGCGCAGTGATTGACAGCATGTCAGTCATTCTGCATTGTGAGACCTCCGGAGCCCCACGGCCAGCCATCACCTGGCAAAAAGGTGCACGGGCTAACAGCATGAGGTCGGGAGGGTTGAGGGGCAGGGGGGCATTATTTCTGACTCTGGAAGTATAAATTTTCCGCCAAACAAGCTTTATTTCTTCGCTTTTTGCTGTACTTCTTTCCCTCCTGTTTGTTCACCCTGACATTTCTCCAATAACCTAATCTCTCTCTCTTTTTTATGCCTCTCCCTCTTTTTGTTCCCTCGTCCTCCATCCCCGTACCATCAATCACTTTCATCCTCCCCCCTGCAGGTGAACGTGTCTTGGCCAGTGGCTCGGTCCAGCTGCCCAGGTTCACCCTGCTGGAGTCGGGCAGCTTGCTAATCAGTCCCTCCCACCTGTCTGATGCTGGAACTTACACCTGCATGGCCAGTAACTCCAGGGGCATTGATGAGGCCTCGGCTGACCTTGTGGTCTGGGGTAAGCAGAGCTGCACATAATTTCTTGCATCTTCTTTAAATCCCTTAATTTTTCCAACTTGTCCAACACTTGTACAAAAACACTGCAAACTCTGAGACCTTGGGAGGATTTCAAAATAAAATTCATGACTTGTTTTACTTGAAGAAGCAGCACATACCTGCTACCTGTGGGTCACTGTCAAGATACACCGAACAGCCACAACATTATGACCACTGACAGGTGATGTGAATAACATTGATTATGTTGGTACTATGTGGTGTTCTGCTGGAAAATCTTGGATTCTGGCATCCATGTTGATGAGACTTAGACACCCAAATAAACATTGTCCCACAACAAGCACACTCCCTCATGTAAATGGAAATCCCAAATGTCACTGGCCTACCCCCTGCAGGAAAATGCACCCCACCACACTGAAAAACAACAAACAACCAGGAACATGTTGAGGAACATGACAATGGCCCAACATGTTGATTTGGCCTCCAAATTTCCTACACCCCATTCTGATCAAGCATCAACAGGATGCAGTGGAACAAGTTTGATTGACAGAGGCTTCCCTGCACATGCCAGACTACCCAAAGGATCCAGTGCCAGCGTCCTGGTTCCAGACCCCATAGGACACCATGAAAGGTCCTCTTGTCCATGCCCAATGGTTCAGAGCATTTTTTACCACATGAGGGGGACCAACACAATATTAAGCAGGTGGTCATAATGTTACGCCTGATTGTTGTATATATTGACAATAGCCTTAAGACTTAAACATGTACTCATTTTTTCTGTGGATATACTCACATCACCAGTCCTAGAAAGCCGTGCTCGCCGACCCATCAAATACAGTTTCAGAAAGGAATTGAGTGAAAGATGAAACCAAGTCCAGTAAGCCGTTCCAAGACAGCCTCTGAATAATAGCCTCTGGGTGTTTTCACAGCACGCACCCGCATCACTAAACCGCCACAAGATCAGAGTGTCATCAAAGGGACCAAGGCTGTCATGACCTGCGGCGTGACCCACGATCCCAGTGTCACTGTGAGGTAATTTGTTTGGATCTTGTCCCTTTTCAGTCATACACAACATCGGACGTCACATACTTTACTACAAGTCTTCTTCAACTCAATCCCGGTCTAGAAGATCGGGTATCAGTGTTGTGTTTAATTAGTTGATGAAATCTGCCGGAGATCTTGTAGTGTTTATCCACCCTTAGAAGACCTCCTGTGGGAAGATTCAGAAACTCTTCGAGTCAGATTGAGGAATTAGTCCGCCACTTTCTCCTCACTCTTCATACAATCTTGAGCATGATAGAGTGTGTGTGCATGCATCTGTCTCAGAGGGAGTGAAATGTTGTCTGTGGAGCCCAGTGATTAGAGTGCCTGTCACCTGTGGGCCCGCGACATTGATCAGATTGCGGGGTAAACAGATGAATATGTAAACAGAGTAATAACTTCAGACAGCTCCTTTAATTAAACGCAACACAGAGGAGATTAGCTGGAGAGCTTGAATAGTCGCAATTAATCACAGGAGCTGCTAGCATGTGCATGACTGTGTGCATGTTGCGAGGAGGCAGCTCATATGTGCAGGTGGATACATGACAGGGAGTGAGAGGCATGAAGTGAGAGGCTCTGTGCTGGATGTGAGAGATGCTGTTCAAATTCAAATCACTTTGCTATCAGCTTCACGAGGGTTTTCATCAGTGTCAGCACCTTCTGTGTTTGGTGTATGAACTGACGCAAACAAATTTATTGTCACAACACTCTGAAGTATGAAGCTGTGTGTGTTTCACAAGCTTACATACTTATGTACATCCCTCCAGGTACTTGTGGGAGAAGAGCGGCTCAGTGATTGACGTGAACACGTCCCCCCGCCTGCGCCAGGATCCCGACGGTACCCTGCACATCTCCCAGACGTGGTCGGGTGACATTGGAACATACACCTGCAGGGTGACCTCAGTGGGTGGCAATGACTCTCGCAGTGCCCACCTCCGAGTCAGGTCTGTATATTTGTCTCCTCCGTCTTATCTTGCTGTCTGTATTTTTTTTTTATTTTTTGGCTTATTTACGTCTGACCAGGACATGATGGATGGATCATTTCTCTGCTGTTGTGGTTTATCACTGGTCTCCGCTCTAATCCATCAAGCACCTCTAATATTTACAACGCGGGGCTCTCAGTTTGCCTGTTTAATTCTGTTATTTGCTGCCTCTGTTGTCTGATTCTATTTCTCTGTATCACTTTACCCCCCTCTCTCTCTCTCTCTCTCTCTCTCTCTCTCTCTCTCTCACACACACACACACACACACACACACACACAAATGTACACACACATGCTCATTCAGGCAACTGCCCCATGCTCCAGAAAACCCAATAGCAGTCCTGAGTACCACGGAGAAAAGAGCCATCAACCTCACATGGGCCCAGGCCTTCGATGGTAACAGTCCTCTGATCCGCTACATCCTGGAGGTCTCAGAAAACAGTGAGTTTTTCAGGCACCTAAACATCACCTTTAACAAAGCACACAAGTCATGCATTTCATTGTTTCTTGTTAGTAATTTCATATTGCCATTTTATACTTATGGGGAGCACTAATTTGCTCCTGTTATATTACATTTCCATTGTGTCCTTAAAATTGACGGTTGCATCCTCTGATACGGCCTGCAATCAGTATAACTCAATTGTCTCACCTGTGTGCTTCCTTATGGATTATCAGGGGAGCCAAATTGTTGTTGATGTCCAACGCTCTTATCTTCCCTGCACTTGATAAAATAAAAGAGGGTGGGAATGTTTTCACCCACGGAGTGCAAATTGTTCAACCATTTCTCATCGAAGCTCAGGCTAACTGAGAAGATGACAACTCATTAAAAGGAAAATGAATCTGAGGATGCAGATGGGATCTGGGTTTTGGATAATTGAATTGCAATCTGATATTTAGAGGGAGTGTATACAAAATAAATTACTTGTTTTTTTTATCAGCAGCTGCAATAATATTGCTGAAAATAAAACAATGGTGTGCAATAATAGTCAGAAATAACACTGAATTCAAATTTGTGTTTGGTAGTGCTGAAGGGACTTTTTTTCAAGAATCTTAATGCCCTCAGAAGGTCGTTTACTATTCAGTAGCTATTGTTTACAGCTTTTCCTTGTTTTCTATTTCAGATGCCCCTTGGACTGTGCTGCTGGCCAACATTGAGCCAGAGTCCACCGGGGTTACCGTTGGTGGCCTCATCCCAGCGCGCTCATACCAGTTCCGCCTGTGTGCCGTCAACGACGTGGGCAGAGGCCAGTTCAGCAAAGAGACTGACCGGTGGGTGCTTATCTATTCTGCATCTGCTGAATATTAAACAGATCGCCTGTAGTCTGCCTAGCCTAATGTGTACACTGGCTGCAAGAGAAGCATTGCACTCTCAGAGCTTTTTTACTGCTTTGGAACAACCCGTTCTCCACCCTCCTCATCTTGGCAGTTCAATAGAAAATCCTGTGATTATTTCCTGTAAGTCCACTTTTTGGTCTCCACTCCTGTGGGAACAAGCGAGAGATGAGCCGGCTTCGGGACGGGCCTTTTCAAGATAAAACTGTGAATGAGCTGAAATTGTGCTTTGTGAAGACTTGATGGGTGCGCTGACCCAGCTTCATCTCTCTCCCTCCTATTAACTGCCTTTGCCGTACTTCATGAGTAAAATACAGAGCGGCTTGAAAGAGGCAGAGCTCAACACAGACTCAAATCTCAAGTGAATTCTCTTGACTAGCAAGACGAAATGGTCACAATCATACAGGCCCACTCCACCCACACACACACACACACACACACAAAGACTTAACTCATCACAATTCACCTATACACACTACTGTCTGACCTTGTCTGCATCAACACAACCCACTTGCTTCTTTTATACCTGTTGCCCTCCTTTAAACTGAAAGCCACCAATACTCGTCATACAGTGTCTTCACCACACACTCATTCACAGAGTTCCTGTGTGAGTCGGCCCCAGACAAGAGTGCACCGCAGGAGGGTGACTGAGCGTCAGTGAGTGCAGGGCTTTTCTGAGGCATCTCCCTGGCACACCTCTTTGATCCTAAACTCTGCTCTATCTCCGCCAGAGCAGTGCTCCAGTGCACTGGGAAGAAATCAAGATGTCATCTTAAATTGACTTAAGGGAAAAGTCTGCCTGGATCTTTTTTTCTTTTCCTTTATATCTTTCTCTCACTCGCACTGTCTCTCCATTGTGCTGCTCCATTTTCACCAAGGCCTCTTTGATCTTTTTTCTTGCCACAGCAAGCTGTCCCCATGCGGACAGTATTATAGAGAATATGTTTTGGACAAAGACACAGCCGCACTAACCCCCAACTTTTCCTTTATGGTGTTCTAAAAAAAATACAAAAAAGTAGGCTTTATTATGATTTGATGTCTATGATGAAATGGGATAGAAATATGCAGAAACCCATGATAATTAATGCATGGCTTCACTTTTCGTCACTTCTTTTACCTCTCTTTTCCCCCTTTTTTTCCCTCGCTGCTGCAGACTAACTCTCCCCGAAGAGCCTCCCAGTGCCCCCCCTCAGACAGTCATTGCCAGTGGCCGCACCAATCAGTCCATCATGATCCAATGGCAGCCACCCCCAGAGAGCCATCAGAATGGTCCTCTTCAGGGCTACATCATCAGGTAAGAAGACAACCTGCCTATTTTTTTTTTTTATTCCAAGGATAGGTCCCTGTCTAAGCCAGTGCCATTCAGATGTGATAATAACTGTTATGTCAGCTCCTTTTGTCCCTTCCATTTCCCTTTATTCACACTCACTGCCACTGTAGAATAATTGGTGCCAATTAAATACCTTCCTCTCCATTCATCTGTTGTCACCTCACTTTTTCTATGCATGTTATAGCTTTTCTGCATGGGTTTTGGTCCATCACTACACTCCCTTCCTCTTGTTTTTCTGTGTTTCGACATATTTAGATTGTTCTCCATCTGTGTGGTCCCTCCCTTCCTCTGTCTATCAATAACTCCCTCTGCTGCCAGGTACTGTCTGTCAGGGCTCCCAGTCGATTGTCAGATGAAAAACATAACCAACCCAGACCAGACCAGTCTGCTCCTGGAGGACCTCATCATCTGGACCAACTACGAGATCGAGGTGGCAGCCTACAATGGAGCAGGAAGGGGCACCTACAGCCACAAAGTCACTGAATGGACTCTACAAGGAGGTGAGAGCCTTGCATCGGTTTATTATGATACTGTTCATTACTGGAAGTTTACCAAAAAGCCAAGCTCAGGTTAAGGATTGTCCACGGGCATCAGGTTGTAAGTTTCAACATTTTTTTTTTTTCAAAGTGTGAAATCTCTTTGTTTGGTTTTGTAAATTCCATTTATTTCCTGCAGCCTCATCAAGGTGGTCCCTTGTCTAGTGTTAAGCCTGCAGCATTAGACATGTGACTGATAGTTAATCTGAGAACCACAGCGCACTAATACATTTTCCAGCTCCGAAAAGGCAAATCCACATGCCCTGTTAAGACTACCGCAGATTTTGAGATTTTATTTCATTACCTCCTGTCTTCATCGAAAGTCAGCAGGTCGCACAGAGCAGCAGCAAGCCGCACTAAAGACATGGCCATGGAAGTGCTATTTGCTCTGCTTTTTTTGTTTTTTTTGTCTGGGTTTTATCTAATTCATTTCGCAACAAATGCTGCAAATTGTGTGCAGACATGAGCCAAAAGCTGCACCGGAGGCTTTTCCAGAATTCTGTCTAAATTTTTAGATTTAATAATACTTTGTCTGTTTTCACTGTCACCCAACCTTCACACTTTTCTTTTCTCTGCTTAAATGCAACCTAAACCATCATCAGGTTTTCACACAAGTAGATAAATAGAATCCAGTTTCACAAATGAAACAAAATATTATTCTTGGTCATTTATTCACTGAGAAAAATGGTAGAAAATTGCTTATTTGTGGGATGCAAAAATAAGCAAACCTCAAGGATTAGCAATTAATTAGGTGTTTTTAACCAATGGGATTGCAGTCATGGGTGAGTGGGTGTCCTGTTTTATTCTGAACTTCAGGGATCTATCTATCTTCATAGCATATGTTTGTGGAAGTGTATCGTGTACGAATAAAAAACATATCTAAAGACCGCAGATAAAGAGTTGTTGATGCTTATCTGACCGGAAAAGGTTACAAAAACATCTCTAAAGAGTTGCAGCCCACCAATCTGCAGTCAGATAGGTGCATGTGTGCAAATGGAGAAAATTCCAGACCATTGCTCCAGACCAGGAGCAGTCGATCAACAATTCACTCTAAAAGCTAGCCGTGAAATAGTCTGCAGGGTCACAAAGGAACACAGGGTAACCGAAGCATTTCTTAGATTGACCAATATTAATGTTCATGAGTCTATATGGCGGCGGGGTTGCAAGGAGAAGGCCACCTCTCTCCAAAAAGAACATTACTGCCGTTTCCAGTTTGCAGAAGATCACATAGACAAGCTAGAAGGCTGTTGGGAGAATATTTTTTGAGCAGATGAGACCAAAATAGAACTTTTTGGTTTAAATTAGAAGCATTATGTTTGGAGAAAGGAAAACACTGTATCCCAGCATAAGAATCTGATCTTATCCTTAAAGCATGGTGATGGTAGTGTCATGGTTTGCTGCATTTGGGCATGCGAGTTGTTTTTAACAAAGGATTAATAAAAAAGAATGATTGGCCAAGTCAAAGTCGTGACTTTAATTCAATAGAAATGTTGTGGAATAACCTGAAGTTTAGTAACAGAGTAAAAGCAATGTTTTTTAATGCTTTTACAGCTGGAGATATGTATTATTAGATTTTTTTAATTTCTCTCTATCTACTCACAGCACTTAGGTGAAAGTGTGATGATGTTTGAGGTCATTCCAATGCAGTGTTCCTTATAAATTCTGACTTTTTTCTGAAACATTATAGAAAAAAATATGACCACCTGAAGACTTTGGCTGGCTTTTTTCAGCACATAGTTAATTGATCCTTCATGTAAATTACCAGGTGATGATGAGTGTCAGACTGGTGAGATACCGTACCTTCTGGTGGTGCAAAGGGAAGCTGCCTCGCCTACTTGATTTCTTAACATACATGCTGAGTAGTATAATTAGAACACACACTGAGCTTTCCAACGACTACATACTTCTGTCATGCCTACCGATTCCAACACCTGGGTCCCCTCCCTGTCTGCTCCAAATCTTCCGTGGAGATTAAAGTCACATTTGCCACTGTAAAATTCATTATAAAATAGGTCATAAAATATAAAGGGAACAAACAAGTAGATGTTTGGAAGTCTGTCTCCCAAGAACTAATGTTTACAATGTGACTCAACCTTTTAAACCACACATTGACATGCTGGCTTCTTATCGGGACACGCTGCCGAAGTAGACTGGAGCTTGTGTAGCCCCATGTTGAAAGGTTAATCCATGTTTTTATTACAAGAAGATGGAATAATGTTGCCTTTGTCAGCTTTTGTGAGTCAAAGTCAATTCATAGATTACAGTTTAAAATGCTGCTACTAGAATTTTACCCGGCACCAGACAGAGGATATTGCTTGTGGTTCAGATATGCCTGCAATGGCATTCAGTTTGATTTTAAATTCCTTTAACTTGCATGTAAAGCTTTGAAAGGCTTAACACACTCACATATCTCGGAATCCCTGTCATGTTAAATCCATTCCATGAAGAGAGATCTTCACTCCCAGACTCACTATATATTCTCAAGAGTGCCCATAAGGAAAACTGGGAGTCTTTAGATTTCCTATTCAGTTCCATTCCCTGCTCAGATACAGTTATTAGAAAGGCAGACTCGGATTTTCTTTGAGGTTTCATTAGGTTTTAGAGGTGTTCACGTTGTTGTGCTATTAGTCTGTTAGACTGGTTTCAAGTTAATTTATTTATATAGCTTCTTCTCTCCTGAGCGAGTCTGAAATACTGCGTAGACATAAAATAGTGGAAAAAAATAGACTGAAAATATTGGGTGGCATCAAATATTTCTCATTCTTACCTGAAACAGACACTTCTTAATCCAATGCAGTGGGTCTGAACTCTACACCACTCACAAAAATACACACCAACTTGCTCTGTCTGTCCAAGTTGGTATTATAATTGTGCTGCAAGTTCAGGAAAATGCATGTTTTTCAGTTTCTTTCCACAACTGTGTATTTTGGTTTGCTTTATTTTTACATTTCTCACTGTTGCATCTTTACATTTGTATATAAGTGTCTGTGTCAGTGCAGTTCATTCGTATGAGTTATATGTGTGTGTGTGTGTGTGTGTGTGTGTGTTTGTTTAAAAAGATGGCTTCTATTTCTGTCGCATAGTTTTGGCAAGATGATTAGAAAACATTTCAAATGCTTCAAAAGTGATGGATTCTCGCTGGCACACATTGTCATTAAATTCTTGGAAACTTCAGCGCACTTTGTGTGATGCCTGATCAATTAGTCCGTTAATGATCGGGTCCAAATCAGTCAGCTGCATCTGCAAATAGACAAATGCGCCACATTTCTAAAGGAACACAAGATTGCTGTGTTTAATTAGTGAAACTATGGAACCTGGAAGGTATGGGGGAAACAGCACAGTTTTTCATTCCACTTCACTTGCCTTGCAAAAAAATAAATAATGATTTCATCATCCAAGTCACTGTCAGTGAATAATGACAGTGAACAAGGCATTCATGTTGTTTAGCTCGGCTCTCATTAATTGGATGTTTCCGTCACTCACTCCATTAAAGACACAAGAGTAGATCACGATGTGCATTTAAAACATTCAAAGAGAAGTAAGGATTACACAGGGACATGAGGACCAATACTGGCCAATCAGCTTCATTAATGTGCAACTCCCCGACTGTTTTCCGGTGTTACATCAGAATGGCATGCTCACTTCAAACAAACCGCTGCAGGGTTCACCTGGAAGACGCCTGAGGCAACCGCTCTCACACCCAGTTTGATTGGCATGTTCTTACCTCCCTAAATGAGCCGAAATAAAAATTCCTTCAGCTTGATTCTCATGCTCCAAATGAGGCCGCCTCTTGTAGATTTTTCAAGTTTTCTCCCTGCCTATCTCATCACTATTCTCCCTTTCTCTCCCTCCCTTCGCCTGTCTGCCCATCCCTCCTCCTTTCCCCTTCTTCCTTAATCTCTCTCCCTCCCTGTATCTCTCCTTTTTATCCTTCCTCTGGATCAGTGCCCACTGTGCCACCAGGAAATGTACAAGCTGAGGCTGTCAACTCCACCACGGTGCGTTTTACCTGGAGTGCCCCGAGCCCTCAGTTTATCAATGGAATCAACCAGGGATATAAGGTAAGCAGCTCCATTCTGTCAACTGGTGCACTCTAGTGGTCAGTGGTAGAAGGACACTCTGAAAGCAAGCCTACAAGCAAAGAGTAGGCTGCACTGACAGACCTCACAACATTTTAAGTTCCTAAAATGTGCACAATAACCCAACCTAGCCTGTCTCTTTCCATGTAATTGCCAGCTCTTGGCATGGGAACCCGGTCGTGCAAATGAGGTTACCGTGGTTACAGTGCGCCCCAACTTCCAGGACAGCATTCACGTGGGGTACATCTCCGGCCTTAAAAAGTTCACAGAGTACTACAGTTCAGTACTGTGCTTCACTACCCCTGGAGATGGGCCCCGCAGTCCACCTCAGCGGTTACGCACCCATGAAGACAGTAAGTGCCACTATTCAGAATATTGTATAGCATTTACAGATGATCATGCGTGACGCTGTTGTTTTCAGCTGCCTGTTTTTTTATTGTTTTTCATAGCCCCCGGTGCTGTGGGACACCTTAGTTTCACCGACATCTTAGACACCTCACTAAAAGTCAGCTGGAAGGAACCGCAAGAGAAAAACGGTGTTCTCACAGGTATCCATTAAAGATGAACATGCAACATTAACAGGTCCCCTTGGCTTCACTCGTTTTTTCGACCCACTAAGCCGCGACTGCTATGTAGGTAACAGTGTGCTGTTTGGAATTCGCCGCCTCTTTCAGGTTACCGTATCTCCTGGGAGGAATTCAACAGGACCAATACAAGGGTGACACATTATCTGCCCAACCTGACTCAGGAGTACAAGGTTACGGGGCTCACCGCCCTCACTACTTATACCATCCAGGTGGCAGCCATGACCTCCAAGGGCCAGGGCCAGCTCTCTGCCTCCACTATATCCTCTGGGGTGCCACCAGGTCAGTGGCCGAATGAGTATATGAACCATTTAGTGGAGAATTTAAACATAATCTACGAGGGTAATAACTAGAACAGTCATTCCACTTGCTCTATACTCAGCAAAATCTAAAGGCAGTGGTAAGTGAGGTGTTATTTTAATTTCTCTCTCCTCATTTCTCCTCTACAGAGCTGCCCGGTCCTCCCACCAATTTAGCCATCTCGAACATCGGCCCTCGCTCTGTCACGCTGCAGTTCAAACCCGGTTATGACGGCAAGACGTCCATTTCCCGCTGGCAGGTTGAAGCTCAGGTTAGAGGTTTTACTTTTATTGTATTTTTTGTGTTGCTCTTGTTTTTTTTCAGGTTGTTTGACGTCTTAATATCGGTGTACAGGTTCAACTGATAACGTAAGTCGATGCCACTTCATTTCCCTGTGCATTTCAGATCGGTATAATTGGAGAGAATGAAGAGTGGCTTACGGTTCAGCAGCTGGCTAATGAACCTGACGCGAGATCTCTGGAGGTCCTGGATCTGAACCCTTATACTTTCTACCGGTAAGCACACACACACACACACCGTTGAGTACTGTACACCTTCTATACACACTGAAAACATCTCACACACCAGCTTTATATAAGATTAGAAAAATCTCCTCTGTTATTTAATTCTCATGAATTAATTACTACTATCCCTAATATGTTGTGGTTTTTTTTTAGTGTTATTTTCCTCGGTTCTCTGCACATAAACACATCCTATTCTCTGCCACTACAATGACCTACTTTCCTTTCGGGCATCATTAAAGTTTCATTTGATCTAATCTGACACGATCCAATCTAATCCCCTCTCATATAAGCAAGATATCATGATTAAACACCCACCTTTAGATGGCTTATCCACTGTCAGCTGTTTTTTTTTTGGGGGGGGGTGCTTTGTCGCAGGTTCCGAATGCGTCAGGTGAACATTGTGGGCACCAGTCCTCCCAGTCAGCCCTCCAGGAAGATCCAGACCCTGCAGGCCCCTCCGGACATCTCCCCCGCTAACGTTACCCTGCGCACAGCCAGCGAGACCAGCCTGTGGCTCCGCTGGGTGGTAAGAAGTCACGCCTCATTGCACACTGGTCCTGACTTGGTGGAGTTAGTTGAATCTTATTGCATGATTATTAGGTTAGGCTATGCATGTTTGCACTTCTGTATGACTGGGCTCTGTCAGTTTTGTGTTTTTTTACTTGCATGTCTATAAGCTATTTCGAATTGTTTCGAATTTATGTCCTCATGGATTCCGCGGAAAGTAATGTTTGGACGAGGCCGAATTGGCTAAATGCCCTTGGGTTGTTAACTGGATACAACATTTCTAAGATGAGAAAACCAGATATAGAAGATTCCATTACACCCGTAAAAAGATGTTCCATGTGTAAAAAAAAAAAAAGGCATTTAATGATGATTTTTCCCAATGACAGTTGCTTTTAAATGAACTGACTCACAAGCTTCCCTCTTGCCAGACCTCAGTTTTATTCTTGTCTTTTTCTTCTTCTGTTTTTTTTCTCTTCCTTGTACTGATGGAGCTGTTACATGGTGAATGAATACAGGTTATGGTACTGGTAATATTTTTGGAAGGCTGCATGTACTGTGTCCTTGATTACTGCTGCTTCCTGCGTCAGCGTTTGGCCAATGAGTTCCTTTGCTACATCTGTCCATTTTCATCACTCTGCCAGTGCCTGAGCGGCGAGACAGAGAGAGAGAGAGACTTGTGATATTCCTGCAGCTCATGCAGGATTAAAGAGGGTGGTTATACCTGGATTTGAGAGCAGAAGGGTGTCAGCCACGCGATATGGCTCTACAAATTAATGACATAGCTCAGTGATTGTGGCCCCTTTTCAAAAGCCGAGTGTTAAACGGTGGTAAAATTTTGTGGTCCTTCTCATGGCTCTGGCACACAAGTCTTAGTGTGAATTAAGATGACATTAGTTTCAATAAACCTTGTACTTTTGTAGATATACGCCCTATACATATTTAGTTATTTCTTTCACTATAATACCCAGTTGCTGGGGATGTGTCGGTGCTGATATACTGCACAGAAAAACAGATAAATCTATTTTTACCCTTATCAAATGAGTGTAAACATACTATTGCATTTAAATGTTATTATACAACTCATAACTGTTCTTTTGTCTTGCTTGGCAATTGTGTTTAATTACATTTCAAGAACTTTGTTGCCTGATAAAATACAGATTTTAAATTGCAAGATTATGATATTGAAATTATTAAGTCTATTCTTATCACACATGCAGTATTACCATATTATGACACTGGAACCACTCAATGCAGTCCTAGCTGTTGTAAATTCACTGCAAAGTAAACCCTCTAACTGCTTATTGCTTCATTATGTACTTCGTTATGACATCATTTATATTAAACATGCTTGTACTGAAACAATAACAACAGCAAAAAAATACTTCTCAGCCTCTTCCAGAGTGGGAGTACAATGGGAATCCAGATCTTGTTGGCTACCGTGTTCAGTACTCCAAATCCGGGTCCAAAGGGGGAGTTCTTTCCCATGTCATTATGGACCGACTGGAGAGGGAGTTCACTATAGAGGACTTGGAAGAGTGGACCGAGTATGAGGTCAGAGTTCAGGCCATCAACGGCATTGGCTCCGGGCCCTGGAGCCAGCCGGTCCATGGCAGGACCAGGGAGTCTGGTGAGGAAGGAAATATGTTGTGCTTAAATTAAATGGCAAAGGTACACTTGAAAGTGTTACAAATCTTCATCTCCTGCTGCAGTGCCCTCCAGCGGCCCCAGCAATGTGTCAGCGTTCGCCACCACTTCCAGCAGCATACTCGTGCGGTGGGGAGAAGTCCAAGAGGCCGACCGCAACGGACTCATTCTGGGCTACAAGGTCACAGCTCCCACTGTTCATCCATAATTCACAATCGCATTAATCTGAGGGAAACTCGTAGCGCCATTAATTCTTATTACCTCAAAAGTCATCTGGCTGTATGAAACTCCCTGTGATTCTTTTTAGGTTGTGTACAAGGAGAAGGACTCAGACACAGCTCCCAACTTCTGGACAGTGGAGGGCAACACCAGTCACAGTGTCCAGCTGAGCGGTCTGGGGAAGTATGTCCTCTATGAGATTCAGGTCCTGTCCTTCACACGTATAGGAGATGGAAGGAGCAGCTCCCCTTCTATTCTGGAGAGGACCTTGGATGATGGTAAACAAATTTTTCACAAACCCATTTCATCTTGCTGTTATTGTAGAAACTGATGCTTTTTCTCCAAGTACAAAAAACAAAGTATTTTACTGAGATAATTTGAAACGGCTTATTAATTTCTATCAAGGAATTTTCTTGCCAAAAGTATTTTTTAAGCAGACAATTGAAAGGCTCTTTCTTGTTTGAAGGAACTTGTTGTGGTTTCTTTTTCTTGCATTTTATTTGGTAATTTCCTGTGTGACAGTACCAGGCCCTCCAGTCGGCATCTTATTCCCAGAAGTCAGGACCACCTCAGTCAGGCTCATCTGGCAACCTCCTGCACAGCCTAATGGCATTATACTGGGTGAGTTTAGAATATGCAGAACATTATCTATAACCTTAGATAATATCGTGAGATAAAGGCAAGGCACGGCAATGGAAGTTTATTTATATCTCACCTTTCAGCGGCAAGGCATTTTAAAGTGCTGTACATAATACATGACAGGCATTAAGGCAAGATATAAAAGAAATACACCCCGATACAAGAAGACATACATTAATGGGTTGTAAAAGGACTATTATAAAATTGCGGATGAAAATGAGATAAAATAAAATAGGAAAGATTAAACAGGACAATAAAACCCACAGCGCAGCTACCAGCCAATGCGGGCGGCGTCTCGAATGAAATTGAATAAAAAGCAGTGCCAGACAGCAAAGTCTTAAGCTTTGATTTAAACTGAGAATTTTCTTCGAAATTTCTCCAAATGCTACAGTTTGATTTCGTCCAGCACCTGAATTGTTCCCCTTGCTGATCCTTTTTAATGCATGACTTTGTGTTGATATGAGTTTATCTTCTTAGCCTATCAGATCACATACAGAAGGAACTCTTCAAACAGCAATGCTGCCACCGTGGACGTGCTCAGCCCCAGCGCACGACAATACACAGCAGCTGGACTGAAACCAGAAATGGTTTATGTATTCCGCCTCACCGCTCAGACGCGAAAGGGTTGGGGGGAGGCTGCTGAGGCTTTGGTGGTCACTACAGAAAAGAGAGGTAAGTGTAAAAAACACTGCAGCTAAAATGCATTATTTAAATTGTTCACCTCTAAGTATTAAGTTTGAGAGCAACCATACGTGTCTGTCTGTGCGTCTGTGCCCTTCAGCTCGACCCCAACCCACAAGCCGTCCCACAGTGCCTCAAGAGGAAGTTCAGGCTCGCAGAGTGCTGTTGTCATGGGAACCGGGCAGCGACGGCCTATCTCCAGTTCGTTACTATACAGTCCAGTACAGAGAGCTGCCAGACAGCAACTGGACAGTTCACTCTGCATCAGTCAGTCATGAGACACACTCCTACATAGTTGACAGGTAAATATAAAAGTCTGCTGCACCACCCCTGAACATCATTTTTATACACAGTCGTGAACAAAAGTTTACATACACTTGTAAAGACCATGTGTATCATGGCAGTCTTGTACTTCCAATGACTCCTATAAGTAATTTCACACGTGTACTTGTCACAAAAACCAATCTTGCATTTTGGTTCTTTCATAGATTAACTTTAGGTCTTCTGTAAATATGACAAAATCTACTGGGTCAAAAATATGCATACAGCAGCTTGAATTATCACTTTTGGTGATGTATAAAGCTATGGTAAATGGTCTGCACTTGCGCCTTTTTCTGCGTAAGTGGTATCCGAAGCACTTTACAATGTGTTTCACATTCACCCATTCACACACATTCACACATCAGTAGCGACTAAGCTGCCATGCAAGGGGCTTGCCAGCCATTGGGAGCAACTTTGGGTTCAGTGTCTTGCCCAAGGACACTTTGGCATGCGGAGGGGACGGGGATCGAACTGCCAACTTTGTGATCAGTGGACAACCTGCTCTACCACCTGAGCCACAGCCCCCCATACATTTGATTACCCAGATGTTAATGTAATTTCCTTAGTGGCATGGCTCCTTCACTTCTTGTGAGTGATTGACTACAGCTGCTGACTTTTCTAAACTCACTAGACTTAGCCACAAACACTACAGTGTAAAAGTCTAATGAGCTCAGCACAGATATGAAAATGCAAATCACTGATTCTAATAAGTCAGAAGATTCACTTGGAGCCATTTCAAAGCAGCTACAGATCCCCAAATCAACTGAGTAGTGTCACTACCACGATCAGGGCGAAAAGACAAGTTATCCCCTGACAGTTGGTCAGTATGGTTAGGAAACAACCAAGAATCACCAAAAAGCAAGTCTGCTATGAATTAGAAGCTGCTGGAACACAGATGTCAGTGTCCACAGTCAAACTTGTTTTACATCACCATGGGCTAAAGGAAACCATCTCAATTGCTAATCACATAGACAACGAAATGATCTCCTGGAGGAAGGTTTTGTGGTCAAATGAAACAAAAATTTACCTATTTGGCCACAATGACCAGAAATATGTTTAGATGACAGAAGGTAAGGCCTTTAATCCAGAGAACACCATATCTACTGTCAAGCATGGTGGTGGTAGTATTATGCTATGGGGCTATTTTGGAAGGTTAGTTATCACCATGTTCTTCAGGAGAACAAGAAATCATCATTCAAAGGGTTGGGTCTTGGATGCAGTTGGGTGTTTCAGCAAGACAATGACCATAAACAAACATCAGAAGTGGTAAAGAAATGGTTAAATCAGGCTAGAATTAAGGTTTTAGACTTCCCTCTACAAAGTCCTGACTTAAGCCCCACCAAGTTCCTGTGGACTGTGATGGAGAAACAAGTGGTCAAAGACACAACCAGTAGCTTGCCTGAAGCTTGTGGATGGCTACCAAAAGCACCTAGTTGAGGTGAAAATGAGGCATTTAACCAAATATTAGCATCGCTGTATGTATATTTTTGACCCAGCAGATTTTGTCATATTTCCAGAAAACCCATAATAGATCTAAGAAAGAACCAAAATGCATGACTGAGTGAAAAAAATGAAATATGAGGAGGGCAGCACCTGCGAAACACTCGTGCTTTTTCTCTCTTTCTTTAAAGGTTAAAGCCATTCACTTCTTACCAGTTTCGTGTTAAGGCCACTAATGACATTGGAGACAGTGAGTACAGTCAGGAGAGCGAGGCCATCACTACACTGCAGGATGGTGAGAACCTTTGGCACCTACGAATAGACGGGGACTAAACACATCCCCGTGCAGCACCGAGTCATTATCTGTTGATTTTTCCTTAGAGTTGTACGCGAACACTTTGTAACTGTGTGAACATGCCTTTACATTCATGCTGTGACTTTGGATTTTCACTGTGAATACTTTGCGTCAACAGTGCATGTGTTTACTGTAAAGCTCTTCTCCAGCACTCTGTTTGAATTACATATCACTTTCCCCAGCCATGTTGGTTCGCTAACATCGTTTTTATCTTCTCTAGCCCCAGACAAAGCCCCGACGATACTGTCTGTTACACCCCACACCACCACATCTGTACTGGTCCGCTGGCAGGTATACTGTTGAATGACTTGGCACTGGGTTGTGTGAATGCAAAAAAAAATGAATGATGAAAATGGAATTTATTGGCCATGAATACTGGATTGTGTTGCTTTTTTGTTAAAATATTCCACACCTCCTCCTCCTAGCCTCCCTCCGAGGATCACATCAATGGAGTGTTGCTGGGGTTCAGGGTCAGGTACCGGGAGTTACACTATGACAGATTACGCAGCTTCACTGTTCGCACAGTAAACAGCCCATCTGCCAACTGGGCTGATCTCACTGGTGAGTCGATTATTTCACTGTCACCCCTGTTGCAGCTACCCATACTTTACAAAATAAACAGAAATGTCATGATGTTGTCACCAACCCTGGCCATTTTCTATCCCAACTCCAGCTCCATACAGCGTCAGGAACTTGAGTGAATCCTCACTCACCCAGTACGAACTGGATAGTAAGTCTTTTATCACTCTCCCATCTGCTTGCATATCATCTGCTATATTTTATTTCCACCAAATATGCCATGTGTATAATAATTTACAGCAAGTGTGCTTTGCATCCTCCCACTCAGCTGTAACCACCGAGGTCCCACCACCGATTCCTATTGTGCATGCGCGACTTTCATCTCTCCGAGCTGCCCTGTCATTATTTCAGCTTGTTTTCCTTCCTTTTAACCACTTACAAATCGTCCCCGTGTCCCCACGATAACCCCATCTTTTCATCAGGTCGCTTTATAATTCTTACCCTCCGTCTTTTTTTTGTTCAATCTGTGGCGCTGTCTTGCCACGGGCATCACTATGACTGTGTGTCTCTCTGGAGCAACTTCTTTTTCCCTCTTTCATCTCAACCGTTCCATTACGATGCTGCTATGACTTCTCTCTCCTTGCAGATTTGAGTAAACACAAACGCTACGAGATCCGTCTCAGTGTGTACAACGCTGTGGGAGAGGGTCCTAGCAGTGCACCACAGGAAGTGTTTGTTGGAGAGGCAGGTATGTTTCTTTTTCTCACTGTGCAGCCAGTGTGGCAATCTACTTAGCCTTTATTTCTTAAATGTCTAACAAATACATAAAATATGATAGTTTTATTATTTAAACTGTGTCGCTTTCTAGTCCCGACAGCCCCTCCGCAAAATGTGGTGGTCCAGTCCTCAACAGCCACTCAGCTGGATGTTACATGGGATCCACCTCCTCTGGATGCTCAGAACGGAGACATACAAGGTTACAAGGTATCAATAATGTGCCTTTTTTGTGTGTATTACAGCAACCTTGCATCATGTCTTTCTGGTTTATATATTTGCATTGAGGACTGTATGAATTCTGCATCCTGACCTCTTTTATTCTGTTTATAGATCTATTTCTGGGAGTTTCAGCTTCAAAATGAGACCGAGCGCCTGCGCACCCTGTTCCTGCCAGAGCTCGGGGTGAAGCTGAAAAACCTGACAGGCTACACCACCTACATGATCAGCGTGGCAGCCTTCAATGCTGCAGGGGATGGGCCACGCTGCCTGCCCACCAGAGGGCGCACTCAGCAAGCAGGTGAGTTGCGCGAGATCCAGATGCGGATAGAGAGATTACACTGATCCCTCCAAAAGACATGTGGCATTTATCTTGCAGCTAGCACCATCTGCCAACACCATGTAGTGTTTCACAGTCTTAAGTTCTGCATTTCATTATCCCGCTCTATCTTCACTTGATCTATCCCCTTCTGCCATCTACACAATGATGCTCCTCATTATTTAACCACATTGTTTGTGGTTCTCAAGTGTTTGAGAGGAGCAGTGCCTCAAGGCCAGTCATTGCCTCAATCACAAAAGGCACCTACAAAAGAATAGAAGATGAGTGCTTTCATCTTGAGTCACTGTTTTAAATACAAAACTGCAACCTGCGCTTGTTACTATAGCTTTAAGACACATAACATAAGGCCGCTCCTCCTATTCAGCAAGAAATTGAATATTTTCACTAAAGAGTTTAGCTTCGTCCTGTGAGATCAGAGCCTATTTGGCACCTCCTCCAGGACAAGCCATGGGGGTGGAAAACTAATGACAGCGGAGGAGCAAAGAATACAGAGTGCGGGGGACACATGTAGATTAGTTTTTTTGGCCACAACTGCACAAAGACGTCTGTGTTTACCAGCTAGCAAGAGTCCCTCCTCTGCGGTTTCAGCACAAAAATGGTTTACAGTATGAATTTCTCTCGTCTTTTCCACCCCCTTAAAGCCTGTGACATTGGCAAGGGGTACAAAGTGCTGAGAACTTAAAAACACAGGCAGGAATTTTGGCTCTTTGCACCACGGGGTACTGGGAAGCGAGCCAACACAAGCTTTTGTGATTTTTATGCAGAATTGTGGCTAAATCCTGACACTTAGCTGGATCTGGGTTGGGTCAGCAGGCGGAATTTCTCAGAGCTCTTGTTCAAGGTCACAGAATGATTTTACACTCTTGTGTGCACTTTTGCTTTTTACTGACTCATTTGCCTAAGCAGACATGAAGGATTCTGCTTGTTTTTACTCACAATACTCTGTATTGTTGCTGTTCTAATGATGAAAAATCAATAAGGATGAAACCCAAGTCTTTTTTAATCTACTAGTGTTAATGTTTTGTGTCATGTATGACTTCTTTTTTTCTTTTATGAATAGGCTGAATGGTCTTATCTGCTGTAGATTAAAAGCACTGCCTTTTGGCTTCACTGGTCCAATACTGCTTTTGTTGCCAAGACAATAGAGAAAGTAACACTTACATACTAAATCTACAGTATGTCTGAATTACATAACTTTTTTTGTCGTAAAGTAATATGAAACACTGTTCGTGCCTTAATTATTGCATTCTTGCAATTTGTCTGTTTTTTTAGATTTGCAGCAATGTTTTGTCTTAATACTGAGCATAGATCAAACTTTCATCACTTCTTTATTTTCCCTTTCTTCACCAAAAGCACCAAGCGCTCCCAACTTCATCCACTTCAGTGAGTTGACCACCACTTCGGTCAACGTGTCCTGGGGAGAGCCGAAGCAGGCCAACGGCATCATTGAGGGCTACCGCCTGGTTTATGAGCCCTGCACTCCAGTCGATGGTGAGAAACTCTGCCTGGAGCCTCCAAGCTCTGCCATCTCTTGACATTCCTCAGCTGGCTTCCTCAGACAGTGATTTACAACCTCTAGCCTCTTAACCATATTCTTTTTTAACTCATGCTGCTTAAGCTCACGCTCTAATTTGTTACAGATGAGTGTAGGCCCTGCAGTAACATATATAGCATGACTGATAAAATATGCTGGAATGCTCCGGTGAGACTGTGCACAGCTTCCACTCTCACAGAGAGAGACATTGTTAATAGCTGGTTAAGTGTGTCTGCCTGGACCAGGTTGTCAAATAATTGGGAGCAGAGGTGGAATGTAGAACTGAGGCTGCTGTGGTCTCTTGGTTATCCACTAACACACCGTAAAAAAAGCTGAACAAAGCAGTAAAGACAGTGGATATCAGTTGGTCCGTAGATTTTTAAAAAATAAAGTCCTAGTGGCTGTATTTTACATAGCTGGAAAAGTAGACATTTCCTGTTACGTATGCAAACATGTCCATGTCTCTGATAGTCTGTCTGTGTGGCGTCATGTTTGGTTCTATGTCTGCTCTTATGCACAAAGCTTGGCTATTTGTCGCCTGTAGAAAGCAGTATCTAGAGTCTTAGTGTTTCCTGTACAGACTCCTCTCCTCGCACTCCAGGTGTCAGTAAGATAGTGACAGTAGATGTGAAAGGCAGCGCTCCCCTGTGGATGAAGATCAAAGACCTGGCCGATGGCGTCACGTATAACTTTCGCATCCGGGCCAAAACGCTCACTTATGGCCCCGAGGTGGAGGCCAACATCACCACTGGGCCTGGGGAAGGTGGGATTCCAACTTTAATGCTCATAATATAATCTTTGAAATGCCTCTTTGTCATTTTTCCTAACCATTCTCCATTTTTGTCTTCCAAAGGAGCCCCAGGCCCTCCTGGAGAACCCTTTATTTCTCGATACGGCACTGCCCTCACCCTGCATTGGACAAGTGGTGATCAAGGCCGGGCACCTATTACGCGATACGTCATCGAGGCCAGACCTTCCGGTGAGCTAATGCATCAACAGTTCTTGAGTTTCAGCATCTTAAACAATCTGCCCCAAAACCCAGCTTTGATTTAATTCGTATATTTTCTTATTTTGTCTTTAGATGAGGGATTGTGGGATATCCTTATCAAAGACATCCCCAAAGAAGTGACATCCTACACTCTTAATCTGGACATGCTACGAGAAGGGGTCACCTATGACTTTCGAGTAATTGCTGTCAATGACTATGGCTACGGGTCCCCCAGCGCCCCCTCTCCCTCTATATCAGGTGAATTGTACTTCAAAATAAAGAACTTTTTTATAATGATAGAAAAGTTGCTTTTGTTTAGACTTTAATATCTGTTTTTGCTTATGTCTGCAGCCCAGAAAGTTTCTCCCTTCTACGAGGAGTGGTGGTTCTTGGTTGTTATTGCTCTGGTGGGACTCATCTTCATCCTCCTCCTTGTTTTCATCCTCATCATCCGAGGCCAGAGTAAGAAATATACCAAGAAAGCAGACTCAGGTAGGAAACCGAACTGTCTGATAAGCTCTGCTAACGTCTCAGTCTCTCCGCTCCCGCGGCTTAAGTTATCGAGTGGAATTTGTCTTCCTCTCGGACAAGTCTGTCGCGGATTGCATTTTAATGATTGCACATTCGAAGCCTCTTCCATAAAATGAGAGCGTGAAGGCTCACACAATTAAACAAATTACCTCAACTTTCTTACAATAGTTGTCTGACAGGGAGAAGGGGGAGAATAAAGGCTATCAGTGAAACAGCTAAAATAGGCAGATGAATAAATATTATTGTTCGCATTTAACTGCAGAGAGGATCGATACCAGGATAAATGGCTTGGCAGTGGTTTAATGCTTGGGTCATTAGTCAGACTGAGAGTAATTATATAACTACAGCACAAGTGGCTCCCACACCACTGTATCAAGAAGCCAATTTTCATGATTGTAAATTATCCCAGGTGACAGTACTGTTCCTGGAAACTCCTTTGTCATGGTTGCTGTCTGCGAACACATAAACGTAAGGTAGATGGAGTTAATCAGTGCTAGTAGAGCTGTTGTTATTGTGATGTGTTAGTACATTATGGTTGGCAAATAACAGTCGCATGAAGGGCATCTGGGGGGGATTTTTTATGGTCTTCCAGAAGCTAGTAGTGGAGGGGTGGAGGCAGAAAGGAAAAAGATTTGGAGGAAAAGTGAAGGGGTCAAGTCAAGCCTTCCTAACGCCAGTGACTTTTTGGCTTAGTCAGCATTTAGCATGGTGCCAGGGTTAGCGGGGTTAGTCAACAGGGTTCCACCAGCACAGACAAGGATTGGTTTGTGTAAAAGACACAAAGAGAGCTTCTGAGCACCTCTCAATGCCTAACCAGTTTTCCCAGCTGTGAACCTGGACCATCCTATCAGAAGTTGCATATAATGTTGCTAATGATGTTGCATTTTGACTTTGGTTCATTAAATACCTGTAGATACTGTTTTGTCTTCACTGTGTTGTGTGTAACTAATCCCTAAGACTGAAATTCTAAATTTGATTGAAGATCACAAATCATTTATTTCATTCCCACAACCCACACAGTGTCGTCCTCATACCCCTGTCCAGGCACCCACTCCAACTGCACGGCGCTGCCTCTGACCCATGGAGAGATGGTGCGCCTGGACGAGGGCCGATTCCCAGCCCTGGAGCTGAACAATAGACGGCTCTCTGTGAAGAACTCCTTTTGCCGCAAAAACGGCATATACACCCGGTCAGTCACCGTCACTGTAACTATGCCATCTGTTGTGCTATTAACCATGGCATTTTCTTTTCTGCCAGCAAAGACTTTCAAACACCTTGCTAAGTCAGTTTTGTCCGTATTTCCTCCTCCAGTCCAGTGTATTACTTACAGTACTGACAAGAATTAATAATGCAGTGTTCCGTGTTCCCTTCTTCCCTCACAATAGCGGAGGCTTGAAGAGCCTTGAGCCTCTGTCCTTCCACCTCGTTGATATTCAGTGTTTGTGTGAAGCAACAATTTATATAAGGGGGGACAGCACAATACCAGCTAATTAGCATTCAGGAGCTTCTGTGTGTGCTTTTTTGTCTGTCCATCACCGCTTTAGACAAAGAGCGCTTATGGGTCAGAACCAGCTATTTCTCTTTGGCCTTGAGCCCAGAGTTTCTCTCAAGTGTGGCGCTCTGAGAGTTTTTGCAGTAGAAAGTACTGTCGGCAGGATTTTGATGGACTGACTCTTTGGTAATGTTTAGGTAAACATCGGATAAGAGGAGTTTCACAAGCTGCACAGCATGTGAAAGCTCGTGTGGGTCATGGGTGGCCGTTTGGCTGTGTTGGGGGATGGGAGTCTTGTCGCAGCACAAAGGTAGATAGTTTTTGCACATTAGTGTGGACATTATGTTGGGATATGCTGGGGGTGCATTAAAAAAGGCAGGGGAATCTGTTATTTTCTCCTTGACCAATGAGGCCAAGAAGGCGATCAAAGGGCCTTGAGTAGCTCCGTCTCTTTGAAGAGTCTCAATCTGGTACCGTACTGTTAGCTAATGATCTGTAGACTTAAGAAGAAGAGGAGTGGGAGTGCTCCCTGTGGGATATTTGAAAGGGTGAGAGAAAGAAGGATGAATTAGACAGTTAAAGCAAGGGGGAAAATACAGTGCTCCTAAATAATTTAACACTCAGGATCCCTTGCCCCTCCTCCCTTCCAATCACGTGGCCCCATCCTTTTAATGTCTGACTCAACCTTGTCTGCATGTAACGTCTTTTTTTTTCACAGTCCGCCCCCTCACGTCATCCCCTTTAACCCAGAGGAGATATCCCTTTGTTGTGTCAGCCCTTTCATGGCCGTTGTCATGTTGTGTCTTCTGAGCATGTTCTTGACATTCCCAGCGATTTAGCCCCTGCATAAATCTCACTACATATTAATTTTTATTTCAGAGGTTGTCAAGGTTTTCCGCTTTATGCCTTAATATTACACTTGACATCACAGCGTTCTATGCTTGTCTGTTCTGCCCCCACATGTAACACTAATCATTTAAACATTTACTTTCATGCCATTCGTACTTTATGTGATTCTTCAGTCTTTTTTTATTTTTTATTTTTTTTAGCAAAACCAATTGAAGAAACTCTTCTTTTAAGGCTTTATTAGGCTGAGTCGTAGCTCAGTGATGTGAGGAATCTGGTCAAGTTTTGGCTCCTTGGACCATCCAATTCAATCTCCGCAGACCTTGAACACAGCAGCAGTCATTACTGCAGAGGAGGAAACATAATTGTCTGCACAGATGTTTCTCTTTGCTTCACTTCATGGACTTAATGACTGGAGCCAAAAAGAAGTTAGGAGGTCTTTTACCTGACGAGCTCACATAAGAGCTGCCTAGTACTCATGGAGCTCAAGTCCATGCTTAGTTAGCCAGATTTTCTGCAGCAATTCTCTGATGAACTCAGTCTGTGCAGCCATGTAGCTCTCACAACAACAGACTCCTTTTATGAAAATGCTTGTGTATATTTTTCTTTGTGTGCGCAATCTTGTTTGTACGTCTCACGAAGATCGGGGTGAGCCGAACTCGCCCCCTGCCAAGTTCCCAACTGACACTTTGCAAAGATTAGAAGGGAAAAAGCCAAAGAAGAATTATAATATCCTCCCTTCATTATGTATTAGTGCCTTCCAGGAATGCACAAGTAAACCATTCTGTGCTTCTCTGAACCTAGCTGTTGTTTTGATTTTCATAATCAATGAGTGTGCACGGAATTTGTTCATGTTTTTTTTTCCATTGTGCAACCAGTGAGCTGTGAAGATTAATTTTTTGAACTATGGTTGTCTGCGTGGTGTCAGTCATGGTTAACAAAAGCTTTTTAATTTTAATCACATGTTTTTTTTTATGTTTTTTTCTTTCATGAGCAATACAGTCATGATCAAGAGTAACTTTTTTTCTTATATAACCATCAGTTCCTAATCGCTCTCTCTTGCTGCTTATAACTCAAGCACACTCTTCACTGTCTGCTTTTATCCGTTTGTTCAGGTCTCCACCAAGACCCAGCCCTGGAAGTCTGCACTACTCAGATGAAGATGTCAGCACTAAGTATAATGACCTGATCCCAGCAGAGAGCAGCAGCCTGACCGAAAAACCCTCCGAGATATCAGACTCACAGGTAAAGCAGTGACCCTGACTTACAGCATATGCCCAAACCCCATGTCTGGAATAGACAATGAAGTTGTATTAAAAAGTAAAATTCAACCGCTTGAATTTCTCAAAGTGACAAAGTCCGTCAGGCCTAACTTTTAACCTTTTCCAACTGAAAAAGTACTTTTCTTTTCTACTTTCTTTTGTCGCATTCATCATCTATCCTCCTGATAATCTCAATTTTTTATTGTCATAACCCTTGCTTTGCTCCATGCAGAAACTAGACAGCTGTTTAATTACGGAGCAGCATTACCGAAGATAAATTAATGACATTCTGCAAGACAATCTGCCTCAAGTGGATCAACTCAAAATTAAATATCCTCTGTTAGCATAGCCCAGTCACGGCTGACATCTCTGGATCTTTTAATACTGATTTCTCCCATGGGAAGGAAGTACGCCACACATTCTCATGTCTCATGTCTGTGGAAATGTCTTCACAACTAATTAATTTTCCTCAAACAGGAAATGATTTGTTAATCTGGGCTGCCGGGTCTCCACTCATCATGTGACGACCTGAACAGCCCAGTATGTGTGCATGGAATAAGAAGGCATACAGGGAGGCTAGGAGCAATGAGGGATGATACCTACAAAAAGGCCGAGAAGCCGATTGTAACATATTCTGAACATCTGTCCTACCCACACTCCCTGGCCAATTTATCTGGTACCTGCACAGTCAAAACATTGTTCAACCCGGTTTGAACAAACTCTGCCCTCCCGGGAGACACAAACTGGTGTTATTCTTTCCCGCCGCATAGCCTCCCACTGTTTACCTGCCACTTGTGCAAATAAATGATGCTTCAACATCTGTTAAGCCGTAGTGTCTCTGTAGAGCAGTGGATGGGCAAGCACTTGTCAGGCACACAAATGTGCCAGATGTGTAATGTTTTCTGTGAGAGTAAATTGCTTCCATTTTTTTTTCTCGGCAATGTAGCGGAACAGCAACATGATTCACCCACACAAGCATTTATGACTTGCAAGCTAGATCGCTTAATAATGCAAGAAAAAGCAAACTAATCCTGCCAGCATTATCTCTGTTCAATTCCAGGACACTCTTGTGTGCACTTATCATATTTGTGCTCCACAGAGCTATGGGTGAGCTCCTATGCCTGAAAGATTCTCAACAGAAGTGATTATCTGCCCCATAGAATTTCATGTGGATTAATAGATTTCCACTTGTCAGTAGATGTTCCCCGCTGTGCTGTGACTCAGTGCTGTGCCGTTTGCCAATAAACCGCACAATACTGGAAATTAGAATTTATTCATTAGCAATGTAGGAAATGTAGCTGTCTCTGAAGTAGGCATCCTAAATATATGTCTGTTAGGTAATCTTCTTTCTTTGCTGTTAAGGTGGCATCTAACTGCTTTTCCTGATTGACTCACAGGGCAGCGACAGTGAATACGAAATGGATCAGAGCCGGCAGAAGACCCACTCCTTTGTCAACCACTACATCAGCGACCCCACCTACTACAACTCCTGGCGGCGACAGCAGAAGGGCGTCTCTCGTCCGCCGGCATATGGCTACTCCCAGCCCGAGCCCCTGGTGGAGCAAGAGTCGCGGCAGCACCCGCCACCTGTGCCCCCTCTGCCCCCTCTCCTACCCCAGAGCGCTCCATCCCCGCAGCCCCAGTGCCAGGGCCAGGCCACCCTGTTCAGGCCCAAGGGAAGCCGGACTCCCACCCCCTCCCTGCTGTCATCCGAACCCCCCAGCCAGCACAGCACCCTCTACCGGCCCCCCAGCAGTCTGGGCTGTGCCGCTCAGGCACCCACCGCTGGCTTCTCCTCTTTTGTTTGACACACAGCTCTCCTTCCAATAACAACAGGACCCTGAGGACGAGTCTTTGATTTTGTTGTTGTTGGTTTATTTGTAATTTGCTCTCCCTTTTTTTTGGATCTTTTGTTCTGTCTTGCTGACAGAGTTGTTGCTCAATATCAAGCATTGCAGGCATCTTAAATAGTGCTTTCTCCTCTGTAAAGAGTGTGTGTGTATGATTGTGTTTAGCGCGTATGGTTGGTTAAATCTATGTAATATGTATTTTATGAAAAAGACAATCATTTGAAGGTTTTTATGCGTTGCTTCGGTACTTTTATTTTGAAGAATCAACCATGTAAACAAGGAAGAAGAGAACCTGAAGTTCTAAAAAAGAAATCCTTGTTTTAAAAAAAACACTGTATTATTGTTTAATATGAGAGCTTTATGGAAAAAAACAACACCTTAGACCATATAGAGTATGGACCACTTGACTTGCTGAGACTGGACTATTGAAAAACCAACTCTGATTAAATAAGCGATGTTTGGCAAAGGACAAACTGATAGTGAGAAATGGACTCTGACTCGGAGAGAGGCACTGTCGGCTGCCTTTGAGTTTCTCACGCCGCCTAATCTTTGTTGGAACTGCATTATGTGTTTACTATATGTACTTGTCTCATATTGTTTACCAGATATTTATATCAATCAGCTTCAAGCTCAACATTTTCAGAACATCACTAGTGACAATGTTATGAATCACATTAAAGCATTGTGGCACCTTTATAGTAGTCTGAGGATGTTGATTGTGTGCTGGTTCTCATGTCAGTAGATACTAGCTCAGTCAGCTTTCATAGTGTGCATATGTTTGCTTTGACGTTTTTCACAGAAAACGACTGAGGACCAAAAGCACAAATCCTCTTGGTTCAATCGATAGAAGTCTCACCACAACCACATAAAGCATTATACCGTTAACAGCTGTCAACAAAATACAACAGTGACTCACTTTGATAAGGTTACTAAGACACAAAGAATATTAGTTTGAAAAAAACTGCGATGCCTTCATAAAGTAAGTCTGCTAAAGGTTTACTAGTGCATGAGGTTTTGCCATCATGGTGATTTTTACAGCAGTGACCAACTAATTTTCAAAAGGTCTGTGTCTTTTACAGTGTGTTTCTGGACAGAATTACATGAAACTGGTCATTTACAATCAATATAAGCTAAAAACAAGAAGGCTTGTATCTTATGTGTTAAATATTAAGTTTGCTTACTAAGCTAAAGAAACTGATGACTACTTAAAAGATTAATTAATTAAGGGTGGACAACAGTAAACACAGGTATTGTGTGTGAATTGCATCGCCGAGGATTGCTATGTGGTGATATGTGTGTTGAGCGTGTTACAGTGTAACATGGTGCCTATATGACTTCTGAAGACGTGTTTCATGCTACGACAGGACAGTATGTTATGACGAGATGTTTTTTACAACACTTTTGAATATGCTGCTTCTTTCAAAAAAGCTGAATGGGACATTGCTGTGCTGGGGTTGGACCCATAGTGTGTAAACTAAAAACAGTCAAGGTCAATTTCCCAATGTGAAAAATCGCTGTATACATCATGGAGGAAACAGTGTGGACCTATTCATGGTAGCTCTCTAAAATAAATTATTCTATTTTGTAATGGCTTTTTCTTCATCAGTCATTAGAATATGATGGAATATTACAGAAAATAATATATATATTGGCAAAATAATACATGAAAGGGTTATTGGAGCCTTTTAACAGTGGTATAAACAAGTTTTTCAAAAGAAAATAGAAAACATATGCAACTATTTTACCCAGGCAGCTCTAAGTAGCCCTTTTTCGCATGGTCCAGAATACAAAGTGATACGTAAGTGACACTTGATCCCACAGTGCAGGAATGGCCTGATCTTCTCAGCCACAACAGAGACATAATTGGGATGCATAAGAGCAAGAGTTACAGGGAAGAATTTGAAGAAGAACATGATCCGGTGCAAGCATGCTGAAAATCTGGAGGAGGCTAGGACAGGTGTCCGGGGTAATCTCCTTATTTCAGGCCAGAAAACACTGATCTTAAGCGAGGCAAGAGACGAGCGGAACAAAGGGATCAAGTTGAAAGGTTTAGGGAGAAGGTGAAAGTCTAGTCAAGGGTACAGATGGCTGCTTTTGGGGAAGTCTTCACTGTCTCATCAAAAACAAAAACAGAAAACAAAGAAAAACATCATTGTATATGGACAAAAGACCAATTTAAAGCTTTTCTATGGTGGAAATCAGTCATGTCACATCTGTATTTCATGTATTGCTACATTATGTTCTTACTACAACTGCGAAAACATTATTTTGCAAGTCAAAAATAATGGCAAATCTACACTCACCTCTTCCATACCTACTGCTCACCTTCTTCCACTTCACTGCAACGAGACACAGAGAAATCTCCTGCTCACCCGCAAAGACAGAGACAGGGGGAGACAGACGCAGCCTCACATCAACAAATCTGTCACATTTTTTCACTTCAGTTCAGCGTCTCCCCATGGGATTGACTTATACAAAATGTGTCCTAATTCTGACTGTGTTTGCAGAGCGTATTAGAGCACATTTGCAGCGCAGCTAACTCATCCTGACTGGTGCCTCCGAAATTAGGACAAAATCATGATGTATGATGCAGGATATAAATGGGGAGAAAAAAAAAGTTTTGATGAGCAAAGGAGTTTGTCGAAATATAGAAGTTGTCTGGTTTGTTTTTTTCTTCACAGTACCACCTCATATTCATCGCTATTTGCAGTCAGTTCAGGCCTCTTTAGTCAAAGCAGTTGATAAAGCTCATTTTGTGAACGCTGTCAAATCTCTTTAATCCGTTACAGCAGGTTTGACCACTTTCCTCTGGAAGGCAGTGCGCTGAAATTTTTATGCATCAGTTCAGTCTAAAAGGGCTGTCTGTCCTTATGCATAGTGAATGGCTGCTGCCACTTAAGACTGTCATCTACAAAGTTATAGAAAATGTGGACGGTCCTCTCGCATGCTGCACCAGACTGCTAACACTATCAGCCTGGATATGAAAGACGAGGAAGGTTAAAAGGCTCCCACGGCCAGTTTGGAGAAAACCCTCAACATCTCACCCTCTGAGTATTAAGCAGGTGGTGAAACAAGAAGGAAAAAAAAGCCAGACATCTTACCATTTATCTTGAATGTCAAATGCCACCACTAAGAACAGCTTGAAAATATCAAACGCAGAAAGATGAAGCATGGGGTAAGGCACAGACTGAGATAACATTGCATAAAACATCCTCATCTGATGTTTTACTAAACAGTGCTGTCAGAACTGCCAGTGCTATATGCACGCAGGGATAATGGGGATGTAGTACTGCTGCTGTAAAGGAAATATTCTGACATTTTACATGACTTTAATGGAAATTGGCCATTCATTACTGAGGAGAGTTGTTGTTGGATTTTTCTTACTTTACATCCACTTGCCATTAAACTTTTCATCTTTGTAGTGTAGGTTGTTTAGAACCCTGCAGCTACAATACTGTGTATATATTTTCATTTTTTTCTCCTATTAAAGACACATACATTGTAGTGGTGGACCGTCAGGGCCAGCAAGCCCTTCTCTGCTGGCCTAAACTCTATCAGAATCACTGACCTACGTTTGAATATTTTCCCATTAATCTTTTTACATTATTCCCAATGGTCTATTCTCTTCATTTTGTAGGGTCTCTCTGGGTTGTGGTGCCTTAAGTGTTGTATGTTTTATATTAGAACTTTTATCCAATCATATTTCAGCCATCATGTGTTGCCAGGGTCAAAAAAAGGCCTTCAGAATCAAAAGTGTATCCGCATATAGCTTAAAATACATTGTAATTAAACAGTTGCTTTAACCAATTAGATTTCGAGTTGGTGACCCCAGGGCCATCTAGCAGGCGTACGATGACGTCAGCTGTTAAATCATCTTCCATCATAATCCTCTCGCCAAACAAACTTTAAAACCAAACCAGTATTCACCTCCCATTCACGTCCATACTGTCAAACCACTTCCTGGTTATGTTACGTCATGCGCGGGACGTCGGCATGTGATGTCATAGTGACGTCACACGCCGACATCACACGTGCTAGTTTTGACACAGTATTAATTTTATTATTTTTCCTGGGTAGTTTTGAGATGCAGGGGTACAAGTGATTGTCTATTTGTATTTTTTCTGGAAATAATAATATGCTAATGACAAATTGTGTTTTGGAGTAGAAAACATACAATTTTTGTGTTAGTTACTTTGGGGGAGGAGCCTGAGTGTTTGAAAGGAGGCCACCATCCACCATTCAGTCAGTGTGGGTCAGAGCATGTTGCAGTGACGGCAACTGAGAGCCAATGATTTATGAAACATTTTTTTGGCTGTTGTTGTAAATATTATTTTATCGTTTTGTTATTAAAGAGCACTAATGTTCCGCACTTTGGGAACATTGTTGTATATAATAAATCGCTTAACATTATATATACATTAACTACACCATTGTTATTACAGAGGACAAAGAACCCTGTCACAGTGATGTATATGGTGCAGCTGTGGCTGCAGTGAAATGAGACTTGTTGAATTTTTAAAATTGGGTTTCTTGCTTTAGTAATGGCATTCATTCTCGCTAAATTAGATACCTGTCTGCGATGCAACGTCTATTGTATTATTTTGATGGTTTCTATAGCTATGGCGTCATAATGATTGTATTAAGAGGTGGTTTGCTTCCAGTAGGACGCCACTGAAGTCCTAGGTGAAAAATGCACGGCCCGCCACTGATACACTGAATACATGAAACAGCAGTTGCTTTCTCCAGTCATCACCATCTTGGCAGTGCCTGACGCCTCCTCATTCCCAGCTATTCCAGAAAATATTCCAAAATTTTATGCCTTAATAAAATTTGAACAGATGATTATCTTAAAAGTCGTCTTCCCTACTGTTGTCATGGACAACAAAATTAGCTATAGAACCTAAAATTGTTTGTTCTTCCTGGCTGTAAATGTGTTTATTTCTGCTGTAAATTTGGGCATTTTAAAATGGGGGTCTATGGGGGGATTGACTTGCTTTTGGAGCCAGTCAGTCTCAAGTAGCCAAGTGGCTGCTTGTTCATAATAGGATGTAGCAAGGGGGAAGAAAATAAGATACTGACTGACACAAATGCAGGGTCCACAGTCATCATGTTATTGCGGTGTTTGCAAATGCATTCTCCAATTTCCTGCCTAAACCAGATTTTAATAAGCATGTTGGTGGGGAGACAGAGGACATCTCATGGTGAACCATCCATAAAACATACATATTTAATTTTCATTTTAAATGCACATCTGCCATTTAAGAAGAGAGCAGTTAAACTGATGGTTTTGGGGCCATGAGTACGTCAGAAAAAGTAATATAAAATTTGACTGCAGCTTGAGTCTGAACAAAAGGCCACTGCAGTCAAATTCTCACCATAAAGAGCCGTGTTCTCCCCGTCAGCTGGTGGGACACAGCATTCTGGGAACAAAGCCAGAGGCAGGAAATAACTTTTGAATGTGTGTGATGGATGCTGTCCATGCATTATGGGAAGAACAGAGGTTTTGAAGAGCAGCGCGGATGGATGATAGATAGATCGTTTTGCAAAGCTAAATGGCGGCGAAAGACAAAAGTGACTAGTCATTCTGTGCAGGTAGAGTGGCTTTTGCCCTTTGATAATTATCAACCATTCACACATTCCTTTCTCTTGAGCTCAGAGTGACTGGAGTGGAGTCGAGCAGAGCCTCAAGGGGAGAACTCTGGCTGCTTCCCATTTATTTTCAATGCAATGGGTACTAATGAGTGGTCATTGACTGGGGGCAGCTCATTAACATGGAATACACAAGATGGGAAAAACAGTTCCGCCACTCAGTAAAGTCTTTAACGATGTCAGACACTGAGTAATACACATTTAGCATCCCTCACTGTCCTCAAGGTGCAAATAATCTGATTAAAATCTAGAAGGAAGGGGGTTTTAAAGGAAAGAATCCAAGAGACAGCTTTCTTTGAAGCAACTTACACGTAATCAGACTGAGAATAAAGATCTATCATAATTTGTATTAACAACCTTGTTAAGGGAGTTGTGCAACTTATACTACTTAAACATTATTTTATTACTGTATGCATAAAAAAACATACTGCTAGATTGCTCTGTTAATGAGGTTGCCCCTAAGTAGAGTGCATGCACCTCCTAAAAATTGGAATTAAAAGAACGATAATACATATTTCTGTTAAAACGTTTGATGTTGGATGGAGGATGGACACGAATAGATTAGATTAGATTCTTTATTGTCATTGTATAAACATAAAATGAAACTGAAGTGCATTGTACTCGATAAATATATTAAAAGTAGAAAAAAATAAAAGTTGAGAATATAAAGTTGAAATACATTAAAAGAAGTAATGAATAACACACATTTCGCATATGCATGCTCCCACACAGACACAATACATATTCACTATTCACTACACTCACACTGCCATCATATGAATTGCAGTCATTCCATTATTGCACATATTAAAGTCCTGTAATGTCAGAATTAGAAGCAGAATCAACTTTACGGCCAAGTTTGTACACACAAACAAGGAATTTGACTCCTGTGTATCTTAGCTGTCTATATGCACAGTCATCGGACAAAAAACTAAGTACTAAAAATAAGGTAAAAGAATAATAATATAAATATAAACATAAACATCCATAAATAGCAGTATTTACAGTGTGTGTGCAAAGTGGCAGGGTTATTTAAGTAGTGTGGTACAAGTAGTGCACATATGCATAAGTGTGGGTTATTGCACAGTGATTCCTGAGACTCTGTGACTAGTGACAGTTCATCAGGGTGACAACCTGGGCGAAGAAACTGTCTGTGTCAATGTAAAGTTATTGCATGTGAATGTGTTGTATTTTCAGTGTGTCGTCTAGGATTCCAATGCCTTGGGGGTAGAAAATGTTCTTGAATCTTGTGGTGCGTGATTTGTTTGACTGGTAATGCCTTCCCGATGGCAACAGGTCAAAATACACCAATCAGGCATAACATTATGACCACCTGCCTAATTTTGTGTTGGTCCCCCTTAATGTGCTCAAAAATGCTCTGAACCATTGGGCATGGACAAGAGGACCTCTCAAAGTGTCCTATGGGGTCTGGAACCAGGATGTTGGCACTGGATCCTTTGGGTATTCTGGCTTGTGCAGTGGGGCCTCTGTCAATCTAACTTGTTCCACTGCGTCCTGTTGATGCTTGATCAGAATGGGGTGTAGGAAGTTTGGAGGTCGAATCAACATCTTGGGCCATTGTCATGTTTCTCAACATGTTCCTGATTGTTTGATGTTGTTGTCATGTGGATGTGGTGGGGTGTATTTTCCTAGGGGGGTAGGCCAGTGACATTTGGGATTTCCATTTACATGAGGGAGTGTGTTTGTTGTGGGACAATGTTTATTTGGGTGTCTAAGTCTCATCAACATGGATGTTAAAATCCAAGGTTTTCCAGCAGAACAGCACATAGTACCACTATGATCAATGTTATTCACTTTACCTGTCAGTGGTCAGAATGTTGTGGCTGATCAGTGTAAGTGATTGTCAGAAGTTTTTAAAGACATTATAAAGAAAAAGTGGCAGCATGTTGAAGAATAATATGTTATAAAAATGCACAACTCTGTTTTTTGTAATATAAAATCAGCCTTAAATGCTAAATATATTCCTGCACACATGGATTTAAAAAAACATGATCCAAATGTAGGTTTTATGTTAAGCATTTAATGATTGGTTACCTTTTATCCATTGACTGTGGCCTCTGAAGCATTATGAAATGGGACAAAAGTTAATTATATATTTTCCTGGTGTCTTTTTCTGTTATCAGTGTACATGACTGTGCAGACTCCGCCTCTCCTAGTGAAAGAACTCAAATTGAGGCAGTCTGAGTGGCCCCATGCTGGCACCCTGTGTCTTTAAGGAGCCATGGAAGAGGGGCGTGTTCAAACGCGCTACGGCAGGAGGTATTGTAGTGAGTTATTGCGCTCTGGAGCAGACGCACCGTTTTGAGAGGATGCAGTAGAAAGCGACTGTTCCATTTTTCCCTTTTTTTTTGCAATAGAAAAAACAGCTGGTGTGAAAGAAAAAAAAGAAGCGTTTTTCGGAGCACAAATAACTCATCTGAGCGTCTCGCATCTGCTTTCGTCTGATGAACGCACCCCCATTGTCGACCTGCTGGGGGCCTTAAAGTGGAGCAGCACCCGGCTTTTTTATGAATGGGATGCTCGGTAAGCGTGTGTGCTTTTAATACCTGTGCTTTCGCCGGCTAAAATGTGTTCCTTCACATGTGTGTTTTTATTATTATCATCTGGCTTCATCCACTGGTTCAGCTGAGCGCACGGTGCGCCAGGCTGCAGACGCTTCTGGTCAGCTAGTATTGTTCTCCTGCTATTGACCCACCCAGAATCAGCGCTCTGTTACACCCTGATCGAAGCAGTCAGCAGTCATTTGGAGATACAAGTCAATGAAGTGATGCTAAATAGAGAGTATTGATTATCATTTCTCGTCTTTTCGAACAATATCTTTGTGTTGAGAATTGTTATCGCGAGAACTGATGTATTTTTGCCTGAGCATTTCAGAAAAAAATCAGAATTGATTCCTTTTATTAGCTTTTAATTGGGATGTTTGGCTGCTGAAACTGATGCACAGTAGTTTTTATGTTTGATTTATAACTTTTTACAAAAAAAAAATCTACTACATGCCTCATTTGAGGGCAGATAAACTACTGAATAGTCAAAATTAGGCCAAAGGTGTGTTCAATGACTTTCTGTTTTTGCAGTGCTCGGTAGGTTTTGTTGCTGTACCGAACGGAGTTGCACTTTTAGTTTTGTTGTATGCTTAAAATGACAAATAAAACTATATCTATCTAGTCAAAATTAGGCCAAAGGTGTGTTCAATGACTTTCAGTTTTTGCAGCGTATTTAATGCAGTGGACAAATACATATGTTCTCACTACTGATCATGGGAAACCTGTGCGTACTTATTCCAGACTGAGTGATATGCATCTTTAGTTTTTTAGAAAAATCTGAATTTGCACATCTGTGTGGTCTTCTGGGTGGTTTTATTTTGAAGAAAAGATCCCTCATTGCCAACTTTCTGCCCCCCACATGCAGTCTCACACGTGTTCCGTTTGTCCAGTTCATCGCCCACTCATCCCAGAGCCTGTTGACTTGGCAGTCCTGTCCGGTTCACTTGGCAAGGGGGCGGCGTGTGATGAGCTCATTGACTGGCATTCACAAGACGATGAGCGCTCACGTCTGCAGGCCGTCACTCCGTCACTGCCACGCTGATAACGGCTCACAGCAGTTGTTTGAGGAGTTAATGTTATCACAGGGTCTCTGCTTGTGAGGCAAATTGAGTGGCTTGCTTTGTTTTTCAGTGTGACATTTGACCTGTCTCATCCCAAACAGGCCTTTTTTTGTCACATGCCAGACTGTGCTTCCTGACATTATGATGGATTCAAGCTGATGACACTGCAAATGAGCAAGCTGAGATTTATAGGCTTAGCTTGTTTACTTTCCTCCCCTAGAAGTGCCTCTGAAATGTCTCTCAGAAGAGGCGACACATTTCAAACCAGCCTGCACAGGTTCTGCGCCGTCGTCTCCTGTTTCACAAATCACAAAGCGTCTAATTTGCCTGCAGGAGACGTGCTTAGTGCCTCAAGGTGAAAGTTATCCTTCCTCCTTGAGGCGTTGGACTCTGTGCCAAACTTGGGCTCCGCTGTTGGGCACGGCACAGCGTGGACAAGCATTTGCTGGCTCCCATCCCGGGAAACACAACCTGCTCATAGTTTTGTTTACAAAAGTGAGCAAATTTGTGCTCGTTGCTTTTAATTTGGAGATAATCAAGCGTTTCGAAAATGCTTTCTGCGGCGGCGCTGGAGTGAAACTGTGCTATTTGTGGCCGCTGAGTGTACGGTCCTGCACCTATGTTTGAACATGTTTGTGTGCTCATTTGAGGCAATGTGTGTGTCCCGTCCATCCCCTTCACATTCCAGGAAATACCAATGTAAACTGTTATTTATTTTTGCTGGAATGCCTCCAAGGACGCTGATAGAGGATTTCTGGATTATTATTACAGAGGGCAGATATAGCCTATGGCAAGTATTTTGAAGAGATGTGTAGTTTGAGGGTTTTTGTCGTTGCTTTTGGTTTCTAGCAGTGAATGGTCACACACAAATCACAGTGCAGTGGGAACCTTCTTCCTCTCTTTCTGTACTTGTGACAGCTCATTAGCTCGCTACCACCTACCTTTTTTTTTTTTTTTACAACCTTGTTTTCCCAACATCAAATTCTTGGAGTGTCTCATATGTCAGTGTGTGAATGCCGTGTTTGTTCCTGGGGTTTTTGTTTGGCTTCATTGTTTTCTGGTCTTATCCAACATGCCGCTTTGTGACCCTGTGCTCTGGGGTTGGAGGAAGCGTTTATTCTCCTCTGCTATCCTGTTTCCTTGTAACTAGATGCAATTATTGCATAGAGTTCATAGAAATGGACAGACAATGACAGGAGCTTCTAATCTGTAACTGCACACAACTTTTTTTTAGTGCAGAACTTTATTCATCAGAAACATTTTCACTTATTATGTTGGATTTGTGTTTATCCAAGTTTTGCATAATATACTCTGAACAAATGCACAGTTTAAGAGCAGCGCTGCAGATTGACCTTCTGCTGGCACAATTTGCTATACACAAGTTGATTTCTTGTATTTTCTGAGGAAAAAAACTTGGCCCCCCACTCTTTGATAGCTGCCTCTCTGGCTTCCCACCAGCTTTTGTCTTTTTATTTTTTCTTCTGCTGCTCTGACCCTGTAATTATGACACTCTCTCACTTTCAAGCAAGACTCTCCGAATCCCATAATTTTCCCGCATTCTTTCCATCAAGGAATACAGGTTTCCTCTTGAGTGTTTCAAAATGCAACCTCTCTCTTCTTCTTTTTCTTCTCCGGCTGCTGCGTTTCAGAGGCACCCATGACACAGACACCTGGGCCCGAGGCCAGAGCTGTCATCAGCTGTTGTGACTCAGCTACCTGCTGTAGAGAAAATCCGCTTGTGCTCGTCTTCTGAAATAATTAAAGTCGCTGAACCCGCGGCGCTGATACATATTGCATTCGGAGCCGTTGTTGAACACGCGGCATCAGCGCTGGCCCATGGCCCTGTGGGTTATTAAAGCCGAGCATTGATGGAGATATGGGCTGTGTTTGTTTGGATAACCCATCTGTAATACGGCATGATGGAGCAAGGCCTTGTTTACATTATGAGTGGGCAGGAAGGGCAGGCTGAGGAGATTTCCGGAGAGATGGGAGGGTTTACTGCCTCATTTTCTCCCTGCCCTTCCTGTGGATGTCCCTCCTAACGCGCAAAAACATTTCATGTGCAGCTAATTAGTTTTCGGGAAGCTAATTTTGAGGTTATTGGTCATTTATCTCAGTGGTAATTAGTCATATTCTTGCAATTCTGTCATGTGGATGTTTTTGTGCAGACAGAGACATTTATAAATGACCTAAGGGGGGGTTGGTGACCTTTCAGGTTCAACTGCATCAGACTGAAAAACCTGGAAACCATTTCTCGTCACCCAAAAACACTCAGACTAATGTTAAGTGGTTGTTTCTGGCATCCTCTCTTGTTTATATCACCAGTGTGAAGCTGCTTTCTGTTCATTTGCTCGGATTCTGTTGAGGCACTCTAAATGCCAGAGTGGTGCCAATTCCTGCAACCCCCCCCCACCCTCCCTTTGTATTCCGATGGCTGCCCGGTGCACGGATGACGTTGATGCTGAGCCACGCTGGCTGCGATTTCAGTAGCGCGATTGTAACTTTTAGTCCGATCATAGGGCGGATAACATTGTTAGCATCTACAAAGGCATTGGATATCCATGAAAATGATGTTTACCAATCTTGTTAAAGCCACGGAATTCTTTTTTTTTTTTTTTGTTCTCGAGTGTGTTGAAGCAGAAAACATGTTGTCTGCCATCCGCTGTTTGTGTTTGTAATAAAAGCTGTCAGTTTCATCACAGCGGCAGCACGGGCAGAAAAGAGATGGAGTGTCATATCTGGAGGCTGTGTTGGCTGTAAATGTAAAAGAGACAAGTCATCTCCTCTCGGGTATCAGAGGTCAGCTGGTGTATGTCGAGCCGACTTGCTGCGGGCCTGTTTTCTGCCAGGAAGCCTTTCATTGGCTGTCGAGGCTCTTTTTGAAAGCTACTCTGCTGCCTTCTGTCTTGGTCTTCATCTGCTGTCTTTCAGTTTTCCTTCTTCTCGCTGGCTGGTCTGATCTGATCTGAACAAGACTTTAATACCAACTTTCTCACTTTCAAGTTTTCAGTACAGAGCTAGGGTTCCATCATGATTATGTGGAATTAAGGATCTGTCAAGTTCAGTGACCATTTACCACAATGCCGAATGCTATTTTTAAACACTGCTGACTTCTGGCGAGTTTGTGCTTCTTTCCAATCAGAGCTGCTTACTTCAAATATTCCACTCGGTGATCTGAGGATGACTGCAGATTTAGCACTCGCCAACATGAATACCAATTGGAAAACCTACAGGCGCTTTTATTAGCAGGGAAGCTCTAAAAAGCCGTTGTTCTTTGATCCTTACCGAGCAGAGTGCCCTGCTGGGTAAGGTGTGACATTAGCATAACAGACTGCCTCACACCGACTTGTCACGTATAAGTAAGCACCGGGAAAAAAGCACTGATTTGGGAGTATTTTTGCTGTCTGTATTTGAAAAATACACACAAAAAGACTTTTTTTTCTTCTCCCCCAATACTCAGAAGCATGATTTTTGGAGGAATTGTGTTGGTATTGAGATGTTTTAGTTATTGCTTTATGATCAATGACATGAAATGAAAGATAAAACTGCCTTTTTCTGGGAACTACTTATCTCAGTGTGCATCTTTTTCTGATTTGATTAGATGTCCATCTAGGGCTGTATCTAATGATTATGTTCACAAACTGTTATTTTCCCAAAGAATCAGTTTTGCTGTTTTGTCTATAAAGTGTCTCTAATTTCCCAAAAGCCTGCAATGTGGTCTTGTTTTGTTCGACCATCAGCCACAAACCTGAAAGTATCCCATTTAAAAAGACATAAAATAGATATAAGCAGCACATCCTCACACTGGGTGTATAGGAGCAAGGAACAGTTCTGTTTTCACTAACCATTTTAGCTCTAGAAAGCGAGATGACATAGTTACTTGGGGGGGAAAAATATGTATGGACTAAGTTCATTATGAGCATGGCTGGTTAGTGAGTGCAAAGTCTGCTACAGTCCTTGGCAGTTTCCTCATATTCAGCATTCCACAGTAACAGATTTTAGATTTGCCTTGCTCTTTAGACCAGATTTGCTGTACCAGAGCTGCAGGCTGGAGAATGGCTCGAGGAAACGGATGGTTGTGCAGGAGGACACCCAAGATACCATCTAGGTCAACGCTGTACTCTGAACACCACGAGCAAATGGCACGTCTCTTTAGACTGTCCCAAATGGATCATTTAAGCTAAATTTGGCTTTCTTGTAAGCAGGAGAGCTTTTATTTGTAAATTCTCATTAGAGCAGCATGCTTGCTCATTGCTCTATTTATCTCAGAGGGCATCATCTGCTTGATGTCTGCTGTTGCCTTTTTTTTTTTGTCTGATTGAGACATAATGTGATTTCCACTGTTGTGTCCTTTGGCTGCTCCTTCCTAAATGAGACATTCAGGCCCGCTAACTGAGTTGCATGGCAGATACCTATCTCACCATTTGTCTTGTTAATTACTGGAGCATTTGTGGCAGAGTCTGTGCCGGCCCGGCCTTTACTGCACAACTCTTGCTGATGTTGCGCTTAAACATATGGGAATAAATCTGCTCACAAATGGGATGCTTGCAAATGCTGTAATTGAAGCAGAGCAGTTTTCTCCCCGTTTTTCACACAGACTTTTAGGTGCATGTGGCCTCCCACCCCCTGATGTCATTTCACCCTGAGGTCATTCGGTTGTCCATCCAGGTCAGTGGCTTCAAATGATGCAGACGGAGAGCCTGCACCATCACAGCAGCAGCCCCCCCTCACTCCCAGACAGTAGAATACACACAGGACGAATTAAAGCACAAAGGAGGTGCATCAATACTCAGGCCTGGAAATGGGCCATAAGTCATTTTTGAGTGTGTGTGTGGGTGTGTTTGGGTCTGCGAGTGGTCTCTTGTGTATTACTATTGAGTGGCCTAGTGTGAGAGTATTGACAAGAAGGGAAAAGTTATGTCGGTCCTAAACACAAATTATCCAGGAAGTCAATAGCTCTCTCTGATCTGGATTTTTATTTTGTCATGCATATTAAATCCCAGTGAGTCTTCTGCTGATGCCTTTTGTGTGTTTGCCGAGCTATAAAAACTTAATGGATGCATGCTAATTATCCGAGTGATTTTTTGACTCATAGCTTAAGCTTGCAGCCACTGTTTGTGCACTTCCTCTAATGTAGCATCTGTCTGTAGTGTTAAGTAATGACTGCAGCAATACTGGAGTCGCTGTTTGATTTAGTGATCCCATTTTCACCCATTCAGAAGAAGTGAAACAACCCATTTCTATTTACTTCCTAGATCATTTCTATACTTTTGCCTGAGAGGGTCCGAGGGAATTGACCTTTTTTTCCCCACAAAGTAGCGCCTATAACTATTAGATGTTTAAACGGATACTGTAATCTTTGTAGACTCAAGTATTTTTATTGAAAGTTCCAATATGTGGTATACAAACAGAACTAACTTTACATTCCCGTGGCATAAATACATCTAAGGAAATGGGCTGAAATTTCATTTACGCACACAGATGTGAGAAGATCTGGCAGCCGTTTTTGGAACATTCCCAGTGTGCTTATGTTTATCACAGGGTGCATGCATGCACGCTCTGCTGCTTTTTGCTCAGCGGTTTGCGAAATACCACGTCCACATCAAGGCAGGTCAGTCAACCTCATAATCTTTACATATCACTCAGAGGGCTCAAAGTCTGCAGGTCAGTGCGGCGTGTGTTAGTTTTTGAGAAGCATCGCTGTCAAGAATGAGATGATGCAGACATGCTTCATTTGCTTCCCCTGTCTGTTCCTGCTCCGTGTTCTGCGTCTCCAGCGGGCCCTGTTTCAGTCAGACCACGAGCGTTGTGAATGTCTGTTTATAAAGTCAATCCCCCCCTCCCTGCTGTGACCCACTGGTTCCCACGCTAAACTCCAGTCTTCTCAGGCCCTTTTCTGTGTTTTTTTTTTTTCATTCACATGTACACCCACTCATACATGCACACACTTCCGCACACACATGGAATGACGAGACTATAAATAAAGCTGTGCAGGACTGTGAATCAGTTTGGATGCAAATGTGGAACTCTGTTGAGCTTCTTGGATCTGTTTTAGATTCAGCCAATGAAGAACATTCTGGTGGTCTGTAAGAAATTTCTGCTTCCGTGTCCGTGCAATTGGCACCATTGCGCTTTCCAGCTTGATCCTGGCCTGAGGGGTGAGATAGAGGAGTGGGAGTTGGGCTTTTTCACCACTAGTTGTTTTTCCTTGTTTATGCCACCCAGGAGCAGCTCATCAGAGAAAAAAATGTTGTTTTTTTTTTTGACTGGGTGTGAAATGTTTCCCCATCCATTATTCCCAATAACAAATCAGGACAGGCAGCTTCAATAATAAACATGTTTCTGCAAAATAGGTGGCCTTGTTTGTGTGTCTTGGTGAAACCATTTAGAGTTCATGGAAAGTTTTCACGTCGTGTCCCTAAAAACGTCCACATACATTTCTCTTCATATTTAGGCTCTCCTGTGTAGTCTTCAGGACTGGTGCTTTTCTGTATTTTTAATTAGTTTCAGTTTTACAAATAGGAAATAACAGCACAGATGGCGTGGATGAGTGAAAACACAACAGACATCAGATTAAACAGGTTTATTCTCTGGTTGACACAGAGGCCCATGGGCTGAATGCTTCTATGCAGTCTGAAGCCTTCTGCAGCCTCCGACAGGAAACACGGTTGCTTGCTTGCAGGAGGGTGTTTCTATGGAAACCAAAGCAGGTGAGGGCATTAACAGGAAGAGGAGTCGAGGCTCAGCTGGCGAAGACGGTGGGGGGGTGGAGACAGAAGAATGAGGTCAATGCTTTAAAAAAAAAAGCCTGCCACATTAAACAACCGAAATCTCCCAACGGCACTTCTACCAACTCTTTTGAAAGCTTGCCTGTAAGAAATCTAAAGTCAAGGTTAGCGCGCTGACCGGTTTGATGCTCCTCCTGTGTGAGTAAACAAAGACAGAGGCACACATGTGCGAGTCCGAGAGGCGCACGGCAAGGTAAGCGCTTTCTCCCGGACTGCTTACGTGTAACCATAGAGATTTTCCACCCACAACTCAGACATGCATGTGTTTTTTTGATGTTTGTCGGCAGAAACGGCTCGCGTTTTAATTTTGCAGACCACCGGGGCAGCGTTCTTTTCATGTTTTATTTTATATGTGGGGATGGATAGTTAATGAGACACCCTGCTCCTCTCCTCTGGTGCACCACCTGAGGAAGCAGCAGTGTCTGGCTGGCAGTCCTGTGGTGAAGCTTCCTCTGTCTGCGCTTTCAATAATGTAGAAACACATTTTCTATCAGCTGTCACTCACAAACCTCCAGGGGCTCGAATAGCAATGTCGAAGAAGACGATGGAGAGGGAATACGTTGTCATTTCTCATTCCTCTGATAACAATTCCTCACACATTTGTCAAAATAACGCGCCTGTATAGTCAGTTGACGAGTGCTGTTGTTTCTTCGACGCTTGTATAACTGACTTTCCGTGACTAGAAGATAAGGGCTTTGGTCGTATAGTGTACGCTGTGCAGTCAAAGTTTCTCACCAGAAGACCTCTGGCCAGCCCTCAACTATCCCTTTTTGATTCATGTTGGTCTGTGGTTGGTGTTTTGCTTAGAGTTATAATGCCGTTTCAAATGTAAAATCCTGTGGTGTTCCCCGTCTCTCTTTTTTTTTTTTCCTCCAGTGCATTTTAGAGGTCATCTCGCAGAGATGCTGGAAGAGTGCTGCTTATCATTATAGAGTTGCATAATTGATAGCTTCGACTCATGCAATTAGTGGAGCATTTGAAATTCCTAGAAATGTTCTTATTTATTTTATGGGCTTAAACAACCAAATGTGAAAATGCCGTACGACATAATGTGAAAGCTATGAGCTAGGTAGACTATAGATTGTCTTAATAACATTCGGCTGCCATTGATTCTGCCACTTGACACCAATAAAAGTGTCCTAATAGGTGTGATTTAGAGTGTATTGACTCTGCATGCAATGTTGACTGTCTTTTTAGCTAAGTGATTCATTTTAGGTGAAGTAAAAGTGCTCAATTCTGAATGGGTTCTGTCTAATTTATTGTATTTTCTTTCAATTTTTCAGGTTCCAGGACTGACTGGAGTTAAACAGCGTCGATAATCATTCCAGGGGCTCTGACAAGATTCCCTTGAAGATTTTGGTGCCCTCTTTTTGTAACCCGACTACCTCTTTGCACAAAACAGAGCACCTGATCAGCCACCATGCCAATCTTAAAACAGCTAGTGTCCTCCTCCCAGACCAAGCGCCGCTCACGCATGGACCTGACCAGGGAGATGATCAGTGCTCCTCTGGGTGACTTTCGCCACACCATGCACGTCGGCCGCAGCGGTGATGCTTTTGGAGACACCTCCTTTCTCAGCACGCGCTCGGGAGAGCCTCCGCCTGAGAACACGTCTTTCCCTCGCTCTCCTCGACCTGGCCTTTTGTCACGCACCTTCAGAAGCAGCAAGCGCTCGCAGTCAGTGACCAGAGTGGATCAGCAGAGCGATAACTCCCTGGTGCTCCCTGGAGGCTCCCCCAGCTATGTGAAGAACGCCATGTCCCTGCCCTTCCTCAATGATGACGACAGAGAGGACAGCATGGTGGCGAAGAGTTTGTCTTCGAGTCCGTTTAGGCAGCATGGGGAGTTGGACGGGAGAGGTGCAACTGCAGCCACTCACTTCCTAGAGCTGGAAGAGCGCAACTTCGGCGAGCTGACGGAGCTGCCAGAGAGCTCCCTTCACTACGGAGGTGGGATGAAGCACGCCGAGTCGGTCATGTCGTTCCACGTTGACCTGGGACCCTCCATGCTGGGTGACATCCTGGATGTGATGCAGAAGGATGATGATGATCTTGGCTACGAGGAGGGCAAAAGCAGCGAGGGCCGTGCCTCACCGCCCCTCAGCGTCCATGGTGAGGAGGAGGACAGCATGGAGAGGGAAAAAGATGAGGGTGCAGAAAAGCAAATGGAGGCAGATGAAGAAGCAGCAGATCTGCAGATGCAGGCCTCTGAGCACCCAGCCAGCTCCATCGATCTGAGGCCTGAGGACGGAGGGCCTTACACGCCAGAGTTCACTCCAGAGATACGGCCCAAACACTTACAGCATCTAGACAGCTGCTCCATGTCCAGCTCTGGCTCTGCTGCTCTGGATGAGAAACCCAACAGCCAGACCTATGCAGGAGACACAGACAGCGCCACATTCAGTGCCCCACCAGAGGAGGAGAGCAACTTCTCCTCTTTCCTTGAGGATGAAGACGATGAGATCCGCGTATGAGAGTCCAAAGTCGTATGAAAAGGGGAGAAAAAAAGAAAAAAAACGAGGGGAAATGGTTTATGTGAAACTGGCAAATCCTTTGACAGTGCAGATTTGCACTTGAACAGGAGGAAGACACTGTAGTTGGGTGCTGTGGGGATGAGATTGTGAAGAAGATGGAGGACTCTCACTTTATGGGGCTACAAAGAAAGTGTGACTACTCCTTTAGGACAAGCCCAAACTCCATCTGTCAGGGAGCCTTACCCTTCTGTTTGTCTGTCAATCTGTCGATCCCTTTTGAACACTGAGGGAACTGACATGGAAGGGCAGACACTTTTTGAATATGGAACATTCCAGAAGTAAGCAGGGAGTATTGGTTAGAAAGGAACTTTTGTAGGGAGAAAAACACTTTCCACAACTAAAACTCACCCGCTCTGTCTCTCTCTCTCTTCTCACTTGACGTGTCACATGTGCTTTCTTCATTTGGTTCGCCTCTATTCTCGCTGTGCTTTCTGTCTCTGGCTGTGGGACATCATGAGGCCTGAGCCGAACAGAAGGCCTCTGTCACAACAGGATCAGCGGTGGGTATCTTGTCACAATAAAAGGAGCTGTGTTTGTCATCGGGGTTTGAGGCCCTGCATTAAGCCTCTCTCATCTGAAAGCATTTTAGCAGTGCCACAGATCTATCAGATGTTTTTTTTTTTTTTTCCTTCCCTCATTCTCACTTATGTAACTCAGGGTCCTGGTGACGCTGCCGTTTCCTGCTTTAAAAGCCGGACCACAGAGCCCAAACCAAAAATTCTCCTCTGTTTTTAATTCGACCGAGAGCCACGCGGGCTCAGGCTCAGTAAATTAGAGAGAAGTAGGGTTGTAAAGCTAATGGTGATGCATTGGGCTGGCTTAACATAAAGCATGGTGTTACTACAGGAAACCAGAGGTGTGAGGAGGTTTGTATGAGTGTGGCATACTGAACATTGTGTTGGTTGTCTCTTTCTCTCTCTCTTCTCCAATGAGCAGATTCCTTTTTGTATTCATCTGATTTGCATTAACTAACACAAACTGGCCATCTTCCTCGTACTTAACCGTTACATCAAGTTGAAACTGAAAAAGACTTTGAAAACCACTTCCTTCCTTGTTTTTTTCTTTTCTTTTTTGTACATCCGAGCAACTGCAGTGGTGCAAGTGAGCTGTGTAACAGATACTCAATAGCCTTAAACAGTTTTTCTACCACTACGTACAGTTTGTGTAGAGCTTTAGGGATGATTTGATATCAAATGTACCAGCAAGCAGAGTTAAACCAGACACTACTAGTATTCGTGTTTAATACCTCTTATTTTCTTTTCTTCATCTTTGGAGAAAAAAAAAACTCTGCCACATTTCTGTTGTATCTGTTTGAAGAGTGGATAAGAAAAGGGGGAAAAAAGCTGGCCAGCAATGGCTGCAAGAGCATTAAGAAAAGTGCAAGTTGCACAGTCATTGCCTGCTCGACTATGTCTCTTGCATCATTAAAAAGCCATGGCCAGAAGTATCGGAAGGCTTACTTGCGCTGATTGATTTCACTGCCTTAACTGAAACTGACAGATGTGCCAAATTATAATTTTCTAGCCAAAAACAATTTCAGTACGTGGAGCTCGCTTTTTTTTGGGAGAGCCTGTCAAGTATGTCTTCTTTCTTCTTCTTCTTCTTCTCTGTAGGTAATCACTGCTGAGTTCAGATGAAGTTTCAGCTCGCAGGTTGAAGGAGTGAAAAATAAATATTGTCCTAAGATGTCATAAGTAAAAAATAACGAATTTGCATAACTGGATATTTATCCCTTACACACTACACGATGCATTCAGGTAGCTTCAAGTGTTAATTTAGTTATGAATGAGGAATTGCCTGTGCTTTCTGTAAACTGTTGTTAATAATGCCTTACCATTGTCCTCTTTACTGTATATTTACAGCTTCTTTTTTCTGTATTATCCAAAATAACCTATATTTTTCAATAAAAGAAAGCCTGAATATCTTTACTCTTGAATATTTTATAGCCGTTTTGTGGGAGTGTGCGTCAGAAGATGCACAGTAGTTTATGAAGTGTATGAAGTGGTGCTCGGTTAGCAGCATTAACAAAGGAATTCCTTGAGTGCCTCCTCTGTTTCCTGACACTATTCTTCAGCTCTCCCCCGAAGAGGAAGGAAGGAAACAATTGAGACCTTAGTGGCCTTAGTCGGGCACATCTCTGAAGTACAATGATGTGGTGACTCATGAGTAAATATGTGTGAGAGAGGGAGGGAGTGAAAATCTAAGGCTCGTTTTTAAACCTGTTTTCTGGTACAGCTGTATTCTCATCTGTACAGTTGTGAGAAAAGGGTGAGAAATGTATGGAGGAGGACAAGTTTATCACCGACTAGAGCTGCGACCGATAAACAGCGGTGACAGGTAATTCTTCTCACCCTGTTGATTGGAGGATGGATGAGCCGGAGAGTCGCGCAAGACCAGGATCCCCTACTCATCATCATGGATCCCAGAACTGTTCTGTCACTTCTGATTTTGCAGGCCATGCGTCGGCGGCTTTTTCACGCACCAGCGAGCCAACTCGCAGCCCGGGCAAAGTTCAGCGCACTGTGTTTTGTTAACACTCGCCGCAGACGATTCAAGGTCTCACCCCCCCCCCCCAGTGTCCCTCCACATTAAAACTGCACGCTGGAAAACACTGGCTCTGTTCCTTCCATCTCCACTTTAGGGGGATGTTTAATCTCTTTTCACTTTCATTTTTTTCATAGTCACATTATACCGATAGTCCAATCTGCCAGTGGGCTCGAAAAAAGCCATTATTCTTACACTTGTGGTAAAAAAAAACAGGCCATTTATATTGATTGTTGTGGTCAATACAAACCAGTAGTGGTATTGATTCTTCTTTTCCTCTGCCTGTATAAAGTCATTATTCTTCTTACAGATTGTTAGGAATTGTCTTTGAGGAGGAAAAACTAAATCTTCACTAGTCACCACTTTTGCATTCCATTCTGAGAGTCTTGTCTTTATTCTCCCCTTGTAACAGAATTATATATCATGACTGTTGCAGCCCCATGGAGCAGATCACTTCATCTAAAGCTTGTTATTTACTGCCATCTAGTGGCCAAATGTAGCGCCTGTCTGTGGCGATGGGTGTGTCAGTGACTATGGAGTTGCAATTTGATCTTTTTAAATAACCTCTGCATCATCTTATACCTAAAAACAGCATATTTATGGATGAGCTTTCTTTTTATGTCATGCACGTCCCAGTGTCACACCCGCATTTTGCAACAAAATCTGCAGCAAAACAAAAGCAAAATCTCAAAGTCATCCCTCAAGACAGTCAAATGAGATCATTTGGGTGATTTGTCGCAAGAGGCGGGACGGGAACACAACTGTTCGAGTTGTTCAGCACATCTTGAACTTGACACCGGAGACCACTGATTTGTTCAGGGGGCTCAGATCCCCCCCACCCCCCCATATAGAAATTCATTGTAATTTGAGTCAAGCCTTGCAGCTGTTTCTCCCTCTCAAACACCCATGGATGTAGTTCCTCATCTGCTTCTGAGGCTGTCAAATGTCATTTGGTCTCCAGCCCCTCTTTGAAAACCGTATTTTTCTTGCCAGAGCTACCAATGGGAGGCGCTCATCGCCTTTAAGTTTGTTATGTCAGGAGCCCCCGCCTGGACCCACAACCTTTTCCGCCAAATTCCATCAGCAGACTTGCAACTCTTCCAGGAGGCTGAAGGCATGCTGAAATCTGGAAAGTATTAAACAACCTGCTAGTCGAGGGGGATTGGGGAAGAGGAGGTGGGGGAGTGTGGGGAGGGTGGTTGAAGCAGAGAGAGAGACAGAGAGAGGGAGTGAGGGGAAGTAAAAAAAAAAATTGGGGGATGGGGGAGAAAAGGAACAGAATACGAAATTGTTCATATACCGCCCTTTGCCTGGCTCTGCTCCCTTTCCCCTCCCACACACACACACACACACACACATCAGTTTGTGAACTTCACCCCCCCTGCCTCAAAAAAATCCAGACCACTCCCCGAGCAGCTACAGCATTTTCTTTTATATTTGCAGCAGCATTTCGCAACTCCTTTTTTTTTTTTTAAATGGGTCATAAACAAACAGCCGTTTCTCCTATGTAGTTGTGCGGGGGGAGGGAGGGAGGGAGGGGGTGTGCGTGTGTATGTGTTGTGAGAGTGGAGCTGTTTGTTGGCACACAACTGGAAGGCGAGTGCCATGGTCGAAAAGCCTCGACTGTGTGTGTGTGTTTGTGGTTAGTAGCGAGAATTAAAAAAGCTGGATGGCATCCAGGCATCCTTCCCCATGCTTTGATACACAGATCTCTGACCAAATGTATGCACATTATCCAGGAGGGCTTACTGTACTGTACCAGAAGGCCTGTCCTTATAGGATATATAAAGTCTGAACTGTGCCAAGAGCGATCTGTCCTCACAAACACTGATGTTTTTATTTAACAGCCTCTTTTCCTTATTTCTGCTGAGATGAAGTTTGACTGTATTTCAATTGCCATCGTCCTTGATGATCATCTTGTGTATTTGTTAGTCATTCTGTAAAGACATTTTTCCTTGGCTGCCTTTATATTGATTTAATCTCAACACTCATTGCCAGAGTAATTTCTCTTTGCCGTTTCAATCACCCCGTATTTGCGTTTAGTTCAGCTTGCCAAGTTCCAAGAAACCAAAACAAAAGAGCAAGACAGTCAAACTAACAAACGCTATCATTAGGAACCATTTCTTTGCCTTTTGTGCTCTCGGAGATATTCCTTCTAGAAGAGAGCTACGGATATTGGTGTTAACAGGAGCAGCGAACATAAACATTCCAGTACCCAGTTTTGACCTCTTGACCCCCAAAATCTGGATCTGCAGGGCCGGCAGCAGGAGACCACACACACACATGGTTGGAGGGGGGGAGGAGCAGGGAGGATGCTAAACCTCTCCGGTGTCCTTGCCTTAAAGAGCTTCAGATGCCTTTGCAGAGGACTGTGAAAAATCAGACCATCCTCTAAACATCAAGCGCCGTCCTCCCGCTCAGGGATTGTGCAGGTATGTCAGCGTGTGGGTATGAGCTCTTTCATATGGAAAAGCTATTTAAAAGGAAGCAGCTCCTGTGCGCCTCGTTCCCCCTGCCAGACTTTGTGCAACCAGCACTTTCCTTTATAAATGTGAAGATTGTGTCATAACCTCTTGGACTGTACTCAGATCTTAAAATATTGAAAAAAATGAAGTGTTTTTCCATCTTGCAGAACCACAATTGCTAAACCTGCCTTAGACGGTGCAAAAAAACTATCCAACAACGTTTTATTGTGTTGCTATGAATGAAAAATCCAACAAATGGAACAATATGAAAATGTTTTGATGTGTTTCTCTTTCAGTGTAGTGATTTCAAAACAGCCGTCAGTCATAAAAAATCAACCCCACGGTGACGCCTCAGATGTACTGTCCCATTTTCTGCATCCAGCGTGTAGCGCTAAACTGAACATGGAAGACTAATTTTTGCCAGAAGCAGAGAAACAATGATTCATCCCCTCAGTTTCCATTCTTTCCTTCTGTCTGTGTGGTAACCCCGACTCACTCTGCTGAGAGAGTGTGGGTCCTGCAGCCATGTGTTGTCTCCAGGAGATCTGGCCTGGCCTGCACTCAGCCATGACCACAATGGATGAGGCTGGGGGCTCTGCTGCTCTATTACCCCCCCTCCTTCCCATCTCTGCCGGAGGCTTCCTCCCCTCCAAGGCCTGTCCATGGCTGGTTGACACTGAAGGAAAGGCAGCACTTTATGCAACTCCTTTCTACATCCAAACATTAGGTCACTGTCAGCTGTAAACCTTTACACATTAGCTTTTGGGCAATTTTTGATAAAATAAAGTTACTCGGGCATAAGATTCCTTAAATTTAGAGTTAATGAATGCCTATATATATCAAAAATAGGGTTCATTTATCTGTAAATGTAGCTCACTGGTGGGAACAGGCAACTTATCAGTGAACCCATGATTGATAAAAAAATAAAGGAACCTTCAAATGTTGATCACAGTGAGGCTCCATCCTTGCCAAGACAGACTTGGCGCTGTTCCTACGGCGCCTGTACGTCCACACAATACTGCCCTTGTTTTGCTAGACACTGCATGCCCACAGTGGGGCAAGATACTTTAAAGCTGACCAGGAAGTGAGGGATCACAAAGGGTCACCCTCCATAGTCTGGCTTTAAACTTTGACCTCCCTCAATTTAATCTTCCCTCTCACTCGACATAATGAGCTATACCAATGTCACTCATTCACCGCAAGGGCAGGCACAGTCGAAGGACGGTCTCAGAGATTGATGTCTGATCTGCATCTGGAAAATACGTGGTTCTTTTTCTACAATACTATATTTCATACAACATTTTAAAGTTATTTTTAATGTATATTGGCCTTGGATTTATAGAGAACACTTTTGAGCATGTTTTTGTTTCTACAAACTAATTTCCATATTTTATATCCTTCGTTTTACTTTAAAAATAAAGCTTAGATAAGCACATTATGAATTTTAAAGTCACTTGTAAGCAATAAAGGATATCAAGATATGCAAATCAGTAACTATATCGCCTTAAAAAGCTTTTGACTTCACAGCTGTACTGAAGGATTCTTAAACTATTCCTCTTTCACATCACTTGGTTGGCTGAGACTAAGCTGTGTTCAGGCCTCTGCATTTATAAAACACAGTGTCCACTGTTCACATGGGTGAACCTCAGTGATTTTATAGAGCACTTGCTAATATCAGTGCTGGCAGAGCCAGTCAGACAGACTTTCCATTACAGTCCATCACCTTCCTGTTTTCATGCGTCTTTATACGCAAGTTCTGCTTCACTAGTGGAAACACTGCAACAGCTTAAAGGCCCATTCACTTTCCTCAAATCTCAATAGCATCATAAATCAGGGTGTGACTACAGACAGAAAACAACACTAGGGTGAAGAATCCCAGAGCTCCATGTGGAGAGATTACTTTAAAACACACTGTACTGGGTGTTGGTCCCCCGTTTAACAACTCCGTCATCCAGTTTATGCTCCACTCCCTCTGGCCATGGTTCCCTCTGGGCTGAGCTGGAGAGGAGAGGGGGAAAAGTCCGGCCGATGCTGGCTCTCCTCATTGTCCTGCCGGCCAGGCTTTGACTCTCCTCCTCCTCCACGTTTACACAGCCAATCAGAGCTGACAGGCCCTCAGCAGATGTGTTGTGTGTATTTGTGTGTCTTCTCGTTGGCTGTGTTGACCTGTGTTGTGCTTATTTTATTTTCTATGGCTAATAAATAATTGAGTTAGGCCAGAAATGCAATTTCCTTTAATAAATAAATTAAGAACTTGATTTTATGAGTTCAAACATCTGACTAAAGAAGGTGATGATATGCATGGTGGTATGAGTGACATTTACATTTTGTAAGTTCTAAAAGAAAATCCAGCAAGCCACAATAATGTGTGCTTCATCCGGCACCTATAAAATTCACCCCATACATGATTTTCTGCTCTGTTGAGAAGAAGTCACATAAGAATCCTGAACAGCAGTGGTAAACACTTGTACAAGCAGCAACCATCCTGCAGGCATGCTATAAATGTAAATGTGCACTCAAATGCTGGATTAAAACCAGTGTCAAAAACAGCACTGCGTAATTATTTGATCTCCTAAACAACCTTAAAATTGTCACATCTGTCATCTGGGTGGATTTGGCCTTGAAATTTCAATCTATCTGCACTGTTTATTTTAAACATAAACACTCAGTGCTTTGCATGTGATGTTGAGGCGTGTCTGGCTCTGAGCTCAGAAGATGCAGCTGAGCATGAGGCCATCTCCTGGATTTCCTGCATCAGACAACTGCCTTTTGGCAGAATAGCTAGCATGGTAAAGCCTTGTTAAAGCCCTCTCCACCCTCTCCATCTGTAGCTGTTTACTTTGATTGACAGTTCACTGCAATGCTCAAAGAAAGTTGTTCGAGATTCATCTCAAGTGAAACACTAGCTCATTCACACCGCAATCTCCAGAAAAATGTCATGTTGACAGCGAAAAACCACAAACTTTATGGGTGTATGGGCCTTTGTGTATGTGTGTGCATACAGGAATGCAAGAGTGCTTACGTGGGTGTTTGACCGACTTGGTGAGCAATAGGGAAGTTGGACAAAATGTGAATCAGAGCAGGATGGAACAAATAGACAAGGAATGGTTAAGTAATCATCCAAATCCCTGTTTTTCTCACTATTCTCCTGCTGCATGCTCCAGCTGTGCTGCAGCTTTAGGTCGGCCAGGAAGTGTTGGAGGAGGAGTGGGGTGGAGGCAGGGTGAGGTCACAGCGCTGTTGGCCCCTGGGATGGGAGGATAACTGAGAGGAGAGCGGAGACACATGGCCCACTGTTACAGGTCCATCCATCCATTCTTAATCGAGCTGTTAGCTGAACCCATCTATAGAAACATATGGTATGTCCAAGGCGTTCCAGCGCACCACACAGTGCTGGCAATTTGGACACTATCAAACACTGACCCTTTTTTTCACATACATGCACACACAGACGTGCATAGAGAGGGTGAGTCACCCTCAGAGCCGTAGGCATATTTAGAGACCACTATGTGAGTGCCTGGCCCTGCATGCTTGGGATGCCTTGGGTGTGACCAGGGTGGCCTGCACTGTGTGTGTGTGTGTGTGTGTGTGTGTGTGTGTATGTGTGTGTTATGGTTGCTCCAGCTGTTTGTCGTCTGCAGCCTGTCCCATCAGTTCTCACTGAAGAAAGAGGAAAGCCAGCCAGACAGTGACTCAAGCAGACACCAAAACTCTCTCTCACACACATGCACACAGCGGAAAGGATACTCAGTGGAAAGAACTGCGGATAGGATTCGGAATTTCCTGGTCACCAGCAGCAGTTTTACTAGGAAAATAGGCTTTGGTCATTTTTTTCAGGCCTTTACTCATCCTCTAGCACCATTGCAAATGGGTAGCTGTCATGATCTTGACTTCAGCCCCTGCCTGTCCCGCTTTCTTCCTCTCGCTCACCCCTGCTTGCCTTCACATTCTCCCTCCCTGTCAGCCCAGCCCTGCCTGCAGTCACCATGATTGCTGGGATTGGAGACAGTTACGAGGAGCAGCTCACCTGGACAATTACCAGCTCCCCATAAATACTCAGTCCACTGATTCATTCTCTGCTAGACCATGAACAATGTCAACCCTACTTCCCTGCCGGTCCCCACTCTGTCTCTTGCCGGCCTTCCCTTAGCCGCCACCACCAGAACCCCCTGCCTCATTGACTCACTTGCTCCCCGTATCCTGCCCGTAGCCAGCTTTCACTACTGCTGGCTCCCGACCCACTTACTGCTTGCATACCCTCTCCTAGAGAGAAAGCTAAGTTTTTGTATTATGTTTAAATGGTGTTACCTGTAGTTTTTGTTGGTTTTCTCTATGTTGGCATTTCTGTGTTTCGAGTGTTTTGATAATTCACCTTGTTGGTGTTCCATATGTCTTTGTAACTTCACCTTATTGGCATTCAGTGTTTCTTTGTAACTTTGCCTTATTGGCGTTCCATGTATTTTGGGACTTTGCTTTTTTGGACTTCTGTGTATTTAGATATTTTTGCTGTGTTGGTGTTCCATGTAATTTCACCTGATCAGCGTTCTGTGTATTTTGAGTTTGTAAGTTCGCCGTGTCGACACTAGTTATATTTGGTTGTGTGATTTTCCCCTTTGTGGTTAGTTTAGAGTTTTAGTTGGTTTTTGTAGTTCATTAGTTTTTGTTGGAGATTTAGTTCAGTTTTTCCCCAGAGTTTCGTTCTTTATTCTGTATTGCTTTCAGTTTTAGTCCGGTTTCTGTGTCCCTGTTTTGTTAGTCTAGTTTAAGTGTGTAAGTTAAGTTTTTCTTAGATCCCTCCTGTTGTTTGAGTATTTCTCAATTTTATTGTTTTTGCATGTTTTTGAATTAGGTTTGGTTTGAGGTTCTGAGTTTATTTCCATGTTACATTGCTTTTAGGTTGTTTGTTAAATAAATCCTTTTAAATTCTCCGCCTGTCTCTGCCTGTTCTCTGTGTCAGCACCTGGGTTCTCTGATGCCCTGTAGCAGTAACATCGGTTTCAATAATGAAGCTGAAAGGCATCAGGCTATGATTATTATTTTGGTATAAATGTAAGCGGTAAAAACGAACTACCGTCACCACAGAGCTCCCAGTTTTCCGTGGAGTTTCCAGTCATCCATTGTGCAATGATACACTGCAGTTAGTCTGGTGATTCTCAGGACTTGGCCAGTGCGGGCCTTCTCCCTCCTCCCACAACCATGTGTGTAGTTTTTACGGACTGGAGATCTACAAACCCAACCGTGACCTCAGAGAATTAAATATTCTCATTGGAAAACCCCCGTATCCCCAAAGTGGCATTTTAGCCTGTCAGCTGCAGCGTGATTGTGTGTGTAGTTTTCCATGTGTGCATTTGTAAGAACGAGCAAAGAGAGAGTTTGTTTGCAACTTGAAATATGTGACCATTTTCCACAAGCCTGCATCTCTCTGGTGTTGTGTATGTGGTCAACACATGTTTGTACTTGTGGCGTCGATACTATACATTAGTTATTTAAAAGACTAACATTATGTCTTGCAGGAGCCCAGTCTTTTTTTTTTCTTTTAACAAGGCTGAAGCTGAACTGTAGGCTCAGTGTAATGAGAGCCCAGGTAATTGTTTTGAAAGGGTAACTTTATAATGGAAAAATATAAAAACAACCCCTGTTTTCAATTAAGTCTTTCCATCCCATCCCCCCACAACCCTGAAAAAGTGGAGAGTTCAATCCAAGCTGCTATGCAATATTTTCTTCTCTGAGTTTGCCGCTTTCCTGCACCATATGGCCAAGGACAAGATTTAATGTAATTTTTCCGGCTGCACAATCTTAAACCTCAGTGTTTGGTCTTGAAAAATGACTATAGGAAAAAAAAAACAGAAGAAAATGTGACAGCGACAAAGTTAGTGCAGACATATACATATATATTATATAGAGATAGTTTTTTTCTCTCTTGCAGTCTCTGCTTGTTGTTTTTTGACCACACCCTGTTTTTTTGTCATGAAAGGGTGAAATTCATTACATAGAGGAACTTACTAGAACACATGTTCTGAAACACTCATATGGGCGGGGGCACATGCAAGGTCTCATCTGGAATGCGTAAAGCATAACAATACATCCCAACGTCTCTCATCATTCTGGATCAAGAGAGATGTTCATCTGGGATGGGAGTGGGTGGGATCTGCTATGTCTTAAATCCTGCCAGAGCAATAAAGGCTAATGCTGTAGGCTGTTTAGATCAAGCTGTTCCTTCTCTGCCTTTCTTCATACGTGTGAAAAATGTGCAGTTTGGAGTTAGCAGAACACTTTCTCACTTTGTCTTATGGTTGGTTAAAGAGATAATCGGCGAGATCTGTGTTTAATGGGGATTTTTGGACACATCTTTTATGATAAGCAGAGACTGCTGGTTTGTTTGCTCTATATTTCACAGATATTACCACATAATTAAAGCACGTAGCCCGTGCTGTGATACATCCTCTCCAGATTTCCCTTTGATGCAGTCCCAGTTAATGTGGGTTAAGGGCTTTTCTGTTTGTGCTCCATTATGACAGTTATTACCACTTATGTTAACAACACATTTGTCTTTCTATTAATTGCGTTCTTATTGTGTGTGTGTTTTTTTTTTTTACATTGCACAGAGAATCATAGATAAACCTACCTTACACACTCAGACCTGAAGGCAGGCAGGGAAGTTTGCAACAGCATCATCTAACATTGTTTTCTTCCCCCTATAGTTCCTCCAATGTCACACCATCCCTTAACAATGTCTTTTCTACTCTTCGCAAACAAGGTTTTGCTCCCATACAACCCAAGGAAAAAAATGTAACAACTGTGTTCTTCTTTTACAACTCTTCCAGACTAATCAACCAGATATAACACTGTTCTGTTACAGCTCTTCATGTGTAATAATATCACGTTTACCACTGGTCCTTTCCACCAATAACATTTTTTTGACTGCAATAACAGAATTGTGGATATATTATGTATATTATATATACATATCTGTATATATGTAAATTCATCATATCATATGTGTACATATCCAGAAGTAAATTTCACTATGTCGTAATGTACATATCCATATGAAGGTTCATCATCCCTGGTATATTGCTTCTGTGAGACCTTTATTATAATATATCTTATTTTTAGCCTTGTTGTCCTTTTGTCATTCTTCTGCTTCTTTCTGCCTCATCTGTAGCCATCTGCTGTAACATGTGAATTTTCCTCAGCGAAGGATCAATAAAGTTAATCTTATCTTATTATTAATCACATTATCAGTAGTGTTTTTCGATGGATGAGGAATAGTCTGGAAAACACTACTATGGAGAGATGCAAGACCAGAAAACCACTCTCTTATTATAGAAACCAAGGTGCTGTAGAGGATAATTCACTTTGATCACAGTGAATGCAGTTAAAATATTAGCTTTGACCAAGATTGAGCAAATGACAACTATATTTGGCAAGCAGTCAATCAAACAGCAGTGGGGTCACAGGCAATTAGCCCTGTTTGGCACCAAGTTTGTGCTCTCTGCTTCCAGGACAACACCTGTACGTCTACTCTTATATGTCTACAAGGCATCAGAAGGGTCTTTGTTGGGCACATTAGGGTGCTAAATTAGCACCGAAGTATTGAACTGATTTCATCTCGGCTTGATCACCAATCCTAAGGGGAACACAGATGTGTGGAACAAGTTATATGGTAATGCTCAAATAGTTGTTGAGATAATTCACTTTAAACTACAAATGTGAATCTCATGGTGTCACTAGAGGAAAACTCTAGGGATTTTCAACATCAGTAGGATTCATCCTCTGGGTAAATTGAATGTTTATACAGACTTACTTACTTCAGTCTGAGCAAAAATGACAGACCAGTTTGCTGACTACTAGAAATATTATTTTATTTAATCATTTTAATTCAGGGTGATTTATCTGTCTTAGAGTCAGGGTCAGGGAAGGGTTCTAAGCACGAAAATAACAATTTGGCTGTGAAATTGCAGATGTTTTCCAGTGTGCGCATCCTGAATTTGTGTCATGCTGGTGCAACGCTGTGTTTGCCAGAGTTTATCAGTCCATCCTCACCTCCTCCTTCACTCCACCACTGAGAGGAGCTGTCAGTGGGTTTGGCGCAGATCTCTGTGAGTGGCTGTTCCGGGCTGCAGTCCAGACTGATGCCGACGGATGAACACACACACACACACACACACACACACACACACACATAGTAACTCCGAGCCAGGCTTTACAGCAAGGCCACAGTTTCCTTTGGCCGGGCCACTGTACAGTCACCAGGCTACCCAACACATATGTATGTGTATCACCACATTTCCCAGCATTTGATTTCTCCAAATGCTGGGAGGAAACCGAAACACTGCGAGTATTATTAATTCCATTATCAGGTTTGGCTTCAAGTATCAACCGCCAGATGAGTCAGAGCTAAAGCAGCGAGTCTGATCTAGACGGAGATTAGGCGAAAGCTTGTTTAACGGCATACTGAAGGATGATTGTAATAGTGATTTTTTTTTCTTTTGCTTTACTTTCATTCTTTCACACAAGACAACGGCTAACCCTTTACTAGCTGCCCCGAGGCTTCTAATCAGCTCAGCTGTTTCGCACAAAGAATTAATAAAAGCTAGTGCCAAGTGTAACCATGTATAAAAATCCCCTAATGACTTGAGGATATTAGACATGTGCTCACCACCACTAACCATGTAAACAAATCTTACCTCAGAAAGTAAATTAGCTCAAGAGGCGTTTACACTGGCTTATCATTACATTTGACCTTAAAAGCTGCTCTGCATGTCAGGTCTACAATGCCTCAGATAGTGTGTCAGTAGTCAGCCCCTTGCAGGTAAACCTGATTTACAAAAGCTACAAAGGGCTGGCAACATTTTAGGAGGGAAAATTTTTGCTGGCACACACCTTTTCTTCGCATAAAGTCTGACTTGGCAGCCGGTAAAGGAAGTGCTGCAGTGTTAGCTGTCAAAGCAGCACAGATACACTGCTTGGGAAAGATAGCGCTAGCAACAGGAATGAGAAAACTACTGATAACAAGTAGACGGGGATTATTTTCTTCTCGGGGAGTTGTAGGGGATTTTAGCAGCACATTTCAAAGCAAATGAATCACATGACCGTGATTGTTTATTCAGACACATTTGATTGTGATTAAAATAAACTAGCGTGGAGTGTGTCGGCTGCAGCCTAGATATTTATCCGTAGATAACAGGACTGTGAGAACTGTGTAAAAATGAGAGCTAGGCAGTTCCTATTGAATTCTTTCATAGTTTTTATTGCTTCATTCCAAACCCCTGAGGCCAGTATCACTCTGATTCCAAGCAACAGTTTGTATGCTGGTTGTGCCTGTTGGGATGTGTGTGCTGATGACATCGACTCCAACAGGAAGCCAGGGGCTAATGATTAGCACATGTTAAGGATCACTAGGGTGCCACAATCTGGAGTTCGTCATGCCGTATGTCTCTGATTTATTTGGTTGTTGTTTCTTCACAGGGAGGGACGGGCCCATTTCTGAAGGGAAAGAAACAAAGCCCTCACCCCTCTCAAACATCTTGGCCCGCTTTATCTGATTTAGCTCCCAGCCAATGGAGATCTTCAGCTTGGTCATGGTTCATTTTGGACTTTAAAATGGAAGAGGTGAGACAGGGCACGAATGATTTTAATGTGGTACTGCTTCATGCTTTTACACATACCTGCATATTTCATGCACAGCAGTAAGATTTTTTAGCTGCACAACCAGTCAAATATAAGATAAAGACGCTGCACAGTAGAGGTCTGGTCATATTTGACACATGTGAAGCCAGTCAAAGAGTCTTTCAGTACATGTTTATGGCCCGTGTCAACATGCATGCCACTGTCAGCGTCAGTGTGTGTCAACGATTTGACATAGCCTCGAAAAGTGTGCAATCCTTTAGCACAGGTCTGGGTCTGGAGGGCTTCTCTCCAGCTCCTCCTGCATGGTCTCTGGGATGCTATCTGATAGTCACTAAGTGGCGAAACACAAACACCAAGCACAGCGCAGTGAGGTCATCTCAGCCCTGAGGATCAGGCAAGCACAAGAGAGCGTCACACACATCCTGGAAAGCAGAGAATGCATCTGTGAGAGGAATGTCACTGTCTCTGGTTTCACAATACACCAAATGCATGATGCTTTTGACACTTTATTCTAATCAGACCAGGCCAAGGCATTAACAGCCCAAATTAGCCAAACCTGTGACAAAAGAATGACGTTCTGTGAGGAGTTGTGTGCTTATTAGAGTGCATAAGTTTCTACAGGTGGTGACCCAAAGATGTCCATTTTTCATTTTCTTATTTTTTTTCCATTGCTCCTCCTGATAACATCTGACCAGACTGATGTCAGAGCTTCAGCGTTTCCTCCTGTTTTGGTATAGATCTTCCATAGGTTGAAGGGGCGTTGCTTCATTCCTTCGTATTCCCACAAGTGAAATTTCCTGTCAAGCTGTCCCACTAAGACGTCCTCCAGGCAGCCAAGCCGGGGTCACATCCAAAACCAAAAACTAATCCCTAATTGTCTCACCCTTCCCTCACTCCCAAGTTCGCTCATCCAAAAGAGTCATTTGGCCACTCCTGCAGGTGGAGCCCAGCGCTGTGTACCAGGGTTGGACCTGAACTGAGGCTGACTCATTCTGTCGCAAAGCAACAGGCCATTCCAGTAAAGTCTAAGCCTGACTTTAGATATGAGTCTTTAACAAGCTTGACAGAACTTGTACAGAGGCAAAAAGGAAAGTGAAAGTTAGCGCTCACCTAGACTCCTGGCAGTTTACACTGAAAACCAAACCAAAAGCACTGGTTTAATTATAGATTTAAACAAGAAAATCCTAACCGCTTTTCAGATCAAGCCAGCTACAGCACAACATAGTGTAACTGCAAGAAGAGTGTAGAGTTATTCTCATGGGGATTCCACATAAAACTGATTTTTTTATCCCCCAACATGAGTCACAGCTCGATTTTTCATAACATTACAATTTGTATTTTCATTAAATAACAGTATGACGCTTCTGTGGTTTGGTTTTACGTCAGCTGTTTTGCTCGAGGTGATGCGTAAACAGCGCTGTAGCTCCTTTTATTGGAATTCTTTATTAGGAATGACCCCTTGAGATATGCTATCTCATTTTCAACAGTAATGTTAACGCAATTAGACAGTACATGCATTTTATTCACAAATAAGTGAGGTTCATGAAGGGAAATAAAGTTAAAGCTATCCAGTTCATTTTCACAAACTTGATAATTGAACACTTCAAATAACTAACCTTCTAAAATAGCTCACCTGGGCCCTGTTGAATCCTTTCATAATAAGGGGTGTGTCGGTTTAAAGTTTCAGCTGCAGCCTCGCCACAATGGCAGCGACTGTGGTGTCGAGCTCGTCCCGCCTTGCTGCTTTGCCATCTTCCACTTTAAAAGGGAGAGCTGTGTGTTTTTATTTAATGGTTTCGGAGGGGAAGTGGTTTTGGATGGCTTCCAGTGTGCTATCAGCCATGTAACAAAGATCATAACTCAGGGTTGCAGTTGAGCTATCACTGAGAGAACAAAGTAATCAGTCAAAGAGACTGGCAATATCCTTTTGAGTGTTTTCACAACAGTGGAGGATTTGTTTTGTCTTTTTTTGGTCAAGGGGTGTGTTTAATCCTGAAATATTCATTATAAAAGCAATACGTGCATGTTTTTTTAACAGATATTATAAACAACCAACCACTACATAATGATACACTCATTGCAGTCTCACAGATTATTAAAACAAATAAAGTAATAGCGAAAGGGTGGGGCTCTTAGTGCAATGCAAGCTTCATTTGCTAAGGAATGTATTACAGATGCTGCATTATGAGAGTTAACAACAACAACGACAGCAGCAACACTGTAATGTTGATAATGATATAAATTCAGTAGGACACAGATGCACAGTCATACTACTCTGCCTTGAACACGTCCACTCTGTGAGTAACAGCGCAGGATTGTGTGTGAATTCTCTCTGACCACAGTGGAGTGTTAGACCACTGTGACATTTATAGTCTCTACTCACACCTGCTCCAGCCGGACTGCCAGGTTTGTCTCCTCACTGCTACTGCCGCTGCCCCTTTGACCACTGCACCAATTACATCTTCATAAACAGCAGCGCGTCCAGCTGAGTGGTCGGCTGATATTCAAAGAGCTGTCTCCCTGGCTCTGCCTGGGCACACGCAGCACCGCCTCGCCCAGCATCCCACCACAAGGCCTGGGCAGCAGCCCACAGTTCATCCCCTTTGCATGTTTACAAACACAGACCACAGGAATCCACCTGACGGGCCAAAAAAAAGTGCAAAGCAAAGGCGAGGAGAGAGAGAGAGCGAGAGAGAGAGAGAGGCAGGCTGTGTCCTCTTCCTAGCAGCTGATTGTAGTCACGTTCAGACTGGGATGGTTTCTTATTTGCTGTTGCCATTTGTGTTCTGGTTTGGTTTACAACTTTTGTCACTTGTGAGGAAATGGCCCTGAGACCACAGTGTAATGAGGGCTGCAGAGCTGTGGCTGTGGCCGGGGCAATCTTTGTCACTCATCCTGGACTGTGTGAGTGGAGATCCGAGCCGTTCCATCAATTTGGCACGACTGAAACATTGCACCACGTTAACTCCCTTTGGCACTTCCTTCTCTCCACAGAAACAGGAGTAAACATGAGGCCTGCTTTACACACACACATACACACACACATACATTCTGGGCATACCGCGGGGCCTGCAGAGGGCCGATGCCTTCACATGCAAACACACACTAACTGAACTGCTGGACATGTGTGTTTTATCAAGCTCAGTGTGCACATTTGAGGTCAGTAGTGCCACGTTTAATCATGCAGAACAAGGTGAAGAGTCATCCTGAGCATCCACATTTCAGGTGTGGCCTTTAAGGAACACATAATGAGAGATGCAATGTCAATAGCGATCACTTAAGGGATGCACACTTTTATAGGAGCTGTAAAAAGATATCAGGTGTAAAATGAGGGACAGAGGCAACACGCTCTGGTTTAATTTTAACAGGTTGTGTCATCATTGGTTTAGTAGCTGTGAAATGATGTTTGCTTTAAGGGGCATAAATACAGAGAGTTGTTAAGGCTCTGCATAGTAATGACACAGGAGACTCCATGCAATCCTGTGGACTTCAGAACAATCCAAATGATAGGCTACCACGGGAAGAAAGACGAGGGGGAGAGAGAAAAGAAGAAAAAAAAAAACAGAAAGGAGCAGGCATCTGGTGACGTGCAGGGCCTGCAGGGCGGTGTTCTCAGGCGGAGAAAGAGACGGACTGGGGTGTGTGAGCCACATCTGGAATAGTAGCCACAGAAGAAGGAGTCGAGAGAGAAGCCCGGCGATACTTTCCCCCAACTCTTCACTTCAGCACACCCTTTTCCACGGAAACAAACCTTTTTCCCCTCGCCTTTTTTTTGTAAGTTGGACTAATATCTTTAATCTCCTTTTTTCTAATCCCTTTTGTTTTGTAGTGAGCAGGGGGTTTTTCCATTGGCGTTTTTTTTCCACTCATACAACAGGACGCCCCCCCTCTCTTTGGACTTAAAATCGACTTTGGATTTACTTTTACGCCGCAAAAGTGCGCCTGTGTGTTACGATCTGCGGCTTGATCGATCTTGGCGGCTCATCTGTCGTCAGCTTAGCTTCAGATAGTCGCACTTGAGACTACAACTCAAGTTAAGGCTGGGGCGCACGCATGGCGGCACTTTGCTGGAATGTGTTTTTACGCAGATGGGTTGAGTTTGTTTTCCAGCAGCATGCATTGATTAGTGTGAATCAAGCTCTCTTACCATGTGTTTTCTAAACTTTTGTTTACATTTTTAGAAAAAAAACTTACCATGTAAATGCCTAAAGTACTATTTAGAGCATTTAAATCATTCGGACATTTAAACAGATGGACGCGTAATCGGTTTAAAGGTGTATTTCAGGCTAATTGGTGCAACCTGACTTTAAACTTTGGCCATTTGAGCGCCATCGGGAAGAAATTAGGAGTTCCTTCATTCTTTCTTTTCATGTTTGAATGTAAGGGGACACTCTCGCGTTGAGGTAAACATTGCGGTTGGTGCAGAAAGTGAGGAAATAGCGCCATCTGGCGTCGAGATGAGCGGATGCTAGGCCGCACACTTAGAAGGGGATTGGCAATGTATCTGAACTGACTTCTTTTTGTTTGTTTGTGTTCCTTGTGTGTCCCTGTAGATCTACTTGAAAAAATGCTGCTCATCCTGCTTGGAGTGCTCATCTTGCACTTAATCATTCTCATCCTTCTCATTGTGTCAACAGCAGCCAGTGTAAGTTGTGACATTTTTTTTTCTTTCAGTCCTTATTTAAATTTGTGAAAAATAGCAGATTCCAGCTGCTTCACTGAATGATTTGAGCTATTGTTGTTGGATTGTGCTATCAAAGCTCTATGTTGATACTTGTGCCGTGGATGCTGCAGTGTGTTTAAATGGCTCTTGTTGTTGTTGTGTTTACCAGGCCTGGTCTGTAGGTGGGGATAGGAGCACAGATCTGTGGTACAATTGCATGTCATCTAATGGAGGGTACCACTGCAAGCCAGCCAGTAGTGAAGGTTTGTCTGCATTCCATAAGAACAAACTGAACGTGATGTTCTTTGGCGCGGAAACATAATGAATGAGTTTAAACTCTCCATCTGTCCTTTTCAGACTGGATCCAGGCTGTGCAAGCCCTCATGATCCTGTCCCTGCTCTTCTGCTTCTTCTCCCTCATCGCGTTTGTGTTCCAGTTGTTCAAACTGGTCAAGGGCGGACGCTTCTTCTTCACTGCGATCTTCCAGATCCTGGCCAGTGAGTATGACTTCATTACTTGCCTGACGAGTCACACCCCGAACAGAAGACGGGTGGAGCCGTGAGATCATTCACAGCCGGATTCCTTCACATTTTCACTCCTCATGTCTTCTTCTTGTGTTTCCTAGGTGTGTTTGTGATGTGCGGGGCGATCATCTACACCGTGATGAGTCCAGAAGACTCATCCATCACACACTTTGGGTATGCCTACGTGCTGGCCTGGGTGGCTTTCCCTCTTTGTCTCATCAGCGGCCTCATTTATATTGTGCTGAGGAAGAAAGAATGAGGGAGGGAGCAGAAGAGGAGAAGAGAAGGGGATAGTTCAGAGACCCCTTACCACAACATCGCACTGTGCCTACTGCCCACAGACCATAGACTGACATCCCAACAATACAACAAAAGTGCATGTGTCACTAACAATTGTAAACAGGAAATTGCGACATTTATCACCGCAGGACATCTCTTTTTGCTGTATTTCAGTGTCCATTATTTTCCAGTCACAGGCTGAAATTATCCCACCTGTTGGTTTTGTAAACGAACAAAGGCTGAATTTTCACCACACCCGTTTCCTGTGGTGACAGTGTCGCCGAAGTGTGTTTAGAAATGCGTTGGTGACACGTCGACTTTTACTGGCATCCGACTTCCACGAATCCACCTTGTGTGATAAGAAAAGCAATCCCGCCTTGCTTCAGTACAAAGATGTACATAGTGTCTGTGGTTTTTAGACATATTTATAACATTTTTACATACATTGTGTACATAGTGTTGTCAAGTTAACATTGTCATTTACGTGATAGAGTTTGTGTCTCTCACAAATCATGCAGCTGTGCCAAAGAGATGTCGCTTCAACTGCCAGACTATCAAGCTTTTTTATTGTTCTGTCTTCTTTTTTTGAGTGTCCAGTGCTTTGAACAATGTGCCTTACTTAAAATGTTTGTGTTCGTCTTGAAGGAAATGAGAAAAATCCTCAGAAATGAAAAAATAACAAGCGCTAATAAACTCATGAAGTTTTCCTGAATTATCGTTGTACTTGATATACCGAATAAAAAATGTTTTGCATTTTGTAATCTAGTTTTGAAAATGGTGCTTTTTTAAATCTAGTATTCTTGAAATGTATAGCCCACTTTTTTGTTGCAAGTGTGTCATGTCCTGTGATTAATTTTGCTCTGTACAAACCTATGTTTGCATTTTTTTTCAGTATTCTTAATAAACCTTTTGAAATTAACGCTGCTCAGTGCTGAAAAGTTCAATTATCTGCATTCTGCATCTGCAAGTGGTGGAGAGTCTATCTGCAGTACACTCAGAATTATTCTCTCAGATTGATTGCAGTTTTCAGCTTTCTTGTTATTTCTGTATCACTGAACTCATGATGGACACAATTTAAAGTTATAGTATACTAGAAATGGCATCCTGCTGCTTGTAGTGTGTATATTGTACCACTTGGTGGAGCTATGGCACACGAAACTCACCCAGGAATCATGTGGAAAGCATATACAGTTGTGCACCAGTTTATATACACTTGTAAAGATCATGTATATCATGGCAGTATTGAGTTTCCAATGCAAAATATACATACAATATATATGAATGTATACTAATGTTTGGACAAATGTCAATCGGCTATTTTTTACCTCAACTAAGCACTGCTGGCAGCCATCCACAAGCTTCTAGTTGTGTCTTTGACCACTCCTCTTCACAGAATAGGAACAGACTAAATTTGTTAGCTTTCTGGTGAGACTTGTTTCTTCATCACAGTCCACAGGTATGTTTTATGGGCTTAGGTTTGGGGATGCCAGGCTAAGACCTTGATTCTAGTCTGATCTAATCATCTCTTTAACATTTTTGATGTGTTTGGGGTCATTGTCTCGTTGAAACACCCAACCCTCAGGCTGATCATTTTGGGATTTCCTGGAGAATGTTGATTTAGTTCTTCTTCTTTCATTATTCAATTTACTTAGTGTAAAGGACAACAGAACTTTTTTTCCAGAACTTTCTCCATGTGAGCAGCAGTAAACTTCAGTCAAGTCTTAAGGTCCTGCTTCTAGAGGAAGGGCTTCCTCCTTGCATGGCAGCCTCTCAGCCCATGGCAATGTAAAACATGTTTAACTGTGAACACTGACAGCTGTGTTCCAGCAGCTTCTAATTCGTTGCAGACCTTCTTTTTGGTGATTCTTGTTTGACTCTTGACCATCCTGACCAACTGTCTCACAGTAACAGGTGATAGCTTGTGTTTTATTCCCAATCGTGGCAAAACTGTATCATGCGCCTTACACTTACAGACAGTTATTTACGCAATTGATTTTGGGATCTGTAGCTGCTTTGAATTGGCTCCAACTGACTTTCCTGACTTGTTTAATTGTTCAGATGATTTGCTTTTTCGTATCTGTGCTAATTCCCTTAGACCTTGTCGTTGTCGTGCATGTGGCTAATAATTGTATTATCCATCCATTATCTGTACACTGCTTAATCCTCTGTAGGGTCGCGGGGGGCTGGAGCCTCTCCCAGCCGACTCAGGCGAAGGCAGGGGACACCCTGGACAGGTCGCCAACCTATCGCAGGGCTACACATAGAGACAGGCAGCCAAGCATATAAATGTATTAAATGGGCCCTGTTTAAATTGGCTTAGAGGAGTCTTCAGCTGTAGTCAATCTAAGTAAATGTGATTGACACAGCTTTCTACATCACCATAACTGATCATTCTAGTTGCTATGTGTATATTTTTGATCCAGTAGATTATGTCATTTTTTCCAGAAGACCTATAATACATTTATAAAGGAACCAAAATGCATGATTGCTTGTTTTTTTGTTTTTGTTTTTTTGTGACAATGGCACGTGTTTCAATCATTCCATCACAGAAAAACAAGAGATGTAGAAATCACTGAAAAATCAAGCAAATGTATGAACATTTTTGTTCAAAACTGTAGATGTAGATGAAGTACTTGTGCTCAAACATCCCTATTTTGACAAGATTATTAAGTTCAGTATTTAGGTATGACACCAAGCTGTATAAATACAGGATAGTATGGCTCCTTAAAAAATAGAATAATATAGCTGGAACAATCAGGTAAATCAAAGTTTCTGAAAAAGTTAATTTATATAGTCACTCTTTAATTAATAATTTATCAGCAAAAGTGCTGATCAAATACCTTATCATGTACCTTTGGAATTTGTATTGATCCTCCAGCATCCAGGCTGTGCACAAATAAACTCTGAAAAGGCAAACAGCACCACCTGGCTACGTTTTGAGGACATGCTTATCAACTGCTGGAAACTTGGCACTGTGTACAGACATTATATCAGCAAAACTGCACAAATCAAAGAGTACAGTTAAATGTGGTTCAGGAAAAATGTTTCAAAAGCAAATCCGCGAGGAAAGTGAGCAAAAATTAGGATTTTTTTTTTGTATCACTGCCTGCTTACACAGTAGTGGGAAGCTCCTCATAAAAGATACTCGAAACAAGTCTCTTACATTAATCACAAATTTAATTTCCCAATTTTCATTACACAGATCAGTGGCACAGCAATCCAAGTACAGTTCTGCATCATGTACTGTATGCTGATGTAAAATATTGAATGAATTACCATTAAAAGCCAGAAGAAGATTTATTCACAAGTATTTGTTTAATTCTGCAGGTCTAAGGGAAAAACCAGTGGATATCTTGGCCACCTTTAAATCTGCATCATCTTTTGCGTTGTATTTTTAAGCAGTCAGCCGATTAATGGTCCCGGAAAGAGGAAAATATATCAAGAATTGTCTCAGATTCCACTAGGTGGTGACTGCAACACACTTATGCAGTCTTGTCATTCGTTTATTCCAGACTGCTTCTTTGAAGGTTTTCAGAAAATAACCAGACTCTGTGGTTTGTAGTTTCAAACATATGGCACGGCATATATTGCTGTTTCTCTAATAATGGAAGAAGATTTATTCCCCCACTCTTTTTTTCCTGTTTAAAGCGTGTACAATACTTTGGTAACATGACACTAATCTTCTCTCATGCTCTCTCTCTCTCTCTCAGAAGTTGGCACCATAGTGGATTAAAATAGGTTTCTGCCTTTGATCCGGAGACGTCTATAGATGTCTTGTGCTCGACATCAAACGCAGAGTTTATGGGTGTCAGTGCTCGAATGCACGAAACGACAGTGAGCTCATGAACTTTCTGACAGCCATCTTACTTGATTAAATATGGTGGATCAATATTGTGTGGTATTTTTTTAATCACTTGCAGCAACGGGAGAAGAGAGGGCTGCTGTGAGATCTGACCAAAACTGTTCTCCAAAGGCTCTCTTCTAGATCTGTCTTCTACATGTAAAGTATCACATATAATATACGTCACACCAGAACAATTTACTTAATGTAGGAGCTAAAGCGAGCAAATTTTCCTGCCTCTGGATACAAGCTGATCAGGCGGTGACTTTAAATTCAGATTTGTTGTTCCTTTACTTCATGTTACTTTTGACGCATCGCAGCATCTTCAGCCTCCAGACATTTGCACAGGCCACAGAAGACAAACACCAGTCTTTTTTTAGCCGTCTACCAGACACCAAGGTGCAATTATCATTAGTTCACATATTATCCGACACCATCGATTCACACGTTTGCATACACACATGCACTCCTGCACACGCTACACAGGCAAACAGAATTCGCCACACACACACACAAACACAGTGCAACCTGTGCATTTTATACAACGAGCCATTATGGCTGCTGAACATGCAGACAGACGATTAAAATCTCATTCTCGGGTTTGCTGGTTTAAAGGCGCCTCCTTCCAACTTCATCAGTCCCAACACAAAAGAGGGGCTGGTTAATGCTATCCTGGTAAAAGTCCCTGGGCATACAGATAACGTATTGAGGATGTCAAGAAAACTCTGGAGGCCTATAATGGCCTCGCTGCTCCATTTGAAACGTAGTTAACCTTAAGGGTTATTTATCACTGGGAGGGTCACTGAGGGCCACTTAGTATTTACTGCAGGACATGCAGGATGGAGGAGAGGGGATTGAGAGGAAGCCACCCTTATCACTATCCACTGGGTAGTGTGGTGGCTGTATACATACATCAACACTGTTTAACTGCTTGATAAAAACCAGGATATTTCGCTGACATGCCTGACTCCCCTTAGTGCTAAACTGTTAAGCAGCAGCCAAGGACTTTTACATGTCAGCAGCCAAGTGTTTTCTCGGTATCCCAGAAACACGTCAGAATCATTTCCATAAGTCTACGGTTGGGAGTTTCTCTGTAAAGGCAGTAATGGTCGTGAAGCAGAACATACAATGGGCTGCAGCCAGCTGATGGGTCCCTGAATGGGCCATGTGATGACTTCAGAAGAAGCTGCAGCCCTCCTTTCTTTTATCCCTCTTTAGATTTGTTGCCTTTTTTCATCCAGGGTGTTTGTCTCCCGAACAAACCCCGGAGTCTTCAGATGTAGCTAAACGATAGAGAAAACTGGCGAGCCCAGTTCATTCAGAGCTGATTTCATCACGCCCATAAATCTCTGAGAAATCAAAGCCCATCTTATGCCCTCCCCTCCGTTCTCCCTTTGTCTTGCTAATACACATTAGAGTGTGGCTGGCTGCCCACTTTGACGGAGAAGCCCCGGACAGTCTGGGCAAAGTTGCAGATGTGGAACGTGGAGGCACCTTTGACCCATGACCCCTGCTGTTACATCCTGCCACTAGACCCTCACTGTGCACCGCAATGTCCCAGCGCCATTTCCTGCCTCAATCTCACAAGAAGACATGAAGACATATAAAATGACAATGACAATAATAGTGGTCTCGTCATATAGACATGCTTTCTCATTCCTACGTACAAAAGCTAATTATCCCAAATGCTCACAGCTGCACATATTCATACACACACCTACAAACATACCCATACATAACTGCAAGCTTAAAAGCTAAATTGCCCACCCGTCATGTTCTTTATAGCTTAGTTCCCTACAGAGTCGGAGGTAGTGAATGTAAAACTATAACACTACATGTGGATTTCTAAAAAAGAATACAATTTTATTTTAGATTAAAGTTTAAAAAAAAAAACAGCTTCACAATGCGAATTCATTCATCCCAGGTGACCCAGAATAATATTTGATTAAAAAATATTGCTCCTGTAACTTGAGACTTAATTAAAACAGTGTGTTGTTAATAATTTAGTGCCACCAGCGAGATTCAACCAGTCATAATCTTTAGAAGAGAGGAGAGGTGGTTGCATGACAAAAAAAAGAAAGAAAAGAAGAAAAAAATCAATTATTCAGTGCTATTTTTACGCACATTAAAAGTGGTCCCATAAATATCAGGGATGGATTTCGAGAAGATGTGTTCACATTCAGTGCCTCAGCATCCATATTTCTGTGTGTGTTCTTCTGTCACAGGAACAGCTCAAGCACATACTTGAGACAATTTAAAAAGTTGTGTGGCCACTAGTCAGAAACAAGGACCTTCTAATTCAGCGCTGGTGGCTAACAAGGGTTTCTATACTGGTGTGACAGGGCTACTGAGGCAAAGATTTCTCCTTTAATTATACAACAGTGAGCTGGAGAGTGTCTTGCCACTATCTGGTGTTTCAGGCCCGAGCAGAGCTCCCTCCAAATTAGAGAGCAGTGTGACAGTGCAGAGATGCATCAGTGTGGGGAAACATGCAGCAGCGGTTACACGGGTGCTGATCCATTTATGTGCTTCAAATGCTCTCCCCACATTCGAGCTGAGGATGAAAATATGCAGATAATTTGAGAGCACTTGTGAGAGCTTGCACACATATAGGCACATGAGGATAATTACACACAAAGTTGCACAGGAATCATTTGAAAACATGATACGGTTGAGGGCAAAGAGAGATTCAATCTCTTCGCACATAAATGAAGGGGTGATCATCCTAAAATGAAGACAGTAGCTGTGTTTGATCGTGCGCCTTTGCTGTGACATAAGGCTCTTATGAAGTGCAACGAGACCGCTCGCAGATTCAGAGGGTAACAACACAGAGAGAAGTTCAACCCAGAATTACTGTCTACATGTATTTGACCGTATCTGCTGCACATCAATCATTCAGCGTTCATTGAAGTCCAAGTCCATTGAAGTAGACTCTGAGCAGTATGCTGGCAGATTTAATTCAGAATGTAAGTCAACACCCTCCTTCGCATCTTATAGATAGATAGATAGATAGATAGATAGATAGATAGATAGATAGATAGATAGATAGATAGATAGATAGATAGATAGATAGATAGATAGATAGATAGATAGATAGATCCATTTACAGCCACTCATCTGTCAGGGGACTAAATAAGTCCATGGATGTGGTATCTGCTGGCAGATCAAATGAAGGATGGCGGTCGTGGCCTAATCGGGCGGGTCAAACTGAAGTAACTGTGTTATTTCAACCTCAGTGACCCTGTCCAGTGGCCCCAGTGGATGGGGGCTCGAGAGCAGCCCAGTTAAAGGTGTTTGGAGTGGGTGTCTTTGTTTGTCTTCTCAGCCTGAACCCTTCTGTAGGGTGACTGATGATGTGGTGGCCTGCTGAAGTCTCGAAAAAGAAAAGCTAGAATTACACCTTTAACAAACATTCCGTTGCCCAAAGTTCAGGAAGAAAAAAGGCTGGATGGAATTGTTACTTACACCAGCTAAAATCTTCACATTAATCAGACCCATACACAGGTGGACTCCAAACTGATGCCCAAAGAGATCCTTTTCTTATCTGTGTGCTCTGCTGGGTCTCTTCCTCAGCGCTAAAATCACATTCTTAGGCTGCACACTCTGACTGAACACAACAGCCAAGTTAAGGTTATATTAATTCATCCTCATTGGTAATCAACTGAAAAAAAATACTGCAAGAAAGTTTTTACATGCATTTAAAAAAAAAAAAAAAAGCAGTGCTGCTGTTGCTATGCTACAGCTGCAAATGTGTTAGTCCACTTATGCCATTAGGACCACCCTACGAGCTCCAGGCTTTGTTATTGTCTGTCTGAATTACTTCTGTGGGATTTTATGCTTCTTTAAAGTGACTTGCAACGACAGATTGAATGACTGCCTACATACAAGTTCGACAGCCGAACGCATAAATTCCCATTTGTAAATTAAAGAATGCATGACTAAGAAATCCCAATTAGGGCTGTAAAAACTGTTGATGTGATACAGGCTGGACGGTGTAAGGACCACGAAGGAAAAAGAAAACCCTTTTAAAGCTAGTGGCATAAACCTGTAAACAATGAGGAACCCCAGTTGTAAGCAGCCAGTCTAAATATTGTTATCCCGTAGTTAACCCTGTCAGTGAGAATGTTCAGACATCTAAACAAAAAAGACAGAAAGAGGAGGATAGATTCAACAGATAGAAATCTTTGCTCAGTGTAAAGACCCCTAGTACAGACAGGGTTAATAGGTTCTCCTAAATGTCTGCTCAGTGCAAATATTGACAGTGACTCCGTCCTCTCATCTAAAGGCCTGGCCGATGTCGGATCTCTCCTCTGGTCGTGTTGCTCGCAGCCCAAAAGAGCCCGAACAGCTGCTCCGTGATCGCCTACGTGAAAAATGAGAAAATCCAGGCTAGTCTGAATGTACTAAGACCCATGTTGTTAATGATTACCCACAACAGGAACAGAAGTTTTAGAAGTATCCCAGAGTCTCCTCTGCTCTGTAGTTTGTCCAAAAATGCAGAAGTAAAGTATGCAACAAAGAGACAGCTGCAAATCCCATTAATTCATCATGCATCATTTGAGAACAATTACACTTTAACAACAAGTGTGTAGGCATATCTCCTGCTTTTAAATACGTTCAAAAGATAGTGATCATGTCTGGGGAGGGTTCTTATTTGATTATCTAAATAATGTAATCTCAATTTAACCACTATATAATTAGGTTGCATATTTAATTTTAAACATAAAAGCAAGTCAACATGAAATATAAGATCAAAATAATGATATGCAATCCCATTATGCCTCTCAGTCAGCCTCACATACCAGCAATTACCAATTAGAATATGTTTTTAAGTTTAAGACATATTAAATGGAAGCGGTATTGGTTTGCACAACAAACGCAATACCACGTTATCTCATGCATTTCATTCCTTAACACAGGATGACGTCTTTACCACAGAGCACCTTGTATAATATAATTCAATTACAAATCTGTATCAGAATGTCCCATAAATAGGTAGAGAGCAGGAACAGACAGCGGTGGCTATGGACAAAGTGAAAAGGTGCAACATACAGCCAGCTATGTAAACTCTCCGATTCAATACAACACTTCCTCAGTTCTCGAGAGACAAACCCAGGAAAAGCAGAATTCAAACACTCTCTTGAGGTCTCTTGAGGTACAGCCAGGCTGTTCAGTCAAGTCTACTACAAATGGATTTCATGTATCTAAGAAGTGGCATCTCTTAAGGCCAGATCCTGTCATTTTTTTCCCCCGTATGTGGTGTAGAACTTAGTTTTGTCAACCAGTATTTAAAATGTGCTACGTATTATTTTGTCCAAAATACAGTTTTTTTCTCTGTTACTATTCAATCCTAGGTTTTTACAATCTATGATGAACTACATCCCTGCTAATTGGTTGATTTGGTCACCAGCTTAAGATTGCAATTGTGGACTGTGGATGTGTACGTCTGGGATAACTCTGACCTGGAGTGTTGTGGTCTGGAACAGTAGTATTTCTTGGTATCTCTCAGAAGATCTGCAATTTGCAGATATACTGAATGTAATTTTACCTGAGAATATCATAGTGGATTAATAGCTTTGCAAGCATAATGAACTAGCTGATGTCTTGGCCTTACAGAACATGGTGGAAAACCTTTACATGATTTGGTCCAATGATCTGTTTCTGAGTGATACACTGGCGTCTTTTACCCAAACCTCTTTATTTCATAACTTTAATATAAGGCTATTATTGTCTAAATCTGATGATATATACAGACTAAGTTTGTTAGATATTTTGTATGTTTCAAAATAGGAAATGAATATTTTTTAAGTAATGAAAAGCTAGGAGTGTTTATAATCCACCCCTTCTTCAGAGCTCTTCAGAGAAATGATTTGTCTTCTCTTTCTCCCGGGAAAGAGTCTTTTGTCTGCTTTTATCTAAGTAAGAGTTTCTGTTGTTGTCCTGGTTGTTGTTGCATTGTTTTTTTTAGCTTTTTTGGGGAGAAAAAAAAGTTCATTTTATTTTGCAGCTTGTGTGAGAGCACCAGTTGACTGAGCCAAGCCAGGTTAATTCAAGCATCTATAAATGCCACTTATTCAGTTCCTCATTGATGGTGTCAGGCAGACAGAACTGCCCCCAGGCCCATGCGAGGCTGTGAACCCTTTAAATGTGTTTTGGAAAATTCTGAACTGGTGAGTGAATTGTGGTTAAGCAAGAAAACACTTAAGCACTTGGACGATTCTCAGCAAAACATGCCTCTCATAAAAACAGGCGCACCCTTTGTACAGCTGGCATTTACCTCATAGCTGCTCAGTGTGCCACTGGCTACTGAACTGTTGCTTATGTGTCAATTTTGAACATCTTTAAATATATATTGTCTACAAAGAAATGGACACAATGATATGGATGAATGTATATAATAAGAAACACCATCCTGCACCATCCATGTTAAACCTGACTGCTCATTCTTCATAAATGTGGGTCTTCCAAAGGTATTTGCATTCTTCAAATATCTTACTAAGCTTCAAGTGGCAACAGCAAACAATGGTGATCATTAGCCGTATCATAAAGAGCATCGGCTAATGACCCAGTTAACTTTTCAACCTGGAGACAGGCGGCTTCTGATTGGCCAAGGAAGTCAAGCATGAAAGCTTGTGTCACCTCCATCAAACTGGGTTTTCAGAGCTATGGTGAACTGTGGCCCTTAAATGTTGTGACCAAGTCTATTTGTAGGCAGCACGCAGAGCTTTATGTTGCATGACGCACCGCAACACATTCAATCCAAGGGAAAACTGCAATAGTTCCATGTCTACAGTAATGAGTGATGGAAAGAAGATGTAATTTTAGCCCGTCTGACAGCTCAACGTTGGGCAGACCCCCAGCTTTTGAAATCCATCTCTTTCATCCATTACTGTACACCTCTTCAACTCTCCCTGCAGATGTCTGTAAACCTGGCTGGTGACAAAACTTTGCTATTGTCTCCTCCTCAGGTAGTGGCAGAGATGAATTGCCATGACAGCTTTAACCCTTTTTGCCAACTGCATTGGAAGCAAGCATAACCCACATACTTTCTATTGATGCATCCAAGAAAAATACTGTAACTTACCTTTTAGTGCACTTTGCGCACTGCAGATACAGTATATGACTCAGTGCTGACAGTATGTAGTGTTAACATCTTCCACGAACATTGCATTGGTACTTAAAGCTTTTAAGCCATTTATATATATATATATATATATATATATATATATATATATATATATGTGTGTGTGTGTGTGTGTGTGTGTGTATATATATATATATATATATATATATGAGAGCTCATTAAAGCTCTCATAAACACACACACAAACTTCACAAATGTGGCCTCTCTTAAACAGCAAATGAGAAAAAAAAAACAAAAAAACAACAAATATGCTAACAAACAATCAGAAATAGCTCCAGTCAACATCTGGCTGTCTTTGATACAAGTATTGAGTGCTTTAATAGCTCCACTGGCACCTCGAGTGTGTTTATGCACTCTAAGGAGACTTTTCCATCTGCTGCTGTCAAGGTGTCAAGAACCCTTTTGACAGCTCTAAAGTTCACACCATGTTCGTTTTGTCAAGTTCACCCCACCATGCTCCCATCCCCACCCCCTTGACATATGACAAGTGGCGGGAGCAAATATCAGCACCGAACCTCTGGGTCATAAAAAGCACGATTCATGGGAGGAAGTTCTTGAGGTAGCTAGGGGCAAGATGTGGATTTGTTCGCTGTCGAGGCACGAGTGCAGCACAGCAGTCAAGCTCTGACTCGATATGGTCTCGGAGCTGTACATCATTGCGGTGGTGCATTACTGCTGGTAAGCAGTTAAAAAGTCATCATGCCTCCGATTACGCACTTCACTTTTAAATAGATTTGACAATGGAAAAAATAAATGCAACATGAAAACTGGCCATAGCAATAGTGTAATATATACATAGTCGAAGAACACACGATAAACAGAAAGGAAAACACAATGCAGCAAAACATACTGATATGAGCAGTCATTTCTCCTCCTGGTCCCCAATCAGAAAGGTCCATTGATTCCCAGTGTGTTATAGAGGGCTCTGCAAGGACAGGACTGCATGTCACACGTGGCCCCCTATTTCTCACTGCACATCATAAATCTGATCTGGCCATAAAACTCCACTGAGACAAACATTTAGGGGTAAACACATTCATTTGCACACAGACTGGGTCGCCTTTTAAATCTTATCTTTATAGCGACTATAATTATTCCCTGTAATATTATAAAGCAATGAATATGAATTAAACACGGGCTCATTAAAGCTCAGATAAATATTTGTCATAGCCCTTCAATTAAAAACAAGGTGGCTGTACTATAGCCTCATATGTGAACAGGAATCCTTCATTCCATGCCCAGTGTATGTCACTGCTGTCTATCCTCATGGTAAGAGAGCGAGGGCTCACAGGTCTCACTCGACCGCTGCTGAACATGAGTGGTGAGTGGGGCCGACTAACCCTGATGGCTGCGGCTCACCATATTCTGTTTGATCTGGGTTCAGGCAGCAACAATTACTGTAAGGCAGGATGTTGCAGCATGTGTGTTGTGGGCTACATGGAACAAGTGTTGACACTAAAGGACATGGTGTCATAGTGAATCAGTGATGTTCTCACCAAATTTCCTTCCTGCTGGCACACCTGGGAGGTAGACTGCGGCCAGCTGAGTCTTTAAGGTCAAAGTTATCGTTTGAGTTTAGATTTTGGAAAATATTGATGGAAAAGTGATGTTTAAATTCCTAGAGTTAATGAGTCTGACACTGAAGGGCTGCTTTCACATTCATCCCAAGGAAGGAAATGTATTAAGTGTGCATGTACGAGTATGATGTTGAGACATAAATAGTTTGGAAGTCAGTTTTGGCACACCTTGCAACAAATGTGACGCAAAAACGTCCAATGCACATGTTCTGAGAACGGATGAAGCCCTTTTAAACTGTATTCCCATATAACTAAAAGTGAAAAAACACACGAGATACTATGTTTTAAGGCATGTTTTCATGTTTCTTAAATCATGTCTGGAGCGGATCTTTAATCAAGTATGTTAATTTAATTTTAACCCTGAAAACACCCAGAAATTGCTGTACCCATACAAAAAACTGAAAATAATATGAAAATCTGTATTCGTCGTAGGAAACCACTCAACTCATTGTGACATTATATTGCATGACTCCACTCTGTCATCTCCTATGTGAAGCACAGACCAGCGGTGAACTTATACATGGATTTATGTTGGTATAACCCATGTGTAACGAAGATAAGGATGAGGCTAGTGCAGCCAGCTATTATACTACGTTCAGTTTGAATTAAGAAACTGTTGGTGTGCACTTGCTTCTTGTCTTAAGAAGCTTTTTGAAAGATTAATTGCTTCAGACCAGACTCTTACAATGTAGGTCAGATATCAAGCTTTATTTTAGCGTGTTCATTATTTGCAGGAGGAGAGGAGAGAGGGAGCAGAGGAGAAGAGAGGAGAGGGGTGAGAAAGAGAGAGAAAGCTCTTTGAAAAGGAGCAAAGCGCCTCTGAACCTTCTGAGCTACAGTCATGCTGTCTCCGGGTGGAAGCTGAGTTCTTGATGAGCTAAAAACGATTTTTCAAAGTTTTCAGGGCATGAAGCCATCTTTAAAGCTGACAGGTCTTTGATCCTGTGGTTTGCCATGATTTGTTTCTGATTAATGTGGAATTTGGTCCTTCATTCATGTGGATACACTCCCCCCTACACACACATATACACACAAATATACACATGCACTGATCCTCGATCCTAATTCTGTCTCAACACAGTCACACAGCGCTGACAGACCAAACGAGAGAGACGCCGACACACAGCTGACTCCAAAAAAGCTGCATCCCAGTGCTGCGGGGGAACACAGCCTGTTTTCCTCTAGTTTTTAAGTCGCTGGGAGAACAAGGGAAGAAAAATGTCACCCCCGAAGGCAAAATGTAAGAGAGTAAAAAACATAGGGAAAGAATTTGCTAAATAGCAGATTAGTGACTACTACGCTGGAGAGTGGTTTTCACCAAGAATTTACTGCGGGGCATATAATACCTTGCAGTTCAAGTCAGGCCGCTGTAAACAGAGGATGTTCCAGGTAAAATAATAGAACGTTAACTTTCATTTCATTTTGCCAAGGGAAAATAAAAAATGTCAACACTTTTGTAAAGTCCTTCTGTCTCTTTAACCGCAGGAGACTGTTGAACTTAATGCCTTCTCTTTTACATGGAACATTTCAGCATTTCCAGTCCTGACCTGAGAGCGACATCCATGAGGAATGGAATACACCTCCTTTGTTATTCTAATGCATGATATTTTGCAGACTAAAGATGTTTTTAAAAAAATTTAAGTTATGTCATACAGCATTTTTTTTTATCAGAATAAAACTATTAGTCTTTGCTGGAACCCTCACCATTCAAAAAACACAGCTTTTACTCAGAGCATGTTTGAACTGAAAGACTTGAAATCTTTCATTCTGAGTAAACGTTTCCAGTATTCTTTCCATCCCTGTCCATTACTCTATCTATCCATTTTAAATGGTTTGCCTTAGTTACAACATCATTATCAATGATTCATTTCAATTTTATTTATATAGCACCAATTCATAATGTATGTCATCTCATAGCACTTAATTATGAGATGACTCAGTTTTCTAAATATGTTGAAGTTACTCAACCTTTTTGGGATACCTGACCTTATTTTAAGATCCCAGTAACCTTTTTATCATCCGAGGAGTCCCCAAAAGGTTTACAAAGAAGCAATGCTGTTTTTCTAAATTATATTTCTGCAGTTGCCTTTTTTCATTTTTCCTATTTTGTGTCCACAGCAATGTTGTCTTGAAACCATTGAAACCATTTCTGAGCAGCTTTAACTGCTCAGAAATGGCTTCAAGACAAACAAGGTGAATGTTCTACAGATCCCACAGTGACACCAAATACTCTCATCTGCTTCTTGGCATCCTCTCCAATGCAACAAACAGGAAAGGTGGCAGAGCACATCTTCGTTGCAGCACTCCTGAATGTGCTTGAAGCCAAGTCTGGTCTAAAAGACTTGAAGTAGCAAATTAGAGGATTTTATAATTAGACAACACAATCTACCATTAGAATTGTTAAATAAGACAAAATAGCCACATGCATTTCCCAAATACATAATACCATCATTACAATGATAAGGATTGTCTCACAGCAGAAATAATTGAATTAGTCGACCTTGTCTCTCCTAATATAAAACACGTCCCAGTCCTCTCAGCTATGGGTCACTGGTTGGTGGAAATGCTTTACCAGAGAGGAACTGTTTAACTATGTGAACCTAATAACTGGATGTAGCAAGGATAATGTCCATGCACTGCAAATGTGGGATGACATCAACTAGAAAGTGTGTGTGTGTGTGTGTGTTGAAGCAATGAGGGCATGAGTTGCGAAGCTGAGCAACCCACCCACATCATCGTCCTTTCCACTCCTTCCTCTCTGTGCGCTGTTGAAGGTTACAGCCGCAAGTCAGGAGAGCCGGAGACGAGCAGAGAGCAGGAATGAGCTGGTGGTCGCCTGCAAGTCTATATAAAAACGTCTCGGTGCTTGAAGTAAGAAAACGTCCTTGGCCTTGTGCTGAAAGGGTTTCAGTGAAATGTAATATTCCTCCAGCACATCTTAATACTCTCAGCTACTTTCATGTCTCAAGAAGGCATGCAACTTGTGACAGAGGGCCACATGTAGACGCTGCTAAAGTATAAATCAAAACAGACCTGATGATCTTGATTTTCAGTTCAAATGATAACCCCAAATTCCCTCTTTGATAAGTTTTAACCGTTTATAACTCACTCCTGCAGGTGAGAAGAGATTCTGGGGTCTGTGTACACAGGCTGTCGTACAAGACTGGGGGTATTTGATTGAAACAGCCCTTGATGGGTCTCCGGCCTCACCTTTTCAAACTCGCACAGCAACACTCAGCACCCTGAGCGCTGCCGCCGACGTCAGTGTAACACTCACTGCAAGAAGAGTTAAATATAAAGCAACATGTGACGGAAAACAACAGAACAAAGGCAATCTCTACCCCTATAGATGGGATGGATGGCCTAGATAGAGCCCTCTCTTATGGTAGAAGCTGAAATTAATTCCATACTGAGACAGCCTTCCTGTCCCAATTGACAGACATAGGTGGAAATAGAGGCTGAGAGAGTGGGAGCATTTTAATTGCACACAGTGTTACTCCAAAGACTTGTTAACGCGGTGAATGACAAACCTGCACAGCTCTCTAATGATATTGGGAGCTGGTCCAGTAGCACCCATGTTTGACATCATACACAGTTTCTTTAACAAAGCACTGTACTGCAGGGAAGGAAAAGAGAGAGGATCCGAGGAGGTTCTATAACAGTTCCTCCACATAACTTCAACCAGCTGGCGCACACCCACAGAATGGAAAAACTGGGCTTTGGGGTTCGGCCTGTTGTCTCACATTGTGACTTAATGAAAGTCATCAAAGGGAAAAGCAGCGGAGAGTAAGGTTTTGAATGAATTACAGGATAATTGCTGAGGCTTTTAGATGTGGTATGATGCAGCCCAGGCTTGCATATGGAGGGAAACAGGAAGAAGAGTGGGAGGATACGAGGGTAGATTGTTGGTAGATTGGCAGATCCCTGTTTGGGGGGGGAGAGAGCAGCGCTTCATACATTCTTTGGCAGCTCCACTGTTGGGCTAATTAATGTTTAGAGTTTGCAGATAAACCATCAGCATCTGCGTGTCTCTCGTATCATCTGATGCGTTCTGCTTGTTTGGCTGTTTCAAGGTGGAATAACGGCTCGTCTCAAAAGAGCAAATAAAGAGGCAGCAAAAAGAAATGAGTGCTTGTCATCTCGGTGACAATGAGTGACAGCGCTCCTCTGATACCATGGCAACACGAGGAATTCTACTCAATGGAGCCCATGACAAATCAGGACCTTGATGTTCACTGCTTTCCGAGTGAGGACGGCAGGGGGAGGGAGATCAAGGACGGCGCTCATTCAGATCAGGAATGGTTCGTGAGATTTATAGAAGAAGTGAAATTTGATCACGAAAGTGGGTTTCATCCTTATTGGGAATGAATAAAAAGCTCAGTATTATGAATCTCAGCAGAATGCATAGAGGTGAAGGAAGGTTGTTATAGAGGAGGATGTCAACAGGTGCTGCATATCACTTCTATAAACACTGCAATTTTCCATTTAATCTATATAATGCCTGATAAGGAGCGTGTTGAGTTTGCATCAGACAATAAACAACAATGCATTTACTTTGCCAAAGTTATAAAACTCAAATCTGATCCAGGGAGTTGGCTGATGCATCGATTTAGGAAAATGGATTCCAAACTCACAGTGCTTATAGCCTACATACCAAAAACAAGCTTGTGGCCTGTTGAAAATAGGCACCAAAAATACCCGGGGAGAGATAAGTGATTGCGTTAGCAAGGATGGGGAGAGATAAACAGAGTCTGGTGAAGGGACCGTCTTGGGAAATTCCCTGCTCCGCTCTGGCATTGCTTTAATTTCCGTTTAATCCCAGGAGCAGGAGTTTAACGAACCAATTAATTGCAAAATCAGATTAAATCCCTGAAAGCCTTGAAATTATCTCTGTGTGAACTGTTTCTCAGATGCTCAACGCCCACATATTATTGTCCCTCGTTAATTTTATTGTGAGATCTCAGTTAGAAGCCAATAAATCCTTGAAACATGAACTCCCACTACCCGCCATATGTATCCTTGCCCACAGTCATACATAAATATGCTCTACAGTATAAATGTATTGAATATAATGCGTCATGGGCTTGTCTCTGCTATTGCCAGAGGAAAGTCTGCTGTATTCAAAAACACTGCTTTAAAATATCATCTATGACAAATACTGTACAGATAAAGCAACTAGCCATGCACTGTGAGGCCAGACAGCACTATACCTTAGACTCCAGATTGTCAGCTCCTGATCATCCTTTCTGGAGGTTACAGACAGACGACAGACAGTCCAGTCAATAATCCCACTGAGGGTCTCGCCCGAATCTTGGATTATGAAGGTGACAAGGGTGCATTGAGAGTAGAGGGCTCTACACACCTCATTACAGAGAAAGCGGGATAAGACTGGAAAAGCACGGGCATGTCTGAGCTGGGTGGGGTCACAGGTGGCCGAGCCTAAGCAACTAATGCAGATTTTCTCTTACAGGTTCAGTGTGACTTAAAAGATGCTGCGTTGAGTTGTATAGGCTTTTGAATGTGCTTTGATAGGATGGTTCATTTTAGAAAATCTGCTACAGTAACACAAAATCCGTGCTGCAGTTGTGATCGGGGACTCAGTGAGCGGCTACGCTGAGTGATAAAGTCATTACAGTGGCATGCCGCTGGGATTTGGAGTGGTCTGGCCTAATGGAGTGTCCAAAGTGGTACCAGGCAGGCGGGCGACTGCAACAAATAGTGCTGGGAGACCACAGAATGAGCATTAACGATGGAACTGCCTGTATTGGTTAGAGGGCACTTCTGCCTTCATACCTTTCCTCCAGGGAATCTCTGGTTACAACAAGTGGATTTCACTGACAGTGATGCAACTTCCAGTCTTCACAACATCATAATGTTTGTTTGTCCTCTCAACAACATCCACTGATGAGAATTTTGCAGAGACATAGCAAAATATGATTGAACTTAACTACACGAGGTGATTGGCATTATGATAAAAGAAAAGGAGAGTAGACTGTAGTGTCATATGTGAAGTCTAATAATCTCACTGGATAAAGCCTTTTGAGAGCAGTGGTGAAATCATCAATATATGAGAAGAAAAGAACAAAAGGTTTGATTTTCTGGATGTTGCACCAGAAGAATCCAGAGTAAACAAAAATTCCACTGGGGACAAGATGAGAACACTTTCATGTGGCATTAAACCAGCAGTTTTAAAAAAAACAAAAAACACTGACAAGCACATGAAGTAAAGTGATGCTAATTCTTGAAGGCTAATTAGAGTCAAAGCAATTACTAAATGAAAAATGTGATTAAAAAGAGGTCTGAGGACTCCTTATACATCTGTTCCAGCCCTCGACGAGCCAGAAATAAGCCGCAGATCAAGAACACTGTGAACATGAGCAGCATGAAAACATGTAGAAGGGTTGATTGCATCCGCAGCTGTAATGTTAAAGGCCAAGGTTTTACGAAAACAAAAAAACGGCACTGATGTAGTTGTTCGAATTCATTTCAGCATTTAAAATCAGTACTAATGTGTCTACTTAAATCATTTGTTGCTTCTTCACTTTCACAGACATCGAACAAACAGCTCAAGCTTAATCAGCATATTATGGGTTCGGGTTGCTGTTTTACAATGTTTTCCATACAGTGAGTCCAAAACAGTGAAAATAAAACATCGGGTTAAATTGATTTTTATGTTATGTTGTTGGACCGCTCCATTTTAACAAATGAAATGAAGAATCCGCGGTGCTATTTTAAGAGCAACATGCTGAGAAATGTTTAGTTATGCCATGTGTTGTGACAGCTTGCTTTCAGAGGCAATAGAGCATTCACAAGTCTAGATCCTGCCACTGAGGAGCTCACGTACAGTAGCAACACATCTGAATCTGACAGCAGCGAATACAGTAATTAGATCTGACCTGACAAGCCCAAGGTGTGGGAGTGTTATGCACAAATCAGTAGTTTAGAGAAACATCTGCCTCATCTTCAAGTATAAATTCTCCCTTGTGTCTGACATTGCACAAATCAAGTCGGTTGCACACAGAGCTAGGAAGCCCTTTTTGGAAGAGGGATTAGATTTGGATTAGCTATGTCAGCACATATATGTCAACTCCAAGTCTACTGTCTCAGATTAATGCTTGCCCTTCCTATCGGATTAGGATTAGGGGTTTGGACAATGCACAATAAAGATTAAGGGCCAGAGAGGAAGGCAATTGTCTTCACCCGAGAACGATTAACTCCTTGTTCTTTTCATTCAGGTCCGGATGCTCTGTAGATTTCAGACATGTCACTTTTGATCATGTTTTCAGTGCTCAGAGATTCAGTATTTGTTGACATTCCTGCTCCACATCAGGTAGCACGATAATGACACAAACTGTTTTCGACCTTTAGATTTTGTCAAGATGTTGACGAAAAGATTTTTTAGGACATATCCAAAACTTAAAGTACAGGCTGATGGCTTGAAATAGGCTCTTGTTTGGTTGTCACATGCTGCTTAATTTTGTGCAAGGGCTCATTCATTCCATGTAAGACTGAGAAGGTCAGCAAACTAAATATAAAAAGCAAGAAAAGCTCATTCAAAGTTTCCCTGCAATGTGTATTAGGAAACTAATGTCACAACCTAAAAAAATCAGCTTTCAGTCCCTTAGGCTAGCTCATTCAATCAATTTATTTCAATTTTTAGACTGAAAATAGACTGAAAAACCAGACAACATGATAGAATTCCCCTGTTTTTTCATATTGGTTAGTTTAAAATGCTTTTTTTACCCTGATGTGTCTCTATATTGGTGGTCTCTTCATTGGTGGTTAGCACTGTCACCTCTCTTCAAACCAGCCTGGGCTGCTTCTGTGTGGGGTTTGCATTACATTCTGCCTCCCACAGTCCAAAGACATGCAGGTTTGCTTAATTGGCAGCCCCTAAATTTCCCAAAAGAGTGGATGTAAGTGTGAATCTGACTGGCAGCCTGTCCACGGTGTGACCTGCCTCCTCTCCAGTGTCAGCAAGGATAGACTTCAGCCTCTCCATGACCCTCTGAAGGATAAGCAGGTAGAGCTAATGGGTGGATATCTCTAAAGGCTGAGCCATGCACCACGCGCCTGATTTATTTTTGGTTTTAAAATCAACCTCGCACCTCTGCTCATGTCATCCCCCTCTTCGCTCTTTTCTCTCAGCTGTTGCATACTGTTGCAAATGTCACATAAAGGCTAATTGTGAATCCTAAAAGGACAGACTCGGCCCATAGCCAAGTCAAACGTAGAGCAAATGAATGATTTGTAATCACTTCTTCTGGCACGGACCAAACATGTTAGTCAATCCTTGCAAGACTGATAGGTTGGCACAATATGAAGACTTTTCATTAACATCCTAATGAAGCTACAGTTCCCTCTGCTGCCTCCATCCAAACTTCAAATTTCTGTACATCTGTTCTCTAAACCAAACAGTCTGGCTGTTGTGTGATGTTTTATTTTCTTTTACTTGTACCAGCGGCTCTGATTTTATTCCCCAGTGGTGGCTGCCAAGTGGATGTTAGAAGTCACTTAATTCTCAGGGCTGCCAGGTGTCTGTTTTGCTTGTCTTCCCAACCTTCAAACAACAGCAGCCTCCCTTACAACAGCCTGGAGGGATGTGTGCTAACAGCAATTCCCCAGCTGGGAGCCTAGCAATTACAGCACCCCTCCTCTATCCGTTTAATTGCAAAGGGAGCTTCTTCCTGGGTGATCAGACTCCTGCCTGCCACCAGGGAGACTGGCTTCATCACCTTTGTCAGCCTCAGGTAAACGAGGGTGTTTTGCCAGAGAGTTAAATAAAGGTTGTTTGTTAATAGAGCGAGGTGATTCATATCTCTCCCGAACCATAACCTTTGCTCTGCGGTTAGCTGCACTGCATGATGGATGGGGCAGGCTGCTTGAGGCAAGTTCACAGACAAGCTGTGGTGCATCCATAAAATATGACAGCGCATATTGACAGAGGATATTCAATGCTTCTTGTGTGAGAAGAAATATGTGCAATGGTGATTGTGTAATTCTGAATATTGTATGATCAGCAGTAACATCAGCTCTGCAAACATATTTTGTGGAGCGTGGACTGTTACGTCTCACACAGGAACATTAAAGTGTTTTTCATAATATGTCACTTCTTCTCTCCAGATGAGAAGCCCGACACTTTGTTATGTGTGTTGTGGGGGTCATGGCAACAGAACCCTCGATGCTTGCAGTGGGAAGCTGAAACAGCTAAAAGTAGTTAACAGTGCTGTGCTAATTAGCCCGTTAACGCAATAATGTGCAAGATGCCGAATTAGACACAGCAGTGCACCTTAGTCTGCAGGGACCCAGGATAATACACAGGTAACGTGGGGGAAGTGCCATTAGTAACACAAGTACAACGTGTTTTTTTTTTCATAACAAGTAAATCCAAACATGACAGACAATGCATAATTTAATTTTGGTAAAACAGATTTATTTCTTACTTCATAAAAATGACATGGCTGCACCTTTTTAAAGAACATCTCAGTTATAAACCTGCTTCATTTCTGTGTTTGTAAAGCAAAAGCATACAACCAAAATAGTGCCTCTACCACAACGGTGGTTGTAGTTCATCATCATGGAATGAATGTTGACAAATGAATTTTTATACAGGCTGAATAAAACTCAACCATAAATGAAACTTAAATGAGGTTTTTTTTTTTTTGAGAGGTTAGGTTGGTTTTAATTCTCTCCGGGCGTTATCTTTTCACACTAGCAGCTGATGCACCGTGGGAAAGGGCATAATTAACGCGTCTGGCATCACCTGCAGTGGAATAGCCGAACAGAGTGATCAATGGGAGCAATTTCGGCACAGATCAATAAATGTGACTGAGTTATATGACTTCTTGTTTTGTGTTTAGGCATTATAAAGCTCGAGCAGCAGCAAAAACACCCCCCAAAAAAATATTGTGACCGGGCCTTCTATTGGATCCTCATCAACATTCCTTTGTGGAAACGATATAAATAGTGGCTCAGTCCGAACACTGCAGGGGAAATTTATGTTCCTTTATTAACTTGAATTTGGCTCAGGGGTCAACCATAAACTTACTACCATTAATGGATCAGCGTTTTATTGAGATTCTCGAGAGATCCAGGCAGTGCCATCACTCAGGTCTAATTGACATGATGAGGAGCTATTACTGTATTGATCTACCTGGCGAGTCGCACTGGATCAGCTGAGGCCTGTATCGACCTGGCTAAGTGGATCCACGGACCTCTGAGGGTCAGGCAAATGTTAAGGGGATATTACCAGTTGTTTGTTGAGTTGGATCTCAATCAGCTTTAAGGTGAAGCCAAAAAATCCTTTCCCGACCCTGCTCAGAATACCTGTAAAAACACTGTGCTTTTAGAAGACTGTTTATTTATGTCATGAGAATTAAAACCATGAATAAACCTTGTTAGGCAGCTAAGTGAGTTAATATCATAACAATAAATTATCATAAAATAGACTTCTGAGCTTTTTATACACCACCAAATACTGTACATACACGGTATTACAATATCTTCAGAATGATAAAATTATAAAAACACAGACAAGGGACCAGCATGAGTCTGTCATCATTTCCCTCTTAGTCCCAGCCAAAGTCATGACCAATCATGTGGTAAAACTTGGTATTAAAGGGTTTATAAAAGTCCCTTAGCCTCTGCACCACCTCCGGGTCGATATTAGGATGGGTCCTGCCTTTGGTTTTACCCAAGCAGTGTGGCTTGCTGTTTCCCTCAGGTCTCTTAAGGCAAGGGAAACCTTTTGCTGGGTTAAAGTGGAAATGCCTCTCTGTTACCACCCTCCGGAGTCCAAGAAAGTCCTGGACGTGAGCCATCTCACCTGCAGGGTCGGTAATGAGACGCTCTCCACTAACAAACAGCAGCTGCTCCATGGGGAAGTACTGGAGCCAACGCTCAAGGTGCTTGGCATACATGCCAATTTGAACGGCGCTCCATGTGGTGTCAATCAGGCCTGCTGACATGTTCTTAAAGGTCAGGCTCTCGAAAGAGGGGATGTCCGGCTTCTTAGAGCGTGTTTGAGTGTAGTCTGAGATGGCTCGCGTGACGGGATCCCGGACGACCACAATCAGCTTTGTGTCTTTCGACATGGTGTATATCCGAGCAGGGACCTCCTTGGTGACATAGTAGCTGGGGGTCTTCTCCATGGTCAACTGGCCCTCTGATGACTTTGGCATTAATTCCCTGCGAAGGACACAAGCACAATGATTTACATTTGTACTGTAGACGGCAAAACTCTGTACCACTGTGTGTTATTTTTCCTTGTAATAGCGGCACTTTTTTGAAGCCGACAATTTACAAAAGTAAAGGAAGATAAGATTAACACTGACACAGTCTTTCCGTGGCAGGTTTAAAAACACTGTCAGACAGGAGCAAGTCAATCATCATCAAGAAGACAATTGTAGACATCATGAGCCGCATTAGCTGAGCCTGTGAATCTACCTAAAGTGACAGGGACTGCTAGGTAGAGCAGGAGTCCTATCAATCATCCGCGAATGCATGTGAACACAATACACAGTTCATGACATGTTCTAAGTACAAACCCTAAAGGGAGACAGTCATCGCTCATTGCTGCATTTAATCTATCTTAAGACCTCAATCCTCTTTCAAACGCACATTGAAATATGCCTCACTTTCATTACAGAAGCACAAATGATGGTTTAGCGATGAAAGGGAAAGAATAATGTCTTTTTAATGTCATGCACCTTTCTCCTCGTATTTGTCAGTCATTCTGTGCAAAAAATGCAAAGACTTGGTGAAGCTTACATTCCGTCAGAAATGAAAACGCAGAAAAATGCTTGGGAGCTATCTATTCCCATAACTGCATATTCTTCCTGACCCTGCATGGCTCTGGTTGATCATAATATAGCCTGTTAACTGCAGCCCTGACTGGATAATGGCTAAAGTGAGCCAAGAGGGATTAGGACTAAGCCAAACATGCTGGAGCATTAGAGTCTGGTTGACTGCCTTCTTGTTAGCTAACTGGGTGGCTGGCTTGTGTCTGGAGAGGGGGGGCGGGGGAGATACGATGAGAGTCAATGATAAGTATTTAATCCAAGAAGAAACACTGAAGACAAACCAGTTGCACTTGGTGGGCATGATAATACATACAGCTGAGTAGAGCTAAGAGGTGCTCATTTAAGTCTGTTCCTCATCCCCCTCCAACAATGTAGGAATGTACAATTTAATCCACAACATATTGCGAGAGTTGATGCAACAAGGTCGCAAAACTTAATCATTTTTATCCTCACAATGAGAACATTTGTCACATTCTACTGTATTTGCATTCAATCTCAATCGCTCCTGTTAAATAAAATAATTCAGTAGCTGTGAGCACTTCTTGAGAACAGACACCACTACATGACTGATATGTTTTGTGGCCTCACATGGCAGTAGAAAATGAAATTCACACACCCTTGTTTTTAATTCATTACCTACATTAACATTTCCATCCCCGCGGCCCTTCAACAGACTATGAAACCTCATGCTGATTTGACAAATGCCTTGAATCAAGCAGCATGCAGATATGTCTTTTTCCGCTTCATGTAAGAAGAAAATAAAAGTCCCTGCGTAATGTCGATTGTGTTGACAAGTGTCAGCTCCCGACATACCTCAAGTGGGTTTATTCAAAATGTAAATCTTCAATTATTACAGTTTTTGGCAATATTTTCCGGGTTGGATAGCGAGTGGTTGATCTAAATCAAACAACGAGAAAGCAGAGGAGCCATGTCATTAAAGTGATTACCATAATTTCCAACCATCTGTTGGTATGCACACTAGGAGCTTAGATATCCTTCTCCAAACCAAGCAGCTTTCATCTTAGAAAATTTATATGGCAGAAACAAGCAAAAAATGATCTCGACGAGCACTGGGGGAAGAGAGGAGCTTCAGTTATTGTGCAGGCATTACCTATACCTTATTAGCGCCATGCAAACACACATGCAGTTTCATCACCTAGAGTCACCTGCTCTTTCTTCCTTTCTATGGAGGCCTTACATCTTACACATTTATTGCACTTTTCGCTTCCCAAGAGCCTTAGCCGCCATTGTTTGTGGTTGAAAAACCACAAACCTAATCAAGGTAATAGGTATAAGCGATGTAAACAACTCTATCAGAACCCCCACTGCAATTATCTGCTACATCTCTAGGATGCACACAAGTAGAGCACTGTAGGCCTTTCTTGGGGCCCTCAAGGGACATGAAAAACTTACTACCAATCAAACTTTCCACTTAGTCTATGAGGAAAACAATCTGCGTGAGGAGTACATACATTATTCATTTTTAGCACAGATAGAGCACGGGAGAACATCTCTGTCTGAGCAAGGAGGGAGAGAGTTGCCTTAGGGGGGCAGATGTAGCAAGCTTTCACAATTTGTTCTGCTTAATAAACAATGTCGCCTGGAACCAATAGGTTTCAGTGCATCCTCATCTATCAATCAGCCATGCAAAGGCATTGGCTTCAAGACAATAAAAAAGTCCATTGTCTCAAGCTGAGCCACAGTGTCCTGACTTTTACCCCCTTCATGAATTTTGTATGTTTCTATTTGACTTCATAAAGTCTAATATACACTGCTTTACCCTGAAACTGTGACAACCAAGTGTTATTAAATTGCACTTTCAAATTCAGAAAGTAGGGAGTGTATGCTCTGAAGAGTTCCTACCTATAATTGGTGCGCTAAAAATAAATCTATACTGATGCTTACACATAAACATCTTCTGCCCTCTAACCTAAATTCACCATAGAAAAGCAGGAATAGGGGGGAAATAAACAGGGGGGAGGGGGGCAGAGAAGGGAGACATTGCAGAGAGTGAGATAAAGCGAGAGAGGAAGGAGCAAAGTAGGGATCATATGGAATCAGGTGCACTGTTAGAGGATGGATAGGTTGACCCCCCCGACTCTGAACTCTAAGTCGTCAGCTGGCACTTCCGTTGCCATATGTCTGCATTCTCCTGCCCCATTAGCACAAGATAAATCACGCCTAGCACAAACCTACAGACAGATATTAATCCATGAACGGAGCGGAGTGTTGTGTAATTTGCCTGTGTTTTGTCTGCCGGGCAGTCAGGTGTGTCCATTAAACCGACTGCAGAGTTTGAAAGCTGCTGCATGCCTTGTTTACATTCATTGCTATCAGGGAGCAGGTTCAAAGGTAGGAATTTATGATGTCGCTGCTTCATGCTCAGCTGCTGCATGATGCCCCCCCAGTAATGAGTTCACCAAAGTAAGGAACAAGTGCGATGCAGCAAACTCCTGCAAGATTTTTTTTATTTTTTGTATCCTGCAGTATTCTGCTTGACTGACTCTAATTGGCATCTATATTTCAGCTTTCCAGGCCTCTGTGACAAGGTACAGCTCCAGAAAAAAACCTCTCACCCGCAATATCTAATGTCATGATGAGTCCTAATCTTACCCCCCCGAAGCTCTAAAAAAGGGGTTATGGGAATCTTCCTCCACTCAAAGACAAGATGAGAGGTGGTGGTATGCAGCCACTTGGAATAATCAGACCAATTTGCTGTGAGATGAGATCCAGGCAGGAATCAAAAAGGGAAGCATCTTCAGGGAAGGTGTCCTTTGGCCGTTGCAGCCAATCTTATCAAGCATGAGAAAGTTGTCGTCATCGCACTGTTCACAAATGACCTTTCTTGTATGACGCTGAACCGCATCCTCTCTCAACTGCATTACTGAACAACAACGATAGCGCAGAGAATGGCTGTTTCCCATCCTCCATTATTACTGTCAGTGCGCAGAACTCAAGGCCACCTGGCAGTCTGGTGGAAACAGGCCCATGCTGAAGATTGGAGGAGGAGGAGAAGCAGGAGGAACAGTGTGGCTTCCCTCACACAGCTGTCAGCCTCACATTAACACATAACTGTTCTGACAGTCAGCTGTTTATAGACCCAGCAGGCACTTTTAATCAGAGTGTTTTGGCACTCCTCGCGGATGTCGTAAAAATTGCTATTGTTATCAGCTCATATGACTGCGTGGGTTACCAGCCTTCACATCAGGAGTCAACAATGTGATCCAAGAAAATCAAGTGAGTTTCAGTGGAAATACAGCTCAGAGGGACTTCATTAGAGGTGTGACACTTGCTTTACAGATTAAGTAAATAATTTTAGTCATTTGTATGAACCAGAACATGTTACACGGACCAAGAGATAGCATGGCATCTTCAGACTAAATGCTGATAAGTCTTGATTGGTTATTATCAGTAAGATCTAAAATGCCACTGGATGCAACTGGATAGAGCTACAGTACAAGCAATAAGAGAGAGCTCTGATTGGTCAGATGCATTCTGCTCAAGCAAATGAAACATGAGCTCTGAGTATTGCTTGGTTCCTGGACTAGCATGACGATATAAAAAGCAAGCCAAAAGTAAACTATTAGCATTGTACATCTTAAACAGAATCTGTCACACATCTAATCAGGCATAACATTATAAGCACCTGCCTAATATTGTGTTGGTCCCCCTTATGTGCTCAAAAATGCTCTGAACCATTGAACATGGGCAAGAGGACCTCTCAGGGTGTCTATGGGGTCTGGCACGAGGACATTAGCACTGGATCCTTTGGGTACTCTGACTTGTGCAGTGGGGCCTCCGTCAATCAAACTTGTTCCACTGCATCCTGTTGATGCTTGATCAGAATGGGGTGTAGGAAGTTTGGAGGTCAAATCAACATGTTGGGCCACTGTCATGTTCCTCAACATGTTCCTGACTGTTTGATGTGTTTTTCCATGTGGTGGGGTGCATTTTCCTGCAGGGGTAGGCCAGTGACATTTAGGATTTCCATTTTTATTAGGGAGTGTGCATGTTCTGGTACAATGTTTATTTGGGTGTCAGAGTCTCATCAACACGGATGTTAAAATCCAAGTTTTTCCAGCAGAACACCATAGTACCAATATGATCAATGTCATTCACTTCACCTGTCAGATGTCAGAATGTTATGGCTGATTGGTGTATATGTGTATATCGGAAATCTGCATTGTTGGTGATGGTGGATTACAAGTTTGAAAATAAAAAAAAACAAGATCCTCGCTCCTTATTTCTGCACGTGACTAGGTGCTTTATAGAAAATTAGCCCCTATCATAACCAACCGACCCCAACTATAATTAAGCATAAAGAAAATTCTAAATGGATATATCAAAGTTTCAAAAAACCAAAAAACTCAAGGAGATCAGTCAGCAGCAAAGCAGCTACTGTACCAGTGATAATAAATACTTGCTCGGACAAAGCCAACAACACGATCTACTATAATCAAGCTTCAGTACAGTTTCTTGGAAAGAAGTTGTGGAGGAATTCTGCACAAACAAAGGAGCAGAAGCTGCCCTCAGGGAAAACAATCCAGCACAAACAAGGAACACAAGTTGTCTATAGCTTGTTGTAACAAGTGCTTTTACATTGCAAATGTTGGTATTTTTGCTATAATCTCATACTAATCACGGCAACAAAGCCAAGATAATATATTGGCAGAGAGAAAAAAACATGATCAACACAGCCAAGTGTAATCTGTCAGACAAATCTTTAAAAATGTGTTCACTATGAAAAATAACACTAAAAAATGATGGAATTGTCCGAACAAAGCATTTTAATGGATACTGGTTGGTTTTGGAACATTAAAAAACAATTTGTACTCGACTGTAAGTTAGAAAAGTCCATGTTTCTTTAATACCGGGTTTATTTGAAACCTTTTCTCTTCAGTGCATAACGGCATTATATATTCTTTCTAAATATCCACAGGTATGATGTTGGAGTTTCCATTCAGGGAAATAAGAAATCCGTTCTGTGCATGCAGTGTACATTTCTGAATTATGTAGCAGTTGAAACAATTAGGTAAGTCCCCACAGATGCGTGCTGGTCTGAGAGGATCAGTAAAAGCAAACAAGACTTCAAAGAAGCAAAGATGGTTGAGGCAGATTGTTTTTTTTTCTTCTAAAGTTGCTCTGACTTTCTGTCAGGGAGCCTCTGCTGCAGTGAGAAAGACAGGGGCAGGAAACAACAAATTCTCTCTGAAGATACTACAAAAGGGAGAGATGAGGAAGTCAACAACTCAAGGGGATATAATGGAGAGAACTTGTTTTGTTTCAGTTTCCAAAGTGCTGTAATAAGTGCTGCGGTTTGACAAATTGCCTCAAGCAAAAGCCCAGGGGGTTGTTGCAGCAAATTAAATCTCCAAACTCTAGAATAGGGAGGGGAGGTGCTCATTACAACAACTGACAATCTACAGGACTTATTCTACGAAAGCTATTCAAAACTGAATCTATCACAAGACAAAATCTGGTTTGCTTTGAGTAGAACATGAAGTGTTATTTTTTTTAAGTGCAACGTTTCATGGTTCGTGGAAAAAAAGTTACGTTTGAAACAACAGCTAGCATGTGTGAACTTCTTCTTTGAAGCATCTCATTACCAACGCGCTCTTCCCCTTCTTTTCCTGTCAGTGTGCTGACACGTTACTTTCAGATGGGAGATACCTTTATTGAAAGCTCGCTCTCTTACACCAATTCTCCTGTGTCCTTGCAGCTGAAAGTGTCGAGTAAGCAAGAAGCCACCGGTGGACTCGATTGAACCGACTCTTGGGAAACGGAACTTTTCACACAGAGATCTCTGAAAGTCAACTTTTAGGCTAAAAAGCTTAAGCATAGTGTTTGAGTCTTTTCTTGGGCAGGTTCCAATGAATGCTCTTTCTGATGAACTCCTGCTGGGCTTCGTCAAAGGGCACTTTCACCCTTCTGAGCACATTTGCATACAAAGTGAAGGCAGAGAAAACATGTTTCACACTAATTGTCTGTTCTTTTATTGTCAGGGTTAATGCAGTCCTCAGGGGTTCTTCAGCATCCCCTTTCATTGAGCTCCATAGCGCAACAGTAAGAAAAGACTCACTTTAAATTTACTGCCCTCTATCTGCCACTGGCCTGCAATAAGCTCCCCTGGGGCACTGAGGAGGATTAGACTGTCTTCTCTGACACCCTCAGTGAGTTAGTGAGAAAGCTCCTCATTGTTCCATATATGGAAGCTCAAGAAGAAAAACATGATTACAGCAATTAAGTCACATCTACTGTATAGAACCCAGAAGACCTTGATTTGAGAGTGCCTTCAGCAGATGAGTAGTTAACCTGTCAGAAGAAGACATATAGGAGGAAGTTAGAATTATGCTGTTACTGAAGAAAGGAGGGGCCGAGGAGGAAGCCGTTCCCACGGCTTTTGGGAGTTGCCTCCTGTGCTCTGTTCGAGTAAGCGTGCACAATTGTCTGTCTACTTCTCTTTTTCTGCCCGTGGGTGAAAACATGCTATATTGTGGTTGGTGTCCTGCTGTGTGAGGGCCTCTCCTCTATGTGGGGCTCCAGAGGGATGGACGCAGCAGACCTCCAGCAGGATGGACACACCAATCACAGCAGATAAATGATGTGGCCTCAGCTCAAAGCCACCACGGGAGCTGATAAGCCCACCCAGCACACTGCCCCTCTCCCCCGAGCTACTGCTCACCATTAGTCTGCGAGCAATGAAGTGAAACATATGGGGAAACAAATCACCGGACACCTCTGCCTGTTTTTAAGCTCACCTCTGATCAAAGAGGACATGGAATTGCACGATGAAAGGTTTTAAAAGGGCTCCAAATGTCTAATTTATTAATACACAGTGCTGTGGGTAAAAAAAAAAAAAAAAAAAAGATTCATCCAACAACGTGTGCTCCACCTTAAAGCCAGCCAGGGGCTTTCTGAGCATCGCTAAATGATCATTAAGGGCTGACTTGATGTCATGTTGTTCTGCCGCATGGGGTCAGTTTGCGGCACGGTCATCTCTCTGTGACAACTTGAGCCAAGTTGTTTTAATTAGTCAGATCACCTCTCCGGGAGAAGAAGTCTTCATTATGCAGCATGAGTCTTCAAGATCAAACGGTTTCCCACATTCACTAGCTGTGTGTTTCATGTGTACCTGCCAAGACGAACAAGAAGCTGGAGTGTCTCAATTATATACAAATCCTTCTCTCGCTATTACTTACATAACATTCAGTTGCATTCATATTTAACGATGAGGTCTCCGTGTTTTGAGGCATAATTCATTCTTTACATGCACTTCCTACTTGTGCATCATTTGTGGATTGTGAAAATAAGCACTTAGCACAATGATTAAAAAGTCTTCAAGCATAGGATGATTTAAATTTGTTCTTGATGCTTAGCCTATAGAGATGGACAAAAGGTCTTCTTCACAGACTGATCATCCAAAAATGTCCTAAACCTGTCCGGAAACTCTTAAAGGAGCTTAAGCAAGAAGTCCTTTGAACAATGCTTCGCTTCCCCTATTGTAGCTTTATGGAGCCAGCTTTGAAACAGCGTCTAGAGCCTTTGACATTGCCTGTTAATCCCTCAGCTCAGTCAAATGGACACCTGAAGCAGCAGTATCTCTTATTATCTCTTATTAGCAATGCGGTTGCTCTGATGTAAGGCAGCAACCATTTCTAGGAACATTCTGGGGTAAACAAAATGTCAATACTTTCCGAGAATATATCGTATCTGTGATTTATTTCCACTAAGAGTAGCAAGTTGCGCAATTGTGCAGGTGAGTCAAGAGCGTACATGCTGAAAAGTTACCATGACGCAGTTTACCGTAAAAAATGTTATGCAACGCAACTGCTGCCACGGAATCAATACCATTGCAACATGCCTGGTGCCCTCTCACCACAGAGAGGAACAGAAAGTCGAGATCCAAGGACGGATGTAGAAACATTCCTGGCACTCCTGGTGAAGGTCACGTAAACAAGTGCAAAATCAATTGTGCTTTGTAAACGAACATGGCTGGCGAGAGTTGCCTCAAACGTCTATGCAAACTGAAAATTTTAGTCCTTATTGAGATTTTGATACATGTATGACAACTATGACTTGGGCTACAGTGGACGTTTGATTCCAGCTGCAGTTGGTAAAACTGCAAGGTGTGCTGTCTTTCTGTTCAAATGGCATGGCCCTGCTTTTCATAATTGTTATGTCAACAGTTTATAAAATATTCTAGATAATACCATCACCTGAGGTCACACGTATCATCTTATCAGCAGTGTTTTATTGTATGGCTTAACCAAAGAGTGAATTTCAGTTTCGTTTTTCTCAGCAACATTATAATTTAATACATTGTACTATGACCTCAGGCCTGAATCATAGATTTATTAAAGTAATGACTGAAGTGATTAAAGTCTATGAATCTAAGGTCACATTCCTTTAATAAACTTAAAAATAAATCAATATAAAGTCACGCCACACATCAAAATTCACCACAAAATCTCAACATGCCATTTATCTTAGTTATGTTTTAATCCTAAAAAGTGAAAATCTCACAGGAGGATGTTATCTGCTCTTAACAGCAAAAGTAACTTCCTTAAGTTGTGCTGCATATAATCAGTATGTTATTTTCTCACCTGCTTTTATCACTCCTCACACTGAAATATCACTTGATTATCACAGCTCATGATCGCAGCATAAGATAGGGTGTTGTTCAGCAAAAAGGTTAATGAGGATAGACCTAAAGGGTAGGTAAGTCTTTATTTAAAATGTAGATGTTGGCTTTTATGGTCACAACTAGATGTTATACAGCAGCTTAGACTAATTTAATGTTTTTTTCCTCTTATTATAATTTGTCACTGTTTCACTGCACTAAAACACCAAGTCAGATTCCTTGTTTGTGAAAACCTACTTGGCAATAAAACTTTCTGATTCTGATTCTATCTGGGTATCCCAGGAGATTTTGCGTTTTTTGGATGGTTAATCTTAACCACAACGATGCTCTTGCCAAAGGCACTGTGTGCGTAAAAGCCAAAATGCGTAAAAACAGGAAAATGGAGCAGTTTTTCGTAGACTTTGTGTGTGTGTGTCTCTTTTTCACGTCTTTTAACATCATGTTATGAGTGGGATGTACCTGTACCAGTCCAGTCCCTTGTCGTAGTTGCGGTCGAAGAAGTGCGGCTCAGCTCCCACCGCTCTGATGTCTGGATGCAGGCGCAGAAACTCCAGCAGCGCCCGGGTCCCTCCTTTCTTCACCCCGATGATGATCGCTTGAGGCAACTTTTTACTTTCCGACTCATTGAGGAAACCTGACATGGCATTATCATCCAGCGCCTTCGCCTCGCCTCTAATTTCATCCCACTCGTCTCCTCTGCTGTCCAACTCGTTTTCGTTATTCAGCAAGTCCCTGGACGCCCCTAAGGAGGACTCCTGATTGTCAACTTCTGCATCGTTTTCGTGTCTGTTCACAGCGCCGTACGTCAGGTTTGGCATAGTCGAGCAGTAGCCAACACAGCAATATATCATATACACCCAAAGGGACAGCATAATGCAGAATACAAAGAGTTTGTTTTTCACGTGGGATGATGGCACAACATGTAGACTGTGTAGAATCGGACTATATTCCATAGGACCGCCGTGGAAAAGTTATATTCCAGTTAACAGGCATATTGGAACAGCTGCCTCACTCCTGTGCCATTGCGCAAATCCCGGAGAGTCCGTGCGTAATTTCCCAAGACGCAAATCATAGGAAAAATGGAAAGTGAAATAGAAATGACATAGCCTACGTTCACCTCCTGCTTCAATTATTCCCGAATAACTGAATATATGTTTTAAATTAGAACAGATACAAAAAAATCTGGAGGATAAAAAAGGCTATTAAAATATCACCAGTTGAGCGGTACGCGCGTCAGCGACGGAGTTTGTCTCCCATCACTGGCTCTCGTGTGTGGGCGCTCACTCAGGAGCACAAGTTATTTTCAACAGGCAACAGCGTGAAGTTCCACCAATAAGAGAAACTCACTTCCGCTACAACCTGTCAAAGTAAACCGGTTGTTGAGCATTGTTGTTGAGTGGTAAAATTAAACATCCTGTTCAAACCCTTATAAAATGAATTAATCACACATAGTAGACATTATGTTTACATTTTATAGCATTTTTGTTTTCTAGTTTTTCCTTCGTGCTTCATATATATTTGTTAACATAATGAGATTGATGTACTTGTAGATTTTAGAGTACATCATGATATTTCAGCAATTATATGTATCATGATCCAAATTAACAAAAAAAAAAACATGGTTAATTGACAATATATTGAGCAACATATGTTAACTGACCTAACGTTCACTGTCTGCACTGAGGGTTTGAAGAGTACAGTAGTTTACATGCTCTTTATGTCCTGTGCATATCACAGTATTGACAATAAAAAGACATTAACTTTTTACTTTGACTAAACATAGTAATTACAGTCAAACCTATACACATTTTTAATACATATTTGTCCCTGTTGGAATTTTATACAAAACGCTAAACAGGATTTTCCCCAACTTTACAAAAACAACAAAAACAAAAAAAAAATGACATTACTTTTATTTTGAAGGTTCTAATTCTGATTTGGTTCTATCCTACCTTCTCTGCCTTGACGTAGAGTCTCTGAATGATTGCCAGAGGAGGTGAACGATCCCTGCAACATGAACAGACTTCAGCCTCTAACGCCAAACGCTGGATAGCTTTACCTGTCAAAAGTGAAAAAATGTGGCTTGTTTTTCTTTCCTATTATGATGGAATGAAAAAGGGAAGAAAAGACATTGTTTCTGACCACAGTGCAGATGTTTGAAATTTAAGCACCTGAAAAAAACAGAATCATTCAACCAGTATCTTTTTAATTTGGTCTGATTCTCAGTTTATTCAGATTAAGTCGATTCTCATTTAAATCCCCATTTAGTTCCTCTGTGTTTTAAAATATGTGTGAAATGATTTCGTCTTAATAGGAGGCTATATTCTTATTTTCTGAATTTTGGCCGGAATGTGGAGTACAAACTCTGTCTTTAAAACAAATAGATAAACAGAGAATAGAGCTCTCTCTCCAAGCAACTGTAGGAAGTGTTAGATATCGTAAAGGAATTTAGTCACATCAACTCACTTTTTCTAGTTTTCTTAATGAACTATAAAAGTTTTGCCCATTTGTAGTTAATTGACCTTAAAATGTGTAATTTTCTTTTAATGTTCAGAAAACGTTAGAGCTTAAACTCATTAAATTGACTTCATAGAAACATAACCAGCACATGAGCTGATTTCCCAGGATTCATTTTTGGAGAGTTAAAACTCCCCGGAAACTCATTTTTTGTTTGTTTGTTTGTTTGTTTTCTTTATAGTGTAGAGAAAACAGACATGATGAAAACTTGCTATGTGTCTTTATTATGTGTTAGATAAAGTTAGGGTTGTTTCTTTTCCTAATCAAAACAAGTATGTTACTAGTTGACTGAACTTAATATTTGAAGCTTATTGATCTTGTTTTCTCACATTCTCTTGATTTAACTCAGCTAGTATTACACTTTCACAACTTATAAAATGATTTTGGACTAATTAACTCACATTTTTCAGGTAGCTGGGGAACTTAGACGCCTAAGATGAATGACCTTGAACTGATTTGCAGTGTAAAATCAGCGCGACTGTGCCACACAAATGATGGGAAAACAGATTTTTAAATAACTTCTGATAACACATTATAGCACATTTGTTTCTGTGAAGACGGATCTATCAAGACATGAGGTTACTGCAAATGGATAACCTCTTGATACCAGCAGGCAGTCAAGTGACACGCTGAAAAATATGTGTCACAGATCAGATGTTTGTTAACAACCTCACACTTGTGGGATAAATGGTTGTGTAATTGACATCAGTGATTCCTAATTGCACTTGTTATTTCAAAAAGAAAAAAAAAACAACACGTAAGCAAATGTTATCAGAGTATTTGAAGGATCATTAAAGACAATAATTCACTCTGCATGGGTGTGGTGATGCAGCTGCAGTAATGATGAGGATGTGTGAATATGAATTTTGAAATTGAAATGCCACCAAAAGTTTGGTGTGTGTGTGTTTGAGTTAGCACTTCCTTTTGACGCAGGGTCAAAGGCCTTCGGTCCCACTGCACCCCTGAGCAAGCAGAGGATTAGCAGGATTACCCCAGAGCTGCCATGTCAGTCAGAGTTTCACCAGAGACAACCCTGCCCCCTTCATCTAAGCCCCTTATCTCATCTCTCAGACGCTGCTATATATGATATATGTGTGTGGTGTGTGTGTGTGCGTTTTCTAATCCTAACAGTTGCATTTTCACAGAGCATGAGCACAAGATAACCTGGTTAGGAAAATGTGTGCACCAAGGGGTTTGGCTAGCCCTACAACAGTGATGGTTTGCCCTTTCCGCTCAGTGTACAGATCATGTTTGTCTTTGCTCTGTGGACTTGAAACTCTCTGAATGGAAGTTGAATTGTTGAGTTTAGGCATTGAAGTATTATCTGTACAGCTGAGTCCAAACATCTTTTTCATGTGTCTTTTTCATGAATATACAGATATTTACAGGTGATATGTCTGACAGACTCATGATATGAGAAAACTATGTAACTGTGATGAAATTATCACACATCTGTTTTGAAAAAGTTGCAGTGTGTTCCTCTAACTTCTCCTTTTCATGACAGAGTATGAGTCGGAGCGCAAAGTTCTTCTGACGAATTCAGTCGAATGTGTTTACATTTTTGCCCAATGTAAATACAGTGGAACGCCCTTCTGGAGCGCAGCCAGATGAGCAAGTAAAAACAAGTGCTGTGATGTAATGCATCCTTAACGTATTAAATGATATTATGTCTGAAAGTGTTGCAACTTTTACCCGCCAGTGGGTTTAAAAGGTGTGTTGTCTTTAATAAATGACCAAAATTACACCATTTATCAGAGAAAGCAACTGTAAAAACAAAAAAGGCTTGTTGGATTTTCAAATTACTAGTGGAACTAGTCATGCAGGACTTCTGATCCATCTAGAAAATAAACCAAATATAAGCTTTAAACTGTGACATTTTATCCAAATAACTTTATTTACATGTCTCATTTAAAAGTTTTGCCAAAATAAACCTTGTGCAACAGATCCTGTAATAAAAAAAAAGTAATAAGAAGTAGCTGCAAACACCAGTCATGACCAATACTCTTTTTAGATGAACTCCAGACTGCGTACAATTTAGAGAGATTATGAGGGAAATGAAACATACTTGATCAATAAAATACCTGCAGCAAGGCACAAAAACAGTATACAGTGGAACATGTTTATGGAAGATACATTTAGCATGGTAATATATCTTTCCAGAGTTAATGGTTAGAGCCATGATTGGGCTGTTTCTATAGAGGTGCAGGATTTCATATTGCAGAGTAAAAAACCTCCAAAACTGCAGGGGTTTAGAGAGTTAAATTTAAGTCTACATTATTAGAAAAGTCCAAAAGTTCTCATCCTCTGTGGTGCCATCACTAGTGTATGAGATACTTAGCTTTTACATTTTTGTTTTCTCAAATTAGTCTTCAGACATATCAACAGTTTAGCCCAGTGAATAGCAGCTGTAAAATATCACATCTCAGATCTAAATCTGGACAGTCAGCTTTCTCCATAAATGGCTGCCAGCTCTGGAATAAAATCCTTCACAATAAAGTTAAGGACTGGCTAAAAACTAACAGGAGCTGCAGCCATGTTTTTCTTTTTTTTCCTGCATCACAGTTATGTATTTTATTGCACTTCCACGTCTGTAATCTATTGTGGTTTTATGAGACTGGAAGCTGTGTGCTTTTATTGTACCGTGCGTGTAAAAGCCCAACGAGACAAGAGTTGAAAATCAGCAGTACTGTAGCTATAAACCCTCCGTGCAACACACCAGTTTCACGCACTGTATTGGAACTAGGCTGAACTGCAATTGTCCTTAGCAAATAAAAAAATAAACTGAACAAGTGGCTTCTTCGCACATCTAGAATTTTGACAGCTTAAAGCGCGCGCACAGTAATATTATCATCCCACTGGAGTCACATTTCTGCCCACCTGACGAATGAATCAACTCCAATATTCGCTGACTAATTAGCACATGGGGCAAGTATGGTCGAGTGGGCTATGCATTTTTTTCCTGAAACAACAAATTAGTATAATAAATGTATCAAGACATATAGTGTATCCTATTTAAAACTCAAAAGTACTACCAATTTTAATATGCAGCATGTTAATATTTCAATTTCAGGTGGTAAGGCAGGTTGTCCACTGATCACAAGGTTGGCGGTTCGATCCCCGGTCCCCCAACATGTTGAAGTGTCCTTAGGCAAGACGTTAAACCTGAAGTTGATTCCAATGGCAGGCAGACGCCTTGCATGGAAGCTCTGTCGCCATTGGTGTGTGAATGTGTGTGTGAATGGGTGAATGCAAAACACATTGTAAAGCACATTGTCTTTGAGTACCACTAAGGTAAAAAGGCGCTATATAAGTGCAGACCGTTCACCCTTTACCATTGTCAAATCATTAGTAATAATTGACTGAAGAAACTGTGGAAGCAAATTATGTTGGTAATGTGACGGATGATTTTTGTGTTAATTTATGACTGACATGCTACACCATAACCGACAAAGGGGAATTAGGAGCTATAGTTTTTTTTTCTTTTTCTGTAGCTTCTCTTTTGTCTGCATGGAGGGGACTGACAGACTTCAAAGTAGAGAACAATCATGGAAGGATGAAACTTAGAACAAAAGACACCTGAGGGAGTATACACAATGGCACACAGACACACGGGGCGCACAAGCGAGTGTTTCTGCTAATTCATTCCATCTGTAATGCTTCATGGAGACAACATACAGTCACACACTCGCTCTGTGTCATCACACGGGGAGACATAAACCGGACACACTAAAAGGAGTGCTTGACTTGTTCCACACATCCTCGGTGCAATTACGCCAACTGAACCATGTTAACAGGCTGCTCTTGTGCAGCCTAAACAGATGACATAAACAGCAGCCGGCTCATACATAAAAGCCAGAATAAAGTCTTGCATCAGGATCGTGTTCATGGAGTGTGTTGTCTGCTGCGCTGTGTATCTCTAATATAAACAACCTCATCTAACCTTTGTGTATTTTGGTTGCCAGTTTGCCATTATGGTGCCATTTTCTACTTCAGTGAATTTTTTTTTTAAATAGTTGGAATAGTTTAACATCCTGAGTGTTCACATTACAGAAAAGGCTATTGCTGCTTAATTGCCTGGAGAAAAAAGAAGCCTTAAGCTGTGTCTTTGTAACTTATAAAGGCGTTATAGCTTTAATGGTGCCATGCTTGCTTATCACCATGTCCTGTCAACGCGTTTTCAAAACTCACTTTTCAGCGTTCATGCAGTTGTGTGAATAAATAAGCAAGCAGGTGCAAATGTAAGCCATCTGTGCTCTTTCGTGTGTGCATACTTCAAATGTATGGTGGTGTTCATACAGTCAAAAGGCACACAAATAAGCACAAACACACGTTGGAGCGACCAGAGGTCAGAGATCCAGAGCCAATTAGAGGGTAAAGTGGAAGGAAGGATGAGCTCATCCCAGAAAAGAACAAACAAATGCAAACAACAGTAGGAACGAGCGAGGTCTTACGCACGCCAAGCCTTCAATCTAATGACGGGGTTATTAGGTGAGCTGAGAGGCAGATCAAGACGCTGCTCTGACTCCATTAGTCCTCCTTCAAGGTCTTCAACTCCAGCTAAGGCCATTTAACATGTCTATAAATTCTCTGGAGCTGTGCTGGAAACCATCTTATCTTCTCTTTAAGGAACAGCCGTAGCCTGAGCGGATTTCCTCGCTTGATCCTGCGGAGAAGGTCTTATCCCTCGCCGATGTCCTCCTGGACATTGAGGCAGCCCTGTGGCAGGTTGGCAAGCTCAAGCAGGCTTAGATTTTCTGGTTCTGACAAGCCGTGCACAGGCTGAAAGACCACAAATCCCTTTATGCCATTAGCTCTTTTATTACAGGTGAGCGTGGCTGTGATACATAAAGGGAAATAAAGAAACAGTGACATTCACACTTTCATACTTTTTGAATGAGTAACTGTGAAACTAGAGTTACACCTGGATACAATTCATTTACTCAGTATTTGTCTTCTTCAATGAGTGAAAGCACACGAAACCCATGCAGCTGTATTACTGTGTGCCTCTGACACGGCCTATTTGGTTTGTTTTTCTTTTACCACATAAGGAAGTTTCTTGTATGCATTTTGCACAGATCACTATCTTTTGCTGGACTTGATCCCAGTAGAGTATTCACTCAAAAAACACACATCAGCAAGCTCTGACAAAGAAAATGTATTTAAGATGTTTTAGCAGTTGCTTCACAGGTACTGAGACAGTTTGTTTGTTCATGCTATTCTATGTGTTATTTGGGTCTTTTTCGCAACATCCAGATGGTTCACAAGTTGTTTTTTTTTATCAAGGTTGCACTATCTCCTATACCACTCTGTCACCTAATTTTCAGGTCTATTTTAATTTTGCTCAGGTACTTCTATATTCACAGAAACATACAGCTTATACAGACTTGCGAGTTAAGTAAGTCAAATAATTAAACATTTAGTAAACTGTATCCATCTACAAGCCTGTTCGCTCGTGTCATGGTGGGACATTTCAGGCAATTTTAAATTTTATGCTGGTCTTCTACCATTACATGTTTTTGTCCATTTTGTTTTGTAGCATAAAAAGTAGTAATCATTTATTACTGCTGGTAATAAATGCTGGAATATGAATATAATGTGTTTTAATGTATGAAGATACCAGGTGCCATCTAGTGAATGAAGTGCATGTTAAGGCTGCCACTTGACATGAATTTGTGTTCAACCAACCAAACAAAAACATTGAGTTAAAGGGATTAGCTTGTCATCAACAAACAAAGGTTTTGTTAACTGATGATTTTATTACGGACACCGATGGAGTCGGCCGTGGGGAGGACGGTCACGGCCGTCCGTCTGTCTGTCTGTGTACATGTATGTGGGTGGGTGGCTATTTCCGCACCATAACTCGAGAACAAATAGAGATACGATAATCAAACTCGGCACAGATGTTGATCTTGACCTACCCTGGTCACTCATTATTTTGGGGTCAAAAGGTCAAAGGTCAAGGTTGCAGGGCTCCTTAATGCAAAACCCCCTTATAATCTACTATAAAAGCTTGCAATGATGAACTTTGGTATATCTAAGGGTAGGACTACCACATTGCACCTCTTGGCCTTAAACTTGACCTTTGACCTTGAACTTACTGCAATCTGTCTGTCTGTCCGTATGTATGTGGGGGTGTGGGTGTGTATGTCCGCACCATAACTCGAGACCAAATGCAGATAGGATAATGAAACTCGACACAGATGTTGATCTTGACCTACCCTGGTCACCCATTAATTTTGGGGTCAAAGGTCAAGGTCGAAGGACTACCTGCCATGTTTAGGAAGGCATCCGGCGTGGGTCTGCATCTCTCTTGAGTGCATTCTAGTTCAAATCTAAATTTGTTCAGGCATGTTAGGATAATAGAAAGGGAAAATCCTGAAGTCAAAGTGCAAAAAATCAAAGTTAGCAGGCAAATTTCTCTAAGTTACCTCGACTATATTTCGGTTTTAAATCAATTAAGGCAGAGATTTGAGTTTATGTTACCTATAATATTAGGATGATGCGACTACCAACATTTTTATGTCAAGACAACCCATTAAAATAATGTATGCAACTTTTCATATTGTATTTCTGTAGATAATTTTTATTATTATTGCTGAACAGAAAGTAGGAAAAGGAAAGCATTAAGGCAGAGGTCGAAATATAACCCTTGCCTCAAGATAAAAAAAGAAACAAAACAAAACAATAGGTTTCTCTTTTTAACCAATTGTCCAATTCCTCTGTGTCAATACAAATATATACAAACAAACCTAGTACTAATATATAGTCAAGAAATAGCTACCAATCTGTTTGAACCTTGTTACTTTCCTTGACATCTCATATTTGATCATTTTCATTCAAAAAATTATTGAAAAGTACAACTTAAAAGTTTTATCTAAATCAGTAATTTTTTATCAATTTTTAAAAAAAATCTTGCACCCATGTATTTATTTAAGCGGTAAGAGTATTTCCCTTGAAATGCTTTTTCAAGTGTATGACTTCTATTTAAGGTGTCCCCTAAAAGATGATACCATAATTGGTGTCAAGGTAGCTCATACTTGTAGAAGTGTATAATTAATGGAAAACTAACTTGGAATGGGTATCTGTGAAGTTTGAATATAATGGAACTTTCGGTGAAGTTTGCTTTTGTCAGGGTATCTGACTTGCAGACCCTTAAAGGAACAGCAAGTCTAATATGTGACAAACCGTAGAGCCAAGGTAATTTGAAATTGATGTGGCACGATTCAGTGTATTTATTCTGACCTCCACCACTGCTGTGTAATAGCATGCACAGATGAAAACTTCAAAAGACAACCTCACCTCGCCATGTGACCATTTCCAAAAACAGATCCTACCAGCCGAAGAGCCCAATTGTCTGGTAGTTCTTCAAAAGGTTGCGGTGAACAAACTCTGGCAATGGCAGCAACTAGATACCCTCAAGTCGAAAGCCTTGCAGGCTGGGTGTCCCTTAGGGGATATATCCTGGATGAAAATGTAGCCCATTATTCGAGCTGAGAACAGGTGCTTTCAACAAAGAACCCTGCATCATTATGGTCCTGTGGGAAATGAGGGAAAATATCAAGGTCTAGGAATTTACGATGTGGCCTTTTGAAAGCAAAGCAGATCGGATGCCAGGTTTGTGAGTCAAAGTCATGAAGCCAGTTGCAGAATAAAGATGTAAAAACAAGGATGGCCTCTTAACCAGCAGGTTTATTGGACATGCACATGAAAATTGGGAGTTTTCTAAAAACTTATTTTGATTCTGTCATGTATGATGAACTGTATCCATTACTGTAATTATTACATATCTTAAGATGACACATAAACACATAAAACATGTACAATTATTTTACCTCCTACAAACGATAGATAGATAAATAATACTCGATTAGCACAAATGGAATTTCCAAGAAATTATACTGTCAGCATGATTTCATAAACCACTTACTTCAAATTTTGCGATTTAATTGTTGGATCTTTATTCTCAGCCAGTGTTTATTTTTCAATAGAGAAACATTGCATGTCAGTAAGACTCTGAGGTAACAGGAAAGCAGAGCGGTGGCCAACAAAAATTTCTCACTGCAGCTGGGTGGAGGTCCTCTAAAGACGCATTACACTCCACGTTTCCACCACTTTTATTTCAGCATTCCTGGCATGCTTCGTCTCTCACTCCTCCTTCATCTGCATTATTTCTCCGGATTAGAAGCACATATATGTTTCCTACTCAGATATCTCTCGATCAAACCCAGAAGACCAGGACAGAGACCAAAGTTTCCTCATGCAGGGTAACCGACGCAGCTTCTTGCCAGCCAGCACCTCTTGGCATCGACCAAGCCCTGCTCTCCAACTCCCTGCTCGCCTCAGCCTTCATCGAGGTCCTTGGCTCCTGTCAGGCCAGAGCAGGGTCCCTTTGATCTGGGGCCGAAATGACAAGGCTTTGTGATCCCAGCGCCCCAGGCCTACTCTGTCACCACAGGCACAATATGACAAGGTCACTCATGGGAGGGCCGAGGGAGCATGAGCATGATCTCCAGGTCACCTGTATGACTGGGTGAAGTTTTTGTAGGACTGTAAAATACATTTTGAGGCAATCAAATGTGTATTCATGAACATTTTATACTTTCTTATTGTAGCCACAATGGCAAGCAAAACATTACAAGAATTACCACTAAAGGGTATAAGTATGAAAAACCAAGGGCTGTCAAAATACTGCCTAATATTTAACAAAAGTGCATGCTTTGATTTGAATAGTCGATCCGTCTGTATAGCTGCACTAAAGTTGAGTAATTCCGTCTGAACAGCAAATGATCCCTGTTGTTTTAGGGTTGCAAAGCTCATAATTCTGAAGTTTAGTGCGCTCGCAATCACTGCCCTGATTGAGTGAGTAACGAAGTCAAGACGTTTCCAGGCAAGCCACTTAAATAAATCAGAAATAGCTCGAGCACACATGTTATTTATCTCTCAGCTGCGCTCATTAGAAATGTACAAAGTCAGTTTCAGTCTTCCAGTCGGATTTTCACTCAGTCACGCAGTTGCCATATCTGTTGATTGTATTCTCCGTGGAGAGCCAGCTGAAATGAAGTAAAGCCGGTCTGTGGTCAAATAGTCAAACCCCTGAGGAAGAGACAAGGCAAACATGATAAGAGGCTGTCTGTAAAATTACAGACTGCATGCAGCCCTTAATGGAGTTCAGCTCGGGGTTGAAAGGAACAAGGTCAGTCTGTCACCTAAGCTCTTACACTGATGTTTCCTGCATTCCTGAACAGCAGTATCAACAGGAAAAAAGGCTGATTATTACATTAGGTCTAACCTTTTAAAAACAAATCCTGAGAGGACAAGCACGCAAACCCGACTTTATTGGACTATATGTCCACAAAAACAGTTGTTTTAAGGATAATATACGGATCCTACATTAGCAAAGCATGGAGAAGGTGCATGAAGCCAGTACAAACACTGTATTGATAATCATGAACTCTTTCTGCGGGGCTAACCACGCTCATTAGCATTGGATAAACACAGTGCTGCACTGCAAACCTGTGCAGCGTATGCATATTTCATAGGGTTTTGACAGTCCATTGAGAACTCAACCTCTTCCAGATTTACTGTACATACTATAATGCTAAGGGTGGGCAAACACCATAAACCACACAAACCACCTTTGTTATACATACTTTCTATAGGTCTTGATCATGATTTGCCAAATATACACTACAAAGGTCTTTAGTCAAGGAGCTCTGTTAGCATTGGATTTATGGTCAAATTAGTTTTTTTTCTCCAAATTTTCAGGTTAGAACACAATCTAGGAGGTCCTGCGCTTTCAGTTTTCAAGCTTTCTGCAAGAATATGGTATTTATATGTACATTTTTCTTTTCCCATGGTTTATGAGCAATCACCTTTAATATCCTGACTGTAAATCTCTCCATCACTAGTGGCTGCCCGCCCAGGGAGGAGTTGGCTTGTCCCTCAGGTTGCTCGCCTCGCATCATAAATCCTGAACCATCTGAGCTCAATCTGTCTCTCGGATCCATGAAATGCCAAGGCTGCCTCAAGGCCTTGGTTTCTGAGTGTTGGTCTCGTCTCAAATGTCCCGAATGTGTGTGGGTGTGCATGTGTGATGGAGCTACTGGGATGCATTTCTACACAAGTGATGTTCCATCTACACCTGCGACAACATCCTGCTGCAGAGCTAACAGCAACAACGTGGCTCATAAATATATCAATAAATGTTACTAAAGGAAAATGCTGAGATTCGGTCACTTTTTCAGAACAGCGATAGTTAATGTGACAGTGATTTGTTGACATCTGAACTAGTAACAAACATTGTTCCACCAGTGGGTTGGTAATAGCAAACTTATGCTCTCCATCCATGCCTTGTTCAAACACTGAAAACAAAAGTTAAAAAAATACAGTTTTAAATTCTAGCACAGATCCCCAAGCTTCCAAAGATCCTTTTTATGTCATTTTGAAAGTGCGAAATTTATTCAAAATGATGCACAAGGCATCTAGAAATTTTTCCATTTGATGACATGTTCACAAAAGACACAGAATCTTGGGACTGAAACTGAAAAGACAGTAAGTGCATTCCTGACAGAGAAAGTGGGGCTCAAGTGCAAAAAATATAAATCAGTGGGAAAAATGTGGCACTCCATAAAAAGCTGAGACTGTCAGTCAGAGAAGAATGAAACGACATTAAAGCTTCCAAAAGGGGGGAAGTTTACATTGAGGCGTTAATCTTTGCATTGCGTTTCTCAATGCTGACCTGTAATTTGCCATTTTGAGTGGTGTCATCTCAAAATACGAGCATCACACAGATACAGCAATACAATAAAACCCAATGACAAGCATCGGATTATTCATGAGTAGCGCTTCAGCTCGGCTTGAAAATGATTCCTTTCCAAAGTTAAGTGGGTTAAAAAAGTTCCACATATTGATCCCCTAAACAGAAAAAAAGTTATCTTTTCTCAAAGGCATCTGCTCCATATTCAGACTCTCTTTCAAGCAAAACCCAGCATTTATTTGGTGTTCTTGCATGTATATACATGCACTGTCTCCAAACACGTTCACAATACACTGCAGCTGGAGATCGCCACACCCCGGCACTCAGTTATTGAGTTCTTTAAAAACATAAAAAGGTGACAAAGGTTAGCATGCCAGGAACATAATGTTAATGCAAGGCTTAACACGCCAATGAGTTTTGCCACAGGCGGATACCCGTCACTCTTAAGAACTACTTACCGTTAAATGATAAAGGATGATAAAACCGTAATGAGGACCCTTTACGTAATGTGCAGTAGCTGAAACCGGTGCTTGGATCATGAAACTCTTATTATGACAAGTTCAACAGGAATACATGCTGAAGGTTAAAAGGTGAACTCCACTTCACAGGGAAGAATGGCTTAGTTCAGATCAGCATAAAAAAATTTTCAAGTTATTTCTATGCTGTTAGCACCTTGACAGTTTCTATTACATCATCAGATTACTGTTGGTGTTCCATATTTTCCTTCCATTCTCTCTTTGTGTTCAGGGCTCAGACTGATTTCTATGCATGTGATTGGAATTTCTCTGACAAAGATCTGAAGAATGAGTGTGTGTAACTTCACCTGAGTGTTGTTTCCATGTCATATTAAGGGTAATGCTTGTTTTCGTCCCTTTTTCGTAGCTCTAAGGTACAATTATCAACTATTGCAGTTTAGTTGCGTCCTCCAGGATCTGTGTGATGTGCTTGTGAAAGATAACACCCTGACAGCTGATCTGACAGCAACATCCTCTCCGTTTTGTGTCCACACCTTGCCGTATAAATAGCATCAATAAGATTTCCTGCTAAAGAGCTACAGTCACTGCCATCCTCTGCCACATCCAGAACAAAAAGTATTTAAATCAGACTTCCACATACACTAGTGGTGTGTCCAGCACAGTGTCAGCATTTAGGACACAGCTTGTGTCTCTCAGCTCTGGGACTCCTCACCAGCAGACCTGCATTTAGAGTGTCTAAAGAGGTGTTTGTGATAACCATCATTTTCTGCCATTTGATGCATGTTAAAACAGCCCCCATAAGTTTAGACCTGTAATACCTTCCCCCCCACCACCCAGATGTCGCAGCGTTTTCATTAGGCCTGGCGCTGGGCTTGCTGAGGCTCATTATGTCCCAAGATAACACTTAAAAGAAACACCACAAAGTCTGGCCTCAGCGTTCTGGCTCACCTGAAAGGCTGGTGCTAATGCCTATGGTGAACTTCGTCTTTCCACACCCAGTCTTTGAGAGACGAGGACTACATTAACTACAAAGAAAGGCATACCTATCTGCTTTTTGTGAGCTGTTTGACTCAAATCCTACCACCAGTCATCAACAGGATTTTATTTGACATGGTATTATCAAATAAGTGAATTTGCCTCCATTTAAAACAGGACTGAGCGAAGGCCATGTTTTCTGATTGACTTGCACACACTTCCTTGATGAATATGCCACACTTTTCTTTTAATGACAGACCAAAGCCTTGTAGCAACCCACCCTTCACACCTCGACTGATTGATCTGAGTAATATGATGCTGCGTGTCTGAAGATAAAACACAAGCACGATGCGTTGGACGATCCCACCAATCTTCTCTCAGCTTTTAACCTGAGCTCACAACGTGCTATTAGATCCTTCCTAAAAAAAAACCCTACCTTTGTTTGTTTTGAGCAAAGCAGACACACACACACAGACAGACACACACACACAGACACACACACTAGCATTTCATTTCCAGCAAGACCTAACCCATCCAAAGACTGCCCACAAAGGTCTTGTTGCTGCAACGCCACGCCTCAGTGCAGGGACCACGGGCCGTCCGTCTGACCAGGTCACTGTTAAAGTGCAGCCTCACATATCAGTCGCAGCAATGGGTCATCAGGTGGAGAGGTTATGACCTGACAGGAGGCTCCAGTAGGCAAACTGGGAGCCAATTAGTCCCCAGCTGCCCAGCAGAGGAGCATTAGAGTTAGGAGAGGAACACTCAGTCATCCTACTCAGTGACAGGAACAGCAGGGGAGCACGTGAAGAATTGTTGTTCTTTTATTTATTTATTTTTTGTTGTGCCCAGATGAGATAGATGCTGCAAACAGATTATAAACCTGAGAGTCTTTTTTTAATGATATCCAAGTGTCGAAATTCACCCCATTGTTACACCCCAATTACCCCTTCTTGCTTCTGTACACAAGGGCATCCTGTTCATTGTGCAGGGATTACCGGTGAATGAGTTTCTGAAACAGGCCAGCGGATGTGAAGACTCACCAATGCTGATTTACAAGTGTCCAGAGACACTCTGAAGCAGTAAGTTTTGGGGGGTTGGGTTTGGAGTCGAGAAGACACCCCTGGAGATGCTTTTCAGAAATTTTCCCTGGTTAGGAGGGGGGCAGTGTGGGTGTCTGGACTGGTCAGTTCATCTGAGTGGGGACTAATGAAAACAAATGATCTGACAAGGTCAAAAGGTCGAGATCAAGGCTGAGGGTTCCCTCCCCCACCCCTCTCAATTTTCAATGTGGGAGATTAATGAGGGCAGAAAACAGCCATTTCTCTGTATCGCTTACTCCCCGAGGCCTCTGAACCTTGTGGCAGTGGTGTGCAGACCCACCTGTTGGCCCATTAATGCCTTGTGACGCTGAGCCAGAGGGCATCACTCCTGATGTGGGGGTGTAACTACTTTGTCCTGTTCACAGGGGCACATTGTGTTACCATAGCTCCTCCCAAACGCTTCCTGTAACATCCTGAGTCCAACTTGGCAACACAGATAAAGTTAAAATCGCTATTTTTATTAGTATTTCACCCACACAAGGTTATGCAAAGTACATTCAGGTATTTAAAAAGTAGAGCAATCATACATCTCTTAAGGTGATTTAGAAAATTCTGTGACCTTAGCCATGTGACTAATGCATTCATTTTACAGTTGCTGAATATACTTGATGAACTCGGATGAACTTACACCAAGACATGCCCGGCTAGTCCTGACATTTTAAATGGCATTGCATTTGTTATTCAAACGTATTACGTGGGAACAGATATCCTGAGTTAACAGCCAACTTCATGGTGTTGAAATTACTGCTTCAGACTACGGCGCTGAAGAGCTCAAGTGCTTCATAAGACAAGAGTGCTCCCTTCTGGACACTTAACAAAAAGCATCACAGAATTCAAGAATAAGTCACAGCAAATTAAGTGCTCACTGTCACTTTTAAAGTCCCCCTACATTCATTGATTAAACCCATGAAAACTCACATTTGGAAGTTTTTTTTTCCATGAAAATAATCCCTTCTTGCCTTAAAATGGCTTAGATGTTACTCTACACTGTTACTTCATTTTGAAGTTGTGAATCGATGAAGTCCCCAATTTATCTACACCTTCTCTGTGCTTACTGCAGCTTGAGCCCTAGAGCTGCTGGATTATTTTACATGTTCAAACTATAAAATAAAGAAGAACAATGACATGGGAAGCTCCATCCTGCAAGTAGACAGCATTAGTTCCTTAGGTTTGTTACATATGACCCCATGGAAACTGTGTTTTCGAGACACACTTCTTGATACACTGTACTTTCAAAGCAGAAATGCTCAGTCATGGCCTTAATAGTTTACTTTGCTCATAATCAACCTTCCAGAATTTAAAAAAAGCACACCATATGGACGTGCTAACAAGCTAGCAAAAAAACAACTTGATTTTCACCTGAGGAGGTGTTTATCTTTCAGAGAGATAAAAAAAAATAATAAAGGCCAAAAAAAGGTATTTTCAATCATGCACAAAAAGCATTAAATTAAGGAAAATGTAGACTATTTCTAATTATTATTATTCCATTATGACGTGTAGAACTTTAACCAAAGTGCAGTAGCTTATATTTAATTTGTTCATTAACTTTTTTTCTTCTTTTAATTAAGACTTCCCAGTTCAGTGTACATTTTAGTTGCACTGGCATATTGAAGACACTAGATGGGGATGTTAGCCAGGCTGAGTTACAGCAGTGAAGGTTTTTGTGGACCACCACTTTTTTCATGGGGCAATTTACCCCCTTATTTTAGGAGGGTACAATATGATATAATAACACATTATCCAGTACTATTCTTTTTGTACATGTGTATATACAGTATATGTATAGGTCTATATAAGGTATGTGCTTTTAAGATAAGATAAGATAAGATAAGATAAGATATTATTAATCCCACAGTGGGGCAATTTGCATTGTTCCAGCAGCAAAGATAGTGCAAACATTTAGGAGAAGTGATACAATAAACAAATAAGTAAGTAAACCAAACCATACATAAGTACTAATTGTAGAAAAAACATTATTGCACATGTTAGTGGTATTGCACAGATTTTTTTAATGAATGGACCTATTGACATAAGTATTAATATTGCACAGATTATTATCTATATTGCACAGGTATTATAGAAGTAGAAAAGTACCTGTGTAGAGTACGTTGTAGTCTTCTTATTTTTATAATAATACAACTCATCAACAAGTCTTAATAAATTATGCTTGTGGGCAGCCGCAAAAAAAAAGAAAAAAAAATCAATAATACAGAACCGTTTCATGAATCCTTGTTCTGTAGGAACTGCCTGGATTCTTGAATCAGCCTTTTTAATTTGAACCTACTACATTTCCCACACTGCATTGCTGCGCAGCCGCTACTTGTCACTGCTGTCGCTCTCTGCCTGTGAGTGCCCGCGGTGAATTGGTCCAGCATCCCTGCGCAGGCAATGGGGCAAATATAGATGTAAAAAAAATAATAATAATAACAAAAAACAAAAACAAAAAAAACAAGATCTACATCATTTGAAAATATGTAACCGCGGAATAAGTTCGTCGGCAGCTTTTGCAATGAGGGAAGGAGAATATGGCAGATTGGATTTTGCGTTGCCCCTCTGTGGAGGACGGAGCGATACACTGAGAGAAATAATGCGGAATATTTCCCCCCCATAGGTGTTCATACCGGATAATACAAGATGAAGAAGCAATTCAATCGGATGCGACAGCTCGCCAACCAAACGGTGGGAAGGTAAGCGAACCCCTTTCAGTGCGCTATTCTCGCCGGGGCCAAGTCAAAGGGAGGGAAAGAGAAACCCCTTCAGAATGGCCCCAATAGGATGTGAGTCACATCCATGCAAATATGGTTAATTTTATTTGTTATTAGGATCATTAGAGGGGGTCCAAGAATGATCGGTGCAACCGTGGCAACACAGAGGAGCAGAAGAACACCCCATGTTCCTATGCGTAATAGCCTTTGGAATAAGCTACCGCATAGGCAGCGTGTAGGCGCATTGCCCCAGCAGCCACAACCTGCCCACGGAAATTCATTAAATATAGACAATCGCAGGGGCAGAGGCAATCACGCACAAAGACCCCGTATTTAAATATGACAAGGTATCAGCTCTGGAGTGTGATTTTAAAAAAAAATCATGTCGTGATTAAATTTACCTCCTGTCACCAAACCTGTCAATAGGTGAACGTGATGCAGACGGATGCGGTGTGGGCTGCGACGTGCGGGGAAAAAATAGAAAAGAAAAAGGCGCAATGTTTTCATTACGCAGTAACATCAGCTGTGAGGAGGGAAGCACCTCTTAGGCGTGGGTTATCGAGTCCATTAGTTGCAATCATCTGGTTTTAATGTAAAATGCGCTTTTTATTGGAATGATCGATTTTTACGCATTTAAAGAGACGCCTCTATCATTCCACTGTACTTCCTAAAAAAATAAAAACCTCACTAAATGAGAAGCTTGCTGTGGAAGGATTCTCCGTCCCTCTCCTCGTGTCATGCACTTACCCGCATCTGGGTGGGTTCTGAAATCTCTTCCCATCTCCAGGAATGGATTGCTTTGTGACCTTTTACATAGGTCCAATGGGCTTATCAGTCTTCCCCCACCCTCTGTGTTCAGGGGAGAGCAGCTTGTCAAGCAGCGCTGGGCCAGAAGGTGTTCCTCTGCTCAGCACCGGGGGGATTAGGACCAGGAGGCGTGGGTCATAGGCTGTGAAGAGCTGTGTGAGAGGCATGCATCAGAGGCAGGATGGGGACACACCTTGCAGGCTCTGTTTTGTGCCATCTTTTACCCCTTTTTTTGGTTCAGGCTTGCCTTTTTTCTAGCTGCAGTCTTTTTAGAATCATTTTCTGTGTGACTCATTAGAGAGTGCAGTGTGTGGGTGTGATTCGGGATATGTGTGTGGGCAGTTGGGTTGCAGGCCTTCATGGAGCCGGAGAAGATATGACAGTTCTACGTTGCACCCATCCATTCTTTAGCTGCAGCCACTTTATTTTATGGAGGTTGTGCGCTGAGCTCAAATTCCAGCTGATACTGGGCAAGAGGCGGGGTACAGCCTCACACCTATGAACAATTTAGAATTACCTTCATGCGTTTCACATGCAGTCTCCAGACAGAAAGGGCCCCAGCCGGTTCACACCCCAAACCCCTTTCGATGCTAACCACTGCACCTATGTGCACTTACACAGTCGTATTTGAATGCATTCCCTACATGTGGTGCACGCTGGTGCAGCTGTGAGCATAACATTCTCCTCACACTTTGCTGTTTCCTCAAGCTTCCCCAGAGAAACATGCTAAGTTGGTCTTTCTGCACTGAAGAATAGAATAATGAGCAGCAGAATTCTCCCTGTGTTCCTCCTAATGGTACCTAGCAGGGCTTGCCACTCTCAAACCCTTCAATTAAGCCAGAATCAGGAATTCAGAGTTGCTTCATGTCAAGCTTCGGTGACACCTCATTTGATTTGAGCTTTGGATCAGGGCAAGAAGTAAGAGCCCTAATACCATGGTGACCTTGAGCGGTGTCAAACATTGGTATACAGTAGTAGACTGAATGATAGGAAGAGCCTAACTTCACCATCTCTAACAACCTGAGGCAGCTCATTTGATAACAATGAAACAAGGCCGTGCAGCGTTTTCTCAGTATTGACAAGAACAGTAATTCATGATGTTGTTCATTCAAGTGTTTTGGGTAGAAATGTCCATCAAAAGGGTTTTTATGCTGCTATATGCTCCCTTTTTTCAGTGCCATCTTTTATTTGAAGACTCTCACCTCATCTCTCACTGATAATTTGACGGAGCTCAGAGGTGTTGCGCTGAGGCATAGGAGGGTGATAGTGTCCCTTGATATTACCGCTCACAAAGTGGATGTGAAGGCATTCATTATAAAGTGGCAGCGTGCTTGATGCTTTACATGCATGCATGTTTGCATCCACGTGTCCTCGCGCCCACATGCCTCGGTGTGTTAGTGCGGGATCAGTGGGTGGACAAATGTGTGCATGTGCAGTTTAATGAGGCGTCGCACAACAAACGTTCACATCGTTCCACAATTCTGCTGTCCTCCTGTTCTGACTTCACACTGCACTTGAGCTCCCTGTCTGCCAGGAGGATATATTGCTGAAATGAAGATGCTTTGGGTTTCAACTTCAGCCGTTTTTATTTTCACGTTATTTCCACTGACAGTACAAGGCTCCTATAGGAAGGAACAAACCACAAAAAACTGTTAATCGATGATTCAACCATCCATAGAAGCTTCAGATTTGCTGTTCTGCTGACTCAAGCTTCGACCATCTTTAGAGTAGAACAGGGTTACTCTGTTGGTTTGAGCCTTTGACCTTCCCAAACCTCAGCAGTCTCAGTGGAGTTAATAATTCCAATGACCAGCCCTGAGTCTCTTCAAACCAGCTCCAGAGAATTAAACAGTATGATTTAATACCGAGAATATTTGAGTGGGTTGGTGTATATATATTAGCACGAGATAATGATTAAGCTGGTACGACTGCAGACTTTTAATCCACTCATCTGTTTATGGCGTCTATTAGCATCTCTGTAATGGCAGGTCTTTCTGCATTGACAGTCTTTTTTTCTTTTATGTGGTGGATAATGAAGGTCTTCTTTCAGTGGGGGGTTGGCGTTCAGGTGTGCTGTGTCAGCATCCCTCTGGCTCTCCAAGGCTGCTGCTGCTGCTGCTGCTGCCGCCGCCTGCCTGGGTGAGATCGGTGTCATGTGATTGCCAGCTTGACCAATTACCACTATGGAGCAAGACTTTGTGCTGGAGACTGTGCAGCTATTCATGCTGTATAGCTAAAAGAAGTGTGTGATGGTACAATGGGGGATACAACAGAGTGTCTGTAAAGTGGAGGAATTTGTGGCTCTTTTAAATTTTTTTCTGCACAAGAGTTATTTTTGAGAGCAGTTTGGCTTTAATTGAGGCCTCAGTGTTTTTCAGAAGTCTTCTAGTGATGTTAAAATTCATTTAGAAGACCAGTGACCTTCGCTCAAGTGTTTGCATTGGTCTAAAAAAAGCCATTGTAATTTTTTTATGCCCTCATACGCGCTGAAGAAGCCAGGAAAAGATTACATTGGTTCAGCCGGCTCCCACCCTCCATTTCTCTTGACCTATTTCTCTATTCCCAACTCACTGTCCTATCTAGGTCTAGGACAGCCTGGTAAAAGATTCCATGACACAAATCACGTAATAATATGTTGTAAAAATTTCACACATGGAAGAAAAAAAGAGAACAAAACAGAACTTCAATAAACGTCTCCCCATTACTACTTTCTCCAGCTCTAACATCATTACAAGTTGACTGTCACCCCCTCCCGCCTTCGCACTCCGCCACTGTATGATGTTTTAGCAAAAGCACTATGGTGAACACATTCTTCCTGCTTTCTGTCTCGCCACTCCACAATGCAATTACCAGAAAATGGCAGCCATTTGTGGGTTGGCAGCTGAGTTGTAGATGCTTTCTCTCTTCTGCATTGTCTCACTCCTAGCTCGGCTTCTGTTTTGACGCAGTAGGTAAATATACGACTGATGCGACTGCAAGCTGGCCTCTCTGTCCAGACAGAAAATTTAAAGGAGAGGGACATATAGGGAAAAGAAGACGGGCACAAAGAACATTATCTGCTATTATCCGTGTGTGCACTTTTAGTACGTCATTCTAGATTTTGCATGGATGTATCCCTTAACATATTAACCTTGTAAACACATTTCTGTTAGCATATAAAAATAACTGCCTGTGCCTGTTTTTACAGCACAGCATTAACACACCTCCTGGCAAATAAAACAGCATAAGGTAGCTGACAGGTAACACGAGATGTAGCAGGCAACTTGTTGCATGCCAATGCAGCATCCTCCCCTTTCCTCTCCTCTCCTCTTCTTACTCTTCCTCCTCCACCTCGTTGCCTGGATTCTCTGGGTTGGCAGATGAAGACGACACGATGGAAATCTGCCTTCACAGTTGATTCACAGCTCCTCTTGATTCACTTTTTTTTTTAAAGTTTCCAGCACATCACATTGTTTCATCTTGACTTGAAAGTACATAGTTTTAACAAGTCAAGGCCCTAAAGTATTATGAAGTGTTGAGTCATCAGCTATCAGAAGTGAGTCATTACTTGTATACGAGATCATGCATCTTTATTCAATGCAAGAGCTACTGCTGTGATTGTATCATGTCATTCAGTGCTAGCATACAAGGTCAGTGTTGATAACCCTCCCATAACCCCATCAGTGCCTTTCAGAGACAGCATACTACAGAGTATGGTAGTGATAAAGAGCCTTTGTCAACAGGCCATTTTGGCCATCAAAAGAGAGATGATGCAATATCAGACAGAAGCGCCGTTTCTCCCTTTCCATGTCGCTGATTCCCTCAAAAGACTAACCTCTTAAAGAGCCCCCATGCTGGCAGACTACAATACCCTCAACACTGCCGTATTTTAAAAGTGCGTGGCATACAAAAAGATTTAGGTATGGCAGACTCAGATTCTCATTTTTTATTTATTTTTTGCTTCTATGGACCTGGTTCTTATTTAAGTGGGCTTGATCATACCCGTGGGGTGTCACAGGTGTCAGGGTTGACCCAGTCTGTTGATCATGATCCCTGATCTTCAACAGGAAGAGACCATGGGGCCTACTGGAGATGGAACAGGTGAATTAAATGTAATCCAAGCTGTGAGACACTCAAAAAAGACACCATTTATAAAGGATTCAATCTAGCAATCAGACAAACCATCAGACTTACTTTTGACAAATAACTCTTAAAATGTACTAAAGTACTGTAATATCCTCAAGCTTAAACATTTTTGGTTATTATCTTGTTAAACTTAGTATGATTCAATCAAACTATCTTTGCAACTAGAATGGACTCAAGTGAGATGCACTCCCAAGCTTATACATACATACATACATACAGACAGACAGACAGACAGACAGACAGACAGACAGACAGACAGACGGCCGTGACCGCTATACCCATGGCCGACTTCATCTGCGTTGTAATAAGCTGGAATAATAATACAGTCTGATTTCATCTTTGTTTCTCACAAAAACAGTGTTTTGCAAACTTATTCGTGTGAAAATATTAAGAAGGCAGCCCAGTTCACCATTCATAAGCGGTCATAACAAATGCACACGAAGTTATCTGCTATATAATTCTAAGTAATGAAAAACTACAAAGTGACAGTATTAGACTAGAGTGGCATTGTTGTTAGAAATAACTCCTAAGGAGACGGGTGACTCCCTGTCAGCATGCCCACTTCCTTCCATTCAGAAATGCCAATCGGTTCCCAAAAGGAAGCACTAATCCACTTATAACAACTTCCTGTTTTGTTTACCTCTCACTGCTGTTACTAGAGTTTCCCATTTTCCATTTTATTTGCTCTTAAATTACAAGAGCTGATTCTCCACCTCCTTTGTCTTTACAGTTAATGCAAAATCTTTCATTCGCTTTGGTTGCCTAGAAACGCTCATTTGATATTAGCTGTTTCGTCACATTTGTTTGGCTTTTGCCAGCTCACATGTTGCACAGAAATGGTGAAGACATTTATAGCTTTAACAAAGACTTGGGATACTGGTTTCACTTGCAGCCTGGGTAGAGCGACGCATTGATCTCAGATGCTTTGTTTTAGCTCAGTGTTGACTTGATGTTCCCTATTGGACATCTGACATTACTTAGGTGCAGTGTGTGTGTACTTGGGGAGATGACAGGTGTAAAAACATAGTTAAGTCACAGTGCAGCATGCCTTTTGTGGAAATAATTCACCATGAATAAAGTTATTAGAGATAACTCACTGCCTGTGATTCCAGTGAAACGCTGCTGAGTGCTGCAGGCTCTCTCTCTCTCTTTCTCATTCACTCCCTCTCTGGACATATGTGTGTTTTGTGCACGTGCGTGTGCGTGTGTGCGTTCACTCCTCTCACAGTTATTCTTGCATACTTGACAGAACTGTGACCTAGTTTGCTGGACAACTACAGTAAGTGGGTTTCTCTGTTTTCGTAGCCTCGCATCCCATCAGCCCCCATGCCTTGTCATTTGGGAGGAAACTGAGTGGGCCTCTAGATGCACGGCTGCAGTCTGGAGAAAACAAAAAGCATTCAGTGGAGAAATATTTGGAGAGTATCTCAAGCAAGAACGCCGCTGTGTGTTTTTGAGTGTGTGTGTTTATGCGACTGACTGTGGATCTCATGCCAGTGCTCCAGGCTGTGTGGAGCCCTGCTGAGGCCCAGGGCCATCATTCTGCTCTGCTACCCTCCCCAAGCAGTTCAAGGACCTAGCATCTAGCGTAGCTCCTCCAGGTCTCAGAATGAGTGCTGTTTTTTTTTTTTTTAGCCTGGCTAGCAATGTGAGCAAACCAGATCATGACAGCTTTTTTTTTCCTTTTGCTCGGATGGATCTCAGACCCAGAAACGTCGGCAACAAAATACGATCAAGACTGCGAATGCTATTTTATTCACATTTTGATTATGTCAACATGGATTATTCATGCTTTCATAAGCCGCGCACACTGCTGGGGGGTTGAGGATGCAGCTGTCCAACATTAACATATCTCGAGATAGAAATATTTATTATATAAGATAGGCGGAATGTGCAGCTGAAATGGTCAGCTGGGTATTTTATACACATTTTACCTCCCAACTTAATGGAACCGCAACAACTTAGAATATTTAAAGTCCCTGGGATGATATGCATGCGCAGTAAAATTACACATCTTTTTTGGCATCTGTAAACCCACACGCCCAGATGTTTTTTTTTAACAGATTCAGACCTTGCTTGCTATTAGCCTTTTGTTAATGTTGTCAGCAGAAGTGGAGAGGGAGTTATCCAAAGTGTGGCAGTTTGTGTAAATATTGTCCCAACTAATTCATCCTCCTCCCGTCTCTTGAGTCATTCATGTTTGCATTGCACAGATTTGAAGTCTTTTCATCAGTGTTTCACAGCAACATTTAATCAGTTTCTGAAAGACTTCATGCGTTCTGCATTTTGACTTTAGTTGATTAATATGTGTGTTTATAGGTGTCCGTGCAGGTGTTTGTGTGTATGCATGTACCTGTTTGTATTGAGTCATCAGCAACTTCAGGTAAAGGAATGTCTGCAATGTGGCAGATGGTTGGCACAAACCTGGCAGTGTCCTCCTCCTCCCCCTCCATGAGCACACCACCCACATGGCTGCCAACTCTCCCACGTGTTTACTTAAGGACTCAATCTGCACACTCTTTGCTCAGAGGAATATCTCTCCTCACCTCCAAACTGTCCCTCCGGCTCGCTTTACATCAGGTTCTGTCGGGTCAAGCAACTCCCAATACCTCCCCGGTTTTCCAGCATCAGCAACGCTGTTGTGCTTTTTGTCTTTACAGGCAGATTACATATGATGCTGCTTCCCTAAGAGGAAATACCACTGTCTGAAAACAAACAAGCTCATAGAACAAGACAGCGCTGCCTTTGAAGATAGGCTCCAATCTGTTTGATGTCTGGGTCATAAGGGCCGCAGCAGTAGTCATTAGTGGGAACTCTGATTCTGATTCTCTGATTCTCAACACTAGATGTCTGCATCCTAAAATTGTATTGTCTTGTTTTAAACATTAAATGTAATATAATAACTGTGCTTTTTTAAACCACCTTTTTGGTATAGTTACTTAGGCATTGGAGACAAATAAGAAGAGGAATAGAATAAGGATGATTCCCCATGGTTAGTACCTGCCAGAGCATATGTAGCTGCCATGCTGTTGAAAGAAGTTGATGGTTGAGCTTCTTCTTAAGTTTAATCGGTATAGCTCCTGACGTATGCAGCCAGCCTCAAAGGTTGTGCATCTATCTCTGCCAAACATGTAACTTCTCCACATCCTGTCCCCCCACCCCACTTATCCCCACTCTCACCCCAACTGGTCGAGGCAGATGTTCGCCTTGCCTGAGCCTGGTTCTGTTGGAGTTTTTTTTCCCTCCCTATATTAGGATTTTTTTCCTTCCCACTATTGCTACCTGCTTGTTCATAGTGAATCCAAAGGCTACTTTGGATTGTTGGGTTCTCTGCAGTATGTTTAAAATTTGTAAGGTCCGTACCTTGCTATATTAAGCACTGTGAGATGACATATGTTGTGAATTTACACTATATAAATAAAATTGAATTGAATTGAATCCTTCTCACTGCAGGAGCTCTTGACCCACCCATGCTGCCGGGCCCCTGTTCAGGTTCCTCAGCTCACACATCCAGGCCAAATATACAGTGACAAGGTCACTGCTGCATTGCAGACCTCCAGTGGATACACTCAGCGTCTAATAAATTTAAGAATCTGCGGGAAGGTGTCTTATAAAGCATGGGTTTTTAGATATTTTTCAGGCTGGTGGAGCGTTTCAGCAAAACGGTGCCAAACTTTAGTGCACTGCTTGGGTTATTTTTGTCCGCCTTTGTCATGTAATCAGCAATCTGCGATCACACTTATCCTAACAAATCATGCCAGAAATCTCTCGCTTTGCTATCTTTCTCCCTCTCTCCCTCTCACTCTAAGGCATGCACGCACACATTTCCTGTATTTTTCCTCCTAGCTCAGTGAGTAGAGCAGTTTTCCAGGAGGCCGGCTGTGATTAGATCAACTGGTACATGGTTTGACCCAGTTCCCATGGCTCCACGCTCACATCTTGGCACTGAGGCTGGGTGATGCTAATAGCTGACATCATTAAAACTCTATGTCACTGGTGACAATGTATGGAATATGCATGAACAACTGCACATCAACACTAAAAAGACACTTTCTTTTCTGCCATTTTTTGACTATAATAATACAGAACCACCATCCTGTGCATCTAAAAGGCTTGATGGCAAAGCATCATACGTGAAAAGAGCACTTTAGTTATGTGCTGCTGATTTATTTTTGTCTGGCTGATGAATAATAGAGCATGAACCAAGGTCTTTTCCATTTTCTTGGTCGAGATAAATTCAGGTTCATTATTTGCAATTGGCATTGGCATGGTTTGGGTACAATTGCAGGAAAAGGCAGTGTAGACAGGAAGGGGAAATGCTGATAGTGTGCGTACTGCTGGGTGGTTGCTGGGGGTCTGCAGGTAGGGTTTGTCTCATTTTCTATCTGCTAGATGCCTCGCTCGTCAGCATAAAGCCCTTTTTCTGAGTATTAAGTACATGATATCCTCCACTCTGACTAGATACTCTTGTTCCAGTTGTGTATTGTAGGAATCCAAGTTTGTACCTAAATTAATATATATTATTCTTAGGAGACAATTGGTACATTAATCTTTTCTCGAAGGTTTATAAAATGCGCTCAAATGGGAAGTGTTCTTGCTGAAATAGGTCTAAAGTCTTAAAATATAAGCTGTCTGAGCAGAGCTGACGCCATATATTTGTGATATCCAGCGGTTTGCTCTTTTCTGGGCGTATGGCTCATTCGCTACTGCGGATGAGTAGCTTTATCTGCTTCATTGGCACTACCGCTCGGTCTTTCACTTCAGAGTTTCACTAAGTCCGCTGGATTCACAGTGGGATGTAACGTTCATCAGTGGGAGCTGGCATTTTGGTATCAGTGGTGTTGATATGCTGTTGTTAAGTACCGTCCGAAATCATGACTCAGAAAGACAGCCACACAGACACTAGAACTCACACACACGCCCACGCACATACTCCAAAGGGACAGGTGAGGGGATGTGGCAAACCTATTGTGGAGTGCTGCCACACTGGTGATGTGCAAAAAGTCAAAGAATGACTTGCATGAATGTCTTGCATGTGTCTGAAATCAGGGTGTCGGGGGAAAGTAGTGTCTCTGATGTCATTCCACCACATGTTCTTCACTCACTATGTGTCATATGACGGGAAATAGTTTAAAGGTGGTAAATAGATTATATATAAACAGATTTAGTCCCTGTGACGTAAAAAAAATGCTATTGTATCCAAGAGAAACAGGAGTGTGCAGTGTTCCTAATGTGCTCTTTAAAAACGCTTGCATCAGCTAATATTTATGTCGTCTCCACCCTTGAATATTCTAACCGTTTCACACTTTTATTTTAACAGGGCGGAAAAAACTGAGGTGTTGAGTGAAGACCTTCTGCAGGTGAGCCGTTTAGCTGTTTTGCATGAATGGGGGTGGAAGAATGGTGTGAATAGTATTAAATTAATTAGACAGTGTTGTTGCATTCTAATAGGTGATATTTTAAATAATGTGATTATGATGACTTAAGTTGTAGAACTATGATGGAGACAAGTGGTTTCACTTTTTTTGTCCTGTGAACCCTTAAACCAAAGCAAAGCATTGTCACTGTTATATCTGTATGCAGCCCAGTCATAGATTAGTACATCATGTTGTTTCATTTAAACAATTTCAGATACAAACTATGAGATGCAAGTAAAAAATATTTTTATTGTCTGTTATGAATCAGTTAGGTTTATCAGATGTCAAACATAAAGAAGCCTAAAATAATGTCAGAAAATTACTTATTTTGTGTTATTTTGTATAAAATAGTAATAAAAAAAGTGCGCAGTTATTCAAAATTATGACAAGAAATACAAAACTATAGTAGAATTTTCATCCCCGCACATAACAATGTGTGCTGCCAATCTTTACCATCAAAATAGTAGCAGGTTCTGATTGTTGATGCTGCATGACAGGTGACAAATGTGTTCCTAGATTACAGGACTGGGCTTCTGGTAATGCATGCATATACAGTATGTAGGGGTATGCTAGGCAGTTTCTGATGTGTCTTCTTCCAGGTGGAGAAGCGTCTGGATCTGGTCAAGCAGGTGACACACAGCACTCACAAGAAGCTGACTGCCTGCCTGCAGGGTCAGCAGGGTACTGATATGGAGAAGAGATCTGTCAAGTCACCTTCTGTGAGTACCTGGCAACCGACGGAAACCGATATGGCGTGTGACGACGGTGTGTGAATATTCTGCGATTCTTACTGAAGCCTTAGTAACATTATTTCTCTCTGCTATCAGAAAAAACTACCGCTCACCATCCTGGCACAATGCATGGAAGAAGGGGCTGCAGTGTTGGGGGACGACTCTCTCTTGGGGTAAATAACTACTAACTAACAAGCCTGTGCTCACAAACTCCTCCTGCGCACACACACACACACAGTCATCTTTAAATATTGATTCGGTATATCGAATTCTTCTCTGTCCTCATTACCCTTGTCCGCAATTTAATTGTGTTTGATTGCTTGTGACTTTGCGTTTGGCTGTCACCAAACAGAAAGATGCTCAAGCTGTGTGGAGAGACGGAGGAGAAGCTGGCCCAGGAGCTCATTCAGTTTGAGTTCCAGATAGAGAGAGATGTGGTGGAGCCTCTCTATGTGCTGGCTGAGGTGAGCCGGCACTGCTGTTATCTAAAGCACCAATTAGGATATAACAACTTCCTGATATGACATAACTGCAAAGCTGCACAGCATTTTTCTTTAAATTCAACACTATGAACAAAAAAAGCACGATTAGGTCTTCACTTTAATTTTCTGGGCTGCCTTTTTGTAGGTGGACATTCCCAACATCCAGAAACAGAGAAAGCACTTGGCTAAGCTTGTCTTGGACATGGACTCGGCACGGACAAGGTGAAGAAGGTTCAAATTACAGAGCCAGGCTACAACACTCATGTTTAACGCAGGAATCATGACAAAACCAATGACGTCACTGTTTTTTCCCCCATAGATTTCAGCAGTCGTCCAAGTCATCCAGTCACCCAAGCACTCTGCAGCCTGGTGCCAAGTCCGAGTCCCTAAGAGAGGAGATGGAGGAGTCAGCCAATCGGATGGAAATTTGTAGAGTGAGTCACCAATCAGAGCAACTCATATGTTATGCCCTCCCTCAGCTTCTTTTGCTCTCTTTTTGATTTACAGCCCTCCTGCATGTATCAGACACAAACGGACCGCATTGCCAGGATGATATTACAGTCACACGCAGCACTGTAGTTAGATCATTACTTAAAAAGATGTTTTTTCTCTACTTTCTTCTTTCAGGATCAGTTGTCGGCAGATATGTACAACTTTGTGGCCAAAGAAATAGACTATGCAAACTACTTCCAGACAGTGAGTAAACTGTATCATCTAAATTGCAATCCCATTCCATTTTTGCACAGGCCACAGTAAACACTGTAGACGATCTAATAACATTGCGTTTTACCATCTCCTTCTGCAGCTGATAGAAACGCAGGCGGAATATCACAGGAAGTCATTGGAGATTCTTCATAGTGTCCTGCCCCAGATTAAAGCTCACCAAGGTGAGTCATCTGCTGTCTGTGGAGATGTGTGTGCACAGATCTGCTTTGTTTCTGCACCTGAAGCAATACCAACATGAGAAAATAACAGCCCTGATGTGTCACATAACAGCCTCATTAAGCAGCAATTATGCACCTTATTAGTTAAAGCGTGGTTAGTTTGCAGTTGCCGACAGAAGGCTTCAGCATCACATTTTGCTAATAAATACCAAATAATGCTCAACCTTTATATACAACCACTGGTCCGAAGTCATTCAGAGGAAGATGGTCGCTCTGTTGCGTAGGCTTCTTAGCATCAGCGTGTGATTCTAGCTGTTGTTTTGTGTTGCAGAGGCGTGGGTGGAGAAGCCGTCATTTGGCAAGTCCCTGGAGGAACACCTGAATATTAGTGGGAGAGAGATTGCCTTCCCCATCGAAGCCTGTGTCACCATGCTGTTAGAGTGTGGCATGCAAGAGGAGGTAGAACAAACACACACATGCATACATCACTCATACATTTTAGATGTGCATAATTTAGCTTGGGCTGCACAGTGGCTCGGTTGTCAGCACCGTCGTCTCACAGTTCCCCGGTTCGGACGCCTGGGATCTTTCTGTGTGGAGTTTGCATGTTCTCCCTGTGTAGCATGGGTTCTCACAGGGTTCTCCAGCTTCCTCCCACAGTCAAAAACATCCTGAGGTTAACTGATGATTCTAAATTGTCCGCAGGTGTGAATGTCAGTGTGCTTGGTTGTTTGTGTCTGTGTAGCCCTGTGATATGCTGGCAACCTGTCCAGGGTGTCCTCTGCCTTCGCTCGAGTCGGCTGGGATAGACTCCAGCCACCCCACGACCCTACAGAAGATTAAGCAGTGTATAGATAATGGATGGATGGATGGATGGATGGATGGATGGATGGATGGATGGATGGATGGATGGATGGATGGATGGATGGATGGATGGATGGATGGATGGATGGATGGATGGATGGATGGATGGATGGATGGAATTGATGGATGTATTATTTACCTTTGTGTTGCATGCAAGAAAGTCCACATATGTGACTGAATATATGCAAAATCAGCATTATGTTCCTGCTTTTTAGCATTTCATCATCTTGCAAGTGTCAGATGTGCAGCTCGTGTTAGATGTGATAATTACACATGATTATGTGTTTCCTGTGTGGGGGCTGTAGGGCCTCTTCAGAGTGGCTCCGTCGGCCTCCAAGCTGAAGAAACTGAAAGCGTCCCTGGACTGTGGAGTTCTTGATGTGCAGGAGTATTCCTCCGACCCACACGCCATCGCAGGTGAACTACACCCACATAAAATGCCTTGTTCAAAGCCCATTTCCATAACAACAACCCCCTACACTCTGTCATTGTTAGCCAGGAAGAAAACAGTAAGTATGCTGATGTAAAAGGCAATGACTTTTACTCCACATTTTCTTAAGCTGTAGAGCATTCTTTTGCCCGATGCAAATGTTTGTTTGGTTTTTTTTTTTTTTGATTGATTTTGGATGTACTCTGGTTGGAAAATGTGTCTCTTTGGGAGAGCAGTTACTCAGCGTTCCGTAGCTCTGTCCTTGGTGCTTTTTCCCCCAAAGGCTTTCTGCTTAGATATTGCCGTCCATTTCACATATTAGCATGAAATCGCCGTTGAGCAATCTGAATCTGGCAGCTGCACTCGTTGCAAGGGAGTGCTAGAGGGGAGTTAAGATGTGGGGCACGGCCTCACCAGCAAAGCAGTCCTCTCTCAAAAAGTCAGCTAGTTCTCACTCTCTCCTCGTATTTTTTTTTTTCTTCCACCCACAGGGGCCCTAAAATCATACCTCCGTGAGCTCCCCGAGCCACTGATGACCATTGAACTTTATGATGAATGGATTCAGGCCTCCAAGTGAGTTGCTGTTTTCTTATTAAAAGTATTTTCTTGAATTACGCCATTGGCCATGATGAAAAATATAAAACAGTTGAAAGTCTTTATATGGGAGGCCTTTAACTGCCAGCATGAAAAATGGTGGCATTTATAAAGAAGTAGAGCATCAAAAAAACATAATGATTTGTTTCGGGTTTTTTTTTTATTTCCCCAGCGTTCAAGACATGGACAAGAGGTTACAAGCATTAATGGCAGCGTGTGAAAAACTCCCCACAGACAACTTGAACAATTTCAGGTCAGTTGCTTTCCCCGAATTTCTGTCCGTTAATTTGTGCAATTGCTCATGCTTCAGTGTAGCCCTGCTGCTATCAGCATGAAAGTCATGTAAGATGCAGGAAAATAAGCTGATACACATTACTGAAAAGTCAAGCCTGGACGATTTCATGCAACTGAAAACCCCCTAGTGACATCCTCGCTGTCCTGAACATTTCAGCTCTATCTGTGCCGCCCACAGGAAAGAGAAGTAACAGCAATCAGCAGTAATATCACGCCTACAGCCAGGGAAATTCATTGATTCTTCAGTATTGACATGTGTGCCACCTGCAGGCAGCGACTTTTCCCGCTGTACCTTTTTACTGCCTGCAGCTGCTATTAGTTCACTTACCAAAACAGATTGGAAAGGTGGAGACATGCAGAACTATAATCAAGCAGCTCCACCTTATGGAGTATCTTGCAATCTGCCAAAAGTGAATAACTTAGTGAGTTTGTGAATTATTTACAATATGTGGCAACTAAGTAGGTCGTAAATCACTTTTAAAATGCACTCTTGTATTCAATCATACAGATATCTAATCAAATTCTTAGCCAAGCTGAGCGAGTATCAGGATGCGAACAAGATGACTCCTGGTAACATGGCCATTGTGCTCGGACCTAACTTGCTGTGGACACACACGGAGCCGTACGTATTTGTTAAGCAGTTCCTTTTTATTTTTTCATGGGTTGATTTGTACCTAAATTAATGACATGATGATTATAGTGTGGCTCAGTTTTACTTTTATTTTCCAGGAATATGACAGAGATGATGACCACCGTGTCGCTACAGATTGTTGGCATCATTGAGCCCATCATCCAGCATGCGGACTGGTTCTTCCCTGGAGGTGGGGATTGCATACTATGTATGTAATAATGTAACTATAATGGGGCACCATGTGCGTTTTCATTGATCTTCTATCATTGTAAGAAAAATTCAAATAATTACCTACAATTTGACCAGTTTTAGTGAAATGAACTTGTAATGAAAACAAATACCCAAAAATGTAGCAATTTTCTGTTTTGTTTTGCTCGGCCCCATATGAATACAATGATACCCTATGATCTTAGTACAGTCCTTGATGATTGTCAGTTCACACAAGCAACACATCAACAACATTTCAGCAAACCAGCCATAACACAACAAAACATACTTGAAGACAACACACTATGCTTAATTACCAAACTTTTAAGTTACTATATTTTTAATAATTTAATAAATCGGAATGTTACTTTTTTTAAAATTAGCATTAAATATTATCATCTTAACACTGGCTGCCATATAAACCTTCACAATAATGTTTTCTGTCATACTTTTTCTACAGTTCTTCGCACACTAAACACCCACACTCAAACACTACAGTAAATGCAATTAATCATACACTGACGGTGTGTCTTCTCTTGCCTTAGAGATTGAATTCAACTTGACAGGCAGCTATGGCAGCCCGATCCACACCAACCACAACTCCAACTACAGCTCCATGCCCTCGCCTGACATGGACCAATCGGAACGCAAGCAGCAGCACGACCAGAGCCGACGCCCACTGAGTGTCGCCACTGACAACATGATGCTGGAGTTCTACAAGAAAGATGGGTAAGATGCCAAGTGCACTCTTCTACTGCCTACCTCTCCCTCCATCTCTCTCTCTCTCTCATCCCACCCACGCCTCTTCACAGGCAGCTGATATTGAATTCTTACATTTGAGGAGGGCAGCGGTAGCACATTAAAAAGCCATTACCTTGGTGGAGTATTTGCGCATTCTGTAATCTAAAGTTTGCGGTCCAGTGAGTCAGAAGGCAACAGAGAGGTGAGCATCTTGGTATATATCTCACCTGCCAATAACTCCAGTGCATACAGCTACACCACTATTATCAGGATTCATCAAGAAGAGGCTGAAAACCCAGTCTTATTTAAGTGCATGGGACTGCATTGCCTTGAGTGGCATTGTCTCTATGGCAACAGGTCTCTGATGGAGAGCTGCTGGTTACCTTTTTTTTCTCAGGAAATATTTCTCCAATGCTATCTTCCCATCCTCCCACACCCTGCTCCTCCTTCACAGTCTGGCTAGCACGTCACCTGGCCTGAGTCATTCATCCAGCCGGTGGAAAATCACTGGAGGAATTAGAACTGATGCCTTCGACTCCATCAAATCGAGAAATAGCCCTGTAATATTATAGGCATCGATCTAAATCTGTGTATCACATAATCAGCAACTAGTCAATGTAGGGGAGATAGAAAATAGCTTTTATCTATTTCAGGTGATGAACAGCTTAGGAAAAAGCATCTGTTATGTCTGTTGTGTTTGCGCTTTTCTAAGACTAAACAGGTTTAATTAGAGAAAGCAAGCCTTTAATGGGCATTCAGGAGATAAGTGCATGCTGGTTATGTGGCCTGACATCCTCTCACCTCTGGAACATCCGTTGTGCTCCTCCCTGCCACTGTGGATCTCATCTCCCCATCATACACACTGAGTGCTCTTGTACTGTGAACCATGTCGGCATTACTTATGACCTCATATCCCTTTTGCCTCTCTTCTCCCCTACTAACGCAGCATTAGGAAGATACAAAGGTACCGTATCATTCCTTTTTCCCACTCCTTTCCTTACGAACCCCTCTCACTCCATTTGTTGCTTTTGTTATCATCACACATAACTCTACGCACGTGTTTGTCTCCAGTATGGGCGTCCGGGTTATGGATACCTCCTGGGTTTCTCGTAAGGGTTCGTCCACGCTGGCGCGCAAGGCCTCCTCCACTCCTCCCGGCATGCAAGGCCCTGGCTCACCCGCAGACACACTGATCCCCGAGCAGCCCGGAGAGCTCGCCACCTCTCCGTCCGCCACACCTCCACCTGGAGAGAGGGTCTGGTAAGTTGCCGTGGAGACGCTGCCCTCCCCCCTCCCTTTTTCCTCACGCATCCACTCCTGTCCATTAGTATCGTCATCGCCATCATCATCACCATCATCAATGTTCCCAGCTCTGTGTAATCAAGGTCCTTGGCTGTGTTAATCATACTTCCATTAATCTGCAATGCCTCCATGTTCTTTTAAGTGTGTTTCTGTCAACAGATTCATGCCTTATTCTGTTTTTACTACACTGTCTACATGTCTTGAGTTCGCCCTTTGTCCCTTTGTCAGGTTGATGTCACTGTGGGTAAAATTTTCAAAAGAATATTGACATTTTTTTGAACTCTGAAGGGTTTTATTACAAACACTATACGGAAGCTTTGCCTCTCTACATGGCACTAAGCTTCAATCTGCAAGTCCTTGCGAGCATGCTGATATATTCAATCTTCCATTGTTGTGGCTTGGCTTTCTCAGCTTTGATCGTGAATTATTTACTTTTCTTTTGACACTCAGACTGATTTCACCATTATCTTAGTTAAACACATGAATAATCACCTCATGGTCACTGAGTCTGCCCATGTGGCAGACAAGAGATAATATGGCTTCTGGCTTGGCTGGCTTTCCCCCTCATCTCCTGTGGCTCTTTCAGCCATTGAAAGGGTTTTGTGTCTGTTTCACACTGCCCTGGGCTGACTGCAGGACCTGCAATGCAAACAAGTCATAGGATTAGGACAGATAGGTTTCCATATCCAACAGAGAGCAGAGATTCAGCCATCATTTCAGCTTGACGATACTGTAAACTGCAGACCGACACTTTGGCTCCAGAGAAAGATCCTCACAGCTCTATGCAGTGTGCAGACACAAGGTGATCACAGAGGGAATCCTACACACTGTATTCTTTTCCTTTGGCAATAAAACTTTATTTTCTTTGCTGTTTCTTTGTGCTTGTCTTTGTATTTGCACTAAGCTGACTGTGTGCTAAGCTTGGTGCCCACCGCCCACCCTAAAATGCAGTATTTTTTCTTTCTTTTTCCCTCCTGTTTTTGGCTACGGACCAACTACCACACTAACACACCCTAATCATCAAAACAGCTTATCCTATATCGCTCCAATGCGTTTCCCTGTTCAATCACTAGAGCTGTTTCTTTTGTGCTGTCTATTCTCTTAATATCTACAGCTCAGACAACGTGTCGCCCATTCGGCCGGACACCTCTCATGCCCACCCACCCCCAGGGGAGGACCGGCCACCCCCCCCTTATCCCACCTCCTCGTGCCACACTCTCCCCCACCACTTCTATCCCAAACCCCCACCCTGCGCTCGCCCCGTGGCACCGGGCCCTGAGTCCCAGCCTCCTGGCTCACCCCCACCCCCGCTGCGCTGGTCTGGCTTCACTCCTCCAGCCCCGCCCCCTTCCTCTTCTTCTTCCTCTTCCTCCTCCTCACTTGACATCAATTCGAACCCTAAACCGAGTTGTCTGCACTTCCCCAAGCACAGCCCACCTGGTGACATGTCGCATGCCCCCCCGCCAGACACTAATGCTTCACCACTCTACATCAAAACCCCCTTGGTACTAACCCGCCATGACCAGAGCCTTGGCAACCCCCCTAGCCTCCCTTCGTCCGCGCCCCCACCCCCGCCGTGGGCTGCCTGTCCATGTGTCCGAGAGAGAGGACCCCCCAGGCTGACTAGGTAAATACAACACACCCATGGCCACTATGGATGCATCACAGAGTGGCAGCTGTATTTCTCCTCTAGCTCGCTGGCTCATATGTTCTTTTTGCTTTTTCTCCCTCCCCCTTCAAATTACATACCTCAGATACTGTAACATTCAGGTTGTCTGGGGATGCCTGTCATGGGGGTTGCCTAGCAACCAAGGATGTTAGTTGCTTATGTAGCACTCAGTTTGAGTAGATGATAAATGGACATGGACAATGCAGCATTTGGCTTAGAGCATATGAGCATATTTATTCTAAAGTTTGGAGCATTTTTCTTTTTTTCTAATAATTGACAGGAAAAACTCTGGTTTTTAAGGAAGATTTTTGTGTTTAATAATATAGTACCCTCTTTGCAATTATGGCCTGGTAAGCAGTACTGTACAGTATAGAATATCTTCATATAGCATAAGCATCTCCCAGCTAGACCCAAAGTGCTGAGTTTGTATAGATTGACTCTGGCAGTTTCCTGACTCATAAGTCTTTGGTGTTACAACCACACAGGACAGTGTGAATCATTACAACAAATCTTTGTCAGCAGTCAAAAAATGGGTCACTTGATAACGCTCCTCCTTGTGATTTGGAAACTCCCCGGCTTGCCATTTAGGTGGCTTACTTGTCGAAGACACGAAACTCAATGGAACTGCAGGAGATTGCAGTTAATTTGATGTTAGATAATCTTAAATGTGGCTACTGCACTGTGAAATGGGTGTTCTTTGTGGGTGTAAGTTCAGATGCAGCTATAACAGTCAGAATGACAGCAGACTTAATTTCTGTAGCTCATTAATATCAGTATCTGTATTATTGATATTTTACTGTCCTAATTGCAGACTTTAATTACAGATAACCCTGGCACTTTGACAAATGCAGAGCTTGTTAAATATGTAGGCATTCTGGCACCTTAACACATCAATAAAGAATAAAATCAGCATTATTGACTAACCATTGTAATAATTTATGCTTATTGGCTGTTCATGCAGTTTATGCAGAAATGTTTGTCAGTCATATCTAGTTGCATGCAGGCTCTCTCATCAATTTTCAGTGTATTTTCACTGTTGTTTGTGCTGTATCAAAATTAAACCTAATCCTAAGAAAAGTTCATGAGTTTATACACACACTGCTGTTTGCTAAAGCTGGAAAGAACTCTCCAAGCCCAGTTGCTTTTTAATCAGTAATCTGTCATGAAGTTGAAATCTTGCGAGTTTGCATGCCAGATGGGCTGTAATTAAGTTTCTCGACATCAAAAAATGTTTTCAACCTCTCACTCCTATATGTACTAAAAGGAAAGGAGGTTTCAATTGTGATTTTCTATACTCACACTGGACTACAACTTTAAGCTATGAGAAATCTACCCAGTGGTATTCTGTTCTGAAGCATTTTGGCTTCTTTTTTTGTTATTATTTTAAAACTGAAATTCTCTTTTTGAGCTTCTCTCTGACTGGATTTGTCAGGCACTACCTGTCTGTTTAATGATTCCATCTAACTTCATTATTTAAATCAAATGTATCTATATTTCACACGTCACTAATTCATCAGTGACATTTATGTCTGTGAAAAAACTTTACAAATGCACTTCCTGTGAAAAGGTAAATTAGGTAATCACGTTCACCATTTTGTATAAAACTCCAAAACAAGAGGTGTTCAAAAAGATGGGATGTTGTTTTGTGTGGAAATACTCACTTAAGAGATGTGACTTGCTTACCTTGATGTAGCCTTGCTTGATGTAATTGTCATGAATTCAGTTAAACACACTCATAAGTGATGGTGATGATGATGGTAGTGGCTGTTGTGGCACTGAGGTAATGTATGTGCGGTATACAAACTATCCAAAACACTCACTGCTCACAAACATACTGTGTCTGGTACTATGCACATACTAATGTCTGCCTGTCTCTTTCAGTTCATTGAAGAGTAAAGAGCTTTCCCCTGTAATTGGACACAAAGCTATCCAGGTGGCAGGTCCAACAGTACCCCCCAGCAGTAGCCCTCAGAGCAGCAGCCAGTCTCCACACTCAACAGAGCACAGTCCACACACACTGCGCAAAGGTCAGTACCTCTCACACTCTGAGCTCACACTCACTTTAAAATGTTGTTTTTTTCATATTGTCACAGGAAGCTATAATACGACTGTTCCGTGTTCTCAGGTTCCAAGAAGTTGGCCCCGGTGCCTCCCAAGGTCCCTTATGGCCAGTCTGGAGGGATGTCTGACCAGTCCACAGGTCAGCCATCACCGGTCAGCCTGTCCCCCACACCTCCTAGCACGCCTTCCCCTTATGGACTGGCCTGTCCTCCGGGGCAAGTACCCCCATCCTCCCCTGGGCAGACGCCACTGGGGACACCCCACTCTCTTTCGTCACCACCCTCCCTGACCGGAACGCTCACCAAGTCGCGGCCTGCCCCAAAGCCCAGGCAGAGACCCAGTCTGCCCCCTCCTCAGCCACCCACAGCTCCGCCGGGGCTCACTGGCTCGGCCATGGCCCCAGTTCCCCAGCCCTTGGAGCAGGGCCTCCTGGATGGACTGTCTCCTGGAGAGAGCATGTCTACAGGTAAACATCAGCCCTTGGCAACAACACCCCCACCGCCACCACAGGTGGGGCTGCAGCGGCCCTCTCTCAGACTCGCTGTGGCTCTGTCCAATGGAGACGGTGGACGAGTGTAGGACTCTGTAGGACTTGTCACTGTAGACATAAAAAAAATACCCGACTGTTCCCAAACAAATGTCTGAGTGAATAAAAAGTTGCCTTTTAGACACAGATGCCTGAGAATGATACAATGTAAATATTAGCAATTTTGTGCTACTGTAGTGAGCAAACCTCCTGACCTATGTATTCATTGCTTGTGTTATGTGATGATGTTTCCGGGTAATGTATGGAAACATCAGAGAAGCATAGCTCGTCCTGCTTGTATGGAAGTTGCCATTAGATTCATCATGTGCTCTCTGTTTATCTGTGTTACCCAGACCCCCACTCGGCAGAGGTAGGTCAGAGGCTTACACAGTTTACACCAGTCTCCTACCTTGTAGCAGGCGTGGAAACCTAGCCAGACAAACCCCACATTTTATCTACAGTATGATGTTCTGATGATGAGGTGCTCTGTCAATATGAACCAGTCATTCTGTCACTTTGTTATATTTATCATTCTCTTGTTCCCCCTGCTACTATTGTGTACCTTGCAGCTGTGTGAGGCCAGGGATTCAGTGTGGGCTAAGTGTGAGGGGGACTTTTAGGGTAAGCCAGACCGCCCCCGCCCCATGCACTCCATCTCACTGCCTGGCCTCGTACTGTGGATGCCTCTGGGGTCTCCTGCAGCCTGCCTCAAACATACCTACCTGTAGCACTCAAGCATAGCATTTTACCTGTTTCATCGTAGCAGGTTGGCATTATTGTCTCTCTGCGCTGTTGTAGTTCAACGAATAATGCACGGCTTAAGGACTTCCCAGAGTGCACCACACTGCGCTCACATTGCAGACGCCATTGCTTACAAAGGTCCATCTTAAAGCCCCCCCTTACTTTTGTTCCCCATTCCCAGCTCTACGCTGGCAGACATCCCCCCTTTAATGCCCCTGCCACTAGTATCAGGGGGCCACAGGTAACCCCCACTCTTCCTTTGGCAGGTTCATTGCTTTTTATAACCTCTGCTTCCTCTTACTACACTGCCACGCTCCATCTCATTCCTACACAGGAGTAGTCATCAGTCTCTGTTTGGATGTGCCGCGTCCAGTAAATGGAGCAGCACATTAGAACGCCTATATATCCAGCAAATACTATATCCAGTCCTCATGAGATTTCTCATTGTTACTTTTTAAGCCCACTTGGTGTCTTAGTGCCATTTTTCTCCAACAGAGTTCCACACACATCTTGTTGCCTCTGTGTTGGTTTACCTGGCAATTGTTGTAAACGTGTAATGTGTTGTTGTGCAGTCATTTTGACCTGTTATTGTATTTTACCTGACAAAACATCTGCTGTTGTTGACTCACGAGATACAGAAAGCTGTGACATACTTCACTAGTCGCTTACCAAGTTTGCCGGTGGGACTAGCACCACACTGAAAACATCCCTGTGTAGAATGTGAAGCACATGTAATCTACTGATTCCTTCAGTCAGGGCAGACATCATATGCCACTTACCATGAGTTCAGACTCAAAACGATTAATATTATTTCTGCTCTCTTCCATTTTTTACACCTCATTACCATCATCATATGCCCTCTTCTCCTCCTCCTCTTATTGCTCACCATCGCCATTTCCATTATTCTGCTCATCATACTCACCTTTCCCATCACGCTCACCATTAGATATCTTCAATTATGAAATCCCCTCCATCAATGTCAATCTGGACAGCCTCATCGATGAGTTCAGCGGTGCCCCCTGCAGGAGGTCCCTGGCAGTGACAGACTCTCCAGAGGGGGACGCTGTGCCTGAGGAGGAGCCCCAGAGCACCACTCTATGACCTCTGACCCTAAGGCATCATTTACCAGCACCCCTATGGCTGTACATACTCTTAACTGTCGCCGCCAAGGCCTGATGGAAACACCAACTGGCCTCACCAATGCCCACCTGAAACCAGAACATGAACCCTCCCTCACATCTGCTACAGGCTGCAAAGAAACTCATCTTTTACAATTGCTCGCTAGTACATTAATGTGACTACAAAAAACACCAAAATGCCATAGTGGAGGAACAGTTGCCTTTAGGAGGAAAGACTGGAATATAGCTGAGTATTATTTTAAAAGATTTTATTATTGTTTTTTTTTCTGCTTTGCTTTGTTCATCTTTGTTGTTTAATGCAGTGGTCTGTATTTCTGCGTGTGTCTTTTTTTAGTTTCTTTCTTTGCCTTATTAGAAACATGCAATCAAATTGCAATATGATACTCACAAGTTGTACAACTTTTGGTTAGGGGAAAACTCAGAGCCTGACATGGTTAGGAGCAAAGCCCAATCCTCAGGGTGAAACAGAGACAGAGTGGGAGCGTGGTCTGGTTGCATTGCTCACAGGGTATTCAAGCTTTGTGCACATTAGGAACATGCTGAGCCCTAGAGACAGGCTTTGCATGCAGGAGGAAACATTTAATGCAGTTTTCTTATCATTAGTGTCACCCCCCGCCCCCGCCCCCTCCCCTTCCCCCTCCCATCTTCCCTTAACCTCTTCTATCACAAATTACAACTGTAGTTCTTTGTCTGACAGTTACCTTTGTACAGGTAAACTCACTTTAACTCACTTTATACCAGCACAGTATGAGAAGAATGTTATTGTAATTCAAGTTTTTGTACTTGCATCTGTTATATACTTGTAGTTAGGGAAGAAAGCACCACGATGCGTTTGCATGACGAGCCAATATGATCAACCTGCTATGGATCGAGGGCCTGAGAATGGCAGTGCTTTACTTTGTGTGTGAGTGTTGCTGTAATTTTTTCACTTGGGACAGTAAATTTAGAAAAACCACCCCCTGTGCTGTGCAGTTCAATGATAATGGATGGATGATGACACTGCCTTTAGGTTCGTATGAGTCTCTCTCTTAACTTTGTTTCAAGTGCTTCAGGTTCAGTGACCTTTGACCCCAAGTGTAAATACAAAGACTGTACATAAACTGATGTATATAAAGCTGAGAGGAAAAGTATATGTAAAATGCATATCTTGAATATATAATAATAATATATGTGCTGATATTTATCGTGTAGAAAATGTAATGATTAAAAAAATTGATGTTATTTTTGTCCCTGCACACAATGAACAAGTTTACTGTAGATTCATAATTTTTCACTTTAACACCAGGTAACTATGATGCTGCATCAGAAATGCAGAAAGCTTTTTCTGCTAGAAATCAAATGTGGTCTTTCTAATTCTGCCTCCTGAGCTTTGACTTCAGACTTGCTAGAGCACTAATGAGTTACACACCAATGCCCTACCTTTTCATTTTTTAAACTTATTTTTTAATCCTTTACTTAAGGGATTCTGTGTAAATAGTTAGATTCCTTTGAACTCACCGGACCATTTATTAATTCATAATGAAGACAAATGTAGTCCTAAGCCTCTATTATTGGACTGATTATACGGTTAGTTAGAAATCATAGTCGAATTTGGCACACATCTAAATCTGAAAATGTTGACGTCCTTTGTTGGTAGTCTCACCCCAGACAATTAATTAGAGATAATTAAAACTCACCAGATAACAGATGCTGCAGTGTCACTTTTTTAATTTCCTACAATTTGTCTTAGGACAATGATTTTGTCAATTAAAGTGCAATTATCCTGTTTACTGATCGACCTCAGTCCAAAAAGTGGTCAAAGTCACCCCTCCCAAAAACCTACAGAAAAAAAGCCATTAATTTCATTGCAGAGCAATTTTTCAAGTTTGTTTTATGTGTGAATTAACCTCTGATGAAACAGACTCTCGATTAATCTCTCTCCAAAAGTGATCTATGGTATGCATCAGTGTGTGTTCTCAATGGACTATGTTTATGAAGAATTTTGGTGATGTTAGTTATATTGGTAGCTGTGGTAATTTTATGACAACAATTGCAAGTGCCCTCACACTGGTTGTTATTTTGGAACTATAGGCATAATTAATGTGTACTAGAGGATTTATTTTCTGTGCTGGATCCATAAATCTATCCGAGGAGGCAGGGGTATCTCTGAATGTGACTGACTCAAATGGTAGGCTACGTGATTTTATAATACCTAACAGGGCAAGGGAACGTTAGTATTTGAATGAAGGTTAATTAAGGCCTGTTGGCATGTATTATTACCAGTATAGGGCGGTATTACTGTAATGCTTTTGTGCATCATAACTGGAACTTACAGCCACCTAAAAGCATGCATTCATATTCATTATAGGTGTGTGATTGTTATGCTGCTAAAAGAAGAAAAAACATCTGTACCCTCCCCCAAAACATGAGTTGTAATTCCATCACATATCCAAATTCAGCCAGTAAAATAATTTCATAGCAGTTTCCAAGCACATATTCATAGGAGCAACCTTTTGCACCAGATGGTACACTATTACATAGTTTTCAAACTACAGTCGCCCCATATTTCCCAGCTCACCTCATCACCAAGTATGTCGGCCTAAAAGTGAAGCCCAGTTTGTTTACATTTTGTGTGTGGGAAGGGGGGTTTCAATGAGAAAAAATCTGAAAAAGTGTCATGCATGCGCTTAGATAGTCTTTTGATAATCCATGTTTTGTGTCAACCACTGTCTTTTTAGGGATTGTAAGAGGGGTGATGGACAAAATGTATAGATGGATGTTAGAGAATGTGGATCACGGTGAATGGTCCTTTGTGGGGTTTTGAGCAATACGGTGGAGGAGCGGAAGTTGCCTGTGGATGTACTGCCTCCTTCTGCTTTCACGACTAATGTACAAACGAAACCTGCCGCTTGTCAAGCCCACCATGCCCACCCCTTCCTCCTCTGCTTAGCATATCAAGTGGAACACAGTGTGTGCTGTGAAGCCTACCTGCAATCCTTATCAGAATGTCAGAAATAAATATATATATATTAAACTCTACATTTTTAATAATCTCACGTGGTTAATGTGGGTTTTATTTCAGTTTTCTTGGAAATAATAAGTCGAACTGATTTATTTTGCCTTTCTTCACACAAGCACTTTACTTAAATGCATTCCTCTACATTGATCTGACCTCTGTTTCTGACCTGGTTTGGGTCCATTTTTTTAATTCAGATATCTGTGATTTATTAGCAGTTCTATCAACACCAAATCTCTTCTCTTTAGAACAGTCAATTTGTGTAGGATAACTTACAATCTGAGTGTAACTGCTTGTTATCTTATCATAGTAATGCATACATTAGCATGAGTATAGAGGCCTGAAAACTTGAACACCAGGTTTGCTGATTATTTTTTACTCTTGATACTGCTATTGCTTGTCACTATTATCCTGTTTCCAAGACACTGGTTTACTTTTTTTACATTTACGACTATATGGTTATTGTGGGTCCATCCATTTGCATGCAAGCCATCAACAGGAGTATGATCAGGTCATCTAACCAATGTAAGTCATTGTACTTGGACTTACACATGTTGAGAAACCAGGTATCACTGACAAGCAGAAGCTATTTCAGCTGAGCAACCTGCAGGACCAGCCCAGCAGGACCAGCCCAGCAGGACGGCTGAAGGATTGCCACAGGAGGAAACTAGGAGTGTTTAGCGATACCAAGGAAGCTCAAAGTGAGGACAAGTCTGTCATGTGTCATGAATCTCCACCCCAAGCTGTGTCATACACTGCAACTCCATTAAGTATGTTAAAAATTAAATAGTGATAAACATCACACCTCTTTCAGAAACTTGCCATATTAGTTTCTTTAAAATTTTTGTATAACTTCTGTTGTCTTCTCATTTCTCTCTGTCCCATCTCAAACTGTATCTGTAAGGAGTTAGTGGTAATCTAATGCTTCTGTCCAGCGGTGTCTCTCCTTACAGCAATCAGCCAGGCACAGCTCATCATCGTCTGCTCTATCTCCTTCCAGACTGCCATGGGTGCATTAATTATTTCTTACTTAAAGTTTTAAAGGCGGCTCTCTTTACACTGTCTCTACACCAACTACAAGAGGAGCCAGCCACATGCTGTATAGGAAAGGGGGGTTTAATACAAGCTCTGATTCTCTCCAACTGGCCATGCAGGTTTCCACTTGATCAGCAGAAGATTAAAGTTTTAAAATGTGTGAGAATTGTTTAAATGTCAGACTAAATACAGTGTAGGAGAAAGTTCAACACACCCCAACTGTTTTATTATTGAGCTAAACTCCTGCCAAATGTAACACCTTCACTGTCTTTTAAGGACAAATGCACACAAACCTGAAAGTGGAATAAAGGGTGTAGCTATGTCTGCTGCTTGGAAACAAGGCATTCAACAACAGGGTGACACAACAATGAACTGAGCTGCTTTAACGGCAATTAAGTTGGGTTAAATAGCTTTTTATTGAATTTCTCCTGACAAACAGTTTGAATTGTTAAATTAAATCCTACCTTAGTTGCATTCACCAACTTTTGGATGTGTTTGAAATTGGTGATTTTTTTCCACATGTGTGCTTCTCATAAAACAGGTTGAACATGTCAAAGACAGGAATGCAAAACAAAAGAGTGCTGTCATGGCTTCACCCAACCTTTGCTTTACACTGTTGCTGGGTAATACTCATAAAATGACAGGGGCATGCTTGTAAACTCCCTCGCTTTCCACAAAATCAGGGAAAGAAATTACAGTACCTAATCACATTTTTAAAAACTAAAGTAGATCTTCATATATGTATTGAATTGTACATTTTTAGTGGAATGATTGCAAACTCCTTCTTATTTTTCAGTCAGACTAATACACTACTTCACTCATTTCCTTAACTGATGCGTAAAATTACGCGCAAGTCTTTCTGTCTTTAAATGTCACTTGATCATCCTCTCGTTGGCACTTAAATTCAGACATCTTCAGCAAGGTGCTATGCCAACAAAATCCACGGTAAAGTCGCCGCCACCAGTGCCAGTACAGTAAATGCCGAGAGCAAGACGAGCAAGCACCGTGCTGTCGTGCAAACTCTGCGTCTTCGCCTGCGCTGCGGATGCACCACAGTCATCACAACACTGAGCGCATCTTCTTCAGCCATAGGTCGCCCCTGAGCGCTTATGATGAATATCTGAGATGCATTGTGGCTGGGGCTGATTAACCTCTGTCGGCGGACTCGTTGAGAGATGCCCCTGCAGCAGCGAGCAACCCAATTAACTCCACTCAGTACGCTCTCCGTGGAGGCGCGCCGTGCGCTCTGGAGCTGCCCCAGTGGCACAGGAAGAGGCACCTCCAGGGTTTGCCCTTCATGCGGATCCTTGTCTGCCGCGAGCGACACCAGCGCTTCCTTTTGTCTCCTGATGAATGTGAGATGTCGGCAGATGGGGCAAACGATCGTGTCTCTGATGTTTCCGTCGCTGTTGATGTTGACCAGCGTTTTGACCAGGCAGTCGTGGCAGAATACATGTCCGCAGCTCAGAGTGCGCTCAGTGCCCAACAGACTCTCATAGCAGACCGGGCATTCCAGTGCGTCCTCCTGACTGTCTTCCTTGTAAAGTGCCATGTAGAATTCTGCAAAAGTTTTTAAAAGTGGACTTCTGGTAATTGGAGAGTCAATTCCTCTCCGACTTCTTTTTCTCCACAACACATGACTTTCTTTGCGTTTGGCTGTGGGTGGAGGCAAGAGCCTTGTAAAACAGGGCCTGCCACCTGAGGCTGCAGCGACTTGACGGATTGGTTTCTTTGTGCTGCTGCAGTTCAAATGCGTGTGCTGGTTCACATATCAAGTTCTGTGACACATTGACTGTGAATGTAATCCATTCTAAGTTTATTTATCTCCCCTGCAACTTTAAAATATGTTGATTGCGATTGGGGTGATTAAGAAGTTTGGATTGTCCTTCAAAGCTAGATATTCTGAGGTTGCATAGTTTATTCCTGTCAGTATCAGGTACTGAAGCCATGTTTAATCAAAGAGAGGGAACTTGTGAGAATGATCCACTTGTAGAAAACACATAGATTGTCATGGTTGGAGTTGTTTTAATTCTTATGAAAAGACACAACCATAACTTAATCTAATGTGTAATTAAGACATATAGCCAATTTCAACAGTGTCTATTTTCTCAAGCTACAAAAAAGTATTCTTATATGCTAATTTTATTTTGCATGAACTTAATGAGTTGTGTGAACTCTCTGTTGTTCATTTTTTCGGCTCATCAATTTAAGTCAAAATACCTCCATTTATAAGAACTTGTGTTTTTAAGTTCTAATGAGTCAAGTAATGAAAATCTGCAAAACTCATTTGTTTGCATTTTGCCAATGAGAAACATAAGTTGAACTGATTAAATTTCTTCATGATATTTCACTGTGTAGGGATGCCGGCCTGAATCAAAGCTGCACATTTTAATTAGGCAAAGGTCAATGACCTCAGATTAACTGGTTTTATCTGCATCTGATTTTTTTTTAAAATGGGGACAATAATTAAATTCCTGTTCCTTCTATTCTATCATCAGTGTGTTTGATTAATGACAAGACAAGAGCAGAGTTAATGAAGGCCAGCTCCATCACCAGCACTGGAAAGAACACTATTCAAAGTGACAGAGGTGAGGATGTTTTCAAAACAGGATTCAGTGCAGAGAAATCCCTCACACCCACTCCACACCCTGGAGGTGATTCAGCTGAGCACCTTCAGTCACAGGCTGATTCCACCAAGTGCAGGACTGAACACTACAGGAGATTCTTTCTCTTAGGTGCCATCTGACTTTTTAATGGGTGGTATTAACAACCACTCTGGTGGGTTCCATGTACAGGAAATGATGTACAATTGTTTGTTTCTACACATATATAAACTTCTGAGAATTTTCCATATGTCTATATTTTTCAGTTTTGTGTATTGAGATTATAGATATGCAAGTAATTTTTTGTGCACTGGATATATCATTTTGCTCACTGTATGTTTTTACATTTTAGATTTTCTACATTTATTTTTTTCTATGCTGGATTCTTATTGCATTTTTATGACTTAACTTTAGGTCTTAAGTATGTTTTCATTTAGCTTCTGTGAAAAGCTTTTGTGCCGGAAATATTTTATGTTCAGTGTTAGATGTCGGTTCTTGACAAAGTCATTCACTGCAAAGGATAAATAAAGTAATTAAACATCTACAAAAAAAGATAAATTCAGTTAGTTGTAAGACAAAAAAAAGTCATTGTAGGAGTGTAAAATAATTAAGAAATTATCATAACCTTTTAAATAATTTTGAACAGAGCCATAGATTTTTGCTGCTGTGTAGCTGTTTATTTTCTGACAATCATATGCCACCTTGTGGTGACTGAAAACTACACTACTGCTAAAAATCTACAGCGGGAAAAAAAAGAAAAGAAAAAAAATAGAAAGAAAAGGTGTGGCTGATTCTGGTAGGTGACGTCTGTAGAGGAGCTGCCCAGTTCTGACGCACACGTCATATTGCGTCACCACGTACGTCCATGTCGAGATTTACGTTGCTTCCGGGAGACGCGTTGGCAATTTCCTAAACACCGCTCTTCTCAGTGTTGTCCAAGGCCCGGGGAGGAGAAGGTGTGTGTCGCGGGGTGTTACACCGGCTGGAGGGCGACTTGCTGAAACGGAACACCGATTTGACATGAGCAGGTACCGAACGAACGCTTTAAATATTCAGCTCTGTTTGTGTTTAACGTTTGACCTGTTCGCGTTACCAGCAGCTGTATTCGGTCGTCGCTCTCCGGTGTGTAACGGTACGAAGACGACAGCTCGTTTTTGGTTGAGAGGTGTTGGCTGTAATTTTTTGTCTCTTACGTCCTCCATTTTTCTTTCTTGTACGCGTTTTTTTTTTTAATTTACGGTACAACCTGCATTTTAGCATTAGCTTCTTTACTGTCAAACCACCGAGTGTTAAATATCGACTCATTGACAGCAGCCATTAAATTAACTACACAGTTCAATGACAACCTGTCGCTGTTAAGCTAAATACTATGTATGTTAGCTGTATGGTCAATTTAAGATGTCAGTTTTACAATAAAAGGCTCCTTGTGTTGGCTTTTTGATGTTCAATTTGATCACAATGCTAAACTGTATGATTCTAGTTAACCTCTAGCTTTTTCTGAGCAAGAATGTGAGCAAATACATAAAACAACGTAGCAAACTATAGAACTACCACCACACCTAATTCAGATTGGTATTCACATTTGAGCAAACCAACAACACGCCAATGACCAAACCCTCTCTTAGGCCCTGTGTGTAAAATGTGACTCCATCAGCAGTTAAATTCTTAGTAAGCACTTAGTCATCTGCATCAAAAGAGGATGTAGAGACAAGAATGTTGGAAAGGGGAACTCTCTTTTCACTTATCTTCCTTCCCCTGTCCGTAATTTCCAGGCTCTGTGTGTCCTGGTATTGTTACAGCATTACAAATAGATCCAAGGGTCAAACTGACATCACCCCAAAGATGCTGTCATGAAAGACAACAGGAACCGTCATGTGTTCTGGCAGAGTTTCTGCACTTTTCTTGTCATTCTAAGTGATGTGTTGTGTTACCTGTACAGCGTCACTGTCCTCATCCTCATTCATCTCTAATGCCAAATTTGATTCTGTAGGCTAATAAATAGTCATGTCCTTTCTGAGGGGTTGTTTGTCCTGTATAGTGCTTTTGATCTCTATCACCATGGACACAGTTTCCTGTCAGTCATGTCTTTGGAGACCTGCAGGGATCAATAGAAAGCAGCGGATACCATTCGCGCCTGTCAGCATCATAACGAATAGAGATCTGCTGTTTTTGGTTTCTGTTTATGTTCAAAAGAAACATTTTTAGTGTTTCCCTGCAGAGCTGGGAAGGTTCTCTTTGGTCATATGATACAACAAACATGTTATGTCAGTCATGGCTTGGGAAAATTTCTGTCTCTCCACCTTTACGGTGTTTTGGTCTTCAGTTTCCTTTTTAACCTCAGGAGTAGCGGTCTGACACGTGAGTTGTCCTGTGGTCTGAAACAGTCGATGACGCCATCTCAGAGGAATGTTTAAAAGAAAAACCAGACGGTCTTGCTTCTGAGTCGCCATCCCTCTGACTGTAGACCACCCTCTTCTCAGCAAAAAACATTACACATCCTCCAGGCTAGTCAAGTCAAAATATAACTATAATTGTTACAGCAACATATACAACTACCCTTTCCTATTTATCTTACAACTTTTTGCACAGACATTTTAAACTAAATCAAATTCTGCATTCCTTATAAATAACTACCTTAAATAGTTGCACATATTTTGTTTGACTTTCAGTTCAGCTGAGGGGTTTCCTGTGTTATGTCCACTGGCTGCCGGACCTATCAGCAGGAAATCCTTATAAGCTCAAGTTGGATTATAAATACTCCTGTAGTTACATCAGTGGTGGTGCTGGCAGCAGCTGTATCTCCCACGCACACAACTGCACACAGTGGCTCTTTCCAGATGTGTTTAATAATTTCCTGAGCAGCCATGTGTGTCTACATAGATCATAGAGTTAGCAAGAGTTTAGTAGCTCACAAGAAAAAAAGAGGAACAACTGTCTATTGAAGTGCTAATTACGCAAACAGGACGGGAGATGGAAAAACTTAAAACACTTGATTAAAACTTCAGAAGTGAGCTACATTAGACAGCTTTGAACTATTTAGCATTAGCCACACTTAATTAGCGTAGAATAATGATAATGAGTGTGCTGACACATGAGTTGAGCTGTAAGAAGGTTAAATGAGGCCTTCTTTTACACAGCATTTGGCACATCGTTGAGGCTGTTTGCTGTCAAAAAACACTTTCAATGCTGGCTACTCAGAATTGTTAAATTACTTTGGTAAATAGAAATTATTACTGCAATAGACTCACTTTAAAAAAAAAGTCAGAGGATGTATTTGGACGGTGATTTATGAGATACTGAGAATGAACTGACCTCTGAATGATATGATGACATGGCAAGGCCAGTCTGACTTTATCACTTTTCCTCTCCAGTGAGGAATGAGGGAGGTCTTTAATCTTGATTTCATTGATTGCTCAGCTCAGAGATAAGAAAGGAATGTGCTGTGCCTGATTCTACATGCCAAAGGAGGAAAGTAATGGAAGTGTCGTGCCATGTTTGAGACTTGTTTAGTTATTTATATAAATGCTAAGCTAATGTAAGTGTCTCTCAAATCCTCAGGGTGCCCTGACATGGACACAGAGATGATTCCCAAATTTTCGTCAAAGGATGAGGAGGTTGACTACTGGAAGTCTCAAGCCCTCAAATACAAGAAGAGGTAGGCAGCCTTTATTTCTCATATGACATCATTGCATGTCTAAAATGATTTCCTGTGTGAGCTGACATGTATAGTATAACCTCTTTATCCATGTTTAACATCTTGTTAAGATCAGTCATGACTTATTGTACATATGAATAACTGGCAGATGTTCTGCTGTGTTCTTAGCTTATTGTGTATGAAGAGCATTGCTTTTTGCTTACTAAGCTTATTTTTGCAAATTGGGTTATGTAATAATGCGTCCTAGTATTTTTCCTGGGCTGTCTTGCAAAAAACTTGAATCAATCATCAGACAGCAGCAGTTTGCCCATAAAAAATCAAAAAGACCACTTTATTAATTATTTGGTGCTCATGCTTACATAATACCAGATTATGCTGAATATGTGGTTTTGTCTGTAGTTAGGAAAGATGATGACACAGTAATTTTCTCATTATCATCAACCAGATGTTTTTGAAAAGTTGTGGATACGTCTCTGTTAAAAGATTTAGAACAGAAAGACTGTTTAGCCTTATAAGGCAAATGACCAGACCAGCTTTATGGAATCGGCACCCACAAACAGGCTGGCTTACTCATGAGAAAATGACTACATCTTTGGCTTCTTAAACAGAGACCGCAGCCTATGCTGGGATAGGCGGCAGTAGTATTTGTGAGTGTTGTATAAACCTTTGCCAAATATGTTTTGTCTTTTCTATTTGTGGAGATGGGGACCAGCATACTTTCATAGGCAGAGTAAAACTGCACAGAAGGGGTTAAAGTCCGAGTGGTTTTCAGAGGAATTCCTTCTGTGGGTACATAGGGGAAAAACATCAACCCACGGAAAAAATAACTTCAAGCAGGGAGTTCACCATGGCTTTTCACATGTTTTGGAACACACGTCTTCTCAGGAGCTCTTTAACAGGAAATCACTGACAGTCATCACATACAGTGTCTAATACCTTCTGAAAAGTTACGTACCCAAAGTGATCACTTTAAACTTACCTTTGATGCATTTTGTTGTGCCTAGGCTGCTTTTACATTAGCAGCTCATTATCCGAAATGGACTTTCCAGCATTCACACTTTAACTTCACACCCTAATGCTGTTTTAGTCACATGTATACAATACTGTTGGTCATTTTTAACAATAAAAAGCGTTAGGATGAACAAATCCAACTGTTAAAAAGAGAAGTTGTAGTGCCCAGCATGCTGATCAAGCAGCCTCTGTGACGCTGGTATGTGTGGAACGACCCCGCACAACAACTGATTCATGAATTCCAGTGCAGTGTAGAGTCACTGAGAGGCCAGTATCCCAGTACAAGTCAGCTGATCTCAGACCAGTGTGTTGACTACAGTGTAATCTTGACAGGAGAAAAAACTAGGGTGTACTTAGATACTATAAACTCTAAGATAATTGAATGATTGCTTCCCTCCTGTTCCACCTTGAAATGTAAACGAAAATAAATATACATTTGTCAGAGTTACTCTGTGTGTTTTTGCAATCTCTTTATGGGGTCAGGCCAGTGTGTACACACATCCTGTTATCCTGTTTCTTTGCCTTCTTATTTTCTCTTTGCTCCTGACCTTTAGCCTCTTTCACAGCTGAAGACACATAACAGCTTGGCTGTTTTTCTGAGCTACTTTTGAACCACCTACTGTCACAGTTCAGCTGTCTCTCCAGAGCTGTATATTTAGAATGCTTAACTCGACAATGCTGAGCACAGTGTTTCCTGTTTGACAGAGGCAGGAATGAAGGTTAAAAATCTACAAATATCTGACTGGCTTTTCACACAGGTTTATTTCTGGCCATTGAGGAGAAAAAAAGCAACTACTAGAATTTGCCTGAGCTTGGCTCATCTTACAGGACAAAAGCCGTCACTCTTCTAGAGCTCGTATCCACCGTCATTGAGCCAGTCAGCTGTACAGAATACAATAGTGGATGGTGAACAGGGTAGCTGGTGTATGACAATGACTGTTTATGTTTTTCATCACTCTGTCTGTTTGTGTACGATCCAGTTGCCATGAAGCCCAAGAAGAACTGCAGGAGTTTCAGGAGGGGAGCAGGGAATTGGAGGCTGAATTGGAGGCACAGCTTGGCCAGGCCGAACACCGGCTGCGAGACCTACAAACTGAAAACGAGAGACTGAAGAACGAGGTTTCCAACCTTAAGGTAACTAGACCTGGCGACTTGCCATGTAGCTTAGTTTAGAATTTATTTTGCTTTGTCGGTTACAACACTACTAAAGTTAATTGTGGTTACGTAAGAGGTTATGTGATATCTGTTGGACCCTAAGCACAAGGCCCAATGCCTTATTTGTAATGTAAGTGTTAATAAAGCATGGTCTTAGGTTAGGTAATCCTACAGCACTCCTTAATTGGATGTCAGGATAAAGAAGAACAAAATAGAAAACTGCCAGGACAAGTCTTGTTCTTAATCACAGCAGGGAATTGTGTGCTCACTTTGACCCTTTGGTGATCACATACAATGTTGACTGTACTTGTTGCTGGATTATACATTGAGGAATATACCATCTGAATATTGTGATTTTTTTCACTCGAGTCTACTTGCTGCACCTATTACTAAAAATGGACTGTACAAATCAACCAGTGAGAGGCCATGAATGATGTTTTCCTGTCTTTGTGCCTCAGAGGCCACAATAGAGGCATGCAGCACTGCCTGTAATTGTACTGTAAAGCATCTCAGGGTGAATGAACCATTGGGCCTCCCCAGGGAACAAAGAGGCCCTTTGAAAGTGAAATAATGTGTAGGAACCTCTTGACTGCCTTATAATTCACCACATTTCCACTGCTATTGTTAATAATCATTGTTGACAAAATGGCATTTTCATCTTGCATGCTTCGGCAAACTTGTCTTTGTTGTCCTTGTTCGGATACATAGGCTCGCTCACAAGCTCTTTTCTCTTCTTCACTCCATCCATCTCTATCAGGAAAAGCTGGAGCATCAGTATGCCCAGAGTTATAAACAGATTTCAGTGCTAGAGGATGACTTGGGCCAGACGCGCAGCATCAAGGAGCAGCTCCACAAATATGTCCGAGAGCTTGAACAGGCTAATGATGACCTGGAGAGAGCCAAGAGGTCAGAATGACATGTGATGTGTGATATAATGAGTAAATGATGAACTCGACCTGTATTCAGATTTTCTAGCAATTGCACATACTGCAACACTCACTAAACAGTTGTGTCTATTCGTCTGTATGTACAGGGCAACAATAGTGTCTCTTGAAGACTTTGAAGGTCGTTTAAACCAAGCCATTGAGAGAAATGCCTTTCTGGAGAGTGAGCTGGATGAGAAGGAGTCTCTCCTAGTGTCTGTACAGCGGCTGAAAGATGAAGCGCGAGGTAAGGACAGAGCAAAGAAGAATCCATTCTGCCCTTTTGTAGGCATTTTGCCATCTGCGTAAGGGTTAGTGGAGGAATGTTTCATGAGTTTCAATCTGTCTTCTGCAGACCTGAGACAAGAGCTGGCAGTACGGGAGCGGACTACAGACAGGATGTCAGCACCCAGCTCACCAACATTAGACATCGACAAAATGGATTCTGCAGTACAGGCGTCTTTATCCCTCCCAGCAACCCCAGTAGGAAAGAATATAGAGCACCCCTTTATAAACTCAAAAGGTAAGGCCTAATCCCACTCTTATATCTACTGCTGTATTCAAATAGATGTAAAATTCTGTAATATGTGTACTAACGTTGGGCTTTTGTGCTCTAGCTTTGACCAATGGTTGTGGTAGCTCCTCCTTGACTCCTTCTGCTAGAATCTCAGCTCTTAACATCGTTGGTGACCTGCTGAGAAAAGTTGGGGTAGGTATATTTCCTTTCAAACAAATAAACTTTTTTCTCATCTGCTCAGTGTGGGGCTGTTGTCGTTTCTTTACATTTTAAGACTTATTAAGTAAACGGAAACAGTGCTTAAAGACCCCCTCCAGTGAAATCAAGTTTTGTTTACTCTATTAACATATTCATGTGTGTTTTCATACCTAAAAAAAACAAAGGAACTGATCCTGTCAACTTGCAGCGTTGACAGGTTTGGTGTTAGATTTTTAATTTTTAGAGGTTAAATCAACAACCGGAAAGGGACTTCTGAGCTTACAGAAGTTACAGAGCACTGAGAAACGATGTGACTTCAAAAAATGCTTACAAATGGGCTAAATACAGGTTGCATTTCCTGCTTTCTCACTAGGCTTTGGAGTCCAAACTCGCTGCATGTAGGAACTTTGCCAAGGACCAGGCAGCAAGAAAAAATTACTCCACAGAAACCAGCACACTCATCAACAGCAATGCCACCAAGTTCTCACACTCTCTACACACCACTTACTTTGACAAAACGTAAGTTCTTTAGCACATGTTTTGTTCCTTCCCTTATTATTTATTTTTCTGTGATTTGGCTTAACAAACTCAACTGTGCAGAAAATGACCAACTTATTACAAGTGGTTCTGTGCATATTAGTTTTGGCCAATGTGTGTGTGTTCATGTTTGCTATTGTTGTTCATTTCCATGTGCCGACTTCAGCACTGTTAATGGATTAAACCCCAGCTCCTTGACCTCCATGGCATCATCCAGAGCCGTGTCTCCACCAGGCATGCTGCCTTTGAGTGTGTGAGGAGTCTCCACCCCACGAAAAACCTCGACTGAAACTCCTATCCACCCAACGCAATGTGGGAACAGAGATGACGTTTGTGCTACTTGTGTGTGTGTGTGTGTCTCAGGATCAGAGTTCGAAAGGAAGAGTGATGTGTGTTTGACTGTTTGGGAGTGTGCATTTTTGAACGCGGCGTGTGAAAGAGAGGCGTGACTATACAATAAACTTGCCTCCAGTTTGCAGCTCTCAGTGCATCTGTGAGTAGGTGCACAGTTGTTTGTGCATAATCTCCCTACCACATATTTGCATGTGCCTAAAGCTGTGCTGTATTGTGCTTGTATGAATGTTCCTACGATGCGTTGTTCTCCAGATGTCAACTGTGGTTCATCTGAAAACTACTATCCCTGACAAAAGGGTCCCAAACAGACCACAGCTTCCTTTTTTAACCTTCTTTTCCTGTATGTTTACTTAAATTGCACAGTTAAACTCATTTCTATTTAGAATGTATTATATTTAAAAAGGGATATGTTCATATTAATTTATCTCACAGTACGCTTTAAGATGCAATTTTCTTATTTGCTTTTCTCTTGCATGTGTGCATATGTGATATGGGGTCGGACAAGTATGGGTGGACCTCATATTTACAAGATTGACCGAAGTGAATGTTGATTGTTCAAAGCCATGTAGTCGTTCCTCTTGTTACTGGCTGAATAGTTCTTGGAAGTATCAGCTGATTCTCTCCTCTGGTTTAAACCTGCACATAAACAAACTGCTTCTTGCAGGTTTTTGCTGCAGTCAGGTTTATTCTTCTGTGGATATCATTTTCAAAAGAACACTTTTGCCTTTTTTTATGTTTCATGTATAGATTTTTTTTTTTTGTATCTTGTTGAAAGCTTATTTACCTCATTGTGATACGTTTGAAATCACCCACTGTTGAATACTGATATGTAAACTTGACTCTATAGAATTCCCCAACCACACAATAAGATACTTAAAGCAAAATGGTTGAAAGTGACTCAAGGATCCTTTGAGACACTGTCCATTAATTTTGCCAGATGTTTCTGAATCGATGGGGCATTATGGCCTTGCAGCACATTCGCTCTTTACCTGCTTTTGTGTAATGTTAATTTGGTGTGATCTTCAGCAGGTGTGATACTGACTCTAAATCCATTTGCCCCGAATTTCTTTCGTCCTCACATATCTTTGATTATTCCTCAGTGTTACCATCTTGACAGCTCAGAGTATAATCCAAAGGCTTCACTGTTATTTAATAGTATGCGATGTCACTTTGGGTGCTGTAGGAGCCTGTTACGAAAGTATGTTCTACAGTCAGTGTATATAGGTTGTATAGATGGTCATTTTGCCTACGACGTTGTACATATTGACATTTGGCACTAAGGTCCTATTTATTTCAGATTCTGTATGGCATGTGTTCAGATAATGAGTTTTGCTATTATACGGTGGTTAAAGCCATTGTAGTATGATATCAAACTGTTTGTCAGTTGTTTAAATAAAGATTGAGATGATGAATATGTTGTGTCGTTTGGATTGTATACTTTGATCATACAGCACAAGAACTTGTCATTTTCCAAAGTCCTCGGACAAATCTTGTGACTTTTATTAGAAGGGTTTGCTCTGTCATTATTACTGTACAATGTTTAAACTATAAATATCCATATTTCTTATTTAAAAAACAACAACAAATCGCATATCAAGAATAAAGTCCATGAAAATAAATGACAGCCGGGCAGCTGGTCATGTATGTAGTTTTGTAGAGCTTTTGGTGGTCTCAGGCAGGGTCCACAAAATTAAAGGCCTAATTTCGCCTCCATGGCATCCTTTAATTTGTTCTTCTTGATCTAGACAAACAGATCAGTTTCAGTTTATAGCAATCATATACATGTGCTGTATGACAGGTGTTTATAGGTATGTTAACATTAAAGCAGAACTTCCCTACCTTTCCAGAGACAGTTAAAGGGAAGTTGTGTACAAACATCACATAGTGTGGAATCTTGAAGCGAGAAATCTAGATCGAAAAAAAAACTTCAGTGCACAAACTGTACATATATTCTCCAGACGTCTGGCGGTTTTATCTATCATCTCCTCTTACCTGGCCTTTGCAGAATGCCTTTATCTCTTCTGCACTGGAGGTTTCGCCCTCCTTCAGTCTGATGCAAGCACACACCTGCTCGCCCAGCCTCTCATCTTTCACTCCAACCACCTGGGAAGAAGAGGAGCAGAAATTAAACCTAAATCTGAATTATGTTTATTTAGAATATGCTTTTATTCACTTGTTTACAACAGCAACAAAAGAAGTGGAACTGCTCCCACTTAGAGACAACTACTCAGTAAATCTTTGCTGCCCCCCAGTGGTTTAAAATCTCACCTGCACCTCCTGCACTTTGGGATGCTTATACAGAAACTGCTCTATCTCTGCAGGGTAGATGTTCTCCCCGCCTCGAATGACCATATCCTTTATGCGTCCTTCAATGCGGCAGTAACCCAGACTGTTCAGGCTGGCTATGTCACTGTGTGGATGAAAATTGTAAACACAGCATTTCCCACAACGAACACCGTGACCGCTGCTGCACTAGTGCACCAGCGTATTTTCTCCTTTAGAGTCATGAGTCAGAATCTATCTTACCCAGTCCTGTACCAGCGGTCTGGGGAGATGGCCTCTCTGGTCTTCTCGGGGTCGTCCCAGTACCCGTGCATCACACAAGCGCCCCTGATCATCAGCTCTCCTGAGGCCCCCAGAGGGACAATCTGTCCACTAGTAGGGTCCACCACTTTGGCCTGTGGTTAAGATGCACAAATGTACAGTATATCAAGGTATTCTGGTGATGTGTGCATAAATGTTTGTGTGAAAAAGAAAGCATACCTCGGTGTGATTTAAGATGCAACCGACAGTATTTATCTTCAGCTCCTCATTGTCTAATGGGAATCCCAAAAATGTCAAAGGGCTGTTTTCAGTGGTTCCATAACCTGCCTGTTAAAACACGAGAGTCCTCTTATGAGTGTTAGTGCAGCATTATTTGAAGAGGTATAGGAATGCGTCCTCTCACCACTATCTCTTTCATATTCATGTCCGTTTTCAATTTTCTCACAATCTCAGCAGGGCACGGAGACGCTCCTATGAGGCCTAAAACGCAGCAGCAAATATGAAAAGATGCCTCAGACGCTGGCCAAATCCGACACAACATACTGATCACGTGCCTAAATCTCTTACCAGCTTCAAGTGATGACAAATCATACTTGTGTAAATGTTGCTGGCCGAGCATGTCAGTGTACATGGTGGGAGTGCCATAAAGAAAATTGCACCTTTAGTGAAAGAAAGATGTAAATGGCAATCAGTGAAAGTGCATTTTACTGTAAAGCTGGAGACTACACACTGTCAGCGATGGTACCTTTCACTCTGAATGGCCTCTAAATTAGCACGGCTGTTGAAGCTTGGAGAAGGGAAGACCAGTGTGATGCCATAAATTGCCATGCTCATCCCTCCCATCACAGAGCCAAAGCAGTGGTACATGGGCACAGGCACACACACTCGCACCTGAGGCTGATGGGGAATATTGAAAATAAGGTTATCCATAATTCAGCGTTTGCGTTTTCTTCAAACCAAGAGACAAAAATGTACTTACTCTACAATCGTAACCAATTCGGAGGCCGGCGAAGTATGCATTATTTACAATGTTGTGGTGAGAGAGAGTCGCTCCCTTTGGACTCCCAGTAGTACCCTAACACACAAAAACATGACATCGTCTGAATTACTGGTAGATCCATGTGATCTCATAATGTTAGTCTAAGTCAATGCAGTGCATGTATGCTGCTGTAAAAGGTACAATACTGAAGGTTACAGATGTGAACTGAATGTTGATGGGATCATCGAAGGACAGTTTGTTCTGCAGATCCATCAGCTCTTTGTGGTGCCGAGCCTCTCCTGCTTGCATCACATCCTCTACATGCAGCATCCCTGGCTGTCTGCTATCGGTCACAATTACCATACGCAAGTCTGGCACCCTGGCAGACCCAAGACAGAATCTTTATGTTTTGTTCAGAACAGCATTAGTTATACATTGTGACATTTTCTAAAAATTTTATGCTCCCAAAATGTCAATAATGGAAGGACGTGTATTCAATACGACATTCGGCTGAGTCAGACCTGGAGCTTTTGATCATGCCTACTGGCGCTGTGTCGATCTCTGGGCAGATCTCCCTCAGCATCTCACAGAACTTCTGGGTTTTAAATTGGCTAGGGCACACCACTGCTTTACACTGGACCTACAGACAACAACTCTGTTTTGTTACATATGCACCTTACAGGCTTGGGCAATGTGATCCAATACAGTCAATACGCCCTACCTTCTGTAGAGTGAACTCTATTTCCTTCACTTCATAGGCTGGGTTCAATGACACCTGCAAGATAACCAACAGTGTAAAGTCAAATTTATAGGACGGATTTACAATGTACGTAATATAATGTACATGGTAGGTTTTACTATGGCTGTATAGCCTTATTACACCATGCTTTATATGTAAATTACAGGACCAAACAGTTACACAACTGTTCCTCTGGAGAAGGTACATGTCCTTCTAACTGACTCCTTATAGCACAGTAATTGCCACCACAGGGCTACCCTCCTAAAAATGTAATTTTAAAACTAAATGAACAGCTCTTAGACTGACCAGTATAATTCCAGCCTTGGCTGTAGCAAACTGGAAAAGGATCCACTCATATGTGTTCGGTCCCCAAACGCCGAGCCGATCACCTCGCTTCAGGCCCAAAGCAAGGAGACCTGAAGCCACCTTGTCAACCTGCACAAAAAATAGACAATACTTTAACAAATGTGGGGTGTAAATTATCAGTAGGGTTGTATGGTCCACAGAAGGTCACTGAGAGGAGAGGATGAGCCTCTTTTGTCTTTCTTATTCTTCTTTCTTATTCTTATGTTAGAATCAGAGCTACATAGATTTTTTTTTTCACTGAGTAACTAACAAACAGTCAAACTCCAAAATATCAGCTGAATACCAAAAAAACACCATTAGTATATCATGAATAGTATTTAAGACACACATCGTGCTGCAGTTGTGCAAAGGTTTTCCGGATGCCGTCATGCAGAAAGACCACAGCTTCACGGTCAGGCCAGCGTTGGACTGTGGCGTCCAGGCATTGGCTTACAGTCAGGGGGAGCAGTGAGACGGAGGAGGTACCATGGACATAGCTGCTGGTCAGTGAGGGTTTGTAAGGAGGACTGTCCACATGGAGAGAGCTGCAATAGAAAACAGTGTTCAAGAAAAAGGACAGGGGTCAAATACGGTGAATATCCTGCGATCTGAGCACTCTCCTTTACTGCAGCTTTAAAGGTTTGGAAGAGAATTCCTACTGATTCTTCACAGTTCTTCTCTGACATGGAAAATATGTGGCTGTTTAAACTAGTAAACAGGAAAAACATACACGATACAAAGATGAACTTAGTCTTAATGGCCAAGAAAAATTCAAGTATGAGCAGCAGGAGATGTTCAGTTGGCACTGGCAGCAACTTAATACGCTTCGAAATGTGAATTTTAAATTTAGAACAAGAAATTATATCAACCAGTCAGGCTGCCTGAGAAAATGTGTTAGCCAGTCAGGTAGTTTAATGGAAGCAAAATAGTAATTTTAAAGGGCCATTGTTCAATGCACTGATGTGACCATAAAGTCAAACAATTACATGGAACAAACTGAGCTCATAATATTTAACGACCAAATGCATAAAGGCCAGCAAATAAGGACCCAGCAAATATTGTTCTTGTTCTTTATATTTACCTCCAAATTTCTAGTTGTTTTTCTTATATAACATTTTTTTCTGTGCAGTTTCTCAAACTTTCTAATATTTTCAGTAACTAGCAGCTAATAAAAAAGATAGGTTGTGCTCATACTGGTGCATTTTTAAACAAAGGACTATAAATGCCTGTAATTTATTTGTGCGAGACTTGAAGTCTAAATCAGCAAAGCAGAAACTTACTGAGACCACTGGAGCAAACTTGTGCTGCTTGATTTCCATTTCACCCTGAGTCCATTCACACATCTGAGAGAAAAAGCGCAGGACGAAATTGACATTGTCTCAGATATCTCACAGTCAGTCTCTTACAGCTGGATCTTGACACAGTCAAATCGAATCTACATAGAAAATAACATGGTTAGACTTTGCTACAGTATTTTTAATAATTAACTTTCACTCATCCTCAATGATTGAGAATAATGTGTAACCAGCTGTACCAAATGAAACAGTTTTTTTGCAAAATATTTGAAGACATAGCCTGTAAAGAGTATTTTCCCCATGAAGTTTTTTCTTTTTATTGCTTTTCAATAATAAATCATGGTTTTAAATTTGGCTTTTTTTTTTTTTTAAAAGACTATTTCATGTCAAAGTGAAAACAGATTTCTACAAAGTAATGTCAAGTAATTACAAATATGAAATGTAAAGTAAGTGAATGCATACGTTTTCATACGCCTAAAGTTGGTGCTATAAGTCACATAATTTGTGAAACAGAGATCGTCTGAGTGCAGTGAATGCATCTCTAGCGACTGTTGTATAAAGACACCTGTATCTGGCGGATCGAGTCACTGGTGAATCAGTACTACTAGACATAATTACACAAAACATGAAGACTTCAACCAACTCTGTGAAAAAACTTAATTGAAAACCATACCTCAGTGGATGGATACAAGAATAACAACAATACATGCGTGACTCTGCCTAGAGCAGGCCGTCCTGACTGCAAAAAAGAGACTAGTAAAGGGAGGCCACCAAGACGCCTATGACTACTATGAAGGAGTTTAATTATTTTGCACTTATTTTGCACTTTTTCTGTGCAGGTCCTGTTTTTTTTTTACTATTTTCACAAGAGTTAAAATGTGCCTACAACAGGGAACATCCACCACCAGCAGGTTAAAGTGTCCGTTATTGTCTATCCATCCGTTTGCTTTCCCTTACCCAGGGTGGAGTCACTCCAGGACAAGCAGGGCATTCCAGACATCCCTCTCTGCAGTTCTACCTGTCGGATCCCAAAGCATTCCCAGACCAGATGACATACAGTTGTGTGCGAAAGTCAGGGCACCCCTTTAAAAACAGCATATTTTATATATTAAAAAATTAATATCCATATTTATAGTCTTTCTGGGATATGGGAAAAAAAGACAATATTATCAGGAAACATTAATGCATAGTTACATTTTATTTTATAACTTGAACAAAATTACAAAAACAAAAAACATCATTTTGGCCTGTGCAAAAGTCGGGGCACCCTGAGAGTTTCAATGTGTCAGATTCTTTTAACAAATTCAGACCTTTACCAGCTCATTAGTCCTGAAGCATGTGTCAACAATTGTCATTAGGGAGCGCCAGCTGGTGTGTATTTCAGGGTTTCTTAAATATGGCGACTCCACAAACCTGTGCAAACAACAGCAATCATGGGTTCCTCTAAGAAGCTAAGTAAGACAGAAAAAATGAAAGTTATTGATGCCCACAATGCCGGGGAGGGCTACAAGAAGATAGCAAAACGTTTTCAGCTTGCAGTTTCCACAGTGCGAGGTATAATTAAGAGATGGCAGGTGAGGGGAACTGTGGAGGTCAAGATGAGATCTGGAAGACCAAGGAAACTCTCGGACAGAACAGCTCGTAGGCTGGTCAGAAAGGTAAATCAAAACCCACATTTGACGTCAAAAGACCTGCAGGAAGATTTAGCAGACTCAGGAGTGGTAGTGCACCCGTCCACTGTGCGGCGATACTTGCACAAACAAGACCTTCATGGAAGAGTCTGCAGAAGAAAACCTTACCTCCGTCCTCATCATAAAATACAACGTCAAAAATATGCAACAGAACATGTACAGAAGCCTGATGACTTTTGGAAACAAGTGCTGTGGACTGATGAAGTTAAAATAGAACTCTTTGGCCACAATAAGCAAAGGTATGTTTGGAGAAAAAAAGGAGCAGCATTTCATGAAAAGAACACCTTGCCAACTGTTAAATATGGGGGTGGATCCATCATGCTTTGGGGTTGTGTTGCAGCCAGTGGGACAGGAAGCATTGCTCGGGTGGAGGGAAGAATGGATTCCATTAAATACCAGCAAATTCTGGAGGCAAATATCACAGCATCTGTAAAAAAGCTGAAGCTGAAAAGAGGATGGCTTCTACAACAGGATAATGATCCAAAACATACTTCAAAATCCACCATGGACTACCTCAAGAAACGCAAGCTGACGGTTTTGGAATGGCCTTCACAGTCTCCAGACTTAAACATAATTGAAAATCTGTGGGTAGATCTTAAAAGAGCTGTGCATGCAAGACGACCCAAGAATATTGCAGAACTGGATGCCTTTTGCAAGGAAGAATGGGGGAAAATCCCAAATGATAGAATCCAGAGACTTGTCGTTGGCTATAAAAAGCGTTTAGAAGCTGTGATATCTGCCAGAGGGGGTCTTACTAAGTACTGAAGGTACTGACGCTGTAGGGTGCCCTGACTTTTGCACAGGCCAAAATGATGTTTTTTGTTTTTGTAATTTTGTTCAAGTTATAAAATAAAATGTAACTATGCATTAATGTTTCCTGATAATATTGTCTTTTTTTCCCATATCCCAGAGAGACTATAAATATGGATATTAATTTTTTAATGTATAAAATATGTTGTTTTTAAAGGGGTGCCCTGACTTTCGCACACAACTGTATGTAATCCCCCCAGGGAGGTCTGAGTCCACCCCGGGGTCTCCTTCCATTTGGACCTGCCCAGGAAACCTTTCAAAGGAAGGCACCTTGGAGGCATCTTAGTCAGATGCCCAAACCTTCTCAGCTGGCTCCTCTCAAAGCAAAAGAGCAGCTACTCTATTCAAAGCTTCCTCTGCATATCTGAGCTCCTCACCCAATGGAGGAAACTCATTAACCACTTGTAATCACAATCGTATTCTTTCAGTCAGCACTTCAAAGTCATGACCACAGGTAAGAGTTAGAAAATAGATTGACAGGTAAACTGAGAGCTTTGCCGTTTCACATTAACAGAAACGTCAAGGACAAAATAAAGAGATTCATTGTGCTTTGAGAGAAATAATTCAACAACTATGGAAGTATTTCTATTTTATCTGGTTCAGGTATTCATATTTCTCTCTGCTTCAATTATCACTGACTTTTCCTATAACACCACCATCAGGTCAACAATTGTCCACTACTTTTGCTTATCACCAAATATACACTTAGAGCTAAACTGAGATAATAAAGAGCCGAACTAAGACAGTGAGCAGACTAAACATTCAATGTGCACAGCATCAGCATGTTAGTAATACTGTGAGCATGTTAGCATCTCCATCAATCAGCATCAATTTGTCTGTCTCTGTTCAAAGCTGTCTCTTAGTTAGACTTGGATTAACCAATCAGGTTGCTTGACACTTACCTTCCGGAAGTTACATTCTTGTTGTGAAAATAATCTAACTTCCGTTTATAATGTAAACGGAAATAAGTGTCTTGAATGGTCTTTTACAATTGAAAAATGTTGAGTTTCATCTGATAAACCTTGGTTTGTGAGAGTAAACTCCCACCAGCAGATGGCAACTTTGCCCCACATTGGCTGTTAAGCTGTCTGAGTCATTTCCGTTTCCTGTCGTCGCAACAAACGAGTTGTGTGTCACTGACGGTACGTTGCTCAAATGTTCAACTTTGTCAAAGACGTTTATAAGTGTTTGTCATAAACTCACTAGAAAGGATGCGGTAAAGAACTACAGCAAAATGTTAAAAAATGACTGTAAAATTGAAACTGCCATTTAATTCTCAGTTTGTTCTCGATGTTTTTACCGTGCTAATGTTAGCCATGTAAGCTAGCTAATCTGAATCTAAATGACGTTCACTGGCATAATAATAGTGTGGGGAAAGATACAGAGGACAGTAAATTAGCTGGCTATTTGCTATTTGTATAAGGACAGTTCAGCCTCAAGACCATAAATACTAACATTTGTCAGAAAAGATTGATCGTGGTTGATTTATTTTCCCTAGTAAACTAAGTCTTGGGTCTTTTTGTTGTCCCTACAGTCACATCCTGAAGCATGGCTGGGAGACGAGCTGCACTGAAGGCCATTGACTGGTTGGCTTTTGCAGAGAGGGTGCCCCCCAGCCAGAGAACCATGTTCAACAACCTAAAGACAAGAAGTGATGCTATTGCTGCAAAGTAAATACCAACCTTTTCTAGCATTTGACACAACCACGCAAACACACTGTACTGTGGTACTGCCATTATACTTGTAAATTTACTATTGAATCTATGCAAGCTCATCAAATTTCGGACGTCCACGATTACTTTCCTTGACGCCTCTCTGTTAAAAAAACACGAGGAGAGAGGAGTCGAGGCAACAGGTGTTTAACAAAAGGAGACATTCTCGCCTCGGAGCTGTAATTTTAAAGAGATGGTATTATATAAGATGTATGGCACAGCTTAGTCACTCATCTTTTATTTTGTTACAACCTACCAGTCTGTCACAAGAGCAGAACCATGGTCATGATAGCTTACAGTATGTATTTATGTAAAACCAATTTACAATGTGGCAGACTGTGACATCAAAGTATAGATGTCATACATTTTTATTAGTTTATTTAACTCACGTGCAGTGAAGTACAAAAGAGTTGTGGCACACAAAGAGTGCTATTCGTGATGGCGCACTAAGATTGATTTCCGCATCTCAGACAGGAGAACAGAGAGAATGAGGGCATTGGAATTAGTAAAATAAGAATAACCTTCCGCTCAGCCGCAACATTAAAGCCATTGATGATGGATTAAGTAAATGATCCCTCTGTTGGCTTGAAGAGTATGACAAAGAGCCAAAGGCGTTGACCTAACCCCCCAAACCCATTAGATCCCAATCCAGTCAGGCATTTACAGGATGCACTGGAATTATCCCACTCCATGGAAGCTGCTGCCAGTGTCTCTTTGCCAAACACTGCAGCACTTTTCCAGAGGTTCTGTGTCCATACGTCAGTGATTCAGATTTGGCAGCGTGAGGGGTACCTACACAACATTAAGCAGGCGCTTTTAATGTTGTGCCACATGGATGTATATTCTTACACACACAGTTAACAGACATTATATAGTCAGGATTTCAATGGCACACTGTTGAAGCATTCTGATGCAGTGGGTGGCTGTAAAGTAGTAATGCCATCTCAAAGCAAGAAGCGTTCAAAACCCCTCTCTGCTTGTTGCTTGTGACACTTAATCCCCCATTCCTATAACATGCAGGTTTTGCTAATTGGGGCAGTGTGTCTATTAAAGTGTAGGACAGGCTACAGGCCCGGATTAGTCTGGATATTATAAGTAGGTATACATAATAAATGAGTGAGTGTATTTAAAATTAGCAGTACAGCTATGATCAAGGGCGACAGTTGTTTTCACAGCAAGAAGGTTCTGGGTTTTAATGTTTGTATTGGTGCAATACTGCTAGACTAGACTTTGAGGTGTGTTCGTGCTCAGTGCATGAGGGTATAAAACCCTAAATGCATGCACTCTGTCACAGCCTTTTCAGTATAATTATGCACTCTACTCCACATGTCTGCAGACTGTCCTGAGTAACTTGCCCATAGTTAGTAGTAAAATTGGTAACATATAAGTGATTGTCCTGGTCCACAAAAAAGTACACAAACTGAGCAGTGATGGTGTAAGGAAATCTGCTAGGAATTTTATCAGTAAGTGACCATACTGGGCTGCTTGCTGTTGTAGCCATTTATTGCACATTTGTAGAGTTATTTCAGTTAAAAAGCCACATACATGTCTTCAAGGCTTTCCTTATTTGTAATAGTTTGCTAAAATGTGAACACTTTAATGTCACACAAACTGAGAATGAAATATGAGTCCAAATTCACTTTTTTTGTAATGGCAATGTGTTGTAGTCTTCCTTTTATAACATTTTGAGCCCTCAAGAACTCTCACATGTCAGCACTACAGCTGTGAAGTCAGTCAAGTCAGGCATGGATTTCTCTCAGGTCCGCTGTCTTCCTTCAACAGTCCAGAGACAGGCATGTTAGCTTAACTGATTATCCTAAATTGACTGTGAGTGTAAATAGTTGCCTGTGTCTCTCTGTTAGCCCAGGGATGGATTGGCAGCCTGTCCAGTGTGTACCTCACCTCTTGCGAGTAAAGCTAATGCTACAGCTTATAGCTAAAATTTTAGACAGACCACTTTGAACAGTAAACTAAGGTGTTTGATCCGTGTCCACAGACTCAGCGCGCTGCCTGAGAAACCTGCTGCCATTGACTGGGCCCACTACAGATCTGCTGTGGCTAAAGCAGGCATGGTGGATGAGTTTGAAAAGAAGGTAAATATATATATTTTTAAATTTTCTTCTTGGTGGTACTATAAACTGAAAGCAATCTTTTTTTTTTTACTAATTCCCTTTACGTGTACTGATCATTTTGAGACTTGAGAACATGTTGAGCATTTTATTTTTTATCATATAAAGCTTTAACTGTCTGTGTCTCCTCAGTTCAGCGCCATGACGGTCCCTGAACCTGTAGACTCCCAGACAGCACTCATTAATGCTCAGGAGGCAGAAGCGGTGAGTGCCGCTGTGTTGAGATGGTGGATATATGATATATTTCTATTTGTCCCATTACCAACAAAAACACTGAATGGATAAAATCTTCCTCATTTTGCAATGTGACCTTTTTCTGTCCTAGTATATTGCTAAATACAAGAGAGGCAGCTTAAGAGAAACACCAGCAATCACAGAGAATTAATAAAAGATATAATAACTGATTTTGAGTCTGCGTGACATTTAACAACATCTGAGCCAGTTAAAAGTACTATTCAGAATTTGGTTCGTGCATGTATTTTACATTTTGCGAGAATTATTGTTTGTTGTTTCATTTTGCTGTATTAGACTTTTGTAATATGCCGAAACTCTTTTAATCTCTTCCAGAACAAAACAGCCGCCGCCTACATTGAAGCTTCCAAGGCGCGTATCTCCCAGTATGAAAAAGAGGTGAGACATGCTATTTTTTTCCTTAAATGAGAGACACTTCAGAAAGTTGCACTAAAAAGTTACACCACAGCAGGTATTGCAATAGAGAAAGAAAAGGCAAATTGGACATCCCAAAACACTTGATGTTAATTATTTTTCAGACTCCATGCTGTAAATGCAAAGCAGCTTTATCTTTATATATAGCCTGGGGACTCATTCTATTTTTTATAATGATTATGATAATAATGCACAGATTTGCACTTTGTCTGAACATCACACTAAATATTAACATCATCATCCTCATTGTTTATCCAAGTTTACTCAACAACATCGTCTCTGTAACTTTTGCATTAACCACTGAGAAAAAAAACACATTTCAAAGTTGAAGTGTGTGATTATGGAAAACGATATTGTTATTAATGTATGTTGGTGTTTTACAACAAATTAAATATCAACATAGAGTAGAGTGTGAGCATATTTAGATAGCGTGTGCCAGATTTACCGTCCCTCTCATGCCAACATCTCCATCTCCTTTTTACTCTGTCCTATGCGTAAGTGTGAGCATGAACAGGATATAGTGATGTGTAGATTTGTCCGAGCCACTTTTGTTTGCTCCCCATTTACAGAGCCAGGACTGTATAGGAGCACTTTTCTTCTGAGGAGATATTCACTGCATTTGACAAAAAACTGTATTGGATTAGTATCACTGACTCTACCTTTAATATATTCCTGAAAGTACCATAACTGAGGTTGTTGTATTGAATAATAGGGAGATAAGAAGAGGCTCTCATAAATAAGCGGCACACTAAACAGCTAAAAAAGGAAATGGGAATGCAGAGCAAATTCATCATCTGAGTATTCCTCAGTGATTGTTGCTTCAGCTGTGACGCCTGCTGTATTCCGTTGTCCTGAATTAAAGTAGGTTTTCCCTCCACGCTCTGTCTTTGCCAGATTGCCGTGTGGAGACCTTAGATGGTCCGATCCTGCTGGGTTGCAGCTTTTCTTTGACAAACTGACAGGATTTGTGATTATAAAGGAGTAGGAGAAAATGCAACATGGTTTGCAGAGCTTCTTGAATAGCGAGGTGTGATTAGATGTGGGGAGGCTTGTAATTGTGGATGTTCACAGCATGGTTTGGTGCAACTGACTCATCCAAAGAGAGAAAACCTGAAATGACTTTTGCGCCTGAAGTCTTGTTGGGTTTTTCCAGATCTCTGATCCTCTTTTGTGTTTTTTCACCAGCTGGACAAATTCAGAAACATGATTCCCTTTGACCAGATGACCATCGAAGACCTGAATGAGACTTTCCCAGAAACAAAACTGGACAAAGTGAAGCATCCATATTGGCCACACAAACCCATTGCTGAGCTGTAAATGCTGTAAACCACACTATCCTTATTCCAAGTGCTGTATCTTCCACTGAGGAAAACCTGTACAGTCTGTGTATAAATGCCTTGTTTTGTCCATTCAGAAGTTTATGAAATTGCAATGTAGTTCTTATTGTCTGGATCCACTGTCTGGATGGAGTAAAAAAAAAAAAAGGAAACTCAAACATGATTTGTTTTGTTTCTTCTTAATGAGACCTAAATGAATCTTCAAAGTGAATTCTGAAAACATGGTGCGATGGTGTGATCAGTGAAACACGTTAAAGGTCGCCAGTGTTCACAGGCCCATTGTAAACAACCCCACAGATCCCACACAGGCAAACAACTGTTATTTTATTACTGGATTTCTTCCCAGGCGTCATGAACTCAACTTGATCTGTTGGACCTTGTTTTCTTTCTAAATTTGGTATGAAATATCCTCCAACACTCACTGAAAATCCCGCCCTTGTGGATACACTGATGGCTTTTTAAGTACATGCTCGGCCAAATCAATCTCAGCAGAAAGCAGAGTATGGTTTCCTTTCTTTGTGGGGTCGGTGTTGTCTTTGGGAACTCTCAGTCACTTGCCAGTTTTCTGCATCAGCAGGGCACAAGCGTTCTCCTCTTTGTGTATTTACCCGTGTGTGTGTAGCTAGGTACAGCTTCACGCACGCTTGGTTTCATGCCTTGTTGCGTTGATACATATTGCACACTGTTACATTAGGCAGAGTCAAGTCGTCTGTCAGTGTGCGGACAGCATGTCTGCAGAACAAATGATCGTCCAGCCGTTTTATTGTGCTGTGTCAGTCCTCTTCAGGCTTTGTTATGACTACGGCATAAATCTACATTTCACCACAGCTGGAAATATGAGCGGTCTCTCTGGGATTGGAGAGAGACCTTAAACATAAAGCCTGCTTTCCGTGCTCTAGCTGCACTGTTATTATGGCTTTGGTTTTGTGGGCTAATACTGTACATAGCTCCGTCCTAATGCTGATAAGTAGAGGAATGTACCCCGGCTGTAACATTGTCATTGTCTAAGGATTCAGTGTCCAGTTGTTGCACAACACAACAAGCTGCTGCTTTAAGACACTTTCCTCCTGCAGGGGGCAGTATATATCTGAGAGAGAGAGCAATGAGAAGTGAGTTTTACTATCTAGCTTACTGTGGAAAGACAGAAAGCTTATTACAAAAAGCAAGACTGCAGGAAAACTGCAAGTGTTTTAAATGGTAAATGGGCTTATATAGCGCTTTTCTACCTTAGTGGTACTGACAGTGCTATAGAGTGTTTCCATCACCCATTCAAACACACATTTATGAAAAGTATTTATGAAAATACTTGATCTTACATCAAACATTGATAATTTGCATCATAACTAATCATTTGCAAACCACTCAGTTAGCACACATCTGCATTACTGTATGTAACTGAACACAGTGGACATAGGATAAGGTGACCATATTTTGATTACCGAAAACCAGAACACTCGGCCGGCAATGATATACTCAAATGATACTCGAAGTTTACTTACTTATTATTTCAATACATTTAAAGTATGCCTCCTCTGTATGGATAGAAAATTGTTGTATTACTAAATACTGGTAACCAAAGACACAAATTCAGATAAGCTTATCAGAGGTTACTCAACATGTTTTATTACGACAAGTTTCATAAATAACGAATGAAATAATGAAAAAAAGTCTCTTCTGTATTAGAAAATAAATAACTAAGAAATACCTCTGGTACATTAGCGATCCAACTTTACCAGAAATAGCTCTCACAAACTTACAAAAACTAACAAAAAAGTATCTATATCTTTAGTTTTCTTCTTCATCCTTCTTCAAAACAATGAAAACCAGGACATTTTCATCACTTTATAAAAAACAACCAGGACGGCCAGGACAGGACTAAAAACAGGACATGTCCTGGAAAAACAGGACGCTTGGTCATCCTAACATGGGGTCACACCATTTTTGCAATGTAACACACCAAAACCTTTTTCAATCAGTCTTACATAATAGTATTTCCATGCAGTGATCATGTGAAACTGATAAAAGCAGAGCATACTAACTGATCTTTATACTGCATATAAATGAAGAGAAACGAACTGGAACGAGCAGAAAAAATTAGAAATCCCGGTGTTGTCTGTGAGATCCCATTCAGTGTGCATTATTTACAGCTTATGAGCTAAAACTTGCAAACACATATGAAGTTAAAAATCCATTTAACTAGAAAGGTAATATTTTTTCAGCATTCCTTATCATTCACTAGCTATGAATATCTAGTAGCTTAGGTGCATCTCAAATGTGTAATATCACGTTAATGTTAACATTTAGGCCTCTGCTGGACTGACTAAGTAGGTGTGAAGACAGGAAAAACTCAAGTCTTTTGGCCAGATTCACAATTTTGCACAAGGTGAAGCAAAATTTCATTTGCCACCACACTGTGAGGCTCCTTCGCCACTTTCTCTTTTGATTTCTCCATTTAGGCATGTTATGCATTCCACAGCCGAGCGGTGCTAATCCTCTCAAAATCATGTCATACCAATGAGCACTTGTCTCTTCAGCCTGCAAACCGGGTAGAGTTGACGTGACTGCGGTGCCACCTGTGCGTCATTACAGCTTGTCAAGAAGCTGCTTTAGAATGAGATTGAAAAAAAAAAGTGGAGCAGGGAATTTAAACAAGCTTCGAGAGGATGATATAAAAATTCTTTCTATTTGTCACGTTTGTGGTCTCACTCTGTGTCTCTTCTCTATGCCTCTGATTTGTCCTCACAGGTTTAGAATGGAAGATGTTCATTTTTAGCCGTGTACTGTTAATCAGTTATGTTGGCCTTTTAACCCCCTGCAGCACAAGCAGGTCGCTAACAACACAACAGGTTCCTCAGCTCTGATTTAGGGTCGCCGGCTGTCACCTGTGCCAAGCTGCTATGCGAAACAGCTACTTGCATGCCCACATGTGAGTGCGTGACCCACTGCAGCTCTACTTTCCCTTGCCTCAGCCATTCTTCTCCCAGCTGACCATTCAGCTGTTGGCAACACTTGTCCACTTGATAACTGTTGCCGTGGCTCAGCACTCAGCACGCCGTTTTTACAACCAGTAATGATTTTAATGAAATCCCTCTGTCCCTGTTTGACATGTACTGCAGAATTAATAGTTCTCCAGAGTATGTTTTTTTTTAAAAGGGACGTATGCAGACAAGTATTTGATGAAACAAACTGCAAGATTAAGATTTCAGCTTGCTATTAAGAAGGGATTGAAAGGGTTTCAGTTGTCAGTGCTGCTATTTAGTCTGTTAAGAAATAAGCTAAACCCCAAATTACAGTTGACAAAGTGGACTGACTTTGCACTATGTTGTCTTCATTGTCAAGAATCTTTAAAGAAACGTGCAAGAAAAGTACCTCAACATATAGTTTCATTTTTGAAGGTCAGGGTTACCTACAAAGTGTTTGACACTGGGACATGTAGAATATCTATATTTGTCATTGTACATGTACAATGAAATTGTATGCAGAGCTATTTGAAATAAAAACAGTGTGTCAAGTCAGAGGTAAATAAATAAATGCCTCTAAACTAACTATAAAAAGATTATTTAAAAAGAGAAAGAAAGATTCTAAAAAAGAAAAAAAGAATCTGCTGCACTGTGCTCTTCCGAATTCTGATTCGGTCCGGAATTAGGTAGCATTGTTGTCAGGCTGGATTTCCATTTAATGGAAGTCCAAAACGGCCATGGTTCAACTTGATTTTTTCGCTCCATTTTCTCGAGAAAACAATATAATTCTCCTTCGTTTTCTCGTTATAACGACATCATTTTGTCGTTATCACGCGATAATAAAATCTGTTATGTCGAGATAACAACAAAATTATCTGGTTTTCTCAAGAAAACAAAATCATTTTCTTGTTATAGGGAGTTAATTTTCCCGGTGAGGTACAAAGTGAAACCAACCCGTTACAGTAGAGAACGTCCAGGCCTGACTTCAGCCCGTCGTGTGCAGCTTCAGCAGAGCACCTTCTGGTCTGGCAGGTTGGAAAATTAACTCTTTATAATGAGAAAAAGATTTTGTTTTCTCAAGAAAAACAGATAATTTAGTTGTTATCACGAGCTAACGGATTTTGTTATCACATGATAACGACAAAATGATGTCGTTATAACGAGAAAACGAAGGAGAATTAAATTGTTTTCTTGAGAAAATGGAGCGAAAAAATCAAGTTGAACCATGGCTGTTTAGGACTTCCGTAGTATTCAGTATTTGTACAAAGATTTAAGTAAAATGTCACAGATTTAATAAGTAATTCAAAAAATATCTATAATTTCACTTTCTTGTAAACACAAATGTGCTTTTTTTATTCAGGTTTGTTTAATGGGGCATATTTGGCTTGTTGTTGGAAGTTTGATTTAACTTGTGTTTTTCTCAGAAACTGTCTAGCTGACAAGAAAAAATGCTAATGTTTGCAAACGAAACAGAAAAAGGATGCGTCTATTCCCTCTTTATGCTCGCTCCTCCCCCTTCCAGAATCGATCCATCATCCTCTGTCCTGAAAGCAAACTGCTCACATCCGCTCCTGTGTGAAAATGTAAGTGGTCACTTCCTACCTATCCGTCACACGGCCTATTATGCTCCTCATTTAGACATCCATCACACGTCACATGTTCAATTACACAATCCATCACGCTCTGCACTTGTCCCGCCATCGGCTGATGATCTTTGTCACCCCTCAATGCCCAAATATGTGTGTTTCCTTTGGAGGCTAGAGGGCATGAACCCCATCTACTCCAGATTCCAATGGCTGAATTTAGACAGGAACCATTTTTCTCCTCCTCTCATCCAAAGGGCACAACTCAGGTCAGAGTTCAGAGGGGGGTTGGTCCAGTTGCCAGGGAGGAGTCCCCCCAACAAGGCAAAGCCACTGGATGCTCATTGGACTGTGCAAACAGCAGATCTGCCTTTCTGACCGTGCGTCTGACAGGCCTGAGAGCAATGAGGCCCGTGCAGATCGCATTAGCACAATCAGACAAGAAGCAAGCGTTGACGAATGACAGGTTGTATAGAACACACAACAACACACTCATTCAACTCTAGGATCAAGTCGAGAAAGGTGTCGTGACAGGATGAGCTTTTGTTATTGAGAGTTATTGTGGACATTTCTATATTGGTCTGTCCACAGTGTCTCGTGATTGTTCCAATAGTTTGCGTCTGCGTGTTTGCAAGAAAATAGCAGTTCTTTTTGGGATCCTGATATCTCAAAGAGAACTTCATCAACTTTCTGCAGACAGCCAATCGCCATGGCATGGTGACATCATGAGAAAGTTGTACCCCCGTTGACAAGGCCTGCTGTTGCCATGGGGCTGCTGGAAATGGCCCTGCGGATCCCAGTAAATGAAGGTTGCTGGGGGGAGGGGACATGAAGGCAAGTAAATAAAAGTGCCATTTGCTGCGTGTTTGCTTGACGTCCTCCGAGCCAAATTCTGCTCCGTTATTGGGCTGCTGAGCATTTTGGGGTGGGATGGGGGGGCCCCCTCAGTGGCTCCGGTGCTTGCGGGACCCCCCACTCCGGAGGACATTGGCGTGTTTGCTGAACGAATAGGGCGCCCTGACGCTGCCTCTGTTGAGCCATGTGAGCCGACAGCAGCCGCACACATTCACTCATTGAGAAAGAGGACAAGGCGGGACAAAAGGGAAGAAGGAGGCAGCCTTGTAGGAGCAGACTGTGGCACCAAATCGCCATTCACAAGCACAAATAATTAGTCATAATGCAGACATCAGCCAAGGAAGAGGAATCTACATGATAAAGCTCAGTGGTGCGGCGTTTTCTACCACATGCATGAACTCTATTTTCATCAACAGACTTTGGCTTGTGCTACTGTATATTTTTGACTGGATGTGATCCCAACTGTCTCTGCCAACTTTAGGATAGAGTGAAACATTGTCTTGACAGGCTGCCGTCAGCCAAAACTAACCAACTCTGATCTCCAAACCATCTGATAAAGACAGTGTCTGGTTTACTTCATGCGCTCTACCCATTTACTCAGCTGGAGCGCACAATTCCTGAATCCTCTTTGATACCTGATATCGAGACGTGCAGGCCCATGCTGTGACCCCGCAAAAGCATTCTGCTGGAGACACCCAACACCCCAGTCCCTGCTTCTGCTGTGCAGCTTTGCTGGGAGGAGGCGGGGCGAGGGAGGCGGCTGGAAGGCATTTCATGAAACTCACAGGGAGTTAATGAGCATTTTGGGAGGCACTTTAGTGGCTTGTTGACACTCAGATGTGTTCATCTCTATCTCTCTGTCTTGAATTGGGAATATAGTCGCATACAGGGAACAAATGCAAAACTGAGTCATTTGAGTTTATTTAAAATCAATAAACGGTTTTAAAGGGCCGCATTAAAAATATAGCTCTCAAAGTACCATCTTAATGCAGCTACAGTCAGTTTACCTGCAATCTGTGCAACAAAAAAGAGGACAACATTGAGTTCTAAGGCTAGCTGCATCAAAAGGAAAATAACTTTCTGGTGTATATTGTAAAGAAACCCGAAAACACCAGAGCAAAGCAAGATGGCTCCACATGGGAAGAAATTGCCTAAAAAAGAAAGAAACCAGATTGTGAGACTTTGCAATGATGGGAGAAGGTACAAGAGCAGCAGCAGGCTACTGAACATGAGCCAAAACACTGTTGAGGCAATGGTAAGAAAAGCTACACTACCAGTATGAGAAAGCCTTCAAACACCGTGCCATGCCTATTCCTTGCGCTGAAAAGCAACTTCTGATTTAACACATAATTCATCTTTCAGCGACTGCTCAGGCAGAGCAAAGGGCATGGCACAAAATCAACTTCTCATGGACGTCGTCCAGGAAGAAAAAGCCATTGCGCACAAAACGGCAAAGATTAAACTTTGCCTGAGAAGATGAAAAGAAGCCTGATGGATACTGGCAGCACATTCTTTGGTCGGATGAAACCAAAATAAAATAGCTTGGATCAGACGGGGTCCAACGTGTTTGGCGTGGACGTGGCCAGGACTACAGCAGTGACTGCATAGCGCTGACCATGAAACATTGATACATGGGGTGAAATTTTTACCTCTGCAGTCCCACAATACAACAATTACACAAGAGATTTTTTTTTCAAAGATTTTAAAAAGTGAGTGATATGGCCAAGTTTGTCCCCTGACCTGAAGATGACTGAACATCACTGGAATATTTGAAAACAGAAAATAGAAAAAAAAAAACCTCCAGCAAAGAGAAGCTGAAAAGAATCATCTGTGACAAATGGCGGAATGTCTCCCCACAGACTTGTGATAGAGTGGTATCATCTATGCCCTGGAGGGTCGAATCTGTCAACAAAATGAAAGGCAAACATGCAAAATGTTAAAATGAAAGAATGGAATTCACAACTTTCAGATCACATTGCTTGCTTGGTACTATAATTTAACCAATCAATACAAGGCTGAAACTGACAACAGATGGATCCTAAACTGAACAATTGTTCAACATGAAGAGAAAAAAAGTCAGATTTTCAATGTTACCAAGTATCTTAAGCATGTACGGACTGCGTTACAGAAATGTCAGCATTGTGTCAGATTGGAGGCGTTAGGACTGCAGCTGCAGAGTGAGCTGTGGCTCAGTGTGGGTGGCGGCGATCTGGCTGCTGGGGCGGTGTGTTTATGTGTGCTGGGGTTAGGGCCACGCGCACAGTGCAGCCATACACACGAACACACACACACACAGAAAAACCACAGAGACTCTATTGATTCCGGCTAATCAAGGCAGCGGCGTGAGGGGGGGCTGAGCTGCACACGCATGCGTGTGAAGTCAACACATTCCCCACATTCCAGCACTTCCCAAAGAGGCATAAAATATTAGCCACTACTCTGAGCTCTGAGGCCTCTTCTCACTGCTTGGGGTCCTCCTGCCCTTAAACTCGACTGCCCTTTTTTTTCTGCCAAGTGACTATGCACTTTGCCGCGGCTGCAGTTTTCAACAGACGGTTTGTTCTTCCTCTCTTTTTTAATTCCACCCACAAGATGACCATGCAGTGCCTTCTGGCTGAATCACACAGACAGCACAAAGGCTCCAGATACTTACGTCTGGTTTAGACTGATCCTTCTCAACTGGTAATACAGCTAAATCTGACCTCGCCCATGAAGTTTCAACCGATTGCATGTGTGTTACTGATTAATTGAATGCACACCCTAAAGACACCAGAACCAAATCCCACTGAAGAGCTTTGCACAATCTCACTGACATGTAATTTATAAAACATGCAGTATCAGTGACAATGGCCAGAAAATAACATTTTTGTAGATAATTGCAGACACAGTCACTGACAAATTACTGTTTCTTTTCAAGGGAGATTTATTGTTTTGTTAATTTTGAATGCTTTAGCATCACCAACAAGTAGCAGAAGTTTATATTGTGATCATAAGCAGAGGTGTCTGCTAATGCTTCATTTTAAATACTTTACTAAAAAAGAAATTGTATGTTGTGATGGTCCTATGTGAAATCAGTGCTGTGTGTAAATACTGTCATTATTAGTGAATGTGCAAATTATTTTCTCATTTAAACTATTGAAAGAATGGTCTTCTAAACTTTTAAAAGTGACTATTTTCTGAAAGTATCCTCTTAAAAGATGAGAGGTGTACGGCTCAGATGGAAAGCGCTTATGTGCAGTGGAAACTATGGAGGACACCAACAACACTTTGGACAGTGATGCAGGTATTAATTATGTGTGCAGCGGAATCTGGAAGCTGACTTTATTACCAGAAGGCTGACTCTCTGATATCAGTCGTTTCAGCTCAAGGCTGAGGGAACTCTGACAACCAGGACAGCTGGTCCAGTGACGCACCCGGCAGCCAAGCAAACCCCACTGACCCTCCTCTTCCTCCTACTCCTCCACCTCCGAGGCTCCTGGTGTTAAAGCCAGAGCGAAAAGGTTCACAGTGAGACATAGTTACCATAGAAACTCTGTTTGCATTTCCCAGTGAGCAATTCCAGGACCTCTGGCTTTTCAGCTGGAATTCAGACAGTCAATTCAATGCACAGTGCTGTCTGGAAAAGCAATTGTCTATGTGGGGCAACTTATTCTTCATTCATTCGAGGTGCATTTCCGTTTAAGTGAAAAGACAGACAAAAAAGAGCTTTTGGCCATGAACTGGATGTCATCTGAACAGGCCCGGCTCACAGGCTGCATCACTGGGTGTAGCTGAGCAAAAAAGCTCCAACATCCTGATCTGTTCCTCGTGTTTTATTTGAGATGATGAAAATGAAAGACCTTCATTTAAACAGGGGGGGCTCGAGCAGAATTGTACGTGCCAGTCAAAATTAGTGTGGTTGGAGGGCGTTGCTTTCTGCTGCGTGCCTGGTCACAGGGCTGTATTCAGGTCTGTCTTCAGCCCTCACTTTTATACGAGGCTGCTGCGCTGGAACAAAGAGGCCTTTCACATTGACCTTGACACACGGCCACCCCATCACCACAGGAACCAACTCGGAGGAATCCACCCCAACTTTCTGATATCAATCTCTCTGTACCTCCTGGCAGACAGTCCCGGGACAGGACTGAGGTGAGGAGACTAATGCACATCATATGATAGTGTTTTTCTTCCAATTGAGTATATCAAAAAAGAGCCTTAGTGTCAATGAGAATTTTATATTATCTGACGTGCAACCAGCCTCTGCATCCCTCCAAAAATATACCTCTGGGCTTACAGCTGCAGTGTGCCAAGATAAATTAGGTTTAGTAGAATTAGGGCTGCAACTATGAATCATTTTTTATTAAATATGTCTATGTTAAACAACCATTCAGCTACTAAAATGTCAAAAAATGTAAAAAAAAAAATCACCTAAGATAACGTCTTTAAATCTCATGTTTTGTCCAACCAGCAATCTGATACCCAAATAATAAAAATAGGTTTAAAATCAATTATTCACTTAATAGAATAGTTAATTTTTCAGTTTACTTTTATGCACATTGGGCCACAAGTCTAAATGTGTCCACTGCAGATTTAGTCACTTACTTAGTTACAGGTAAACACCACAGATGTCAGCGTTGTGCAAGGGAATAAAAGCTTTTTATTCTCAAGACCAAAAAAATGTCTTTTTTTGGTTTGTTTTTTATTACAATTGTACAGCCTGAAAAGAAACACACTAAATTCAGGCATAAAATTGCAAATATTTTTTTAAACAAAATAAGAGTCTTTCACTTTATACATTTCTGTCTTAAGAAATAAATTCAAAAACTGTACATCAAGCTTTTTACAAAGCACAGAGAGCTTCAAAATGTACAATATTCATTCACATTTTATACACATTTGAAAGAAAAAACAAACGGGGTCTGCTACATTTAAAAACCTCGCAGGTCCTCGTGTGCGAGAAAAGGCAATCCGAACACATTCCACGTTGCATCACGTTCAAACTTTGAGTACAACTAGTATGCTGCTTGGCAACATTCAGGAGCTCCGTCCATTGTCAGAAGGCAGCAGGAGAGGAGAGAGGCTCTGCCACCGGGCCAGTCTGTCAGTCTCTCCTCAGAGTGAACACTTGGTTCAGCTCTCCTCCCCACTCAGTGAGGACTTGTTCTATTTCCAAAAGCAGGCAGGTAACCCGGTCAGTCAACGTCCATGTGACAGGGGTTGTTCCCCTGCCGCTGTGCCTCGTGATATAGTCGCAGGAAGTCTTTGTAGCGTGGGGCGCAGCCCATCCAGGCCTCCCCAAACCTCACCGTCCCAGTGAAGAGGAACTCTCCCTCACCGGACCTCACCCCACACTGACGAGGCATCTTGATACGTCCAGTCCAACGACGTACCCTCACACCCCCAGATACAAAAACCTGGGTTTTCTGTCTGTAGAGGCGACTGATCTCCACTGTTACTGATGATTGCTCCTCTTCCTGGTCCACCTTCTTAATACTGCCTCGTGCCACTGAAGAAAAAAAAGCAGGAAAACAAGATTTAGAGACTGAACAACTATACTGATTAGGTATAACACTATGACCACCTGCTTAATATTGTATTGGCCCCCCTTATGTGGTCAAAAATGCTCTGAACCATTGGACATGGACAAGAGGACCTCTCAGGGTGTCCTATGGGGTCTGGAACCAGGAAGTTGGCACTGGATCCTTTGGGTACTCTGGCTTGTGCAGTGGGGCCTCTGTCAATCAAACTTGTTCCACTGCATCCTGTTGATGCTTGATCAGAATGGAGTGTAGGAAGTTTCAACATCTTGGGCAACTGTCGTGTTCCTCAAGATGTTCCTGACTGTTTGATGTTTTTTCCATGTGGTGGGGTGCATTTTCCTGCAACCAGTGACCAATGAGTGTCTAGTGACATTTGGGATTTCCATTTGCATGAGGGAGTGTGTTTGTTCTGGGACAATGTTTATTTGGGTTTCTAAGTCTCATCAACATGGATGTTAAAATCCAAGGTTTTCCAGCAGAACACCACATAGTACCAATATTATCAATGTTATTCTCTTCCCCTGTCAGTGGTCATAATATTGCAGATGATCGGTGTATATTACATGCTACACAGAATTCTCTTTTCATTGGAAATGTCTGCCCACCATACAGCAACGGGAAGAAGCCTATACTCCTCCACTGTTACTTACCAAAATCATTGGTGCAGACTGCTAGAAGCATCTCAGCATCATTGCAGGGCTGACAGGGCGCTAAAAAAAAAGAAAGAGGGAGAACAAGTTTAGAGAAAAAATTTGGTCGAGCAAAGCAAAACAGAAAAAAAGCGCATGATTTCTTTGGCACAACTCGTCATGCAGCATGATAAAAATCTTGTTGACAGGTCCGCAGCTTTCCAGTTAAGTACCGCTTGCACAAACACACAACTGTGGCCGGGTCAGCCGCCATGTTGGAGAACGTGTTGCTTACACACACAGACGATTAGGGTCACTGTGATTTCAATCCAAACATGATTATGTATTTACAAATGGCAGATCAAGACGGAGCAGTTTTACACCAGAACAGATTGTGAGCATTGTCTATTATAGAAGTGTTGATGGGCGTATGTGCGTGTGTGTCCAATGCTCATGGGGGCTGTTCAGTCAGCTCCTCCGCGACCACAGGAACCTCTTGACACCCCATGACAAACAAGGACCAGATGAAAAGGATAAGCAGAGCAGTAAGGCGAGGAGAGGCTACATCTCTGACCTGAGCTCTGGTAGCACTCAGCATTCCTGCTGGGACTGCAACTTAACTATAACAGAGTTCTTCACAGCCTTAAAAGTGAAATTGACATAGGCAGATAAGGACCAAGTGTCCCTATTTCATGTACATCACAAGACAGAGAGGGGAAACTCTCATACCAAGTACTCAAATCTGCCCCGTTCTTTTTGACTGGTGGTTGGAGAGCAGCAACTCAGCCTGCCAACCTCCAGACTGTTTTATAGCAGGAGAAAGGGCCCTAAGTGAGAGCAGTCAAGTCAATGATTAGTTGACTCAGGTGGTCCTGCGGCTGGCTGAACCAGAATGCCTTTATTAGTCCGAGACCTGCTGTGGATTTCCTTCGTGGCAGAGTGGCACACGGAGCAGGTGGAGGGGTGTCTAGTCAGCAGTGGGCTGAGGGTGGGGCAGGAGTGGTTGTCTGTCCATAAAGTAAAAAATGATTCAAGGTGTTAACTCAGGTGTGCTGGAAACCGCCCAACTTTACATGACCGGTCATAAATCTGAGCATAAAGTTTAGATTTTGAGGAAACATGTGTAGACCGCTACTTGGAAAGTCTGCTTGCTAAAGAGGAGATGTGGGCCCTCTGTCATCTTTAGGAGCTTGAGTTTATATTTAGCTGGCTTGCCTGAAGTCGTGGGTATGGTTGTGAGGGATGAGCATGTTTAGGGTCAGCTAGTGTAGCAACACAAGGTGCTGCTACATCACCGCAGAGGTCAGGGGTCAAACAGCCACAAGCCTAGATGGCTTAGGAACAGCTGGAGACTTCAGAGAGGAGACTTCGCCCCGGAGCCCCAAGCAGAGGGCAAGCTCACTTTGAAGTGAACCCGCGCGCTGCCATAGCATTAGGCGGGAGCAGCGAGCCGAGGCTAAAGCCGGGAGTGTTTATTCTTCCCTCCGAAGCAGAGCCGAGCGGGGCTCACATGTCAAACATGAAACAGAACCACAGGAATGGGCCGAGAGCCGAGTCAGCATCTCTCTCTGGCCCGTGCACACGCAGCGCCACTCTGATCACGAACCACTTCACAGGAGCGGAGAGGGATGGGAGGAGTGGGGGAGGAGGGGAGAAGGGGCGGCGGGGCACGTTGCAGTGTCCCTGCAACATCTGGGCCCAGATGCATTCCGCTGTAATGGAGCGCAACTCGCTAATGCAGCTCGGCACAGACAGCGACCACTTCAAACAACCGGGAAGAGACATGGAAGATATATGAAGGGGAGAGGAATGAAAAAGGAAAATAGTAGAGTGATTAATACACAAGAAGGAAATTAAGAGGTAGGAAATAGTGAGACTAAAGAAAAGGAGAATAACTTAAGTGAGCTGAAAGGGAGGCTGAGGGAGTGACAGTGAGGAAAGAAGGGAGTGGGGGGGAGAAATAAGCCTATATGCTGCTAGAAGTTCCTCCCAACATCTGGTTGGAGATACATTCCAGTTTGATGGTGAGCAACTCAATCCCAGCACAGCGGGTCAGAGAGAAGAGGAAGGGCGAGGAAAGAAGGAAGAAAAAAAAAAGAAGATGAGAAGAGGCGAAGGAGCAATCAATCCACCAGTCGAGGCTTCAGATGACACGAGACCACTGTCTTTGTGAATCATCCCAGTGCTATCTCAGGCCACATTACAGCACCAGATTATACTACAGAGCCGAGCCGAGCACACTAATGTGGTCAAAACAACTTCATGCTGGCTCCTCTGCGTTTAACCCTCTCCCTCTCCCTCTCTCTCTCTCTCTCTCTGTCCGCTGTGCCAGATAATGACGCAGGATGTGGATATGTGAACCCGGAGAGCCGTAAAAACAGATGTGGGCCTGATACCGCTCATATTTTGCTTTAGGTGGAAAAAAACACACAGTCGCTCACACAGTTGCGCAGCTTGAAAATGTGCAGGTTTGGCAGGTACGCAGCGTGAAAATAGATGGCTGTTTTTCATCGGAGGCCCTCTGTTTGGCTGTGCCCCTCCACACACAAGCCAAGTAAAAAAGAAAAAGAAAAAGAAAAACAATTAAAGCTTACAGCATAGTACTCTAATGGCAAATCAAGCCTGGATAGCTGTGGAAAGGGCTGAGAAGCAATGTTAAGATTTTACCCTAAAAAACAAAAGTTACATGAAGATTTCGGATTTTGATGTTTTAATCCTCAAAATGAGAGTTTGACAAGAAATATATTTTTCCAAAACCAAAATGTACAGACAATTCGACAAGAAAAATAGACTTTGGCTTTAGTTTTAGGAGTGTGCTGGAGCAAATGTTGAGTTTCCTATTGTTAGAGTCCAACTTAATAAAAGTTTCCACCAGTAGATGGCTGCATTTAGTGCACAGCTCACACTGTGGAGACAAAGACACTCAGTTCTAAAGGGAATCAGTCAGAAGCAACTCTACAAATCTTTATACCAGCAATTATCTGCAGGTTAACCAATACAGAAGCACCACAACAAAGACGTATCTTACCACCAAGTGAGTGCGCCTCCACTCCCAGCCGGTCGCTGACCAGCTCGTACTGAAACGCTGTAATCCGCCGGCTGATGTCCATGTGTGGGACGGCCTCGATGAAGAGCGCCCCCTCTTGAATGCTGAAGCAGTGCACTTTGCCCTGAGCCTGGTCCTGCTCGTGCAGCAGCAAACGCAGCTTGCCGTTACGGTCCAGATAGATGTTGGTGCCACTGGAGTCCGTGGAGGGTTTGATGCAGACGGAGAGCCGGGCGGCGGCGGGGGAGACCGTGTTGGGTCGGAGGTTGACGATGATGGCGCCTGTCGGGTAGAGCCACTCCAGAGAGCCTTGGGAGCAACGCAGGTACACCTGCTCCACATCCCTGGTGTGGCCTTCGTGGGTCAGGCCACTGGCAGGCAAGAAAAGGTAAGAAGTCAACACACATCAACCATGTTACAATGAAAAGATTAAAGATAAACTACACAAGCTTTTATTGTGAAGATTTGTTTTCCAAACTCCGAGAGAACCCTTTTCCTCCCTGTCACACAGCATGTAGAGATTTATTCGCCACTCTAGAAATGATTTTCTGGTCATTTATAGCCTGAATTAACTGACCAAGGTGGAGACCCCTGGCAGACTGTAAGGACATTAGACCACATTCCTTCTGGAGCATTAAGGCCGTGCGCAAGACTGGCTGCATGACCAGTCACGAGCCGGAGCAGCCAAAATGACCTCAGCTCCAACACACACTCCTCATACCACATTGTTCCGCCCAGGGCTTTGGCAAAACGCACCACTGGCAGGCTGCCTTTGGGAAGAGTTTGGAGGCAGAAATGGATGAATGGAGGGACACAGGGGCTTCTGGGCAGACAACAGCAGCAACAGTAGCTGGGCCTGCTGCATGCAAGTGCAAATGCAGGTCACGCACCGAACCTCCCCTTGCTTTCAAGCCACCAAAGAGACTGGAAGAGACTTGTCCGGGCAGCACTTCGGACTCTGGCGCCAGCATGACCAAATGACTCCCTGCAGAACTTAATGCCTGGTCAGGGTTTGAAAACTCCAGTCTGTCAGTCATTCTGTGGCAAAGCCAGAGGCAGGAAGCCATCAGCAGTCTACCAGCGTGTGCATGCCAAGCTAGTGGTTTTGACTCTGGACGAGAAACGCCCAGTTTCCTGAAAATGAGATGCTGAAATTCAAATTCAGCCAGGGATCTAAAGTAACTCATGGCACATGCGGAGCATATGCAGCCGAAAAACCAGGCTCTCCTCAGCACGCCTCTAATTAAGTCCTTTTTCTAACTTCATCACTTCTGCATGCAATTAAAGGAGATTAGTCAAGAGTCTCCCTAATGAACAACAGATTATTGCTTGGGAGCTCAAAGTATCGCCTACCCCTCCTGGAGGATGAAAAACAAAACCACACGATTTGAGGCGCAGCTCTCAAGTGCAAAACAGATTTCAGCAGATGTTTGATGGGAGGTGAAACTTTCCAATATGTGCTGCTTGAGGTTGAAGAATGTGCTGAAAATATTTTCTTTAAACACACACCAGGGCTGTGAGTTGAGTACATATAATCAAGTAAATATTTTTGAGACAAAAGGAAGAACTAATGTAACATTTACAAGATTTAAATTAAACAAAGCTGATGTTTAAAGACAACATTTGTACATGGGATAGGATGGGATTTAATTCAAGCTCATTATTGTAAATAACAGTGAGGGCACTTTTTCTGCTATTTTGATCGATTAGTTTTATCAGTCATTCATAAATCCAGCACAAACTCAAACCCTCAAACCTCAAACACTTAAAAAAAAACAAAAAACTTTTGATCTGAAGCAAAATAAAGTTTTTCATTCTACATTCGTGGTCAGTTTCCTTAGAATTGACATCTCCACCGCTGGGTTTCGATCACAGTCATTTCAGGTCGCTGCCAGCAGCTCATTTACTTTCGTTACATTACAGCCGTTCAATTCCAACTTTTTAACGTCGTTTTATTAAAATAAATAAGTCAGGAAGCCTCACCTGCCCTTCCAGCTGCACTGGTCGCTTGAGTATTGGCAGAAAGAAATCCGACAGAGGAGCAAGAGGAGCAGCGCGGAGGCCAGCATCGGGGTGAGCATGTTTATCTCGCCTCACTTTTTGCCTCCTCTCGAGCGAAACTATGATCGAGTCCACCGCTGTCTTTCCAGCCACATAGCGTTTCCATGTGCCCCGGTCCGCTCCGTGTGCTCCCCGGGGTTCCTCCTTTTATTATTTTCTTCTTTTTTTTTGTAAGTTCTCAAGAGGGTTTAGAATGAATAAAGGCGCTTCTTCTTCTTCTCCTCCTTCTCCTTTCTTTCTTTTACGCACTCCGCCGTGGCGCTCGGTGTTGACAGCCGTGCGTAAAATGTGGAGTGAGCTCAGGCTCCGACTCCGCTTCGGCAGCCCTGATTGCTCTCCACGTCACACCCCATCCACAGCAGTTTATCACGTATGCTGCGTTCAAGTGCTCGGTTTCGGGCTCCGACCTGCGAGTTTTCACAGCAGAAAGTGCTGCATTGGAGGGATTTTGTTGAAGAAAAAACATCAGTAGAATATCACATTATAACAATGTGTTGCTCTGTCATGCATTGGTGGAGTAAAGATGCATTATTAGCAGAAATATTCCAATGCATTAATCCCTCTCAACAACTGCAACTCCGAATCCCTAATCTCTGTTTATGTTGCATAGTAGTGTTTTTCTACATATCTGTGCAACCTTATTATTTTCCACATTTAGAGGAGTCTGTGCAATATCTTAATTTCTACATATGGATAAATCTGTACAATATCAACACTGCTTATGTATATGTCTTCTTCATTTTTTATTTTTCAACTGATGTTCCCTACATTTTTTTTGCACAATCCCCTTTGCTGCTGTAACACTGCAAACTTCCCCACTGAGGAATTCCAGCCCTTCATTTTTTTTAAAACAGATTTTAAAAATTAAGGTATAAACACACTCAAAATAAATATTCTGTGGTTTGAAAAGATTTTGTGCACCTTTTTTTACATTTACAATCCACATATCTTTCTAAATACAGCTGTATTTAGAAAGATATGTGGAAAAACTGGTTTATTGCACTTTTTTAAGAAAATCATACAATTCGTCGGGACGCAAGTCTATACATATTATTACATTTGTGGGATATAAGGGTTGTATTGATGTAAAGCAAATTAAAATGCATCCAAAGCATGGCCCCACAGCATGTAAAAATGTAAAGATATCCTCGGGCGGACTTGTTCTATGGTAGGTCATAAAGGGTTAATAAAGGATTCTTATTTTTTCACATTTGATTTCATGTAACATACCGCTCCATTGCACTATCATCCACCTACCTCGTGTATATAAAGTGTCAATACTTCTGCATTTACCGATTATACTTGTATTTATTCCTTTATCATGATAATCTAATTTTTCATATGTCACTATAATTAGCTGTGCAAAAATAGTTAAACACGTATTTTTACTTTCTTTAATGTGCCGCTTTGTTTAAATGCATGTGCAAATGGGGTCCGATTCCTTAAACGTGCACACAAACTTGGCCAGTGAAGCAGAATCTGATTCTGATTCAGAGTTTATAGCCCCAAGACAGCAAACACATGGGGTGTATGTGAGATCATTCATTATTCACAGAGGAGTAATAATAATACAGTTTGTTTCGGTAACTCCTTTCAGAACCGGGGTTTCAAGGTGCTTCACAAAACATGAAAACGTGATAATATGACATAAAAAATAATAAAAAGGAGTGGTAAAAAAAAAACTTTAGAAAGGACGTAAAACATTCTACAAATGCGTGTCTGTCTGCGTTTCTGATGTTAGGAGGGAGTGTTGGAGCTACAACAGTACAAACATGGTCCACCTTTGTTTCAAGCCTGGTCTGGGGGACTTTTAACACCTTTTTGATTCGCTGATCTGAGGGGTCCCGGTGCAGAATATGGGGTCTAAAGTTCCAAACTGTAAAGTGAAACCAGACCATGTGGAGATTAAAAAAAAAGACATCAGAAATGTAAAAATGCATTCTCTGTCTTTATTACACAGCTGAGTTGGGTTAGGAGAGTTACGTTTAAGTAATTTGTTCATGTCAGGAAATCTCCACCTTCCACCTTCTGCTTGCTCAACTCGTAAGGAAAAGTTCTGACAGTACTTGAATGCAGCACAGAAGTTGTATGGAAAGGACAACAGCAGCTCTGAATGCCCATCTTGTTTATCTAGAAGGCGAATATGTAAATTTTGTAAAGATATTCATTTAATATTTGCTACATAGGATAAATAGGATAAACTTTTACTTTGAAAACACTTGCCACAACAAGATTTGATCTCCAGAATTAATGCAGTAGTTCAGTCTTATTTATAAAGGACCGTTTCACATCATATGTCATCTCAAGGCACTTCACATAGTAAAGTAAACTACATTAGGGAGAAACCTAACAAATTCAAACGGTTTTGTTTTGAGCAGCTGACAGTGGGGAGAAAAGAATGGCTCTTTAACTGGAAAAACCTCTAACAACACCAATCACAGGTCAGCCAAGCCTGCCTCGAATGGTTAGGGTGAGGGGGAAAAGGAAATCAGTTAGAAAACAGACAAACAAACCCTGAGGAGGCTGGTGCACTCAGTAACTGCACACTAGAAACATGTAGCTCTGCAGTCAGAGATACCTGCAGAGAGAACTATGGGAGGCACAAAGTGACCTGCATTTAAATGTTTTGACATGGAAAGGGAGGATACTTGAGAGGGGCTCAGTTCATTATTCAAAATCTCCCAGCAAGACTAGGCCTATAACAGCACAACTAAGACATGGTTCAGGGTCACCCTCATCAGAACTAACTATCACCTTTATCAAAATGGAAAGTTTTAAGCTTAATCTTAGAAGTACAGAGGTTGTCTGCCTCCCAAACCCAAACTGAGAGCTGGTTCCACAGCTCAACCCTCTACCTCCCATTCTGCTTTTGGGAATTCAAGGAACTACAAATAAGCCTGCGCTCTGAGAGTGAAGTGCTCTGTTGGGATAATATAGTACAATAAGGCCTTAAAGATACAATGGAGCGAGGTCATTAAGGGCTTTGTGTGTGAGGAGAGGATTTGAAATTCAAATCTGGATTCTCCAGAATGCAGTAATCATGCCGAAGGAAGGAGGGAAACAATGGTCTTTTAAAGGAAAGGTGTACAGACACAATTAGCTGAAAGCAGTTTTCCAATGTTGCCATGTTGCTGAAACAAAGCTGCGATCATTATGGCAGCTGTTTGTAAATTAAAAATACAGACATGTGATTTGAAAAACTGCCACCGCAAAAATGTAGGCTTTGGAACGAGATCAAAGCAGACTGAACATAAGTAATCAGCGGTCCCTACAAAGTTAAGTTAACTGCAGCAGCATTAGACTGACAACAAGAGAGCTGTTGGATCAACTTGGATGAATCAACTGATAGCACGCAAGTGAAACAAGTTTATCCAAATAAAGTTAACAAGGAACATTAATGCTGCTGGTTTAAGTTACATGTATGTAAATCACTGGATTTCTCTTAGATGAGCATTGCACAACTTTATTTTAAGGAAAGTCAACTTGAAGTTTCTGATTTTTCCAGCTAAAGTATAAGTACTCATAATGCAATTAAGTTATTTTGACAGCTGATTTATAACTTGTTAACACACAAATCTCAGCCAAAGTGGGAAGATAACTTCACTATGTAGCTCCCTTTCCAACAGGAGCTGCAGGGGCTTGCAGAGCAGTGTGGACCGTTACTACTGTGCGCATCTGTAAACATAAACTACTCATCACTCAAGTGAAGGATCCCGGGCAACGATTCCTTATGAGCGAGATTGTTTTTCTCTGGGGATGGGAAAGAAACCCGTCTGACGAGGAAAACCAGCGCAGTTTGTAACTGCTACTTCTCCTCTCTGGTTTCTTAGGACTTGAAATCGGTTGCAGCTCGTCGAGCCGATGTACGTGCCCTGGCTTGGGCCACGTGCCAGCGAAGGCCCCCACAGACCTCAGATGGATGTGCAGATAGGCTTTTAATTTGAAGTTGACTGCAACATCCGTAATAAAGTTGCACAAACCCTCCACCATCTTTCCAGGCATTGAGCAACTTTTCAAGTTTTGTTTGTGTCATCTGGATTAGAAGTTTGGCTGGTGTGTGCTCTGTTTTTTTTTTTATGTACTCCTTTATGGCATTGCAGGTTGCCTGGGAAGTTCTGCTTCTTGATGAGGTAACAGAAACAAAAAACATGCCCAGACAGGACATCTGAGGATCTGTCACAATGACATCTGCACTGCTCCTCCAAACCTACGCATGTAAGAACTTATTTACTATATTCTAAGGATTCGAGGGATTACATAATCAACGGGGATGAAAATGATTGAATAAGAATGCTAAATATATGCTGGTGCAAGCTTAAGAAATGGGAAGATTTGGGGATTTTCTCTTGAGTTTCAGACTGTTAAGCTATTTCCAAATGTCACCATTGGCCTTAGGGAACTGTGTTGAGCATTTCTCACCATTTGGATCGATTGTAGACTAAACAATTACCCAAAATACACGATCAACTAGTTAATCAGACAAAAAAATACCATGAAGTTGCAACCATACCTCCCTCGCTGCCTGGTTAGAATGACCAGATGCTGTTTTTAACTTTAAAGTGCATTTGCCCTTCTCTTGTTATTGCAGTTGCTTCATCACTTGCCGCCAGCTTTCATTATTCTCCGTCTGATCACGGCTCAAAGGAAGCAGGTTTAGCTCTCACTCTCCACCTGTCAGAAGTCACGCTGACAGTGGGGAGGGGTTGGAGGGGCAACAAATCAACTGACATATCGCAGGGGGGCTGGAAAGCAGACAGTTAATCATACGGTTGCACTCTTACTGTTGGTTTTTAGATTGAAACTTGGCAGAGGAATGCCAGCGTTCAACAGGGAGGCATTGATGTGCACGTTTTAAAACTGAGGATTAGGTGCGTTTGGTAAATATGTGTTGTACAGCCTGGGATAGGGGAGTTTAGGGAGGCAGAGAAGGGGGAGGCAGCTGATAGGTTTGGGGGAGGGGAGGATTGTTTTTTTTTCTCAGGCCTGTTGTCCCTTGCTGAGTGAGACTCACTTTTATGCTTGGAGCGAGCCTCCAGGTGAAAAAGCAGCTATAAAGTAGATCAGGCTGCTGACAGGACGTGATTTTTATGTGCTTGCATGTGTGCGTCTGCCATTTGTCCTTAATTGTTTGCAGCAAAGCAAGAAACAAGGCTTGTCTGCGATTAATCAGTTAAGAGAGCTGTTTTGCAGCACAGTGGATGGTGAACAAGCCTATTGTTCATCTAGATGTTCTCCTCTGGGTTTATTTATCCATTTGGCTGGAGTTAATTTTCAACAACCTTCCCCTCGGTGTTAGACCTCCCGCTCAGAGAACCAGTTTGATGAACAAACCGCTGCTCTGTTTCGGAGCCAGTCCCAACCTGTTGCCTTAAACCCACTATCTCAGGCAGATAAACTGTAAACTACGAGTCACACAAGCATGTCCGATATCTTGCGGTATGCATGATGCAGATTGGAAGGTGCTGATAGCATCAAGAGGCCGTCTGCCTGTCAACATCCCTCACTGGCTCCTTTCCAGACAGTCAGAAATGCGACTGAGCTCAAACCTACATCACGTTCCTCCCAGTAAACAGGCGCCCTGTCATTTTGAAGTGCCAGTCAAATCTGAGGACAGATGTGGTGTTTGTATCTCTTCTAACACTTTAGTCAGTTCCCATTTTGCTTAAACAACATTGTGTTCATCCCAGCTCCAGCGTCTCAATCCTCAGCCTTGGTCAGCAGTTGTTCCGGTGGTAGTAGCGTCCATGCATCCAGTCAGTGTGAAAATATGTGGGAGGAAAGTGACATATTTGAAGTATGCAGCAACTGCAGCATTGCACTCAAAATTCCCTGAAGTTTTTGCATGCAAAGACAAAGCCTGTCTTTTGTTTCAGCCCCGGTGGTGGTGATGTATAGCTCATGTGCTGGTGGGGAGAGAGAAAAACATACTGAAATGCAGGGAGAGAGAGAGAGAGAGAGAGACGGCATGCCCAAGTGGAGAGAAAGAAAAGAAATGTCATAGCTGCATTCTTGGTGAAGGGTGGTGGAGGAGATTAGATGTTGCCAAGGCCTCAATACGACGACACTGTCGAGTTCATGCCGAATTAGCCATTCATGCCTCCGAGTTTGTTCCCATCACTGTGCTGTTGGCGTATCCCTCCCTCGCCAAGCTCACAGAAACCTGAGGAACCACAGTGCTGAGGGGTCCGGAGAAGAAATTTGGGTCACGGCTCATCCTGACAGGACACCTGCCCTAGCAGGTGGACAACTCTTATAAAGGTCAATTTAACTTTGCTCTGATTTGGATTTCACAGAGGTCAGGTATGGAGTAGGGATGCAGGTCCAGGTGGTTCTGACCAAACATGAAGACCATAACTTGGCAATAAAAAAAACACAAAAACCGGTATTGTAGGTAGAATCTGACTCACTCTAAGTAAAAGCAGTTGCGTGTGTTTAAAGAACCCTTTTCCACCACAGACAGGGCGACTTCCGCTCGGCAGATTAGCCTCGGCGATCTGATTCTCATGGCTTCCTCTGGCCCACGTCCCTTCTTCTTCTTCACGGCCCTGTGACATGAGAGTTTCCTTGAGGGGCACGCTCATTCTTCGATTTGCTCGATCAGTCCAGGATGCCGCGCACAAAAAGCTTCAGCCATTAGGCCCGCTGATGCCGGGTGACAGCCATGATAGACTCAGAGACCGCGGGGGCGGGAGGGACGAAGCAGGAGCAGCTTCCTTTGTTAATTCCTAAGTTCCTTGGCTTGCACAAGGAGATCGGCCTGCTCTGTCTCCTCACAGACTCTGGCATCATTCCTATGCAGTACTTCTGTCTCCTGGACATTTAAACTTTTGATCACTCAAATAATACTGATTTCATACGCGCCAGCTGTTCTTTTTATAAGCTGAGTTTCACATTCCTGTGTCAAAAAAAAGCAAAATATATTTTTATTAGCATTGCAGGGGATGTCGCCTGTGTTCGATCAGAAATGCAATGATCTGAAGGGCCACAAGAGGATCCGTCAAACTTCATGGGCATTTTCAATTGATGGTTGAGGTTGTTGGTTTCTTTATACTTAGAGGAGGAAATCTTCGAGGGGATACCTCCTGGTTTTCCCCATATGGTTCTGGGTGAAAAGTGAAGTGAAGAAAACTTAACCAGACACTACAGACAAGCAAGACAAAGAAAAGAAAAAGGAAATAATAACAAAGAATGAAAAATAAAGAACATCTACTTAAGCACTGGCCACCACTTTAATACATTTCAGGGAGATATAATGCGCTTTCTACTGCAATACATTCATCAGGCAGCTTGAGTTAGAGTGTAGGTTTGCATTTTTTATACCGCACCCGCTGCATATTGTAATTTTAATGCTGCTTTTAACTACTATTGAGTTCTGGAAGTCTTATTTTCTTTAGCAAAGTGAAAAGGCCAGCAAGTGTGAGGAGAAAATCTCCATCTGTTTCAACAGAAGTCAGCATATTTAATGTATTTTCTAGAATATGGTATGATTTTCCGCTACTCTGGTACAGTGAGTCCTTATTTTGTGTTTTCTTTAGGATTCTTAACCCTTATTTAAAGTATAATGCCATTGCTAAAGGACTTTCAGGACGAGGTAAGGGATGAATATTTACTTGCACAACCTATGTGATCCCCTTAGTAAGTGGTTAAAACCAATATACCAGCATTGAAATTCTGCTAACATGATAATGCATAATAGCCCCATATATAATAAACTGACTGTTGCTGACTATACTTTTACCTGAGTTTTTCATTTGCTTGTACCACTGTACAGCTGACACAGCCATCCAACAGGCTATTTCACATTAACAAGCTCCTGAGTTTATATTGGGAGAAAGAACAAGAAGAGGAAATGCAGGAGAGGAGAACAGTTGGCCTATTGTGTTTATCCACATGCACAAGGTTTTTTTATATGCACATGGTTCGCCTGGAGAAACGGCCATCAAACTATTTAGAACAAAACAATCAGTCAAATCTTGGTATAAACGAGGCACGGTGGCTCTTCATGGAAATTCCAACCCGTGCTCCCATTCTCGGAGTGGTGGGGTCTCTAGGATCCGCTGGCACCCCTTTTGAATGGATCTCATTCTGCTTGTAACGAGAGCTGGATTTCAGAAACCTGGGAGTTCCGATGCTGGCGTGGTCTGCTCCGAAGGTGATACTCGCCTCATTTGCGGATTCACAAGCCGGTGACAGCTGGTCGCCTTTGAGGAAAGGTAAGGGTCAGGAAACGCAGAGGGAAGAACCACATAAATGTCACAAAGAAGACAAACAGTTCTGCTTCTTGAGAGTTTCACCTCGTCCATATGAGTAGCAGTTATATGTCATCCAACCAGCTATAGCATCAGTTACAATGGCTAGTTCTTCTTTTAAACATGTTCCCTTTTTCACTTTTTTTAGGTCTTTTGATGTAGCTCAAGATGCGATATGCACTGTTAATTATTCAGCCCAGCTATTTTACAGCCTATTTTGCTGTTGTGATGCAATACTGTCTCTTAGATTTCAAACATGATTCATCTTTATCTCTAATTCTTGATAAGATTGCATTTCAACAAAATAAAATATACCAGAGCTGCTTCCTCTTCCCGTAAGGTCACATAAAGTACCTGGTTTCTCAGCCTAAACTGGTAATTTCTCAGCTCTGAGCAGACTAAATATGCAGAATATTAGATTAGGTTTCAGTGCCTCGTTTCGTTTGTCCTTCCTGAGTTGGGGTTTAGAAGTTTCATCGCTACCTCAGCTCTGCAAAACCGAAACTCAGATGTATCTAAAAGGAAATGCCCCTTACTAATGTCAAGACAGTGACAAAGCAACACACTGAGCAAACATACCCGGGAATGTTTGTTCAAGTTTTATTTATATGTATTTGTTTGACCTTTCTCAGAGCGAGCGCGCCGGTTGTCTCAGGGCGTACAATGACCACATTTCATCATTGCGCTGCTCCTCGGTGTGCCGTCGAGGGATCTCCTTCCCCGGATGAAAATAAAAACACACTGCTGTTTGGTTTACCAATGCTCCGAATCATTGCAAAATCCTCTCTTTTGTTTTGCCGTGCCGTGCGAGAAAAACAACGCAGGCGCGCCAAGACATGAAGCGCATTAATTAAGAGCACGGACTGCAAATAACCTGTTCGGTCTGTGTGTTGCATTCATCCTGAGGTCATGTCAGGCAGCGTGCCAAAGAAGCCTGTGGTGTAATGAAGAACCATTTTGAACTGAGCTGGTAACCAGAGAACACTGGTGAAAATGGCTTCCCAGTAAACCATTAACTACATCTAGTCACTAAATATTCCCCTCTAGACACATAAATGGTTCATTAAAAAGTGTAAAATATGCTTCTGCAGGCTACATCTTGGATAAAATCACCTACAAGGATCATTACACCCACCCTGAATTAGATGGAGACTATGAAGAAAGGCCTCCATGAACATTGTGATATTATTTTTTGGGCTCGAAGCAGGTGGTGCTGAATCGTAGAGAGAGCATTAATCTGCCCGTCTTTAGCAACCTGGATGAAGTTGAAAGTGGCTGATGTGCTGACTGAGTGGAACAAGGAGGCCGCCGCTGCCAGATCAGCTGCAGGATCAGCTGAGGGATCATGGGAGCTGAGCATGGAGGCCGTGCTTTGTGATCTTATTATTGTGCTCTGTGGTAGTCTGCACTCTACTCCAGTCTTCACCCGCCCGGCTTAGCCCTGCTAAGTAGTTCAGCGTCTGACTCACACACACACGCACACACACACAAACATATACCTTTAGCACTGCAGGGTTGAATCAGCAAGTTGTTTGGCCGGTTTGTTCATCTGACGCACAAGGACACACACACACACTCACGGCTGGCACACTCCACACACACGTCCATGGTCACATGCTCCGGTACGCAGACACGCTCCAGCAGGTCAAATGTCATGCGGAGCCACATGTGGAAACATATCAGATATGATCGCAGCAGAGGACAGAAAGGCCACAATGTAATAAAGAAAAGGATCACAGAAGTTCAAACAGTCATATTCTGGTGAGAAAATATCCCCTGTTAAATGTGTAGTAGCAGATCTCTGAGACTAACTTCTATTCATGCTCCCTGGAGAGAAAGATACTCCACAGCATCACAATACGGTCTTTTGAACTAAACACATATTACTGAATGAGCATTCCTTTGTCGAACACGCTGTCGTGTTAAGGAGTTCGTGTTTTTGTGCCGGCAGACGCCTGTAGAAAAATGGGACACTCCGTCATGACGAGACATGTGTCTATGCAGGTGAATCACGACCGGCTGAAAGCAGCAGGTGACACAGCCACAAGCATTAACAAACACATTCCCTCACAAAGGAAGCCTGAGGTGAGCTGAACACAGAGCTTCAAAATACAAAACAATGCCTCAATTTAACCCGTCATCATCCTCAGTTTACACAACTTATATGAAATACTGTAAATGCTGTTTTCTTCTTTAAAAAAAAAAACAAAACACTGTCACCTATAGAATTTTTCATAGGGGTGGCCAGATGGGGCCATTGAAAATCTAGAAAAGTCATAACAGAGTTTCAGGAAACCTATCGTGCCATTGTAGTAGCCTAGTAATGCTAGATGCCAAAATGAGAGTCTAGAAGTCACGTACTTGTATACTTTGGTTTCTTACTTTACAGTTAAAGTGAATGATTATCTGATGTGTATACACTAATACGGGTAGTACAGTTTTGATTATTAGAGCGGCCGCTGTTCAAAACAGTCCATGAGAAGAGACTCCGCAGTGTATCTGAGGGGAAAAAGTTCACTCACAGGCAAAACCACCATAGTTTATTAATAATCTCTGGAAATTTTGTCCATCTGCAAAGCCAGTTATGGTAACAACAACATGTGTTTTCAATATTACTGGGCTTTCTGCTGCCATATTTTGCTAGTTACTTTAATGATTAGAGAGGTCACGTTCAATGACATGCGCACACACAGTAATTTCACTGCTGCAGTTATCCTGCTGTGACACTGTGAAGCAAAAAAATGTCCCTCATAAAAACAACTTGAAATGAAAAATATTTAGACGCTCTTAAACAGATCAGACTTTTATAGTGCAGTAATATCCAGGTGTGATAGCGTTCAGCGTTTAGCATTTTAAGTGTGTAGCAAATGATTTAACTGCAGTAGTTTAACTTGCTTATAAAGTGTGTCTCTGTGTGTAACTACTCACCTGTCTGAGGTGCAGATGAGTACTCAGTGTCATTTGGCGTTAGAACATGATAAATCCTGTCTCCATGTCAGGGAAAATACATAATTATAGGTATTTAATGTAATTGTTGTTCCAAGTGTGTAAATGCTGTGTGATACTGCAGGTATTTAATTAACTTAAAGGAAAGACTCCTACAAACAGGTGGAAGCGACAAGCTGAACTTCATTCACTCCTGTTGACCTACTGCCAAAAAAATAAAACACTGATTACAATAATTATTAGTGAGCCTTATTAATCTGAGATGCTCGTCTCCGTCTTCATCAAAGTTGTGTTTTGGAGCAAATTTCACTTCTCAGCCTAATCAATGTGCAATTATAGACCCTGTGGAGCATGTGTCTTACTGGTGCTGAAGAAGCTAATTAAAAAAGCCCTCTTGAAATCAGTTCATACAACAAGTGCCATCTCTTGTGCGTGTCTATGCGTTAATGAAACAGCATGTGGTTTGCATATGGTGCTGGGTTTAAAGTGATATAGAAACGTTACAAAGTCCAACCTAATAACCCATCCTTGTAATAACTTTTAAGTAGAAGTGATGCCGACACATTCAGGTGCTTTCAGATTAGACAAAAGGAGTGCATGCATGAAGGGACTTTAGTAGACACTGTTGCAGCATTCACTAAAACTAAGACTTTAGAGTAGATAAACTCGGCTACAGAGGTGGCCAGTGAGATTTCAGTGCTGGCTACCCCTGTTTTAAACTGCATTCTGTCTCTGAAATGAGATCTTGACGGTTTTCTAAAGTGAGAAGATATCCACGTTATTTACAGCAAGATTTACATGCTTTAACATGTGTCTGGTCTGCTGTGTGCGGCCCAGACTACAAGCAAAGCTAAGTGGCTGTGGGCTCCATCCATTCCAACCATATGATCAAAATCCCAGGATATGTCTGCAAACAAAGCCAGCGATTCATTGGTGGGCTCGCTCCGCACCTCAACCCTGTCCCGCTCTCGTCTTGCCAAGCCTCAGATCCACCAGCAGCCTGGGGAGTTATACGCCACACAATGGGCCCATTGTACAAGCTGAGGTAACACCATAATTGTTACAATCTTCCCATTCAGGTGAAAGCCACGCCCACTTTTGACTCTCAGTGACATTTTGAGAGGTCTGTGGCTTTCAGTGATGTGGCATTAATCAGATACAATGAAGAAAAACGTGGGTGGCTCGCTCACCTCGGGTTGCGGCTGGACTCAGACTAAGCTGCTGTTTGTATTTTCATGTGCGCCTGTGCAAAGCCCAGGTCTCCACCACGAGCTCTACAGACCTGGAGTGACAGATTTAATAACATCCTGATATTTCCATGAGGTGGATCAGTGATCTGTGATGAAAGGCCAGTCTGTTGGAGGAGTTTAATAATTCCTTGCTGCCAATCTCAAACCTCAAATGAAAAATCATTTTTCCACTTGGATGATACTGCCAGAAAGCAGGCCGGTCTAATGACGCATAAATAAACGTGCTGAAAAGAGCACATCTACACTCTCTGAGATTGTGTTTCTCTTTTGGGTTTTGTTCATTTATTTTATCCTCTCCCTCCACTTTGTCTTATCATTATATTTAATGAAAGGCACATCAGCCCCCTTCGTCCTCCTCATGAGCCCGTCATTTCCTGAGTATATAAATCACAACTATGGGGTTTCTGCCGGGAGGGGCCGTCGAGGAGGAAACAGTATGGAGGCCTGGGTGGTTCCAGCTGGTCAGCTTCCAACTCTTAGTTGAGTCTAATGCAGATCTGCGAGGAGCTTCCCTGCCTTTCATCCGTTTAGGAAACATCTGGAATCATCTGCTGGTTGAATGAAAGTGTGCACGCGTACGTCTGTCTGTCTGTCTGTCTGTGTGCGTCTTCCAGGAGGCTTGCCAGGAATGTTATCATTGTGTAAAGATTAACCTTGCTGTCCAGAAAATAAATTAAGGAAACTCACTGGTGAACTGCCAATGGATGTTTGAGGTTTGACATCATCTCCAGCGAACAAATTGCTGCCGAACATCAACAAGTAGTTTACGATCAGTCCCCTCCTCATTACTCACAGAAGGGCGGTCCGCTATGTGACTGCGCCATATCGACCGCGCTGAGGAGAAAATTGAATATCTCCCGTCAGAGAATACACACTTTATGTTCAGTCAGTCCATATTTCAGTGCCTCTTTCATTTGTCAAAGAAAAGATCTGGAGCTAGACAGCCAGGAGCAGTCACAAGTGCGCACTGTTGCTTTTCAACAGACTGGATATTGTATCCATGCAAGCAGGTGAGTAGACAAAGCCTTTGGTGGTTGCGGCATGTCTCTCCATGCCCGAGCCGATGTGTTGACAGAAACAGACAGAGGAAGGGTCAGGAGTCACACCTGCCGATTTTTTTTGTCACACTAAGCAAACCCTCACGGCAGCATCAACCTGGCAGGTAATATCTGCCATCCGCACACAGAAATGACAAATTTGACAAAACTGCAGGAACACAAACATGTTATAGTGTTTTTGCTGTGTCACCATGTGTAGAAAACTCGCATACATCCCTCATCTTAGGGAAATAGGAAAAATGACTTCAGCTTGGACACACACATAGTATACTTCAATTAACATCAGACTTTGTAATCCTCCTTTTGAAATTATAACATGAAAATTGTCAAGTGGTTAAGTGGCTTTTACACCCGCCACAACAACAGCAGCATACAGAAAATATCATGCAAACATATCTTCCTCCTTCCCCTCCCAGCTTTCATGCATGCAGTGTGTAAATAACCTAAAAGATAGCAGGCGTTCCCCTTTAGACACAACAATCCAAACATTTTTACAGCTGAATTTTTCATGCCATGTTATTAGTCAAAGGCGAGGTGTACGGGGAAGAGCGTTGCTGTGTTTGGACCACGGAGAGGATGTACAGGTCTGGCTGCAGCCACACTGGGGGGGGTGGGGATGTGATTTTTGGGAGTATTGCGGAGGATGTTTTGCCTCCTGTGTGGTGACTCCTGACCCTCACCATCCTCTCCCAACCTGCTTCATCTCTGTGCTATTGTAGCTCTTATCAAATGTGTTGCACATACATTCAGCCCAGCAGCAAGTAGAGAAGATAACACCGGCTCCGTCTCACATCAGAGCAGCTCGCCTTTGTTGTGATGACTGTTTAGGGAGTCATTTGACCCCCCATGTACGGTATCTTTCCCATTAGTCTGAATGTAGACATATAGTATTCTCTGCTTTCAGGCTGTTCTTGCAGATTTTCCATCTATCTCTTTCTCCATCCTGTTTTCTTGCCCTATACACCTTCGCTCGCTGGCTCTTCAGCGCTCCTCAGCTGCTGTGTATGGGCGCTCTGTCAGTGCTGCATGACTGCCCTGCCTGCTAACACAACACTGCGTCGTCCTGAGGGTGCACTGTGGCCCCTGCTGATCACACTCGGCCGAGTTGTGCTTGCACCGCTTCTCATCTTCGCTAACACACACTGACATGGCCCTTTGATGTCGTGAGGAGCAGCGTGGACCTGGGACCGGCCCAACAAAAGCAATCTGATCCTCGGCTGATGTGTCCGAGCACGCCTGCGGCCTCGCGACAATGGGCCAGGACAGCAGGGCCCCGCTTTGCAACTTCTGTGTGTACCTAAGAGTGGACGTGCACGTTGTTTGTACTGAACTGGACATGTGAAAGATCAGATGAGAGAAGGTGCAGTATGAAGAACCTATTCCCTGACATCAAATATGGTTATGATATCAATCCAAATATATACATAAATTATGACCAAAATATATAAAGTTATAAACTGAGGGTACTTTGTTTGTTTTGCCTCACAAAAAATTCTGCTTTTGGTGTATGTAGGTTGCCAGGATTCTCTTGTAACATAAAACAATTAAAGTGCCCATCAGTGGAGTCAGGAGTGAGAAAAGATGTAGCTGATTTAGTGCCACAAGTTGAATCCAAGTAGAGAAGCGAAGAAGTGACCTAAAGAATTGGGAATGAGGTGGGGCTCAGGGAAAGAAATGAAGGCGGGAAGAAAAATTGTCGACTTCAGTCAGAGATAGAAGTCAGAAAGCAAGCATCATAAATGTTAGGGACTATACACAGATTATTGGCGGTAAAAGGGTTGAGAAAAACATTGCGGAAGGGAAGTTTGACCAACTTTTTAGGAAGAGCAGATAAATTATTCAATTATTTCTTACCAAAAAAATGCAAATGTCAGCCTTCCCTTGTGAAATGTTTTTATTTATTTAATATCACTATTTAAATAATGAGCAACTGGAATATTCTTTATGTTGTTCTGTTTGCCATGAAGTTAGAAATATCAACTCTAACATGTACAACATTGGTGACCATAGTTGTCATACATATATTAAGGTTGAAGTCAGAATACACTATAGGAAATTCTGAATGTTCTGTGTCTTTTATTTAGTCATTTTGTCCCACCTGGCACAACACTTAAAAATATAAACCTAATGGTAGTCTGACTCACCAAACGTAGACTGTGAGTATGGGGCCGCCATTTCCCGGCACACATTTCACACGGCGTTCCCCTCCCCTTCCACCATGTGTGTGTTACTATTTTGAAAATCCCCCCCCCTCAATATGGAAAACAACAACGACAGTCTCCAAGCAGCGACCTATATGCTGAAAAAAGAAAAAGGATTGTGCAATAGAGCAGGCCTGCATGGTGCTTTCAATGAATTTGCCATTTTAATGATAGCACTTGACTATCTATATGCAAATTTTACACCTACACTGCTTTAACCAACACTGTTTTGCAAAGGTACCATCACTGCATCCTGGGCTGAGCACTGCCTCAAGACATTAAGTGGTTCAAAGACATCCAGCATTTTTTTCCTCTTATAACAGAATGATAATGGGTGCAGTCAGACCATTCTATAGAACTGACAGCGCTGTGGACAAATTTCTGAATATCCGTGATAGCGACAGTATGTAAGGAAAGGTCTTGCTTTTTTTAAAGGTTAAATGGGAGATTCGATCTCCTCTTCACTACCTATAAACCTATTTCAAGATCAGTAAAACATGTCACAACCAGTAGCCTGAGTATGAATGTCATTGGCAGGTGTATATGAACCAAATTTTCAGTCTTGGACAGCAGCTAATTTTCACTGCTTATTTTGTCCGTCATCAAAGGCCCTAATCATGCTACTCTTTATTAGAATAATGTGTCTTTGGCAACCTGGATCTGAACTCTATCCCCCAAATTCTCTGAGTGTACATTTGAAAATATCAAAAATGCAAATCTCACCTCAGACAGGATTCACATACATAAAAGGAGGAACCTTGAGTCGCGTGTGCAGCCTACTGTTTATCTTGACATTCCAGCCTATGTTGTGTGCGTGTATGTGTGTTCTGCATGTTTACATTCAGTGATGTGTATGCGTTAGACAAGTTAGGACAGCTCAACCCCTGCTGGATGTCTTGATCTAGACTCAAGGACTGGTGTGTCTGTTTTTCCTCCTGGAGAGTATGAGGGAATTAAAAAAAACACACACACACCAGGTCCTATCTGTGTCTGGGACCATTTGAGTACAAGGGCATATGAGAGCTCGTCTATCCAACAAGTGAGGGGTTTTGAGATGATCTGACCCTTAAAGCCTCTTACTTTTCCAAGGAAAGCTCCAACTCAGTCACTCCAAATAATAAAGGTTACAGATTCTTATTTCAAAATGACAGAAGCCCACTGAAGTAGGAAAAAGGAAAATTCAGTTGACACATTTATTCACTATCACATGCACAATTATCAGCTTTTACTTTGGTGACTTATAAATATGCTATTCATATTCCCTTCCCTTTTAATAAACTGGTGGTGCTGTGTGGTATTTGTGACTGGCAGCTTCAGGAAAAGGAAAGCTTTGGCTTGGAGGACCGTACTCACTCGTTACCATGAATTATTCCTCAGGATAGGGAACCCAAACCTGCTTTTTATATCTCCGCCTCAAATGTGCCAGTAACCCTGCCAAAGAAACTATACAGGAGCGCCTTTGCTTCCAATGTGTTTTTATTTTTCCCCCCATATTCTTTCATTTTACTATTTTTTAGGATGACTAAGAGGAAATAAGGGCAATTTCTACAACACCTGCACAAAGCACTTCCTTGTTTGTCTGCAAGGTTTACATCAACGCAAGAGCGCAAATTATATACCATCACAAAACAGAACCCGAGAATTACCTCAGCGCAGAGTAACGCAGCACGTCCCATCCAGTACATCTGGTTCACTTTAGCTTCAGCATCAACAAGTGCTTCCACCGCCACAGTGCTGCTGCTGCGTGCTTTCCCTCTGTCTCTCTCTCACACACACCGGGCACGTATGAATCATGAAGAATGATGTGCCACAAAGCTTTGCGGATCGCTCTGAAAGCATAGCAACTAATGTATATTTCATGAGGCATTAGATGCCGTATTATTCATGATGGTCCACCCTGCTGTTTTGTTTGAGAGACAGAGAGCCGGACAATGGATTCATAGCATACCGGTGGAAGATTAGAATAGTCAACAAAAGCCCACAAGCAGCCTTTATTCACCCGAGGAGTCCATTCATAATTGTATTAAATGATCTTGTGTAGAAGAGTCCTGTTAATCATTCCTGGGGCATAGCTTCACATAAAAAATGACTGAGGCAGAAGAGAGCGGTGATGAGAAAGCTCTGGAATCAGCGGGTGCAGTTGTGCAAGATACTGTGGCAAGATAAAAGTTTTTATGCACCATGTTGTGGAAAGAAATCAAACCTCTTCCAGAAGCAATGATGTGCTGGATATTAATCTTTCAACATCAGAAATGGGTTTGGATCTCTCTACCGACAAGCCTTGCGATGTGTATGTTCAGGAAGAAAAAAAAACACACATTCACTGAACCACCTTAACATTGACCTAACCCCATCCATAAACCTGCTTCTACTACGGTCTCCATGCCCCGAACAACGCTCCCTTTGTTCCCCATGCGAAGAGTGGAAAATGAAGGAGACCGTGGTCCCGTGCTGTAAATCATTTGAAACAGACGACGTCGCAGGTTTTGGTTGCACTTCATAACAGCTATGCCTACTGAGTATCAGCCCCATGAGCAATCCATTGGAGGCTATAGCTGCTGCTTTCTGCACAGCTGAACGCAGGTAGCCTGGTGGGGAGCACATGCTCGCCCCTGTGACATGTCAAAGGTATTTATTTGAACACACAAAATACTTCACTGTGGAGGATTCATAGAAAACCATGCTGCTATTCATCTCCTGATGCATTCCTGTGGCTGGGCGGTTGAGGGGAAATGTGCTTGGGGCAGGTAAATGTTTACATCTTCAAAAATAAATACATTATTTTTCCTTCAAATGAACATTTCTCCATTTAAAAAAGAATCTTTATTGTTCCTAAAGCAGCTATAACGAATTGAACAGCAACAATCAATCACAGAAGGACCTCTTATGTGAAAGATTTCACTTGTTGTGATAACCTTACACAGAATTATCCGCCAACCGAAGCTTTATAGCATCACTTAAGTTCAGTTTTTCATTTTCTGGAGCCCAACTTTACGGTTTTTGGTTGAGTCACACTGCTTTAATAGCGTTGTTTTTGGCCGCAGCAGGTAGCTACTCTGAAAAAAAAAAATCTTCACAGAGGCATTTTTACACTTCCTGCCTGCACAGAGTCAGTGACTAATAGGTGAGAAATTAGCACTGATGCTTTTAGCAGTAAAAAAAAAAAACAAAGAAGAGGAGTGTGACCGTTGGACTTGCATTTATCAGGGGGCCTGAGACTGCAGTTGAATATAAAATGAAATGAATGCAGATGTTTTTGCAAAAGAATTTAACAAAAAAATAGAAAGATGGGAAGGTCAAGGGTGTTTTTCACGCAGAGACGCCCATAAAACACTTACATTTATATGAGGAAAGATGCATAACATACATATCTATACACTTATCTGCTCATCTAAATGTACCTGTACACATTATTTCCATCCATTGCCTGCATAATGTCCTTTTACATAGCCATAAGCTATTTAGCCCAACTTCTATCAAAAAATACATCCTAAAAGTGATTCTTCTTTGTTCATTTTAATTTGCTCCCATACTTCTTTACTTTTACACAATATTCTCGGTAAATATTAATTCCTGTGGTTTTATCCATTGCTATAGGAGCCATTAATAAGTTATGAAAGATCCACAACACTGATACATTCCAGCTGACGAGAGGCGGATGACAACCTGTTTTAACACCTTCACATATAAATACTTTGTTCGTGTGTCACTTTTGGATATCTTATGCGAGCAAAGCCGTGTAACACGTGGCAGGTGTTTGTAATCCATTTTTTGAAAGGCACACACCTGAGAGATTAAAAAATGTCAGATGATAAACGAGATCCACAGCAGGGCAGAGTGGGAGGAAGAAAAAAAAAAAAAGCAACATTAAGAAGAGCAAGAGGCAGAGATGGAGAGAGAGAAAGAGAGAGAAATAATAAAAAGTGAGCGAAGAGACACAGTGAGCAAATCCAATTTAGCCATATGTGATCCCATCTCCACAGCAACTCTTTGTGTTTGCGGCGAGCAGTTTGTGAGCTTTGGCAGCGGCCGACTCGTCTCCCCGTGTTAGCCCCTTCCTAACAACCATCCCCTGAAAAGAAGAGAGAGATGCAGGGACATGATGAGGGAAGGAGATAAAACGTGGGGCGAACGCGGGGAGAGGAGGAGATCGGACAGACGGAGCGGCAGAGGAGGAAAAATAAAGAGCGAGCGGGGGCCGGGGAGGTGATGAAGTGAGCGGAGACTGGAACTGGAGGACATTCCTGAGCCAGCTGTGGGTTGGAGGGGGAATTCTCGCTGAATGCCTGACAAATAAAACAAGACACAGGCTATTTCAGTATTCCAAAAACCCACTGGCACATCGTAGCGCAATGAGGGGGAAAGAGAGATTTTGGAAGGGAAAAGAGGGAGGCTAATGAGAGAACCAGCAGGCTGCACGGTCCAGCAAGGCAGGCCTGAAACCGCAGCAGTCCAGCGGTTAACCTTTCGCTGCCTCTCCCTCTCCTGTCTCCTGCAAAATGGAGGCAGAAACTGTCAGTGGCGGCAGTTGTTAGGCCCTCACAGAGAACACATTCCTCTTGCGCAGACAGGTGGTGGGGCTGTTTAATAAATACAGGATTTGCTGGGGAGGGGGGGGGTCAGTGAAGGAGAAGAGGAGTCAAAGGCCATCGCAGACTGTAAACAGCAGAGCTGAGCTGCCATAATGCAGCTACTGCTTCTCAGGGGGATACAAAAAAACCCGGAGTCCACTCATAACTCCTTGTTAATGACTCACCCATTCAGCCGAAATGCTGCTGACTATCTAAACACTATTGTTCCTGTGGAATGAGCGACTACAGATGGCTCACTATATTAAGTGGTGCTCGACTGCACGGCCAAGTTTCAAGAGCAAGCAGTTTAAATGGTGAAGTTCAATGACTCTGGTGGAGTGGCTCCGAAGCTGAAATTTGTGTTCCTCATATGTCCCCCTACAGATGTCTCGTCGGTGCATCACGGTCAAATGTATTGATTTTACTTTTATGTTTGTTCATACCGTTGATTTTGTCGATTTGACTGGGTATTTCAACTATTTGTCTGTCATTTTCAGCCTCGCCATATCAGATCTACTAAAGATGAATATAGAAAACTATCTTTAATTAGTCACAGCTTATGTTTTTCTTGTAAGGTTTACTGAAGGTTTCTCATAGGTTTTTTTTGCGCAGCCTCGTCAGTCTGTAGAGCATTTAGAAATGTCTGTTGTGCCTCGAGGCCTTTGTGTCTGTTGAATTCGATACGCTGCTAAAATGTGTTTTATTTGTGGTGGATTCAGATTTTTTTCGAAGCCTTTCAGATGAAGGAGTGAGAGCACAAGGAAATCTGAATAACTCGTAAAAATGTGTTGTACTCGTAAAAGATATAGTGCAGAAATGACCTCTGGCTAACTGTTTCAACCATGTCATTTTGACTAAAGAATTTGAACCAGTTATCAGTTTTAGCCAACTATTTTAACTTTTCAGCCACTACTGCTGGAGCATATTGTACTGTCAGCTTATTGCATCCAAGAGGTTATGGTTATTATGACAACACAAGAGGAGCATGACATCAATTTAAAATCCTGTTTTTTTGTGCCCTTTGATAGACTGGTGACCTCTCCAGTAAAGACATACAGAGACAATATCATCTGTATTTGTATTCAGATGCAGAAGCCTAACAATGAAATAGTTAATAAGGTGTTAGTGGACACCAAGTCAAAATTCAATGAAACCTGTGGCTGATACATATAGTTATAATCTTCAAATAATATTTAGTAAATGAAACAACTACTTGGAGAATCATGGAGGTAACTATTTTGTCTTTGGTAACAAGACATATCTGTTTCCAATGCATTGCATGTGCTTTTCTGAGTTACACATTCGCATTTTTGTACATTCCTACTTTTCAGTATGTACCCTACCTCTCTCTCAATCTCAGCTGGGTTCGGTTGTGTAACCTGGCAGTAGTATCTGTAGCTGGAAAATCACTGAAACTGCAGTTTCTTGAATGACAACTGGAGACCAGCTCCAACAGCAAGTCAATCCCCGTAGACCCCCTGTTAAAATTTCCAACTTTACAGTAAAAATAAACATGCTTACAGCCGGACACAAAAAAGGTTTTGGTCTCTATAGCTAATTTTCCTGTTCATGACAACTGTACAGTATATGAGTCATGCATTTAAACTTCATTGAGGCTTAAAGTTAGGTACGATTAAGAGAGTTGACCTTTGGTTGACAGGTGGATGCTGTCACAGGACAGCCCCATGACTCAGAGACGGTTGCATAGCCTGCCTCAGGTCCACTCCACCTCTTATTAGTTGGAAGAAGTAAAATATTGCCAGGAGATGAAACGCAAAACTGCTGGAGAATCATCTGTGTTGCTTGAGTTACCAGGCAACACGGCATCCATTTTTAGCCTAAAAAAATGCCATTGTAAACTACAAATGAATCCACTTTACTTCTCTTTTATTTTCTGTCCTTGAAACATATGGTAAACTTGTGCAATGTAATACAGTAAAGCAACAGTTGTGGTTGGCACTTTATCAAAGAAGTGGATTTGACTCTGTGGTTATTGCATTGCATTATGTTCAAGTGTTTATAATACAAATGTGTGCAGAGTTGGTTTCAGTGAACAAAGGTTGCTTAAAACCACATATAACCACAAAGATAAAACATATTTCTTCACGAAGAAAAGCCTTGCCAAGACAGGGATTAGTCTCATTTAATAGAGTTCAAAATAACGATAAAAAGTCCTTCCTACCTTTCATATTGCACTTCATATCGTCTACGCCCACTGCTGATTTTCACACTTACTCACTTTAAGTGTCAGTTGGGGCTGTTTCCCATCTGTTCACACAAACCCACATTTATGACACGACTCAAATTTGGACGCCAGCGATTCTTCGATTCTTTCTTACTGTAGGTGAGGATAAAAAGTTAAAATGAATACAAAAGAAGGAAGCGCGCGGTGGAACAAACGTTTGTGTGTTTGTCCTCATGGATTTCTTGCCATCATGTGGCTATTGTTCACATCACATGCGCAGACTTGCCTTTGCACCTCAACTGACGCAGAGTGTGTCAGTGTGTGCGTTGCTAAGAGGGGTTAAGCCGACAGACGGTAATGAGACAAGGAAAACACAACACGATGTGATGGGCTCACTGCACCTGTCTAACAGGTATGACCTCAGTGATCTGTAAGAGTTTAATTTGTGGTTATGGGACTCTGGTATTTGCATGTCTTGTGTCTTCTGGTTTTGCCAACACCAGTTTCAACAAAATCAAAATTTGGCTGCACTGTGTGACCTGCAGTTTTCTGTGTCATGCTGCAGAAGGTTTGGGGATTTTGGGCAAACCGCACTACACTGTGGCCACCCAGGGACAGAAGAGTGCCCATGTGCGGCGCCACATCACAGCCAACCTCCCTGCCTCAGTCTTTGTGATCTTCCCAACACTGCGCCAGCTCGCCTGCACTCCTGCACTCCTGCACACGCTTTTTCCTACTCTGCCCTCCCCCTCCTTTAACCACATAGATGAGAGGACAAGCAGGAAGAGGGGTGATTATTTCATAGAGGGGGGAATCCCACATCCTGCAATTTTATCTGCTCGTCTCTGTGAGGAACTTCGGAAAGATGATAACATCACTGAAGAGGAGGGGGAGTACAAAAGATAAAATACTGCAACTTTGACACTCGGCACACGCAGTTCAATGTGAGGAATAAAACGGGACAAGCTGATAAACAGTTAATCAGTCTGGAGCAATGTGCACACTTCCTTTACTCCAGACTGTATGTCAAAAGCCACTTCCTAGAGTTTAGTCACTCATTTAGGATGACAGTTGCTGGTAGACCGCCGCAACCGCATCCACTGTCCTTTCCTTCTGCGTCTGCTCATCCCAAAATCTCTCTCTTCCTCGGCACTAGAATTAGCCTGCGCCGGGTCAAAGCAAGAGTGACGCACACAAAGGACACTTTCAAAGGCTTAAGTACAAACGCTAGTTGTTCAGCGATCCCTGCTAAACTGTTTGAGAACGTTAATGTGGACAGTGAATGCGCCTCATGGAAACAGCCCCGGAGCAGCAGGAGAGTTCGGTCCCTGCTGCTCCGTATCCCACATCGCTGATGGAAATGATTAAGTATATTGGAGTGTAATTCCACCCCCCCTCGATCTGGCTCTTAAAATAGAGGGATAGAGGGGAGGGCGGCTGGCCTGGGCGTACGTCTGACTTCCTCTGATTGGAGCAGAGAGGCAACTTGTTATTAGGGCTGATGTCGGCACCGTGACTCTAGCAGGCCTGCCATGTGGGGGAAAGGGGCATGGCATCGCTGACTCAGGCCTCTTTTCCTTTGCTAAAACTCTCTTTGTCTTTTTGCCTTGCCAGCCTGTGGTTTTTCAGTGAATTTCTTCATTTCAAAGACATTCCTCACACTGGGTTGTAAACAGCTACTCAGATCACACATAGATTTCAACAGCAGAAGGCTTTAAGAGTCATGTTTAGTATCTCTAAACATCTACTTCACAGCACCGGTTTATATTAAACATGTGTTTAAGTGCTCTATTCACAACTGTGTGATTGGACTCGCAGCATCGTAACCCCTGTGATATTTATCATGCTAATAACCCACACACGTCTGGCACAGTGTAACTGCTCTGGTCACTGTGTTCACTAGAGGCTGGTAGGAAATGAGGCATGAACAGCTGAAACATTTCAAAGGAAGCAGAGAGTTGTTGCAGAGTGTGTATACTCCAACCACCTGAAAAGCAGAATTTTTTCCAGCCCTCTAATTTGGACTGCTGCGGAAAGACTTAGTGATTGCTGCAGCAGAAACAGCCAAAATGATTGTAAAAAAAAAAAAAAAATAGAGCAAAGATCTATTGCACTGACATTTTTGATAGCGGAAGCTGTTAACAACCAGAGACAGGCAGCTTTTCAACAGTCGGACTCACTGAGGTTAACCAGACAAGACAAAACAGGGGCTGCAGCCACATTTAATAAGCAAAACTCTTCTTTCATATGCAACCAAATGGGATTGAAGTGAGGGAAGGTGTTGAAAACATATCAAAAATCTCATCAGGTCAATAAGATGTAGACTCAAGATCATTACAAGCCATTGAGTCTAATTTGAGTTTTGATGCTACCTCTAATGGCATGGTGCAACAGATGCACCTAACCACAAAAGCCATTTGTTTTTGAAGTGGCTTGGATCTGCCCTTGCAGTCCACGAAGATGAGTAATAACTCTTGCAACCCACCAAAAATATTTTAGTGATTCTTGAAAGACTTGACCTCTGCTGACTACGAAGCCATGAGAGTGAACGCATCACGACATACAACCTCTTACTTATACAATGATCACAAGATGCGGGTGAAATAGAGCACATGTTGAAAAATTATAGCCCCGAAAGAAACGTGGCACCTCGCTGCCTCTTGCATCACATGGCAGGAGATGACTGTGAAGAAGCTGTCAGCGCAACACAAAAAGACTCTATCAGTCACCGTATCATCTGATTTGAGGGTCCTGTGATGATCTTTCGGCCCGGCAGCTGTGGAGTGTCGGTCTAGTTGCGTGTCACAAGTTCAAGGCCAGTCATGGTTAGTACACTACCCTGGAGAGATCGCCGTCGGTTGCGCTGTCATCAGATACACTCGGCGCTGCAGCTTCATCACATGCTCTGCGGCGAACAAGTGACTGTCTATGACCCGGTTCACGCTGCTAATTGGTAACCTTTAGGTCTGCCAGGAAAAATTAGCACAACCTCCGTCTTGCAGAAAATAGTAATCGGAGCCCACGTGGCCGAGTACAGCAGATGTACGTGCAGATAAGGAGGATGTTGCAGTGGAAAATGACTCATATCACCTGAAACTTACAAGTGATGCAGTTCCCGTAAACTGATGTTATCTTATGTCTTTTAAATAACTAAAAGATCATCATCACTTCTTTAGTACTGCAGGGCCGTGTGTATCTGCAGCGTTGCTTAGCACAACCTTTCCACTCAGACTTCGTTTGATATTTCTTACGAATTCATTTAACGGCAGAAATATATCTGGACAGGAGTTTCTTGTTAACGCTGGCGGCCATCAGAGATTTTTTATTTTCATGCAGCATGGGTAGTAGAATAACAGCTAAAATTTTTATCAACTGGGAAAAGAGAAATGAAAAGCAAATACCCATTTAAGCCAAGACCTAATAATAAAAAAGTCAACATTGTCAAACATCATTTCGGAGATGTGGGATGAACTCAGTCTGACCAGGTGTACTGTGGGATGGGCAATGAGCTACAATCAACAAGTGTATCTGGAGTCTGTGTCAGGCTGCCAAACTTCGCGAGCAGATTCCACTGAGGTCCGTAGTTGACCCACAAGATCAAAATAAGATCTCCACTATGTAACAGATGTTTTTGATAGCTTTCTTTCGCAGACCACAGGCAAAACCTACTCCAAGTCGTAACCCAGACGAACACAAAATCCCCCTAAAGATCCCCCTTGAATCCCAAATCCCAGCTCCAAACAAGACAACTCCTGGACTGCGCCCACTGTTGCATACCTACAACAGGCTACTTGCTCCCAACCCTGGAGTCTCCAGAGCGCCCATCTCCCCGCTGTGTTTGCCCGCCCACTGGCTGATCCCAGAGAACAGCCGTTAATCTGAGGGGGAACGTGGAGAACGTCTCCTTTTAATTATCAGAAAACGCTGCCTGGGTTGGATAATGGATTCCAAATGGCGAGCTCAGGCAGAAGCGGGTGAAGCGTTGGAGGAGGTGGCTACGGATAGAGCACGAGATCAGGAGGAGGAGGAGGAGAGGAGGGGGAGCAAAGAGATATGACTCCTTCTCAGGTTCTGACCTTTGGCTGCCCTCATGCTTGTGTGCTTTGCCACAGATTGAGACCAGATTGACTCTTTTGGCCCAGGAGATGACTGAGTGACAGAGCCCAGCACACAGCCCAGTGGAGCTATCCCCCCCAGGGGCTATCTTTCTGGGCCGTTGATACCTTATATGCTCCAGAGATCTTTAACTCATGCTGATATTACTGATAGACCAGCGCCCTTCCACTCCAAATGGTAATGCAGCATGAGCATACTGAGGCTTGCAGCTCTCTGTCCCCTGACTAACAGAAACTTTCTCCAGGTCCAGAACCCCATCAGCATTTATCTTCATAGAAATAGCTGAATGAGTTAGAAGCATAATCTTTTGTGTGCTGTCCTCCTCTGTATTCCCTGGACACACAGGGGGCTCGACAAAGACCGAGAGATCTTACAGCCTGGAGGCTTAACCCTGAAGCAAAAATAACAGAATCACACAAAAACAAAACACGAGCTAATCATCGCGGCTCCAAACACATCACACATACATTCACACGCATGAACTACAAGACCACCCCTGAGAGCTGACCTGGCCGTGCCCCCTACCGCTCGGAGCTGGCGTGTGTCCAGAACAAACTGGGCCTCTCCGTAGGGAACAGCGGAGGCCTGAGGCCGTGCTGCTTAGCAGGCGCCGAGGGGGCGGCAGGCTGCCAGTGGTCAGTCCCTGGCGGAGCTTCTGGGAAGAGTGTCACACTCGCACTAACCCCCATCCGCACACCCGCCACCTCATGTATTCAGGGCCGGGTGAAGAGGTCGAGAAAGAACAGCACTACTACGACTGAGCAGCTGGCCGAACTGTCGCGGATGAGCTCATTCTGGCCACTGTCCAAGCAAGAGGCGAGCCAGACCCCTGACGTCTGAGCTGTCTTCATGAAGTCACTCTCCAAGCCCAGATTTGCACAGACCAACAGCAGCAGCAGCACAACCTCTGTAGACAGACTCATAAACACAGTCTTGAGAATTTCTGAGGTTCAGCCAAGGCCAGAGTGATGACAGGAAGAGGAGGTACATCTTAACTGGACTCAAACTGCTGGCTTCAACCCCAAAAACTGCAGAAGGATGGCATCAGTGTGAAGGACGGATTGGCAAAAGAACAAAAAGAACTGAAACAAATTTGATAAAACAATCGGCTACAGGGCTCTCATGAAATGAAACATGTCTTCAAGGCTAAATTTAGTCTTATCAGACCCATAACCAGGCTACCGTGAAAACATAACAAATCTTATCTAATAGAAAAACCTTGACAATCCTAAGTGATGCTAAGTAAGCAACTCGGAACATCTTTCATCAAGCACACAGTGCAAAGGAGGACATTACCCAGAAGGCCGCAGCGAGCTCTCAGCAGGCCTCTTGATATCATTTTAACCCAAACAGCCCAGCTGGCTCACAACCGCCTGTTGTGCTCCTTTATGCAACAATGACAGAGGAGCATCTGCCCTTCACTCCTCACAGGTCAGACAGGTATTCTACACATGAACACACACCGGGTATGCATGTATACACAGATACTGTAAATGAATGTGGAATCTGGGAGGTGCCGGAGCTGATAACGGCTGTCAGACTCCTCCACTACAGCAGCTACAAGGGAGAAAGGCTAATTGGATGCTGCATGCTCTCTACCAAGAGCAGTCAGTCTTCAGAAAAAGAGAGCCAAGGAAACTGTTTAACAGGCCTATAGATTACTGTTATTAGTCTTTAACTGTAATTTTTCTGCAATTTTTTTGTTATTTCACAGATCTTTTTATTCTTCTCTCTTTTAGCTTTCAGCTCTTTTTATTGTCAGTTTTAGCTCCAGTGTATTCCTCATGGGGGGGCCTCCACGCTGGGTGTAGCTGGTCTGGCTGCGGGGGGGTCGCCCTGGAGACCCCTCAGGCCCGGAGGACCGGGAGGCTCTGCACCATGTGTGGAGTCTACCCCGGTCTTTCTGGGTTGGGGGTCTCTGTGATGGCGGCGCTCCCTGTGGCCACGGGCTGCGATCCCTCTCAGTGTAGATGAGCTCCCCATGGGTGTTTTTTTCCTCACATGGTTGCTCAGTGCCCCGCCATGTCACCATACTAATAGCAGCTGTAGTGTTTGTGGTTCTGTGAGTGAATGTGTGTGTGAGCAATTGTGGGTACGTGGGTCTATGTGTGTGTTTGGGGGGAGGGAGCGGGTTTTCTTTTTGTGTTGTATTTCCGCTGCATGTTTTTATTTTGGGAAGAATTTTGGGTTATATTTTTTATTGTAAGAAAAGTGCTATATAAATAAAGTTTGATTGATTAATTAATTTCCTATAACTAGCTAAATTACAAAAAGTCACAAGAAGAACGTAAATTTATTTAATGTTATCCTAAAAATAAAGAAAAACAGGCCAAAAGAGTAAATCATGTCCAAATCAAAGTCTGTATTCATTTATTCGTTTACAACACTTGACTGTAGAATTAGTTTTTCTGTATTCAAAGCAGCTAAAAGTATCATCATTTCATAGATATTTGCAATTATTGCAGAGAAAAATAATGCACAATAACGACTGAAAAAGGGTAAATCATTGTTCAACTGCTATTTCACTAATTTTCCTTGTTTTCTAAAACTGCAGGTAATATTTAGTAAAATAGCAGAAATATTATTAATTTACATATTGACTATGTATATACTGTAAAAGCACAGCACTTTCCTGTGTTTAAATCAGCTAACAATATTATTATTACATAAATACATATTGTGCCATTGTTTAATAAAGGGTATAATAAGGACTGGAAAAATGGTAAATTATTTTTGTATTATTAACTAACAGATTTTAATTGTCTTGTTGAATTATATAGATAATGTAAAGTATTATCTTGTGTCATGTTAAATGTAAAATAAATTTTAAAAAATCAAATCAGCTAAAAGTATCATTATTTCACAGCCATTTGTCATTATTTTCTCCGTTTTCACAATATTTGAACATTCCATAGCTTTTAACATCTTTTTCTAGCACCCTTGCTGCCAGATTTTCACAGCATTTTTTTACGTTTTTTTTTTTTAAACACTGTGAGTCACAGTGATTTTTGAAGAGAATACTTGAACGCTGCTGTAAGGTGGCCAGAGCATAAACTACAATAACATTAAGACTATTAAAAAACGCTCAGGGCTGCCCAATCTATGCTTTGCCACACTTAAACACACTTCTACAAACAATAACTGTGGCCTTCTGCCCCCGAGGAAATGAAAAATAAATCCTTTCCATTCAATTAGTCAAATTATTTGTAAGCATGAGCGTACCCTGTTGATATAAAAACACATGACCCATTAACCTGTGGTCTATAAAAGGACACAGGCTTAGCAATTAACCCACATTCCCAAACGTACCCAGCTGCCTTCATGTCCAAATGACTATAATTCCAAACAACGTGGTAATTTCCTAGGCAGAGAGCGCATGCCTTGTGTGCTGCTGATTATGGCTTTTTGGAAACTTATAAAGACTGTGGTTTCCTGGACGGAGACCGCATCAGCTGTCATATTCATAATTATAGCATTTCTGCTATTTCTATCAATCATGTAATTATCGTATCTCTGCTATTTCTATCAGTCATGTAATTATCATCTGCAGCCATTTCTACCTAAAACTTTGTTTCTGCAGTTTCTTAACTTTTCCTTAAAGCTCAAGAGCTACGACTTGGGTGTAGTGTGTGGTGGGTTTTTTTTCTCTCTGTGCGCTTAACGCATCACTAAAAGTTTCATTGTGGAGATACAGTACATAAAGTGTGTGTTGCCGTCTTAACCTACAACAAAAGCATTTGCTAAGGACACACAGCAACAATGGAGGAAGATATGTGGTCTGCTTTTTTAGTGTATGGCTTCCCTTTTCTTGGAAATTGAAAAAAAAAGAATCACGTAGAATTTAGCCTGAAAAACTGTTTACAATATGTCCATCTGGAGGGCAGCAAGAAGTCTTGAACTCAAGGCCGGCCTAGTTGTAACAGCTGCTCCACAGTGCCTCCACTCCATAAATTTAGAGCAATTAAGGCCTGAGCTCTGCTAATGAAGCTGACTAACAAGCAGAAAAGAGGGCTGCTGCTCCTACACCAGGTGTTGAGAACATACACAGGAAGTCCCAGCAGGGGTAACACCTGGGAGTAATAAACTCTCCATACAGATAATAGCGCAGCCTTGGGGCTACGACACACTGAAAATATGGCAAAAGCTTCATTCATTAATGAAAATGAAAGTTTAACCACATTTAGGTACAATACTGGGAACAACACACAAGTAATAATGTCTGTTCTTGTGCATGTAACAAAATTACTGCCAACAAATCAAAAAAAAAAAACACTGGCTGCATCACTGTGGTCATATCAGACCACTGAAGGCAATATTACAAATCAATAAGCAAAAACAGCTTCATGACATTTATTGGGTTTGCAGGATTACTTTTTAACCAATGAGTCAAAGTATCCTGATTTACAGTGGTATTAGATTTGACCCGTACTGTCCACAAATAGCAGAGAAGTGCATCTTTGTACTAAAAGCAGTGAATGTTTCGCCATCCCACTTGGATTGAACGTCAGCTTCCTCCGACCCAGAAAAGAATCCAGTGGATAGAGAGAACGAATGAATAAACAGAAGGTTACGCTGAGGGCAATTAGTGTAACGCTTGCCTCCGTGTTCGCCACAGTTGAGTCACTGATTGTGAAAGAGGGAAGTGATTTTCATTATAGCCGGTTGTGAGGTTGATAACAATCGCTGGATCATGAGGAGAAATCAGAAACACAGTTTTCTCCCGAGCAACAACAAATCTTCTAACACTGCCTGGCTTTATTTAGGGGCGAAACTGCACAAGCCCGCGCACTGTCCTCCTGCAGGCCAAGTGACATGACGCACAAAACGCGAATGAACTATAATCAAAATCATTCGCCCTGCAAGTTCTATAATCTGCTGTGTGTTGGGGGAAATCCTGCAATGATCTGGGAGAGATAATGTGCCCACAGTTTACACAACGAGTAACAACTCTGTCAGTTTGTGTATTATTTATACGTGTTTACATTCAGAAGGAAGAGTGGTTATGTAGTCATAAAACAATATCCAGACGCAGACTAATAGGCTCACATCTGACTGTTCCAGAAACTCCATCCACTTCATCATCATTAACTTGGGCAAACTGCTTTGGGTACCACTTAATCTCATAATAACCAGAACAGTGGAAAGTGCAAAGAGGTCTTTCCTAATATCACACCAAACTGAGCCAATGAGGCAGTGCCCCCCTCCCCTTTCCACTCCTCTAAAAAAGGCCACCATTGTATGTGAAGAATTGCCATGGATACTGCCGGCGAACTGTAAGCCTTTTAGAATTATTAGCATTCCTCTCTACCCTGAGCACTGTAGCAAAGCTGCTCGCTTTACCATCAATCCGCCTTGAGAGAAACACACCATTTCTTTCATTAGTAACTACAGGAATTTCCATCTGGCTGGGAATTAATTAAAGTCGAATTATGGGCTGCAGCAATATTGAACTATACAAATTCAACAACACCCATGGAGGGTAAGAGTGAATGTGGCCTTGTTAATGAGCGTGGTGAGGGGCTCGGTCGCTTGTCTGAGACACTAACTCAGCGATTATTAGGCAAGATAGTGATAAGACAGATACTGTGATGGTGAATGCAGCCATTTGTACACTGTGGTGGATGAAACTGAGCAACCTTCACATGCTTTTCTCAGCAGATCATGAATGTATTCACATTGTATACAACATTTCTGCTGATGCAAGTCATTGTTCATTTATATACTGAAGAAAACGTGCGGCAGTGATGGACACTAATGATTCAGCAGGACACACACAAATCCTGCATAATCTCACATGATAAAAACCTGCTGTTTTCACTACCCAATTTTATAAGGGTCAAAATACATTTCAGTTTCCACGGGAACAGATAAATCGAGTTAAATTAATCATATTATACACTGCACAAAAATGTAATGCAATATAGTGATTACTAGCCAAGGGAGTTTCTGCAATGTACGACAAGCAATGAGAACCACCTAATTCTAAAATAATGTAACAATTGTATCTTTGTCAGAGGAGAGACAATGCGACCACTATCAACCTCTAATGAGAAAGCCTGGACCAATAGGCGACACAACAGGCTCTGTTCCACAAGCAACCGGTGGAAAGCTCCACTATCAGGCCTGAGACTCCTCCAGCCCCTGGCACCTCCATCGATGCAGAAAAAGTAGGTCTGCATGGGACCCAAGGGGAAGCAGGGCCTCAGTGACATTCCACGGAGTGTGCCAAAACGGCTTAATGGCAACCATTCCCCTGGAGTGTACGCAAAGCATAGTTTAGGTTTCACCTATCTGTGTTGTTCCAGGTACAGGTTACAAGTAAACAGCTCTATTGAAAGCACTCTCAAAGTGTCGCAAGACTGTGACCTGAATAGGAAAGGCAAGAAAGATGTTATGCAAAGGAAAGGAAAGGTTGCATAGGGCCAAGAAGTTGCAAAAAAAGGAAAACAGTGCTTTTATTTAAAGTGCTCATTAGGAACTTTGTAATAACGACAAAACAAGTAAAATGACTGATGCTTTTTGTTCATTTATTGTCTTCTGAACTGACGTATTGCAGCGGTTTTAGATAGGCTACCTGAAATGGGACATCTTCAGAAGCACTCACAGTTTATTCCTAATTCTTACAGGATGCTATCCACTTTTGTGACTTCCTGTCGGTTTTTCGGGCCCCCAGTGATCAGGAAACCTGGGCAGGGTCCTGCTGATTAAAGAGAGCAATTAGTGCTAACTCAACAAAGTGATAGAGCACAAATTGTTTGCTTTCTGTGCCAGCCTACAGAATCCAATAAAGCACTTGACTAATAGTTAAAAGGTTACCTTGGCAACCACCTTTGGCTTAGCGACTCCCAACCAATCACAAAGCTGATTCCTGTGTGTCCTTACTGTGTTAAGATCGCTCTCCCTGGAACAGACAAGAAGCATTTCAACAATTCACGTAACAAATTAATCTAACTATTTACATTGTAGATTTAGATATAGATAACTGAGTCCAGTTTCAACACTAACCAGTTTGTGTCACTTAGCAAAGTCATGACATCATCCAACACCTCTGGATCAACAACATCATCATAGGTCAGAAGCATCTCATACATCTGGCTGGCCGTGGTCTTTCTTATCTACAGTTGAAAGCAAGAAACAGGTTGTTTTTTTCCAGTTGTAACTGTTGTACACAAAGCAATGCAAAAAGTCAACCATCAGCACGATAACAGGTTGACATTAGGGGTGTATTTACTGTTTACATCATTTTAGTTGAGCATGTCAGCATGCTAGAAACTGCTAATTAAAAAGGCCATCTGAAGGATCTCTGTTTCGTTCTCTCTGATGGCACCCATGGGGATAAGTGGTAATTGCAGGTGTTTTTTTTGAACCCCACTTCCCAAAGATCCAAACAGTGTCACCTGTGTGACGTCTCAGCAGCTGCACCTGGTCCACATCTCCAAAACAAGTCAAGGTCACCACACATGAAAAAGAAAAGGCAGTAATGCCCTCTGAGACGAGCAAAAACAGTATGCCGCTTCACATACGGGTGGAGTTGAAGAATGAGTGTGTCGCGTTAGCTCCATCAGGCAGAAGGAAAACCTCTGGGTGATGATGCACGCATTAATAACTGTAGATAGCTTGTCATTTTTCTTTGAAATGTTGCAACAGACAGTCACTTAGTAATACTGTAAATGCAAGAATTTCGATTTAATGTCATCAGTCGGTCAGGCTCAATCACCAGTGTGTTACCACATTTGGCGGTAAACATTTATTCAAATCACAATGTTTGAGATTGTCACTTTAAAGAAAAAGTGCAGCTATGTCAAGTTATGGGAATGCCACTAGTTTTGCAGCTCTAAAGAAAAACACTCAAGAATTTTAACCTGATAGTGGAGCTGAACAAAAACCCACCAAAGTTACTTCACTTTGTTCTGAGGAGGTGTCAGTGTCCAACACAAATGTCATATTAAACTGTCCAATCTATCTCAAGTGTTTTTGACTATGGGGATATTATTCATGTACTCGCTGCTGCCTCTACTCTGTGTATCAGAGCTCCCTACATTTTATACTAAACTCCAGTACTTATTACTGTGTACTAATACTGGTATATCTGTTTTTACAAAGCAGTACTGGGTAAACTCCATTCTTACTTGTGTGATTGTCTATTACGTACCAACAACTGTTGTAAGTTTCTCTCATCTAAATGGCTGCTGTGCATTGTGTCCAGGATTTGCTCTGTACTTGGCCTCCTAATTTGCATTCCGGACATTCAGAACACACTACAGCGTAATGATTTTGTCTTCCTGGGAGAGGTCAAAGCTCTGATCAGAAGAATTGTAACTAAAGAGTGCAACTGCTACTCCTCAACTGGATTTTGTTTGGTGTATCTTAACTCCTTCTTTACCATGTCATCCCAGATTTTATAATCTTTTGTAACTTTCTAATTGTGTGCCTTTCTGGTCAGGTCTCCCCCAAAAACTAAACTAAAAAGTAAATTCCATGGTAATAAAAGGTTCCATAAAATCAAAATAAAATCCAGTGTAAAAGTGCCAAACTGTCAAACACTGTAGTACAGCATTAAAACAACTTAATATTACTGCCAAACTTAGCAGCTGAAAGACAAATTCCATAGCCATTTAAGGACTGTAGCTGGTTTACTTTATTTTGGACAATAAACCAGTGGTGTTTTTGAACATCTGTGAAGGATAGGTGTGTACTCCTGTCTTGTGAACTTACCACAGGGAATGAATGGCAGAGCAGCAGCAACAGCTGGGACAAAACCTTTTTCCTCACCTCACCCTGGAACTGGATCAGCCCACAGAAACTGCGAAACCAAAGCCAGCACAGTCAATACAGATGGCTCGCTTTGCGTCAGTGCTGTATATCACGTATGCATTAATCAGCGAGATGAAGACTCACACAGCTACGCAGGCGGAAAGCTTGGAAATGTCTTTGGATTTTCTGAACTCTTTGCAAAGTCCCAGAAGATCCACGCAGAACTGATGACTTTGAAAACACAGACAGGAAAAGGTTTAGCTCTCACAGATATCCATTTTTCTTTAAACAAAGCTATCACAGTCACTTAACACTCACTTCTCCTGTGTGGTGAAGATTTCGAAGCAGCTGTTAGCGAGCATCTGATTGAGCATCTTCAGAAAAGGAACGCACACCCTAAAAATAGGGGAAGAAAAGAGAAAAGACATTATATTAATCTACTGAACTACCTTCCTGGTGGCTTGTAAGTTTGTAAAATGAATTGCTTCACGTACTCATAACACAACTGACACAACATGACAGCCAAAAAACAAATAGTGTAACACATAAACAAAGGTGAAGAACAAACAAATAACCCTTAAAAGGTGCGTTTTAAAAAGCGATTTTAAAAGAAGAGATATTTTTCTATAGTCTTGAACTGAAAGGGCCTGCAGTACTAACGCAAGCTAAAACTTCATTACTCCCAAAAGACATTCTTTTTTTAAATTTGTCTGTGCATGTACCTGTCATTGCGGAGATTGTCTCTGAGAACTCTCAGCAACGTATCTCCAAAGTGTTCCAGAGCAGCGTCGTTCTCCTGAATCCCTTTCAAATAGTCAAACAGTGACTGGGAGGAAAAATGTACCTGGATGAAAGCAGAAGAGAGCAGCGGGTTAATGTGAAGCTAGAACAGTAGATAAAGAAACACAAATGCATGTGGTAAGGATGGATCCTCGCCATGACCTTTCGACAAAAACAGAATAAAACATAAAGCAAAAAGAAGATCATTTAAAAGCAAATAACTGATAGCAAATGGAAACTTGACTGCTATAACCTAATTGTCCTGTACTTATTACTGTTTGAGTGTGAACCTGAGGAGCCCTGGAAAGAAAAACAGATGATATCATCAAACAGCCACATAAAAGGTCTCAAACTCTGACACTTGCAACATAGCAACCTAACATAGCAACACATACTGCTACAGATAAAGCAGCATATGATTTCCTTTCCTACATTAAGTGGTTTGCTTGTATTTGTGTTTTCGTGGTTACAATTATTTTTAAAAAGCCAGTCAACCAGAAATTATAGACTAAACACTTAAAATAATTGTAAAAACCGAGTTAATTTTCTCCTTCTTGGGACTCCAACAGTTTCTGCTGTTTGGCTTCCGTAGGGCCATATGGTCTATCTATGTTCGGACGATTCCTGGAAAGTTAGTGGATACTCCATCTCTCCCTGGCCTGTTTGAATATGTGCCTGTGGTGTGAGAATGGTAATCTTGGCCCATGAATTGATGCAGCCTTGGCTCAGCTTACTACATGCAACCCTGTGCAAACATATCAGTCCTTCTCGTCTCTGAGGATGTATATGTAGCAAAGAGAGGCTGGAAGAGCAGAAGATAGAAGCAAGACGAGAGCTAAATCTTCCATGAGGGAATATGTTTAAGGCCTCCACGGGCAGATGAGCTCAACTTTACTGGCCTCACTGCTACTATTACAGGCTTTAAACGTATTTTCTTTATTCAGTCCACAAACACTAAAAGTTAAAAATAACATAGCCAGATCAAATATTTGGGGGCAAGACCTTTTCTGAATGATTGGTTTTTAACAAGAGGGAGAGCTTGAGCAGCTCCAGTTGTGAGCTCCAGCTGAGCCTCCCAAGTGACATTAAGAAAAGACTCAGAAAAGGCAAGTAGTAGTCATAACTTTCAGCTTGAATGACTCAACTGGTGGAAAATTCGGATTTGCCAGCACTGCAAGGGACCCACTGATGACTCTGGATCAAAGTTTCAAGCTCTGTTGATCAAGTAATGAACAGTAATAAGGTGGAGATGAGTTACAAAGCCTGATATGTGGGATTTTAAGAAGTGACTGAAAGGCAGGTGTACTAGAGAGTTTCAGAGATTACAGCGCAGACTACATTAGACACATGGCGCCCCCTGCTGGTATGGATTCCTCCTTCAATAATAACAAACAAGGGCTGGGTTTGCTTTACTGGCAGCAAGGCTTACCAATATCCAAACATAATAAAAGCAAAATATTCCTTGCACAATAAACAGTCAGGGTTTTTAGTGTGTGTGTACAAACATCTCAGCTTGCTAATGTGCAGTACAAAGATGCACTATTAAATATATCTGTGTACTTTTCAGCAGTTCTGTATTTGATGTCATAAAACATCAGAAAATAATCCTTAAAGGCAAATAATAATTATAAAAATACAATTCTAGATATTCTGCTACATTCTAGTATTGTATTGTAGGTGAAAGTGGGGAAAGTTTTATGAAATGCAAATAGGTGTCAAAATAAACTAAAAAAAAAACCAACATAACAGTGTCCTATTAAGGATTGGGGCCACTATGAGCTCCATGACAAGCTTCAGTGCTCCAGCTACAGGGGTAGAAAACCCATATTTCAAAAAAAGTTGAATCATTTAGTGTTTCAAAGATGGCAGTGATTGAGATCTGGTGACTATGACGGCCATAGTGTACGATTCATATCCATCAGAGCGTTTAATAACCCTTTGTATCCTGTATCTAATGTCTGCATTTTATTTCTTTTTCATCCGCCATCTGTACATCACACTTCTGTGATTTAACAATATTCTATTTTCTTCACTCACTGTGGACTCAGTGATCCCTCCCACAGACACAGTGAGCCCCAGCAGGGTGTGGTACTGATACTCAGGCAATCTGAGCAGCTGGGCGATATACCGGAAAGCTTGGGATGGAGCGTTCCAGTTCAGACTTGTGGTGGTCTCACTGTAAAACACAGCAAATGGAGGCCAGCATAAACAAATATTAACATTTTTTGCACATATTTTGACGTGTTCCACATCACACTTACAAATTTGATGTATATTTGCCCGCAAAAAAAGGCTGGTTAAAATCAGTGCAATATTATAGCTCATGATGCTACTTTTGAGGGCAGAAGTGACTCACACAGGTAATATTGTCAGCAGCTCCTCTCGGTGGGGTATGTGAGGTACTGCAGGCTCTGTGCTGTGAAGGAGGCGCAGGAAGATGTTGCCAGCGTGGGCTCTGTAGCGGTCAATCTTCTCTGCTGCCTGCTGGGCCAGGCAGCACATCATACACTTCACCCTGCATACAGAGAAGTTTGAATGAAGTGCTATCAACTTAATTTAAATAATCAGAAATCTATGCGGGATCACTAAATTTCACTGAGTTATGACTAAATCACCAAATCAGGTTGTGTTCTTGAATTGATTTTGGTGTATTTATCAGGAAGGATTCCAGAGACAAAGATAAGAGAACCAATTTTATACTATAAAAGCACCAAGGCAACACTTGAAATACATTTTACCATGCTGCAACTCTTCATATCATTTAGTATCAAATCAACAGTCAGAGTAAAGTTAGCTGTATGTCAGAATGATAAAAGATGAGGTGTGAAGAGTTTGCAGGTTGACACTCACAGGTCAGGTGAAAGGATCTCTGGAGCACTGCTGGCCACTAGCATAGTCAGATCCATCAGACTAGTCATTGCTGCCTCTCTCACCCTGGACAAAAGTCACAATGACAGTACAGACCATTTACTTGAAGTGATGTGGGCTTGAACCAATCACTGATCAGGATCCTCAAACACTTGACAATTTATTAACACTGTCAGCCTGATTTCTGTTTTTTGCTCCTGCCATGTATTTACTCACTGTGGGCATTTTCCACTGCAGTATAATGGATATAATAAAATAATCCACTATGGAAACAGCATAACTATGGCTAGAAGTGGTAACTCAAAAATGTCTTCTGTGCAGTACAATATCATTATAGTGCCATAAATCATAAAAAAATGAGAAAAAAAGGTTGTTACTCACAAGTGTTCCCAATGACAAACTTTACACACTATAGATATCTTCCTACTTGCATTTTAAAAAATTGTTTCCATACTTGCCTCTTATCTTCTCAGTTTAAGAGCAGCCTGCAGTTTGGGCATAGATCAGCAAAAATTTCTTGAATTTTGTAACTTGACTGTTGGTCGCAGCTGAGTCAGTAAAGGTTTCACAATTTAGCCAGGGAGCGGAGAATTTTTAATTTTTTATAGAAACCATTTGGAACAAAGGATTTATTTTTGGTGACTTTTTAACTGAGATATGTAGAATAAGTTGATTTTAGATGAAATGCCACCATCTGAAGCTTAGATTTGGGTAGTTTTTCCCAACAGAATGGTGCATCACAGATGAATCACAAGACGTTGATTCTTCCAGTTTTCTCAGTCTCTGGCTCTGATAATTGGTGTAATTTTGGCATTTTTAATGATAAAATGCATTTGCTGTGTTTAAGGGGTTTAGTGGGTCAAAACTGAATTCATTTTAAGCTGATCTTTAAATGACAAACGATGCACACTTACAAATACACACATGTTGGTGCAAGGACACAGCCATGTGAAGACTACGTTTCATGTCCCTGGATTTGGAAGATTTATAGGTGTACTACCTTCATGGCTGCAGGGTGCAGTTTAGTTATGTGAAAAGCTGATCAAGGCATGCAATCAAAAGCCACACATCGACACAGGTGCAAAGACAACTGGTGGAACTGTAGATCATTGAGTTATTGGCAATTATTTTAGACAAAAATAAATGTACACTGAAATCTATATACATATATGTTCTGTGAAGAAAGACACAGAATCCTTGAAAAAATAAATGTGCTACAAATACTATAACAAGAGGAAGAACATGTGTAAACAAGGAGGAAAACAGATTCAAGACAAAGACTCAAGGAAATGAAAAGATCATTAGACAGTGTGAAACAAAGAGGCAGCCCATCCCATGCTGTGAGGACAAGTGACAAGCCTGGTGGCATTCCTGGCGAGTCGGTAAGCATGGCCTGGAGCTACTAGTGAGACAGGCATCTGTGACATGTCCCAAGGTGGAGGGACACAAAAACAACAGAGGCCTCAGGCAAGGGAGCATTCCTAATCCCTCAGGCAAATTAAAAGAGCATGAGTGCGTTGATAAGCAAGTGTACTCACCAGGCCCCTACGTCCCCTCTGCTGTCTGTTGTATAGTCACTCATACTGCTGAGCAGAACGTCGTACACCTCGGCTACATTTTCTGAGCACACAACAGAGTCTGCGGAGCCGTGGGCACAAACACCTGCCGTCAGGCACACTCTGATGAAGGATGAAAATGAGAAAGTTCACAAAGTAAAACGGTACTCAAAGAGCCAACGAGGAAGATACGTGAACTGGGGCAATGAGATCACATTAGAATTTGAAGGAAAGGTGCAAAATACTATCAGAGAAATGGACGGACATACAATTCAAGTCCTGCAGGTACAGTCTGCTAACCGTTAATTTTAGCATTACTGCAGACATAGCTACATGTTTAAGCTAGCAGACAGCAACACAATAGGCAGGATGAGACACACAGTCACCTCTGAAACATAAGTCTGCACCATTAGACATCAATAAGCCTATAAAAAAATGGAAAATAAAGACGAGAAGTCAACAGGAATGTATATGGATACACACTGAGCAATTGATCTGACTGCATCTCTCCTTGCTTCTGTAAAATTGCCCTCCTTCTGGCTCACAGTGCACATCTGCCGGAGGCCTTCAAAGATCTAACACAGACATATAAACACACACAGACATACTGCATTTTATAACTAAATGCTTAGACAGTGAAATGTAAAATAGTCAGAAAATGTATACACACTTCAAACACACCTGTTTCAGTTTGCTATGGATCATAAATCTTGGCAGACAGCCGAGGGCAAGGGCAGATCCGCAACGAGTGAGCATCTGTGAACTTTTCAATCCTTCTATGTACTGAGATACCAGAACATCTAAACATGTAAGCACAAAAAGACATTGTCCATGCAATGAAGATCATCAAATATAATATATGGAGCCATACAGAGTAGCTACTGAAACTAGGAAACTGTATTCTACCTACCTTGCATTTGTGAGTCAGCCTGGCCTGTCTGAGCCTGGTAGTACTCATCACACAAGGCAGACAAGGCCGATACTATCGCAACCTGCTGACACAGGAGGAGCAAGATCAATTAACAGTAAACAACTATTAGTCTGTTAATTGTCCTTTTCTTTAAATAAACAGATATTGGCAGGTACCAAATTATCATACACTTTACCTCAGCATCTGCTAACTGGAACTGTTTTAGAGCAACAACTTTGCTCAACTGAACTTTGCATTCCTTAATGGGTGGACAACTCTGAACTCGGGTTTAATTGGCATGTAAATAGGGCATTTTGCATTCTCTTTAATCCCTGGCGTTACCTCAGTCTTATGAAAAGTATTGAACTTGCCATAATGCCATCCGTTGCTCCACTAGAGGCAAGGTGAAGAGTCTGAATGGTGTCGTCGATAACCCACTGCCAGCCAGCTGAAACACAGGAGATACTTTCAACTCTGATGCTGAATGAAAAGAAGCACGTAATATCAAATGTTTTAAAGAATTGACTTACTGATGATAGGGTCATTCTTAAAAGGCATTTTGGACAGGGACAGCTTTTCTATAAGGCCACAAACTGTAAAAAAAAAAAAAAAAAAAACGTAAATTAATCATTATTTACTGAATAATAGGAAAACAGCAATGTCCTTATTATTATTTTTAAAGTTTCTTGCAACGATTTATTAAAAAAAAAAAAAAGATTGTGCCTATTTTGTTTTAATACTTACCTGCAGGTCTCATTAGCCATCCACCAAAACCCCTATGCAGAAAAACAACATAATTCTAGAATGAATAATATCTTGTTGTTTTTATAGACTGCTAACAAATCATTAAAATGATTATTTCTCCCTACCTGTATTGTTTTCGTTCCTGGAGCTGAAAGTGTGCCAACAAATACAAATCAGCAATTCAAAATCAATTTGAGGCAACAATTTTTGTTAGCACATTAGGGTCACACTTACCATTTGGTGAATGTTCTTTAATGCATCCACACATTCTGGGGAAATGATGTCCACCACAGTACTATGGGACAAATCATGCAACGACAAAGCAATAGATTACACAACAGAGCAGAAGATAAAATCATTCACCAACGAAAGCTGCTCCTCTAAAACTGGATTATTGGATTATGTTTGTTGTTTCAAACTTTTTTCTGTTTTAGTTGCATCATTAACAGACAGATTTTGCCTTTGTTGTTTGAGTCACATAAAAAGCTTCCCAAGTTTCTAGGAAGCATGTAAAAATTTGATCTCTAAGTCTGCTTCCCAGTATGTGATTAAAAATATGTAGCATATGAGTCACCTAGGAGTCTAGACGAGTTCAAGGTCATGCTACTTAGACAGTGTAATACAAGTCTACCTGTTGGTCTGAAGGCCCACTTTGTACAGAGCATGCGTGACCTCTCCACATGCCAGGATGGCTCCATGGCGACCATGGAGGTCCATACCCACTGCCATGGTCAACAACTGAGGCAAAACTGAAACCAACAAGGAAGAAAGAACATGGTGTACATACTCACAGCCATTATTTACAGGTTTCAGTCTCTTCTAAAAAGGCATTTTTCACGAGCAATTTACTACATTCGAAAGTTTAACATTGGTTGGGGAACAGGTATGGTGACATTGTTTACCTGTTGTTGCCATATAATCGGGCGCTTGAGGCGTCAGGTTGTGGAGTGCTTTAGTGGCAAGCTCTCGGATCACACTGACAAACATATAAAGTTGTATGTTTTTTTCAAGAGACAAAAACAAACTCTACAATATCAGTTTCTACATATTTAGTGGTATCATAAGCGCCGGAGAGTAGACATACTTACCCATCCCAGTGGTTGATCTTCATGGCTATTAAATGGTCTATCATGGATTTGGTGTACTCTGGGAAACCAGCTATATAGACACTTAGAGAACAACAAAAAATAACCTTCAGCTGCACAAAAAATAAATGTTAGCTTTTGACATTTCCCTGTAACCAAAGGTGAAAAAAATATTTCAGCCAACTCTAATTACTTTCTACATCTTCTTTCCATTTGCGGTATTATGCGCAGTTCCGCATTCAGTCACACCCTAAGGCTAGAATCTTTCTCCATTTTCACTGCTTAAATGCTTGCTCCATTGGTGGTGACACATTGCTGCCAAAGGTGACGATTCTTGAAAGGTTTGAAGCTTTTCTGTGTTGACTTTGATGTACATGTTTCAGATGTGCATGGCCAGAGAACGGTTCTGCAGTTCAGAAATTTAACTGGATCCAATCAATTTTCATAAACCAACCAACAAAACTACACCTAATTGGCTTGTAAAAAATACTCTTTGCTTTGCTCTACCATTACAATTAAATTTTCATTAGCTTTACTTTTTTTTTTAACCCATTTCTGGGTACTTTAATAACAAGAAATCATTTAATTTTTTCAGCACGCAGCACCCCTCTGACCTCAATGCATTTTTTTTATTGACCATCAACCAACCAGAAGTTGTCAAGAAGCTGAACTTGTTTTTGATCGTCACTTATTGTCAATCAAGACATTTTCTACCAATGGAAACACACACACAACTACTGATGACACTAAAAATAAGACTGAGAGCAAAATCTGTGCTGGGCAGAGAGAAAGACACTATATCTGTTTTCACCTCACTTTATTATTTGAGCTGCTATGTATGGTAGTGAGCATTTTCTGAGATGCAGCTTCGCTCTAGTAGAACTACAAATTCAAAGACATTGTCTCTTACCTAATGTTCAGATAGCAGTTGTTGAGATTTCCGACAGCAAAGTAGTCTGCTGCCGTTAGGATCTCAATACCATGAGGAAATGTGCCCTATTGAGACAGAAGCAAGTAAATAACTGCTGGGAGGTTTTCAATGCATTATTTCAGAATGGTCTATATTTTAAAACATTGAGAAATTGATTCTGAGATGGGGAAAAATCCAGAAATGACCTTATATTTGAAGACAGTTAAGGCTCAAGGTTTACTGGCAAATCAAGTGTTTGCTGATGCCCTGTAGGTGTACTGGAGGGCTACTCCTTTGCTTCAAAAGGTTTCACTAACGAGGCAAGTTTGAGCAAGACCTAGATATTTGGCAACAAATACGCTTCAAATCACAGTAAATCTGTTAGTCATAATGTTCAGGTAGTCAATACTGCAGTCACAAACCTGTCGGCCAACATTCTCCTGGAAGGCAGCCTGCGACAAAATGAGGCATAAAATTAACTTCTGTCATGAAACTGTATATCTCTAGTTAAGCAAGCAAAAGATGCCAACCCGAAAACTTACAGAGGCAGCTCTGCGACAGTTGACATTTCGATCAAACACGGCTGTGATCAGCAAAGCACTGCAGAGAGAGACAAAAAGCATGGAAGAGAGAGTATAAATTATCTGATAAAAGACTTGTATGTAGAATTGTCCACTAAATGCAATGGGGAAGGTGCTTTTATACCAGTAAAGTGTTTTCACGAACACAAGATGCTCAAAAGCTAAAGTTAACACCCCTTTGTTGTTTTTTTTAAACTTCTTGCAACTTGAAAAAAACGGCACATATCTATACAAACCGTCTTCACAGCATTTCCTTTTAATTTGATTATAACCCTGAATACAGCCACCCTGTTATATAGCAACAAGAGTGTATGAACATCTTAATATTTGGTTTAAAAACAATGACTCAGATTAAAATGGTGTCCAAGGTGAGATTACATCATTACCACAAACCTGATTTTGGTTGCAAATCGCAAGTTCCAGGAACAGAAGGTAAATGCTACTGAAGTATGATTAACAGTGAATTCATTGCAATATTGGAGTTTGTGTCGACCCATGCTTTGATTTCAACATTCCTCAACTATACACTGTCTACAAGTCTCAGAAATGGTGGATGTGAGAATACATTTGTTTAAACGGTGGGGAAGGACCTACTTAAAAATCGCAGTGACAGCGTGAGACTAACTGCTGCTGGCCTTGTTTGCTCTCCTCCCATGAACCCTGCCTCCAAACAATAAGATCCAGTCACGGAGATCCACCAACTGCCCCTAGCTTGGCTTTACCAAGTGCCCTTACCCTGAGGGCTTGGAAACAAAAACAGTCCTGATTGCACTCTACACAATGCTGTAAACCATATTCTGAATTTTGCTCTAACTACTACAATTAATACATGCAAAGTTTATTTATTAAAGTAAGAAGATTTGCAACTGCGTTTGTGTGTGTGTGCCCCCAAGTCACTTAGTCCCACAGTCACAAAAATGAGAGTTCTGTCATCAAGCTGTGATGAATAGAGCAGGAACCAGCTTGTCTTAGCATTGCTGCCAAACGGCGACCGAAACCGACAGCAGCAGACGAAACCTGGCAATCCTGTCGGCTAGGGAAAGAAAGGGAGGGTGTTGTTGAGACTGCTGGTGATAATTTGCAGGGGTTCAAACTGACGTTGCAGAGCTGGTCTGCACAGTCACAGGCCACAGGTCCGTACATGCCGTCCAAGAGAAAAGGGATCAAGGATGAGGCAAACCGTTACCGCTGACAAAGACTGAACGTACGTCACTGGATGATGTTGCACTTCTCTGCACTGGTTGCCGATTAGATCTGCAAATTTTGTCCTTAATTTTTAAGGCCAAATCTGAGAACCTCTGATCTGGGAACAAGGCCATCGAAGCACTGACTTCCACCAGGCCTAAACCAAATGACCAGATTCCTATAGCTTTTCAAAAAGCCTAAAGTCCAAGTAAAACATGTTTATGACTGACAGACAAATTATAAGCCCATTTATATTCATCTAATGGCAATTACAAGTCTCATGCATAAGAACCCTGGTCCTTCTGTAAAAATCTAAGCAGCAATCTTAGTGGTTGGACCTAGCAACATTTCCATAGCAAATGCAACACTACAGTCTAGACTAAATGTCGTCAGTTTAAGACAAAGGCTGCAGCGACACAAGGGCAAACACGCAGAGAAAGTGACAAAAATGCATGCCTTGTAAGGTTAACACCTTCTAAAGTCACTGTAATAAATGCATTATCCCAATCTTCATCTTAAAGGCACAACAAAATAAAATAACTTTTATAAACTTGGAAAAACATTGAATGAGACGGTTTTAAGCTGTTGAGGAATCTCCTCTCACAACCATCTCCCCTTTGTGGTACAACTGAGGCAAAACAGATTGAAAAGTTCCATCATTCAACGCTTCTGAACGTCAACAGGGAGCAAAATTTGCCTTCTAGTTGTGCTAAATAATAAAACTGATTTAAATCTCTCATTACATCTCTGTGAAACATCAGGCATGCAGCTCTTTTTGTAGATATGCAATCATGTCTGAATAGAGCCATAAACAACAATAATGTACCTGAATGTTACATTATTGTTGTTTATAAAAAAGCATCACTTCAACATAGAGATGAAGCCAGCAATGTTTCATGTGACATCTAACAAAGGACAACACATTTTACCTACTGTTTTTTATTTTTATTTTGTGTCCCATTAGAGGCATGTGTTTTTATTGTTTTGCTATTGTTTCTGCGCTTTTGAATCAGTTTTTCATCCAAGTGGCATATAAAAAGTCAATGAATATGATTACTGACATCTGACAAAAATATTTCAGCTTCGCCATCCACTAGCTGAGTTGATCAGATCATTTATTGGCAATCTCTGGCTGGTAATGAAAAAATAAAGATACGAAAATACAAGTAATTGCCCAACCCTTCAACCTACTTCAGTAACTATGCACAAACACAGCACACAAGGATGTGCGCTGGTTACGTGGGAACATGCAAGACTGATGTCGCACAGAAAAACTGGTTTGAGGCAGTAAAAAAACAGCTCAAAGGCAAACTGTGTAGCGTCCTTGCAAATTTCAATGATAATGTCATATGCGATGAGCTGCAATCACAATATGTTACTAATTGCCTAATTGTGCATTATGTGTCTACCTAATGATTGTAGCTGTTCCTTTTTATTGTATTAAACTATATTACTTTCAGACAGGCGTACCTAATAAACTACCAACAGTATTTAGAGTGTATAAACAGTAGAGACAGAGTATGATATAGCTGGTTGCATGCTTAACAGAGAAATGTCAGTGTGCATGTTTGCTGCCGCTGTAATTGCTGTAAAATGATGGGTGATATTTGTTCAAGAAGGACATGTGTTTGTTTTAGTAACTATAAAGAGTAAACCAAACGAAATAGAAGCAGGCCAAAAAAAAGGTACGGTTGCTATTTTGTAGCACACCTGCACATGTGCGTTAACTGAATGGAAAAAGGAAAAATGATTTTCCCCTGGGGTAGTGGTTAGCTATTACTACACACATATGAAGAGTGAAAATAATAATTTCAGCCATTTATCAACACAACATTCATTTTCACGTCATTGAAATAGTAAACTTCATAAATACAAATGCGCTCTTGATGTAGCTTAGCAGTGATTTATGCACATGATGATTTGTACAGGACTGGAACAAATGATGGGATTACCTGGCAATCTGAGTGACGAAAGGCTCGAGCTCTTTGGGTTCGTAAGCCCTTGCGAAAGACCAGCACACATAGCAGGCGGCATCGCGCACATTGGAACCCACGCTGCAGGCCCCCCTCTTTTCCTCATAGGTCAGGGACTTGATAATGAGTGGCACAACTGCAAATAGAAAACACAATGAGATGAGGGGATTTATCTTAAGAAGAATATAACTACCTGTTAACTAAAACTAAAGAATCTGAGCTATGCAGAAAAAAAGAGAGATTTATTGCATGTAAACTTCGTAGTAAGAAGAGTTCAAATATGAGGCAGCGAAACTCCTTCTCAAACAGACTGATTCAGCTCCGCTGCCACAAGGACCGATACAAGAAATCTTTCCTGCCCAGAGCAATAACTCCATATAATACTTCACCTCTGTATGACAGGGAGCATTCTCAGCTCTCTGCTCAGTAACTCGTGATCTGTTCAGTTTGCACCAAGTTAAATTTTGCACATTCTATTTTTTTTGCACATTCTATATAGCTCCTGTTCTGTTTGCACTATTTACTTTTCCCATGCCCTTTCTATTTAGATTTATAGGTTTTTAATTAACTTTTTGTAACTACTGCCAATATTTTGTGTCGTTGCTGCTGTAACAGAATAATTTTCCAGACCTGGTATAAATGAAGTATTTCTATTCTATTCTATTCTGTCAGTCTGTCAGCATTACATCTGATACCCAAACTGAATGAAAGATTGTGCATGTTAAATCTACTGTTTACTTAAAATGAGAAAAAAATTATAACTTATTTTCCATCACCATTTTATTTTACATGTACTAGAACTCCAAATTGTGATAAGCCTTTATATTTGTTTAATGTTATGATTTAAATTCATTTAAACCAACCCTTTCACAGACCATTAAGAAATAAGCAGAAAAGTTCACATTAGACCTTAGCATAATGGGAACTTTTCTCCCCCTAGAAAAACCCAAATGCCTTAGAGTGTAGAGGATAATGGCTGATTGTCAATTTCCCGTTTAAGACAAATTCAGCTAAACCTGAATGCAAGCTAGCGCCTGCCCAGAACATCAGCAATATCACTGTTCTGGAATCAGTTATTTAGTAAGCGATACTTAGATGTAACATCCCATAAATACAGTACAGCATGATTTTAAATTGTTGTAATTTGAAAGACAAGCAGAGAGCAAAGGTTTTATTTATATTAAACTACAAATGCAAACAAATAAATCTGAAATAGTTTAGAGGCAAATTTAACTAAGTATACAAATGTCATGCTGATCTTGACAGCTTCCTACTGAACTTCACTTGTAACTTTACATACTGCAACTGTAAAATAAAGCCTCTGTGTCCATTTCCACAAAAGACCGAGATGGAGCCAAAAAGAGGAAGAAACAGTAAGTGCCCCCACTCCACCCCTCCTCATGTAAATCATTGCTCGCGGCTTGACTAATATCAGGTACATCAATGTTGCCTGAGGGCCCTGCTGTTTGGGCTGAAGCCCCACCCACTAGTGAGAGAACACCTCAGAGAGAGGAACTCACCACACAACTAACATCACACATATTCACCATCACACGCATTCACAAACGCACTCTGAGCTCTTAGCACACACTGGGGTGAGCGTCCTGACTAGATCCCGACGCTGTACTGTGGAGCAGTTCTCTGCAGGCCGGGTACTCGGGAGAAGACACTGTTGCTTCAAAGAGAGGAGGTAATGTTTTTCTATTTTATTTTTCTAATCTATTAATTCACAAGAAAGCAGCAATAAGTTATAATTACTTATTTCCAGCAGTCAAAGCCTAGCTGTGTTACTGAATATGACTGTCAGTGATTTCCAGTGGTGCTGATAGCTAGTGTGTAGGGTGTATTTATGGGTAGGTATGAGCTACGTGTGCACCTGTTCCCTGTGGATCTCAATTAGCCTCTGCTCAGACCACAGTGACTGATGCACAGGTAAATACGGAAAGCCTTCTAAACACATTTAAAACACTTACGTCGATAAAGTAGACTTCTTTTAAGAATTTTGCAGCATATTTAAAATGGTCTGTAGATTTAAAAAAAGAACATCACCTGAGCTTAAAGGATCCAAATGTCTTTTTTAGTGTGATTCTTGACTGGATTATATTCACAGTGTTAAAAAGTGATTTCCAGATGAATGTCTTTTCTTAAGAAGGGAGTGGCTTCATGTGCTGCTACAGTTGGATAGAAACTTGAGTGACAACTTCTTGCGACAGCACATGACAAGCAGGTTCCTCCATGCACGCCCAGCAACGCTGAACTCACAGCTTCAGGTTATGTTTCACTGCAAAAGGTGAAGCTGAACGTGTTTAAGATGCAACCTACATCGCAGTTTCGCCATTACTTAAGAAAAATTATCAAACAGTTTCTTGCGATACTCGCGTATCTCCAGAGCCAGTGAGCTCATCAAATGATGTACTCATCGTGCAGGTGTAGTCATGGGAAGCAGGTGACTGGTGGTTCCCACGCCGATAGCACTAAGTTTAGTAAGGCTGTGAGAGAAAGCAAGTCTCTGCATGCCCTCCAGGTCTACACTAGTGAGTGTGCAGTCTGCCTTCCGTTTGCCTTAGCAGCTCTCTAACTTCAGAAAACAGATGAGTCAAGTGATATCAAAAGGCACGGACAGGTGAACAGGTAAAAAAAAAGTGGAAGCGTTTGCAGGCTGCCAATCAACCAAAACCAAACGAAGACACGACTGCACCTATGCAAACATGCGGATACAGTTTTGCATACAGTTGACAGGTTTTTATATTTAACTATTTCTCTGTTTGGTGTCCAGCCCTCTGTTAAGTAGCAGTTGCAGAAATACATTAACCTGAGGGTGCAGTGTTTTGTGGAGCTAGTTTTTTTTTAGGCCAAGCAGAAACACTCCGACAGAAATTACAACTATTCTCCACCTGAACCAGTCCAACAACTCTAAACAACTCTTTTAGCTTCATTACTTGACTGTCACCTCAATGAGCATCAGGTATAAACAATGTAAAGACTCCAAGATTGTTTTTCTATGCTTTAGCATCACAGCCCCTGACTTCAGCAAGAAGAGGTGCTAACTCCTCCACTGCAATGTGCTCCATTCTTCTTTCAGAAAACATACATTCGGAACAAGATGGATACTGTTCAGGAACGCAAGCCAAAAAGGCCCCATTACATTCCCCGACCGCCCGGCAAACCATTCAAGTACCAGTGCTTCCAGTGTCCCTTCACCTGCAATGAAAAATCCCATCTTTTCAACCACATGAAATACAACTTGTGTAAAAACTCAATCTCCCTGATGGCACAGAAAAGTGGGCAAACGGCCCGGCAGATCAAGGCTGTGGCAAGGGTGGTCCCTGCCAAAAAAGATTGTACAAACTTTCCGACAACAGTTCAGGATGACAGTCCTGAGAAACAGAGAGATGAAGAGGACAAGGCAGAGAGCGAAGAAGACAAAGAAGAAGTTGATGTTGGGTGTGACAGTGAAGTCATCCAGGACAGTCAGAGTGTGACAAAACCAAATACAGCCACAGAGACAGAGAACAGGGAGAGCAATGAGTCTAAAGACCTGCCGCGCCCATCTGCCTTCTCCCCTGTCACACCCAAAAATGAAGGAGCAGAAGCCTTCAAGTCATCTGTGCAGCAGACAGAGGATTCGCGAGCTCCTCTTCCCACTTTAAACCACCCAGGCTTCCCATGGGGCCCAATGTCATCATCCATTCCTTTAAAACTATTCCCCCCTCTCATGGTTCCTGAATACCCACCTTATCTCTTGCCTGACCGACCCCTGTATCCACCATATTACCACTCAGGAAATCACCACCTGAATGAGCCAAACTCTCCCTCTTTCCAGCAAGACTTTCTGGATCCCCAGAGGCCCATGGTCCAACAGCCCATTGCCCAGCCTCACACTTCGCCATTTTCTCCTTACCCATACAGATACTGCCATACTATTCCCCCTGGGCCCCCTCTGCACTACAACCTGTACAGACCCCATGAGCTTCCCATGCCCAGATATCTTCCTTTGGATTTGTACGGCCCACCCCTGGGCACTAAGGATTATGACTTATACATGCATTCACGTTCCATTCAAAACCGCCCGCACACGTCTACACAAGAGGAGAGTCACCATGAGCAGAGTGGAGACAAGGCAACTAGGCTGAGCCCTAAAGAGGGCTGTTCAGCTATGGGGTCCCCTGACAGACCCAGTCAAGCACACATAATCCAGAGAGACACACCGGCCCCCCAGTACACCAACAAGGGTGAGTCACACAGCTCCACCCAACTTGGACACACGGCTACGGCTGGGCAACCCATCAATAATGACTTAAGACAGGAGGAGTCTGCAGAAACCTTGCTGCAGTTAAGAACTCAGCACGTGGATGGAGGGTAAGTAAAACTCAGTAAAAGCCTTTTTTTTTCATTTTGCAAGGCTGTTGTGTATTTGTAATTTTTGTTTGACTGTGGATTTAACTTCTCATTGTGGTCCGTCTCTTACAGATTAGCTGAGAATAGACAATACTCTTCCGTGTCTGTGTCCGAGTCATGTCCTGAAACGGCATCAGAACAAGATGACATGGACAACACAGATAGCCTGGCCCCTCTCAACCTCTCAACAAGAAACCAGGGCAAGGAAAAAACTCAATCGGATCACAGTCTGAGGTGCTCAGACACAGTGAATTTAAAGGAGAATGAGTTGCCTCTGAATCTCAGCCTTCGAGCTTCTCACGACAGCCCCACATACAGCTCTGCCCTGAGCACTTCAGAGGATCTTAAGGAGAGATCTGCAGAAGAGCTGGATGAAGAACCCTGTGACCAGAGGCAGACTGCAGCTCTGGCACTCTGTCAGCTAGCCATCGCGAGCTCTGCAGTCTCTTCATGCGACTTCAGTGCAAAAGCTTCCACTGGTGCTGCAAGTCCCGGCTCTCCAAAGAATATAAAGCAAACTACCAGAGCTAAGGCAGCAGGCTTGAAAAGAGCAAACAGTAGTCAGGTTGAAAGCAAATGTCATAAACCAAACAAGAGAGTAAAAGCAGCAGGGCGGGCTGTTAGGAGAAGGCCTCGCTGCTGCTAACAACTAACTAATAAGGACTGAATATCTCAAAATCGCCACCACTGCAACTATCAATGTTAGAAGACTTTGATTGTTTTAAATTTTGCACTGAAACATTTGATGATATGTTTTGAAAAATGTGGTAAATGCAAATATCTCTTTTGTGCATGTATGTGTAGTTCTCAAACTTGATTGGAAAATATAAAAAGACAAATTTGATCAGGGTTTTTATATTTACACCCAGATATGTTTGTAATGTAAAAAGTTGATAATGTAAGATGTACTGTACTGTATGGAAGATATACTGTAAATATATATAAATATGTAAAGTTGTTGAATAAAGAAATAAAATAACTTTCTCACAATAGTCACTGTGTTACATAATGACAATTTAATGCACATGTCAATTCACATACCATCCGTCAATCTGGAAGGCAGCAGCAGTCCTCTCCTCCCCAGTTCTGCCAGTGCAAGACAGCCTCCATGCCAAGCATTGTCCGTTTCCTGGAAGCTTGACAGAAAAGACAACTTAACAGGTCAAAACACAGAACGTGTTTGTGGAATATGGGCCTGCACGAAAGATCTGTCCCTGTATGACTTGTATTTTGAAAAAAACATACCAGAAATCCTAAACGACATTGTGTTACTGAAAGAGCCAGTATGCCCCAAGCAGGAACCTACCTGAAGCAGTCCAGCACTGATCCAACCACCTCATCTGCCAGCTCCTTGGGAAGCCTCCCAGTTACCCTCCCTATGCTGAAGGGTTCAACAAAATAGTTGATCGTGACACATTTCAGGGAAGCTGTTTTACATATAAAAAATACCAAAGACAAGTAGAAACAAGGATAATGTTGTCAACAGTTCAGGTTTGCTAGATGTCACAGTGTATTACCCCTTTGCTGCAGACCAGCGCACAATTGTTTCCTTATCTTTTAGTCCCACCAACAGATGCTCTGTAAAATAACATGCAAATTAGATTTTTTTCTTGCCATTACTGATGTAATAAGAAATTATTTGAATTAAGTGGAGTGCAGAAACTAACCAATAACAGTCTCTACTTCTTCAGGAATGTCATAGTCCTCCTCCTGTTCCTGTGTCTCCACTTCAGCAGTTACAGCAGCATTGGCTGCAGCAGACTGGGACATGGACAGGTTTGCTGCCAGGGAGCGGCTGCCTCTCTGGTACCTGACAGACATGTGCATAAACTTTTTAAACCACTTAGTTCTGTGTTGCAGTCTAATCCTGTCTTACCGAGGACAACAGAATATATAGTGACACATATGACGATACAAACTATTAAAATCTAGCTGGAAAGAGCCTGAAACTACATTTTTTTTAATTTTACATTTTTCATTAACCATTTGATTTACATAGAAGGAGCCAGTGTTTTTAGATGTAACAAAGTTAAATTTTATGCAAGCATCCATTAAATGCGCCGTTGCATTTGGTCTGATTGCATTTCTGGTGGGAGGCATAGCATATCTACAATTGTCTGGTATTATTTCAGACCTCCAAGCAGCCAAACGTGGCTTCAGGAAGGTGAGGCCGAGTCTCTGGATGAGTTTGACACCAAGCTTCCTCAGCATGGCCTCGCTGCTCTCTGATAGATGTTTCTTCTCCAGACACTGCAGGACTGTAGAAGCTGGTAAACCACACACAAAGACTTAATTAATACAATTTTTATATCTACACTGCGAAGGACTCTACTTACGGGTCAGCTACAACTTCACTGACACAGAATGTACCATATTTAATTATAAATGTGAACTGGATAGTGTGCAAAAGAAACTCACAGATCATAATTATATGTGGGGAGGTTCTGTCATTATATAGAAATGAAGAAATATCTCCCCCCTGGCAAAGCAAATTTAGATAAAGATTTTTAAACAAATATTTTTGTGGCTACAAACAAACGCAACTGAACAATAGCTACAAAAGTGATAATCACATACTCCATTAACTCCTGTTGTAGAAGTTTTTTTTAATTTGACCACAGCATGAACATCAGCCAGCAAAAACTTGATTCATTGCTTGCCTAGATGAATAGAATAGAAAAAAGAGAACCTACCATACTGTAGGAGGTCATCTCGTTTCCCATGTTTGAAAAGCTTCGCCTATGAGACATAAACAAAAATATCAATCTAAGATACTGCCGAGGACAGGTGGCAGTAGTAGCATTTAGGAAGGAAATAAACCAAAAAAAATACAAGCACTACTTTCAGAAACACTAGTCACAGGAGCTAACTATTTGCCAGTTACTCATTTTTTTCTTCTTTGCATCATGTTACTCTCAATTTTCATAAAAACATGCAAGTATGGGTCCTGAAGCCTTGGTGACTGAACAGACAGTGCCAGTTTTGAACGCCTTAAGCAACGCCTAGGCTTAAGGTTCATTTCACAGACATTAAGTTCAACATGGTGCTCTCTAAACGTGTTGTGCTGGTTTTTGTGCCAATGATTTAAAAGTAATGTGCTTGCTTGAGGGCTGCATTAGATTACACAAAGTGATTTGAAGATACCGTCTATTACTTATAAACGTTTGCAATGAGTAATGTAAGAGGCATTGGGTTGGAAAAGTGGATTTCATCGAAACCAAGTCCCCTCAGCATCACTCTCATTTGTTGAAAAACCGTTTACCTTAAAGCAGTGGATTCAACTGACATAAGTCACTTGAAGCAACAGATCCCACACACGCAACAGGTGCATTACACACCTGCTAAAACCACACCGAGCATTGTGTGAAACATACCAGTCATGTCAGCTCTTGTAAATCGCCCTCTGAAGGTTTTAATACAACTGTGCACACACAGACAGGCGTGCATGCAAAGCCGCAGGCGTGAGTGTGATCGCCGAGCGTGTTTATTTACCAGAGACTGCAGAACACCGTCCAGCACCTTAATGTCTCTGATTGAATGGTCATTGGTCTGGGATATAGTGGTGAGACTCCAGTCCAGAAAGTCTCCGAGGCGTTTCTGTTTCACATCGGGGCGCGTCATAAACCTGTACAGTCATGTTCAATAGGACAAGAAAGCAATAAAAGGTTTTATATGGATAAACACCAGCAAAGACACTCAAAGAGCAACCTTGCCCCCTATTGACTAAAAAACTAATTACAGATAAATAACCGTCATGTATTTGTTAGTTACAAACATTATAATTCTGCTTTTAGTTTCAACTTCGAAACAGTAAGCAATGTAAATATTTTAGAATATCAATATTTGAAAGAGATAAGATTTTACACAAGTTTATTGAATGCCAAATTTTTGTCAAAAAATATTTTTTCCCTTAAAATCAGCTCCAGGATTGGAACACCACTTGTAACACATATTGTGGTCATGACTGCAGCTTCACTGGAAGCTCTCCACGCCTGTCATGTAGTTTTGTATTTACTGACACAGAACACAACAAACACTGGAAGTAATTTACAAAAAGCTGGTAACAAAACAAAAAATATTTAAGAATTTGAATTTAAGATATGTTTCTGAGTTAAAGTTTATCACTATGCATTATGCTTCTTTGGGGTATCTGCACACTTTTCTAAATCAGGTTAAAGACGTTTAGAAAACCTTTTTCAGACCTAAACAAAGGAAGATGAATACCATTTTAACTTGAGAATGCCCAGTCATAAGACTACTCTGCTGACATGTATTTGCACAAAAACAAACTTCTGCAGAGTCACATATAAAATTTGCATTATATAATAAATATGTAGCATCATGAATTTTGTGTCCCCTATGCTAGGGTCACCAAACATCCTGTTTTCCCAGGACATGTCCTGTTTTTACTCTTGTCTTGGTTGTCCTTGTTGTTTTTATAAAGTGATGAAAATGTCCTGGTTTTCATTATTTTGAAGAAGGACGAAGAAGAAAAATAAAGATATAGATATTTTTTGTTAGTTTTTGTAAGTTTGTGAGAGCTATTTTTGTTAAAATTGGATTGCTAATATAGCAGAGGTATTTGTTACTTATTTATTCTTATACAGAAGACACTTTTTTCTATATCAATTATCCATACAGAGGAGGCATACTTTAAATGTACTGAAATTAGAAGGCATATTTGAGAAAACTTCAAGTACCATTTGAGTGTCTTACTGAGGCCGAGTGTCCTGGTTTTCAGCAATCAAAATATGGTCACCCTACCCTATGCATTATATGAAACACTACCTTACATAACCAATTCTGGTAGCTTTCAATTAGTTTTCCTAAAATTATTCATTCTGACAACATCATCTTTAACATGCAATACAATATGAATGCATACTGAGTTCAAGTATACAGTATAAATATTGACATTTCTGTCAAAACCACCACCACTGGATTTTCCCCTGGGCACTAAAACATTCATGTACAGCCCTGCACACAGCTTCCTACCTTTTACACACATGCACCTACACAGCTTGCCTCCCTCTTTCTCTGAATATCTGAGAACCTGTTGTCCATATTAGCAGACTTGGATGGAAGAAGCTTTTATCAGATATGTGGGAAGAGGTTATTAGACCTTGCTTTTTTCTCTACAGTCTTTCTTTAGGTTAGTATCACCAGGTACTAATAATTTGCATCTTGAATGCTGTTACTCAACTGTAAATGGGCCAACATATATTTAATACTACATTACAAAAAGACAAAAAAAATAAACTCAGTCAAGACTGAATAAACTGCTCTTATATTTGAATACGCAACATTTAACTGTTTGAATTGATGTGGATTGTCATTATTTTATTAAATTTTATAGCCTTTTAAAGCTTCTAGAGTACCTGTCAACCACAAGGGCACAGGCACTATGGCAGCTATGTGTTTAAAGAGAACAATTATCTTGCTATTATCCTCATTTCCAACATTTCCATGACACCCTATGTCCATCATTGCACCCCTTGAAGCAAATCAATTTTTTATGGCAGCAACTGGATCAAAAGACTAACTAAATCTGAGTTTTACTCTATCGACCTCTTGCAGCTGTGGCCGGACTGTGGAAGTTTAGTGGTCTATTCAAGTTTCATTCTGTGTTGTAGTAAAACAGTGGTATTTCTGCACTTACTTTGATACCAGTACAGATGCTGCATCCCTGGGAGTGCCACTCACAACTAGATAAGACTGAAAAAAAATCACACTGTTAAAAACATGGCTCTCGGATATCATCACACAGTTAAAGGTTTGAGTAGCTACGAACCAAACCACAAACATTACAAGACTAACTTTGTTCTGATGTTATGCTACTGGATTCTCTTAAACGTTTCTCTTTGGTCACCTTCGATTGGATACATACAGATGATTTGTCTCTTTTTGCAGTTTTAAAACAGAGGGAGCTATGTTATGAATTTATACAGGTTGCTATGTGTTGTAATTATCACAGAATTAAAGCAGAAAAACCTTCAGACAGTTTATACATTTGTTTTTGAAGATCCACAAACAAGAGTTGCGCCATTCAAAATCTACACACAGACCAGTTTCTCCAAGAAAAAAAAAACACATAGCAGAATTATATGTGCTTTGCTTACCTTTGCAATAGCAAGAATACGGTCCATGATGGGCTCTCTAGGCTTACCGCCCTCTGCCTCCAAGTGTCCATCCAGACGATAAAGGTCAAATGGAATGAGGCAAGTCATGGACAGCCACAATAGCAACATGTAGCGAGTTTCCCAAGTCTAGAATGAGTAGATGGTAAAACACACTACTGTTGAATGCTTGACCAATAAAACAAACACCAAACTTGTAGGAGGTAAATGGACATATTGCTCCAAAAGCAAAGCAAGAGTTATTTTACCAGGCTCACCTCAGAGTCTTTGGGATCCTGTCTAGACAACAGGTCAAGAACTGGCTGGACGTCGGCCACCTCATGAGGAAAAAGCTGCATGAAGATTTTATAGCCTCTGACCTAGCCGGACACAAATAAATAAATACAAACAACCTGGAAACTCTGTCTCCAAGAAGTATTACTGAATGCCTTACTCAAATGCAAACAAATGTTATGAGAGCATTGCTTTATACTGACTTTACAGATGATGTAGAGAAACTTGAAGCCCAAATGAACCAGTGAAGGTGGAGACTCTTCACTCCTTACAAAGTCCAATATCATGTTCAAAATCCATTCTAGCAGCAAAAAAAAAACAAAACAAAAAACAAAGTCAACGTGGAGGTTTTTATTACATCTACAGCCTCCATGATTTTCTGCAGCACTCCGATAAAATTGCATTTTTAGTTTTACAAAGCATACCTAGATGAGGGTCCAGCAGATGGGGCTGCTCCTGATATCTGTTCATTATCACTGTAGGAGGTAAAGCACAGACTGTCATGAACTGCGAGAAACCCTAAGTCACCTATCTGGAAGTGGAAACGGTGTGTTTAGTTAAGGTTTACTCTGTGGATGTCTGTCTCACCTAAGAACCTCTCTGTGGCGGACTCGCTCGTCCCCATGTCCCCGTGGACCTCCGGCAGACTGGAGATGAGGGCTCTGGTCTCTGCGCTCTCACTGAAGCCGCCCAGGACACAAGTTTTGACAATAGCGTCCGTCTCTCCTCCTTCTCCACCGGAACAAGCATTCTCTGTCTCCGAAAGGGCCATCCTGCTAAACTTTTTACCCACAAAAAGTGTATCTGCTGCAGGGATAAACCTTCTTTTGCCCAAGTTGTGGACTAGTTAGCTAGCTAATATTAGCTTAGAGAATGAACTGGTGAGGATGGAAATGAGCAGGGAAAACACGGATTTAAAAAGCATACAGCTACGACACGTTGTTGGTATGAAGCGTATCAACCTGAAACATGATTTCGCCCAAAATGAAGTTATTTCACCATCAAAAAACCTAGATACTGGTCAATAATTCTGTTAGGTTGCACTCTGTAGCTCATGAGTGTGTTGATGCAGCCTAGCTGTTGAAGACTCACGCCCCGCCCCGGTACGGTAAGCCAGACGGTTCAAACAAGTCGCAGGTAAAATGATAGGCGTGGTCACAGAAAACGCGAAATTCGTTATCACATTAATGTATTAAATGCTAAACACTTTTTTTTAAGGAAGGCTGGTGATGCTTATTACTTTCTGTGTAAAAAAAAAACTACACATCACACTACTGTACACATACTCTGTATATACTGTACATATCTCACATCTCATACACTGTTTATACTGTGTTTTATTATTAACTTTTAAGATAAGATAAGATAACTTTATTGTCCACCATGGTGGAAATTTGTCTTAGGCCTCTCCAAGACATTGAATCACACAGGACAAATTAAGACACTCCACAATGTAAAACAAAAAGAAAGAAAGGGTTGTGCAAACAGGCAAAAGACGGCAACAGCAGATGTAAATATTGTGGCCCTTTGAGGGGATTACCTTGTACAGTCATGTCCTGTTCATATAGTGTTCAGAGCTTGTATGGCATGTGGCATAAAAGATTATATATATATATTGCGGCTTGCTCTCGGGACTCTAAATCTGCGACCAGATGGTAGCAGTTCAAAGTGTAAGGGGTGTGAAGAGTCCTCAGATATCTGTCTGGCCTTCCTGACTACTGCACTCCCAAACACTTCACCAAGTTGTTGTTGTGGATCTGATCTTGATTTAGATCTCTATGTCTTAATATTGTTATTTATCTGAAGCACTTATCACCTATGGCTTGTTGTATGTGCTTAGTATGTCAGGTTAGATAGTAAAGATGTTTTTCTACTTGCACTCTGTGCCGTGACAATAAAGCTGAATCTAATCTTTATTAGCATTGCCAGTACCATTACATAGGCTCAAATAAAGTTCATACAGTAATGTGATTGTAGATCTGTAAAATTTAAAGGAATGAAGCACACAAGCAAAATCTTAAAAGATATAAAATCCATGGATGCATCAAAATATGAATAATGTTATCTGTGAGTATGTTCTAATATAAAGCAACGGAATAAAAAAATATATATAAAATTAATTATACACCTATAAGTGGCTGATATGATATGGTTTGATCAAATTCAGTTGAATTCAGTATGCTTTATTGGTATGAATATCAGGTAAACAAAATGGCCAAAGTATCAAGGATGGCACAATTCAGAAAAAAGAAACAATAAATGAAATCAAGAAAAACGAAAAGAATAAGAGAATGGCAAGAAAAAGAAGAAAAGCAGTCAGTATTTACTCTGTGTCTGTTTGCCATATAGTGATTGATCAAATGATGAATAATTCACGACTGTTCTAATATGAGATAAATAACAAATGCAGTCGGACAAACACTTTGGATGATCTCAGGCTTTATTGTTGATTAAGCAGTGGACAACAACGACTTGCAAGGATTTATTGCTATACAGGAACATTTTGCCTGCAGGATATCAATAGTGAGGCTATTATAATGCATAATTAAAAGTATTGCATTCACTGTGAAAATCACTCAATGTAAGACCCAACTTCTTCATATTTGTTTTTGTAACTGACAAAAGAGTCTTATGAAGCATTCTCAACTTTGAAAAAATAAAAACCTAGAAGTCTGAAGTTTGTCCAGTATTGGAAAATATACAAAATATAAGTATAATGTGCATTTGCTCAGTTTTTAGTGGGAAATATAGAAGCTGTCTTTACACTTGCACATTATCTCTGTCTCTCCCCCTCTCTATATATATATATATATCCTTGGCCACACATTTTTAAAAATGAAACAATAAATTTAAGACAGTCATGTAAAGATACAGATTCTGTTCACAAGTCTTGGAAGTTTGCTAATGCAAGTGGAGCTGGCTGGGCAGAACTGCATTTGCTATGCTGATTCTGCTTTTACTACACAATACACTGTAGCAGGCTATAATGTTTAGTCTCTTCAACAATTAGCAACACTGTTTTGGTCAAATTAGCAATATTTTAGCAATTAGCAATACTAAGCTTTAAGACTTTAAAGCTTTCTAAAGGTGACTGTAAGTGCAATTATTTCAGCAGGTCCTTCATAACCCTGACTGAAGAGCCTCTGTAGCCACCACCAAAGTGGTTCCAGTGATTCAAATAGTGGAAGAGTTGGTAAAGCTGATTTCTCTTTGCAAATCCTGGTGCCTGAGGAATCTTTTCATGGTAAGCAGAGTAAAAAGACTTGCTGAAGCTACCAAACATGCCGGCTATACCCAGCTCAAACTCTGAATGGCCGTAGAAGGAAGCAGGGTCAAAGATGACCGGGCCGTCTGTAGACTCTGCAACATTTCCTGTCCACAGGTCACCATGGAGAAGAGCAGGGACAATCTCCACATCTGAGAAAAACTGAGGGATCTTCAGCTGCAAGTACCAAGTAACAGACACAATATGTACATTACACCGTCAGACTCCTGATACAGTCATAGGGACTTGTGTAAAGTATATTTAATTTCTGATGGGGATGAAGGGAAGGTTCACCTGTAGCTTGGCCCATAGTTCTCTGGCCTCTCTGTCTCCATATGTCTGTTCCACCAAGTTAAGTTGGTGCTGCAGCCTCTGCTGGGAGTAAAATGTCACCCAGTCATCCTGCCACTCATTGTTCTGGGGAGGTAACAAAAACACAGAAAGCTAAAGTGAATTTACTTAGGATGACTCTGAATAACTAAAGACTACACATACAGTATACATCAGAAGTGAGTACATTCCTCTACAATATCACTTTAATTTTTAAAACTATTCAAAATTTGAGTACCTCTCAATAATTGCATTATTTCTTAGTTGGCGAGTAGAATATTTCACCTTATGAACAATCATAAACAAATACTTTAGGAAGACAACACTGAAAATACAGGCCACAGAGTAGAAAGTTAATGCAACGAAAGTGAATATATGATTTCCAATTAGCCTAACTGCATGAACATGTTTATATAATGATCAGTAAACACCTAAACTTTCTCACCTTTTGATCTACAAGCTTTTTCTATCTACATGTTTGCATCATGGCTCCACGTGGAAAAGAAATGCCAGAGAAACAAAAAAAAAATATGATAGTGTGACTTCACAAAGATGGAAAAGGATACAGAGCAATTGGTGACCAACTAAAAGTCAGACATAAGTGCAGCAGTATTTAGGGGTATGGATTGAGCCATAGCAGAGCCACAGTGGCAGCCATTGACAGTTCGCTACTTGCACAATCTAGCTTTAAAAAACAGACAAACAAGTGCTTCACACATAGCACAAGGGTTATAAAGAACCCCTATGCTATGTGTACAAAGTGAAGTGATATTGCACAGGAGTGTACTGACTTATGTTATGTGGTGTATTTACTACATCTGAGAGACAGTGGTACATGCCAGGTCTGCCTAGTACATGGGTAAAATGTTTGTCTTTGTGTGTGTGTGTGTGTGTGTGTGTGTGTGTGTGTGTGTTTTCACCTGAGGTATATATCCACAGCATGTAGCTACATCAAAGCCAAATTTTTCCACAACAGTGACCTCTGACTGTCCGGCTCCTTTTCCTGCATACAGTCAAAAACATAGAAAAAATTTAGCAGATAACTCTCAGCTTGAATTTGAGACAAAATTGTTATTTAGTGTGGTAACAACAACAACAATAACTTCTTTTTTGGGTGTAGTGAAGTTAAAGTCAATTACCCACTGTTTGCTGCTCCTTGTTTAACTTTTCCAACTGTCTCTTGTTGTGAAGATGCATATCTGCCAGCTGCTCTCCGAGATGCTTTGAGTACCTACAGAATGAATTTTAAAATGATGCATTTGGTGCACCTTTACCACTGATACACTGCACTGATACAGAAAAAAATTTACTCAGGAGTTCGTACTTGCTAAGACCTTTCATGTCCAGATGTTCCATCACAAATACACATCCTCCTCTGTCAAGCTCAATCACTTTCATGGGCTTGGGGACTTTCACAGTTTGTGTCTTTACAATGGCTTCCAAGCTGGCCATCTCCCCATCAAACATTAATTTGGCCTGAGTAAAACATAAGAAGATTCTGGATTAGTGAGCAGTGTAGTAGCACATTGCCATGCACAATTCCCTGTCCACAATATGGCAAAAATAAATAACTACACTGTTCTCTGATCCGCAATGTTTGCACAAAGTCCACTGTCAACAGCATTCAGAGGCTGCAGCTGCTGGAACATGTTCTATTCATGTATAATGATGAATTAGCACAAATGGAAGGCCTTAGATGGACTAATCGAATGTTACTACAGTCAAATAAAGTAATCACACAAATAAAACACCAATAACTAACAAATACCTCGCTCTTGTGATTTATCTTCACAAATACTCTCCCAAAGTCAGTATCATAACTCTGGCCCTCGCTGATGCATCCACCTCCTGAGTGGCCGGTCGATTTCAGCATGTTTGTCCCCAACTCTTTCTTTAGCTTAGCTTCCATGGTTACTTCTTGAAAACCAGTGTTAATTTAATTAAAGTGGATTTAATGCCATAAACGCATTGCAAATGCAGTTCCCGAAGTTCAGGGGGCGTTTTCGAGGTTTTCCGTTGAATACACCAACGAGGACTCTGGTTCGGGGATGAGCTTGTTTTGCTTCCGCTGTATTTATATAGGTTGCAAGGTGGCCAATCAGAAACAAGTATCAGATGACTGATTTGTACTTCGTCCTATTGCAGCGACGGATCACGATCATGTGAGCGTCGCCATGGTGCCAAGCGAGGCCACATCTCCTACAAGCTAGCACAGCTTCGCTATGCCTCTGCGGGAAAACCGAAATGAGCAACAAACAAACGTGTTTACTTCTTGGAGCGACTGGTGTCGGAAAGACGTTGTTAGTTAAACGTCTACAAAATATCCTTTGTGCCCATTTGAATGTTGCGAGGTAGATATAGAAGAAAGTAAATACTGTTGGGTAGCTTAAGAAGCTAGTTTATATAGCCCGAAGTGCTAGTGTAGTAGTAGCTAAGTAGTCCATATAGCTAACACTGGGTATTGTGTATGTTTTTCCCTATTTCGATAGGATACCCTTATGTCATTTTAAACAGGTTTGCGGACAAATGCAGTTATAGAACTGCAAATTGTCTGTAAACATGCATATTAGCAATAAAGGCTCTTATCATTATGTTAAATAGGCTACTACACGGTTTGAAATAGCATATCCTTAGAAAAACACAAACATTTCAAACAATATGTTTGTATTTAAAGCCAATATCAAAATTTACAGCACCGGCTCCTGTGGATATTTTCCCTAACAGATTTTGTTTAATGATCAATTTGCATGGTTTAGGTGAACTGGGGACACCTCCTTCAACTCTTCCTACTGTAAGAACTGATAAAATGTAATGTGTTATGTTTTGGGGCTCGGTTTTGAAGTGACACCTTATCACTTATCTCCAATCTCTGTAAACCTCCACAGGTAGGAACCAATCTAACAGACTTAACACTGAAAAGGAAGAAGGTGACAGTGAGAGAGCTGGGAGGATGCATGGGCCCCATATGGCCCAGTTACTTCAAAGAATGCTCCTCTGTCATTGTATGTCCATTGTATACATACTCCATTTGTTTGCAGTATTTGACAGAAGTAAATAATTGTTGGAATTATTTGACTGAATCTTTCTATCTGTCTGTTTTTGCATAGTTCATGGTGGATTCTGCCAACATTGCTCAGGTATCCTCTTCCTGTATCCAGCTGCTGTCAGTACTCTCAGCTGAGCCTCTGCACAATGCTTCTGTGCTTATTCTCTTCAACAAGAGGTGATGCTTCCAGCATACACATTACATATCATAAATTTGTGTCTTAGGAAAAGCTTTTCATGCCATTGTGTTTTTTCTGATTTTTGTTTTTCATCCCAACATATTCCAGGGACATGCCTTGCATTATGAGCCTTATAGAAATAAAGTCCCTGTTCAGGATGGATGACATTGTTGCATCTGCCACTCAAACAATCACAACGCTGGAACTCAGTGCTCGCTCTGGGCAAGGACTCCAAGAGGTGTTGCGGTGGTTGGAGTCTGTCGCTGTCAAGTGATGTACATTTGCTTCTGACATGATGATGATACTCTCACAAAACTCTGAAAAATGTTTTCAAGCCTTTTGGCAGACAACATCAATACTCTCACTTTGAAAAGGTGCGCTATTTTTAGAGGCTTTAATGGTGTGTTCAGTGTCGAAATGTATAAAACTGTGTCAAGGCACATGACCAGAAAAAACATTTGGTCTCATGTAAATACGATGATTGTTTATAAGGGTGAATGGAGAAGGAGATGTATAAGTGATATCATTGCAGGAAAAAAAAGATTGTATGGATGGCCTTTTAAACAACTGTCAAAATAACACCACTGCAGGCCTTACTTAAAGTTGAAAGGTATTTAGACACATCTTACTGCTGTATGATCATAAGACTTGCATGGAGGAAACCTCATGCTACTCTGTGAAAGCTCTTTTACTTTTTATAACTGTTAAAATGTGAAGAACAGCCATAAGAAGAGCTTGGCTTGTCAGATTTGTTACTCCAAGTGTTTACAGTGATTTATTACCAGCAGGGGGCGCAAACTGCACAACAAATACTGAAACTGGTACTGGGTGTGTGCCTGAGTTGTGATTATCTCATATGCAACGTACTGATGGCATAGGAAATGAGAAAATGCAAAAAAAAAACATCTGAAGAATGAAACAGTGTTGTAATTATACCCTTATATTTGATGAGTCAGTGGTTCACAAGCAATGAATAAAAATCGGATTCATACATTTTCAAATGCTGTCTTGCTTATCATGAATTATGAAGCGCTTACAGTTCGCCCAAACTGTGATTTCATTGAGCAATTAATTTCACTAGAGTAAAAATTATGTGTGCACTAGTATTATTCATCAGTTCTGGTCCAACAGATGCTCCATAGAGTTAACTGTGTTGATACAGGAATGCTGCCAGTACTGGACAGGTCCCTTCTCAGAAATCTGAGCCAGAGAATGTAGTGGCTAAATCCATCACCCATTTGCCCGGTATTTGCGGCTAAGTTCAGTGACAACAAATTATTATAAATATGTGCTTTTTGTGTAGTTTTTCAGTTAACAAAGGGTTATGACCTTAAGGAAGTTGTACATGACACTAATAGCTTCTGATAAAAATGTGTTATTTCTTTTTATGCCCTGGTACTGCATTATTTAAAAGAGGAGCAGGATATGTAGTTGCAGTGGGGGCAGAACCATCTTGCATCAATCTAAGGGTTACTGTGCTATACAGCAATATGAAAACAACTAAGAATAGGTTTTTCATACAAGTCCTCTGGGCTGCAGCTTTGTCTGCAGTTAGAATGATATTTCAAGAGCATAACCTAATGGCGTTCTCCTTTTTTTCTATGATATTTTTCTCCAGTTTAGTTGGTCCTCATAAGAAAGGGTTCTGACTCCCCTGTGCAGACTGTGAACCCAGAGCACTGCCCGAGGAAAATGGCAACAAGGGCTCAGGGAGGTTCCCTGGCAGGTCCAGACCAGGCTGGGTGGGGTGAGTGAGTGATGAAGGGAGGGAAGCCCCCTGATGGCTCATAGGCAGAGGCAAGGAGGCACTGTATGGAAGAGAAGTGGAATGGGGAGCAGCAGAGGTGGAGCTCATTTGATTCAGACTAAGTCTTGGCTGCTCGGCTTGGAATGGATTGTTGGCTGAAGGAGCACTCAGGCCTAGATGGAAAGAAACAAGAAAGAGAAGAGGATTAGATTTACTTCAACCACATGTTCAAATTAGATTTACCATTTCTGAGACTGGGTCTAGAACCTGATGAATTGTTTTTTGTCTCTGACTGAAAAAATGAAACTTGAATTTATAAGCCATGTCGTTGCAAAATGACAACAGAAGTACCAAAATTGCAAGTAGAATCTAAAGAGTTCATTATCGCAATTCTAAACTGAAAGTCTGGTTTTATTTCATACAGAAATACAGTGGTAATCTATCTAGTCTACCAGACATGTATCACATGCCATAGTAAATGATTAGCAGTGATGTACACATCATTTTCACTTATTAGGCTACTTTAAATATAAACTTGCAACCACTTTACTGCTTCTTCAATAGGAAAGCAGAATAACTGTTGCATCTACAGTCAATGACACAATACATACCTGATAAAAAGGGGTTCTTGGTCTTTGCTGGAGGGTTCGCTGGGATCAAAGTGTCCAAGTTTACCAGAGAAGCTGCTGTGGGGCCCAGGAAGGACTCAGGTGTCCGGCATGTACGAGGGCTGGGTGCAGCCAGGCTTTCCCCGAGACGGGAGAGGTCAAAGAGCTCGGGACTGCCTCCCCCTCGCCCGTTGAGATTTACCTCACCGCCATCCATGGCATCGTCAAACAAGTCACCATCTAGCAGCAGTAAAAGAAGAGACAATGTAAACATGTGGATGCACATAAGCAAAGAAAGTACAGAGAGATAATAATAATGTTTACCTGAGGGGCTTCCGGCTCGGGGAGAAGGTTCTCTTATGGCTCCAATGGGTGCTGTTCTTTCTGATGGGGCTGAGAATGGATCGACTCCAGCGGGTGCTATAAACACACCAAAAAATGCAACATAATTCAATTAATGTGAAAACTGATGTCACTTCTCCATGTGGCTTCATTTATTTTCAGTTGAGGCACTTGAGGGTCTGTAAGCACACACACACACACACACACACACCTGTGTTTGCAGGGAAAGCCCACACTTTCCCTCCAGCGTTGAGGTTGGAGACATTGTTAGGTGGTGCATCCCAAGGCTGGGCCGGGGGCTCCCATGGTGGAGGAGGGCTGTTGGAGGTTGGAGGCACCATCCAGGGAGAATCTGCTCTAGGGATATTGTTGCTACCTTCTTTAGCAACATAACAGTAAATTAAAGAGAGAACAGTTTGTTAGTATGTGAGCAGTTCCAGTTATATAGTACAAATGAAGACTGAGGAGGAATTACAAAATACACAGTGTAATACATCTATCTAGGGGGAAAATTATTATATAAACTGAATTTCTTGAGCAGAGTCCTAATTACAATGCTCAATCATCATATAATACATGCTTTGGTCATAGTGAGCTAACTAAAGGCTCACCCAGGGAGTCCCAGGGGTCAGTGCCCCCAGCGCCAGCAGCAGCAGCAGCCTGGTGTGGGGCGTTATTCCAGCTATGCTCACTAGGAGGCTGACCTGTGGGTATTGCAAAAACATCCACCAGGTCCATAAAGGCCGTCTGATCACATAAAGAAGGAAAAAAAATCTGTTAGTTCAGCGTATTGTTTCAGCACTCGATATTTGACTATCAGGTTTGAAATTTTTGCAGCTGATAGTCATACAACTGATTTTGGTCCTTGATGAATAAACGCATGTTCCCACCTCTATAGTTATAATTCATCACCCCCATTGAGATATTTCATACCCCAATATTTCATACCCCGCCTTTAGAGTCCATTTCACGTTTGCTCTCCTCCAGAGCTTTCTGGAGCAGCGATTCATCTCCTTGGCGACTGAGTTGCTCCTGTCGACAGATACACAGACACATGGACGCCTTTAGGCATGGCAGCTTCTGGCAAAATTCGCATACTGCCACATCATAGTATATTTATGACTCGGCCACGGCATGCAGGAACAACAGGAAGCTTGTATCTTTCATAGGCGACATGCAGTACGCATGCATTTGGCACACACTAGAAAATTCTCTGGTCAAAGAGAGGAGAGAGCCGAGCATCACAGTGATCTCTAACAGAGCAGTTCTATTGTGCTACAGTATATTAGCATAGAGGGAGCGAAAAAGGGAGGGAAGAGACAAAGAGAGGGAGACGGGAAGCAGGGGGTACAAAGGCTGCAGAGATAATACGACAGTGATAGTTACAGAACTTTTAGCAAAGCATAGGAAGCAGAATATAAGTCAAACATTTTATAATGGGAAGTATAATCATCAAGAAAAGGCAAAAATACAGATGATAAATGAAAAATGTGCACATGTGGATTAGTAAGTAATTCAACTAAACTCAAACATGTGATGCTATGACTTCATTTGCTGCTTGACAGAAAAAGAACACTCGCACAGTTCTCATTTTCCATGACTAGTCTACAAGAGACATTATCTATTCCCATTTTTGGGTTATTACATACACTGAGTTTGTTGACATGCAGGCTCCACATGTGCTTGGCAAAATGAGCAAGGAGAGAAACACTGACGGAAAATTTTGTTGCAAAAAAAAAGCAACATCACTTGTAGGGCTGCACTTTAAATAGAACAGTAATCTTGTGCATGAGCAAATGAACATTATTAACTACGATGTTGGCATGTTAAAAGGCTTCCTGCACATAGAAAACAGCCCACACAGATAAAATCACTTGCTTTCATCTTGGGCCAATCTGACTTTAGAATCCCTACTTTCACTCTTTTAAAAGTAATTTTTGCTCTCACACACTGCCTAACTTAGTGGAGACTAGGGGCTTCTCTGTACACACACTCTACCTGCATGTTAAGTGTTTAGGCAACATCAATAAATTGCAGTGTCTAGCAAGTGTTCACCAAGTAAGGTGTTTTGGGTACCATTTTATTTGCCTCAAGGCGATTCACTAAGTTCACGTGGAGAAAAACCTTATTTTAGCAGAAATGTAACAAAATGTGCATAAAAACAATTTGTCTCTAAAATCAGGGAATAATTGCGATAAATAGGCTAAGTGTGATTTAATTATTTTCCCATATTTGTGCAGGCCTCATCAGTTGTATGGAAACATGTTGGCTACAGAAAGGATGATGTTGACCATAGACAGTGTCTCAAGCTAATAAATCAGTGCCACAAAGCTCTGTATTACAAGAGCGAAGCAAAAAAGCAGAAGCAAAAAACTTTTGGTGTTGCACCCTATGAGAAAGATTCTAAATGGTTCGCACCAAAGAGTCTTCATTGTGAAAAAAGCAATTTTTCAGCTTTTTAAATCATTTTGTATTTTCTGTGCAGATGCGCTCGCCTGTAAAAATCACCTTAGAATAGAATAGAATAGAATAGAGTATTCTTTATTTATCCGCCACTGGGGGAAATTCAGTTGTGACGGCAGCACCAAAAAATATAAGAAATGTAAGAAAAATAACAGTAATTAAGTAATAGAAGACAAAACCTTAATCAATCTAGAATGATTATCTGACGGAAATTCACAAAATCACATTTCATATTGGATCGTGCAGCCCTGAATATAACTGAATGAATATAACCCTGTTGGAACTAGTTCACGCTAATTTGGCCAGTGTAACCATCTGCAGCTGCAAGTCTTAAGTTTGTTACATGTGTAAAGCTTTCTCGTGATCTCCACAGTGGTTCAGTGCCTCCCTCGGTGGGACTCTACCTGCTGGTGCTCCTCCTTGCTCAGGCTTAGGGCTAGCTGGAGCTGGGTTTCCTCGTCCATATCCACGGCGGCAGCAGGTGGACGCTGGACTGGCTGTGAGAGTGTTAGCCAAGGAGAAAACTGCAATCAGTATTTGGTCAATCAAAGTCAAGATAACGCTTGGACATCGTCACAGTACGTGGCATGCAGTTCTACAGCCATCCCATAGTAAAGGGGTCAGTCCCTTTGCCCTTCCCTGACACCACACCAGAAGGTCAGCACCAGGTCTGGGTGACTGAGACGTGTATCTCAGACAACTGGACTGAAGGGGAGAGAACTAGTGGTTAGTAAAACAGAAGGATGAAGTTACAGTTGTTTAACAGGAAGTTACATGTCTTTTTGTTGTTTAGACGTGAGTGAATGATGGAGTTCATAGACTGAATCTAAGGAGGAGACAACGTGAGTAGTACATGCAGTTGTTTCTCACAGGGGAAAAAGACTGAGCTGTGAGGTTGGTTTTAGTGTACAGAGCGACAGAGGTGCTAGAGGGCAAAGGATGCATAGGAAGGGTCATCCCTCATCCCCATCAAACTTGTACCTTCTGGGCCTCCTCCTTGCTGAGACTCATAGCGATCTGGAGCTGGGTCTGCTCATCAATATCCACTGTGGGAGGTGGCTAGGGTCAAGCAGGAAGGATTAGGAGGAAGACTAATCAAAGGGGAAAGGTAAAAACCATGCTTGAATTTTCTGAAGTGATTCATTAGGAGGTCTTTTAAGTAATCCAATAAGGCTCTTCCAAAGCGAAGATCAAATACATGGAATCTCAATCTCTCATCAAATTCACAGTCTATCTGTCTGATTCCAGAAGTGGAAATCGCTGTGCACTATAGTATTCTATAGCGACTGAGCGGAAGTGTGAGCGGACAGTGGCTGCCCTTGCCTCTGAGACTAGGGCAGGCTGTGGGTGCTTAGGAAAGGATCGATGCACACATCCTGTCTGGCTTCTCACTCTTTCACTCGCAGCTTCCTCACTCTTCAGCATCACTCACACTGATTGGCCAAAGTGCCATTATTGACTACATCAAAGATTTGATGATATCACTTTCTGTTAACAGTTCTGGGAAATGGTGGCCCAGAAGACAAAGGAAAGTACGCAGTGCTTTACCACCAAGATGGACAGCGTTCAAACACACGTGTGTGTGGGCCTTTTAATGTTTTACTACAGCATTACATGTCAGCAGCAGCACAGCTAAGAAGCCTCTTTCTGTCAGGCGCATGTGCTGTAAGGATGACGGGCTTGTGCTCAGTGTGTGTGTGTGTGAGTGTGTTGTTTCACTTAGGGGTACCTTTTCACTTTCTTCTCGGCTCATAGCCAGGGCCAGCTGCAGCTGCAGCTCCTCTTCTCCGCTGGTCGCTGGTCGTGCTTGTTCCAGGTCTGGGGCAAGTGGAGGAGAGGAAGAGGAGGCTGCAGGGGCAAAGAAAGAGCAGAAGTGTTTTAGGGAGGACTAGGGAGCAAGGGGATGAAGGGAGGAACATTAACAGATGGAGGGGAGAAACAAAGAAAGAAACACTTTAGGCTGATTTTTAGGGTCAGGAAAGGGCTGGCACTGTTTTTGCATGTTAATTTTCCACTGCCTGTTGTTTAAGGCCTTTGCTGGCATGGCTCGCCACAGTCTGCCTAACTCTGCCTGCACTGAGAACAATGGCGCGGCTGTGTGAGTTAGGTTGGCGGTGGGGGAGAGGAATGGACGGATTGGAGTGGGGCCCACCTTATTACCCCGAATCCTCTGGTTAGGTTTGCAGGACTGAGGGCATGATTTAGGGGCAGTAATGAAGGGGGGGGGCTGGCGGTATACTAGTCTGGGTGCCAAGTTGTGGGTCACTGGGGTAAAAGAGGGAAGCAGGCCACACGTTGGCAAAGTCAGGTCTCAGAAACCAATAATTTCCACTGAGTTGCCTCTCAATATCAAATGTCGAAGCTGGAATACTTGTTGGCAATTAGCTGCTGCCAACCTCCTGACCCCCACCCACGCCATCCGTCAGCATTTTGTCCAACCGTCTGCATGCTTCAGTGTCTTGGAATCCCCAGGAGACCACCCCTATCCTCCTTTTTTGTCTTAAAATCACCTAAACCAGAGCAAGAAACTGTGCTGTAGTGCAAATATTTGAATTGGTTCCTTCATGCATGCCAGCACCCACACTTGCGCATTTCAAGTAGTTAAACACCTGCAGCACTCCTCTAAAGACCTTCAGGAGCTTTTTAAAAGGCATTCCTATTGAGATGAATTATTGCTAAGGATTTCTGGGGTGTGACATTGTTATGGTTATCCGGCATGAAGCAGGCCTCTGTCTAATAAACCGAGCTCCTAATGTAACATCACTGAACCAGAGACCCAGAACTTGGCGCTGGTTACCGGCCACATGTTTCCACTGGCACTCATTGTGGCCCAGAAAAGTATGCAAGTAATGTCTTTCAAGTGGAAAATGTGCTGAAAAAATGGTCTTTTTGGCTGATTAGTCGTAGTAAAACTGGTAGATACTGTCCTGTCTGCCTGGTATGTCTCCATTCGCTTAAAAAAAATCCAAACATGAAAGAGCAACTCGTGACTTTATGATACCACAGCTCTGCTACTGACTAACACCCTTAATAAACACCATACACCACACAGACCGCACAAATGCCAAAGGTTTATGGTACACACTATTCATACCACACTTACAAATGATGCACACAGCTACCAGATGCTTTTGCACAGTGTGCAGCTCTACAAGTACTCAGACACACTCAAGCATCACTTCAGTCTTGTGTTATCAGGCCACCAAACCAACGCCATAATGGACAGCATCACCACAAGTAAACATGGTTTCAGTTGTGGTTTTACGTTATAGTGAGACGAGCACAAACAGGGCCTCCTCTCTTTTGTAAATCCAGTTTAGCTGACATGACTGTAGAGGAGAATGAAAGGAATGCAGATGTCCAACCATGAGCAGAAGGCAAAACGGAGACTTTTCTTTCCTGTTATAACACAAGGAACAAGCAATTCATTATTGAGGCTCGGATGTCGGAATGTGTCGCTGGTATTAAAAATAGCACCTTTGAGAAATCATAGGTGAGAACTAACTGATCTGCTCATCACAAATTTCAAAAACTGGGCAGAGAGTAGAAACAATAAACTGGCAGTTTCTTAATAGATTCCCTTGTTTTCCCATTTCTGTCAAATGGAACATTTTGGGTGAGTGGCCAACTGAGAAGTTAATGAAAGCTTTCATTCTGTTACTTTCATCATTCATAATAATTCATCTGAATTTGTCTGACAGACCCGTGACCAACAAAACTCGTGACTTGTCATGTGCGCAGTCCTGACAGATGACAAGTTGCATACCACGCGAAATATTCAGGTATCTGTCAGCTCACTGTTTGCTCCGAGGAACCAGAGTAATGTTTTAGGTGCAGGTGTGTGTGTTTGGGTTTTCTAAAGGGTGTGTACAGTTTCATGGCAGTGTACAGTCCCTGCTACTCACAGTGGAAAGAGGATGGTGAATCTCTGCACCTGCTGAAATCATCCCCGTATGTCCCCACCGAACTGGCTGTGTGGCGACCCGGGTACGGAGGAGGCATGGATCCAGAACCTAAGCTGCTGGTGAGCCCCGCCATGCGTGTCTTGGTCTTCAGTGCCTGGCTCCTCTCCTTCTTCAGCTTCTCCTCATCCCTCAACAGAGCCACCAATTGTTTTGCCTTTTCTCGGACGTTGACGCCCTGGTCACGTCCGTCTCGGTCTATGTACTGGAAGTCTCTCAGTGTCTGAATGGTGTATATGTTCTCCCGGCACTCCTGGGCCACCCGCTCGGATCCCGTTTTGATCAGATAGTCCAGCAGGGTGAGCGCCTTGTAAACGTGCCTCCAGTTTTTGCCGTGGTCGTTGAGCCTCTTCCAGATCATGCCCATGACTTCGGTGAAAGCCACGACGTTGAAGGTCAGGTCTGCGATTTCCGACATGAGCGAGCTGGGGGGTCCCCAGTGGTCGTTGGAGGTGGCCTCCCGGACCTTGATCTCAGCCTCTGTGTAGTTGTTGACCATGTTTTTCATCTGGCGGCGGAGCGATGAGGTCTGCATGATGGCAGTAGTGTTTCACAGGCAGCTAAGGGAAGTCTAACAGCAGGCCAGCCCACTGCGCGGCTTGTTCGGTTCAGTGGGAAAACGCACCAAAGTAAAGGCCTCCTGGAAAATTTCAGTGACGTCCACAAGTGTGCTCCTGCTGCAAAGACACAAAGATCATTTGAGTCTGTACAGGTTGTTATGTAGAATATTAACAAAGCATGAACCCAACACATCCCCACAGTTGTTACTCATTTTGCATGGCATTAGTGGCTGCAGCTCAACTGGGACACTTTTTTTTTTTCATTCATTAGCTGTGTTTTGGAAGGAGAGAGGAACAAGTCGGCACCTTGCAGCGATGTGAAACAAAACACCTGGGCTCAGTTTTCCCTGAAACACCTTGAAGAGCTCCGCATACAGTAAGCTGTTCCTAAGTGGTCAGCTGGAAAGCTATTTCCTGATTTCAATTTTACAAGATAAAACTTTCCTTCCCTGAAAAGCAAATATTTGTTTCAGACCCAACATGACTACTACTCCAGTCCTCTGGTGTTGAAATCTGTGTTTTACCTTTGAATGTTATCAGAGACGGGAGGAGCTCCACCTCTCCTGTTTTTCTGACCTGATTACATCACCACAGCAGCAGCAGCAGCACTTGAAGGCTCCCAAAACTGTAACAAAACAGCTGAACTCCTCCACAGATACTCACACATTAGCTCACCAGAGGTTTAATGTTTTTCTGTCACTTTGACCTGGACGTTAGACTGCTTTGTCTTACATAGTCGGGGGAGTAGTCAGTCGAACTGATAGCTGTCTCCTTGACTTAAATAAGCACTGAGACGCGTGAACACGAAGAACCAGTCTTTGGAATCAATATCCTGTGGCATGAGTAAGCACTTTCAAAATATTTTAAAAAGTGGAACAGGATGAGACAAGAGATTTTAAAAGCACAGTATCGACCCTTTGAGTCTCTGAAATATTAAATAATTCAAAACGAGTGTAAAATTCCTGTTGTGATTCAGTGGAAAGTGCAAATTTTAACTAAACACATAAGGTGTGCCTAAGAATATAAGATGACAGCACTGACCCTGCGATATCTGTCATACCATGAGAGGCTCCTGTGTGCCGTAAGACGACTGTAAATAGATGGAGTGGTAGTGAGAGTCCAAATGTTTGTGGCTCAGAGGATCGCAGCCAGTTAAAAGTTAAGTGGTGACCAATGCAGGCCCAGTTTAGCCCCATTATTGCCCTGCTTCCTGATTCCTGAGTCCATGTGCGGAATACCTAGAGAGTAAATGTGCCTTTTCCTGTACATGAAAGTCGGTAAAGAGGAGAAAGGGGTTTTAATACACATAATGACAGAGCGAGCGAGGCTTTTACAGGAGCATCAAAGAATTTGTGTGGCAGTTAAACGCTCCCTCTGGCCAGATTTCTTGTCCAGTGTGGAAGCCTCCAATTAATGCCACAGTCAGAATGAAGATATTAGAGGCCCCACAGGTATTTACTATCAAATCTGAAACATTTACACCAGAATATGTGTTTTTTTCTCAAATTGTTCAACTCGTGACCTTGACATTTCACTGAATTCCTCATATCTAGTTTGGATGATTTGGATAATCTGTATTAGTCTTGCTGAGATGTAATGGCTCCTCTTTATCTATATAGGAAGCAAACCACAACTGCTCCCAGATCAGGCCTACATGCTCGCCCAGGTATGTTTTTACTATCTCCTTAAAAAAAACGTGTGGAAAAACACTGGAGCACTGCGTGAAAACACGGGTTCCGACTGAACTTATTTCCCCTGACATGTCCTTTTCAGTCCCAAACCAGGACGACTGGGGCCATTATTGCGTCAAATGGGAAGATCGGGAGGGTAGGTGAAGTGTGTGACCGTGACTCAGCCATGTTTCCGAGTTTTTAAAGTTGAAACCTTCGACGAAACAAAGAGGAAACGGTAAAGAGAAATAAACAGAAACGCAACGAGCCGCTCGGTCGCTGCCACTTTCCCTCTCCGTGCTTACCTTCATGTCATAGCGCGTCAGCGGGGTCCCAACTTGGGGAGGCTTCGGGCGGAATAAGAGACGCCTCCGCCTCTCGACATGTCCCGGAGCTTTCGGACAGAGTGTAGAGAGATATTTAGAGCACAAGGGAGGCGGGAGAAAAAGATCCGACAAGAAGTGCTCGGGAAGAATCCAAAGCGCGGCGGTGCTGTTTTGTTATCAAAACTAAGTTGTGCCTGTGCGTCTACTGAGCCTGCAGATGGCACAGCCCCCCCTGGAAACACACACACACGGTAAAAAATGGATGGAGAGGGAGTGAAGAGAGGAGGGAGGGTTGGAGGGAGGCCTGCTCGGTGCATGCAGAGTCAGACTTAACCCTTTCACTGCCTGATGGAAAAACATATGTGCTGACTGGAGCAGGTGATCCAAGCGCACAAACTAGGAAATTACGCACAGGATATATATATTTATAGGGCTCAAAGAAAAATAATCACAACAGCTTGCATCTGCTAAGGTAAACCTAACAATGCCCTGTATCTTATATCCTACAGAGCAACAGCCATCCTGTATTTAATTGCAAATGAAAGAAATCTGTTCAGAAAAAAACAAAGACAGCAAGTAATGCAATATCTAAATATTGCAGAGCACACACCCTACAGGCACAAGATAAAATGATATTACACTGGGTAGTAAAGCAAATGTGCTACCACAAAATGAGAAAAAGGTACCCTTTAATTTCCCACAGATGTAATAGAAAAGGCTAGAACACTTGAGTGAGTGAACTTGTTTCCTCAAGGGGAGCCTACAAAGAACCACACTTCCTTTTCAGCAGCGTCATCCCTTGCATTTTCTGCTCTTTACTTATTTATCAGCACTAATGGGAGGTTGTCTGAAGTCACATCCTTGTGCATTATATGAGGCCCAAGTCTTCTCTGTGTGTTTGCTCTGGCTTTGATTCAGTCAGATATGCATCTGCATATACATACACAGGGATCATATCGTGATGTTGAGTGAGGACTGATTACCTAACTGACTGAGGAAGAAGCATCAGAAGAACAGTGTTATGGTGGAGTGAGCAGGATATACAGGAAATACCAGCTCCACCTTGAAACAACAAATACACTCTTGGAGACGCCAAGAGGGCAAAGTGCAAAGAAATCAAAAGTTCATGAAGCAGGGTGACACAGGCTCTGAACACTTTTTCCTAAAAAGTATTTGAAGTAAATTTCTAGTGTGGATTGAATGCACATTTGTCTTGCTGCAGCTCTCTGTTTCATTTCCATGTGACTCCGACTGATCAGGTCAGGCTTGAGCTCCACTTCATATACCTCCTCCTCCTCCTCTTCTGTCTTGGCACCCTATGTCTTTATTTCTCCTGAAAACAGATGCCTGAACATTCTTTGTTTCCCAACAAAGGCGTGATGAGGTCAGTGCAGGGGGGACATGCAGGCGAGGTCTGGGAAAACAGAGGAGGGGGAGGAGAGAGGAGGGCCTACGGTGACATCACACAGGAGAGGAAATCTGACTTTTTAGTTTGGGTGTGTGTGTGTGAGTGTGTGTAAGAGCACATGTATTACTCATCTTGTTGGAACATAGATCTGTTTACATAGTCAGATTGTAGGAACATGCCTCTGTTTGAGCTCAAAAAGTAACTCCCCATTGTGTAAACCATTAAAGTTAAGAGTGTGGGTTTGGTTTAAGTTTAGGATTGGACAAAGTGTGATTACGGTTGGGATAAATGTCACGATCAATGTAATGTCACTGAAGCATAACTGTGACCGTCCGAGAGTTCTTATTCATTATTTAACACATTGATTGTTGCCATAAAAGCGACATGACATGCAATCACTGGTTAGTTTCTGTCCACTCAAGGATCAAAAACTTCCTTGCATCTGTTTTTCTTTACTGCCCTCTAGTGGCAATGCTTTGTTGTCTGAATGTTGTGTTATCCTAAAGCTGCTGCTGTGATATTACACTGAGTTCTACGTGTTCTTTAATGAAATAACCAATGCCCAGACTACTCTGATGTGAATTTCTTAGCAAAGACGTCATCTGAAATGAGTTTATGCTGTCTGACACATGTCTTTAAAGATATTTGTTTTATCAGGCACACAAGTAAGGCCTGGAAAAACAGGATAATTCGATGATTCAGAAACAAAGGTGGACTATCAAAGATTGTGCACTGTTTCAGCAGTCAGACTAAAGCAAATCTGTGGGATTGACCATGTTATCTCTTGTTAGTTGTTCACCTGTTATAAATACAGCTGTGCCTCAAGGTTCAAGCAGGAAGTGCTCACTGAGTAGCATTGTGATGGTGGGAAATATGACATCAGAACTAAGTGAAACTGTCAGAAGTCAAATTGGTGTTAAACCATGGCGAGACTGTAGGTTTCCAAGGATTCAGTGCCTGGAACTCTAAAACGCTTTGCAGGAAGTGGATCAGTTACATCCAAAGCGCAAACAAACAGAGCAAAAGCTACCACACCATCACAAAATCAATACATGGTGCTTTTTTCACCGAGAGATTTACAAAAACACCTTCATCACAGATAGAGAATATAAGACATAGGGGATGAGTAGAGGTCTCTGAATCACTTTCAGGAGGGGAAACAAGGCCAAACGCCTGGCTTGGGCCAAGACATGCCAGCATTTCATAGTGGATGAGTCGGGCACCTGCATCTGACCAAGTAGCACCCCATTCCCCACCCTCTGGTTTGTATCCTCATCAAAAATGATTAATACTTGAAAGGATATTAAGCAGGATCACAGCTTAAACCACTGCGAGAACTACTTGAAGACCAAGGAGCCCTGAATGTCAAGGGCTTTACTCCACGATGACATGATCTCAACCCCAGTGAATATTTATGTGACCACTTGAAGACTGACTCATTGAAATGGCTGAGCTAGTGTTATCATTTGTAATGAAACATTCTGTATTAAATTCAAAACAAATGCAACACAGAAGTGCACTGTAAAATCAAATCTTTTCAGTTTTAACCATTTCTTAAGAAAACTTTTTAAATTTTAGTAAATTACAGATAAGAACTAGTAAAATCATAGAAAAAAATACTACTAATAATAATAATAATAATTCATCAATTTTATATAGCGCTTTTTTGGTCACTCAAAGACGCTTTACAGAATGGACAAGATAAACGAAATACTAAAACTAATTTACACGTTAACTGTAAAAATCACAGGCCAAAACTGTAAATAATGTTCATGTCAAAAAATCTGTATTTTTATAGTAATTTGTTCTCTTTTGCTACTTTTGATTATGAAGTTATATTTTTTATTGTATTTAAATCAGCAAAAAATATTATTACATGACAGATATTTGTTTTCATTTGAAATAAAAATATATACATATTAATAAATAGTAAATATTTTATTATAATTTCACAGATTTTCCCCTGTTGTGTTAAATTACAGAGAAAAAAATATTAATTTACATGTTGACTGTAAAAAAAATTATGCCTTTACCAAAAATCTGCATTTTTATAGATTGTATTTTTTTACATTGTGTAACTATATTGAAATTTGCTTAAAATTTTCACTATTTTACTGATATTTATAGTGATGCTTTGAATGTTACAACCTATTTTTTCCTAGCATCCTTGATTCTAGATTTTTACTTTTTTATATCACTATACATTAACAGATATGTTTCTGGTTTTACAGAATATTTCAGAGTCCCATCATGTGTGCTTATTCTGAATACCATTGCACTAGATGCTTCAAACACAACTATACATTTGAAGGCAAACAAAAGGCAGCCATTACGGTTCCATTTTCCATCAACAACATGGCTTTCGGCTGCAGTATTAGCTGTGCTTGTTGAAATGACACAGCTCTATCTGTGGCAATCAGCCAGGCCTCTCTGTATTGCTGCTTATCCAACCAATTCTTCTGGTTTCCATGAAGAAAACCATTATGTGGGCTGTTCAGTCAGAGTGCCCTTGGCTTTTGAAAAGGAAGAATGAAGAAAAGTCGCAGCTTTGCAGCATGTTCTGGCTCCTGCGATGAACCAACTGTGCCGTTTAGTAGGTAAGTGTGACACGTCCTTCAGCTTTCACCGTGCCCTCTTCCCACATCTTGTATGGCTTTTGTTTCAAATGAATGCACTCATGTTCTTCTCAGTATATGTAAAAGTTCGATTTATGGCCCCTGTGATGCTCCCAGCTATTATGGATACGTCTTTATCCAGTGGAAAATAACATCAGGCTGCTGGAGCTGGTGATGCTGCAGAGGACTCATCCTCATCATCAGGCTCAGTGAATCATAGACCACAGGCTGAGCTGTGTCTTGAGTCTTGAGACTGAGGAAAAAGTCGTGATCATTGCTGAAAATCAAGGGGCTTGCATGGAGGTGCTCTTCATATAGGCTTCATGAATAATAGAATCCCAACTGCACAGCTATGCCGGGGTGTGTGAAAGCGTGGTCAAATGGTAGACAGGACAGACTGAGAGCTGAAAAATGTAAAAGAGCAGCAAATAATTATTGTCACCATGACAGCTTTGCAAGCCATGAACGCAATTATTTTCTGTTTGTGCATCACACTTCCAGTGTCCATGACTACATGGGGTTTGAGCAATTATCTCTGTCCTTGTATCCGTAATGAGACAGGTACACCTGCATTAAAAGCTCCTAAAAATAGAAAAAGCACACCTAATTAGGTTTGAACAGTCCAGGATGTTTGTATCATTGAGTGTTTTTCCTCAGAAATAAATGTCCCAAAGTAACTGAAGTTGGATCATTTTGGACATGTTTGAAGAGCTGCAGTGCACCAAGACAAAGTGACACCACCAGTTTTATGTGGAGAAGGAAAATTACAGTATTTTTCAGAGGCAATGAGTGGGGGGGCTTCATGCGTCTATAAAAGGAATGTATTCTGGATGAGACCGGTGACGCAGAAACTGTGCTTGGTGAGGGTTTATAAGGGAGGACGGTCTGCGCTCCTACAGTGGACACATGGGCAAGCAACTGGGTCTGTCAGATTTTTGAGAGCCTCTCGGAGACGCGTGAAAGAACGTGGAGATGAACGCAATCGAGAAGTTTCACCTTCCCGTTGACGACATCCTCAAAATGTTCAACTCTCTCCCCGGGCATCACCAATCACACATTACGCACCCGGCTCACCAGAGCCTCATCCCGGTCCCCCAGCACCCGAAAGTGTCAAGCATAACGAGGACAGGCATGGGCATCATCAAAACCGTCAAAGGCTGCTGGAGGCGACAGGACGGCAGAGTTGGAGCGAGCAGATCCTCGAGTTCTGACAACCGGCAAGTATCCAAACGGTCCGTGGATCGGCTGGAGTTGGGTCTGACCAAGCCCAGGAACTGTCACAGGATAGTTGTGCTCGGGGCGCCCAGAGTAGGTAAAACCAACATCCTGCAGAGGTTCTTGGGGAAGGAATTTGAGGAGCAATATGAACCCACAGTCGAGGATTTCCACAGAAAGCTCTTCCACATAAGAGGGGAGGCGTATCAGATTGATCTGCTGGACGCAGCGGGCGAGAGGGACTTCCCTGCCAAGCGGAGGTTATCTATACTGACAGGTGAGCAATCTGCAGAGATAGATTTGGATATCTGTGTGTGTTTAAAGTGAAGTGTGATTATGCGCTTTAATTAATAATTAATAACCAAACTGATGCTCTCTTTCCCTCCAGGAGACATCTTCCTGCTCGTCTTCAGTTTGGATGATAGAGACTCTCTGAATGAAGCCTGCGAGCTGCTCAACGAGATCAAAGCTGCAAAGGCAAAGTTGTTGAAATCCAAACATCCACCCAGAGTGCCAGCCGTCATATGCGGCAATAAATCGGACCTTGACGCACAGACTTTGATGAGGCGCTCCGAAGTGGAGACGGTCCTCGGCGAGGACCTCCCGTACTTTGTAACCTCTGCCAAAAACGACACAGGACTGGAGGGTGTGTTCAGAGCTCTCGCCTCTCTCGGCGGACTCCCCGACGAGACCAGTCCGTCGCGACACCAGATCATCTCCATCCCCACCTACCAGTCGCTGTGCGTCGGCCAGAGGGGCAGGAGAGGGAGCCGCGCGCCGGAGCTCGGTGCGCCCTGCGCCGCCGTGGACCCTCTGGCGCGCAGACCGAGCTTCTCCAGCGACCTGCAACTGGTGCTTGGATCAAGCACCAAACACAACAAACCCGAGAAGTGTCAGATTCAATGAATTGTGAGGCTTCCCGACAAAACAAATTGCAGTAGTATGCTGCAATATCATAAATGTAAGGAGTTATACTCTGTAGCACCCGGCTGGACCGGTGCGTTCTTATTTTTTTGTATGTATATATATGAGTGTATTATATCATCCTGTAATAAAAGTTGAATATTTCTAATTGTCACAAGTGCTTTCTTGTCATCTATTCTATCAGTTTCTTAAAGACACACAGTCCGTTTAGGAAAAAAGGGGATAGAGAGACATTAAGTCGTGGACGTAAGCAGTCATTTCATCTCAAGTGATGATGCAAAACCTGATCATAAGTGTGTGGGAGGGAGCTCAGCTACGCAAGAAGATGACTCAAACATCGACCTTAAATGTCTTTTAATGCTGTCAGACGCGATGGATTGTTCGCCCACGACGTTGTGAATAGCATCCAGGACCGAGGTGAGACAAAGGCTGCTGATCAGCAGTCTACACACTCTCGTATCACCATGGTTATTCCGAGAGAAACAAAGAGTCACAGCATCATCTGCTGAAGAGGAGGGGAGGAGGAAGGGCGAGGGGAGGAAAAATCAGCACCATGGAGAGAGACCACTGATTGGAAACTCAACTCTTTGGCCTGAAATGAACTTCAATACACTGGATGGAGATTTTACAACTATATTCTTTACTCACTAGAGGCACTCATTCCTTCCAGCTCTTTCTGCAATAAGATAAAGTTCAGAGCCACAAAAACAATACATAATCTCATCATGTAATGGTTTATGACTGTCAGATGAAATACGTGTGCTCTATTATACAAGATAAGACTAAAATAGTGCATGACTTGTAGTGAGAGCATCATGTGGGAGTGTGGGAGTGAGTAGGAGGGCTATGCAAGGACAAACATCTGAGGCTCTGTTTGTCAGAGCTCCAAGACGTGCTGGTTGTAACAAATCTCTATAATATAGTGTTGGATGACATTAAGTTAGTTTTGCTTTTTAAGAAACAATGGCAGGTTTGGTGTTGCTGATGATTATTTGAAAAAAAATCGAAATGAAATGATACCAGAATCAGAAAAAAAAGTTAAGCATCAAAGATTTTGGGAAAAGCTGCAATTTACATTAAAGACAAGTATCTATTTAAAATTTACACACTGTGCAGATTAACTGTCTAGATAGATAGATAGATAGATAGATAGATAGATAGATAGATAGATAGATAGATAGATAGATAGATAGATAGATAGATAGATAGATAGATAGATAGATAGATAGATAGATAGATAGATAGATAGAGAAAAAGAGAAAAAGAGAAAATGTGGAAGCAAAAGTTCCACAAAAAATGTGTTTAAAAGGGTGAACTACTCAACATGTACAAAAAGGTGAAAAAATGGCTAATTTCTGTAAACTAGAGATATTTAAGACATTCAAATACAGTAAAACACTGTAATATTACAGTCAAACACTAAAAGAACAGATTGCTTAGATTTTGGATGTGGAGACTGTGTATAAATTTGGTCTTTTTTTAAGTCAAAATGCAAATGAATAATTTCTTTCTCTGATTTTACTAGATACTATGTGCAATTTAACAAAAAAAGAGAAAAAAACTGTAAAATAGCGATGAAAAATGTGTATTTTTTCAATTGTTAATATGCACAATTTTTTTTTCAAGTAACAGCACACATCTGTAAAATAATGACACTTTCGCTGATTTAAAAACAGTTAAAATAGTGTAACTTTACAGTGAAATGTTATAAACAAACAAATGATCATTTGTAAAAATGTAGATGTTTGCTGTGGATGTTATTTACAGCTGTGGTCTGTTTTTTTTTTACAGTGACCATGTGAATGAATCTTTTTTCCAGTAGCATTCTGTAATTACGGTAAAACAGCCAAAATCTGTAAAATAACAGTAAAATGTTCAGAAAAAGACAATAAACATTTTAAAAGTTAATTTTTTTTACAGTTTTACATTCCTAAATTAGTAATAATCTTTTTCATATGACATTAATTATATAAGTAATAATGTTTTGAGAATACATAGATTAACATTTTGCTATTTGCAGTATTCTATTCCTTAGTAGGTAATCCTTGTTTGTTACAATGAGAGTTAACCCTTATTGCGTACTTTCTCTTCTGTGAAAATCTGTTTTGAGTTGTTAAGTAATTTTAACTGACCACATCTAAACACATATTCATTCATTACTGTGTCATTGTCAGCCATGTCATGACAGGCCTCTGTTACGGCCCTTGGTGCCGGAATCCTGTGTAGGTAGGTTGTGTGTGGGTTTTGTTTCTCTGATTTTCTTGTTTCAGATCACGCTCAGCAGGAGTGGCCAGATCCACCTGTGGCCACTCCGCAGTTAACAGGGAGCTTTGAAAGACAAGCCATCCTGATCATCGGAGCCAGTGGGCCAGATCGGCAGCTAGTGAGAGCTGTGTGGTGTCAGTGTTGTTGTGACCTGCCTAAAAACAAGCGTGTTGCTTGAGAATTTCGAATTAGCCTCCTTTTTAGTTGAGAAGCTCACTTTAATTTGACCCTAGTTTTGCTCCTTTTGGTGTAAAAAAATCCCTCTTTTTGGTCTACCACTGGTTCTTTTCTGTTTATTCACATTTCCTGTTACTCCCCTCATCCCCTGGCTCACAGGGACGTAACACCTCTCTGAGAAAACTCCAGGAAAATGATTAGGAAATCACAGTACTTTTAAGACATGAAGAAAAGCTATAATTTTTCCTTTGTCAGAACAGAGACTCCAGTCAGAGCTGACAAAGGAAATTAATATTCAATCAAATGGTAATTATATAAATAATACGTGATAAAAATGTGCAGCTGTTGCTTGTGGTTGTAATAATCACAGTCTGAAATGAATGTGTGAAGCTTTTCTTGGCAAAACGTCATTTGTGTGTCATTGTGACGACCATACTGCATTGGCCCCTTAAAAAAGACCTGTGGCATAAAGTTACACTCATTTATTTACCGGACGTATTTATAAAAAGCAGCAAAAAATACATGGATTCTCAACAGACATGTACTGAATAGGCTCTCATCAATTCAGACTATTTCCTGTGTATAGGGACAACAATAATCACGTTCAGATGACAGTTTAATGGCCTGATGAGAAATGTTTCCATGCTGGCAATAATTGCACGATAGAACCTAGAGGCTTTTAGAAATACATTAACATCTAATATCCCAAGTCTCAGTGTGAGGTACAAGACTGGAATAATAAGATATAAAGGCCTGTGGAGTGTTGCTGTGTTTCTGGTAAAATCAGGATATTAAAAAATGTACTGACACTTGAAGTGCTTTTCCACACAAACATCCTGACAAACGTAGATGCCATTTGTCTTTACCCTTTTTACATGTTTCGTCAGCCACAAACAAGCTTCTTATCTGCTCTAGTACCATCACTGTCATCGAGGGTTGGAGGTGCTCCTTGTTTGTCCATCAGCAAACACAGAGTGGTCTCCGTGCGGCCTCCGAAGAATTCGTCTTTCCAGCTCCACCAGCAGAGTCGGAAGAATGCTGTCCAGTAAGGCCAGTCCATCCCAGGAGCAGCGCAGCCCCCTAGTAAGGAAAATAACAACTCGATTAAGTGAAAAACTGATCAAGAAATAAAGAATCTGCAATTATTTTATGAGTAAATTAGTGATTATTTAAGTAGAATTGCATCAAATATTTCCTGCTTCCAGCTTCCCAAATGCTGATGCTTGTGATTTATTACAGTAAATTAAATATTTTGGGATTTAAAACAGGTTATTTTAATTACCTTGGGGAACGCATGGCTTGTATTTTCAGAAGAAAGAAAATATTAATGGACACTGAAAGTAATTTAGAGTTCTGACCCTACATAGGTCTTTTTATTCCAATAAAACTAAATGTAAAACTCCACAACTTGAAAATAACATCACCTGTCATCAAGAATCAGTTGTCCACTCTGTAGCAGCTCTTGGACATCAGGAGATGCACTAAAGACTTCGCGGAGGCTCATTTCTGGGCTAAAGAACTCCCAGTGCTACAAGATACAAAAACATGACCCTGAACACCATTATTACATTGAAGAACGATAACTGAATACTGAACATCATCTTCAGTATCAGAGAAGGTTACACAGAAAGAGTCGATTGTGTGTGTGCTTCACCTTGTGATTAATACCCCTGGTCATTCTCATTCCCATCACCAGCACCTCCTGCAATCTGTCAAACAAACATGTCTCATAACCGAACTTCAAGGACAGAACACGGGAAAGTAAACTGACTAAATCATAAGTTTTCCACAAGGACAGAATGTTTGAAAGAACAAGCAGATTACACAATCTCCACACACTGTTGGTAACACTGTGTTAAGCTACACTCTGAGGATTGGCTGAGATGTTATTGTCACAATTCACAGGAGCTGAGTATTTGTGGACATCGCAGCTGCCTTCTTGTGGATTTACTAAATATGTCCATTACGAGACATGACACCACTGTGTGTAAGTGCAAGCGCTCACAGCTCAAGATGACTGAGTTGAATCCGCCTCCGTGTCCCGTGTCCCCTCTGCTCGACTTCACGGATCCACACATCAGGCTCCAGAGTCTGGGTCCGGGCTTCCCGAAAGACTCCTCCCTCCCCCAGAGGAACAAACCGCCCATGTGCTCCTGTTACACACACAAAAATATATATACACTGATCAGGCATAACATTATGACCACCTGTCTAATAGTGTGTTTGTCCCTTAATGTGGTCAAAAATGCTCTGAACCATTGGGCATGGACAAGAGGACCTCTCAGGGTGTCCTATGGAGTCTGACACCAGGACGTTGGCAGTGGATCCTTTGGGTACTGTCTTGTGCAGTGGGGCCTCTGTCAATCCAACTTGTTCCACTGCATCCTGTTGATGCTTAATCACAATGGGGTGTAGGAAGTTTGGAGGCCAAATCAACATGTTGGGCCATTGTCATGTTTCTCAACATGTTCCTGACTGTTTGATGTTTTTTCCATGTGGTCGGGTGCATTCTCCCACATGTGACATTTGGGATTTCCATTTGCATGAGGGAGTGTGTTTGTTGTGGGACGATGTTTATTTAGGTGTCTAAGTCTCATCAACACAGGTGTTAAAATCCCACAACATAGTACCAATATGATCAATGTTATTCACTTCACCTGTCAGTGGTCAGAATGTTGTGGCTGATCGGTGTATCTTCCATAAATACAACAAACATGGTTTTACACTTTAATGTGTGCGATATATTACCTGGGCCGACACCGATGTATTGTTCTCCTCTCCAGTAGCTCATGTTGTGGTGACTCACTGAACTCTACATAACACAGAGAAAAGCGTCATTGTGCTGGTGGGACTGCTCCTCTAGACGTGCTTAAGAGCCAGTATGGTGCAAATCAGAGAAGACATCTGCCTCGTTAATGGAGCGTTCATGAAGGCCGCACATCAGAAACAAATCAAACAAGCTTTATGATGCTCAAGTGCATCACTCCAAATTAAAAACACAGGAGGGCTGTCATAGTCGTGACATTTTAGTCGATGACTAACTGCTACAAAAATAACCGCAATTAGCAATCTGATTGTCTTTTTCTGATCATTTTATGTCTCTTATAGTGATATTAGCTCCTTTAACCACTACTTTTTTCAGCAAAATTGCTTTCTCTAACTTACTGATCTCTAATTTTTCATTCAGCTTTCAAAACCAAATGTGTCCACGGCAGTGTTGTGGGGACTTTGGAGCAGATTGCATGACGCTACTATGAACAGATGCTCACCGAGATGCAGACGATACTAGAAGTAAAGCGCCTCGAGACAAGCAGTTGGTGCCGTTAAACCATAGCGGAAGAAGAGGGTGAAAACGTTGGAAAACAACGCAGAAACTGTGGTGGAAAAGTTAGTTTGAGCCACTTGTTTTTATACAGGTGAGTGGAAAATATTCACACTGATTATGAAAAATTAGCACAATCAGACAATTAAATAATAACTGGCGTCGAAGCGGTACATGTCTTTGGGTTTCGAAGCAGTAAAGCTTTATTCTCACTCACTGTTAGCTAAGAGAGCTGCAATTACTGTTTATGTTTTAGTATTTGCTATGTTTAACAGAGCATTAGAATTCGAAGAAAGGCTCACTTTTAATGTGTTTTTCATGCAGGGTTTCTATTTGCTTCTCTTTTTCTTAATATGTGATTTTGCAGACAATAGCATCTTTGAAATATTCACTAAAACTCATTAGATTTTCCCTGTTTAGCAGCAGAGGACCACAACATCTGCAGGGCTTTGACAAGACCATGAATCAGTGCTAGTGGCTGAATAGTGACATGCTTCAAATCCATTTCACTAAGAACTGACAGCCACCAAGTCAAGCCATTAGCTTTCCATCATTACCTTAAACTGTGATGAGAGTTCTTGATTTTTACACAAAGTAACCTGAATGAGAAGATTCAGCACCACCATGTTTTTCATCCAAACTAGCACTTGAAACTATTTAACAACGTATAAACAATCCCTTTAATCTACACAGTACAAGTCCAACAGACCACGAACAATGAAAACTGCTATAACTATGATAAATACCAAAAGAAAAGCAGTTTAATTTCAAGAAAATCTTAAGAATCATCATGGAGGTAAAGAAACTGTGAAGCCACCTTTTCAGTCTCTGGCAATCTGAAACTAACCTCCAGGACTTCCAACATCTGAGCTTTTCTGTTTGCTCCTGCCTTTTATTAAGTTTGGGGCTCTTTGGTATTACAGCAGTTGAGTCTGTATGTTTTATTTCTACGCTGCAATGTTGAAACTTTTATTCCTATCCTCAATTCTTGTCTTATCTACATTTTAATTTTTTTTTTCCATTTACCATAATGTATTTTTATGCCTTCAGTAAATAAATAAAGTAAAAAAAAACCTTGCCTTTCCTATAGGTGAGGAGAAAAAAATCCAAGGTACATAATCATCAAAATGTCTTTCTGCTAGAAACTTACATGTCTGGCGAAATTAGACACCTCATACTGCAGAAAGCCATGCTGGTGGAGAGTCTTCCTGGCACACTGGTACATCTCTGCTGTCACGTCTTCAGTGGGCACGGTCACTTTCCCGCATTGCACCTGTTTAAAAAGCTGAGTGCCTCTCTCCAGAGTCAGCTGGTACAGAGACACGTGGTCATCACAAACCCTCAACAGCTCAGACAACTCTTTTCCCCAGGACTCAACTGTCTGTCTGGGCCGTCCGAACATGACATCCACCGACACCCTGCCAGGACACAGCCTCCTGGCTTCTTCGATAGTTTTCAAGGCCTCTTGAGCACTGTGGTCTCTCCCCAGACTTTTCAAATCCTCATCCTGCAAAGACTAAAAGAACGACAATGATGTTAAACCTATAATGATCCCATATATTCTGTGATTCCATAGATTTTATTTACCTGGACCCCAATGGAGAACCGGTTCACCCCAGCTCGGCGGTAATCCTCCAACTTTGACATGCCAGAAGGAGTAGGGTTGACCTCGAGCGTGACTTCAGCCTCATCTGAAAGACTCACCCGCTTGGAAACAGTTTCGAGGACGGCAGCGATGGTGGATGGGTGAGTCAGGCTTGGAGTCCCACCACCGAAAAACACAGAGGTGATGCTGCAGATGAAATCAAAGCAACGGGGAGGGAATTAGTCGGAGGCTTATCCTAGTGGGTTTCAAGTGGAAGGTCAAATAAATCAATATACCAGGATACTTGGCTGAGCTGCAGCAGCGTGTCAGTCTCCCACTGAAGGCACTTAGTCATGATGTGGTCGTTGTTCTTTTTGGGTATGTACTTGTTGAAATTGCAGTAGGAGCACCTCCTGAGACAATACGGCCACTGTAGAAGGAAGGAGGATGGAGGGCTGCTATCTTTAGTCAAGAGCATAGTCTTTCGGTTTGAGAGTATTATTTCTTCATTTTATGTTCAGAATTTGGATTGTTTATCTGCAAAACCCTGCTCAAAACAGCACAGATGTTCTGACTTCAGACTGCTTCTGTGCGCTTTAGGGATCGACCAATATGGGTTTGTTTATTTATTTATTTATTTATTTTAAGGCCGATACAGATGCTGATTATTGATAATCAAGAAAGGTTGATAACCGATATTTGGAACCGATACGCATTAAATGTTCTGTTTTTACAGCGTGTGATAGCAGAGAACCTGTCGTGCATAACTAGGCTTCTGAATTAATAAGGGTGAGTATAACTGAATATGCAAAACAGAAACAGCAGTGATTAAATTATCTCCTCTGTTGGATCCACTGGGATTGATCTGTTTGTCTTCTGCAGTTACGCCTGCTGTTCTTCTCTATTTTCTTAATTTTTAACTATTCAATCACTTTTATTGCCCGCTAAGGTTCATATCTTCAAGCATTAAGTTGTTATAGTTTTCCAGACTTTGTTTCAGGGAAATTTGTGGCAGCCTTCTAACTTCACTGCTAATCATTAGCATAGCCTTAACCACTGTGAAAGTAGCTAAATTCCTGGCTTGAATTTTTGTTCACTTTTTGCAGTCTCTGCTTGAGAGACATTTCTGAGACCGCAGAGTGACGACAGACAGAGAGAGGAGGCCGCATCAGACGTAAAGTAACACATTTAATGTATTGGTAATCCGTCAATAAAGAGAATCAGAAAAATGCCGAATATCAGCTACAATAATCAGTCTATCCCTAGTGCGCTCGCCAAACTTTCTCTATCAGATGTGTGCTCTGGATCTGGTATCTTTATGAAACAACCCTGTCAAAAGGCCCCAAACAACAGAATGCCAGGAATGAGTTACACCAATAAAATCACTGTCTCCTTGCAGGTGTGTGCCCATGTTACACATCACGACGTCCCCTACAGGTGTGTAACTGGGTTCATCCACTCCCTCCCTCCAGGGCTTATTATAGGTATGTTGTTTGCTGTCTGCAGCTGAAGAAAATAAGGCTTATTAGATTTTTTAACAGTGTTCATTTACTTGGTTACTGTTTAACCAGGTTTAGCAGACCACTTAAAACACTCATCACCCAAATCTGAGCCCCCAATTATTTTATTTTGATTGTGCTATCACTTTTTTCAAATGTTGGTTGGTAAAGGCATATTTTTGGCACATCCATGATAGTATGCTCAGATTTAAAATGTTACAGAAAAGCCCAGTAATGCCACATTGTAAGCAGCAAACAACAAAATGGACTCCATGAGGGGCACTGTAAGAGGTAAAGTAGGTGCGCCTGCAAGGAGGTGGTGACAGTTTCATAATTTGTCATCATCATTCCTGGCATTCTGTTGTTTGGAGACTTTTAAAAGGGTTTTTTCACAATGATCGGAGAGCCAGAGCACACATTTTTCAAGCAGAAGTTTGGCGAGTGCACAAAAGCAGTCGGAGATCCTGGAGATGCACTCGTTCAGCAACAGTATAACTGAGTGCAGACAGCTCTCAGCAGGGACAGAGCAGTTTTGTAAAGGAGCAGGGGCTTATTTGAGAGCGACGAGAAAAGATTACAAAATCTGAATTCAAAATGAAGAGACAATGCCCTCAAATGAATCCATAAAGGAGCAAGATCATAGAACTTGGGCAAACTTTTAACATATTTAAATAAAAAACTGACTTGGATATGCATTCATAGATGCGCCTTTCTGTGCGTAAAATTACTGAATGTAGTGACCAAAGCCAGCTCACGTGTACATAGAGAGACGCCTGCTTTGTGAGATGAGGAGATCCTGCCCATTCAGACGCATTTTCAGTCACTTTTCCACCGGAGAAGCAGCGCATGCCGGTAGAGAGGACACGACCGGCTGCACGACATGTGAGTGTGATCATCCTGGTGACAGCGTCTGTGCGTCCTGGCGCACGTTCAACTGTCTGGACGCGTCACCTGAGCTGTTGCCTCCATCGTTAAAACAGAAACTGTATCAGTTTTTACAACAACAAACAACAGCAAAGTAGCGCCAGGTCATGCCGTTTGTTTTCACTGGTTTCCGTGTTTGTGACGTCACTCCAAATCCAGGAAGTAGATAATGGTGTTTCCTCTTTGTGTGTTCACTGTTTGTCCACAGAGGAGCGCTGTTTTACCAAAGTAAAGCTGTGATCTACAGGTCTACAAATGGCTGCTGTGCACAGTTTACTGTATTATATTCATCTTTTACACTGTTGTGCCACATAATTTAGCCTAACGGTGCAGGAAGAGTAAGTGTGAGTTAGTAACTGCGTCAATTTGTTGAAGGTAAGTTAACTTATTTTGCAGTTTTTGCACATCTTTCCAACAAAAACATCAGTAAACCATGGTAACAATTTACATTAAAGAAGAAACTAGTTTCACTAAAATAAAAACATCAAATATTTTATTTTTTTTATTGATACACATAAGAAATATAAAGCTGAACAAGTTTTTTGCAGGGTGGAAAACGAATTAGTAAATGGTACACCTCAACATGTCCATTTGAGTGCCAAATCTAACCAAAACCTCTTCAAAGTGGCTAATCTAATAAACAGCCATATTGTTGGGTACCTAATTATAGACCTTTAACTATGTCATGCTTTAAACTAATAAACAATTAATTAACACAAGAAGTTTTTAGTTTAATTAAATCGAGCAGATGTTGTATATACATAAAAAAAACATATAGGTAGTCAATGAGACTGCATTAAGTGCAAAAAGTCATTTATGCCCTCAATGGATTTATTATGCAAACATTCATGACCATAAAGCATATGCATACATCTGAATATGTAATTTATTACAATCGTGGTGGCCTTTTTCAATGAGGCTGAATGAAACATCAGCAGGTCTTTCTGAATGTGTTATTTGTTGTCATATTGACAATATATAAACACACAAATCTATAGTCAGTGTATAAATTTGTGCAGTGCTCAGACAGGATCAAACTAATTTAATGAGGTATTGATTTCCCTGAACAAGGGAAAAAAACACAGTCTGATGCAACAACCATGTAGGATTACTTTAGTGTCTCTTTAAAGGGTTTCTTTCAATAGAGAAGCAAAAAAGACAGATCCCCCATAGGGTTATAAAAGAATCTACTCATCTGGATTTCAGTTAAAGGAATGTTTTGATCCGTTTGAGATGTATAAGAGCAAACACAGTGTTCAAATGAGCACCTTTGATTAGCAGTAATGAACACTTCAGAGTTTGCGGATACACAAATCACCTGTTTGATGTAGCTCTGTGTGACTGTGGAGAAATGGACCAGTCAGCTTCAACAGAAAAGACAGTGTTGTCACCTTTCACCATGTTGTTTCCAAAATGTGACAACACACAGTCATTTATTTAGTAATAATAAAGCATTTAAATAGAGATGTCAATAAATGTGAATGCACACGCTGCCTGCTTCTAACCCTGAGGACATTTTCCGACAAATATTAATTCTGGTACCCAATTACCTAATCAACAGCGGCAGAGAAGGAGAGAGGGGGGAAACACATAGGGATATGTTTTCACTAAATACATGGCAGCTTGTTGGGAAGCTGCTACACAGCGCTGTGGAGATACGTCTGACTATAAGAGACTATGAAGCTGCAAACTTTAAGATAATCCCCAATTAAAGAGTGCATCTGTGCTGGAAATCGGCCAAATGGAGAAGAGGAAGAAAGGTAAGCTCTCCGATTTATTATATAAGTGCTGCAAATATAACCTGCTTGAACTTTACTCACATTACAAAGGTGGAATACTGTATATCAAGCTGTCTGTCAGATATGGAACTACAGGAAAGTTACTGAAGTGGGGGCGGAAGAGTGAACTTTAGATTTCACTTTTAAAAAAAAGAAAATACAAATTTTTCCATTGTATTATCTATATAACAAAAAAGAATGCAAAATTAACTGCAGAACTTCCCCAGTACCTCATAATAATGCAAAAATTATATAAAGATATAAGCTTTTTAGACATTCATAACAAAGTAAAGCAAAGCATGAAGAATTTAATGTTGAAAATGAAAACCGGGTGCATGAGCTGGGGATGTGCATGCACAGAAATACAATATGATAAAACGTACTTTATTGTCTCCAAATTTAAATTGTCCTTGGGCAGTGGTGCAAATTTTAACAGCTCAGTGCAACATCAGTCAGCACAGTAATAGAACAAAAAGTGCACAGCAAGATACAGAGTAAGCCATAAACGTGGAATCATGCGATAAACCTTACTCTCTAAAACACAATCTGCATCGAACGCCCATAAAAAATTTATTGCACTAGTAGGAACACCATGTTGTGCTTATGCAAACAGTTACATAATGCCAGGAGAACCAAAAGAAACAGGGAATCCATGGATGAGCCATGTAGATCAAATAAGGTCACATGGAGCTGCTACTGTTGAGCAGTGTCATTTAAATTGGAATAAAGCCTAATCTGTAGAGTCGACATGAATATAATACTACGTAGTCTGAGAATAAAATGTGTCTGTAAATAAATTCCTCAAATTGGCTGAATGTTTTCCCAGCATCTGCTACGGAGCTGAGGCTCATGGTGGTCGGTAGCAGCGGACCCACGCAGTTCCTCCTAACCAACGCTATACTCGGAAGAAAGGAGTTTCCCGATGATGTCAGCAGCATTTCTGGCAGCATGAAGAGCACTGGTGAGCTGGCTGGTAGGCGAGTGGTGGTGATCAATGCGCCAAACATCTATGACAAGGATATGTCTCAGGCCAAGAGGACGATGGAGCTGAGAAGGTCGAAGTGCTTATGTATTCCTGGACCCCATGCCTTTCTGGTTGCCTTTGATATGGAGAATATCTCCCTGAATGACATGAACACCGCTCGACTGATGAAGGAACGCTTTGGGAGGCAGTGCCTTAGACACTGCATGGTTCTCCTGGCCTATGAAGGTAATCTGGAAGGAGCTGCCCTTGAAGACAGAGTGCGGAAGAGAGACTGGTACCTTAGAGAACTAATTGAGAAGTACGGCGGACGCTTTCACGTCTTTAGGAAGAACTGGAGGGACCGAAGCCAGGAGAGGGAGCTGCTGCAGAAGATAGAGTGGATGGTTGCCTCTTTAGCGGGGGCCTACTTCTCCAGCCCGACTTTCCAGAAGGCAGAGGGCAGCGTGATGAAGGAGGAAAAGAGGCTCCGGAAGCAGAGGGCAGCAGAGATAGAGAAGGCATGGGATGAGCTGGAGAAGCAGTATGTGGAGGAGGATCTGTTCTTCCAGAAGGATGCCTATATGGCCAATTTCAGCACGGAGATCAGAGCCAAGGCAGAGATTGACAACAGCTGGGTCAGAACTTCCCTGGCAAGAGGACTGGGGAGTGGTTTTGTGGTGGGGGCAGTGCTGGGTGCACTGGTTGGGGCTATAGAGGGCCCAGCAGGGATGGTTCTTTACGGTTTAATCGGTGGTGCAGTGGGTGGATCAGGAGGGGGAACTGCACAGGTGGCAATAGAGCACATAGAGAGCAGAGTGGATCCACCGGCCAGACTCAACTTCAACTCCATCTTCATCAATCGCTTCTTCGCAGCTCCTCGGACATGAACATTGCAGTTTGACTGATGGCCATGTTAGAAAAATAAAAACAAAACCTTACATCGTGTGCTTTTTGTATTTACGTTCCAATCAGGTAACTTTCTGGCTTATACCTGATACCAAATTAGATATGGATGTTTGAGTAGCTTTTGGCTGAAATGCAAAGTATATTTCCTGTTTTCCTGTTTTTGTGCAAATATCCTTTATGCATAATGCTTAAGTCTTGCCCTGCACAGAACATAGGAGGGTTTCAGATACATGAACCACTAACATAATGTAAAATAATCCATTACAAATAAATACAGTTTAGCAGGTGTGATGTAGCTGCAGTTCTTTGTGTGAAGTCAACCTTCAGCATTTCCTGGTGTCGTGCCGTGACTTAGTTAAAGTGTAGCTCAGATAACACTTAGGGCGGAGACTCAACTGAGCATTCCATTGTCTGACGCTCTACCCCGATCCTCGACACATACCTCAATGCACCTGTTGACTCCAACCCAGTGTAGTCTCTACGGATTGTTACCTCAAACTGCAAGAAGAAGCAGCACAGACTGACAACAGTGCCATCTGAGAGGACCAGCTTCAATAGGTAAGACCACGTTCACCTTACAAAGGTTCTTTTTACGTTTTTGCTGAACTTTTTAAAAAGTTATCCACCGTCTGATTCACTGCCAGTCCTCTGAATCATTTTATGATCCTGTTGCATAATTTGAGCTTGCTTCCAGATTGAGTACAATAAAAGAATTACACGTTATATAATTAACCACCTTAAGATTTTTAGTAGTTTTTCTGCTCTGCGTTTGATTCTATCTCCCCAATGATCTCACAAACTATTTGGTCGCTACCTGCCAGGCGACATATTTTACATCACATCCTTTACATAGCTGCTTCTTTTCTCTGTTTCTCAATCTGACCTTGAACACAAAGAACTTGAATGCCTTTAATGGTGAGAATAAAGGAGACATAGGAAACAATCAGAAGGAAGAGTTTAGTGTTAGTCTAGTCAAACACAACCACATTCTCCTCACTGTGTATTATTGTGCTGTTTAGTATGACAGTAAAACCATTCCGCACAAGAACATGATGTTCCTTTACTTCGTGAAGTGTCCGGAAATACTGCATATCTGTGGTTAAAATATTTCGGTCTCCTAATTCTGCTTCGTCTTTTAGCGGTTAATGTCAAGTGCTTACTGATTATTTGAAGGGATGTTACTATACATTGATCAAAACCAACACAGATTTCAAATTCCAACTTTGGAGTATGGAGTATGTAGCTTCAAAACCAAACTATTTAACCGCCTATTGTAAGGGCAGGTAGTACATTTGTTCTAGTGCTGTACTTAAGCAAAGTTTCAAGGTAGTTGTCTAGAGTATTTTCATTTTCTGCTAAGTTACAGTTTTATTCTACTACATTCTAGGAAGAAATATTGTGCTGGTTGCTGCCTGTTTGACTACATGTTTTTCATTACATTCTTTATTCAGCTGCCACTGCTATCTGTTAGTCTATCTGACCTTGATCACAAGGAACTCAAATACCGGGCACAGTGACAATAAGCAAGTAATCTTAATAAATAAATTAACTTGAGTATTTAAATTTTCTGGCACGTTAACAGTTTTATTCAACTACATTTTTAGCAAGAAATATTGTAGACTGATTGATTGATTTTGGAGTGAGAATGACTTCACAGCATCAGTTAGAACTGAGGAAACCTGTTGGATGAGGGGTGAAACATCTTCAAGAACCAAGAAAAAGTCCAGCTGCTTTCTACTGAAACACTTAGAAATAGTTCAGTGACAAAAGCTTCTTCTTTATAACAAAACTGAATTTATTTCTTTAAAAAAATGGCATCTCCTTTTAGGGTATTACCTGCATGAAATACAAAGATGCTCTTTTTCCTTTAGTTTGTCCGAGGATTTCTGTGAGCAAATTCTCATGTCACAGTTTTGGTTTTACCACTCTAACATAATGCTTGTGCACGGACAAACTGAGCAAAGGATGACTTGGGTTTGTCTGGTGCTTTGTTGATAACATTTTTCTTTCCCAGAGCATGGCTGCCACCATCGGTCTCCTCCCCGAGAAGCACTTTCTGTGCTCTCTGTGTCGGGACATCTTCACCAGCCCGGTGACCATACCATGCGGACACAGCTTCTGCTTGTCCTGCCTCGGCCACTACTGGACACGACACCAGTCCAAATACTGCCCCCACTGTAGGAGAGTGTTTGTTGACAGGCCCGACCTCAGTGTCAACCACATTTTGGCAGATGTCTCTGACAACTACAGGAAGATCCGACCTCAGAAACCACCAGATGAGGAAATGGTACCTACTGTTGCAGTCATTCCAACCACATGTAATCTGACAAATGTAGTATATTCGTGTGTGCTTATGCCAGTGTTGCACATGTGCAGGTTATAGATGTTGAGCAAATGATCCAGGAAAGGCTGCAGAAGATAGAAAGACTGAAATACTCTCTTGAGCTTCAGAAGGTGAGCTCACATGAAACAAAACATAGTTATACGTATTTGTAAAAAATGTACCACTAAATGATGATGATGATGTCCAATCAGAACTCCTACCTCAGAGAGGTGCGAGAGAGTCAGAGGGTCTTCTCTGCCCTCGTAAATGCTATGGAGAAGAGCCACAAAGCGGTTGTTGCTGTGATTGAGGACAAACAGAGGGAGGAGGAGAGGAAAGTGGAAATAATGATGAAGGAGATCGAGCAGGAGATCCAGGAGCTGAGGAAGGAAATGAACGGACCCGATCCTCTGATTTCTGTAAACGGTGACCAAAGCGACGACACTAAGCAGATTTGCACGGTAAACTTCTTCATCTACTGCAGACAACATAATGATAATAGTGAAGTACTGATTTTACATAATGCTGATCACTGTTTTTAAACAGCTCTCTGAGATGAAGGACTGGTCCAAGGTTACCATAGAAACCGACCCTTGTGTTGGGGTCACCAGAAAAGCGCTGTCAGACATAATGGAAAAAATAAAGGTAGACGTCAACAGACTCTCTAAAGCTGGTGAGTAGAGTCACTCTTATGATGGGTAATCAATGAGCATATGATAACAAATTCAAAAGCAGTAATAATTCTTTTTTGTGCCTTTTTCTCAGAACTTAGGAGAATTGAGAAATACACAGGTAAGCATTTGTCTGTGCAGAAATAAATATTGGGGACTGTACACAAATTATTACAGGGAGAAAAAGGAGAGTTTTTTTTTCTTTAATTTGTTAAAGGAAAGCTAGACTTTTTTGGTTTAGTAAAGAATAATATTTTTGTTTTCTAACACTGTAACTTCATGTTTTTGCATTTTCTTATGGGGTAAATTAAGAAACAATATTAAAACTGGCACAAATGTGGGTTCAAGTGTGTTCACTGGGCCATACTTAAGGGACACTAATAATATTTCTGTTTTTCTCACCACACTTAGTGTTATTTCTACCGACAATACTTCCCTTCCTTCTGTTTAAATTTAATATATTCTGTCTTTTGTTATATCTGACATTAACTTTTCTTTGCAAATTCAACCTGTAATCACTGCTTTGGTTGTTATTGTTAATATTACCATTTTATTTAAATTACATTGTCTTCAATTCTTATATTTTGGCTATTATTATTATTGGTTACTTTATGGTTTGGCTATTATTATTAAAATGATATATATTTCATATATTGAGATATAAAAACATGTTTTAAGATATCATGGGATCATATTGCAATTTTTAAAATTTAGTTAAGATTGGTTTCTTGCAGTCCTAAAAGCTGAAATTATTATTTAATGCCAAAAGATGTTCTGTTGATTTTCTCTCCTCCCTCTTTCTTAGTGGATGTCAACCTGAGTGCTAAGACGGCTCACCCCTTCCTGTCAGTCTCAGATGACAGGAAACAGGTGAGGCACACGGACAAGCTCCAGGAAGTGCCGGATCACCCGAAGCGTTTTGACCGTGTGGCAAACGTGCTGGCCAAAGAGAGCTTCAGCAGTGGGAGGAGCTACTGGGAGGTGGAGGTTGGCGAAAAGATTGAATGGAACCTGGGTGTTGCCAGGCAGTCCATAAACAGGAAGGGCAAGTTCACTGTGTGTCCTGCAAACGGGTTTTGGATTTTAAGCCTGAAGGTTGGAGGCCAGTTCATTGCCAACACCTCGCCAATCACCTCAGTGGCTGTAGATCACCGACCCAGGAGGGTGGGCGTGTTCCTGGATTACTCAGAGGGCCGGGTGTCCTTTTACTGCGCAGAATCTGGAGTCCACATTTACACCTTCACGGATAAGTTCACTGACAGGCTTCATCCTTTCTTCTGTCCTGGTCGCATGCATGGTGGCAAAAATGCAGCTCCTTTAATCATCAGTTCTAGTTTCTGCAGCATCTGAGCCTGAAAATAAATTTTCACAATATATTATGCTGCTGTGTTTATACTCTTTGTATCTATCCATAATATTTATTAATTTAAAAATCCATTTCACAATCTACAACAAACCACCTTTTCCCTGTCAGAACTGTGAACAAGAGGGTGCATAAGGACTGACTCATTACACTCGAAAACTTCAATGAAACCCATAAACAGACTGAAAAGAAAAAAGCAGCATAGCAGAAGAGAGAAGGCTCTCACAAATGAACAAGTGAGCCAGAGTCGAATAAGAGCAGAAAAAAGGGGATTGCTGAGTTGGATGGATGTGTGGGGCTGCAGGGTTGGGACAGAGGTTGACGAGAAGCGGGGAGGGAGGGCACAGCCAAACAGCAGGGCATTGTGCCCGAACACCAGGCACTGGGAGACACACTCAGACACATTCACGCATTCACACACTGACACAGTCGTGCACACAAGCGCATGCTTCTGCCCACTGCCACACAGACTCGCGCTGGCATCTCGGAGGGCAGCCCCATCTCCAGTCCAGTGCTGGGTGTCGAAGCTGATCACCCCTCTCTGCTGCAGTCCGCCTGACCTCTGAGATAGAGCCTGCTCTGCTCTCTGACCTTTTCTTTTGACTGAACTGAATCACTCAGGGCTGCCATTCACAACTCCAGGTATCCAAACAAGAAAAGGACCTGAATACGAACCTGTGGATCATCTCCAAGGAGGAGCATACTTCATCTGAGGTAAATATCCTTAATAACACTGAGTGTATTAGTGACATTTTCAGGAAAAGTCAAAAAACCTTCAACTGAAAAACTAACAAAAGTTAACTTGTGTGATGTGCTATGATTAGTTTTGAATACAAAATACTTATTCTGTGGTTTGTTTAGCCATGTCGCCATTATCCCTGTGTAAAGGCTGTTGGAGGTTGATCCTGTTCCTTTGCAACGTTTGCAATGATTTCCTGGAATAGGAGAGAAGATTCTAAAGACAAGTCCAAAGCAAATGTTTCAGTTATTACCAAGTGGGAAACAGGAAAATAAGAAATCGTGTATCTCTATGACACTGTGCACAATAGAAGAATGATTGTTCTATGATTATTCTAGTTTTGAGGATTCATATCAATCTATCAAATTTGCTATCAAATCTAGTAAAAATTCAGATTAACAGCTGTTGGATACATTCCTGTTAATCAGGGATCCAATAAGTGAAAGGTGCTGCTCTGATGTGTGGTGTCATGAGGCAACCCCTGGACTGATCTTGTTTATTCCGGGCTTGATTCACAGAATTGGTCAAATGTAGATACTGAGAGCCTGATAAATAGACGACACAGGTCCCCCTGGCCCACTCTACAAGCTTGCATGAAAGCTGCTTGTGTTCAGAACCTCCTCATGTTTTTCTGAGATAATCCACTCACCCGGCAAGGCGTAGCTCGACACCCACAGCTGTGTCAAAGAAGCCTATTCTCTGTGGTTCTCACTGGAATCCACTAAACATGGGCCTCGCAGCCTGATTCCAAATACTTATGATAAATATTTGCTCCATTAGGCTTCTCATTTTTAATAACGTAAAGCCCATTGTTGTAAATAACAGCTTCATTTGATTTTTTTTTTAATGTGAGTTTGTGAGTTTTGCTGCACTGCTTATTTGAAGACAGAGAAAATAATTAAATTGGTTCCAATATTTTTGTGGTTTCTGAATTTCAGGATACCCATCCTTGCCTTACCGAAGCTGACCTCATCGACATCCCAGACAAAGGATCAAGGGGAGGACCACAACATCTCTAGTACCATAGACTGTCACATCTCTTTGTGGGACTATACGTTGGCCTTGTGCAGCAGAGACTGATATAAAACAAAGACAAATCCATCTGATTCAAAAAGCACCTTCGCCATGGCAACCACAGGCATGCAGTTGCTGGGCCTGATCATGTCCATTGTGGGCTGGGTAGGTGGGCTAGTAGTCTGTGCCATCCCCCTGTGGCGAGTCACTGCCTTCATCGGTAACAACATAGTGACGGCTCAGATCATTTGGGAAGGCCTCTGGATGAATTGCATAGTGCAGAGCACAGGTCAGATCCAGTGTAAGGTGTATGATAGCTTGCTGGCTCTGCCCAGTGACATGCAGGCTGCCCGCGGCCTCACAGTGTTCTCCATCCTGCTCTGTGGCCTGGCTCTGGCTCTGGGGGTCTTAGGAGTCAAGTGCACTAAATGCATCGGTGTAAACAGTGTCAAGGCCCGCATCGCTCGCATTTCTGGCGCCCTTTTTGCCATCGCAGGGTTCCTCTACCTTGTGCCCGTCTGCTGGACTGCCCACTCCATCATCAGGGATTTCTACGATCCACATGTGGCAGCTCCTCACAAGCGTGAGCTCGGCCCTGCCCTTTACATCGGCTGGGGGGCAGCAGCCCTGCTTCTCATTGGGGGATCTCTGCTCTATGCAGGGTCGAGTCCCCCTGGCATCCCAGGCTCTCCCACCTTCAGCAGCGGAGAAAGTAGTCCTCGCAGGGCTCCTGCCACACAAGTCAAAGGTTATGTCTAAGTCCTAAAACGTCTGAGAGAATTCCACAAATCCACCCCAAATGATGACAAACCTGTTTTACCTCCTCCTGAATTTGCTCCTTTGTAATTATTTTATATTTAATGTTACCCCAGTTTGCTTTATTTTTTCTTTTGAAAAGCCACACGAGACTGTTTAGGGAAAATTGAACTCATTATAATATTTCGTACCTGATATCCTTCAATAACCCTTTTCTCTGTCTGCCAGTAAAATACAATAAAAGTTGTATCGTCTACTGAGGGAAATGGTGTGTGTTTACATTTTTATCATTGCAAATATTATTCTTTGAAAAGTCTTTCAGCTGTATGCGCTTACTGAGCATAGAGTACAGTACTATACCGAGTACAGCAGTTTAAAAAGAAAAATCTTTGTTTGACTCATTTATGTAAACAGTACGAGGGATTCTACTGAATGGAAAAGAACAATAGAACAATGGGGATGTGTGTACATTTGCTTGTGGTGCCATATTGTTGAGAAGCGTGTTTGTGTGTGTGTTGTCCTATCTTCCATCTCATCTTCCTGGTCTCTCTGTACCAGGGACAAAAGAAAAATACTTCATCTGTCTTTCACAACATTAAAATCCCGGTTTTCCCTTAAATAACAGCAAGTAAATTAAACCATTACCATGGCTGATGTCAAAACACTTTCTACTCTCTGTTAGAATCACAGTGGAATTCACTGATAAGGATAAAGTTTCATTATCAGCAACTACTATGAATATTCTAGCTGATAGTTAAATGCAGTTAAGCAAAAACCAGACTAGCCCTCAGATTGTGTGAGTTTGTACAGTATGAATGCACGCATGCCTATCTATCAGCGTCTCTGTGTGTGCATGTAATGTGGGACGTTGCAAGCAACAGTGGAAACATCTTTATTCATGAGACATTGTTCAAGTCCTTCAGAATCTGTGCTGCTTTACTTTGAACTAAATGATCATTCACAGAGAATGAGAGCTATTTTAGTGATTTTCAGTTTTCAAGAGCCTTGGGATTTGGTTCCTGTACATTTTTTTTCTAATTTCTGAAAGAGCATGTTCCTTTTTCCAAGTAAGATTTCTTCAACTGGAATAACTGCAAAAATATACATGGGATTTGCTGTAAATTGGATCATAGTTAAGGAGGCACGCGTTGCTCCATCAGTTTTTGTCCTTTCTGTCCGTGACAGCGGAGGGCAGAGCAACACAATGCCACTTTAGAGAGCATTACAGCACCACAATAACAATGGTCTCCAGTGTTCCAAGTGCCAGGTAATGACTCATACATGACCTAAGTAGGCCTAGCATCTTTGTGAGTACTGTAAGACATTGCTATTTTACTGTACAATGGTAATAGCAGAAATATAGAGTGAGACAAGTGCACTATTTAGGGTAAAAATAATCAGTGCAGTGTCTTCAAGTGGCTTCAAGGTGTGTGGCACAAACACAATTCCTGATGACAATAACAGTGACTCATACAGCTTCACAATATCATTCAGAAGGAGGTAAACCATCTACAGGAGTGACTGCAGAGGCCACTGATGAAGTCACAACACTTCAAGGTTCTTCTATAAGGTCTGCTTTATATATGGGTCTCAAAGTAGACCGTGTGAGTCATTTCACGTCAAATCACCTAAGGCCTCCCAGCTGAGGTCATGGATTTTCTTGAAAAAAAAACATTTCATAAGTTCATCAACTTGTGGCATTAATGTAATTTGCAAAACAATAAAGTGACATACTATAGGGTATATAAAAGTGTGCAACGCTGCATTAACCCTCAAGCGACCAAGCTATTTTAGCGACTAATATGAGCGAGTGGGGTCATTTATGACTCCTTTAACTCTATATAGGAATACTGCTTTATAAATGACTGTTTTAGGGTTCTTCATATTTATTTCACTCTCTAATATATTTTGTCCCTCATCTAATGTAATAAGGTATGGAATTTGATTTTTTTTTTTTTTTTTTTTTACAAAAAAGTAGTCAAGAACCACATACCGATAGAACAGTATTACATTTATTTTGACGACCCTTGTCTGTAAAATGCACATTACCTGTTATTTTTTTGCATTTTTTTCTTTGCATCAAAAATGAAAACAATAAATCATAATAAGTAAAGTTTCTTTGAGTATATAAATAAATATGTATTGCAACGTGGTAGCATAATTATAGCATCAAAATATAGAAGAACCAGTTACTAGCAAATATGTCAATGGCATCCACCATGAGCCTGTGCCTGGCCTCTACCTTTATTACCTTATTTGTCTGCAGGTGGAACTAAGAGGCTGTGGAGAATTGCATTAGCAAGTTTCAGAGTAATACATAACATAATTTTTATCTCTTTCATGAAGCTTTAGAAAACAGAGTGGCAATTGGATAAAAGGTAGGAGAAAAAAAAAACAATCAGGACTGTCAGAATGTTTTTTTTTTAATGCATAGAACTCCTGCTATCACATTTTTACTAAAATAAATAATAAATTGATCGGCCTGGACAGCAGCCTCCCTGTTGTTTCTGCTATTTCAACTCTGATCACATTGGTTGGCTCTAAGTCTCGTATAGCCAGGCTGTTCTCTAGTTGGGTGTGGATCATAGACTGTATATATTCTTATACAAATATAGCGTGGACAGCACCTGTAACCACACCCAGCAGTGAAGTCACAGGCTAATGGAACACATCACTGCAGCAAGATGATAAATCAATCCACTGGAGGAACAAGAATTTCAGGGGTGTTAAGTTACTCTTTAATGTCAGTCAAGTTCCAGGAAATATAAATACTTTATACACTGTTTGGGTAGTTTGATTCACAGCACAGCAATACATCATATTTTGTAGGGTTGTAATGTATTTTTTACATTTTAATCTGCAATTCATATACTACACAGGCTTTGTGACTCCCCTGTCATTACACTTATCCGCCGCTAGATGGCGACATTCTATCGGTGTCGCTGTTTCTGCGGGGGGGAAGTGGGAAGTAGGAAGAGCCGTACAGCTGTGCTCTGTGGCTAACAGACGAGCTAACAGGCTAACCTCAGCGGTGAAAATATCAGCACCCGTTCGCCAAACAAGACTCCCCCGACAGCCACTTTGAGACTTTTCTTCAAATATGGGGAAAGGCGGAGGCACATTTGAGAGGCTTCTCGGTGAGTTAGCGGCACGCGCGTCAAGTTAACAGCTTATTTGCCAACTGCGAGTCAAAGTGCGATGTTTTTCCAGCGTATTGTTTTGACAGACGCTGGGGCTGTGGCTCTCGGGCCAGCTAGCTCGGGTTTAGCCTGCTAACAAATTCGCTGCTATTGTTCGAAGGCCCAGATAGGCTCATCAAATGTATTGACCCGACTGGGAAGTTAGCTAATGCTACCTTGTTTGTCCGTTTGTACCTGAAGTCGAATCACAGTTGCGTTTTATATATTTACTGTGTTTTATTTTTTGCTTTTAGTTAAGCTAATCCAGGTTGTTGATGGCTTCATATGAGTTCATATGAGTTTAATATTAACGTTAGCAAGTGGTTTAGACTAGCAGTAACGCTTACTGTGTAACTATTGACACGTCTGAGAAAAAAAGGCAGCCAAGCACAACAATGTCATTTGTGAGAGACTTTGACTTTCAATGTTGTTTTAAGTTTTTAAGACCACAACAGGTTGATTAGCGGATATAATTAGCTACTAACGTAATCTGTGCTCCCTGTATAGCTAATTGTCGAACTGAATTAAATACGTTCCCATTATAAGTCCCTGGCGAAGTTAACATCGCATGGCTAACAGTTAGCCGACTCTACCTGGAAAAAAGTAACCGTGTCATACCATTCAGCTACTGCATGTTGAAACAGTCACCTCAGATTACACCAAAGGCAAAATGACAACTATGTATTAGCACTATGCTTACTGGGTAAAAACAATAGCAGCAATAACAAAACATTTACAGTGTCTGTGCTGATGTGTGCAGATTTGAAATAGAAGAATTTTGCATCATTTAAGCAACATATTTCCTGACTTATTTAGGTTCAGAATAGCAAAACCCAGCTTAAGGTCTTAAACATGAAAGTGGATGTTGTACCAGTATAGTTAGTCATATTACCATAAAACCAATTGCCAGACTGTTAAACCAGTTTTGAGATATGGGACAGCTTTTATCTGCTTTGACGCAATTAAATGTTACACTTAAGATAGAATCAGTAATAAGGCAGTATTTGAAGAATGTGTGTCTTACATGATGATTGCAAATACAACTTAAGTGACTCCACATGGATATGTTTTGCAAACAGATTGATGATATTTTACAACGGTCAACACCAGTCTAAGCTGTATTACATAGTTTGTCATGATCATGTTGTAATTGTATTAAAACATGATCATAGTTGATATCTACAGTACCACATGGTTCAGCAGACCAAACTTAGAGTTCTTCTTCCATGGCAATAATAACAATTCACATTGAAAAATCACTGTACCATTTGAGTTAAATTCAGAGAAGCCATACCTACATTTAGAGAGACACGTGTAAACATACAGTAGCGTTTTTAATGTAACTTCAGTAAACAATGTTTACATATAGCCTACAATGTGTAGGACTGTAATTAGGGAAGCAGGAGGTCACCATAGGTAACTGTTCCACTATTCCATGGCAGGTTCTTGAAACAGATATTGTGTGCTAGCTTTTCGTCAGACATTATGCATGTTTAAGTCTTAATCGTCTATACAATCTGCAGATAAAGCCACCAGTCAACTGCTCCTGGAGACTGACTGGGAATCCATTCTGCAGATCTGTGATCTCATCCGACAAGGAGATACACAGTAAGTGATTCTGCCTCCTCCCCTCTGCATTCATGTACCGAGCTGGTGAAGGTGGGGGAAAAAAGCTCATTCAACTATTATTTTCCATTTTTATATTAACATAACTGAGAAATTACACTTTTCTTACTGGATTTATCACCTTGATTCTACACTGAGCAATATTTATTTTTGCTCTTGCAGAGCTAAATATGCTATTGGGGCCATTAAGAAGAAGCTGAATGATAAAAATCCACATGTGGCCCTTTATGCACTTGAGGTAAGACCAGTGGAATATGTACAACTGAAGATAAGTGATAATGCAATAACACAAATTAATTCACACCATCTAAGAATTACATTACATTATGTTACATGTAAATAGCTGAAGCCCTTCTGTTAAGTTGTCTATTTGTTGTGTGTCAGTGTGTTCTTCTGTCACTTGCGAAAGTAGCTATGCTGTAATGTCGGTGACATAGATGGCATAATAATGTGGCCTCATTCTTTAGGTCCTGGAGTCAGTGGTGAAGAACTGCGGCCAGACAGTGCACGATGAGGTGGCGAGTAAACAAACTATGGAGGAACTGAAGGATCTACTTAAGGTGACATTCATTTTATGAAACTGTTTAACAGTCTTCTCCTCCTCTGTTTAACTACCACTATACTGTCCTCAGGGTCATTCTATTCAAGTTGTTGCAGTCTGCATGAGTTTTGACCTTAGCTGTCTTTTCATTGTGAAGCTGAATTTGCTGACAACGATGCACTGAAACAGTTGCTTTTGATTAATCAGTGAAATCTATAGCATCTCCACAGCTTTCAGACCTTCTCCAACCCTAAACCCCTTGGCTTGCTTTAAAATCTTCTTATATTACACTGCTGTCATACCCGAGTTTTAGACTCAACACCAGAGCCTTCAGCTGCTCTGCACCACAAATGACATGTTTGTGTCTGTCTGGAAACCTAAAGATGTTCAGTTTACAATGATGTAAAGCTTCAAATCTGCATATTATCCTAATATTTAAGAAGCTGAAAGAACCAAAAAATTGTTAGTTGAATTAGGTTATGTCTGTGCAACTATGAAACAGATCTCTATCCTTCTTCATCTAAGTATTGTGAAAAAATGTAGTGGAAAGTTTGGATATGATCTTTCACTCTTTAACACAGTTGTCTGACCATATTTTGACTTGAAACCTTTTCACCTTTCCCACCTACTCTCTTGACTCAATAACTGTTCACTGCTGCTGGGAAGCTGGCTGCATTACAGCATGAGCTAGCAATATTTGATTGGATCTCCATGTGTCATGTGACACAGGCTCTGCAGCCCACTGTACGGCCTCAGTTTCCTTGTGATGTCATTGTCTTGTGACAGGAGTTTTTTTTCCCAGACAACAGCAAGGGACTTCCCACCTTACTTATTGTCATCATACACAATGTTGTTTAATTCAGTTTGTGTCTAATGGGTATTTTACAACAGAGAACAATGTTGAGGTGACTGCCAGGAAGGACTTAAAGATCTAAAGACTTTACTTTTTTATTTTTTTCCTTTTTTACTTTCAATTTACCACCAGAAACAGACAGAACCAAATGTCAGAAACAAGATTCTGTACCTGATCCAGGCCTGGGCTCACGCCTTCCGCAATGAACCTAAGTACAAGGTGGTTCAAGACACTTATCAAATCATGAAAGTGGAAGGTAGGTGTGCATACGCTTCATTTTATTTTTTATGTCATTTTCATCTGCAACTAAGGATCTGTGAATATCTATTGACCTGGCTAAATGTTTCCCATCCTCACCTAAGCTACAATTATATTTATGCTATGTAAAATCATATGTTTAAGTTGGTTATTAAGATAGCTGATTACGGTTCAAACAATTTGTAAGGACAAAAACTGATTCTGAGATTTTCACAATACACTGCAGAGAATAGAGAGCAATTGTATATATATATATATGGTTGTTATATATATTTGCTACTATTCCATTTTTAACAATTAGGATACTGTATTATTAACTACTTTATTCTTTTTATCTTCTTTTCTCATCAGGTCATGTTTTCCCTGAATTTAAGGAGAGTGATGCAATGTTTGCAGCTGAGAGAGTGAGATATTTTGTTTTTCTTGTTTCACCTGTTTGTTTAGTGAGTGTGAGCTGTTTTGTATGGATAATGTGCCACATTAACAAAATGCTGGCCATGATACTGAACTGTTTAAAGGAGAGGTTGTGCTATACATACATTGAACTCCTGTGGTTTTGTTGTGTCACTATCTGTAGCAATGTGTGATATCTGCTTTGTCCAGGCCCCAGACTGGGTCGATGCTGAGGAGTGCCACCGGTGCAGAGTCCAGTTTGGAGTTATGACAAGAAAGGTAGGCTGGGCTCCCTTGTAACTAGGCCACTTGGAGATTTTATAGTTTCCTTCATTCAGTAAAAACAGCGTGTGTGGATTATTTGTTAATAGCGCTTGTGCAGAAATTGACCTGAATTTGTGTTGTATCCTTTTCCAGCACCATTGTCGAGCCTGTGGCCAGATTTTCTGCGGCAAGTGTTCGTCCAAGTACTCCACCATTCCAAAGTTTGGCATCGAGAAGGAAGTGCGTGTGTGCGAGCCCTGCTTTGAACTGCTTAACAAGTGAGTCCCGAGACATGGAAATGACACAGTTAGTATGAAAACGAGACTCGGTATGTGAAGTACAATGACCATGGATGTAACAACTATGTTTATCTCAAGCAATGTAGAAAACTACTTTATTAGGTCAGGGCTCTAGACAGTGACTAATGGCTCACATTACTAATTTTCACACATAACCAATTTTATTTGAGAAGCGTCTGTTGAAGATTGCACTGTTTCAAAAAAACAAGTAAGCAAACAAAGATAAATTATCTTTGCACCCCCTAATGTGGTCATTGCAGTGTTTGCACAGTTCAATAACACAAGCAGCTTATGTTTAATACTACTGGTTACGTTTAGTGACATTAATAAAACCTGCTATAAAAGTTGTACTTTGCTTCAAGTTCTTACGTTCTTACTTACCTAACTTCTAACTTAGATTTTACTAAACCTTCCCAGAATTTTAGTTTTTTTCCCAAACTGATGTTGATTGTCTCAGTGTGTTTGTTTAGATGCAGCTTTCATGTACTGTTCTGTTTTTGGACAGATGTTTCAAACAGCATGCTCTCCTCTAATTTACAAGACTGTTTGTCCTCCCTGATCCCTTTTCCTCACCAGCCACCCCTCCCTCTCTCCTCCACTTAGGAAAGCTGAAGGAAAAGCCCCTTCCTCAGGTTCTGCTGAACTGCCACCCGAGTACCTGACCAGTCCACTGTCCCAACAGTCACAGGTGATTATTTAACTACCAGTGGATGGGAAAAATAAATTGACTTAATTAATGATCACACTGGAAATAAATGTGTTGAGGACTCTCCAATGTAAAAAAATGTTTATTTTAAAGATTCTTCTGGTCTTCATGTTCTTCTGTGTTAGAAGTATTGTTTCTTCATCTTGTTGAAGACTCATCTTTGGTTCCTTTACAATGTTTCTGCTCCCTAAATCTCACCATAGCTCTTCTCTCTAACCAGATGCCTCCCAAGAGAGACGAGGCAGCACTGCAGGAGGAGGAGGAGCTGCAGCTGGCCATCGCACTTTCCCAAAGTGAGGCTGAGGAAAAGGAGCGGATGGTGGGTTGCACAGCAGAAAGTTTAATTTAATAGTTTTATAGTGCATGTATAGTACCAGAAAAACAAAACAAAACTGTACTGATACATGTCTGTATGTTCGCTACAGAGACAGAAGAACTCATACTCAATGTATCCCAAAGCTGATCCCACCCCAGTTACATCCTCAGCACCGCCAGTCAGCACCCTCTACACTTCCCCTGTGGTAAGACTTCTTTCTGGCAAAATGTCGTGCTTTATTGACTAAAAAGGGTTAAGGGTTTTCTTATTATTTAGAAAATTGTTTAGATGTGTTTTGTCATTGACTAATATGCAACGCACTCATTGCAGAACTCGTCTGCTCCATCAGCAGAAGATGTAGACCCAGAGGTATGTGTTGTTTATTGCTCTTCTGAAACATCTGCATTATGGTAGATTAATGCAAATGCTACATCATGCTTTTAATACTAATACAAACATGTCCCAAAATTCCAGCTGGCCCGTTACTTGAACAGAACCTACTGGGAGAAGAAACAAGAAGAGGCTCGCAAGAGTCCCACCCCCTCAGCTCCTGCCCCTGTGCCATTGGCTGAACCCCTTCCATCAATCACTCAGCCTGTAGAAAGTCATGTCCCTGTCCAGCCGGTCAACATAGTGGAGGTATGTGGAACTTTGTACTGATGGCAAGTTAGAAATAGTTTTTTTATACGTAGCTGAACTAGAGTGGGCAAAACACAAATGACCGTGTGCTCATTGCTTCCCCGTCATCCCCGCTTTCAGCAGCAGTACCAGAACGGCGAATCAGAGGAGAACCATGAGCAGTTTCTGAAGGCTCTGCAGAATGCTGTCACCACCTTCCTTAACCGCATGAAGAGCAACCACATGCGTGGACGCAGCATCACCAACGACAGTGCCGTGCTCTCACTCTTCCAGTCAATCAACAACATGCATCCACAGCTGTTGGACATCCTCAACCAGCTAGATGAGAAGCGATGTGAGTGTTGGCTTTGCACAAGTGTACCTTTGGGTTTATGTCTCTCTGTGTCCAATGTCTGAACTATGACAATCTGTATTTTGCAGTGTACTATGAGGGGCTGCAGGACAAGCTGGCTCAGGTGCGTGATGCTCGGGCAGCCCTTAACGCGCTCCGGGACGAACACCGAGAGAAGCTGCGCCGCGCTGCAGAGGAAGCAGAAAGACAGAGGCAGATCCAGCTGGCACAAAAGCTGGAGATCATGAGGCAGAAGAAACAGGTAATAAAATAAATCTCTCCAATGAGAGGGCAGATATTATTACTATGTGCATTAACATGCTCACAAGTATTTGTTTGAACTACAGGAGTACCTGGAAATGCAAAGACAGCTGGCCATTCAGCGCCTCCAGGAGCAGGAGAAAGAGAGGCAGATGCGTTTGGAGCAGCAGAAACATACAATCCAGATGAGAGCCCAGATGCCTGCTTTCTCTCTGCCCTATGCCCAGGTACACAATATTCCATCAGATTTAACTCATGAAACTAGAATCAGTGGTCCCATTCATGCAAGTTTGATGTCTGTCGATGTAGCATTTCATCCTAGTCACTACGCTAATTGGAATTAGCGATGATTGATTGGGATTGATAGGCCATAATGTTTTGACATTGCTGCAACAAACAGTTTTATAAATTATGTTTTGTCAATTAAATGAAGAAAATAACAACGCTCTTAATGCTTTAGTCTTTCTGACATATGTTTAACAACATCTATATGTGCTGTTATGCAGATGCAGTCTTTGCCCCCCAATGTTGCGGGAGGGGTGGTGTACCAGCCTGGCGCTCCACCCAGCTACCCAGGCACTTTCAGCCCTGCTGGTTCAGTGGAGGGTTCACCTATGCACAACATCTATATGAACCAGCCTGGGCAAACCGCACCAGGACAGTATCAAGCCATGCCCAGTGCTGCTCCAGGTGAGAACGGTCAACAAGAAGATGACAATAAATTGGAAGGTTCAAAGAGTACTCTAAAATACGTTTGATATATTCAGAACTGGAAAATCGACCATGTGTACTTGACTCACTGCATTATGGTCAGACATGAAACATTTGATGTGATGCTTTGAAGTTTTAATTGAAGTGTGTTCCTCTTTGGGGCTTTTCTCTGTTTTGCCAGATCCTAATATGGTTAATGCGTACATGTACCAAGCTGCAGGCACCAATGGGCAGCCTGCTCCACCTCCTGGCCAGGCTCCACCCACAACTAGTCCACCTTACTCCAACTATCAGCCCACACCGACACAGGCCTACCAGGTCTGACTGACTCCTACTTTTCATTTTCTGATCACTATATAATAAACTACCACCTAAATATGAAAATACGAGATTCACTACTAATTATTGTCTGTATTCTTTGCAGAATGTGGTCTCTCAAGCACAGAGTATGCCCCCCATGTCCCAGCCGCCACCAACCAATGGTATGGGTTACATGGGTTATCAGCCGTACAACATGCAGAACATGATTTCAGCATTGCCAGGACAGGACCCCAATATGCCCCCCCAACAGCCGTACATGCCAGGCCAGCAGCCCATGTACCAGCAGGTCAGTCATGTAATATTTTTGTTAACATCTTAGCACTAAGACTGACTCACAATTGTTCTCTTTGCTTTGATCATTGATGTTTTTATTTTTACTTTTCAAAGCACCTGAGTTATTTCAATCCCAATACTCACTAATCTGCCTATTTTTACTTGTGCATTCCTGTCTTGCTAGGTTGCTCCCCCTGGTGGCCCGCAGCAACAGCAGCAGGCACAGCAGCAAGCACCTCAGGCTGTGCCAGGCAGTGCAGAGGCCCAGCTCATCTCCTTCGACTAGAAGCCCACATCCTGCAGGGTCTAACACACTACACCTTCTCTTCTCCTTTGGTCTCTCCCCTCCCTCTCTGGACTCTGAGGACACCCTCTGGAAACACACACATACTTCCCACCTTCCACCTTGCTGTGATGTTGTGGCAATGTGAAATATTGTGATGATGTTGCAGAACTGTTGCTCTCCCGGCTTCTCCCCCACTGAAGTATGGGAATCGGGGGTAAAGCTGCAATGTAGGGCACCATAACCCAGACCCTTCATCCTCTTCCTCCTTCTTTCCAGCTGATATGTATGTAGTATTTCCTTATTAAATGAATAACTGAAGCGCAGAAATAGTCAGTGGTATTAAAAGTTAAAATTAAAATATGATAATAATTTAGAAGACAAAAAAGAAGACGCGACCATCCTTTGTCTCATATTTTTCTAAAGCAAAATTTGCATGTTGAATTTCATTTATTTTCTGGAATGGAAGTGAATCATTGCGACCTGTTCTAACAGTTTGAGCAGTGATTGAGAAACAACATCTGTGTGTGCCGTTTAAGGGGTTGTGGGTGTGTCGAAAGACTTATATCTAGGGAGAGAAAGCACAGTCAAAGGCCTGGAATAAATGGCACTCGCATCTTCACCAGGTTCGCAGCTTATCATTCCAGCTGTAGTTTTCAGATTGCCCTTCTTGTGCACCCAGATGCACACAAACAGGTCATCTTGTTTTGGCATTTATTTGTTATGTGCTGCTTGAACTAATGAGTGTTTTAATGCAGTTTCCATGACGAGGAAACGCATTGCAGGGATTGTGCATCGTGGGAGGAGTGGTAGAAAATTAGCTGGGTGGTTGTTAAATGCTCACTGAATATACTTTCATAGATTAAATCATTAAATTTCACAACTAGTTGCAGTAAAATATACATACTAAAAGCAGTTCAGCAACTCTACTAGCATCCTGCATCCCTTTTTAATAAAGTAACTTGTGTTGCCAAACATAAAGTACCATCACAAGACTGAAAGAAGCATTTGACCTTAACCTGCATTTAACTGCCTGCAGGTGTCCCATTAGGTTCGCACCCATTTGGTTGAAAATGTTACATATATAGGTAGCTACACAGTAAGTACAGGAGGGCACTCTTTCTGAAGTGTACTTGGCTATTCAGAAATGTGGAAATGCTTACAGAGGGAACATGATGTGCTGCATGTATATGTCACACACCCAATCAGTGATTTCTGTAATATCTTCAGTTGCCATCTGTGAACTTCTTTATTCCATCAAACTGATCTGTCTGACTTTAAAGTAATTTTAAAATTATATTTAATAAATATCTGGTTCTTACTGTCCACAAGCTTGTGTTTTATAATCTCCCGCATGGTTTTTAAAAAAGACAGGTGATGATCTGACTTCTTTATTCATGTCAATGAATACCTCTGTGTAAAACAGAGGGGTTTAAAGTGTCTTCTACAAGTGTGAAGGCTGTAACATTACACAATATTGATATGGCAGAATTACACATAACTTAGAATTATATGTTATACATGAATTATAAATATAGAAAAGAAGGTTTGTTAATCTCCTTTGTGTCATTTGGCTTCTTTAAAGTTTCCTGAAGATGAGGCATTTGTAGTAGTCTTCCATCTCAATCTGCGAATGAACAGTTACAGGTATGAAAGTTATATTGTTGGTATTTATTACCAGTACCCTGAGCAATGATATGTGACTGACCATTCTCTCCATACGCATCCCGTTACCGTAGGCCAGCTGTCTGAGCACATCCATGTCTGGAAGACCCCACTCTGGATTCCTGTGCAATAGAGTTAAATATTACAGAGTTTGTACATCCTACCAGCTTAACCAGACAATGTTGTTGTAGCTATTTGGTCTGATTTTGGGAGAGTCTTGTTTAGTTTAGTATATCACAAAATGGCAATTATTTGCAAAATCATGCAAAATAAACTTACCATGTTGACCTCCTTTAAACACATTAACATTTTAATTTTTTTAAACAATAGAATAGAAATACAGTCAATTGTCTATCATGATTAATGTAGATTGTTGATTCTCACTCACATTTTTCGAAGCTCTGCATCCAGCTGCTCATTACAACTTGGTATAATAATGCCATTACTAGCATACACCTGGAAAATATTTTAGATTTTGAACTGTGTCACTTCTTGAAGTCGGTTGTATCATGCATTTGTACATTCAGATAATGGCATGATCAAAAAAAAATACCTGAACCTACCCCATATGTTATCAAAAGGCCATTTTGTTTGAGGATCTGACCTGCTCCACTGAAAACACCCTTGACAAAACAGAGATAAAGAGTGGTATTTAGAAATTCTGTCTTACAATAGCCTACTAGTAAATATACCAGTGTCTCTGTTGTTCAAGCAAATTAGTTTAACATCATGAGGAGGTTCTTTAGATGTCCGGGCATACCTGTGCCGTTTGGAAGGGGCTGTACTGCAGTAAGTTAATGGCAATAATAACATCACAGGAGTTGCGAGAAAGGCCTGCCCATTTCTCCCACGGTTCATTGGCATCCAAGTGGACAGGCTGCAGCACAGTCTTCGCATGGGTTGCAGCAATATATGCCTTGATGCTGTAAACAAAGTGTGCAGTCTTAATCCCACATTTTTGTTTCAAATTCATAGATTCTCCCATATATTAATATATTAACTGGAATTGTCCTGGAGGCTTCCTGTCACACAGATGATGACAGCACTACGTTTAGGTAATTTGATTCAATGAGTCTGATCCACACAAGACAGCATAACAATTGTCAACCGTTGTCTATGAGAAACTCACCTGTCCCGAGACTCCTCCTTGATGTCTGATGGCTGCCAGGTGACAAAAGGCATCTTCTGAGCAAACCGTATGACATGCTGCCCGGTTCCAGAGCCCAACTCTAAGGCAAACAACTGCCTGTGTGACTGGGGTTCCAAAACCTCTTCAAGCATTAGGCAAAGACCCTCCCAGTTCCTCTCTGCCTGAGGAGACAGCAGCATGGTCTGGAGGAAGGAGGGAAGGTCATGTCACCATATCCTCTAGAATCACCAACATATACTCTCAGATTTTCTCTATTACTGGATTCCTCTTACCTTCACTTGTGCTGAGTGGTGGAGGCTCGTGGGTAAAATGGCACATTGGTGGAGAATTGATGTGGTTGACGACTGTAACGGCAGATGGGTGCTCAGATTACCTGGTTAAGAGGATTTCCCCTGTGCTCCTCCCTTGTGGCCAACACTGCTACAGTACAGGTAGAACACACATAAACAGTATACACACACACACAAAGTAATCTGTTCATGCAGTAAATGTGAGTCTGAATATTATGTAGCAGCTGTTGTTCTATAAAAGTTGTAATGCAGTCAACATCAATCACAGGAATACCATCCTGTATTGATAATTACATGGCAATGCATTACTATAACTATAAAGGCACTCAAAGAGCACAGGCCTCCGCCAAGTAGCTTCAGTCCACCCCAACACACTCCAAATGACAAAGTATCCTTGAATTTAAAAAAAAAAAAAAATCCTGGATCCAGATGGTGATCTGGATCACTCCCAAAATTGAATCATTTGTTTCTTGTCCCATTTCACACATTTCCTGAAAATTTCCTCCAAATCCGTCCATTACTTTTCAAGTTATTTTAAACACAGACAAACAAACAAACAAGCAAGCAAACCAACGCCAGCAAAAACATAACCTCCTTTGCGGAGGTATAATGCCAGATGTCCAATTTGCGTATTTACTTTCATTGTCCCTTCTGGGCCGCCGTAGATTTTCTAACAGTTCACGTGGTGCATTGTGGGTAGGTCAGGGGTAGAGAGGACGCCATGTGCTTTTGAGGCAGAAGGGCTGGAAGGCGACCTCGCTGTGAGAGACTTGGCGTGGTTTTATTTTACAGGGACACCGGGATAAACGGCTCCAGTCACCGTTAGCATGTACTGCACCAGACGCTGCCTCCGGACCGCTCTGCGGGCCGCAGCCAACACGCACCGGTACGTAACGGCCAAGAGAGAGTCACGTAACACCGGAGAGCTACTGTTCATTTGTGGGTGAATGTCTGCCTCTTCAAGGGCAGAGTGCCGGTGACTGCTACCGGTTTTTGAGGATGTAGAACACGGTGTTCTGTCTTTAGCTCCTGTAAACACGAAATATGCAGTTTATATGCCGTTAGAAGTACGCTGAACGACTATGTGTTAAGTAAGTTAGCTAACCTTAGCTTGTCAGGTAACCGGCGGTTCATGTCCCCTTACAGCCATACACTTAAACACCTTATTTTCTGCACTTTGACTAACGGTACAAAACACACAATGCTCTCATTTCTAGCTTGAGTTTAAAACCCAAGTGCAGCAGCTGTTTTCTTTCATTAAGCAGCTTTTCTTCTGGCAGTAGAGGTCACACTTATGGCAATGGCAGTTCCTGTGTTTGCTGGTCAAATAACCTCAAGCTGCATCTCCTAATTTGTTCGTGCATCCTTGAACACTCAGCAAATCTTTGGGTGCTAAAATGTACTAAAGGTAAAATATCAGAGAGTCTAAGCAGATGCAGCTGAAGGCACCAGATCTTAAAGTATATTAGCTGCTCAATATCCACAGCAGTGGCTTTTCCAACTGGTCCAGCTAACATTGGGGTCAAGGGGTCACTAGGTGGTTAGGACACACTAATTGGAGTTTTATTTTTTGCAGACCATCTCATAATCTTTGCTTTTTGCAAGACTTAAGCTAACCGTGCTTTCCATTTTTGGGCAATCCACTGTACAAATGTCCCAATTAGCAAATTGCAAGGACTGAAATTTTGGACGTACATTATGTAGCATGTCTGACCCAGGGTTCAAACTGTTGTCAGTGGTCCTATTCAGTCTATTACAGAAAAACTAGAATTCGATATAATGCTCAAATGGTTCAACCTCCGTTTAAAATATAGATTATGTGTTGATGCTTGACAAGGGGTTGAAGTCTAAACTAAAAGTAAGATGCTAGACATGTATTATTTAAGAAAATGCTAGATCAAGTCTATGCAGAATGCAGGGTAACAGAGGAATATCTGATTGAAAATGTGACACATTTTAATGCCAGGTGTGTCAAATTGCAGCTGGGCCCACAGCATACCTGCACTTTATATATCTATCTATACATATATATATATCTGGAGATGTGGTGTCTTTACTTCTCACAGCTACAGTTAAGGATCACGTACAGTTATTAATCCAAACTGTTTTCATTTTCCAGGCAACAGCTTCAGCGGCAGACACCGGCCTTGTGTGCTCTCCGACTTCTGAAAACGAGTCCAGCCACTCATTCAGATGCCATTGCCACCCCTCCACTAGACGGAGCACCCAAACAGTATTCTCCCAAAATCCAACAGCTTGTTAATGACATAGCCAGCCTCACCTTGTTAGAGGTATCGGACCTCAATGAGCTCCTCAAGGTTTGTGGAAAACCACCATATACAGGATCTAAACCACCATATGCCTTGTCAGATAGACTTTGGCGATCCATGTGTTGTCATACTGAGTGATTTTTATTTATGTTGTTGTCTTGATCACAGAAAACGCTGAATATTCAGGATATTGGAATGATGCCAATGGGGGCGATGGCTGCATCACCTGCACCTCAGGTACAAATTATGTCACTGACTTTTCTTAAAGGAAGTCCTGAGACAATATAGGAGACCACCTTGTTAGATGTGTAGTTGTTTGTGTTAAAACCTTCTTCATGAGTTGCAAGGTGGCTAAGATGATCTCTGTACAAAATTAAATGTGCCGTGTTGTTTTTGTTGCTTGTAAAACTAGGCTGCAGAAGAGGAGGAGGCACCGGTTAAGAAAGAGAAGACTCACTTCACAGTAAAACTAACGGAATTAAAGGCAGCTGAAAAAGTAAAGCTTATAAAGGAAGTGAAGAACTGCATCCAAGGCTTGAATCTGGTGCAGGTAAGTGTCATCATTTGTGCCATTTACAGCTTATGACCTGCTGCAGTGTCTAAGGAGCAAAGATTTTTGTGACGCAGTAGACATTCCTGTTGCTGAGTTTATGTCGTTCTTTTGATTTACATTTTTTGATGGTCACTTGCCAAGAAATGCAGCAAGGCACAAATACACTGGAGGACCAGGAGTGCTGCAAATTGGCAAACATGGTTGTAAAAAAACCTTTAGTATGTCATACTTCCTTCCTATATGGACCCTTAAAGCAGTTATTTAGTGTTTTATGGGCAATAAAACAAGAGTTATATGTACTGGCAATAGACAGTTCATCAATACCAATAAGAAAACTGTTCTATAACATGTTTGATAGTTTCACTTATATGCATTAATGCAAGCTGCTATGAAATGAAAATGCATGTTTTGGTTGCATGCTCCCTCCCTGGCTCATTGATAGCCCATCATATCCATCATAATATAATGGACAAATGCTCCTCCCTGTTGCTCTTCCCATGGCTTGCAGACCTCCCCTGCTGGAGGCTATGGCCAGTGTGGACAGACAGTTGGCATTGTGCAACAGGCTTCATGTTCAAAAAACACCTCCCTAGTCTGGGCATCAGACTCCAGACCAGACAACCCCACCACCTCACCTGAGCAACACTCTTCTAGTGGCGTGCTGTGAGAGCTGACAGATTTGATACGGCACAGTTTTCCTGTCCAGAGATGCTCGGTTCCATCCAGCCACTCTAAACTTGGAAAATTTGCATGGTGCAGCAGCTTTGCACTGATTGCTCTACGTGTACTCAAAGTTCCAGAGTTTCATCAGTTTTTATATTGTTAACATTATTTATTTCTGTGTATGTGGTTTTCATTCTTAAGTGGCCATTGAAATTGTTACCTGTGAGCCTTGATAAAGTGGTTAAATTCAAAACAAACAATTTTTGTCCTTATCTTTATTTTGAAAACAAGCCATTTAATTATCAGTAATGGTCAATATCGACTGAAATAATTTCATCAGGATTGATTTTTCAGCTCTACCACCAGCCCTAGGCTCTATCACAGCTTTTCTTTTGTGGTCCCCCACACAGTTTTTAATGTCATACAGAGCATTGTATTATCTGTTGAAACATGAGTGTCATCCTTAATCTGTTGGTGCAGGAATGTGTGAACAGTGATGCTTGACCAGCACATAGCACAGTAGAAGTACTGACTTTCCAATGCAGGTTTTTACACTAGTAGCATATTGTGGAGCATATGTCACCTTCAGAATATTGCTGAAATGAAAATACACTTTTGAAAAGACAAACTTCTATTCAAGTGTTGCAGATCGAATCAGTACACCTCCTGATAGAGGACACAGATTTGTTAACATCACTAAATCTATTTTTTTCCTCTGTCCTTTCTAAACCAGGCTAAGAAGCTAGTGGAGTCTCTTCCACAGGAAATCCGGGCCAATGTATCCAAAGAAGAGGCAGAGAAACTTAAAGCAGCCCTGGAGGCAGCAGGCGGCACTGTGGTGTTGGAGTAGATCCATGTGCCCGTGTGTCCAGCTGCTCATGCACTTCGTCCTTCATTCTATTATTTCTGTTTTTTACACGACAAAGAGGAGGATCCTAAGAGAAAAGGAAACTAAGAAATGCCTTCTGACATTAATACTGTCTCCTAACAGCATCAGGTCGGGCGGTACAACTCAGACTGAACTTTCCAGGCACACAGCCTGCACACATGGCTGCCCCGCTGTTTGCTCGTCCATTTGTCTCCTCATCTGTTTGTCTGATGCTTGTGTAGCAAACAAGCTACGGAAATACTGGCCTGGGTGCCAAATACGTCAGTTGGTCATTCTGTGTGTGTGTTAAACCTTTCACAGAACGAAAGCTTTTGCTGTAGGAGCATGGTTACCAGGTCGATACAGATTACCAATGCTGAGGAACACCAGATACTGTATCTAGTTCAGAGGATGGCAGAGCTGAGTCATTATGTTGCTCATAGAATTGTTAATTATGTGATTAAAAGTTGAAATATCAATATTTCCCCCTTCTCTTATGTGTTCTTATTGATCTTGTGGTTGATTTTATGAAATTTCTTGGGTGAACAAATTTTAAAACTTGAAAATAATGTATTAGAAAGATCCATTTAATTTGTTATTTAAACTCTTAATGAAGAAGTAAAGATTTTACTTCAATAAATACATCTTTCTTTGCTGCTTCCGGCCACTAGAGGTCATAATGTCTCTGTGCAAGAAGGTGGTTTCATGACCCACATTATGATTCAGTGGAAACTTCAAAATATATGGTTGATTTTAGGTTAACATAACCAGAAGTGAGTCACTGTCCCAAAATAAAAGAAAGCAGTTTCAAAAGTTGGTGTAAAATAAATGGTAGTCTTAAAAGTATTTACAGCAAACCCTGCTTATCAAATTCCCCTAAATATGCATGTGTAGCTACTTTGGTTATTATTTTTGAATGCTTGCCTGCGTATTAAACTGCACCGGTTTTAATTTTACACTAAGCTTTGGACCAGCTAGCTTTTTAGGACTGGTACCCCCTTAAATGTACATATATCACTCCAGTGTTTTTTTCCTGACCCTTCTCCTAATTACTCTTGTACAATAGAGGTAATTAGTCCATGCAGTCTATGCATTTTCCTTGTTATTTTTGACAATTTGATAAACAAAAATATCTATGCTTGAGTAAAGTGAAACCACAATTAAAACTGATGAATTTTTTATTCTTAATTCTTACCATTTTATGCTGGTTGAAACATCTTTGTGCTAAAAAAATTCCTCTTTGCAGAGAAAAACCTTGACATCAAACAGCTTCAGTGGCCGGAGGACAATATTGTTATAAAGTTAATCTCCAAGATGTAAGCTTTGCCATTCTGTTCCATACATTTGAATCTAAGAAATAACTCAAGTTTTCATTAAAAATTAATTTAGTTAAAGTGGTATAACGGAGAAAGAAATGTTTCTCAAAAATTGTATTAACTTAAAAACAGAAGAGGGCTATTTTATATGGAATGTGTATTGACTGAATTACATCTTTATTTTTGTGTCATGACTAAGACACCATGGATTCATACAAGAATACGCAGAAACATTTTAAGCATCTTTTACAATTAAACCAGACCACCATTGCGATCATTGTTTATAAAGTCATGCACGTGTTGCACCAGGGTACCTTTCATAACTTCCAGGCTCCTTTCTTGAGGCCTTTTAGACCCTCAGAAAAACTGTTGTTCCACGTTTAAGGCAGGTGGGTAAGAGAGGTCGTGTCTTTGGAATAGGCAACCAAACTTCCTATTTATTGATACTTAAAAGAAAAAATCAAGACGCAGATGTTTGCAATGGCTTTTGGTTGCTCTTAATGTCTCAATATTTTATGTTAATTTCATTTTAGATATTGAACTATACAGGTTCTTGTCCCGTTCTGTCTTGTTTTTCATGAGTAACGAAACCTATGATTCTGTTTGTATTGCAGTTTATCTCCCATCTACCGATGCATTACCTAAACTGGTTGATGAACTCAGTGGCAAGTGGAATTGAACTTTAATCCATGCAGGTCAGTGTCATGTTTAAGCCATTCTGATTTGCCTCTTAGTGCATTTAACACTGATGATTTTGATCAAAAAAGGCATCTGTGTAGCCAAACATTGTCAAATAAAGCTTTTGAATGTGTTGTGTTTTGGTCAATCAGTTGGACTGAAGCTCTTCTTTCTCATATTATGTTGAATCTCCCAATTTTGGGTTTAGAAGTTTCTAACATGTACTAAAATTTACACATCACTTACTATTCAAAAGAAATCCAGTCTTGCAACAGCACAACTAAATACTTTTAACTGTCTGCTGAGACACGATTTATGCATCCCTTGGGCCACAATAAATTCCACATCTTAGTTTATCCCAGTTTAGGATTAGGCCTTGGTTCTTAACAGTCAGGTAGCTTCTTACAGAGAGCACAAATTACACATCCAAGTAGTAAATATGAGATCTGCAAAAAATTTGCTGACATTTGATGCCACTGAGGCAGTTTAGTAGTTGCTGCTTTCTTCCTTCAACATGGTTGTGTTTCCATTCATTTGTTGGACATCACTGCTCCCAAGTGACTAAAATAAGAAGAGCTCCATCTCTTTCAAAGCATATTAACCATATTAATACACTATTAGGCAGAAGTTATGTTAAACATTTACCACTGGAGTAAAGTGCAACCAGTCTTAGCAGGGCTACAGAAACTGCAGTAAAATGCACTGCAACACTGAAATTGTATTTCTGTCCTGTGTAATTAACAAGAAAGCAACCAATAGTGCGGCCAACAACAAACTTTATTTATGACATTAATAACACGGATTACAGATCGGAATGCACGTCTGTCTAATACTCCTCTCCCTCATCATCGTCGTCTCCCATGCTGTCAGCACCAACCTCCTCGTAATCTTTCTCCAGAGCCGCCATGTCCTCTCTGGCCTCAGAGAACTCGCCCTCCTCCATACCCTCCCCCACGTACCAGTGAACAAAAGCACGCTTAGCGTACATCAGATCAAACTTGTGGTCGAGTCGGGCCCAGGCCTCAGCAATGGCAGTGGTGTTGCTCAGCATGCACACGGCCCTCTGGACCTTGGCCAGGTCTCCACCAGGAACTACAGTGGGTGGCTGGTAGTTGATACCAACCTTGAAGCCAGTTGGACACCAGTCCACGAAATTAATGGAGCGCTTGGTTTTGATGGCAGCAATGGCACCATTGACATCTTTAGGCACCACATCGCCACGGTACAGGAGGCAGCAAGCCATGTACTTGCCATGGCGAGGGTCACATTTCACCATCTGATTGGCCGGCTCGAAGCAGGCATTTGTGATCTCAGATACGGTTAACTGCTCGTGGTAAGCCTTCTCAGCGGAGATGACAGGGGCGTAGGTGGCCAGAGGGAAGTGGATACGTGGATATGGTACCAAGTTGGTCTGGAACTCTGTGAGGTCAACATTGAGGGCACCATCGAAACGAAGAGAAGCAGTGATGGAGGACACGATCTGACTGATCAGCCTGTTCAGGTTGGTGTAAGACGGACGCTCGATATCGAGGTTCCTGCGGCAGATATCATAGATGGCCTCATTATCCACCATGAAGGCGCAGTCAGAGTGTTCCAGGGTGGTGTGGGTGGTCAGGATGGCGTTGTAGGGCTCCACCACAGCAGTGGACACCTGGGGAGCTGGGTAGATGGAGAACTCCAGCTTGGACTTCTTGCCGTAGTCGACAGACAGACGCTCCATCAGCAGGGAAGTGAAACCAGAACCGGTGCCTCCACCAAAGCTGTGAAAGACCAGGAAGCCCTGAAGACCGGTGCACTGGTCAGCCTGACGACAGAGAGGGAGGGACAGCAATCAAATATGAGATACAGTTATGTCACTTCATTTTCTATTTTGAAGATAAATTTGAAAAAAAGCTGTTCTGCATTTACTCACCAGTTTGCGGATCCTGTCCAGAACCAGATCAATGATCTCTTTACCGATGGTGTAGTGTCCACGTGCGTAGTTATTGGCAGCATCCTCCTTGCCAGTGATAAGCTGCTCAGGATGGAAAAGCTGGCGGTAGGACCCAGAGCGCACCTCATCTATGGAAACAAAGACCATACTTTAAATTAACCATTTTTTAAAACATATTTTTCACTTAAGTTTGTCTCAATCACAACACTTACCGATGACAGTGGGTTCCAGGTCCACAAAAACAGCTCTGGGGACATGTTTTCCAGCTCCCGTCTCGCTGAAGAAGGTGTTGAAGGAATCATCTCCTCCTCCAACGGTCTTGTCACTGGGCATCTGACCGTCCGGCTGGATCCCATGTTCCAGGCAGTACAGCTCCCAGCAGGCATTACCTATCTGGACACCAGCCTGGCCAACGTGCACTGAGATACACTCACGCTGTGGGGGAAAAAAGGAGCTGTGTGAATTTATTTTTTTAAATAGAATTTCAATTCTAAAATTAGGCTGAAAAGCTGTCTTTGAAGGTCCTCATGCTGTTCTGACATGCCACTCTTGGGGGCTTTAAATCACATGCTCTTGAGTTAAAACTACCAAGGAAGAGGGAAAAAGGTTCTTTTGTTAAGAACTATAGATAGAACATCATGACTACCATCATCTGACACATGCTGCACAGGCATACCAACCTCTGAACAGAAAAACATTTACAAACAAAAACACCATACAGCAGCTGATTACTAGGGGGTATACTGTACTTTGGGAGAAAAGAAACTCTTGTGTTGAGAGGAAACATTTTCATATCAAAATTGAGCACGGCAGGCCGACAGAATGTGACAGATTACACATAAAAAGGCGCATAAAGCTCTGAGTGAATAGGTTTTGTTTAAAAAGCCTGTGGCTACAGCTGCATAAAGGAAAGGCCCCCTCAAAGAGGCGCTGAAACAGAGGAATGCTTCACTTTGACCTTTGCCAACTGGGTCAACATGCACAAACCTGATAGGAAGCCACGACTCAACTTAAATTTGGCCTCTGTCCTGTTCAGTTACAGCGAAACTAGTCAAAATTAAAGTTTAATTCACAGCCTGAAAGCTAGCTTAGTCATTAAAGCTAAAATGGCGACCATTAAAGAAAACACTGTTGTTCCTGGATTTCTATCAACTGGCTGATGAAACACTTCAGTACTGAATTTAGTCAAGTCAGTGAAAAGAAAAGTTTCACACTCACCATGTTTCCTAAAGTTGGGGCGTTTAACAGTCAGTATTACGAAGAGGAAGATATAAAGTTTGCCTCCACAGACGGACGTCTAAGAGTCCAGTGTAAGAGGGAATCGATAGAATTTTAGCTGGGCGAGGGTTTTATACTCGCCGACCCGCCGGAAACATCCTGCTAAATCCTATTGGTTGAACGTCACGCCAGCCTCATTTCTATTGGCTAAAATCAACCCGTTCTCTTCCTCTTTGTCACGGAAGTGAGGCAATCCAACTGCCTGCATTCTGGTTCAAACAGGAATTGAACTTACTTTTGAACAACTAAAAAAAACACTCATTTATTTTTTTATTGTCTTTGTACAACATTAAATCTGGCCAATTCAGACTGGCTATTTCTTCATAGTTAATTAAACGATTTTTTTAAAACTAAAAAAGCATGAAAAATAGCACTCAAGTTTAAGTAAAACTACCAACACAGCAGTCTAGTAATACTGCACAAGTTAAAACTTGCCTTTACTTCCGTAAAACGACTTACTTTAAGTACTGTCAGCAAAATAAAAGTGGTGGAAGTAGTATTCAGATAAAACTACGTAAAACATTTCAGTAAAAGTGCTGCAATCTCCTTCTTAAACAGAAGTAGCCTACCACAGTATTATCAGTAATATCAAGTATAGGCTAGATTTTGCTGAAAAGCATAAAATTGCTACAAATACAGCAATATGTAAGCAGTATTTATTGTTGCTGCTGCTTAAGGTGCAGCTTGTTTTAATTGCTTTACAGTGTATGCTGCTATAGTTTTCCTAACCTAAGAATCAGACTCCTCCAAAGGGTCAAAAGGTAAATCTGAAGGTTTGTGGGATGATTAAAATAATAGAAAACTAAAAGAATTTTCTTTAATCTGTGTGAAGTATTGGATAGATTCCCCTCACTGGGCCTCAGATATGTTATTCAATAAAGAATTTAAAGGGAAAAAATCATCTGAAAGAGCCCCAAGACACTGCATGTAAACAGTCACAAGCATGAGAGCTGGTGGGTTTAGTCTTTATTTTTGTATTATATCTTCAGTGTTTATCTCACTGTCGGCTATGTTCTTGTATGTGAATTCTTGACCTAACAGAACAACTGAACAGCTGTTAGCACAATAATTTCCTTTAAATTGTAATGAGATAAAGAATAAAAATAGAAATACTCAAGGGAGATATGAGTACCTTAAAACTGCACCTAATTACCGTAAGTGAGTGATCATCTCTTTTAAGACAGAGCAAAACATTCCCTCTGATGGCTTTTACAAAAGACTTTATAAATTCCAGCTGACAATTTAACTTGCTTCCTTGTATACAAAAGACTTCATGATTCCAGCTGGTAGTTCAACTTGCTTCCTGGTATATGAAGTCCTGTGACGTGAGGCTTTGTCAATCTACCACCACCAGAGGTCCCCATCTATTCAGATACTGGTACTGTTGCCTGTCGTTTGCAGTTACTCAGCTGGAAAACATGCATTTCTACGTACATATATTTACCTCTGAGTGACCAAACATTTCTCCTTTTGTTGATTTTGCTGCTGTAACACTGCACTGGGATTACAAAACAACAACAAAACTTTTCAGTCATCGTGGTCATGATTACATGACACATGACATGTGGAGGCGAAGAAACCCTTTGATGTGTCCTAAGATCAAACCTCTCACAGACTGTTATTGAAACAGTTTTTTTTCCTTAAGCCGACTGTTTAACCTGCACAAGGTGAGAGAAACAAAGCAAACGACCAGAATGTTGCAAATATTTTGAAGTCGAGTGTCAACACTGTGTGTATTCTGCGGAGTATTATCATGGGATGCATGTTTTCTGATGCATTTCTCAAACTAAATACAGTCAATTTTTCGAACTCTTATTTGATAGCCCAACATGCTTTATTTTAAAAATGCCTTTAAGAGAAAACTTGAATCAATTATTCATCTTTAATTAGTGCTTTAGGACTGCTTTAATGTTCGTCTTCCTCACTCTCTAAAAACTGAACTCCAACCTACTCTCTATCTTGACATATCAAACATATTTTCCTGCTGGCCACTAGAGGTCATAATGCCTCTCTGCAGCATGAACCACATGTTGATTCTGTGTAACTGATGTTTAAGTTGATGCAAACACAGGTGAGTTGCTGTCCTGAAGGTGACAAGTAAGCTTGAATGCTTATTTGCAGTGGACCTTCCTCATCTCCAACCTCCCATTCGCATGCAGCTGCTACAGTCAAAATTTTGAAGACAGGATGGCTGCACATTGCACTTAACCTGCTTTATTTTCACAGCTGTGTTTTCACTAGCTGATCTTTTAAAGTCTGTTACATCCTGACAAATGGACGTATCACCTGGCAGAAACCTAAAATCAGTGACTGAAGGGTATAAAGCACACCTGAATGACTTTTCTGGCTCCATCTGATGTAACTTGTGATGAATCCAGTTCACCTTTAGAGTTGTTACTGATCATAGATGGCCACCAGGCGGTGCATGCAGTCTGTATTCATGGATGTTTAGAGACAAAAAGACAAAAATGTGGTTAAAATGATGATTAAGATGAACTCTTAGTGTTTGGTTACATATGTCATGTCAAGGAAAAAACCCTCAGTATCAAAATTTTCAATCCTTGCTGTGGCACTGCTTCATCAGTAGAGTGTGTTATTTATTTATTTAAGCCGACTAATTAGGTTAAATATCTATTAGGGCCACATAAACACCACAAGGGTTACATCTGGCTTTCATTATCAGGCAGACGTAACCCTGGGCTTATTTTACATGGATTTAAAGAACACATCCGTTTATCCAGCTGCAGATACTGCTGATGAATTACACGGATATTAACTGACAGTGATGCAGTCAGCTTAATTTGGTACCCATAGCACTAGTCAGAAACTACACCAAGCAGCAAGGCAGCATCCAATGAGATACTCAGGATGGTAACTATAGGCTGTCTAATTTATGTCTCGTCATTTGTGATGTCAGTACATCCAAACCTTATCATGAGAATTCAACCAAAGCAACAAAATGGACACTTTTTGTTAGAGTTCCTGGAAAAATGGTAGAAGATCATTCAAAGCAGCCCTCAGCTCCCCTCTGGCTCCACTGCAGGTTTTGAATAAATCAAGAGAAAGAGGACAGTAGAGGCATCGCAGTGAGGAGGAAACTCTTATTTCACCTCCCTCTGGAGACACTTACATCTAAAACCTGGAGAAGCTTCAGACTGATGCCTGACTGATTTCCTTTTGCAGAGCTTGTTGAGGTGTGTTGTCGAAAAATGCCCTATTGGGAAACTATGACAACATCCCAGACAGGTGAGAATTTGAGCAGAAGTAGCGAAAATAAAAAAATTGAAGGTGCATGCGTTTATTCTGCTCTCTCGGAAAATATTCACCATAAATGTTAGCTATAAAAAGAAAAGTGAAATAAATGCAGATATTGAAATGAAAATTGAAATTAAAAAGTCAACTTAAACACAGTACTCAGAAAGAAAGGTTAAATGAAAAATCCAACTCACCAAAATGTTAGAATGGCACTAAAATATCAAAAGGAGGTGGGAAATTTTTTTAAATGTAAATTAAAAAAAAAAATTATCTTTTATCTCAGTTTTGCTTCTTTAATTGGGTTTAATTGTATTTAAACCGACGAGGGAAGTGTTTAATAAACGTGGGCACCAGGGGGAGTGTGGGCATTGATCAACAGAAGAGGCAGTGGACACAAACTGAAACAGCTGAGACATATTTAATCTCACTGTCAACACCTGGGCTTTCAGATTTTATCATCTTCTTTTCCTGATGACAATAACATTTGGAATAGCTCGCTTTGGCAATGATTCAGCTTACCTCATTTCCAATTTACTAGTCACCAGGTAATAATGGGCTTAAATGACCTTGACTGTAATATCAGTAGGTCTGTTTGGATGCTTTAAAGTGCATAAAAAGATACAAACATCCTGAGCGCTGTTTTTTTTTTTTGCTTTAGTTTTGTATTTCCTGCAGCTGTTAACCAGATATTGAAACTGTTTTCTTTAATTCAACACGCTGGTGGCGATACTTAAAACAGATATCATCTCTCACTCTGTAAAGCATCGGAGTTTGTGAGCTATAATTTTACACTCATATCTGAACCAATTGTGTTTGCTTGATTTGTTGACTCCTGTCACTTCACATGTGTTCCGGCAGCAGCTGCCCTCTTTACTGCCTCCGTGGGGTCATTCCTTGGTGCACCGTTGCAGCTGTGTCACTTTAAAAAAAGGCACAAATGCCAGGTGAAGACAGAGAAGAGACGCCATGGAATGCAACTGATGGCAGCATTTTGTGATGGGCATGTATCGCAAAATAGCTCATCGTCCAATTTCCCCTCACTGAGAAGATTCTGTTGGAATTCAGACCTGGTGTGAAAATTGTCCTTGAGAATGATGCACTGAAAACAACAGCCTGCTGTGTTGGAGATGATGGTTTCAGGCTGGTTTGTGGCGCTGCAAGAGTAACCTGCATCTCTGGAGGAAGTCACGGGTTTATTGATTCTAATATGTTGCTCACTGATTTTAATGCATCTTTGAGTGGATTCATGTGCACCGGAATAATGTGGAATCGTATATGAATAAAATATGTGTTTTTCCACCCTCAGTTGCCAGTTATTTGGGTACACCTAACCAAAACTAATGCAACAGTCCAGCAAAAAATGCTACTAAAATGAAAGGTGAGCCTGCAGTTGATTATATCCACTGTGAAGCCTGTACTTTGTGGTCATGTTAGATCGCATTGCTTTGTCCTGATAGGTATTTCTATTATTTTGTCCATCCCATTTTTAAATGGAAAGCAGAGGCAAAAACTCTTTCACATTGGAAGCATTTATTTCAGGACTAATGTGCTAAACTGCATCAGTTTTAGCCAAATGAACCTTAATAAACTGGTAACTGAGTGTATTTTATATCTCGCACAGGGCAGAAACCTAATTCCGAATAATAACTATCCCCGGCTGTCATTGCACATGTCTGATCCTGCATATGCTGAGTGATTGCTCATGTCTTGACTTTGCTCTGGCTCGGAGCGGGTATCCAGTTACTGTTTCTGTCATCTGTCATGTGTCCCCTCCCTCTCAGTCCCCCTCTGAGTCACACACACACACACTGCTGTGCCAAGCTGCCCATTCATACCACTGCTGCACTGCTCATTTAAAATCATGTCATGCTTAAGAGCCGAAAACAGCCACTTGTGAAACCTCAAGAAACATATAAAAAAATAATCAGTTAACATTAGCACAAGGTGTCACTGAGCAGTGTTACGTCAATGTTAAGAATGTTGACCATGTGACCCTCGACTCTGACTGTTATAATAGAAAGACTGTCTGTCTATTCCTGACACATATTTGCTTGAACTTTATGACCTCTGGTTTGTGTTGTCCTGGGATGCCCGCATTCCACATTCACAAAACTATAGCAGCAGTCAAGCTGACTTACTATTTTTATATTAGTCACATACACTTCCTCCCACAAACCAGCTGCGCTCCTTTACTTGGCACAGAAACTTGGAGTAAGGGCGAAGGCACTGTACTTACTTGACTGGACAAGCTCAGCCATGTGGTTTATCAGAATGTCCAGCTCCTAAAAAGAAAGAAAAATGCTGATTTACATGAAGACCACTTGCACTGACTGTGCATTTAATATCAACTGCAGCCACTCATTTCCAGCAGCACCGAGAGAAGAAGATGAAAAGAGAAACCTCTGACAAAGTTGGCCCAGCAACCTCTGAGAAGCCGACACTTTGCCTCTTTTTTCTGGACTTCATCTCACTGGCAACATGACGGAAAACCGCATTTCTCGTTGGTACTTTGGTGGGCTTTCTTCCAGCGCAGCGGCCTGTTTAACACACCCACTGGATTTAATTAAGGTAAAAAATAAAGCTCATTTATTTTAAATTAATTACTACTTTAACATGTTTATCCATTAAGATATTAAAGACAGTGATCCAGGTAGGCCTTACTGATGCGTCAGGGGTGTTCTTCACATGTGCCTCTGGAATGTAGTGTGTAAAATGTTAATAAAAATATATTCTTTAAAAGTTTATTATCTTAACTTCCTCATCTTCCCTTTCTTTCCCTGATGATAATAACATTTTGAATAGCTTGTTGTGGCAATTTCCAAGCTCACAAGTTAAAAGGCAATAATGTGCTTAAATGGCATTGATTATGACAGTCATTAGGTCTGTTTGGGTGCTTTAAAGTGCAAAAAATGATAGAAACCTAACCATTATAGGTTTATTATTCAGGTTTTTATTTCCGCAAATATTATCCAGTTATTGAATTGACTTTCTTTAATTCAGCTCGCTGACTGAATGCTCATGGAGATATTAAGAGCAGGTATTATCACTCAGTCTGTATTGCACCTTAAGTTCTAAGCTATAATCATTGCACCCATTTTGTTTGCTTGATCCACACTTTTTAAGAAGGAGCACACTTTTCTGTCTTCTGCCAGCAGCTGCTCTCACTATAAATGTGCTCGACTCTCTTGGCTGCGTCCATGCGGTCATTTCCAGGTGCACTTACAGACGCAGCAGGAGGTGAGGGTGAGGATGATCGGGATGACGGTCAACGTAGTGAGGAGAGAAGGTTATCTGGCTCTCTACAGTGGCCTCAGTGCTTCTCTCTGCCGGCAGGTTGGAAAAACTACACCCACCCTCATTGAAACTTTTAACCACTGCACATGCTGCATCTTTCCAATATAGTTATTTTACTTCCCTCCAGATGACTTATTCTCTGTCACGGTTTGGCATTTATGAGACTGTCAGAGACAAGGTGAACAGAAAAAGTAAAGGTCTCATGCCGTTTTACCAGAAGGTTCTGCTGGGGGCCTTTGGAGGTACGTGGTGTTACACCCAACTCTTTTGCTTGACTTAAAGGTTTATAGGAACTTGAAAGTTTTAGTTTAGCCCAGTACAGAAATGGGATTGTACACACATAAATTAAATGTGTCACATGATCCTCATTTTGAAGGAAATGTCAGTTCTACAAAACCTTTTTAAGAATACGGTGAAATAAATTGTGTTTATACAGCACAGAAATGTGTGTCATATTAACAGATAATATATAGTTTACATGACTTAAGATCATCAGGTTACTGAATAATAATTATACTAACTAAACCTAAATATGTTTTTTTATTCAACATTTCTATATTGTAGTGGCAATGTCGAATAAAAATAAGTTTAATTATTTACCTAAAATGTAGTTGTTCCAAAACAACTTGCACAAAAAAATTCTCTGTATAGCAGCATGAAAGTTTTAAGTACACTTAACTAAAAATTATGTCACCTGAGTGTCAACATGTATTTGTCAGTTTAACTTAGTATTCTCAATCAAATGATAAAATAATGCATGTAATTATATTATAGATTTCCATGTTACGTTAAGTAGAAATATGTAATAAATGTAACATCAAATTGTTGATTTTCATGTTTTTGAAGAAAATATTTTCTCTGCAATCTACTAATACTAATAATGTTGAAGTCATACAGTTAACATAACACAGAGTTATTCATTTTCCAACCGTTAGTATTTTTGTATTTTAACCTTAAAATGTCATTTTGTGAAGTGATGAGTTTTCTCCAACAGGGTTCACAGGTGGATTCATTGGGACGCCAGCTGACCTGGTGAATGTCCGGTGAGCCCAGTGGATATATTGACTGTTGTTATAAAAGAGACTTTAGAGAGTTTTAGAATACAGTGTGTTTTATTTTGTGGAAGTCATAGCTTGTGGTGTCATTTGTATTTTATAGTAGCCTGTACAACAGAGGAGAGTGAACCTCTGTGCAAAATCACTTAAATGTCAAATGATCCCAAATTGTATCACCTCTCAGTAACTGCATTATTTCTAAGTCAGTTAGTAGAGTATTTTCTCTTATGGACAATCAAAAACTAAATCTTTAGAAAGGTTGTATTGAACATATAGACCCCAAACAAGAAACTACTTTACTTTTCAGTGGTTATCATTGGAAGTTAGAGTGTCTATAACAGCTCAGACAGCGTAAAGGACATTGAATCTTGTAACCCTTTGCTTGCTCACTGAACTGCAAGATTAAACTTTGCTAAATAACATGAAAGAAAGCCTGGTGAATATTGGAAGCACATTCTTGAGACCAAGATTGACTTGTTTGGTTCAAATACTGTACTGCACATTTGGTGTGAACCTAAAGGACTACCACAGTGAATGCATGGTCCCATCAGTGAAGCCTGGGGGTAGGAGTTTGATGATATTAGGCTGCATGGGATGTTAGCTAGATTTAAAATACTGGCTGACAAGATGACTCCAAGCCTGCAGGAGGTTGGCTGAAGAGGAATACTCCAGCATGACGACCATCTAAAGCACACTGCTGAAATCACAGGAGTTTCTAATGCAGAAAAAAAGGGAAAACTGTGACCTGGTCCAGTAGAACTTTTGGGGTATTTTATAATGATAGGTAGAGCAACACAATCCCTCAAGCAAATACCAGCTGAAAAAACTGGCTCTGAAGATTGACAGAGCATCTGTTCAGTAATGTGATATCCAGCATACTAAAGGGGATTGAGTCTGTTATCAAAACCAAAGATGGACAAACAAAGTATTGAAAACCATAAAAGATTTAAATCTCCCTAATAAAAGGCGTACTGACTTCTGTTGCATTGAGCTCCTGCTGTGAGACCTGTATTTCTAATTTAGTAAACACTAACTACTAATTGTTAGTCTTACATAAGAGCAAATACCTGCTGTTCAACTTAGAAGTTAATGTTTTGCATTATTTGGCATTTAAGTGATATTACACAGAGAGGTACTCACTTCTTTTGTATATTGTACAATGTAATGTTAGTGCTGCTGGGGTTCACACAGCACACTAAAAAAAGCCTGCGTCTGTGTGTTTTGGTGTTTTATCTCTCCGCTGTCTGTCAGCAGTGAGCCAATAAATAAACCAACGAAAGTGACATAACCCTTTTCTTTTGTTTTATTTTTTATGTACCAGATGTTGCTACCAACTTGTACTGCCATGTAAAATTTAGGGTTGACTAAGGGTGAGATTTAGATTTGACCAACTATTTTATGCCTATGTAGTTATTCTTATGTGGTTGGCCGATTGCCACTGAATGTAGAATCAAGATAATGACTGTGAGGCACTTATACTGTCAGTGAACATGCTTTGAAATGTTCCAATGTCTCATCTATGCAGAATGCAGAATGATGTGAAGTTGCCAGTCCAGCTCAGAAGAAAGTAAGTACAAATGAAAATGGGAATACATCATATTTTATAATGACAGATAATTACAGTTCTTTTCATACAAATAACCACTTTGTGAGGTTTTTTCTTCTTCTTCTTCTTCTTCTTCTTCCAGTTATGCTCATGTGCTTGATGGGCTGTTACGTGTTTGGAAGGAAGGTAAGATACATAAAAGCATTCTTTTGAATTACTTGTCTTTAAATCTAAAGTTGGCTCCTTTCATTGCTTCCATTGCATAGGAATGTGAAAAAATGACTGTTTCATTTATAACAGTGTCTCCACAATCAGCCAGTTAGAAACCTCAAAGTTTTTCTTTTAAGTCTTTAATTCAAGAGCATTTTCATGTTCCTCACGCTTTCCTTCACAATGTTTCTCCATTCGGAAATTACAGAGGGGATAAGGAAACTGTTCTCCGGTGCTACAATGGCTTCTACTAGAGGTGCACTCGTCTCGGTTGGACAGGTACAGTCCTGTTCTGAACTAAAAAGTCAGAGAGCATCAACTGCAGAAGCAATGAAATTTGAGTAAAAATGGCTTAAAGTTGATAGGGTGGGTGGGAAAGCAGACAGAGGTTGTTATGGAATCATTCTATATCTTTTTAGGCTGAAGATTCTACCCCTGAAAATTCAAGTCCATGAAACTTGTGCCAAAAAACTGTGTTCTTTCCACTTTCACTTTAAATAAAGCAGGTTGTTTATGAAAATTTGCTTTAATTTGATTATTATAAAGATTTTTGAGCCTGTTTTGAGGTTATTGCAAATTTCAAAAGTAGGAACACATTTCTATTGACTTATACACCAATCAGCCATAACATTATGACCACCTGCCAAATACTGTGTTGGTCCCCCTTATGTGGTCAGAAATGTTCTGAACCATTGGGCATGGACAAGAGAACCTCTCAGGATGTCCCATGGGGTCTGGAACCAGGATGTTGACAGTGAATCCTTTGGGTACTTTGGCTTGTGCAGTGGGGCCTCTGTCAATCAAACTTGTTCCACTGCATCCTGTTGATGCTTGATCACAATGGGGTGTAGGAAGTTTGGAGGTCAAATCAACATGTTGGGCCGTTGTCATGTTCCTCAAAATGTTCCTGATTGTTTGATGTTATTGCCATGTGGTGGGGTGCATTTTCCTTTAGGGGTAAGCCAGTGACATTTGGGATTTCCATTTGCATGAGGGAGTGTGCTTGTTCTGAGGCAATGTTTATTTGGGTGCCTAAGTTTCATCAAGACAGATGGCAAAATCCAAGGTTTTCCATCAGAACACCAAATACTACCAATGAACTGTTATTCACTTCACCTGTCAGTGCTCATAATGTGGTGGCTGATGCAACTGTACTACTTTGTGTGTATTTTGTCCCTGCAGCTGTCCTGCTATGACCAGTCCAAACAGTTGGTTCTGGCTACCGGTTACCTGACGGACAGCATCCTCACTCACTTCCTGGCCAGTGTGTTTGCAGTAAGTGACTCACGTCTGTCTCTGCGTATAAGAAAAAAACATCACAGCATTTTCTGACAAAAGCCTCTTTTCCTTCTCCGCTGCACAGGGTGGCTGTGCAACAATCCTGTGCCAACCACTTGATGTTGTTAAAACAAGATTAATGAACTCAAAAGTGGAATATGGGGTGAGTGTTTTGCACAAGACGCGCCGCCATGTGAATCTATACATGTGTCTTTTGCTGGGTAGGAGGGTGGGGAGGTTACATAAAGAATCTCTGAGTTTTTTCTTTTATCATTCTGATGTGTGTGTTTTATTCATTGGCTGTGGGGAGAATCACACAGCTTGGCATGTCTCTTGTGTTTTCTTGTCTCCTTGTTGCAGAGTGTGTTTCACTGTCTAACAGAAACAGCAAAGCTGGGCCCAAAGGCGTTTTACAAGGTGGATGTCCCCTTCACTGTATATAACATAGACATCACACTGCTTCTGCCGGTCAAGACATCACTCTTTATACTTTACTGCTGTATTTTTAACCTCTCCTGAAATAACGACATGATTTGTGTGCAGGGTCTTGTTCCTGCAGCTATCCGCCTCATCCCTCACACGGTCCTCACCTTCATATTCCTTGAGCAGCTTAGGCAGCATTTTGGCGAGGTGGTCGTCACCTGAGAGAGTCGGAGGGAAGTCGTCCTTCAAGGTAGCCAGGGCTATTCATCATGAGTACATCGATCTTCCACGTTGGACAGCTTCATCACGATGATACTCTGACAGACCAAGCTTAGCAGCAAACTGACAGACCCACATACAACTAAGGAAATCATTTTTCATGCAACATTTTCTTCATGTGTACCAGAAAAATGACTCATGCATTAACACTCAAAGCTCTAGATAAGGCACTGGAATGGAATAAACTGTGATCTTTTTTTCAGTGTCTATCACAACATTGCAAATAAGGATGACATGAATTATTGACTTTCACCCTTGTGGCACTTTACACATCATGAACTAACTGTACAACTATAAATATGACGTAAGGATTGTAGGCGAAAAAAATGCTAATAAACTTCACTAGCTAATGTTCTGTTACAATGAGAACTGTGTTTTTAAATTAATATATCATAAATCATGTCACTGATGCAGAATTTGAATATATTTGTGACTGTATGTTTTTCTATTTGTAAAAAAAGATGTGTGGGGAAAAAGTTTAATATCCATTTCTGGAACCTGCTGAGGAAAAAAAGTTTGTAATTTACAGCAAAGACAGCAACACTGATTTAATGAAGACATACATCTCCCTCTATCTGCTTGCCAGCTGCTGACTTGTAAATCATTTCTCTCTTTCCTTACTTCAACCTCAACACAGCTGTGGTTGCACAAACCAGATGCCCTGTCAGGTCTCTTTTTTAAACTCAACCTGGCTGGTTTAGTCAGTAGTTACCTGAACAAAGGCTCCCAGCACTTGAACACAATATGACTTGGCTTTCATGAGGACAATAGGCAGCTTTTTTTAACCAGAAGGTTCGTGGAAGACACAATTTTTCGATCCCTGAAAGGCTGAGAAAAGAGCCTGGTGTGTTGGTGCAGCAGCTGTATGTGGGTTTGTGGCTTCTTGTCATTTAATAGTGTTCCAGGTATTATTTTCCCATAAATATTACCTTAGAGATGTACAATCCATCATGCTCAGCTTTAGTAGACATCCTGATATTTTTTCCACATCCCACGGTTTACTGACTGCCTATATCAGTGTCAGTGTGTGAATGATGATAGTTGCTAACTCATGACAGTTTTACATCTGATGCTCTTTCTGTGATGCAAAAGTGAGACAGCTAATCGTTCCTCATGTAGGCCATGCTGCTAAATGTCAGATATCACCAGGAGAGCCATGTGTCTGGGCAGGAATACATCTAAGTCAGCTCTTTTGATAGATAATATGAATTTGTCGGTTGCACTGGGACTGTCTCCAGGGGCGGGTTGCATAACCCCGTTGCAAAAAGTCATCTGACGGTGACACAATTATCATCTGGTGCATACAGAAAGAGCAGCATGATGACAGCAGTTGGTAATGACAGATAATGCACTGTATAAGAACAGCACATTTGGGTCCTTCTTCTTTAGTGTATGTCCTGATTTACTTTGCAGTGAAACCATAGATGCAGGCTGATCGACTACAGAGTCACCACTGTGCCTGATAACATCCACTGGGGGATGTGGTTACTGGATGTTAATGATGCACACACAAAGAGAAAGTACAGATCATTTCCTCTTTCTTTCCCTCTCTATCTTTGTTTCCGTAAAAGGGGGACAAAAAGAATCTGAAGAACTGACAGAATGGACATCTTGGAACGATCCTCACAGCAAAAACAAAACTTGAGATTTCAAACAGAGGTTAATTGTTGTACCAAATGTTGCGGGTTCATATCTCAGCACACGGGAAAATAATTCCTGGCTTTGATTTTGATATTACAGGATGTGCACGACATAAACGGACAAACATGCCTTTAAAAGAATAATAACGTGTCACTTATTTTGAGATTTTCTGAAAAGAACATTTCTCTCACGCACTGAAAAATCCGGTCTGTGATAACTTAAGACTAAAGAGGGTGCTGATGATTTAATGATTTGAGAACACTCATATTTGATTTTTATTGAAAGTCAACATCAAAACAGGATGAGAAGTATAACTGGATTACAGGAGCAAAAAACTGATCTACACACAAACCGAAGATTTTATAGCTTTTATGGTTTCAATTTGATATTTTAAAATGTCTAGCTATTAATTTCAAAAATTGAATTAGAACGCTTACAGCAGTGAACTTCCTGCCTTTGATATAAACGACCAACCTAGAGTTAATCTTGTAATTTCACTGTAATTTCATTTCATTTTTAAAGTAATGAGAGTCTCCTGTTATCCTCTTCTGCAGCGTCCAAAGGAAAACACATGACCTCATCCTTCTAGAGTTGTTTATTCATTATCATACTGAGGGGAACTTGAGAGCATCCCTGTTTAAAATTTTCTGCGTCACAGAGTTTGTTAACTTAATTAGCATGTTAAAGCAGGGTGTAGCTGTATAACTTTCACCTCAGCGCTGGTTCAGTGGATCCATACCTCCACACCACTGGCATGCAGCTATCAAGAGGTTAGTGCAATAAAGATGGATTGAATTGCATTTACACGCTCACATTCTGACGTGTGTGATAAGAGCCGATGGGACAACGCACATCCCCGTGATTCATCGTAACTTTAATTGAATTTGAATGGGACTTTTATGTAGAGTAATGTGACTTGCTGCACTTTTTTAGAACTACTAGAATTACCAACTAAATGCAATGCGAACGGCTAAGTTGTTCACCTTTGTAAGTGGCTTTTGCAGCAGCTGCAGGGTCATCCGTGTTGACCTTTTTAATACATTAAGACATATAAGTCACAGGTCGCCTCTGGAAGAATTGGCATTGTCAGAGCTTTCCCCAGTATTGCTGGACCTAAGTTAGCATCTCACAGAGTAGTGAGCAGCCCTCAATTCTTCTCTGTATTTAGCTATCAGCTGCTTCAAATGTCACATTCTGTAGATTAACACTATTTCCTTGCTTCATAATGTGCTCAGTCACAGCAGCTTTCTTCATGGTATCAGGCAACAATGTCAGACCTTGGTTTTCTGCATGTTTTAAGGGGTCCGGGTGGAGCAGTAATAAGTGTGATACTATGTATGGAAGTCTGGATTGTGTTTTTACCTCCTTCAGAATTGAAAATTAAAAAGGCTTGAAGCCAGATGTGTGAGGAAAAGGTTAAACTGGGTGCAGTAGAAGCCTGGTGAAGGTCCAGTGCATGTTCTGCACATTTTTAAAAAAAAATTTGTCTCTGTGTAGGAAAAAAAAATTCTTCCTATCAGCCTTTTTGCTTGTAAATATTAAAGTGAAACATATTGAAAATAAGAAAAATAATGCATAAATCTTACTTTTTCAATTGGGCCTGTGGAGTTAGGACCTCAACACAGTTAAGTCTTATCATAACTTTTTCCTTATACTTTTTCAGTATAATACCGTTTCTTTATTTCCATATTTTGGACATGATCATCATGCAGTTTTAGCCTCTTTTTAGCACGACATGTACAGTATGCAGCCTTTGCATAAACCTATTTCGTAATTTTAAATCAAGTCAGCTGACAAGCCAGCCAATGCCAATTAAACTTGCCAGCAATAGTTGTCCTTTATAGCTGACAAAATCAACAGTCATCAAAAAGAAACAAGGAACTTGCTTTTGTCTACTTGTGTCTGAAGTCAAAGATTAATCTTCTTTTATGTGTATTTTAAGCATCAGATTATCACTGTAAGCTGCATATCTGGAGAAAAAAAAAGAAAATTCAGTCACTCAGACCCCAGGAAAGTGCAGTTTCCTTTATGACCTCCTTTCTTATCAACCCAGTATTTTTGCGGCTGGAGATTATTTAAATCTAATAATCTCTGTGTCTGCGGTATCTCTGCCAGTTTGCACAGCTTGACGAGTTGTGCTGAAAGCTGAAGGTGCTTCGAAACTGCTTTTACAAAGCTTGGTTGGGACTGCATGTGCGCAACAGAGGAGTGATAAATTGACAAAATTATATATATATAGAAAAGGAAAATAGCCAAAATTGCAGTTCCCAGGTTTTCATTTGACAACAGTGCTGCTTTTCTTCCTCTCTTGAGGTACTTTGCTGCCAGTTTCTCACTGGGTGGTAGCGGCGCTGATCTTCATGGTTTGGAATGACGACAGAGACCCAGAGAATGAGCGATGGTTTCACATTATGGAAAAGTTTGTGGGATGGAGAGTGGGAGCCAGGCTTTTCTCTTGAGGTCTGTCTGAGGATCTCGGCCTACGTGCCTCCTCTTTCTGCTCCGGCCTGCAGCCCTTTGCAGCCAGCCAGAACAGTGATTTTCACATAAACAGGAACTAATGCCAAGTGGGAGGATGTCCCAAACATATAAGGCTGATAGTGAGTCCTGCAACTGGCAGAGTAGAGCAATGGCCTTATTTTACCTTTTAGTTCAGAGGGCGAGTAAGCAAAAGAAATTTCAGAGACATCAGTTGCACACAAGTCTGAGCAGTCCAACCTGCAAGCAAAAGATGTTAAACTACGTGAGTTCTCTCTTGTTATTGGTAATTATGAAACAGATCTAAGCTCCTTCAATGTAATAGCAACAAACCATAGTGCACGCTTGTTTGCAGAATCTGCAGCCAGTAGAAAAAGAACAAACCAAGAGGCTGCTGCTCACTGCTACAGCTGTTAATGATAATGATGAAAACGAAAGAAAGCAGAGCCTGGCAGGTCATGTTCACAGTGGAAATTCAGTTGTTAAACAGATCATAGGAGACAGAATTGCGGCTCATTAGTCTGGGACAACAGGAATAAATAGTTTTGAAAAATGTGTTGTTTTTTGTTTTCAGAAGACTCAGACAAAGGATATCAGCCAACTGTGACTGCCTGCCAGAAAAAGGTCAGGGATGACTCCTACATCCCAAACAACAACAGCTGCAATCATGGAGACGTGTTGTTGTGTTATGTCCAAATAGTCAAGGCTGATTCTCCACCCACAGAGTAATTTAGTATTTGCTTTAATTTCACTCCATTTTGGCTTGGGCAGCAAGCAGTTACCGAACAAAGATGGAGAGCAACCGTGCAGATTTGCATTCATCACAATGCTTAATAACATCAGTGGACATCTGGAAGATGTTAGTGGAACATGATGATCCTTTTGCTTATCAGCCCGATATCATCTAGCTCTAAATCCGTCACAATGAAACCCTGTTACCGTTGGCTTTCCTTTGAAAGAAGCATCAATGCAAATACAGAGAGTGAAAAACAATGGTTGAAATTTTTAAGACTAACCTTACGCCTAATTCTAATAGTGCTTTTGTTGTTGCTCTGGATTTCACTTGAGATCATGTAGAATTTGCAATAAAGCAAAGTTCACTCATGCAGATCTGCAGCTCCTCTGACGGAGGTTTATCTGCTTCTTCTATTCGCTCTTTGTTTTTTTCCTCTGGGGATGCGATTATATAAAGATTCACATTAAAGTTACAACAAATCACAAAGCTACATTTCCTCTGCTCCTCTGAAAAACCATAGTAATTACCTGGAACACAGAATAAACTATGTATGATATAGAAACTTTATCTAATATATGTAGAGAGAAAAGCAGCTACTACTTCATCGTACAATTAAACTGTTAAACACAATTAAAATGAAGTGATTGATGGCCCTTACAGCCTCACAGTCTTATGCATATTTTCACACATGAATGACTTGCAGATGTCTCACGATGCCATCCAGCTTTTTCTGTGCTGGATTTCAGTGCAGCTGCTGGACGAGGAAATATTGCTACTTGACCAACAGCTTCTAATCTTATTGCTTAATCACCACTTTTTCAGCAAGTGGTTTGAAATAACAGTGTTGAACCAAGAGCTTTTCTCATAATTGATGGGGCTTGAAGTGTTGACGTCGAAGGCTGCCATGTTGCAGGCTGAATGCTTTAGAGAGAGCAGAGGCGTGGGCTCTGATCGCTGTGGATTCTGGCAGCCTTTTGCTCCTGCGGCGACAGAGCGGTCGGATGGGTTCTCTTCCACAGCAGGATACGTGTTTTTACCACTTACCCAACATTTTCCCTTTACCGGAGCCTGCTTTCAAATCCATGTGATCAAACAATATTTCTGGCCGGTAGAATTGAATTTCTGATAAATACATTAGCATAGTGACATATTCGATTTTCTTTGAAATTGAAAAGGGAAATAAAAGGGGATTTTCCTATTATGGCTTGTCATGCCTTATCCTGATAATCATCATTAGTGCAGGTTGAGACTAAACATGTCACCTACGTCAGCTTAACTCAATCATGGATTACATACGTTTTTATTTTTTCTTTTAAAAAAGGCAAACCCTTTCCATTGCTTGTGGACCACTGCTGGGAGCTCTTTCCCAAAGAATACTGTAGAATAGATGAATGTGTTTGCATAGGCTTCCTCCCTTACAGTCAGAATTAATTTACATTGGCATGCATTAAGAAAAACACCTTACACAGAGTCAAAAGCTGAAAAACATTCCATCATAGTGAATACATACATACATATCCTGACTTAAAAGCATGTATTTTTGGAGAAGACCTCATGTGATGTCTTCCACTTCCATCATTAGCGATTGCTGATGCAAAAAGATACAGAGTTTGCATTATCATTTTTACACTAAATCAGAGCCTTTCAGCACATCTGGATGCACCACTTGGAATACTGTGTTCAAAATGTTTCTCTTCAAGTCACCATTTCAGCTGCAAGAATAATAGCGATTCACAGCTAAATAAGCAATGAATTAAAACAAAAAAAAAAAAAACGCTGTCACTAATTTATAACCCAACATATGCTTTGGAAAATCTCTGTCAGTCAGTGATGTGAAATATGTACAGTTTATGGTAAACTGGCCTATACGATGCAAAATACAGTAATTTATTGCTAGTTTGTACCAATATAACCAGGCTTTATTTACTGACCTTAAAAGGATCAAAATTTTATATGCACAAATGTGTGTCTAAAACATAGTTGCATTTGTTGACATGTAGATCCATGGTGTACAGTATCACCTGTAGGACTGTAAAGTCAACACAACATTAGGCAGGTGGTCATAGTGTTATGCCTAATCGGTGTAAATAATATATATACACTGATAAAGTTCCACTAGCTACTTTTTTGCACATTTAAGTCAGTAATTAAATTTCCCAGAAATCATAAATAACAGAGTGTTCAGTTTTCTTCTTACTGGCAGCAACATTATTTCACTTGCAATGGAGCATTCACCTCAGATTACTAAAATAAATGTAATATTTCCTGCTGATATAATTTGAAATTTTCTAAAAACTTCAACCATCTTTTATTTTTATGGTAACATGTCTCTGGCTCACTGAAAAGGCTAATGTATCTTTGTGTGACACACTGAAAATAAACAGAGCAGTGTTCCCCTTCACTTAAACCTTGTTTGTGCTAAACTGGCCTGACATTTACTCCAAATAGATTTCTAAAATAAAGTCACTTTGCCCAGCCTCTGCCTGCCTCTAACTAGGTTTTATGTTTTGCATGAATGTGCCTGGGGACAGTTCTTTATCCATTAACGCATAAGAACGGTCAAACATTGTTTTGCGGCCTTATTATAAAACAATCGCTTTCATTTCCTTTCCTTCTATGTTTTGCCCCTGTCGCCAAATTGACTTGATTTAAAATAAACCACCGATTCACACAAATGCATATTTCAGGTGATGGAAATAACGTCTGACATTATAGCTAAAACACTCTTTCGGACTAGCGCTGGAGCAGCTTGTTGTCTTTAAGTTTGTCATTACAAACCTAATATGCCTCTTCTATTAAACAGCGGAAGAACAGAGTTAGTGGAATATTGTTTTGTTCGCCCCCTTCGCCCCCTGATAAAGACGCAATCCTGAGGGAGGCGGATGTGACTCATTAGCAGAGCTGTGTGTCACTGATAGGTGAAAAAAATATTTTCTGCCAAAAATGTGGCGGGTCAATTGGTGAGTCACACAGTGAGCTGCAACAGGCCATGGACAGGTGACAGCCAGTTCAAGTCTTGTACCCATTAGTGAGTTCACCTTATTTTTACACAACAGTGAAACCCAGCTTCTGTTGTGATCCACCTGATTAGAATACATATTAAACCTCCAGTTTAAATCTCATTTCCATCAGCTATATTGACCCACTGGTGGTGCTTGACTGTATTTAAAGATGCATGAACTCTCACATCATCCACAATGTCATGGCTTCTGACCATCTTGACTAATACAACAGCCAGCTAATACAAATATGAGCAAATAGCTGGATCATGAGGGGATTTCTGCTCCATGGACTGTTTTGTGATCGCTGCCATCTGCTCATCTCCTTAATTATGCATAACTTTGAGCCTGAATACAATTTAAGCGGTTATGTTATCTAAAAACTCGACATCTATACAGTTGTCATGAATACAGACATAAACTACAGAGACCAAAATGGTTTTCTGTACTAGGCTGTAAGCATGTTTATTTCTGCTGTAAAGTTGGACACTTTAGCATTAATGTCTGTAGGGAATGACCTGCTTTTAAAGCCGGCCTCAAGTGGCCATTTAAGGAACTGCATCATTCATTTTTCTGTCTGAGACTGACGCTTGCTGTTAGTGCATACACCGATCAGCCACCACATTATGACCACTGACAGGTGAAGTGAATAACATTGATCATATTGGTACTATGTGGTGTTCTGCTGGAAAACCTTGGATTTTAACATCCATGTTGATGAGACTTAGACACTCAAATAAACATTGTCCCACAACAAGCACACTCCCTCACGCAAATGGAAATCCCAAATGTCACTGGCTTACCCCTGCAGGAAAATGCACCCCACCAAATGGAAAAAACATCAAACAATCAGGAACATGTGGAGGAACATGACAAATTGGCCAACGTGTTGATTTGACCTCCAAACTTCCTACACCCCATTGTGATCAAGCATCAACAGGATGCAGTGGAACAAGTTTGATTGACAGAGGCCCCACTGCACAAGCCAGAGTACCCAAAGGATCCAGTGCCAACGTCTTGGTTCCAGACCCCATAGGACACCCTGAGAGGTCCTCTTATCCATGCCTAGAGGACTTTTGACCACATAAGGGGGACCAACACAATATTAGGCAGGTGCTCATAATGTGATGCCTGATCGGTGTATGTCAACATTTGTGTATGGGCTTTTTACTCAAGAAATATCATGATCAAAACCAGGATTTAAAGGCGAAGTATGTGATTCTAATCCAATACTAGTATCTTTGTATATTTATTTTGGTATGTTTTTTATTTTCTACTGATATTTCTTTTGATATTCTTTTGATTTTTAAAAAAATGTTTGCACTATCTCCTTTGCTGTTGTAACAATGCAAATTTAGCCACTGTGAAATTAATGAAGGTTTATTATATACCATAATACTGTTTTTGCTGAATGTTACCTCAAGTCTGCCACCTGTTCATTCTGTGTGCTGAAAAAAATGAAGGTGTTTTTCCTTCAACTAAATTGCATTTCAGAGGTAAAAACTAAACTAACCATCAGTCTACCACTATTTTAGGAAACAGGGGACTAAACTACCTATCTATATATAAAGTAGTTTTAAATAGAGCATGTTCTTTTCATGATATCCTTCTGACATAACTTCTTGGCATTTATTTATTAGTATTTTTACTTGGTTTCTTCTCTCTCACTTCAATCCTCTTTGATGAATTCACTCACAAGGTTTTTTATTTCTTTATTAAATAATGATCTTCCACTGCTTACATCTGTCGTAAAATACAGTAACTGATGTAAGGAGACTGATTTATTGCTGTGTTTGGTTTAAAACCGGGCCCCAGCGCCTCGTGTTTGATGTTGCTAGCTTAACTAATGAAGTGCACCTTATGTTGCATGCCAGCCAGACGTGGCCAAAAAAGGTGAAGGAATGCAGTATGCACATGTTTTCCCACTGCGCGCTCTTGATGACAGTCATTCAGATACAGGAGTGTCTGGAATGGAGGATACATATATGATTGCCTTCGCTGCCTGCACACCAGCCTCTTTCATCACCGGGGATTACTTGCATTTTATATTCTGCGGCTCTCGGATGAAAAACTCTCCAGGGAAAGAACAGAACAGGTAAATGATCCAGAGAAATGACACCTGTGAGACATGACAGGGCCAGAATTGGAATACTGCTGGTGCTTATCAGGTACAGCCGGTGGAACATGATTACTACCGACTCACCGTCTAACAAGGTGATTTAAACACTGCAACCCGGATGCGATCTCACCATGATTCAGTCTGCATGCAGTGTCTGAAAACATTGCCTCGCCATCACATAAATGAGCCCATTAATCCCAGCCGGCGGAGGACAAAAAGCCTCTTAACTCTCTAATTGATTAATTATCCCCGTTGCGACTCGGAGCCACAAAGAACGTACAAACACTGAGGAGTGAAAATGTTAAAAACACAAACTGGAACCCGGTTGATGTTTGTAAAATAAAAAAGCGTGAGTGCTTCTTATTTCTCAGTTGACAGCTTGTTGTTGCGAATGAGACACTTTGCTTTTGAATGTCCTGCCAAAGCAAGAACACATCTGTACAGTGTGTGGCAGGATGTTCACTCTCAGAAACCTGTTTCCAGCTTCCAGCACTTGGTAATGATTCCCAGCAGGCACCGGGAGATTTCTGGATTTTGTGCAGTTGAGGTAAGCAGAGGCACAAGCAGGAGCTCACATCCCCACAAGCATGCAGATGGATTGTGCTCCTTTACATTATCACGGTTATTTTCCCCTCATCCTTCATGTAATGTGTTTCTTTCCCTGCCTCAACTGTTTTGCATTAAGATTAAGACCCCAACTTTAAAAAAACAACATTTTGAGAAATACCTTTATTGCTTTCTTCACTGTGAGTTATCCTGGACGATGGAAACTACTCCCTTGTCCGTACATTATTTACAAAGCTACTGCCAACAGCTGGTTAGCTCAGCTTAGCACGATGATAGAAAGCAGTCCACCTGGCTCTCCATGAAGGTCACAAAATCCATCTGCGAGCACCTCAGACCAGCTGTTGGCGATCTTCTCATCTAACTCTGCAAGAATGTGAAAACATATATTTCTGAAAATGTCATACTAGTCCTGTAACTACAGCACAGTGTGATCATTTGTTGTCATCATCTGCAATTAATTCCTATAGTTGATCAGGATTGCAAATTGGATTTTTATGTTACGTATGAAAGTGTACAAATACACAGTCTGCATAAAAGTAAATCAGTTTTGCTTTTTTTCCATCATAGCCTTCCAAGGGCACTTCCATATGAGATTCCTAATGCAGATAATGCATAATCATTAAACACTTTGGTGAAAACCACTTCTCAGTGACACCATTTGCATTTGGAGTAACAGGGGGGAAAAATGAAACCCATCAACTCCCTAATAATCATTCTGCTCCCGTCCCCCCGCTGCTGTTTTCATCACTGTCTCTAGCGTGCTCCTGTTGTTTTTAATGGGTGCCGGGCACAGCACCTCACACTGATGGCTGCAGTGAGGCAAAAAGATTAATTACACCATAGCAGCGCCTTTTGTACCTCCACATCCCAAAGCCAGTCAGCACGCACTGGGCGCTGAATGAAAACACACATAATCAAACAGAGCCTTAAGCTGACAGAGCAATCATCTTGTCAGGGATAATATCCGTGCCATGGCACAACTGGAATAAGGGCTGCAGAAACACTGCAGTTGACCTTTACATAATGAAATGCAGATGAGGAATCCTGAACAGTTCTACAGATAGCTGTGGGAAAAAAATAAAACGTCACCTAACAGCACTGTTTTGATGTAGGCCATTCACCATTTCAGGGCCGTGTTGTAGATGGTAATACACAGTTTATGCCTAAGCCAGGTCAAGTGTGAAGTATAGGGTGTTGCAAATGGTTCATTAGTTCATTTGATAAGGACGATGCAGACCAACATAAAGTGTGTGAAACTGATGTGCTGCACAGAAAGTTAAAAGCTACTGCTAATTTTCCACTCTTGTCTCTAGGTGACATTTTACAATAAAACCCTAACCTTTGCTGTATTTATGTCTTCAGTCAGTAAAGTGTTTCAGAGTTGACAGCACTTTATGGAGGGAAGTGACCGTCCAAATTTAGATCTACGATCTGGTATTTTAAGGCTGCCATTCACCGTTCTCCAAGTTACTCTGTTACTGCCTCGTCTGTGGATAGACATGATAAGGTAAAGGCACTGGGGCTAAACTGTCGATGCATTTGAAGGCTAAAAAAACAAAAACAAAACATGAATGAATTCCTCAAAGCTAAGTGGACTGTATCCTCTTGCAATATGGCAGTGCAGTCACCAGACAGGCTTTTTGTCCATTACTTGTAACAGGATGTAAGGTGTTGATGGTGATACTTGAGTCAGTGCTTTCAAACAATATGAAAAATGATGGAAAATCATCAGACAGTGAATAAATAACAGGACTGCCTGTGTTGGTACAGCACCTGAATAATATGAAAATGTTAAGGTCGGTCTTTACTGTGTGTGTGTGAAATGTTCAAGTATCTGCAAAAGACCCACATCTTTTTGGCATTCGATTCAAGCAGACCATGACACCCTGACTTTTTTCCTTATTGTGTAATATGTTCTATTATTTATTATATCCAATGAGTCAAGGTGATTATGTTACAGCCACTGATAGACATCATCAAAGTATCAGTTCAGGATTTGTGATGCCTGACTTGGTCACTTGTTAAAACATATATGACAGCGTCATCTGCATAGAGCTCCTAACTGACCTCCAGGTAACTTGTTTTGATAAACAGACTAAAAAGCAGCAGAGTCAGGATCAAACCTATCCATTATGTTATTTCAGTGGGATGATTTTCTTGATCTTGTCTTACACACTAGGCTCGAGCTTAAAGATATGACTAAAATCAGTCGACTGCTTGCTTAGAAAAAAAAATAATGTGTGCCACTTAGGAGGAAAAATATCATGGTTAACAGTGTCAGATGCCTTTTTCTGGTCAAGAAACCCTACCCACACAACATAAACCCAATTCAAGGAACAGTTAAATTGCAGTTTCTGTCAAATAATTTGGTCTTAAACTAAATTGGTGTGAATAAAGGAGTTGACTTGCCTCTAGGTGTTTAACTAGAAATACTGCCATAACTTTTTTCAAGTATTTTCAGCAGGACAGGAAGAATAGAAACAAGTCAATAGCGACAAACATTGGGGACGCTGCAAACTGGCTATTATGTGACTGGCCAAAAGTTTCAAAAAATAATTTCATGATTAGGTTTGTCTTGTTGGATGATGCATTTTTCTTATTTCAGCAAGACAAATTTATTTCCAGGGAAACATTTAGATGACAGCGAAAAAGCAAAAACACTAAATGTCAGGCTCTGGCAGTAATTCATTAATGTCTAAAGATAGATCTGTGGGCAGAATATGTCAACACATGCAGGCATTTCACTCTGTTTCATTTCATTCTCAGAAGAGAAAAAGAAAACATTCTTATCGAGGATGTTTATGCATTTTTGCATTGCTATACATGTCTTTAAATCAATCTTTCATCAATAGAAACTCGGCTGAGTTTCTATCACTATGCCTACAACTAATCCAGCAACAGAAAACAGGAATGAATTTTCGTTTTAAAGGCACTGCCAAAACCAAGCTACAGTAAGAATCAAATAAAATTTTAATGCCATATAAACTTAATGGTTTCCTTTATAACTGTTAAGTAATTTTTCATCCAGCGTCCCAGAGTTTTAGCTTTCAGTAGCAGCTGTTTGACTGCTAAGAAGGGCTTCTCTGTGGCCCTGGGAAACTCTGTCCCCAGTGATGATATAGCATGACTCTAAATCAGGAAGAGCTCTGTTACTGCTGGCTCTAATTTAAACCGACTAAAAGCCAGCCATGCGGGATCATGCCTCAGAGGTTACCATGTTAGACCTGAATATAAGAGACATCCGCTCTGTATTTGCTGATGTACTTTAATGAGTTTGGCCTCCTATCTGTTGTTCCATCAGCATTAAGTAAACCTGTGCCAAAGAAAATAGTTTCTACACCACTACTTTGTAACAGAAAGTATAATGAGAGGAAAAGTAATTGCTCCCAAATTTATTCATATTTTTATTATCTAGGAAAAACAAAGGCACAGATTGCTACTGAGCAGTCAGGTTTCCTAGAAGTTATCATTCAATCTAAAAAGGCGAACTTTTAATTTTATGTCCACTGCTGGTACAACTGCAGAAATACTAAAATATAATCTCTATCCCTTATGAAGGGGGCCAAATTCACATCTTCATCACTTCAGCCCCACCATCAAACAGCATGCTGACCTATTCTATAACCCAGATGCAAACAAAACTGCAAACATCACTGTACACACTACAAACTTGATGGCATCTCTAATTGCCACAACTGACTGCTGCCTTTTTAGTAGAAAAGAAACATTCATCAAAAGGAGAAAACCCTCCATTTGGTACGACCCAGTGACATCACCAGCACCATAAATTCAGGAAGTGTTGGGCCGGCCTTCTTCCAAACTGGAGTCCTACATGGTGAGTGACAACAAAGGAACAAAGAAAGGCAAGTAAAAAAACAAAGGAACAAACAATTAAACCATATTGATGAGTATCGTAATAAATAACTGAAACTAATTATTGGCTGTGTATTTCCCATATGATGGATGTAAACTGTAACATGATATTAACACAAACAAGCCTAGGATAGTATGTGCTGCAATGTTACACCAGCATGATTAAATTCAAGCAAAATACACATGGAAATATGGAATCAATTTAAATCTCACTTTAAATTTAGGCAGCACTACATCTGCTGTTTAGTATTAGTGGTTTGACATCTTTGAAACGTTCTCTAATGTCTGTACTAGTGAGAATTTGGTGGAAATATCCTGCTTCTAAGTTTACATTTTGCTATATAATCACTTAAATAAGATGCGATGCTTGAACAGCATTACACCCTTTGTCACAGATGTCAAATACAAAGAGCCTCTATTGTAAAGATAGAACAGGCTTTATGGAGGCCTGTGACATCCCCTGATGCTGTGTTTGTATAGAATAACTGGCTACAGCAAGCCAGACAGGCCAGTGAAGGAGTAAACTTTATGACCCTGCTGTCCTGGTTATTTTCTGTATACAGTGAAACTGTAAGACAGTGTCAGCATCTTTAATCACTTTGAAGACCATCCTTTGTATGCATGTGGCTTTCCTGGCACCAGAATAACGAAATATTCAAAAAGAGGATGAGGAATGATCATTTCATTTATTCATTAGAGATACAACCAGACTCAGGAAACTCATTATATGGACTAGCTGATGGAGCATGTGGACTTGGAGGTGCACAGTGTGCGGTTCTGGTTAATGTCAATACGCGAAATCTGCCAAACCAAATTTACACTCGAAATGAAGAGAAAGTATTACAGGCCTGCAGACCTCAAACTTTAAAAAAAACTTCAATACTCCATAAGAAACTCAGACATCTGGAAGCCTTTCCTTTCATACTCTGCACAAAACCATGTATCAAAACATCAACTGTAGTTGCCCTTCTGAACTCACCTCTACTTTATTCACTGTGTTAGAAACTTTTTTTGTGAGTTGTTACGGCCCTAAGAAAATTTCACTTTTCTTGCCCTTTTGAGGGTTTAACCCTTTTAAGTTTGTATGCAAATTTCTACATGTGAGTCCTTGCTGCTGATTGGTGGCTGCATCCAGACCCTCTTGCGACTTCTTCCTGTCCTGCCTCTTACTTCAGCTCACCTGATTGGACCAGCACTGCAATGTACTTCCTATCAAGCCAGGTCAGTTATTCCTACACTTGTGTTTAAAAAATCTGTGTGTATGCACTTATGATGTAAGTGTTGTGTAACTTTTGTGAGTCTAGGGATGGTTGTTAAAGCCTCTTATAGTTTGCTTAAAAAATGTTGGACATTTGATTTGGTTGTTACTCCCTCTTGTACTTTTGTTGTGGATAGAACAGGTAAGATGAGTTAGATTTTTTTTGTTGTTTTGAGCTTTTATTTTGAAAATACAGTTTAGGTTAGTGTATTTCTAACTTCTTGCAAAACTCCTGTTCTTGTTCAAATATTTTCTTTTGTTTGAGTAACATCCTCTGCAATAAGTTCCTCCTTTTTTGTGATCAGTGTTAGTTTTAATTAACTATATTCTATAGAAACACAACATCAACTTTGGTGAAACAGCATCCACCCGGCTGTTCTTTGTTACTCCACTTTTCTCAGGTTGTAACGTGTGTGTTGTATGTTGTGCATGTACACATGATTGCGCTTACATATGCATTGGGGTGGTAGTACCAAAAGTACTTTTTTGGGGAGCTTGTAAACTAATAATCTTCCTGATTTTTTGAGTTTAGCATCAAAATTGTCTCATTTTAAGGATAAATTGAAGTCTGTGTGCATGCATTCACTGCAATAAGGCTACAGTCTACAAAGGAACTTGACTTGACATATTTCTAGCTGTACTGACACACATGCACAAATACACACACACAGTGCAGCACAGTTGTTGTTTTTGTTATTGTGGTCAGAGAGGCCCACGTTGTGAGTACACAAACCAGTAGATTGAGAGAGACAGACCGGAGCATGAGTTCCATCCTCTCCTCCTCTCTCTGGACATGTTTGATCAGCTGTCGGACATTATCCTGCTCTCTCCCTTTTTCCACTCCACACCTTTTGGACAGCTCGCCTAATTCCGCTCAATCTGCAGTGAGGTGCGAACTGCCAGAAACGCACCATTTCCTGTGCCAGCGTTGAATTTTTAGAACCTGCCTTCCAAAGATAACTCCCTGCCTTCTCTCTCTCCTCCCCTCCTCTTCCCATCACCGCGATACTCCCACATGCCTTACAGGATCCAAGCCGAGGAGCCAAACTGTCACAGCTGTGAACTATTCTGACGTCGGCTTTATGTGCAGCACGGAAACCGCAGAATCAGAGGAAATGGCTATTTTGTGAGAATGAAGATTCCTGGGAAATGATACTGACAGGCAGATGAGTGAGAAAAGATGCCGAAAAATAAGAACTTGATTTTCCATTTATATGGCGACAGCAATGCAACTCTCTACGCATGACTGACCTCTTTCTTTGATTTGACACATACACAGCATTTGCTACAGCTCATTTAAACATAATATGATAAAAATGCAAACCTATTTTCTTTCAGTATTAAATCCAATTTGATGATGTTTCCTACTAAAACAGAAATTATTACTTTCCTCTTCAGTTATTTCACAAGTCAAGATCTCTTGAGTGTTTTAATTGCTTTTCGTAATATGTCTATATAATCCATTAAAACAACTAAGTGGAACAATCCTTTTTTTTAAAAAATCCTATATGACATATTGGTGATTTCTTACTCTTGCAAATAAATAAATTAAACTAGCTTGACTCTAAAATCTTGAAACCTCAACTTGAAAAATGGAGCCATCTGTACAGTCTGCTGATCAGAGCTGACACACAGAGTGCATTTGGGGATTTTGAAAAGAAAGAAAGAAAAAACATCACTAAGAGCATTGTAGCAGAACAGGATGCCAGCATGCTGTAAATAAAAGTGAAGGCTCACAGAGAGAACAACAGGGAGGAATGATGTTCTAAAGCTGAACGTCAACGTCGGAGCAACACACCTGCAGAGGAATAAAACAGTCTTGGAGGTGATATTGTGAATCTGTCCTGTGCAGAAAATCGTATTCTCCTTTCACACCACAGGGTCCTCTGGCATTTCAGTGCCATAAAGTCAAACTTCAGGGCAGAATCTCTTTAAAAGATATTGCTGTGACCCACTTTTATTTAAAAAATAAATACTTTGCCATCTGTTTGTTGTGCTTGATGGATATATTTGGAATTTTTTAATTACCTATTAATGCAAAAAGTCTGATCTAGAATTGCAACTAGGTGGAAAATGGTATATTTGAAGTATACAAAATACACAACTTATATATTTTTGCCATATAATGCAAGATGGTTTCATCCTTGAGGGAAAAATACATGATGATGATAAGAATCTGAATCCTTTCCAGCCAGTTCTGGTAATAAACGGACATGCAGCTTCTTATTATTTCCAAGCAGTCATTTGCTTCTAATTAAATCACTTCCTTATATTGCAATTGAAGTTCCTAATGTTTTATTTCTTTCCTGTTATATTAAAATGCAATAACAGTTTTTCAGAAAATGAGAACTGCAGTGGTTAACCATTAATAACTTTGAGCGCCGACGATACCCACTGATAAGCCATAACTCTAATGACAGTAATCGTGTTAATGGTACATTTGGAATCACTGAGCACGTTCAACAGTAAGACTCCTCGAAGCCATTTTAAAGAATAATTAGCTTCACTCTGTCAAACTTTAACACAGCAGATACAGTCCATTTTCTCTTCTCTGCACATCCCTCATTGGTTCTTCTCGCCAAAATTATACATCTCTGCTTCTATTTAATGTTCTCAGCAGCTCAAACTGCTCCTAGGCCCTGTGGCATATGGTGATGGCTTATATATGGACATTTCCAGTATTGGTGGAAACTAGTATCCTGGCTGCATTATAGAAGGTGGTGGTTGTCAACCATTCTCTAGCTTTGGTTCTGACTTGTTTGTACTAAGGTTAATTCCCTTATAAATTCTGTAAGATGAACTTATTTTTAGTTAGAAGTCATGCGTTGTCTCCGCTCCTTTGTCCACCCTTGAGCCAGATTGTGACAAACTGGGGGCTTGTCCAGGATTCAAATTAATTGTATTGGTAAGATGAAACGACGTCTCTGCTGTAATTTGATCTGGTTTGTTTTGTGTTGCTGCTACTCCTGTGGCAAGTAATAAAGTAATGGGTTGTCATTTTGTATTCGGATGTGTCCGCAACAGTTGTCATTGAACTGAAGTTGGCCTATTTGTGAGAGTGCCAACTGGAGGAGTATCATACCTTAATTTAGCTTTTTTTCCTCTTTGGTGTTGAGAAGAAAAATGTAGTCCTTTTGTCCTTTTTGTTTCTGTTTTGGATTGAATTTGTCATTTTCTTGTGCATTTTGGTTTAAGGTGTCCATTTACTTACTAGAGTTTCTCCCATTCATTTTGGTGGCAGGCTGTAATAGCGAGCTGGTTGAGTGGCAGTGGAAGTGTACAGAGTTTTATGCTGAACATCGCGTACATGGCTATCTGGGAGTAACTGCACAGTAGGGACTTTCTAGACCCACTGGTTTCTAGTTATTAAGTACCCTTCATCATTCTCAACCCTGAGCTTATGTAGCTAATGATATGTTTGTTAGTCCAGATTGGGGAGAACTCCAGCTTGTTTGTTGTGGTCTACCTTTGGATTTTTGTCAATCACTGGGGCAGCGTTACACCAGCAGAAGTCTATTGGACCATGTTGGGTCCAATAGACCATGATTCAGCTCACCTGGTCTGCCTCCATTATGTAAGCTGCCGGCAGTCAGTCAGTCTCTCTCTCCTCTGGCTTGGTTTAATATTTGTTTCTTCCAAGGTTATTTCTCTTAAAAGCTATGCAAAATAAACTTATCTTCTTAGATCTTAATGAGATGTTTGTTAAATGTAGTTAACACAGGATCTCATCCAGTGAGGGCTGTGTGGACTTTCAGTAAAGAGCCCAATGGAACATCCTAAACTCTTATTGAATTTTTATAGCAATACTTAGTCTTGATAAAAACCTCTTACTTTTTTCTCATAAAGGTCTTGTGTACTTTTACTATTTTGTGTGAAGGATCTTTAAGTAAAAGTCGTAAGCAGAACAAATGGCTGTTGGTTTTTACTTCAGTTTTTTATGCTGGAGGGTTTTTCTTTTCTTTTGAAATCACTTTTCTAAGGAGCTGGGCATCCTAAATGCAAGGCTCCTTTTATTACTTTTAAATCTCATCTGCAAGTCAAACTAGATTTAATTCCTCCTAAGGAAAAGTTACTGATACTTAGTGAGGTATATTTGTGTACAGAGCTGTTTTGTGTGTGTGTCGGAGAAAGAGAGGAGCCAAGCACTGTCTCCGAAGTTTTGGGGAAGCTCCATTACCTTGGAACAGTACAGAGAGGAAACATTTAACCTCAGGGCACAACATTAATGCCATAACATCACAACAGGGCTGGAGGTACCCAGAGATAACTAAGTGAGGGAAGTCAGAGAGACTGGCCTAATTCTGTCTGCAATCAAGTGGTCTGACTGCATCATATCTGAGCAGTTCCATTACATCGGTCCCGGTTCCCATGGCCCTTTCTACAGCCCAGAGATAAAAGTCTCTGATGCAGCAGGGGCCACTTTAGAGCCAACAGAACCTCCAATGAACACGAAATTGGATTCTAATGTGACTACTGCTTAGATGTATTCATACATTACATCTAATGTGATCAGACTTGCACATCAGTAACTTGTAAGATAGGTAGGACCTTCATGATGGACGGAAAATGGGATTAGTGCATTCAGTTCTACAGAGAGAAGGACTACTTTGCAAGCAGTTATATTTTCAGCCCACTGGCTGAACATTAAATGAGACTTTTAAGTGAGGAAATAAATGAAATGTAGCCGGACATGGTCGTATGTGTGCTTTAGAACGGAAACTGAAAATGATGAAGGCAAAACCAGTTTTAAAGCTGCTATAATTAATAGTTTTAGATTAACAGTGGATCAAATGGCTACATTTTGAAAGGATTTGCTCACAGCAATAAACCCACACAAAGTATCAGCCAGCTCTGCAGTTCTCCTGCCTTTTTACCAGGAAACTAATTGTTTTGTTTCGTTCTTGTTGCTCTTATCGGCTTTGTGTTTGCAGCTGCTTTCTGTAAAAAAAGACACTAAGAGAGACCCAATGCTATAAACTTTCCAAGATCTAAACTGCATAAAGATGCTACTGGCAACAAGTTAGTGGACATTTAAAAGTGGAAGAGGCAACTGGAAAAAGCAGAGCTAAAATACTTAAATATACATTTTTTAAAAAAATGTTATGGTTGTGGGTTTTTAATGTTTTTAGTGTGTAAAAAACACATAAATGCACAATATATTTTTTGCAGTTTTGATTTATTTGTTTATTACAAATATACAAAAAAATCTGTAAAATAATCGGGAAAAGTTCTATAAAATTATGATTTAAAACTAAAACATTCCAATCTTAATTCACATTTTAATTTTTAAGAACTTTTGATAAATGTTATCAATGCTGAGTACAATTGTAAGCTTTTAAACTGCCTGGTTTAAATGTATAGTTTTTGGACTTTTTAGCTGTTGCCCATCACCTTAATCAAAACATAATCAAACATAGTAAAGTCCACATTACTTTAAAATAATTAAAATAGTTGCGTTGTTTACAACATTTTTACCATGATAAATGACTATCTGTTATCCTCACAGTACTCCAAGTCATACACCCTTGTTTACCTGACAGTGAAGTTGGTGAGTTCAGCAAGAAAAATCTGACACATTGCTGAATCAAAGAGACATAATGTCTGTTCAGGAGAGCTCTTGACAAAAACTGAGGCTAACTGGTGTGTTTCATGTTTCAGTAAATACTGTGCTCACTGATGAATGATGGTCTAATGGTGTAGTATGGCATAACAAATGAGAGACTGTCAATGGAGATGTAGTGGCCTCTACTCGCTCATGGCCAAGGTGCCTGACCGTTGCCTGTCGACGATTGATGAACTTCTCCTAAAAGCCATCACAACAACTCCTCTGAAAGTCCACTGTGAGAGCTACGCCAAGTAAATAAATGGATGTGTGGTTAGAATGGATTTTGAGGTCTGTAAGTAAGTGGAGACTTGATGTCCCTTTTTTCTTGAAAGGCAAAAACCACCACCTCCTTTCAACAGACACTACTCAGCTTTTCCCCAACCATCAGTCATGATTGCTCTTTGCCTCTTACAGTCTGGCTGCAGACACACCGGTCTTGCGTCACATCTGGGATCCTGTTTGTTTTTCTTCTCTACCTTGGGCACGTACAGAGATGAAGACAAGTGATGAGGCAGACATTGGTCATTAACAAGCAATGTGGTGTTTGGAATATGTAGAGAGGGATGAATTACTAAAGGGTCACTATTTAAACTTTACCTCTTACACTGACTTGGTCACATACAACTGTGGTCAGATCCTCAGGTGTCTTACTGCTAAAGGCTCTAAGTACCTTTGAAACATCATATAAACTCTGACATCCATTGCTTTACTTCAAAAGTGTTTTTCATTTTTCTAACTTGAGCTTCCTTGCGTCTTTTTTTCTCGTTTGTCCTACTCGAGCATCATGGAATATCTTTCAATTACTTGAAGAGATGAGAGCCGAGGAGACTTAGAGTGAGAGAAAACAGGTGTATCCTACATAGAAGTCTTTTATCAGATTGTGTGAAATGTATATATGCTTGATGGGTGTCAGTTTGATTTGACAGGTGAGACATCTGTGTAAGTCATAAATAAACAGGCGTCGCTGAAGACTTGCATCTCTCCATCACATCCTCACTGGTCAGAGGTAAGATGTGAGAAAGAGATGCAAGTGAGGGAACTGAGGAGACATGTTGCCATGATGAAAAGCACACAAACAACTGTAAAGGAAACAGCACATAGTTGATTATATATATTAGTTGCTTCTAAATTATTTGGTGTACTAAATTGTTGTCCATGCTAGATAAGTATTCAAAGGTGCATTAACTAAATTTGGTCTTGATTTTTTGGATTAGAACCAATCTTAATGACTTTGTTGACCCTCCAACTTTTCATGCAGCACCACAGCAGGTCAATTTTTCAACATGTACCCCCAAAAATGGACACACTGTTTTGTACATACATACAGCATATGATCATTAAATGATAAATCTCAATTACGTTGGGGATCCCCTCACTTGGCCTGCAGTGCTGTTATCCATCATTCCATCCATTGTATTCTGCTTATCCAGGATCAGGTAGTGGTGGCAGCAGGCTAAGCATGGCATTCCAGACATCCCTTCACCCTTGCAATATTTTCCACCTCTTTCTAGGGAATCCCAAAGTGTTCACAGGCCAGATTAGATGTCTAATCCTCCCAGCAAGTTCTGGGTACACCTCGAGGTCTCCTCCCAGTTGGGCATGCCTGGAACATCCCCAAAGGAAGCTGCATAGGAGGCATCCTTACACATGCCTGAACCACCTCTGGCTGGCTCCTTTTAACCCGAAGGAGCAGTGACATTACTCTGAACCACTTTCCATGTCCAAGCTCCTCACCTGATCACTAAGGCTGTACTCTGTCATCCTATGGAAGAAACTAAATCCAGCTGCTTATATCCACATTCTCATTATTTGAATCACTACCTACAGTTTATGAGCATAGATGAAGGATGGAATGTAGATGGACTGACAAATCGAGAGCTTTGGCTTCTAGCTCAGCTCCCTCTCCACCACAACGGTCCGGTACAACTCTTACCTCATCTATCTTTTCATCTCACACTCCATTTACTCAACACGTTTCTGAGATGCTGTCCAATGAATATCACAAAAAAGGGTCAGAGACAAGGAACATCGTTGGTGGAGTCCAACACCCACCAGAAACATACTTGGCCTTTTCTGACCACCAACATACATGACATTCACAGTAGTAGTTCGGAGTAAATGCGTTTAGATGCATTCTAGTGATGAAAATTGAGAGTGAACTGTAATAACTTTAGTGATCCTGTGACTTTTTATGGAGTGCCGTCATTGTTCCAAATTTCAACTACAAAGAAAAACACTGACTTTGATAATTATTGTGCGTCTGTTGGTGTGCAGATGTAAGCATTTAGCTCAAAGTGCTACTGTGCATATATACCAGGCCACAGTACTGACTGTCAATTCTTCCTTTTGTTTAAAATGCTTTTTGGTTGCATTAGCGGAAAAAGAAAACATATACATTACAAATATTTCCAGTTTCCCTAAAACTGACCGCAGCACTTGTAAATCCTTCCTGTGTATAGCTGCCATCATCTAATATCTGCACAAACAACTAGAAAAACAAAAAACCACCAGAGTGACTCATGTCTGGCATGGTTCTAGTCCATCTATCTCACTCGTGGTTGTGTGGTTTAGAAAATACTAAACTGTATAGATGCACATTCAGTTGTTTATTTTGTCTAACTGGACAGATTGCAAGCATGGTATTACCACAGAAATGGCATACATCACTGCTGAGGAGCAGTCCTTACCACATGAGCGCTCATACTGTGGTATAACAACCAGCAGGGCAGGAAGGGTTATTAGAGTGAAGTGCTCCTGGATCCAGCTGCAAGTGCAGGTGGGATCTGTGATAAAACAGCAGATGTCTCAGGTGAGCAGTCTAATCTTTCTTGCTCCACAGATTACAGAGGCCTGCAGACGGACAGCAGCAGGCCCGCAGAGAGGCTGCAGAGATGAGTTTGTTGCCAATGGATGTGGTAATGTGGTAAGGAGGGTATAACTTATTTAGTCTAAATGCTAGATGGAGTACAGAGAGTGGAATGAGTGGATGAATTGTTTTTCCATTTTCACAGAAAACATGTTTGATTTGTATGAAGGATGAAATGTTGAGGAGGGAAATACAACATCCACACTCCAAAATGTCAATTACAGCATCAGATGCTAAAGGTGTTTCAGTCAATATGATTTTTGGTGTGTTTTCTTCTTCTTTTTGGAGTGCAAACCTAAATCAGTTAACTGCCTGTTGTGATTGATTGAGTCTTTCTCACTTTAAAATAAACAGTTTTCTCACTAACTCTGCAATGCTTCCTCTTTAGCCGTTCCCACACTGTTTTGAAATCACCTCATCTGTGACTGTCGTTCAGGAGAGAAGAACATAAATCCTGTTTGACCAGACACTAATGAAACGCCTGAATTGCAGCATCCGCAATGACCTCTCTGTAGAGCATCACAGTCAGGGTATCACTTTCTGCAACACCCCTCTGCCATGGTGGAGCCTCCGGCAGCAGGGGATTTAGTGCACTCACTGGCCCGGGTACTTGAGGTGAAGATGAACGAGCAAACATGAATTCAAAGCAGGCAAGTTTCTGTCTTTTACGTAGAAGGATGAGCAGACAAGCAAAGTACAATAGACAATCTTTAAATTTGTTTTGCTTACATCTCCTACCAGGAGGGCTTAGGATTACATTGTGCATCATTAATCCCTCACTTGGCTGCTGAGTAAATGAATGTGCAGAGAGCTGCGGGGGGACAGCTTTAATCTCTGGGTAGCTTCTGTCCACTGAACCTGTTGTGCAGCTGCGGCAGAGCAGCTTGATGGGAATGTAGAGTCTTGCAGAACATTCAGCAGCCTCCCTCAGTGCAGCGACGGCAGATGAAAATGACATGTTCTTGCAAACTGTTTGTAAAGGCCATCAAGGTGCTCATGAAAGCTCGAGCGAGAAGTTACATTTGGTCCTTCAGGCAAAAGCTGGAATAAGAAGGTCATAGTCTGGTCAGAGAGAGTTCTATTAGGAAGGTCACACAGATGTCAAGCTGTTCGCTTCTGGTTGCAAGGCTTATTGATTTCAGAAGTCAGGGAAATCCATTCAAGTCAGGCTGTTGTTTAATCTTTTAATGATGTGTACTCTCACATTCAATAGAGAGCTTTTAACCAATAATAAGGAGTGGAACTGATTAATGCTGATAAAGTACGATGCAAATGAAATTCAATACTGAGCAATGATCATGTCGTCACTTTATAACAGGGAACCTGACAACCATTTACAGGCTACTATTTACTAAATGCTACATTGGCAGTCTCAAGAATCAGTGTAAAAGCTGGATCAATGGGCCAATCACAGTGTAACATACAGATGAGTGACAAATAATATAAAGGCCCCTCCAGTGTGGGAATCCAGTGATACAATTATGTTGCAACCATTTTACTGGCATGGTTTGGGTCCACTTATTCTCTTAGATTGAATTGTCACTGCAAATCAGTACAATCAAAAAGTTGTCCTGAGTGATCACCTTTATCCTACGATGAAACATTTATGTCCTGATGGCAGTGGTCACCTCCAGGATGCCCCCATCTACAGGCCATGAGGGGCCACTGAATGGTTTAGTTCAGTGAAAGGGAAAGTGATGTGAATGATACTCTGTGGCTTTTGCAGTCCCTCAATCTGTCCATCACCATCATCAAAACAACAAATGAGGGAATGCCATTTGGAAGAATTATGTTCATCCCTCCAGTGTCGTTTCAGAGACTTGGGGAATCAGTGGCAAGGTGCAGTCAAACTGTTCTAGTGGGATGTGGGGGAACATTACCCTACTACAACACCTTATGCTGGTTTTTCCTTTAATTTTTTACCTATCTATTCTGCGGTTTAGTAAAGACACTAAAAATCTACCACATTACTTTAGACAGTGAGTGTTATGGGTAAGAAGAAACACTGGGTCACAGGGCAGTTTGCCTTTATATCTGCATTCTTTGCAGTTACATAGACATATAAAGATCTTTTTTAGATGTTTTGCAGTTTTAGGTAACACGTTAATAACTCAACAATAGCGTGCCAAATGAACCCAGACTTGTCAACAGACATTTTTGTAGATCATCACTTTAAAAACTACTTCTTACCATGTGTTGCCATTTCCTCAAACTTTTTTTTTTGCCATTAAGCTACTTTTTGACAAGCGTTCATGTTCATAGTTATAAGCTGTTTAAAAGAAAAGCTTTTAAAGTTCTACATAATGGTCCATGCTTTAATAGGACAATTGACTTATTTCTTACAGGAGCTTTTAGCTTTGAAGAAGTATGAGGTCTTTCTCTAACTGTCAATTTCCATTTACTTTTGAATAGTACATGTGTGGATGCTTAATCACAGACTTATTGCAGGTCAACAGTTTCGTATCACATGCAGTAAATGTCAAAGTTTGCACATGCAGATGCACAGACAAACACAAGCAGGACAGGAGTGTTTGTATTCCAGTGACACAAGTCCTATATAAAGTGAGTCTTCTTCTGTAATTGTGACTCTGAGGGTTAAGAGGGAAATTTATCTGCCTTCAGACTAATGTAGCTTCTTTACCATCATATATGGCTGCATCCTGTATTCAGGCACACGAGATGCAGCCTGTTAAGTGTAAACTTAATCTTAAATTAACTTTAATTCCGCATCACTTTCTTTGGCCCTAGTGTTCCTGTTATTTTTCCTTCTGAATATCTTGCCTTTGCTTTGTCTGTCAAAGCACTTTGTAAACTCTTGTTTTTAAAGTGCAATATACTGTATATAAAAAGATTATTATTATTATTTTTATTGAAAGAAAAAAACGTTCTCGGTGTGATCACCTCCAGCCATCCTGGAGCTCAGCTGGAGATATTCTGAACTTTGTTTTTCCTCAAATCTGTAACACTGCAGGACATTAATCATCCAGAGAGGCCTATGGTGGGTAAAATAAAGCAGTGCAATGAGTTATGTCAAAATTGAAAAACTTTTATCACACATTTTCTTCCCTTTTTTTAGTGTCATAGTGCTGACACCTACTAGGTCAGGTCAGTGTGACCTGAGAGAGTGTGACAACTGTGCAAGAAAGTTTCTGAGGCAGTCTGTGAGGTTCAGTAGCTCCACTGGCACTTTCTGATGGTACAAATCTCTCTAGAAAACAGTTCAGCTACCAAGTTGGTCATGTCTACTGACATTCCACCACTGAAACCAAAACAGCAGCATCACTTTGGTTTACCAAACTCTTTAGGAGCTTTGCCACATGCCATAATTACCAATTTCCTTCCAGCAGGGGTTTGTAATTCAAACTAGAGCACGTACGACTAAATGCCTACAAATCTGTCTTATTAAAAAGTGATGAAAGCTCAGGCCGTTTTCCTTTACCAGTGTTTTATGGAGTGTTTTTGCAGAAAATACCCACATGCGTTCTCCGTATTTTAAAAAAAATGATGCATTGAGTTTAAATCTCACAGATTTGTGGTTTGGTTTGTCCCAAATCACTGAACAGGGTAGAAAAGTCTCATGTTAAAACATCTTGAGATAATTTTCATCCTAAATTATGCTTTAGTGCTACGGTACCCTACTGCATGGAAGTGTGTAGTACAAGGTTTCAACTTTAAAAACAACAACAACAAAAAACAAAGTTATCTGAAGTGTAAGGTGACAGTTAAAAATTTCACCTCTCCTGATCGGAAGTTACCTCCTGGCCTCGCCTTGCTTCCTCCGCTGAGACTCAGGATGGACAAATCTGTGTACTTGCTGCTGCTTGAGCTGCCACTTTGACACAGATGAAACACAACAGACGTGAAGTGGATCTCTGACAAGCAAACAGGAACAAAGTTCATTTGGGGCAGAGCAATACTGAGGCAGTGATCAGGAAGCTAGCCTGGAAAAAACAAATACTTGTTTTAGGTAATTCAGAATTTTCCCGCATGTCACATCGCCTTTTCAAAAAAAGAGCATTTGAGGTACTGAATTCTAGTGTTTCCACTCTGCAATATAGATCCCTCTGTCGAAAAGAAATGTTTTACATGATACTCCTCAGGCTGATACTCACAGATCCTGAGGCTATTTCAGACGTTATTTCTCTTGACTAAAACACGTAACACATATCATTTCCAATGTAGAAATACTGTTGTTGTATCACATTACTTAATTGTCTGTTTGGTCTGTATGTAACTGGTTTATTTACAGTCTTATGATCACCATTATTCATTTATCTAATCTGTCAGAGTGACCCAGTCAGGAAGTTTGCTCATAAATGATACATTACTCATGTGTCATTTAATGTAAGACACAAAGGCTTTAATGCACTGTTATCAGGTCGTTTATCAGTTGTGGATTAATAAACTGGTCCAATTGTGGCTTTTAACAAACAATACAAGTGAATTAGTGTTTTTTATATTAGCAGGATGGAAGAAGGAACCATTAATAGCTTTTGTAAAATTGCCTTTCTGTCAGCGTCAGGGCTTCTTGAGGTTACTGCTGCAGCAGCCACGTCCTGATTTAAGTAAATTGCCAAGAGGAGTTTGGCTGTCTACCTTCATTCTAATCTCCTCTGGAAATGATAAGCAATCAGAGTGCTAGAACAAAGTGTCTGTCACTATTAAACTGAAAATTGAGAATAAAAGTTTGGAGATCTGTATTATTGTGCAGTTAATTGATTTAATCTGTGCAGACTGAAAGGATTACATGAATATTTTTTGGAAATATGCGTGTTAACTTTCAGGTGGGGTTAGATGACATTAATAGACTGTCACCGCTCTCATCTTTGTGTGGTGAATGCAACAGGCAGCTGGTTAGCAGAAGTTACAAAATACCCTTTAAAACCTTTCTTAAACTCACTACGTCACACGCTGTATGTGTTTTTTTTTTGTATTTTTTTCACCGTATTTCTGTATAGCAGCCTATTTTGTGCACAGAAACTTTTCTAGGACCATTGAGTAAATTTAACATTTCCTAATTATTTAAACTGGATACAGGATGTTGTTTGCCTTAAGCTGATCTCTGCAGATGCATATCTGTGGTTTCAGAATCCTATTAAATGCAAAAATTAGTACATTCTCTTTGTTATCTGATCTTTCAGGAAGCTTAATCTAAAAGAAAATGTGGAAATATAACCAAGCTATGACCTGTGTTTATTTTTATGAAAGTGATATTCAGCCATGGAAAAAAGTTTACATACACTTACACCAGTCAGCCACAACATTCTGACCACTGACAGGTGAAGTGAATAACATTGATCATATTGGTACTATGTGGTGTTCTGCTGGAAAACCTTGGATTTTGACATTCATGTTGATGAGACTCAGACACCCAATTAAACATCGTCCCACAACAAGCACACTCCCTCATGCAAATGGAAATCCCACCACATGGACAAAAAACATCAAACAATCAGGAACATGTTGAGGAACATGACAATGACCCAACATGTTGATTTGACCTCCAAACTTCCTACACCCCATTGTGATCAAGCATCAACAGGATGCAGTGGAACAAGTTTGATTGACAGAGGCCCCACTGAACAACCCAGAGTACCCAAAGGATCCAGTGCTAACGTCTTGGTTCCAGACCCCATAGGACACCCTGAGAGGTCCTCTTGTCCATGTCCAATGGTTCAGAGCATTTTTGACCACATTAAGGGACAAACACACTATTAGACAGGTGGTCATAATGTTATGCCTGATCTGTGTATATATATTCGTTAAAAAAGTAACCCTACACCTACTAACCACGTCTCAGTTTACTTTCTGGACATTTTTTTAAATTCGTAAAACATGGTTTCCTATTGGGAAAAGAGCAGGAGAGAGGCATATGGCTTTAGACACTACTGCTCTTTCTGATCAGTATAGCCTAATTTTTACATTTGTACTGTTAACTATTTATGTAACTCTGATCATTCTAATTCATCATTGAGGGTAACTCAGACTGAGATTTATTTTACTTAGCATAAGTTTAAATGTTTGATATTACATACCACTTAACACAACATACAGTATGTGTCCTACCATATATTCATCCTGGGTAGTGGTGGATTAGTGGTTAAGGCTTTGGGCAATTAAAATAAATTGGAAGGTTCAATCCCGAGTATCACCAAGCTGCCACTGCTGGGGACCTGAGCAAAGCCCTTAACCCTTTCTGCAAGGGATCAATGCAGTATATAAATACATCCTATTCAAATATATATCCCAAAATGTCAAAATACTCTCACGAAAAATATTTGAGCTGGCAGTGCATCTCTGAGGTATCAACAATATATTTTTTGTGGTTGTTTTGTATTCCCTTTGGCCATTCTGAGACACGCTGCTGAGCACAGAATGGTAACTTGCACTGAAAGCTCTTCTTTTAATCTGAGAGAAGCTATCAGACTCCCATTCAGGCCAGTGAATTTATCCAGAGCCATGTCAGTCACTCTGCCTCAGTGCTTCCGCTATAAACCACCACACTGTCTGAGATATTGGATTTATTCAGCGTATTCTGCGTCTGATGGCTGTAATCTGATTGCACATTTAGTTGATTTAATTTGGCATGCTAGTGACCAGACTGTGTCGGGGTGTTGACAGACTATTAGGCCTCGGTGAGGGGGATCTCTCAGATGAGGCCGTGTGTGTGTGGCTCGTAAGTGTGTGTGTGCACAGGCCAAGAGAGTCTTCTTCATGTTTCATGCGGATTTGTTAAATTGGGTTGCTTCGACCCAGAGTGTGTGCACTCATGGGACTCGGCTCTGCTCGAGGGTGGTGATAACACAACCTCTGAAATACAGCTAATGAGCTCTAACAACCTGCCTGATGACGCCCATGCATTAACCGAAGCAATGAACCCGGTTGCTCTCTCCTACCTCCTGCGAGTAAATAATGTTAATTTAGCTGAGCGACAAGCCACACTTGAAACATGAGGGAAATGTTCCTGCATGTACCAGCTACACCTTTATTTCCATCGTCTGCAATGTTTGCATAGGCCGAGACAATAATGATGTGACAAACATTTGGGTCTGGGTTACAAGATTTCTGAAATTAACTTTGCAAATTGGCAAGTTTGTATGCTGGACTTGTAATCATTTGTGAAAGCCTTAAATAATAAAGAAAACATATTAGTGTCTTTTAGGGAAATCATGTATGTTTTACTGCTGCTGGTTTCTAAACTATAGAAGTTTTTTTAAACTACATTCATTAGTGGTTACTTACACCAATCAGCCTCAACATCATGACCACTGACAGGTGAAGTGAATAACATTGATCATATTGGTACTATGTGGTGTTCTGATGGAAAACACTGGATTTTAACATCCATGTTGATGAGACTTAGACACCCAAATAAACACTGTCCCACAACAAGCACACTCTCTCATGCAAATGGAAATCCCATGTTAAGGAACATGACAATGGCCCAACATGTTGATTTGACCTCCAAACTTCCTACACCCCATTCTGATAAAGCTTAAACAGGATGCAGTGGAACAAGTTTGATTGACAGAGGCCCCACTGCACAAGCCAGAGTACCCAAAGGATCCAGTGCTAACGTCCTGGTTCCAGACCCCATAGGACACCCTGAGAGGTCCTCTTGTCCGTGTCCAATGGTTCAGAGCATTTTTGACCGCATAAGAGGAACCAACACAATATTATGCAGGTGATCATAAAGTTATGTTATGCCTGATTGGTGTGTATCTTGTTAACACCATAAAATCAACAATGTTTTTAAACATCTCATACAAGGGCAACTGAGTGGTTAACAGTTAAAAGGTTATTCAAGTATGTTGAGCCTAAAGTCAGAGTTTTCAGTGTCAGGAAAGTAGCTCTCATTTAACCTGCTAGATCACCATGGTAACTGATGCTGCACAGCTAACATGCTCCAGATCAGGTTCTGTGCAGGATAAGAAGCATCCCCCTTTCACCAATTCTTTACCTGATGATATACTAAGTGTCCAGTACATATTCTCAGGTGAGGGAATACATAATATCTGCAAACCTGTTGAGCTACTGATCCCAGTTAGCGAAGCTTTGCAGTCACAGTAGGCAAACTGCTTGTGTCTCGTTGCCACGGAAACCTCTATGCGTTCAGTTGATTATGCATAAAATGCATAAATACATTTTAATGTTTGGTCCTAATTCGCTTCCAAGTCTGTTTTATTTAGCATGTATTGTAGCTAATAGAGCACAGATTAGATTCCTAATTAGTCCATTGGTATTTATAACAGAAAATGCAATCAGTAACATTAATTTCACTTTAAAAACTAAAGTGATTTCCACTCATTCTTCATTATGTGGCAGTGTAAATATTATATATTTAAATGTTTACAAGCTCTCATGAGCAGTTATGTTAGAAACAAGCACTGAGTGGGAAAATGATTATATTAACTTATGTGATTAACAATTTTCTGTGTGTGTGTGTGTGTGCCTGGATGTGTGAGTAGCACTGCAACAACTTTTATTTGCATGTTATCTCGTTTAAATGCTGTTCGTGAACATGTGAACAATTGAAGCATTTTACCTTACACACATACTCTCTAATGATGGCTTTGTGTTCTCATTCAGTCAACTGTAGCACCTTTAATCGTCACTACATGTCAAGTATTTACATGTGCAAAGCAATTTCTAAGCTTTTAATACATCTTCTGGTTGCAGCTTGTTTTGAGGCATAACAGCTATAACATGTTATGACTGAGCCACTTGTGCTTTTGTCATGTCTGGGTTATGCACACTGTTAACCTCAGAAGTGATGAATTGGTCAGTGCCAAAAAAGGTCCAGTTTTTCAAATTGCTGCTTATTTTTACATACAAGAGCCCTTGTGAGACTGGCAGTGCCCATTGCTGGCTCACCCAGTGTGGGTGGAGTGGCATGACAAATTGAGCTGCCTGGTGAGAGGATTTATACGGCAATAAAACCCACGTATAATTTATGGCTGTGAAGAGTTTGCAGTGATCAATAGCTAAATAGAGTAAACAGCAGTTGAGATAAGCCTTGAGCATATTTATAGCCCAGTGCTATAAAATTGCTTCTAAGCTGCAACAATAAAGAAAGTGAGGAGCAAGAGAAGAGAAGCAAACAAGCAAAAAGATGAATAAGACCGATAACAGAAAAGAGAGAGCGAGAGCGTTGTTTGTAGAAATAAATTTTGTGAAAGCAGCCTTTATTTTCATGTTAATACCACTGCCCCATGCTTCTGCTCTGGGATGTGTCATACTTAGGGTTTTTTTAAAAGCCTGCCGAATGAATTGAGTATTTTCTGTGCCTGTGCTGCTCTGACATACTATGACACAATCCCTTCTTCAGATATGCAGATGTAATATGGAATTATTACTTGCTTTTAACCCCTTTAGACATCAAGAAGAGTATGACAGCACTGACATTGCCATCCATGAATACAACTACCTATGTCTGATGTAAGTATTATATAATTCCATGTGCTATAATAATTCCTTATAGTCCAAAGCACGTCTCTGATTTCATACAGAATTTAAGCTGCAGACCCAGTGAGATATATGCAAATGTTAAATATTCATTCACAAATGCACCGTGCCTCTCCAGATGTGCCACACCGATGGTCCTGGAAAGCGATGATAGCACGAGAGCCACAAATGCCTGTCAGAGAGCCGAGGGTGGAAAATAACTCACTGGCTTTATGGCCCAATCACACATAATCTGTTTGTCTCCATCAGGACACAAGCCCAGTTCCCGGGCCTCAGGCAGAAAACACAAACAAGACATCCCATGACCATCCCCCCCATATGTTTACTTCCTGTGCATTATGGGAGGGGAAACAAAAGATGCTTCATGCACCACTTTGCATTTTGTTATACCTGAAGGATGTTAATTGGCAAACAAAGACGTGCCATTAATTTCAAAAACATAAACCAGCTCTGAGGTTTACTGTTTGTTTGTCAGGGTTGAATATGTTCGGCCTCTTTCAGACATGCACTCCTTCCTGTTAATCTGACGGCAACTAAATGTGTTTGCTTCATGTCTGAATGCACGACCTGCTCACTTTTCTGTACAAGTTGCAACGACAATCTTTCTGGCAACATTTCCGTGTCACTTTCAACACGACACAAGTCTGTACTGTTTTTAGTGACATTAACAGATAGGCACACACAAGCAATGCTGCTCTGAGTCGTCCAAAGTGATTTAGAAACACCCATATTTAAGCATCAATATCCATCCAAAAACATCACAGAGAGCAAAAGTCACCGTTTGCATGCCAAAAATCACGACACACCTTTCTCATGCACTTTGCTTTACAACGTTAAATCTATTAGGCTACAAAATGAAATGCCTATATTTATAAACCTTTACTGCAATGAAAACAGAAACTAGCAGTTGAGATTAATTACACCCAGCAATAATTAATGTAAACCATTTTTTCCCCCCACAAGATGCTAACAGGAGCTGAAGTTGCTTGAAGGAGTGTTTCTTAAATACTTGTAGCTTTAAGCAGCAGCAGGATCCAAATGAGCATCTCCAAGTTGGGCACATTTGTGGAACAACAGCACTGTTAACTTTATTAAGTTCTTATAATCATAAATTAGCCCTGACATGGAGAGCGGATCAGTCTGCATTAGCATCACTGAAGCGGGATTGCTCACTGCCTTTAGCTTTATTCATTGGTTAGGCTATAATTAGAAATGATCCCCAACATGGAGACAGGATTGATTACGATCTAATAGCAAGTATCACTGTGCACTTTTCTGTCAGTGAATGTCTTCCACACACTACTCATATTTTGGAATGGATATACAGTAAAAAAAAATAATAATAATAAAAAAAAAAGCTCAACCACATTGTGAGAAAAAGAAAAAAAAGCACCAGCTTTTCTTGCAGTTATCAAGAAAAGAGAAGCAGCTGAGAAAACTCCTTTGCAGACTTTTGACAGGAAACTAAAACAGTACAACACAATAGCCTGGGTAAGCTGTTAAACCCGGCACGATTTCGGGATATCTACGTGTTAACAAGCAATTAGAAGTTTTCTTTTAAGTAAGTCACACTTTCAGCAGTGTCAAACTATGTTCATGTTAATATTACAGGCTTTAAAAATATCTGTTCCTTTAATAATAAAACATATTTGTGAATTTTGTTGAAAGAGGTCAATATCAGCTTCAGTGAAAGAAAAATCACAAATGTTTTTTTTTTCTAAATGTCTTAGAAAAATGAAAGAAGAATGAATAATTTATGAAGAACACTCACCGTAAACATTTTTCAGCTCAGGCTTTTCATTTTTGCATCCACAGATCATGTGCATTAGCAGCCTAACTCAGTGATTTGGCTGATCTTGCTTTGACACTTTCTTTTCTATTGGATCTAATGACTGAAATTGTGATTAATACAGTCATTTGGTAACCTCTGATAAAATTAATGTAAGTATTGTGGGAAAAATGACCTCCTTACTTTTAGGAGGACCAGCAGGATGTAGGACCAATAGGATGAGGAATTCTTTGGTTCCGGCAGCCATTGTTCTGCTGAATAACTCTTTGTAATGTTGGTGCTATTGTCTTTAATGGACTATTTATTGTATTTATTATTGATTGCTGTCTGTGTGATACTGCTGGCTGTAGAACAAATTGCCCCTCGGGGATAATTGACCTTTATTTGTTTTATTCTAAAAGATCCTCCAGGCCTTGCCTGACCATACAGTCATTGATTTCTCCAGCATCATGGAAGCGGTGATCATGAAAGAGAACTGTTTCTCCAGACATGTTGTCTAACCTCTTCAGGAGGAGAGCATTTGGTTGTTTTTCTTCAACAGACTCATGAGAACTAAAGAGAACAGGGAGGCAGGATATTTTTTAAAAAATGGGTAAAATGGCACATTTTAAGTCTCTCCTGGAAGGAATTCATAGTGCTTCTTTTGGTCGTGCTGGTAAGCTGTAACAGAGCAGTTTGTATAATCAGTGTAGGCTGAACTATCCTGTGCCTTAGCCACAATAAAGAACAGCGGCTATGGGGTTCAAGTCAATACTCACCTTTCTTATAAGCCCACCTGCTGTTCATTCAGCGAGTCCAGCCAGCAGACCACAGCAAGCCAAGACAGTCGATCTTCACATGCTTCCTCCTTGGCATCTAAACATCAATGAATGTTCACCAACACAAGAGCTAGTGCGCGCTAAAATGATCTTTCACATACATTGTAATTTATTCTTTCACCATTTGCACAAAGCTGACACAATATATGATCAACTGTATACACCTGAATACAGCCAGTTTTTACCGACTGGTTCTTCACACCACATATACTCTATATAACCACCTTTAAGAGAAAAATATAAAGGAACATACTGATTTGGGCCTTTCAGAGAATACATTCAGGCAGAAACGCTTTGGTCCAGGACTGGGAGTGACCCAAGCTGCTGGCTTCAAATACATACATGGTTATGGTCACAGCTTAAAATGCAGGTGTTAGTTTGAAATAAAATTAGCAATATACTTTCCTGTCCTGAATCTTCATTTTACCGGAAGTGTACAACATTCCTCTATTAGTTATCCCTCTCAGCTAATAAAGTCACTTCTGAGCTGAAGAGTGTGTACGTCAAACTCCCAGCTCAATTCAGAGGATTGGATATCCACCAGCTCTATTACAGTCCTCAGCAGATGTTGATGAAAAACAGTCTCTGCCTGCAATTTTCTTTTTCTCAACAGCAGCAACTGGGGGGTGTGTAAATGCACAGAGCTATTACCTCAATGACAAACACGTCGCCGTTGTGCTCAAATTTGCTCTGAGCCACAAAATGACACTGAGGAATCATGCCGAAAGTGGCTTCCAAAATAAAACAAAGAGCCGTGTCTTCCTTATGCCTTATATAGACATCTGGGAATGTCCTGCGGAGAAAGCAATGTATCTGCTGGACTCGGACTGGCTCATAATGACCTCTGACCTCTGTGTGAAGCCAGTTGCGCTGGTTTATATCAACCTTTCGCTCCTCTGGCTACAGCCAAAAAAATTCATCCTACTGCGACACGTCCACAAATCTGAAACTACACACATTCATACCCTGAAAATGTACATCCACACGCCCCCTCACAGACATGCATGAAATATAGACTGCAATCAAATAAAATCACCTCTATGAACACATATATACACACACAATATTTACCAATTATAAATTAACATTGTGCAAATAGTCATACATACAAAGTCAAGTTCAGTTAGTTCTGGCAAAATGTTTTTAGCAACTCAGTGTATTCAGAGGCAAATGCACCACTGACTGAAAGCTTTTCTGCTTTTAGGGTCCAGACTTTTGTTCGAAGCGTCCACAGCCACTGTAGACACAAGGTAAGTCTGCATATTGTCATTGAACATGCAGTCATTAGCACAGTCTTTTTTTTTCATTCACTGATGTGATGGCACACATCCTCTGCAAGTGATTCAAACAACTTAATCCCACCGCATCTGTGCAACCTTCGTGCATGACAGCTTCTACGTAACATCACAAAAAACACCCTTGTGCCAGAGGTGACAGTGATGAATTCATTCTTTATGCAAGTGTGGCTTTGCAGGTCACGTTGTGCATTTTTCTATCCTAGATTTAAGTGCACGGTTTTCCCTATCAGCTTTAACCGCTGGGGGACCGAGTGGGTTCATACAGTATGCCAAGGTGTGCTCGTCAGGCAACATCTTAATGGCTACGTTTGAGGAAAAAAACATTTAGTTGCCCAAATACTCATCTATGACCCCTGAAAACACACCTGGCACATTTAAACGGTCACATCGGCACTCTGCAGTGTTAAAGGTTTGACCCAAATATAAAAAAAGATTTATTTTTTATTTAAAACACTTAAAAAGGTTAAGCGATGATTATTTTTAGCTTATTAATAATTCATCCCACACCATCACTTGACCTCTTTTAACGTCTGTATGTGAGCCAGGAAGGACCTGGGGGAGAGCAGCTGCCAATTTCCCATAAGCCCTGGACGAGGGCCGCTTGAACAACACTGTGGTCTGCACAAGGTACAAGAAACACTTCTTTTTACATTTTCAACAAAAGACAAAAACAATTTAAAAAAACAGTTTAACAGATATCGGAGCAAAGCATATATATAAAAAAGCATTCTCCTTTGCCCCTTTGTTTTGTATCATTTGTTTGGTCTCCTTTGTGTACACAGTTCAATGTCCAGTTTGTGCTGAACCTCCAGTACCACAAAAACACACCTCTGACAGATGAAGCAGAGGTTCAAGCAAGGACCCTGTGTCTTTTTTTGTTGCTGTCGCTGTTTTTTGTTTGAGGTTTCAGGGTTTTCTATATTATTTTACATGGCTTATCTGCCTTGTGGTGCCTTTGCTGTACATGCAACAGCTTATTATCACTGTCTGACAAATATCTAGAGAAATCCATTGACGAGACTCGCAGCACGTCAGACATCTCGGTGTGAATGTCGGCCTTATTTTTCTCCCTTCTCGAGCTGAGTGCTGCTCTGTCTCCCAGTGAGGCTAATATCCGAGGACTGCTCAGACAAGTGACTCTGTCGGAGCAGCGCCTCAGCCAACTGGGGCAGTCTGTCAGAGCCAGACGAGAGCTCAAAGTCGCTCTTTGTCGTGCCAGGGCCTTTCACAGGTGGCTCTCCATGTTCTCCCTTCTGCACCTCGTAGCACTGCATCTTGTCCGTGCTGCTGATATCCTCCACCAGAGTGCAGTTGCTGCTGGTTCCCTTGTGCGGCGGGGAGGCGCACCTGCCCGCCTCTTTACTGTGGACCTCGCCGTTATGGCAGTCGGCCACAAGCATGTGCCTCTCCTCCGGGCTGCAGACCGGGGTCGAGGTCTTGGCGATGTCCGGGAGGTGAGGCAGCCGGGAGACGTGGTTCAACAGGCTCGCTGTCTTTGTGTTGGGGGTATTGCTGTAGGTGTGGCGGTACTCCTCCTCTATGTTCCTTCCCAGCTTCCAGCGCTTCCACTTCTTTAGGATCTCAGACTGCACCTGAGGAGAGGAGATGGATGGGAGTAGACATTATGAATGCAACAACAAGGAGAAAAATGTGTCGTGCAAATGAGGAAACTCACTTCTTTGTTGACGAAGCAGTACAAGATGGCCACCAGAAGACCCTGGGGAGAAAACAACATGGAGTTAATTCCTGCTTCCAGTGTTGGAAACTATTAAAACACAAGTCAGATACAATGCATGTTTGTGTGCACATCGGATGCACTACAGCACAGCTGGGAGTTGCAAGTTTGTTGAACTAAATCACCACATGTGTATTTGAGAAACATCCCATCTTAGGATCCCACAGCTGCACTTGTCATTGTTGGCGTTGGGATTCTCTTTGCATCTTCCTCTCTCTTGCTGTCTGTGTTGTTCATCTGTCATCTGTGTCCCCAAAGCTTAAAGGTCAGCATCATTATCTTAGTGTGATATAATCATTTAGCAGTGCAGACAGTGCGTTTTGTTAATGTATTCCCCTCTGACACAGAAGTAAATACAGCAGACGCAGGGAATCTGACGTACACAAGATGAAGTAATAGCCATTAATTTTGCATAGCATGAATTTAAAAATATGGATTTGATAATGAGATCTTAAGTTCACTCAAATTTGATAACAAGAACCAAATCTAAAACATCCTGTTTCACCCTGTACAGGTTCTTTTTCCTCTTGAACCACTACAGTATGTTCCTGCATCTCTCCCCCAAATCGCATGATATGCTTTCTATTTACATGTGCTATCTCACACAGGAGCAAAAGTCCATCAGAGTCACTAACAGCCCCCCACTGTTTCATCATCTTACTCTCACTGGAACTACATTATTCATATTTTCCCTGAACTGATTAATGACGCTGAGTAATTTCAGAATTTGTGTGCCCTTTGCGATAATAATAACAAATAGGCCAAACATCTTTTTTTCATAGTCCAACCTGGAAGGAGGAGAAGAAGAGATCAATGAAGAGCTTGGTGACACGCAAACCCATGGTGGTCGTGGTGGACTCGTCTGTCACAAAGATAAAGACCACCTGATGGATCCCCAGCAGCGGGATTAGGGTTAGAGTTGACTTAGCCAACCTGAGATAAAGACAGAGAGCACATGCTTAAGCAGAGCCAATGTAAACATGAAAAATCAAATGTCAAACGCTAAAAGTACTCACCTGAACTTGTAATCTGTGTATCTCATTTGGTGCGCTCGAAGTTTTGAAACAAGAATTTTAATGATATGGATAAATATAAGAAAGTTGATCTGTGAAAGACAAAAGAACAAGTATTATTAATAGTGTTGATTGAACACATTTACTTACAGTGATTTGAAGTCATGCAGAAAGTTTTGAAAAACTGCATGTGGATACAGACCCAGAAAAAATGGTGCATCTAAATAAAAATAAAGATAATAAGTGTGTAAATGAGATGGATCTGTTTGTGTGTCGGATAATGTTGAAAGAATACATTATCCGACACACAAACATAATGTTGTAGTTAGCATTTCAACAAACAGCGGGTGTTCTCCTGATGAAAATTGCTTGTGATGTGACCTTTTTATATTTACAATTAAGCTGTTACGGGTCATTTCCAGGTGCTTGGAGGATGAAAGTAAGCCGCACCTAATTTGTACATCTAACCACTGTCTAGGTTTTATTGGCTGGAAGGACCAAAAACAACAAGATCCTGGTAGTAATGAAAAAACTATTCATTTTAAACTGAACACTGACCTAGGGAAGTGTATAAATTTGCCTTTCTATCAAATGTTTTATCAAAAAACTTGCATTATTAATACTAACAAGAATAATAATACAGGCAAGCTGTTGAAGATAATTTATTTCGTCAGCCGACTCATTGGTATTCTCACCTCCAGCATATAAGACTGTAACTGTGTCACCACATCACTGATCCCCAAAGCACTCACAGCCACACATGACCCAGACCACCCACTCTTTACCCTGCTTCCTCCTGGCCATAGGTCCAGGCTGCCAGTGTGCAGAGACGCCTTATTTAGCATGAGCTTTGTTCCCACGGCCATGCGAGCCAACTAAACCCCCCTCTTATGCTATGAAATAATCCGGCCTGTGGTGTGGAGTGTCAATCCATGTTTTCTTCTTTGTTATGTAGTAACTGAAGTGTCCTTATCAAACCTGGGCTTTGGCCAACTCTGTAAATGTCTACATGTATTACTTGTTTGTGTTATGTGTGCATCCACTGTGGGAAAGGATTTCCTCTGTGAAGACAGATAAACTCATTTTCTATGTTACACGTATGAATAAATAGAGGAGGTAAAGCATTGTCATGATAAATAATATATTAGTGGGACTAAATAAAAATATATACAGTATATGCAGCACAAATGTAGGCCCAGATACATAAGAAATCACACTGTGGATTCAACTCCCCCACCTATATGTACATACTATGCAATATATAGCCTACAGTACATATGTGTGTATGTGTCATTTCATATTTGCATGAATTTGAATGAAGTAATTATTAAACTAGCACAAGTTTAAGCAGGCACAGTCAAACATTTACATGTATTCATGTACATATATAAACGTGTATATTACTGGGTGTAGTTTTCTGCTCTGATGTACGACATTAAAAGGTTGGGATGAGGATAGAGAAGGGAACATTAAGATGGGGACCAGCCCTCCCATTTCTATAACAACTCAAACACAGGAATTCCTGCGGGATACAGCCCACTTAGCGGGACGATTAATGCATGGAAAATGCCAGGATGTCTGGCTTCACGTATGACAAATTGGAACAAAATGCACAGAACTGACCTTTGTGAAGCACACCTTAAATAACATCCCTGGCCACAGGACAAATAGAGGGCAGCTAAACTTAACTGTTGCACAGGTCACAGAGCAAAATCATATTTATTTAATCCAAAAACCTTTGAGTCGTAACATGCTTCCCCTGCCAGCCTTTTACGTTTCATGAATAAATGAAGTGTGTTTAATACTCTATAGTGTATGATTGGAGGAAAACATGCTGCAGTGAAGTGGAAATGCAAGACTGCCAGTTACATATGTAGGACCTCTAGGTGAAGACACATTTTTTGCCGCTAAATTTTCAATGCAAAAGAATAAAAATTTTAAAAGAATATTTTCAGAAATGGCATAACAAGATGTGAGCAGCGGGTCAGAAATAGCACGAGGGAGGAAGAGGAAATTACCATAACAGCTAGTAGTATCGGGGAACGAATTATCCACCAGTAGTTCATGTTTGTATTTTGCAACCAGCACCTGAAAGAGAAAAGCATTGAAGGGAATATCAGTCAGCCAGAAACATATCCTGGACCTGAACCTCACACGCTTCTGGACAAGGATTGCTGTGCAGCACATTTTACAGTGCTGTTTTGCAACTCCTGCTAAAACAGAAAGCTTTCCTCTCCCTGGCTGATGAGAGTTTTTAAAGCTTCAAATAACAACATAATGTGTGAGCATTTGAATAGTGTAGCCTTAAAATCCATTTCACCCCTTTTACTGTTAAGTAAATGTCCATTAGAACTTAGGAGACCACACAGCAGACAATTCAGGCACTGGATGTTAACATGAAATATTAAGAAGATGCAAACACCTCAACCTGGAGAAGTAAAATACGTTGGTGTGAAAAGGTTATGTGCAGCCAAACCGTCTGATGTTTTTGACATGTAGCCCTGCTGTCAACATGAATAAGTTAAATGCACTTTCATGGTACAACAAGGGGTAAGGGAAAGAAAAAGAGTAGGACTGTAGAAACTTACTCTTGATTTTCATACATGTATTTAGCAATCACCCATGGCACGAGGAATATTAAAGGGGCACCTGTGAAAAAATGAGAAAGAAAAACAGTCATTTTGCACATCAGTGTTACAACCTTTTATCAGCTCTTACTTAATTTTGTGTCATGAAAAAAGCATTAAATAGCTGCCATCCCACACAAACACACACTCACAGACGCACACCAGGCTGGCTCACCCCAACCGATGCACAGGTAGATGTTGAAGTAGTTCCTCTCCGTGAACACGGTGATGACCAGCAGGTTGTGGAGGTAGATGCCTTCCACCAGCAGCCAGTAGCTGTTGGCCATGATGCTGTACTGCATCATCACCATGGCGACGCGGCAGCTAACCATCGTCTGCAGGACGGCAATCAGGCTTATTGCACAAATTATATAGCTGTGTGACATTAAACATTATTCAGCTGAGGTGAATGGGGAGATCTTTGCCACAGCAGATGGAAGCATTTTTGTGCCTGAAGCGATCAGATTCTACAACAGCCAAACCTTTAATCTCTGCCAGCTGTGATGCAAACACAATCTGCATTCATTGTATGCGACCCCCTTTTATGGATAATTAGCTCCTACAATTCCTACAATCATCTATTACCCTTAAGATTATTTTCCAGCTACTTTCACTTTAACTGTCTACTTATATTTTGTACTATTATAATAGACATAATGTATTTTTATGTCTTCATATTGTATTATTTGTACATGTTTACATGATACAGCCTCTCTAGTCTTGTCGTGTTTTGCAAATCTTTAGGGACTGTATGCAAATTATGAAAGTGGTAAAGATGTAAAATTTCATATTTCTACTTTCACGAATGCACAACCACTGCTGTATTTAGAACTTTGCCTAGTATTATAAAAATTGCACCACCTTGCCCCTAATATGGTTTTTTGTTGGTGCAACTCTTTCCATTATTAATTACTTCCAGTGTTTCTAACATTAGGAATTTAAAATGCTGAGATCTAACATGAAATGTAAATAAGGCCATCATAACATAGTTTTAAGAAATTTGCAATTTTATAAGGACTATTTTAACCATTTCTAAACTATATTTAATTTTTTTCTATGATGCAGAAAAAAGCAACAGAGCACGTAACTTTTACTGGAGATAACATTTTGTTTGATGGGATAACTACATTTTTAAACAGAGAAAGGATAATCTGCTACAGGAAACACTAGAATCATCATTTTTAAACTTTTTGTTTCCTGTCTTTTCATTGACCCTCCGAACCTTTAGTTTCTGGACATTTTTTTCCCCTCTTGTCACATTTTCTATTTACTGTGGGCGCATTTTTCACTGCAAATTTAAAGTCTGCCCCAGTATGGGAACAGCACAACCATGGCCTGAGGTAGAGAGAACTCAAAAATGTTCTTTGTGCAGTATGACAGAGATATGATGCCAAGAATCATAAAGAAGAAAAAGCAAAAGCTGAAAAACTAATATCAACGTATACAACATTTTCCCAAATGCCCTGAGGTGTTAGCAACACTAATAAAAGGTAGTTCTATGTACTACAAATATTTTACTATTAGATTTTTAATGTTTTTCTACCATTGTCCCCTGTCTGTGTTAACACGGCCTGCAGTTCAACTCAGTTCAGCCAAAGACTCTCCCTTGAATTTTTGTTAGATCACTGTTGGTCACAGCAGAGTCGCTAATGACTTAACAGCTGTAGAATTTTTAGATTTTTACAGAATCGGTTTGGAGAAAATGGTTCATATTTTGAAATGAGGCATGTGGAATAAAGACTGTCCTCCACTTCTAATAATCTGTGTACACTCCCTTAATGATCTCTGTGAAACACTGGCCTGCGTAGTTTGTTGTTTAGCTGCAGATCACTACTGACCTCATTGTTGACCAGCAGCTCCGCTGGAGGCATAGATGCACGAGGGAATCCCTGGTCCTGGTCTCTGCTGAGGTCCTGTGACGTGTGGTTGGCTTCCATAAGAGCGTCTTTGATGAGAATGGACAGAGCTCGCAGGATGAAGGAGGCAAACAGATTCATGTGGATGTTGTTCCTCATGCAGTGCAGTTTCCTGATGAGTGAGAGGCAACAAGGCTCGACAAGGTAGTCTGTGCTTTTTTATCTTTAATCCATTATTACCAGAAAGAAAACTGCAATAGAGTTGTGCACATAATTATCAGAATTTCTATATTTTGTACCAGTCACCTAGAATTGCTTCCTTATAATGTGCTTTAATTCTAAGAGTTTATTTGATTGAAAATCTTTATTACCTGAAGAATATGAGGATGCCAAGAGCCAAGACCAAAGCCACCAGGGATAAAGAATAGCCCACCGTATACATGACCCAGATATGGCCAAGGTACTGCTGCAAAATATAGCAAAAGAAAACATATACATGTTAGATTTTTGCCCGTGATATGCATGGTATGATGATACATGATAGTGGTCCAATCTTATCCAGTCAAAACAATGAAATAAAACTGTTTCACAGCAGAACTTTTAGGTCTATCAATTAATTGAGGGTATTTTATGATAAGAATTTAGGCAAGATCTGTATAGTGAGAATACTTTTCCAGTATTTTGTTTTGTTTTGTTTTACACCTGATTTGAAATATGATATTTTACTTCAATTTCACATTTCTTTGTTTGGCAGCAATTTCTGCCAAGCATTGGACAGAGATTTTTAAGGATCTTTATTTTCACATTGCATGAAACGTGCTATAAAAAAAAAACAAGGAAAAAGACCTAAATCTAATATGTAGTTGCTAAAATAATTCATGCAGACTAAATATTTGTTCTCATTTGTTTCTTTAACCATGTCTAGCGTGCTCCAGAAAGAACAATGTGAAAAGCTGTTTCTTACCGGACTTGGATCATGAGAATCACACTCGCTGGTATTCTTCACAGTCATCCACTGGCCGTTGGCATCACATTCCTGATACACCATGCCATGCTGAACTACAAACACACACATACAGCCTCCGTGATTTACTGGGAATTCCAGTCTGCATGGGCACTTGTCTTTGTCTGAAGGATATTTAAGGTTACCCTGCATCAACATACATTGTGTATCCACAAACTCACATGTCTCTTACCTTTATGGTACCATGGCAAATACCATGGGCACGCCACACTGACGGTGCTGTTTGGGAGCCCGTCTGGCCAACAGGCATAATTGTCGAAAGTCCTGTTGCACACAAGGCCTGGGGTTAAAAACAAAAAAACATGAGATATGGGTGAGATAGTTGCTTACAATCATAGCCCTTATATATTAGTCTCATAGAATACAGTGACATGTTTTTGAAGTGACGGCAGCTGGTAGCCATTATGGAATTGGTCATAATCACGGGCTTTCATCTTGACTTGAGTCCCTCATAATGACCTTCCCTTTACAACACATCTTTCATCTTTGGAGGATGTAAAGAATCTCTACTGACTGTATGGAAAGCTGGATGTTCAGGTGTATAAAATGATGTATCTTACTCACTAATGGGATGACAGGAAAGTTACATCAGGTGGTAAGAGACCAGAGTGTGGGAATAGGCTTTTTTGAAAGTTGGAGCGACAGTGTTCTCCTTCTCTATCATGCAGGCATAGAACATGCTAATTGACTATAATGCAACTGAAGAGCAGCGTGTACCATGTACATGCACACTTTCTTGATGGAGTGAGCACTTTTTACTTAGCATGAGCAGACAGTGAGAGTGGTGTAGCAAGTATAACACTGGGAGTGTGTTATGCAGCGGTCTGAGCAGCGAGTGGAAACTGCTGCTGCTGCTGCTCCATCATCCGGTGACCAAAATGTTACCTGCTTTGGATAACTGCTACTGTGCCACAAGATGACAGTAAATGCTTGTTTTTATTTTTAATGTGTATGCAAAGAAAAACACTTCCATAGTTACCTTTTTAGGAATATTATTGGGGCACTATTAACAACTGATAATCATGGTTTATGTTACACTTTCGAGTTCCGGCATTGATATCTATAATCCTATATAATCCTAGGTAATGATGCCACGTATTTAAAGTGTAATATTTCTATTTTAACAATGGATCATATTACTACTTGTAACAGGATTTAGTCACAAAGATGGCAAGGCAGCGACATAATGCAAGTTTATGACCCACACTTATTGTAAATACCATGTTCAAATATTCCATAATACCTAAAACAAGACTATCCGATTCTCTGTTCTGTTCAGGGATTCATAGTGTTTTCAATGCACATATCCCTAACATGAATCAGTGCCTTTGTTGTCCCGCCTATGTCTGCCCTCTTTCAACATCTGATTGGACCAGCATGCAATGCTGACCTCCAATGAGCCACTTCAAGCTCTACACCAGATTTTAAAAGCGCTGCTTACCATCATTTGGTGGCTCACATCTCTCTGTGCTGGGAATAGTTTGAATTTGAGACACTAGTTTCCTATCCGGAGGTTAGGCTGGATTAGGGACTGTTTCCTTGGATAAAGCCACTTAATGTTTGCACAAAGTGTTAGACATTAGATAGGGATGCTATCCTTTTGGTAGCTTTTTGTTTTGGGGAACATCAACAAGTCAGAATTTGACTTTGGAGCTTTTATTTTGTGTGGCTTCTTTTTTGTTTTTGTTTGAGTAACATCCGCTGCCCTCAGTTTCTCCTTTATTTTCTTGGGAATCTGTGTTGTTTCATCTGTGTTTACCTGCCTTTTATTGAAAAACACTATCAAAAGCGTCCAGTTCCCTTTCCCTTAGTGGGCTGGGTTGTACCAAAGTGGGGGCTTGTCTGCAATCTTTGTCACAACTGTCCCCAACTGACCTATTCTAGGTCCGTTTTCAGGGATAAAACAGCATCTGTTTCAGAGTTAGTACTTCTCAGGGGCCAGAAAATCTGCACAGGCCACAGTACTCCTTGGTTAAACTCTGAGATGGCAACACTGATTGGTTAATTTCAGAAACCGACACGATCAAAAACAAGTTCACCATGTAGGCTGACATGACAAACCCTCCATAGTTTTTTGAGTTGGTGGGGACCAAAATCAGAGTTAAAAGTATGAATGCACTGGATTTACACTCATAAGATGGGGAGACGTATAACAAAATTTATTTGTCAGGCTCTACTGGATGTGTAGAAAAGCAGCTGTTTGCTAACAAGTTCATGTTTAACCTTAATTAATTATTTGAGGTCCAGTATATCCAATATGTTTAGCTCACCGCTGCTTGGTGGATCTCTTCTGTTGTTGTTATCACACTCTTCCATGTACAGCTTCCAACTCTCCTTCAGTTTATCCAGGGTAGCAGTAGGAGACACCTAGTGGGATGGTTGAAGAACACAGAGGACAGTTCAACAAGGATGACATCGAGCGAGCGAGAAAAATGTGGAGAATGTGAACTTCACAGAGGCCATGTGGCAAATTGGGATCCATTTGTTTCACTTGATTTCATATATACAGTAGCTGTAAACAATCCGCACTCATACTGGGGATACAATCCATCAAGACGACGCTGTGTCCCACTGCAATATCTATCAGTACGGGGGAGGCTTGAGTTTCTTTGCAGTGTGCTTAGACTTCCACACCACGCCTCGCTGGCTTGTTTCAGCAGAACTAAAGAAACAACCTCCTTGCTGTGAACGCTACTGACAAATGGAAGTTCACAGACAACTTGCTGGGAGGCTTTTAAGCTCTAGGAAAAGAATGCACATTATGCATGCATGAGTGTGTGTGCTCTTTTAACCCACCTGGATGCTGCAGGAGACAATGACCATAGCCAAAAAGAGGAGCAGCCGTGACATCCCTTATTCCTGCCGGTGGTGCTGGGAGAGGATACTGCAGGACAGGGAGGGGTTTTCACCTCATAAGGGGGCTTATCTACACTCGCCACACAGCCTGGATGACACAGAGACACACAATTCATCAAAGCTCATTGCAAACACACTGCTTATTAACTCAGCTCAGCTCGGCAGAACAAAAGGACCAAAAACAGGAAAAGGCTTGGTCGTATCTATCACACTACAATTACTCCAAATTTAGAAGTCCAACAAAAGAAGACGTAAAATAAAGAGCTCTGTTTAACTTAGCCAGAGAGGATAGAACATCCCATCCACTGTGAGCCTGACCAGTCCCACTTCTACTACAACTGAGTGAGGCAGCGGGAGGATTCACCGGTGACCAGACGGTCCAGGACATCAAACACAAGGTCAAACACTTCCAAGAAATGCTGTTTGTCCCCATCAGAGACAGCTGCAGCTCAGCAGAATTGCACCTACTCCATGACTGACATTTGGCTGCTGTCCACCTCGGTGTTAAAGCCAGTCAGTGTTTGGTCAAGCGTGTGTCAGTATGTGCCAGAGGTCACTCACCTGCGCATCGATCGCCGCAAGCTCCCAACAGATTTGGCTGAAGCCGGAGAACGAAACGAAATCTGAAACGTTTCTGCAAAAAACACCTTGACCATGGAAACATTTTTGGCTAAAACGTTTCAAATTCCATTCTGTTCTAGTCTCGTGGTGGGAGAGGAGGACGGGCTCATGTTGATGCATTAAGAATTTCTTTTGTTTACTGGGGGCAGGTTCATTTGTTCAAGTGATAAGAGCACAATGTTTCATGACAGACGGACAGCATGTGATGTATGAGGTTGGGAGAGGCGGACTTTAAATGAGCAACTTTTTCAGTCTGCGCCTTGACTGGACATGTCAACAGGCTTCTAAAATCTGGGGTAAAACAGCAGCTGGGAGGTTCCAGTCACAATCCTAATGTCTGCTCTATATTTAACAAATCTCTACTGGAAGTCAGACTTGATAATATCTAAACCAAAGTGCTTTCTAAATGGCCTATTCAGCGAAATAACCACTGGATGCAGTTAGTATTAGCTGTAGTACAGACTGACTGATTGCTGTTGGGCGCCTGAGGGATCTGAGCTACTCTTGTCTTGGCCTGACATCGGTTCAGGACTGGTCCAGCTCAGATTGCAGCCCTTAACCCCATCAGACATGCTGTTGTTATAATCCTGTCTCCACCGCTGCTTTTATTGTTGTTTTTATGTACTGATTTTGTAGCAACATAATAGCCTTAAAACAAACAAGTATGTTGGCTGTCACTCAAACATTCCAGCCCCAGTGCAGGTCATTAGGGACACTGAATGCTGAAAGCTTCATGTTGAACTAATGACATGCACAAAACAGCACTATGTCAATCACACTGCACTGAGAGGTAAGCTCTGTAATACCAAACATCTGCAATGGAAGTGTCTCAGGTCAGTCCTTACCAGAGAGAGAGAGAGATCAGACATCATTCTGGGACTGTATGACGCTTTAGTCCTAGTATGGTAGAGAGGCTGACAGAGCATGTTCTTCCTGACGGCATAAATGTTGCACCATGTGTGGCAGTTTTCAAGGGGTTTCCCTCCTTCACACACTCTCTCTCTCTCTCTCCCTCCCCCCACACACACCTACAGAGTATACTTTTGTAACACGGTCAGTCGGCCTGCACCACTTTCTGCAGCTTGGCACCAAGCAGGAACAATGATTAACCAAACGGCATTCTCGGTTGCAGGAGGGATGATGAAAGGGAGAGGAACAGAGAGAGGGTGTTCCAAAGTGAGAAAGCTAGAAAAAAGTTTCTCGACCTGGCACCTAAACGCATTTCCATGTCCTAACAATACACAGAGTGAGCATTACATAGCGGTTGTATGTTAAATTTGAAATTGGCACGTCACGAGAACTGGTGGACATTAAAATAGACTGCGCAGGAATGATGTCAACTTCATCACTTAGCATTAACAAACATCACAAGTTCCCTTTCATGAGTTAAAGACTTTTCAATTACCTCCTCCTCTCGGCCTCCTTCAAATTTCACTTTGATTCATGTCGTATCTGCATATTTTGGATGTAGCATCACCAAATGCCCCACAGCTGACGACAAAACAAGGTTCTCCCTATAAAATCAACACTTGCAATGCTCGAAAAAGAAAACAAGCCAAGCCGAAGCTCGAGAGACTTTCTAAAGAAACATCTGGTGTGTTTCTAAATCTCTCATGCAAAAATAATGTGCAGATGTGTCACATACAGTATGTGTGCTTGGATGCTTTGTATGCAGGACAATGGGAATGTCATCAGACATTTGGCAGGAGCCGGAGTGGAACTAATGGGCTTCGAGGTGTGCGGCTAATTAGGCTTGTATATTCTGCTGTTATGATAGCCTGTACAGCTCAGGGCTTCCACTTAGCTTGCTCAGTCCGCTGTGACTTCAGACCTATCAAGGTCTTCTGAAACATGTGTTGTTTTGCCCCACGAGCTTTCTGTTTCAGGAGAAAAAAAAACTGGCGCTTTTATCACTATTGTTGCACATCTGATTTAAGAGGTACAACAACAACTCAGAGAGCCAGAGCAGCCCTTTGGGTTTCCTTTAGTTTCTACATACTCAAGAACTTACTCAGCCAAAATGTTTCTGCCTGTTGAATATGTGAAAATGATGTAATGTTGTTCTTTTTCCATAAGTAAACATAAATGCTAAAGAGCTGTTGCGCCCTTGGACAGACAGGATGGACAGCTACTTGTTTGAATAATACTTTGTCATTTATTTGTATTTGTGTATAAAAGACACTGGCAAACACAAATGCATGACGCGAATTCCCAGAATGTTTAAAACAACATAAAAACCGCTCAGTGTTCGAGTGCATGTTGGATGGCTTAATACAATGGCCACAAACAATCACTGTTGTTTGTTGGAGAGTACTTACCTTTCATCTGATTACACTGCCTAACAAATAAATTTACAAAAGGAGGGTTATGCGTGCATGAATGCGGGGCAGAGGGGAGCACCGAGGATCAAAAACAAACCTCGTTGAAAACACAATAACTGTCCGGCTCAGAAAATCCCCTTGAGTGGGCAATCTATCACTCGGCTTTCCAAACGCAGAGGCGCGAACAAAGTCAAACCGACCTGCCTCACCAACGCAAGGCAGCTTTGTTTGCCATTGATGAGGCCTGCACGCATTTATAAAACACTCTTTTCTGTGATCATTAAAACTAGAAAATGGCGCAACTTTCATCAAGCTATGTGCCACATTCCTCCTGCTTCCCATACTTCTACTAAATTGGCCAAGGCAAAGTGTGCCGCGCTCATACCTTAGGGCTGCAGATGCTACACTGAGCATGACAGTGCTGGATGAGAGCCCCACTATCTGATAATAGGGTGACGCAGAGTTCAGAGGAAACAGATCATCATGCTGGAATATGTTCTGCAGCACGGTTGCATGCAATGTAGGCAGGATATTGCTTAACTTTTGGCATTCCACTCTTGACGAACCTGATCTCTGGTCTGATCGCACGCTTACCTATGTAAAACACAAATTACAATCAGCTATTTGAACTTTTTTTTCTTTTTCTGTGTGATGTTTTGCAACAACTAACATAACCTAGATCACAGTGGAGTGGATTAACCCTATTTAATATGAGAAAAATGTCATTTCATAGTTTTTTCTTTCTGGCAGTGCTTCATCTGAGCACCTCCTACTTGTCTTCTTTCATGTCAGTCAGAGATTTTCACCGGTCCTGAGGAATTCTTTTAAATTCTCGAGAGCTTGTCCGTAACTGCATATGGAGCAAGCATGCATAGAGTCAACCCACTTGGCAACAGCTGTTTTGAAAAAGTTCCAAAATATTTATAAGAGCGACACTTCATTCACACACGACTTTTATATTAACTTCAGCTAAAGGCCGAATCACTGTGTCTCAATGTGAAATTCAACCTGACATACGGGTTTCTGCTGATGTCCGACTGCGCCAAAAAAACATCAGCAAATATTAAGTAAGAGCAGACGAGTAGTTCTGTTTGATTTGATGCTAAAGCACCACACCAGCATGTTAAAAGCACCTGGATTCACACAGAGTGCTCACTGGGCTCCCATCTCAAGACAATTAGAACATAAAAAGCTAAAAAAGTATTTTATCTAAAAAAAAATGCTTGCTGAATTATGTTCAGAGACAAACTACACTGCAGAGTGAGTTTCGGTTTAAGACAACTCTTAGGTTATGGTTAATGGAAGCTCGTTGGTCAAGCGGACTTTCACTGTGGATGTTTTACATTTTTGGTTTCCATTCTTGTCTCCTGTCTGCTTTGTGTACACAGCCTGCAGTTCATCCCCACTCAGCATTCGCAAGCTGCATTCATCGTATTAATTCATTTTCTTATAGAGTGATATGTATAAAGACGAAGCTCAGAAATTTTAGTTGGTTTTTTTTTAATCTGGTGTGAGCAAATGACATATTTATATAACACGATTGTAAGCTTAGATTTGGTGTCTGGTTCGACTAAATTGTGCCATTTTTCAGGGTTTTGGGGTTCAGGGGCAAAGAAAATTGAAAATTGAAAAGTGGGGCCCCACTAAGTTCGATCCCACAGACTTCACACCCCACTACACTTTACAATCCCCTGCTGAGCACGTTCAGTCTTTTCTCAAGAAACAAGCAACCATCCTCGGCATTATCATAACCTAATTTGGTCAGTCTGTCTCTCAGGACTGTTGGGTTTGCTGAAAGATCTGACAAGCAGTTGTCCCTGGGGACTGCTGGCAATCCTCTGCTTAATGGCCTTTGGAAAATGTGTCAAGGTTTTGCTCGCCCTCCGTCTCTTACGCAGGCTTTTACACAGGTTCTACATTTTTCCAAGTCTCAGTGAACATGTTCATTTTCATGAAAAGGGCTGCTTTTTTTCTGCTCTTATAAAATATTCCATGACACTTAGATGCTGCACTTGAGAGATGTGTTCAAAAAGTCAACAGGATACTGTAATTCACTAAATAGGCAAGTCTAATGTGTGTTTTAAAAGAAAGTGACATCTTTTTTTAGGTATTTCATTATCATAATATAGAAGTTTATCATCTATATTCTCCTACAAGTGTAAAGCATTTAAATATATATATATTATAAGGTAACAATAAGGTGAATGTTAACAGTCTATATGTGAAAGAACTGAACAAAGGAGCCTATTGTGTCTTTCTAACACAATAACATGGGGAGCGATGATGTGTGAAGGCCTTAAAAACAAATGAAAAAAAATGTGAGTCAGTCTTCAGCAGCTGTGTAATGTGGCTAACCTCTGAAACACTCAAAACGCTTGTCGTTGACCCCGTTGCAGTCGCAGTTCAGAGTGCGACCCATCCGATGATGCATGGCGACCCAGCGGCTGGATGGCCCCAACTTCTTTTGTGTGCTGGCTGTTTACATGTTTTGGTAAACATTTCCTATTCGGAGGTCGCTTCTGATGAATGTGGGCGGAAAACAATGACAAGCGGTTGCATAACATTTGAGATGTACCTGTATTGTGTGAGTTGTGTGAGGCTTTGCTGCGCTAAGCGTGTGTGTGTGGGAGGTGTTCGGCCATGGCTGGATGCCGTTTCATATGCTCTTTCATGAGGCGCACTGGACCTACTAGCTGCGCCTGCTGTGAAGCAACAACAACCCTACAGGGAAGCTTTGATATGCAGGTACATGTTCACCAACTTGCATTGTTTTAACTGTATGACTCGATTGAGTTTTGAGATTGAGAGAGATAAGCGTGCTGCAGACGATGAGCTGAAATGCCAAACTAACATTGACTTTATTTGGTACATTGTTCGTCCACAAGAGCACTAAAAATTCTGTTATCAGTGTCACATTTTCTTAAAGACCTCCTCTGGTGTCTTTTAGAAGGTTTTTACCTTGCTAACATGTCCATATACTTTTAGCTTAAGATACATCATAAGCTAAATAAGCAGTCTACACCATGGCTGAGTGTACTGATGTCATTCGCAAAACATGGATTCAGTCTTTTGGAATTTTTTTTACATCATAAACCTGATGAATCAATCCTGTCAGCTTGCAGGGTGGGGCTTGTTTGTATCATTATTCCTCTGCAGAATCAGTTTCCAGTTCCAACACGTGTGACTGAATTTCTCCAGTAATACAACTTGCCATTGTGTAGCTTAGAGTAGTGTTAAAGCAGAGTTGTAGGCGAGCTAATGTGCTCGAGTTGCAGCTAGTGGGGGGTTGAGGGTGGAAAGAGCCATCGGGAATCAAATATCTGTACATTCTAAAGAAAGGATTTATTCATTTGAAGACAGAGAGACATCCTTTTCATTGGAAAAACTTCCAAATATGTAACAGACACAGAAAATGACTATTAACTAGTACATTGTTACATGACAAATTGCATCAACCAGGCAGAGGCCACATCCACACTCATTCATTTTCATTTATAAAATGCCGCTTTAAATAGAAAACAATCTTCATTTCAGAAACAATTTGCTGTACATATGAAGACACTTGACAACATGACAAGTCAGCAGAGATGCAGGTACCGGTGTGAACATAAAGAGGGAGGCTGGTTGCTTAGTTGTAGAAAACGCTGCTAAGGAAGAACAGCAAAGAAGAAAAGAAAGGCAGCTGCTAGTCTTGACAACGTAAGCCATTCCTTCAGTTCGCCTTTAATTACATTCAGCATTATCCATGTTGAATTAATCACTGGTACCCAAGGCTGAAATACTGTCATGACGGGAGCGTGACGAATCAGAGAGCAACACGCAGTGACATCTTGGGCGCGATCAGAAAGCAAAATGTGAGCGAGAGTCTGCGTCATTGTTTCCAAAAGTGTCTGTTTCTGTCTGTTCAGATTCAAACGATTAAAACACAAGAGCTTTTAAAAGAAAACGAGGTCAGCAGTGTTTCCAAATGTGTCTGTTTAAGGGGTCCTAAAGTCCAGAGTAGTGTAGACACAAAGCATAAACATAGTAAAGATTATACATTTCAAAATGAAAAATGTACAATGTGGATGTAGTCTCAGAAGCAATGCGTCACACAGATGAAAGACGAAACAATGTGACTTTTTTTTTTGCTATTTAAATAAATAGTTAAGTGATCAGTTGCAGGTAAAAAAGAATGTATTCAAATTAACATTATGTTGGCTACAGAGGTGCATTTCTCTTTTCCATTCTGGTGACTGAACCTGACTGCACCTGTATGAGTGTGTAGCTGCCAATAAAGCCTGCTGCAGGGCAATTTTGTTGTCAGAGATTCCAGCTTTTAGGTTTGTATCCAAATTACATAAATTGCATCTCTTTTACACGTTTTATGCCTCAAACTGCTTTCCAAATCCTAACATGACTGACATTTTTACATAAATAATACCCAATCAGTCCACTTTCTTGTGCGGTACATTATATGGCAGCTGTCAAACCGTCCCACACGCTCGCCACTGACCACCGTGTACTGACCTGAATAATGTCATACATCCTAGTTAAACATCACCCGCCCTCAGCTGCTTATGTCACTTGACACATGAAGCGATTGTCCAGACCCTGCACCGTTACATCATTTTCCTCCTGGGAGGCACTTTCATGTGCTGCAACTGGGACTGCTCTCTCCATCACAAGACTGTCAAGATTTCCATTACACAAAGGTTTGAAAGAGTAGATTACCCTGATCCGAAGCCAAGCTAGGCCAATCACACCTCCTCATAACTTGAAGTTTCCAACAAGCCGCTTACCACAAAATGAACCAAGATTAGATTCCTGAGATTCCAAACGTGATCTTGAGACAAAGTACAATTAGAGTCCGACAGTGTTGCCAGCAAAGAGAGCCACTGAAGAAACACCATCCTGTAGATACTGTCTGAGCTTGGCAGGAATAACGCTGTATAAGATTCAAACATGAGGAGCTCATAGCTTATTTGTCTCTGCATGTGTGCTTGCTGACCTAACTGGCACGGAGATGCAGGGAAAATGATTCCCTGATACTTGTGATTCTGCATACCACACATTATGTTTCTGTGGTAACAACAATAGATTCATTGTTAAACACATTTATAATCACTACAATACATGCCAATAAAAAAAGCCAACAATCACAACCAGGATTTAAACACACAAGGATACTTCAAAAAGATCTCAGCCTTAGACAGAATAAAAGGGGCCTCACTCCTATTTTAAAACTGTATACTACACTGATCAGGCATAGCATTATGACCACCTGCCTAATATTGTGTTGGTGCCACTAATGGGGTCTGGCACCAGGACGTTGGCACTGGATTCTTTGGGTACTCTGGCTTGTGCAGTGGGGCTTCTGGCAGTCAAACTTGTTCCACTGCATCCTATTGATGCTTGATCAGAATGGGGTGTAGGAAGTTTGGAGGTCAAATCAACATGTTGGGCAATTGTCGTGTTCCTCAACATGTTCCTGATTGTTTGATGTTTTCTCCATGTGGTGGGGTGCATTTTCCTGCAGGGGTAGGCCAGTGACATTTGGGATTTCAATTTGCATGAGGGAGTGTGCTTGTTGTGGGGCAATGTTTATTTGGGTGTCTAAGTCTCATCAACATGGATGTCAAAATCCAAGGTTTTCCATCAGAACACCACATAGTACCGATATGATCAATGTTATTCACTTCACCTGTCAGTGGTCATAACGTTGTGGCTGATTGGTGTAAATCCACTCCATCACTCACTGCCCCCAAAAACTCAAATGTTTGAAGCAATCACAGAAAAAAGGAGAGGAAAGGTTCGAGCTGGCATGCTGGTGCTCCAGGACAATGTGCCTGTGTTGAGGTTGGAACTTTTTGAAGCACCCCTCATATTTTGCACTGTCTAGATTAGTGCAAATGTATCTAACTTGCAAACCAGCATAGTAGAAGTCAAAGGCCTCAGCTCATTTTGAGTGTTCGGCAACTTGTTGTGCACCAAGCCAGAAGGGGCAGAGTGTAAGCAGAGTCCTCTATTGCCGACGGACCCACTCAAGTACTGCATATACAAGTCTGAGGTACTTCTACTGAAGTGTACTATGTTACACAACTTTATGCTCTACTGCATTACAGAGAAATCTTGACATTTCATGCCACTGTGTTCATTTTCCAGTTTTAGATACTTGTTAATTTGATAACTATAAGATCTGCGAGCCTACACAGGTGAAAAACACTGAGATATATGATGAGATCTAACTTACAGGAATAATGACGGGGTACTGATGTAATCTTTGTTTGTGATTCTACTTGTACGTGCTGTACATGACCTCAGTGCAATTATGCTGAACCCACCTGAGCATCAGAATGAGGACAAACCTACAGCACAACCTGAACCAATCCCAACAATCCGGTCGAAAGCTGCCGGATGAATTCAGTGGAGCAGAAAATGCAAAGCAGTGACTTGTGACTGCATGTTTCTACAAAATAAAACACCTTAGAAAGCAAAAACTAGCAAAGCATGTCAGACTGGTCTCTTGAGAATAAACAAAATGGACCTGTCGTGGTGATAAATCACTCTATGACACTCACAGCATTTGCCTTAGATTTGGTATAAACTAGCGAGCAAGGAGTGAAGCGAACATGGCAGTTTCACCTGTCAACAGCAGCAAGTTAGCACGAAATGCCAAACGCGGTTTCTGCTGTCTGTGAACAGAAAACAATCCTTACTGTGACATTTACTAAAAGCGTTACTAAATGGTGGGGATGTTCATCCTGTGCGGCGACAACAGGGTTTTACGTGACAAGATGTGCGGCGATACGCTGCAAAAATAGGGGCCCTGTTCCGACACGTTGAGTGATGCAATGACACTGTGTTTATTCCATTACAGTAAAGATTAGGACCAAAACAAAAACATCTCCATGCCTTTGTGTGTGCGTGCTCGTGTCAGAGGTGTTTATATGATGCTTCAACGTCATACAACCTTGCTTTGGGTTAATAAAGGCTTTGGCTCATGGACGGGAGCAGCTGTCTGACAAACATTGTTATCTTAACCAAGACCACAGGATAAACCTGCTTAATTAGGTCCAAGAGGGACTATAGGTCTGTTATGGGAGATAAACAAACATGAAAACTTAAAGTAAGACAAAAAAAAAAAGTTTTTGTGCACATTCACACCCCTGAAGCACAAAAATGGCATCATTCGTGCTCATGGTAGGTGGTGTGTGGTCAACTAATAAGATTAATAAGATTATAAGTAATCCTTAATACCAAAATAAACAGCAGAGGCAAGAACGACATTCAGAAATATTCTCATATTCTTGTGAGGGATGTTTGACATTATTGCATGCAAGAACCTTTTCCAGTGCTCTTTGTAATGTTTATGAGGTCACTCCAAACAGACCTGCTGAATTATGAAAGCACCTCCCTACACTGTGTCTTCTCTGCATAGTATCCGCGAAGCTCTGTTGTAGCTCTGATGGATGCTGGCAGTGTTTATGCGCAGTAATCCCCCGGACCTCCACTACACTGCTCCATCACTCTGCCACCAATCTGGAATGTATTTTGTTTGGTTTGTCAGATAAAGGCCACACGTAACACTGGACCCCATGCATAATTGCAGTGGATCTGTTAAACCTCATTTAGACAGGAGGAGCTGCTGGGGAGGAGGTGAGAGGCACAAGTGGACTTGGGATACTGATTCATATTCAAACCTGAGAAAACACCTTAAGATTAGGTAAAGAGGATGATATAAACAGTAAAGACAGTCTGTGCATACGGTTACTTCATATGTTTCGTCTGCAATTTCATTTTTATCTCAAACTAATTGCTGTTTTTCCCTCATACTACACATCTCCTTTACTGGAGGAAAGAGGGACATTATACTTCTACATCATACTTACTTCCCCTCAGAAGCTTTGAATAGTGCATTAAAGCAGTTATATACTAGATGTTGATTGAATCACTGCTGTAATACAGAGGATAAGCCTGATACTGTTTGTGTTTTTAGGATTACCACCAAATACCCTGAAGAGACTGAAACCAAGACTGAATTTATCCCAATAACATGTATTGTCTGTACAAAAAAAGTAAGGAAAAAGTCCTTAATGCCAGACCTGTTCTGATATTTAAAAGCTATTATAACCTGTTGTATTTTTGACCTCTGATCTGAGCCTGAATGTAAAAACCTTGAGTTGACAGTTGTTTTATGTTGCATCCCTCATCTGCGGACATGAGGTCTGGGTAGTGACTGTAAATTGTAAGACTGTGGACACCAACAGCCACACTGAGTTTTCATTACTTGGATGGCGAAGCTCAGCCTTGTTATACGTGCCCGTATGATCCATCACTTCACTGCGTTCCATTCATTGTCTATGTAAACAGCAGTGCAATGCGTTCCGGTAGTGCCGCAATGTATTTCAAGACACTGCGTGTTGCTTTACCTGCTCTTTGTTTGCATGAGGTTGAGATTTAGGCTACTTTAGGCAAACAAGGTGCATCGGACCACCACTCGACACCTCTGGAAAGTCCCAAAAGACTAAAATGAAGGCAGAATCAACAACTGCATGGCTTATTTCTCACTTCAAATGTTTTCCATAGTGCATTTTAGTAAAATGTTTTCGTAATATAAGCAGAAGTTTCCAAAGGAGCCACCATGTTGGTCCACTTTGAAATCCAGAGGAAGGCAGCTCATGAATGAAGCCCAATCAGGTGCAGCCAGTGTTTGTACAGCTGTAGGAAGCCTGTGTGGTTTTCCTGCTCAAGAGCACCTGTCAATCATCTGTCATTGCACTGTTTAGCTGTGTGTCCATCTAGCACCTAATACTGGGAAGGTGGAGTCGAGTCAGTGCTCGCTTTTGTTGAAAGGAGCCAGCTGATTAGGGTGCTTACTGGGTGTCTTCCTTTTGGAGGTTTTCTGAGCACATCCAACTAGAAAGAGACCCCAGAGTAGGCCCTTGCTACAGAGTCATTCCATGCAAACTCACCTAGGGCCCCAAGTTGAGGTCATGGGGGTTCCTGAACTAATGACAAAATAGCTCAACAGTTACCATACAGACATATAAAACCTTGAAATCAACATAACACAAATATTTCTCTGACAATTAAAGCTACCAAAAGTGATAGTAAAGCCACTGAACACTACGAAAAATGTGTCATTTTCATAAAATGTTTAAATAATGAAGGAGTGACGTAACATATTTCATTTTTAAATATGTTTTCAATGGATATGCAGACATTCCCTCTAAAAAGTTTCAAAGAAATCAAAACAATCCTTTCTGGAAAAAAAATACAGTTAAAATGTCCTAAAAAGTGGATTTTCAGCTCCAAAGCTAATTTTAGGAATACCTGTAGCAGTCAGTTTTTGATGTAGCACCCAGTGACATTTAGATATGACAAAACTAAGTTGTTTCTACCCACAACACAAGTGGAGATATGAGTTTTTGAAAATCCAAGATTTTTCATTTTGATGATAAATTACAGATTTTTACTATTTTAACTTCTTTTTTTAAGAAAAGTCAGCATAAGCTACTGGCATGATTAGAAGTTCCAACTTTTTCTTGAGGTTTGATATTCAGCAAAAAATAAAAATAAAAAAAATCAGCAAAAATAAGCAACTGGAGAGGCTTTAAAAGAATCACTAAAGTTATCAAATTTAACACAGAGGGCCGATTTTCAAAAATTCTTAACTCAAAACATGTTTGGAGTAGAGCTGTGTGATTTTGCAAGATTCAGTGGTTTAGGTGGACGTTTTGAATGAATTTTTCCAAGAACATCGATGACCTCAACTAGGGGCCCTAGGTGAGTTGACATGGAATGACTATAAGGAATTGCATACAGTATCTCATCTGGCCTGGGACCACCTCGGAATCCCCCTGAAGAAACGGAAAAACAAGTCTGGTTACAGGGACGCTTGGAAAGCCCTGCTTAGCCTGCTGCCTCTGTGACTCAACTCTGGATTAGCAGAAGACAATAGATTCTGTGGCAATATTGTAAGACACAATAATCTGTTCAGTTGATCTGAGTCAAGGGCAGATAGCTTTGGTTTAACATGCATTGCTTTCTGTCTGGTTTTCATTGTGATATTCTGTTGATGATAATAAAATGATGAAATAACAGCCTACCTTATCTTAAAATTTTCAGGAAACAGCTGTGAATTATTACTCTGCTAACCAACATCGTCCCAGCTGCAACAGTTTGTAGCCTCTGAGCTATTGCACTGATTCAGAGAGAGATATTGATATACTGTATGCTTGTGTGTCTGTACGTGTGCAGTAAGTCTGTAAAACAACTGGCGAGGTTGAGGTGTGAAAATACTGGGCATCACTGTGGCTCCCTCCTCATGATGAATTAATTATCTTCTGAAGAGTAATGCTGATGTAAGCAGAAGCCCAAAGTTGTTGGTGCAATGTGGAGAAATTCCTGCTGTCAAATGTTCAGTAAAGCGAGGCAATTTGTCTCAATTTCACTTGGCACCCGCAGCTCCTTTACTTCAAAAAACTCAGCTGTTATCTCACTCAATCCCCCCACACCCACCCCTACCCTCTTAGTATCTGTATCATCCTTAATCTAAATGAACTCAATTTCTTAATACCACTTGGCAGAGGAAGTGAAACAACTTATCTGCAGCTCCATCTCAGTTATACACACATCATGCTCTGCCACTCCCGCTCATCTCTGCAACACAACCCACGTAAACACACACTCGCAGAGGAGTGACACACTTACATCAGATGTTTAAAGCAATCATTATGTAGACTTTGCTTCAAGTGCTTTGTAACTCTCCCACAATGATTTCAGTCTCCTAGACGTTGCTCGTTTCCCAGCAGTGTCCGATGTGTAGCCAAGTTGATTTGTGGTTGACTGCTGCTGTTTGTTCACAACAAGCCTCGTTGAGTATTTAATCTTAAAGGGCCATCTGCCATGCAAATGTCTGAGGCTTGTAAGGCGGCTATGCTAATGCTCGGGTTCTCTTCTGAGCAGCACCTAAATAGGCCTCAAGTGTAGCTCATTCACCCATGAAGAGCTTTGGGTTCACTTGTTGCAACTGACCCCACTTATGAATGAATTAACCGTGCAACCAGTCTGGGTCACAGGAGCAGGCGATCTATAAATACAAACTGCAAAACAGAGAGCTGATCCGTGAATTTGCACTGTATGTCGTCAAACGCTGGCCTGGTTTGTCGTCAGTCATTTAATTAGGTCGGCATGAGCGACAGCGTTATCGTTTCCCATGTCTGTACATTGGAGATGTAGCTAATAGAGTGTAGAATAGCATATCCTGCCTCTCATCACTGAGGACCTCACATGGCTGTGCAGCATCAACATCCTTGGTCTTCATGAGAAAAATGTGGCGCGAGGCAAACAAGATATCAACGTGTCATGCAACAGCAAGCAGCAAAGTGAGCGAAGGGAGGAGAGAGAATCAGTAGATGGGGATGTAATACAGGTCATTAATGTTAAGAAGAAATCCAGAGCCTCCTGCAGGATATACAAATGATCTACTTTAATATGTGCCTATGTGCTGTTAAGACCAGGGCTACAACTAACTGCTTATTATTTTCATGTTCAGATAGCATACCAATTAGTCTCTCCATGAGTCCATCAATATTTGTCTTTAAAATGTCAGCAAACAGAAAAAATGTCCATCTCAGTTTTCCCAGAATCTAAAGCGATGTATTTAAAGGCTTGTTTTGTCCAACCACAAACCCAAACCCAAAGGGTTTACTGCCATAGAAGATCATCCATCCATCCATTTTCTTTTAATCCACAGTCAGGTTGTGGCGGCAGCAGACTAAGCAGGAAATTCCAAGATGTCCTCCCAGCAGCATTTTCCAGTTCCTCCAAGGGCATCCCAAGGCATTCCCAAGCCAGACAGGCTATTTAATCACTTTAGCAAGATCTAAATCAACCCTGGAACCTTTGCCCAGTTGGATGTTCCAACCTCCAAAGGAAGGCGCCCAGACTCAAGAACCTGCTAAACTGTTATGTGGACATCAGGATGACTTTCTCAAGCTCCAAGATTGCATCAAAGCTGGTGATGATGGCTCCAAGCTGTACAGTGTCATTACTGCTCTGGACATGGACGCCCATGGTGGGTCCGATCTACACATGAAACCTGATGGCATCATTAACAGCCAAGTCTCAACCCCATGGAGGAGGATACTCACATCCTTATGGTGACGGGCTTCCTTCTTGACGTCGTTGATCATGATACTGAACCAGCGTTACTTTATTACCATATGAGGAATGCAAAAGCAGGAGGTGGTCTAGTAACTACACGCTGCCAGAACAGTGTTCGGTGGCTACGAAAAACTTGAAACAAGAAAACAAGAAAAACAAGAAAAACTTGATTTAAAGGCATCAGATGTCTGAAACATCTCAACTGGCTACTTTTAAGGAGCAGGAAGTCTACTCAGAGCTCCCTCCAGATGTCCAAACTCCAGCACCCTTCCAAGGAAACTCATTTTGGTCCCTTGAAAGCGCAGTCTCCTTCCTTAATTCAATACCCAGAGCTCGAAACCACAAGTGAGGATTAGAAAGTAGATCGACTGGTATTTAAACTCCAATTAATGTACTTGAATTATGTATTTATCAACAAGGCAGTGCTGCAGCCTGACAGCTACAAGGTTCTGGGCTGGAGGGAGTTTGTATGTTCCTTCCTTCCACAGTCCAAAGAAATGCATGACAGGTTTACAGGGTAAAATTCTAAATTGGTGTTAGGTGTGAGCGTGCGTAGTTGTCTGATAGACTGGTAGCCTGTCCAGAGTGTACCATGCCTCTCGCACAATGTCAACTCCAGTCCTCCTGTAACCCTCTACAGCAGGGGTCTCAAACTCCAGTCCTCGAGGGCCACTGTCCTGCAGGATTTAGATGTTACCCTCTTCCAACACACCTGATTCAAATGATCAGTTCATCTTCAAGCTCTGCAGAAGCCTGATAACGATCCTTATCATTTAATTCAGGCGTGTCGAAAGAGGGAAACATCTAAAACCTGCAGGACAGTGGCCCTCGAGGACCGGAGTTTGAGACCCCTGCTCTACAGGATAAAGTGGGTACAGGTAATAAATGGATTAATCAATTAATTGAGCTCTATTTAAGACTTTAATTCAATTTCTATTCACTAAACCCCTCAAAATAACCAGTATTTGCTTCTGAATATTAAGAAAAAGAAAAGGAAAATTTAAAAAAATGTGTGTGATTTGTACAAATAAAAACCACACTTAAAGTTTTTAATTACGCCAAATACTTCCAAAGTTCTCCCACGTTTTCCTTTCACTACATTTGATGTAATTCAACCTATTTGTGGACTCATGTTGCTGTGTGAGGGAGGCAAAATTTTAAAAAGTGGTAAAAATAAAATGATAAGCCTTGGATGCAGTGTAACAGTACAATATTCAGTAAAACAGTGCAGTGTACTGTAATACAGTCACATCACAGCTGCAGTTATGTCAGCCTTCAAAAGCATGCTTAGGTGGTTATGTGATACAGGTAATGTAATCAGCAAACACAGACTAATTAGGCAGTAAAAGACATGAGCACACAAATACACACCTGCACACAGACTCACACAAGAGCACCTTTTGCTGACTTGTGTAGTCATTACTCAGTTCATATTTTACATTTAAAAGGTCTTTCCCCACCATGTCGACATAAAGACTGACCAAAAACAAATATTTAAACCCTGAAAATATAAAAAAATGTACTTTGAAAACACTAAAGCACAGTTGACACCACATCAGCTGTAGATGTAATTATGTGCTTTACAGCTTCTCTAGAGAAATGTTGCATCTTTAGCAATGATAATGTAAGCACACAGAGAAAAGTGGGCTTATAAATGAAGGGGGGGTTGAATTTAAAGAGTCTCCTCTACTTGCTTGAATATGAGGTCTGTCGGTGCTGACATTCAGAGACAGAACCATCCAATGTAAGCAGAGCTACACTGTCTTGAGCTTTTCAAAGTCTGTCTCTGTAGTTCAACACAGGCCTTCGGAGAGTATAAATAATACTCTGTAGCAGCAGCGCTGGTGTGAAATGAATATTTGATATGTTTAGTCAATGACAACGTGGCTTGGAGAGGAGAAGAGAGCGTAGATAACGGCAGCTCTGTAAAGAAGACGAGGTTTGACATGAGAGAGCTGCGCAGCCAAGGTATGAATCATCGCACGGAGAAGAAGCCAGGGAGACAGTCAGCTGCAGACAGGTGAGGGGTTTGACTTTATTCAGTTCTGCAAGCTTATAGAAAGCAAATAAATGAAATGAAACTCGCTGATGGCTCATCTTACAGCAAATGATCTTATATACATACATATATATATATATATATATATATATATATATATATATATATCTCCTCACTGGCAAAAGATTTTGGATTCAATAAAATGCAATAACAAATAAACTATCGAACATTTACACCATCTTCATATCGTGATTTCTCCTTCTAGTTTTCGTTTTTTCATTCTTTTACAAGGATTTGTGTCACTTTTTGTGTGAAACAACATCACATTCTCGGTTCTCTGGATGTGGCTGATTTGAAACAGCTTTCAGTTTCTGTTTAGACAACATGTAACCCAAACCTGAATTGTGTTTTTGTGCAGACGTTGAAATCTCTGGAGCTCGATCCAACTTAAAACACTAACAGATAACTGAGGAATACATTGGTGGACAAGTATTTGAGGAGCAGGAGAGTAATGTCATGCAACAGCCCTGTTAGCAGACAGTGTGACCTAAATGCATGAATTATTCAGTCCAGTAAAAATTATTCTTCTGCATGTTTTTTCTTAGCTTGTTTATGAGAACTAAGACAATATTTCAGTGTTTGATTAAGTCACTAAAACCAACACGGAGACTTGTTGGTGTTTCCACAGCAGCTTGTGAGTGAGTGAGTGTATGGTAGATGTGGACAGGGGTCAATGTCTCCCGCTGTGTACACAGCAGGTGGAGGCCCATGTCCAGCCCCTCCTGGGTCAAAAAACACCCTGACACCAGCAGTCTCTTTGGTGACGCAAGAGGGCATGTTGTTTTTTCGACTCCCACCGACAATCCTTCATTCACTGAAATGTGACGCAGACAAAAAATTTGCTTCTCTGGAAGACATTAGTTGCTCAACATCTGCAATTCGCATCCCTCGATTTCCATCCAGCCCTCCTTCCAATTGCTCTACCTGGAGGACACTTGAGGACGCTTTTTTAGGTTTCAAGATACGAATTTAACATTTTTCAGATGTACACATGCAGATGTACACACTTTCTGGAATCATTCCCTTCAGAAAGTTTCAAAGAAATCAAAACAATCCTTCCTGGAAAAAAACTGTTAAAATGTCCTACAGTGGGTTTTACAGCTCCAAGGCTAATTTTAGGAAGACCTGTTAAGTTTTTTATGTAGCACCAAATGACATTTAGATATGACTAAACTAAGGTGTTTCAACCCACAACAAAAATTTTATTTGGAATTGAGTGACTATTAGTGAGGATATGAATCTTTTAGTTTTGATGATAAATTCTAGATTTTTATTATTTTAATTTCTGTTTAAAAGAAAAAAATCTGCATAAGCTATTGGCATGATTACAAGTTTCAACCTTTTCTTGAGGTTTCTGGGTATTCAGTAAAATAATCAGTCAAATCCTGTGAAAAATACACAACTGTTGAGGCTTTAAAGAGGCTTTAAAAGAATTGCTGAAGTGATCAAATTTAACACAGAGGGCCTATTTTCAAAAGTTCATAACTCAGAAAGTATTTGGAGTAGAGCTGTGCTTTTCGTATAATTTTTTTTTTCAAGAAAATCTGTGACCCCAACTGGGAGGCCTAGGTGAGTTAGCATGGAATGACTCATTACCAAGAGTAAGATGAGAAAATCAATACCACTCTAGATAGCAGTAACAAGGTAGCAGAGCTTAGCTTGATGCAAAGAGTGCTAGACAAAGATTATTTGGGGCTAAAAGGGTGATTTTGAGGCGGGTTGTTCTTGTCGGGATCTTTCAGGAAGTTACTAGTCTAAGCCAAGAAGTAGTCTGGTGTATTAGCCCTGTGAAATGGTGACGAGTTATTTTTACAAGTTGATTTTTGAGTGAATTTTTGCAAAACAAAACAAAAAGTACAAAAAACATCTAATCTGTTATTTTATAATTATTGAACCTTTTAATATTACATATAACCACATTAAAAAGCCATTTGAAGAGAATGAATTTCATCAGCAGTCAGTGTTTCTTTCTACATTTTCTACACCTGCATGTCCTACATATTCCTATATACATACATACATACATATATAACACAGTGTTGTGTACATAAGTCCCCTGGAAAAGATAGTCTCTCCCACTAGTGGGAATAATCCTCACTCCTGTGTAAGATGCAGTAGCACCTCACACACAAAATGCACTCTCACTGCAGTCAGGGAAAATATGCTTTCTATCCAAATTTACATACTGTATGTTACTCCTGTGACATTTCAGAGCTCATGCCTACGTGCAAACTCATCTTTTTCCCCCAAAGCTGGAGGAAAAGTAAGCCAAGGCTCCCTCTGTGGTTTCAGCATTTCTAAGGGACGGTGTCTATTAGTCACACGGTGGATGCAAAAAGCAATCCCAAACCCTCTAAAGTCAAGAGCCGTTTCATGAGCAGTGGTTTTGTGGAGGGTTATTTAGCTTTACTGACTATTTACCCGGAAAAACTGATTAAGAAATTGGCTGGAAGTGTATTTGCTGACCATGTGTCACTACAGCCAAAGTCGATTTCCTCTGAAAAATGAATGTTAACATCAGACAATTGGCTTTAATATCTAACCAATCCCTTTATATGTTTTTAATTTTACATTTCTTGCTAGTATTTGACAGTTTTTATGTTTCACTAACTAAGCCTGAAAATGATCAGGGTTTATTCTGACTGTTAATTTTGTGAAAATTTGATGAGGAACACAGAAATCACTTTGAAATTCACAAATCTTCTGTGGACTCGTGACCTGTTGCACAAAGATCTAATTTTCAGTAAACTATAGTGACACAACGCATGTCTGGGGACATGGAAAATCAGTTTTATATGCTCAAAATCACTGTAATCTAAATATAATCTTTCATTTATGCCTTCTGATCTTTAATTTTTTAATTCCTGTTAAGTTTTAGGCCTTATATTAAAGATTATTATTGTTTTCTATACTTAATAAATGACTACAGATGCTGTTCCACTCAAAAAAAGGCACAAAGTGCGCATTCAACTAGAGACTCATTGTCAAACAACAAAATCGGTGAAGCAGAATTTACAGATCATTTGTCGGGAATGGAGAAATGTTGTTGTGTGGACCGTGTGCGACCCAAGGCCCAGGACAAAGGCATGGTTGCGACAGTTTCCAGCTGAGCAGTCAGCGAGATACACTGACTGTTTGCGCTCTGTGCTGTGATAATTGTCGGGGAGCAGAAAGGAGCTACACTTGACCCTGGACCCGCACATACTGGGAAGGAGGAGGGGGGTATTTTTAGCACCTCGACAATGTGAACAAACAAAAAATGGCTCAATACTTTTCACCTCCTCCAGGGTTTACAAAGCAATTCAAAGAGGAGTAAAACCTTGCTGTGTCCTTTGATTTTTTTTTTTTTTTCAAATCCTCTCCTGCACCTCTGCTGGTATCGATTCTTCCACGATGAATCTTTTTTGTTCGGCATGGAAATGTCTCTTTGTGCGCTGAGGAGGAATTTACAGACGTTATCTCCCCCCGCTGAGTGAGCCTGACACGGACATAACCGCCACCTTTCAAACTCTCAAATCCGATCCCTCAACTTGACCAGTGGCGACCCCTGAAGTGCCACGTGCACACGGCCCCTGTGCAGACGACGCTGGAGTGTGTTGGTTGATCATTAGTGGGTAATCATATAAGCTACACTGAGCCTGACTGTGTGATTCATCCTAGAGCAAGACAGCACGAGTTATGTGTTTCCATCATCACAACCCACTGGCTTCTCTCAGGCGAATATGACTTATCTGAGTCCTCGGAGATAATTCCAGTCATGACCTCCAGGGAGCATGAGGCAACATATTCCAGTGCATCCACAGTGCATAAGCTCCAATTGAATGTAATGGGTGGACTGATTTTCTGTAGAATGCTATTTATCAGAGACCCTAAGAAGTTAGGTTAAGTATCAACATGTGGGAGGCAGCACTGAAGTATCCACATCTGTTGAGCTCAAATATCACAGAAAGTTGACGCTCCACTCTCTCTCCCATTCATTTTATATAATCAACACTGCTGACAGTTTAATGTGTGTGACTCACGCCTGAAGGATTTGTGGAAGATATGTAATTACTACTTTTCTGACAGATACTGCGATTTAATTTAATTTTTCAGCTCGGTATCCACTGTGTAATAGATTGACATTACCACAGGAGAAACATCACACAAGGAGGAAGGCATGAATTTACAAAACCACTGACATGATACTTTGCATAACACATACCCTAAATTGCAGCCTTTGCAAATTGCGAACTGCAATTTTGATTGGAACTCGATTAGTGTTCAGCCCTAATGTGACTTCAAACTACTGGATTTTTCTTTATAACAAATTGCTTACTTTAAGAAATCAAAAAAGGAACAATATAATGTTTTTAATCAAGCATGGTGAGCCAATGTTTAATTTTAACCTAACGACTATTTCATATTTATTCAAACAAATCAGTATAAAGTCATGTCCAGCTCAGCTCATGTAAGCCCCCATTCAGCAACTCTTATGTTTGTCTATCTAGAAAATGCTCATGAGGATGTTCTTTCCTTTTGGTTTCCTTTCCATATTCTCACATTAATATCAAATACAGCAGCTGCTTCAAGAAACGTTACGATTTACACAGAGCAATTTAGCCTTAAGCATGTGAGCATGGAAACACAAATACAGGTCCAGAGACAGAAACTAGAAAAACAGCAGTTCTATTTGCATAATTGTGTTTCATAACCCTCCTCTCTAAGGTCATTTTTTTCAGCTTTCTGATTTTAAACTCTGCTGTCTGATTAGTCTACAGCAGTCAGTCCTCTGCGTCCTGCTGTTATCACAGACATGTCTGAACCAATCTCGATGCCTAGGCTGGCCCATGGGTTCAAATCTTCTGTTGAATCTTGGTATTTAGCTTGAAAATATTTAGCATTCATGGGAAAAGTCTGTTAGTTAGAAGCACTTATAAGGATAAATAATATATGATAAAGAATAATATTAAGAAAATTTTAATTGTTGAAAAAAATACAGTTGAAGCTAGACCTAATGTCAAAAAAGGCTCCATTATAAAGGGCTCTGGATTTTTAGTTGTTAATGTGTTTGCAAATGTCAATAGATCTAAGTTGGGGGAGGGGAGTAAATCTCTGGTTCTAACTGACGGCCTGCAGGTTTGAAGGGCATGTTTTCTTATATAAAATCACAAAAACGACGCCATTCATCATGGCCAGAAACCCTTTTTTTAAAGTCTGCAGGTTTTCAACTTTCCAGTGATCCTGAAGCATATTATGTATGACATACTGTTCCACTGCAAAAAAATAACCAAATCTAAGCTTAAAAATGCGACATTTCATAAAAATACACTTATTCTAACATGTCTCTCTTTTTTTAAAATACAAAAAATAAACTGTTGCAGTAAAAAGATAGAAAAGAGACAGTCAGTGAATACTTGGCTGAACTGCAGGCTGTGTTTGCACAGAGCAGGTAGCAAAGAAACAAATTAGAGGCAGGGGGGGAAATAAATCAGAAAATAAATGATGAGTAAATGGTACAGAGTGGAGTAAGTTATCAGCATGCTGTTGGGAGGTGCATTTAGCATAATGAAATACGCTTCCACTTAGTTTGTAGAGGTTGTAAAAATTAAAATTGTAAAATATCTGTAGCACTTTCTCTTACTGGTAACGTGTGGGTGCTTGGGAAAATGTTGTACATATAAAGTCAGGATTTTTTTTCAGTTTTTGTTAAATGAATAATGAAAGAAACTTATTTTTTAAATAATTTATGTTATTATATCTTTGTTGTACTGCACAGAAGACATTTTTGTGCCATGGCTGTGCTGTGTCCAGAGAGGTACTGGACTTTATATTGCAGTAAAAAAAACAATGAACCACAGTGCAGAAAAATGAGACAGGAGCATAAAACATCCAGAAACCGCATAGAATTAAAAAGGTTGAAGGGTTCCAATTTCTGTGTAGGCAGACTCTTAATAGCCACACAGGAATTTACCCAGATGGGAGCCAACAGTTTGAATTTTCACTGTTAGTGCCACCTGTGATTTTTGCACTCTGTATTTTGCGCCATGTTGTGATTTTAATTACAGAGTTCTGTTGTTGCAGGACGACCTGTTGCTTGTGTGTTGAGTTGTCACCGTCTGGTTATAAACTATCACCTCCACTAGACCTGGGAAAGAGAAAGAACTGACATGGTCAACATGGGAGATTCAGCAGGTTTTAGCATATCCATCCATCCACCCATCTTCTACCGCTTATCCGGGGCTGGGTCGCAGACGAAGCAAAAAAGTCTATGTTCTTTTTTAAAACTGCCAATGCATATTGAAATTTTGCTTACAGGTGACATTGTATTTTTTTGTTGTTTTAGCATAACAAACAAAAAAATTACAATGTCATCTGTTACCAAAATTTCAATATGCATTTGCATTAAAAAATGTTAAAATCTTGGTGTTATCCCTCAGTGTTCATCTGGCAGGGTCTGCCTAGCTAAAGGTTAAAAAAAGATTTTTTCTGCAGAAATACATTCTCTCTAAATACTGTTCGATAATGAACAAACAGGATTTCCCATTTAAAAAGGTTATTGATTTTAAAAGGTCATTATGAATGCCACCAGTGTTAACAGTGACGAGGCATTGATTTAAAATAATGGATAAATCAATCCACCATCAGGCTCTCTGCTTTAAACCTCGTACACTTGGGAGCCCGTAATCCTCTGACTATTACTTGCGGAACTTTCGAGAACTGGCTGAGTGAAGACAGGGAGGATATGATTTAAAATCTGTGGTTGATGTCCAAAAGGAATGTGGTGAATCTTCGTGTTGCAATGCTGAAATAGCAAAGCTCTTAGAAAACCAGGAATGAAATGATGCGTTGGGTTCCTCAGAGTTGCATCTTCTGGTTTTGCTTCTACTATATTACTACTATATATATTCTACTATATTATAATAGGTTTCTTATGTTCAGCTTGCATGAAAGTGGAAAAACGAAGGACGCAATGGTTTCCAACTAACTAAAGCACAATGTCAAACAAATGTAAAAAGCCGCCGTTGAGCATTGTTTGTTGACAACAGCTACAGCACTGATCGCCTTTGGCTGATGCTGCAGAAACAATTCAGCCTATCCACCAGGAGGGGACTCCTGGCACGTCAGATTGATTAATCTTGTTTTTGTGCAGAACGGACAACATCAAAACACTGTTTTAATTCGCTCGCAGGGGCAGGAAGGTACGACATTGGCAGCCACCCAGAGCACAGCAAGTGATGGAATGTGCTGCACTTCATATCTGATTCCTGGTCTTGGTCCTGAGCACAGAACGTGGAGGAAAAGGCAACAGACACTACCCGGAGACAACATCAGGACACGGCTCATGTGGGCAGAGAGGGAAATGGTTTCCAGCCAAGACACTAAGTGTTCACATGTTGGCAATAAAACAGGAACACAATCTGCTGTACGGAGAACAAATAAAGATGCAACAACAGGCGGCTCATGCAGTATTTTTCTGACGCCACAATCAAAAACTTCTCTCACTAACAGTTCTGTTTCTAGAGCAAGTGCATCTCTTTATTGCTCTTAAAGCAAATAAGTAATTGCGTTTTCCTCCAGAGGTAAGAACCTTGTTCCATTAAAAGAACTGAGAGTTGTTCTGCTGTCGTGAAACTGTTGGGTGTACTTGGGCAGATTTAATAAACTCATAACTTATCGGTTTAACCCAGCACGCGCCTGAAAGTTGGACAGCGAAATCCGCCATCAAACCGTAGCTCGGAGCAACGTGGAAGTCGATGTATATTCAATTAGTGGTGGATGTTTCCTGCTGCTAACAGGAAGGGATTGGTTCTAATTTTTCCCATTCAACTGTGTATATAAACATTGTGTATCTGCACACGTTGTACGCTGCTGTCTATTCTGCACATGGACAGATTTTTTTTTAGATTAAATCAGTTAGGAGGTCATTTAGTGTCCAAATGGGTCATGATGTTTGTTTGTTTGTTTGTGCATGTTGAACAAGGCTGAGTTAACCTAGTTTTAAATGCAATCCTTAAGTGAATGTACTGTAAAAGTGTTACTTATGTAGTCGACTTGGCTTTTACATGATTTGTCTTGATTTGAGATAGAAAAACTGCATCAGAAAAGCCATAATAGCAGATGTTTGTCCACCCAACCCAAAAAATAACATTTCAAAATCATAGAATGAACAAGCTCCAGTTTATTTTTAAAGTGTGCTCTGCTTTTTTTTTTAAATGTTCAAAGTCACTTGGACTACTCCACAAGGAGGACTAGATCTACTTAATTCCCTGTATGATGCACAGATCTATGTGCTGCACAGATCATGCCTGCATTTTTAATGTTTTAGAGATCGTGTTGTGGATTAAAACACAAGTACATTATTTCACACAGCTGCCTCACCGGGGCATTTCTGTGTTTGTTCCAGTACATATCAGCATGTACTCGTACAGTATGTGTGTGGACGAGGTGTTGTGGGCCGGAGGGCACATGGAGCCCAGCGGCGGCATCTAGACAGACTCTTATCACCTCTCTGTTACAATCCAGAGTGACAGCTCTTTGTAGTAGAAGCTATTCTTAGGCCCTCTGAGTCCATTGCAGGGGTCTGCATGAATTGGTTAGCCTTGTGAAGCGACACAGAACATCTCCCATAACCTGATGGGTGCTGACACCTACACTCACACCTCATCTCTTTAGATCTGCCTCTTTTTGTTTGTTCGCTCTCTCTTTGTGATTCTATCATTAGGTCTCTTCTCTCTGTCTTTCTATTTTCCGCACAACTAAAGAGAAAAGTTAAGCAGCCAGATGTAAGCCACTGTGTTCCTCTCTTCTCATACGCTTCTCTCAGGAAACCAAAAAATAGCAGAGGCGTAGAGCCGTCCTCTCTTTTTTTTTAATCAAGCTTCATAGCTGCGGGCAAAAAAAAAAATCTGTCTTAGATGTGAAATGACTTTACTGTCATTAAGTATGTCTTATGTACATTCTGTCGCTGAGCTCCAACCACCTGTTATTACTCATTTCTGTGACAGCTTAGACTACAGACCACGAGCCTGACGGACAAATCCATAACACAGCGCTAATTCTCTGCAGCAGTTCACATTGTGACATAACATGAAAAGAAAATCCCACTTCCTGTAGCACAAAAGAACGAATCACAACTAGCATCACGTTGTATGAGAGAGAACGACGAGTGGAGTCATTTGAGTGTCACTGCAGCTTTCATCAAAAACAAATTCACCACCTCATTTTATTGGCTTTCAGTTTTTGACCCTGGAACCCAGGATCACCGTCTCCCTCATTTAGCAGGCCAGCTTTTTCTGAATGTTACATGCACATTAGGGTCAAACATACAGTATATATAACCTATTAACAAATGCACCCCCTAGCCTTGCATTTTCATTCGGCATTTTTATCCGTATACATAATGGAACTCATGACCGCAAACAGTCCCTTCCTGCTGTACCTAGCAGCACTTAGAGAGCATCAAATTGCTTTTATGCATTGCAAAACTTCACTAATGTGTATTCTGTATGCATTGAAGCACCTGTACCGCCCGCTAATGTTTGCAAATTACCACTAAAGGACAACATGCAGGTAGACACCTCTCATTCACTGAGTGCAGCTGTATGCAGAGGCCTTGCTCCTCACTGGGGAAGAGGAGTGCGCATCTTGGGTTGCATCACTGCAGCAGATGCGTTGGTAATGAATATGTTTGTTTGGTTATGCGCGAGAGCCGTTTACTTAACAATACGCACATTTAGAAGCCACACTGTGTTTCGGTGCAATACAAGGTGCACAGGGAGCCCCACATGTTGTTCTCTCACTTGCGTGTTGCTGCTCAAGTGGGTCCAATTAGGATCCAAATCACTCCTGGACAATAAACTCCCCTAACAATTAATTTTTTTTATGTATTCTAGTGTGTTCAATCTGCCTGGTACATAATTACACATGTCCTGATATGGAGAGAAGGAAGCCCATTGATAAAATATCTAAAAAAAAATTAAACCAATGAAAACGTAAACATGTCATGTTAATAATTTATTTGTAGTCTTCAGCATGTCTAAGTTTTTTGGGGGTTTGAAAATAATTACCAATTCTAGAAATGCAATTATTTGCACAAATTAGGGTAGAAATTAGTTTTTCACAACAGTGTCTGCCTGTGTGTTTGTTGGTTTTGGCTACACTACGCTGAGCTGAGCGTTCTACTGGTTTGTTCTAAAGTACAGTAACACATAATATTCAATAATTTAATATGGTCAGGTTTCATTTGAATGAGCTGAGGGGGTCTGCAGAAGCACTACACCACTTATACACAGGATGCACACAGTAAGAGAAACACTCTACCACAGAATACAATGCAGGAATGCCTCAATTACAAGTTTTACTAAAATATATTGCAGTGCACGCTGCATTATTGTGTTATTGTGTGATTTGTAGTCCAATTTGAGCAAACGTAAAGCTTAAAAAGCAGGTTGCAGAGGGAGATAGTACCTGGAGTTTTATATGAATAAAAACTTTGTTTATTCAGCAACAACAGCTCATGTCAATAAACAAAAATGAAGCTGATGTTTTTCACCGGAGACTGTGTGACATGATGAGTAACAACTGGTGCGCTGAACAGATATTTTTGTGCTGTCAAACGCTTCCAAACTGTATTTTATGCACATTCACTTCACTCCTGTGGGGTTGACACTCCTGGCAGCAGTCCAGGATTACTGTTAGAGGATGGCTGAGATAAACACTGCATTTGGTCAGCATCGATAAATGACACTAACTCCTCTGGCTGGAATTCAGAAAACATCTCCAGAAATTCAACTGTGTCCCACAACCAAACGAAACACTGCAAGCTCCACAGTGGCCGATCTACGCGTCAGGCTCACAGTGAGTTTGTAAACACTACAAACCGCATTTCGACTAAACATAATCCCCCTATAAAAAGCCATTTTACTTATTTTTACGCACAGGTCTCAAGAGGATCACAACACTCTTATCAGTGATGACAGCCTGCTCACTTGAAGCACGTGTGGAAATCTGATCAAACCAAACAAAAACAGTGCAAAACAAATTACCGGTTCCGCTGATTTCACAAATGTGTCCTTCAGAGCTGCTCATCATCTGAGAAACATTACTCCCTCGAGTGGCTCCGTGTAATCCAACTTTCTCAATAAATTACCTCCGCGAGAAGTTCTCGGTCCTGTCAGCGGGGGTGCAGAGAGGAACTGTCTGCGGGTAAAAAATAAAACTCTCCGATGAGAGATAAAACAAAAAGCTCCTAAAACGGTTCTGCTGTGCATGCGTACTTGGCACCGGTAACTGAGAGAGCGCGCGGCGCACCAATGCTTATTGCGCTCCTTGTACCCGCGTGACGTCACAGGACGGGAGGAGGAGGGTGGAGGTGGGCTGAATAAACCCGGGTCAGAGATTGAGGGTGCTTCTGTGGTTCATTTTATCAAACTGAGAGAACTGTGACCAACATGATCTGAAAAAAAGCTTCATTATCTGTTTTTGTTGTTGATACGTTTCTTTGCTTGTTTCACCCGTTTGTTAGGATTTATGTGCTCTGATGCTGATGTATCTTTGTCTGTCTGAGGAGAATCAGAAGGTTTTATTGCTAAGCAGGTTTTCCCAAACAAGGAATTTGACGTGGTGTTTAGTGCAGTGAAGCAGTTACATATAGTAGAAAGTATGGGCAGTCGTAGTTTAAAAAAATAATAATAAGAGGCAGTGACAAAAATTAATAGAAATATTTCCAGTGCAGAGAAATGTACAAATTAGCCACCTAAAATTAGTCCTATCCAAGGTTGCATAGAATGTAATGTAAACAAATACTTGAGATGTGCAAAAGGAACTATGTAATAAACATGTCCACTGTTTTGAAGCTCAAAGTGTTGGCTACCAGGGATAGACCGATTATCGGCCTGGTCGATTATTGTGGCCGATATTCCCGGTTATCGGTATCAGTATTTTATTGGCCGATTATTGACAAATTAAATACATTACTTTACATCTGATGCAGCTCTCTCTGCAGCCACTCTGTGGTCTTAGAAATGTCTCTCAAGCAGAAGCTGTAAAAACTAAACAAAAAAACAAGCTGTTGACACAAACTAGGAAATTAGCTTCTCTCACAGTGGCTAAGGCTATGCTAATGGCTAGCAGGCAGTCACAAATTACCCTGAAACACAGTCTGGATAACAATAATTAGTAATGCTTTAAGATATGGACCTTAGCGGTCAATAAAACGCGATAGAACAGTGAAAGATCAATCTCAGTCAATCCCACATAAACAGAAGAGAGCGTCCTAATTTAATCACTCCTATTTCTATCTTACATGTTCAGTTATTGTCACCCTTATTAGTGTAGAAGCCTGTTAGTGACAGGTTCTCTGCTATTATATGCTCTTAAAACATTACATTTACGTTTTCTTGATTACCAATAATAGGTATTAGCCCTAAAAAGCCATATCGATCAATCCCTATAAGTTACGGCTACGGTTGTCACCATCTTGGCAGTGCCTTACTCCAGCTGGCCAATTCATGCTTTTTGCGCTTGTGTGCGCAGACAGGTGCAGATCATTGCTGCAGAATGCTTCAATAAGAGTGTATTGTTCTGTAACTTGGTTCATCGCAATTCCCCTCATATCAAACACAACAAAACACACAGGGCTGAACATATCTGCAAGCAATTAGTTACAGATTGGGCTGCAGAAGTGGACGGATATAAGAAGATTTCTGTGATTTTGTGTTTAGGCACCATCAATGGAGAGCATGCACAAATCAAAGCATCTCCACAGCCTCCACAGTTCAACTTTTTTAATGCTCAGTTGTAAAGTTGTAGACAGGCAAAGAGTCTCCTCTCATAGCCCCTCTTCTTAATAGGAAGCAGTTTTATGCAGCGTTTGTGTTCCTGGCACATGTGCAGTCAGCGTGCTGGCAGTGCAGACAGTCTGGTTGTACACGTACTCTTGCAGACACATGGATGAAAACAGAATGAATTACTCCCACTAATCCAAAACTGAGCAAAGAGGCGGAGCGTTGTAAACACTGGGCCAAAGACTGTCTTGTGACCCACTTGTCACTCAAAACAGCCACACCCTTAATTATGCAAAACTTTAAGCCTCAATACAACATATACAGGAGAGTCATATAAATGGAAATTAGCTATTGAGACTGAGACATTTATTGAACGAGGTTGTAAACATGTTTATTTTTTGCTAGACCATTGGGCATTTTAACATGGGGATCCACTTTAGGCAGGCTTTTGGAGCCTGCCTCAAGTGTTGAGGAACTGTTGAGGAGCTGCAGTTTTCAGAGTCTTATCATTTGGTCCGTAGGCTTTATTGTGTTAAAACTAGCAGAGCGTAACTTTTAATAAGACAAAAATTGTCAGCATGTGTTTATGTTGTATGCCTCGCTGCTCATCTTCTTTCATTTATAAGCTTTAATCATTCCTCTGAATAGCGAGTTTTGTTTTTAATCTGGTGCATCAGAAAGTTTTCAGAGATGTTTCCTTGTTTATCACGCTTACAGTTGCAGCAGCCTACTAATCTCATTGCTTCCCTCCTCATTTCTGCAAAAAGCTTCATTTATATGTGAAAGTCCTGCACTCTAGCGTTAATACTCCCTGCATGAGTCATCACCACTGCCAATTAATGCATGTCCTGCTTTCTCTCATCAATAAATAATTAAGCTAAATAATTCGGTGAATTCCGGCAGAGTCAGAAAAGCATTGCAGTTTGCATCATGTTAACAAAAGGTTGGGTTGGAGAAAAAAAAGGTATTTAGTGCTTAGTAATGTAATTAACAAACAAAGATGACAATACTGCAAAAGAAAAACAGGGCCAGTGGGTGTTGCTAGATCAGTGAAACAAAAAATAAGTGATTTTAACAGGGCTATCACTGTTCCAATTTGCTAAATATACTGCAAATTAAAACTAAAGAAAACGACCTCCCAGTCAAACAGCAACACAAAGCCAGTAGCACCCCTGCTCCCAGTGCACCTTACAGAAAATTCCTAACTTAATGCCAAGCCTGGCCCAATCTCCAGGCAGTCAAACAAGGACCTTGTCGCACAAACCACAGAGCTGCAAGTAACCACTGGTAAGTGGAACACAGACAACAAGTACCCACCAGTGAGCACATACAGAGAAATACAACACTGCTGGCTGGTGTTACAGAATTATTAAGAACACACAAGGCAAGAATGATGAGTTGGTTGCAATTTTAAACCCAGGTGCAGTGAATGACTGGAGGAAAGTGTATAAAAGACATTAGTCTCAACGTGAGGCTATGAAGAAAAAAAACTGCATTATACATTGAAAAGATAGCATAGTCACTAGCTGGGAAAGTGATGAGTTTCAAATGACATAATTTATTTAAATTTGTTATTTCAGGAGGATGGGGAGTTCTCTGATCTAAAGACTACTAGAGTTTTTCCATCTAGACAGAAATGTTTGAATCCCTTCATGGTGCTGATATCAGTGGTACAGCTGTGATATTACGACCCTGATGTATTGGCTTGTATGAGGTAGGTATATGGAAGTATAGAGACAACCCTGCAGGCACTGCTGTGTGTTCACATGTCGATTGTGTTGGGTGTTTTTTTAATATGTTACTATAATATATGTGTGTGTGTTTGGGAGGCTGAGGTCTTCAAACTTCACTTCAATTTCACTCACAGTTTTCTGGCGAGTGAACTTTGTCCTGTTCCCACTGGACGCTTCATATTTCTGATGTGCTCTCAGCTGTTGTTTCACAAAACCGGTTTACGTCTTCATCCTTGGCAAGGACATCTCATTTGCTATACCGAGCAGAACTAACGTGTTTTCTGAGGGGATTTGGGGCTGGAATAGTTATTTCTTTTACTGCAAACGAGGGTTACAATTTGGCGTGATCACCACTGAAAGTGCTAAGCTTATATAATCAATGTCTCCCTCAGTGCTATTCATCCCCAGCTGAATCCGTATTTATGTTTTACGCTGAGAATCCATCACACGGAGAATGTGAACTGTTCTTTTCAGTGAGGTGAGAGAAATGCATTCTCGAAAGATTAGACAGAGCAAGCTACTGAGAATGTATCGAATACTGTCATCATTTCCGGAATTTATGGGAGAATCTTAGTATTCCCCCTACAGAACCTTATAGCATATTAATAGTCTGTGGAAATTCCTGGACCTTTCAGTCAGGTCGCCTGCAGTCAATTCCACTCCATATCCCATTGTGAATAAATAAAAAAGAAGGTGTAGTCTCCTGTATGCTGCTGCAACAAATCCTTCATTGCAAAACACACATTCATACTGCTGAGCATGAACTTTGCCCACTGAAAGGATTCTGACCTTCTGGATGTGTCAATAAGCTCTGCACAGCAAAAGCAATGATTTGGAACTACTGCTTATGATACAGAGTATATGTTATGGTTTAATGCTGCTTGCATATAGGAGATATTTGGTGCATCCACACGATGTCCTTCTTTATTATTCTGTCATTTGATGCTTATTGAACCTAAAGTCTTGCTTTTGATTGATGAGCAACTTTACATTTTCTTTAGCTTATTGAATAATTTCTCCTTTTTTATTTATTTTTTTAATATTTAATTGTTCCTGTGTTATTTGCTCTTTTAATTTACTCAAAAGAATGTGTCAGTCGGCGTGGACTGTATGAGCAGATCAAATGTCTCCACATATTTTTATCAGTCGGTTGCTGCAACAGCTGTTGTTGAAGATGCCGCAGCCTCTGTGACTTTTGTCCTCTTTATGTGAAACGAGAAATGTGCAAGAGTAGGAGAGCTCTCTGTGGCTACAGTGCCACACAAAATACTACAATAATGTCCAGGGGCCATATTGAAAAGCTTTCAAATCAGATGAAGCCCTACCCATTGTCCCCATCACCCTGAGACAACCAGCATCTGAATTAGCCCAGCACATTTACAGAATCTACCGGACTCTGAATTTTAATGGCGTCTTGTTTATTTGATCATCTGCATCTTCTTTCTAGAGTCACTCCATGAACTGTAAAAATAAAAAAATAAAAAAGGAATATCTGATTACTCACTCTTTAAGCAGAGCCTCAGGCCACAAAATGAAAAACATACTAAGTGTGTTCAAGTATGCAAGATTGTTCTGGCTGAAAATAGAAGTAGCCTTTTAGTATTAACCAAATGACTGTGTGAGGGTGTGTGTGTGTGAGTGCGTGTGTCTTCATGGGCTCGGCAGCAGGGCCCAAACTATCCAATGGAGGGAGACAATGGCGCAAACACAGCAAAGTACCCACTTTTTTCTTTTCTTTAAATAAAGAGAGCCATACCTTTGAAATCTAAACATACAGTGTTTCTCCTCATGAGGCTTTTCCACATCGGGAGTTGCTTCTGGCCTATCTGTGGAGACTATTCTGTCCTGGCTGGTGGGAGCTCTGCACTGTGGTTCCCTGACCATGTTGTGGGCTCCTATCAGGCTGGGTCAGGACGGTTCCTGTGGTCGTGACCCCTGGAGCTGTGAGCTGTGTCACCTTTTAATGTGGATGGCCCTCTAGGATGGTGTTTTCTCTCCTGGTCCATCTGTGCCTCGCCATTATCAGAACTGTTTTTAACTGCTCTACTGTTAGCTAGTGTGGGGTTGGGGTGGGCGCGTGGGGTGTGTGTGTGTGTGTGTGTGTGTGTGTGTGTGTGTGTGTGGTGTAAGTGTCGGTGGGGTGTTTTTGTTTTCTTGAATATGAAGGTGTTTTATTTCTACATGTAAAGCACTTTGTGTTACACGTTGTATGAAAAGTGCTCTACAAAAAAAATTATTTGATTTGATATGAAGATGATGTTGTGATTGTTTTGGTATCTTCCTCTAAACTCACTCTGCGTCTCTTTCTGTCAGCTGTCTCTGCAGGCTGCTGCTCCATATTTTCTATGCTCGCAATATAGGACACACTGTATGCAAAGTAAACATTTAAAGAGAGAGATAAGCATTTCTGCAAAAAGCAATGTAAACACTGTGTGTATAGTTACGTGAATTAAACCACTGGGATTAGACTTTCAAAAACACACTTTGGAATCTGGATAACAGAGTGGCTCCATGGTTTTACATGGCTACAACAACTGTTCAAGTCCCAACACCCCGCTGTGCACCACCACATAAAAACAAAAATAATTTTACGGCTTTGTCAAGGTTGCACATCAGAATAAATAGCTTATAGCAACTTCTCCAGTGGGACATACTGCTGCCAAGATAAACTTGTACACAAGGTTATAAAAAAAGCTACAAATTGATTACAGACCTGAAAATATTGCACAGACTGTTTTGGGAGTGTTTATGGTCTAAAAAAGCAAGCTGGCAGAGGTAGTTGACTGGTGAGAGTGCAGTACGTAGCTGCGGCCCGTCCCTTGGAGACAAACATGTTTTCAGAGTCTGGTCACGCTCTTTGAGTCTGGCCATTCAGCTGGCTTTTGGCAGGATCTTATTTTCCATACCAGACAATGAGATCAGTGCTGCAGCATCAAAAAAATAATCTTTCGTAGTTTTTATCCCGAGTGGATACTTTTTTATGTAATGCTTGTTTTTGTTCTTCTCTATTAACAAACCAGAAACTTCAGGCTTTACACTCCAGTTCATTTTAAGACAATTAGAGCACAGAGAGAGTACTGTAGCCCTATTTAGACAAAGGCAAAGTTGAGATAGGCCACAGATATGGTGAGTGTGACGGAAGGCCCAACGACAAGCAAAGACCTTCCCAGAGCAGCTGAAGAGAGTATATTGGCTCTGGATGATGAGAAAATGGTAAATGGTAGATGGTCTGCACTTTTATAGTGCTTTTCTCTACCTTAGTTGTAGCCAAAGCACTTTACGATGTGTTTCACATTCACCCATTCATAAACCAATGGCGACAGAGCTGCCATGCAAGGCGCTAATCTGCCATTGGGAGCAACTTCGGGTTCAGTGTCTTGCCCAAGGACACTTTGGCATGTGGCGGGGCCGGGGATCGAACCGCCAACTTTGCCATCAGTGGACAACCCGCTCTACCACCTGAGCCCCAGCTGCCCACAGAAAGGGCTCCAACTGGGCTTCTAAGTGAATAAATGGCGTCTAAGGCCAATGTTATATGTTTCATGTGTCTTAAATCCCATCATCTCCCCCAAGTTCCCCAAAGTTGTGTCTGCACAACTACGATTCCACAAGGGCAGTAGTGCACATGCTTGGCAGTAGTTTCGTTGGACACAGATACAACCCACAGCGCATATGCAACAATCTCTAAGATACAGACATGCACAGTGCGGCAGTTTCTACATGTTCTTTGCATGCACACTATTGCCAAACACGTGCACTGTTGCCCCGTAGCGTAGTCGCCATGCAGATGCTGACATATACGTCAACCCTAGTGGACCCCTTGCATACTTGTGGATGCAGAAAGTATTAGGCCCTGATTACATTCCCTTGTGGACCCGCCCTAATTTTTAGTCCTCTTGGAGACAACTTGTGCAGTACAACAGCGTCTACATGCATGCACACGCTGAAATTTACATCATATGTATCCTAGTGGGGTAAACTAGTTTAATGAGCACTGCTGAGCCTTGAATGCTGGGATTCACTGCTGAACCCAGAAGAGGAGGACGCCCGTGAAAACCCTGAAAATGCCATCAGTCATCCCACAAAATTCAGGCAGCATGTCTCAGGAGTGTAATACTGGATACTATGAGCCATCCACTTCTGTTGCAGACTATGAGATAACTTGTCTGCAATGGGTGATACACCACAGGCAGTGTCAAGGTGAATCCTGGTAGGTAACCTTCGCATTTAGTGAACTCCACCTTGTGCAGAAGCAGCACTTACTTGTGCAGAGTCTAAGCAGCATGTCCCAGGATTGTAATTACGGCAGTCCTACATGACAGATGGTGAGAAGAAGAGAGATGCTAAGCAGAATAAGGTTTTTAAGGCAGCACAGTATATCTTTGTTTCCAATCCAATAACATTTCAACTCAGCCACTTGCTTTTTCAAGTTAGGATTGCAACCTAATTGAAATGAATTCACCTCTTTTATTTTCTACCTCTCTCACTGCTTTAGAGACAAATGTAAATTGCTAGCCAAACTAATGATAAATGAAAAAACAAGAGCTGCAGTAATAGTATTAAGTAAATGATGACACACATATACACTCCCACATCCGGCAAGTGGAGGCAACATACAGACAGCTAGTCTGCGTATGTTTTCATCCAAGCGTTTCCGTGCACTCATGTGATGACCTGAGTGTTCTCCAGCCAAATCTCCATCAGCGCTGAAGCCGGGGTGTTCAGGAAGGAGCTGACAGATGTAGAGTCATGTTCAAAGGCTATCAGCTGTGTTCTCACGCTGCTACCTCTGGCAGGCAGCTGGCCAGAGTGTGATTCTCTGTGGAGAGACTGAAGTAAGCAGACGCCAACTCTCCCTCTACAGGGTTAAAATACAGGATTTTCTCTGAGAGCAGAACAAGTAGGAGCTTTTATAAATGATGCAGAGGCCTCCATCATGTAAGGGGTGTATTGTTTTATCAGTGACATTTAACCACCGTGGATACCCATTTCTGATTTATGAAAACCCTACTTTATACTGTTTATTAAATACATTATTAAATGTATTTAACGCATTTATTAAATGATTATATACTGCATGTAAATGCTAAAATAATGGTTAAAAAAGCAAAAAATATTGTGTAACTGCTTCTTTGTAAACATTTCAATTATGTCATCACTTTGAGCTTGGCAGTAATAGACATGCACTTTTAATTTTATAGTTTTAAAAAATTGTCATGTGCCATACACATAACAGAGGATTTTAAACATTCCTTCTGTCACATTTAAAGCCAATAAAACCTTAGTTTCAAGTCCTTTCCTGTCCTGTCTTGAAATATTCATGGCTAAAATCAGATTTACAGATCTTAAGTACTTATTTATTGACAGCTTAATACCGCGTGAGTGAGGCTTATCAAGTTTTATCAGTGCTTCAGCTTAGCATCACCTTATATTGTGCTTGTGTTGCCAATTCCTGATTGGAGCGGAAGAGTATGAGAGGTTGCATTCCACTACCTGCTTCAAACCACTGACAAAAGAGGAGAAAAGACACAAAAAGAGTTATCTGTCTTGCAGAATAAACTGTAATAAAGCTGTTACTTTGGTATGTTCATGTGGGATCCCATCAATTATTGCACAAAGTTGTTCAAGGGGTTTAATGCACAATCTAACCCACTTATTTACCACTCACATGGGAGTCACAAAGAAAGGGAATGTTAAAAGTTTCCATCTTTTAGTTTCCAGTAACGATCCACTGCACTGGAGAGAATCCTTTAATGAATGGCTTACGCTTATCTACTCGTGAACTAGAAATTTTCTTTCCTTCCTTGATGGAGAGCTCCGTCACTGACAGAGTACCAGTGTGTATAATTATTCTGAGAACAGCAGCAGGTGTTTATTCCTATGGACTACGGAGGTTCATAAGAGCCCAGAGTTGTCACAAAGTTGGACGATGTCCCTGAGAGTAAAAATAGCAGTCTGGCTGACGGGTGTTATCTCCCTATTCACACAACTACTCGCTAACAAAGACACTCTCTTTAACTCCCACTTGTCTCAAACTGAAAGTCAGGCCTGCACAGCCAGCAGGATTCACATTACAGCTGTAAGTCTGAATAAATGCTGAGGAAATGTGAGTTCAAGCTAAAGTCAGAAAAAACTCCTTCTGGCAATTTTCCACAAGAGCATAGTATTTTCCTAATGCAGAATATTAAGATTCAAAAGTTTGTTTAAATCTGCATTTCCATGGAGCTAAAACAGTATGTAACTGTTGTAAAGCAACATTCATTTAGAAATCATAAGAGAATAAGTTTTGTTTTGCATTTATGGAGCTCCCACGATTCAATTATCCAGTCGTACCTATACATTTCATGGTGCCATTTCAGGTCCAAAGCAAATAACTATGCTTACAAATTACTTAATGAACCATTAAGCAGCCTATGTACTTTGGAGACACACCAAACATTACCAGCCACACAGACTTCAGAATGTACACAGTCCTGTAGATATGTTCCAAACCCTGTGAGATGCATCTGAGATTTGAGTATAACTGGTGTTGGTGTTGCTGTTTCTTTCCAGAAAACTATCCAGGTCTTAGCTCACACACTCAGTAGTACAAAGAACAACAGTATGTATAAGACTTATAATGCTCACTGCAATGCATTAATGGAAAAGATATTAAATCATGCATACATTGAAAACAAGCTGAGGAACAACAAATAGAAGCCAACTGTTTAAAGATCCATCTAAAACACACCAAGAGTTTGACTTGGGTGCATGTTGGCACTGACTGATGACAATATATTTGCAGTATTTCAATACAGGCTGATAGACAAAAGGTATTTTATGTAAAGCATGCATTATATCTGTGTTAATGAGTGTCAGATGGTCCTGCACATTTGTTTTTATGAACAGTAACCAATCCTACAATGTTCAGCCGCTTAAACAATAAAAACTGTTCTGCAAACAGCTGATAACAGCTTTTGTCTGTCTCAAATGTTCAATTAGCTGGGTTGGTAGTTAAAATGATTTGCTCATAATTTTGCTTCAGAATACAATATCCATTAATCAAAGCAGCAAAGCAGCTTTCCGATTTATTCCATAACCACTTTACAATATTGACCCAGCTCACGATTATTTAGTCCGTTATCCTAAGTGGTAATTGATCTTCAATTCTCTTCACGCCTAAACAAAGCGCGGCTCAACTGCGGCACTGCTTAACCTATTAGGCCCTGTGCAAATGGGATTAGTGAAAATGTAATTATGTGTGAAAAGTGAAAAGAGCCGATAAGGGACGCAAACAAATTGATATTCAGGACACTGATAATTAATTTCGTAACGAACTGATCAGTGCTGTCCATCAAAATAGACTGTGCAAACCAATCTGACCACAGTTAGATGCTGCAAGGTTTTGTCTGGATAAAACTTCACATCACGTAAAAAATGGAACTATATGAACAATTCTGCTCCCTGACAGAAGTTTCATTTTCATGTGGAGCGTTTTTGTGGCTACAAATCATCTCAAAATAGAGCTGTCTGTGCTGGTTTTGTTTTGCTTTATTTTTTTCTAAATAAGACTGTGCTTGTTCATAGATCTCTGTCATGATTCAGCCTATTGCATGCAGGTTTTGATGAAAACCAAACACCTCATATTGTCACAGAGCAAGTCAAATTTAGAAGCTCATACTGTCCTGTAGTTCTGCATGCATTTTAGAAACACAAAAAGGCGTAATGCCATCTCGCTGTTTGATTCCATCATTAACTCCATTAGGGAGTTATTGCTAAATGAAAGTCTGGCTTGTTTGCATGCTGGTTAGCGGCCCCAAGACTAAAGGGCCGCAATTACGATGATTACTGCACATTTAGAACGTCAAAATGGTAATAATTAGCAGAAAGCTGGTGGGATTCCGATTTTCTTTCTAAAAGGTACATCCATGTCAATATCCCATTTTAAAGGAGTCTTTTCAGCCCACACAGCTATCCACTGATTATCTGGAGCACATGCAGGAAATGACATTTTAACCCAGACAGAAACAACAAGTGCTGCTGCAAATACATAATAATGGCGTTTCTCTAGAGCTTTGCTGCTTCAACAAATCTTATGAATAAAACATACAGTAAAACTTTACACCTGTCCAGTGACCAACTACAGCACATTAACATATATTAATTAAAAAGAGCCTTTGTTGCTTTCTTTCCCTGTGTCTGCTTCCCACCAAGACAACAGAGATTTTGATTGATGATGCTTTCTCCAGGGCGGGCAGAAACATCTCAGTCCTGTTTCTGATGCCAGCTGTCTCTCTCCCAACTGCTGTGATGCACGTATGTGTCTTTCACAAACAGTTTAATCCCTCACAATCACAGAGGAGCCGTGCAGTATTGTTTTGTATGTAGCTCACCATATGAATTTATTTACCTTCTGCCTCTTCGTTGTTCCGTCTTTTGATTCCTTTTCAATTTCCAACATGTAATTTCAATAAACACTGGACAACGGGGGAAAAAAGGCTCCACAGATAAACATCACAGCAAAACTATAAATCATCATCACAATACAACTTCAAATATATATATATATACATATAATGTATACAGTATATACATATATATATATATACATATATACATATGTATATATATGCACACATTGATCAGGCATAACATTATGACCACCTGCCTAATATTGGGTTAGTCCCCCCTTATGTTGTGGGCAAGAGGTCCTCTCAGAGTTTCCTATGGGGTCTGGGGGTCTGGCACCAGATCGGTGTATATACATTTAGATCTTCTAATAAAAATCCTTTTCACTTTTACTCTGATGCAAGATGTTTTACACAGCAAACCCAGCTACACTTTGTCCTCTGTTTTGCCTGTGTTTCTCTACTTGTGAGTGCATGAGTGGGTGGGTGCACTGTAGGACGGTTACCTGCATCTCATGAGAGACTGGAGGCAGATCTCTGGTGAACTGTGGATGTCTGAAGTGTTTCTACTGTGGAAAATCATCAAATCTACCAGTTGACATTTTTCTGTAATTGAATGTGTCCGGTTAGATGCTTGATTGACCCAGAAAGCAAACATATTTGCAGTCGTTCACATGGTGTTCCCTTCTATGTCTAAAGTGAAATTTTTCTTTATGGCTGTCTCGTGTGGGCTGGTGGTTTCTGCACAGCATCCGCAACAACTTATATCATAATTTTGGTTTTGGCATCTTGACCACCCACAGGGGAACACATGCCAGTGCTTCATCCTGACCTACACCACATACTATGTCTTGCTACAGCACCGCTTTGCACTGTAACATGAATCCATCCAAGACAGGAAGTTAAAAAAGGGCAAAAGATTGCCTAACAGCACGATTTTACAATGTGTTTGTGTAAGACATGACTCAACTCTGTTACAATTACGTGAATCACCGGAGCAGCCTAAGATATGTTTGCTCTGTGCTCTGAAAGCCTTTTATATAAATAGATTCTTGATTTAATCTGAAAATATCAAGCTGTAGTAGAATATAAGCGATTTCGTGAAATGTATTTGCTTTTTGCACAAACACATTCTCCGCTGGATATGTAATTATTTTTATTTGATGCCATGTTAGTTGCTGTATTTTCCAATTTGCCTTGGCAACACTGACACTTCTCATGATGCCAGATACCCATTGAAAAAATATTTTCAGTTGAGATAGATAGAAATGCACTGAGCAGACAAAACTGAAAAAAAGAAAAGTACTTAAAACATAGCAGAGCCAAGAGAATAAGTGTAGTATACATAGAACTGCATGTGGTACTTAGACAAGAATATCCCAAAGATCTGTTGGAACCTGCAACTGTCAAGAACCAAAGACGTGTTTAAGCCAAAATGAGATGTTTAAACTAGTTGTCAGTATTTCTAAGAATGACAAAAAATGTTAATGTAATAAGAGAAGGTGAACCGGACAGATCTCAGAAATAACTGGGGAATTTAGAATAATGTAAATATCATGTCATATCTGCAACAGCTTCATGTTCCTGTCAGATGGTAGCCTATGAAGTTTAGTCCTCTGCTGCCCCCCTGGACAAAATAGAGGTAATGCAAACTAATCACACTTCTATTCTTTGTGTGTGTGTGTGTGTGTGTGTGTCTCTCTCTCTCTCCCTCTCATGTAATTTACACATCAGTGCAACAATGGATCATTATGGCTTTTTGTCTTGTGTCCTCGCGTGGGGAACAGAACATTGGGTTCTGCTTACCTAAGCAGACCCTCAAATGCAATTAACCACTCTGTGAGACAGTCAATCCTAATACACTCTGTCACGTTACTCACACGCAGGCTCTGCACACTTACTGTGTCTCTCTTCACCTCCGGCTGCTAATTGATGAACCCTCCTGGGGGGCGGGGGGGTCTTAACTACCTGGACTCGCACAGTGTGGTTTTTCTGTAGATGAATGAGTGAGACATAGTGATGCTGAAACCAAATAAAACCAGCTGAGACACTATTAAGATTTGTTCTCGGCTGCTGGTGTGGGAAGCAAGGTGAGGATGATGTAAAATGCTCGAGGACAACCAGAGTGTCATCATACTGGTCCCACGATGCTCCTTGAATGTACATATGAAGCCGAAACAACTTATCAATGATCTCTGACACGGCTGGGCACAAATATACCAAGATCTCATACTTAAATAAATACATCACCACAACAATATAGAAGTGTTTCATCACATCCCCATAAATAACCCCTCCACCTTCCTCCCGTAACATTCTAGCTTCATAATAAAGATTCGTCGATTGGAAGAGTCACTATTCCCTCATGATATCCAACAGATCCTCCCTTCCTGGTCAGCAAACTTATAAATGAATGTTCGAAACACACATTGCACCGCATTTACTGTGGCGTAGAAGAACATTGCCAACTGGTGAGTAAAGCAACTTGTAAAAGCTCAGTTTGCTTTTTGCTAATTGGTTTTATTTACAAAGTTTGCTTTTAATCAAAGCATTTCAGTCAATACATGTGCTTTAAAAACAGACTAATTGTTTAATTCCAGTCGGTCATCTTCATTTAAGCTGCAGCAGTTTGATTTTGTTTGTGAGAAATTAATGTAATACTTGGGTCTTATCGAGATTAATTTCAGCCGAGAAAAGCGGCTCGTTCCATTTTGCAAGCATTTGTGGGGATAAAGGGGAGATGGACCGAATTGGTTTCACGTCACACGTCTTTAAAATCAGCATGTCACAAATGTTTTAGACTTTCATTTACATTCTTTATGTGTGTAATGATTACATTCAATGGCAAAACATGTAATGAAGTAGGTGTTTATGTGTCAACAGCTGTTAAAGTAATTTCCATTTAAAAACTTGAGTAAGAGCATGTATACTGGGATTTTTGATATATGAAATCTGCAATGCTGAACTGATTTTTTAAATACAAATAAAACGAGAAAAGAAAAAGTACATATATAAATATAAAGTACTATATTATATATAAATATTCAAAATAATATACAATAAAATAGACTTTATGCAGTGGCTAAAGAAGTGTTACAGCATTCAATACAGCAAAATATTAAGTAATATGCAGATGACACAAGTCACTCTTTCACAGTTTAAGTGAACATTAACACTGCAGCATGTTAAACACTTAAATAAATTCTTTTAAAATTATTATATTTTGTTATTCTATTTTCAGTCGATATGCCTGAAGGAAAACACAATTGATTGAGTCTGCCATCTCCAGGGACGAGCATCTTTCGCCAAGAGTTTTACTCCTCTGTCGGTGTGATTAGTCCCACAGGACTGTGAGTGGCCTGAGGTGGAGCTGACAGCTCAAGGAGGTGAGAAACATCACCCGCTGAGGGACCTAAGAGGGAAGAAAGGTCCGCATTAGACCAGAACAGTCCTCTTGATGACAAGAACAGTCACAGCCTCTGGCTTCAGTAGTACTGGAAGGAGCTCAGGTGTGCTGCATTTAAAGACTTGCAATTTCAGTCTGACTCAAAGCAGCTGGAAATAGTTCTGAAGCCCAGAACAAAACCTGCAGAGAAACGCTTCCATATGTGGCCTTCACGTAGGAGCCAAGGCAGACACAATGAGCTCAAGGCTCAGGATACCTGTAATCATTTACTTTATGTCTGCCTTTACTTATTATTTTGTCATTTCAGCCTTTATTAAATATATTTTCCAGGCTTTCATCTTTGGTTTTGCTTCAGAAATGGCTAAATATCAGATATGGACTTTTAAGAGCTCCAGGAAATCCACAAATTTCCACTGGCCGAACAAACAGCAGTCGTAAGCAGCTCTGTCTGTGTGCAGTAAATGACCTTTGCTGTTTTGATTTGGGAGCTTCTGCCCTTTTTATTTCGGCAACGAATGGGCGGCGCTTTTAGATTGAGTCTCTTAAGTGAGTTAGATGTCCCTACGTACGGGGAGTCATGTTTCCCGGAGGAGAGTCCACGCAGACACAATAACAAGATAACAGCCCGAGGAGAAGCCCTGACAGTGTTTGTAACATATTTTCAGTCTCTGGGAACTGTCTCTGCTGCTACTTTATCTCTACTGGGGAAAAAACTTCAAAGCAGATCAGAAACAAGGAGTCTAATGAACAAGTTTGACATCGCACAGGCTTGAGCTGTTGTACTGAGCTGGAAAACATCGTTAGATAGATTGTGGTATTGATAAACACCTGGTTTTAATGGGAAATATCATTTGCTTTTTGCTGTAAGAGAAAGACAGTGACTGTGTGGAAACTGCTCGCTATGTTAAACCCAGATCATCACTATTCTTCCTCTTCTCCCATCAGGTTTTCATGCTAGTGGAAACATGGACGGAAATGTCTCATCTTTTGACCCAACGTCTATCCCGACCCAGCTCCCTCTCAACACCACAGCTCACATCAACGCCACAGTGAAACCCTTCAGTGTGTTCGACGGGTGCGATGATCAAGTAGAGGCCATTCTCTTTGACCTGATCCTGCAGTGCGTCAACGTATTCCTGGGAATCCCTGCCAACTTGCTTGTCATTGCAATTCTCATCCACAATCGCAAAGAGCCCACCACTTCTGACATATTCTTGGGCTGCTTGGCCTTCATGGATATCTACTTTGGTGTCATGACCCCCATTAGCTTTCTTAACCTTTATGTCTGGCAAAGTAAAAGCGTGTGGTCATCCATCAAGTTCTCCTACGGCGTGAAAGATACCAGTGGCCCGCTGTTTCTCTCCTGCATCTGCCTGGATCGCTTCGTGGCCGTGCTCTTTCCGATTGCATTCGGGCAGCTCAAGCACTACATGTACAGGGTGAGCCTCACTGTCCTGGTGTTCTGCCTCACCTTCGCCTACTCAGCAGCCAAGACGGTGGGAGGCCTCCCGAACTTTGAGAAGGTGTTCACCGGTGAGGTCCTGGCCACATTTACTTGGATGGTGTGGTGTAATGTGAGCATCCTGTGGGCCCTGAAGAAGTCCCGCGGCGCAGGGAAAGATGAGATGCATCCCATGAAGAAGAGGGCCTTCAAGATGGTGCTCTCCATCCTCTGTATCATCGTCTTCAACTACCTGCCGCCAGTTGCGCTTTTCCCGTTTGAAGACCACTACGCCCCTGATGTGTTCCGCTGCTACGTGCAGCCGGTGGGTTTCGCTTTCCTAAACATTAGTAGCACCATCCAGCCACTTGTCTACTTGTCTCGCCTGGAGAAGGTGCCTTTCCTCCCAGATGCCTGCATAAAGAAGTTTTCTATCTGTGACAGTGGGGAGAAGAAAAAAACTCCTCATCCACCAAACCCTTAAACACTTAGATTTGACATGACAACATCATGTATATGTGGAACTTTAAGGGAGCTGAGTCTAACATATCTCTGAAGAAGAAAGTAGAAATTTAATATAATTCAACTGTGCATGAATGTTTTTGTGACTGATATTACTTCTCTTTAAGTTTATTTTCCAAATATATGCTTTAGTTTAATGTATTATTGTGTAGATTCAAGGAAAGAATCCCCGAAGAAGAATAAATTTAATAAACATGCATCAATAATGAGTCCACAGATGGAATATTTTTAAATTTTTATTTAATTTTCTGGTGGATTAATTTGTACAAACAGCATTAACTGCACATTATTCAGTCACTTTCATGAACTGAGTCAAACTATTTGTTTGAGTTTGGCGCCATCATGTGTACAAAATACATCAATAAAACTTTTTACTTCCAGTAAAAGCATGAGTACCTCGGACCTATTTATTATTACCGCTCAGATTTACACTGTGATGCGTGTGTGTGTGCGTGTGTGTGTGTGTGTAATGGTGTATTGTGTATTGCGTGGTGTAGGACAGGTAAAACATCTGTCCTCTCTCAGGCCAATATAAAATTGCTGTCTTTAATAGAAGACTTATCCCTGAATAAGTCAAACAAGCAACACTAAAGAATTAAAGAGTTGATTTCAAACACCTATCAAATGCAAATGTGCTCCCTCCTTTTTCACAATAGCGAGCAATGAATGTTTAGCCAGGTTTATTAGCAATTAAGGACCCCTCCTTCAATGTTACACCACCTTCAGCATACATCTAAAAAGCTATGCTAACTAATAATTGGAAGAGCCAAATATGAAACACACACCGCATATGATAGCTTATTTTAATTCATGATAGCAGCAGTACACCGAAGCAAAAGTGTAAGCATAACTTCTAAACCTCAATAATTAACATATCCTCACTTGAAAGTGTAAAAACTACAGGAGTTATGTGCTGTTACAGTGGATGGAGTGAGAATTCCCAAAGAAGTTACTATTCCCAGCTAAATTCCTTTGTAAACAATCCATTATTGTCAATTTTATAAGTCTGGTTTTGTTTTTAATAAATAAACTTTATTCTAAAATGTTAATTTATGAGCTTTAGGGGTGCTGGGTTGTGGATTTGGTTGTCCTGTTTGTTCTTGTTAGGTTTCTGGTGTTTGTGCTAAACTGATCAGCTGCTTTAAATTCCCCAGAAAGAACAAGAAGTCCCTCTGCTGTCCCTCTACTGAACTGCGCTTTCACTGATTAATTACTGAAAGATGATCTTTTCTGTCGTGGAAGTGTAAAATTAACTGAGTTTAACTGACAGAACCTTAAAAGTATAAGATTAGGTTGAATAAATTAGTGACATACTCAATGTTTACAGACAGATTATGAGACTGCTCAATGACATAAATGATAAGTCTATGAATCTAGAGACTGAAATCAGTGTTAACTTTTTTGATTATTATGAAAAGAAACGGCTATAATTTAACTTAACATGTATTAAAGACACGCAGCAAGCTTCCACCATGTCAAACTACAAAAAACAAAAGTCTCTCTCTCACAGTGCATCCTGGGAAGTCGTGCCTATGCACTAGTTTTCTTTCTTATGAACTTAATCTATTGAGTCGAGTGACCTCTCTTGTGCAAACTCTTAATTTCAACCCTCATGCTGTAAAGTGATCTGAATATACCAATTTAACATTTCAAGTTTAATTAAATATAAATTAATAAAACTCATATATTTACATCAAGTATACTAGAAAAGATCAGCTGATTTGACCAAATTAAATTTTACAGTGTACATTTCATGCCTTTTTTGAGAAAAAGTAACATTATAGCAGGTTAGACCACCAAGCCCAACTTTTAGTTTCTTTTTAACATTTATTTCATTCCTGTAAAGAGCTCTAGGAAAGCATTTTCTCACCAACTTAATCCCTTATCAACTTATTGCCGCAACATTGTCACAAGTACCTTCTCTGGCATAATTCTCAGTGGATGACTGCTCTGTGTATAAAAATATGGAACTAAAGGTTCTGTAAATGTGTCTGTAAATGCATATATGAGCGTGTTGTCAGCCGGGTCAAGGAAGGACACCATTCCCTTGTTGTAATCCAGTTGCACTTTGACCTGTTTGGGTGTTCTTGAGACTGTCAGCGGGATGGGTGGAGAGGTCATCGCCCTGAACTCTCCGTCCCGGAAGCATAAAGTCCAGAACCCATTCTCAGGCCGAGCCGAGATCTCAGTGCTCCTCGAGACAGACAATGAGGCCACGCCCAGGAGCCAGTCGCGATTGCTTCCTGTTTCCACGGCCCAGTGGTGGCTTCCTGAGCCGAGGGCCGTCATGCCCACCACTTCGGCGCTCATGTGGAAGCGCTCGGGGTTGTCAGGGCAACAGCTCGGCTGCTTTGAGTAGTGCAGGGAAGTGAGGTCGTCGGACAGGATGAGGCAGGGGTGTGCTGTGTTTGGGTCCAGGGTCACAGGAGCTAAAACGCAGGAAATCAGTCAATGAAAGAAAGATTGGGATGTTAAACAGGGTTTGGGTTGCACATTCCTCTGAAAAATACTCACTATAGTCAACACGGTCCAGCATTTTCTCCCAGACTCGATACTTGAGGTTGCAGAGGTGTCTGGTGACGTCAATCAGCAACCCGGACATGTTGTCTGAACCGAGCACCATGCTTTCGCTCCTGTGACGACGACAGATATCTTACACTGAAGTTATGCCACAGGGAATGCATCAGATTTGTCAGAATTTTCTTAACCTACCTGTCCTGAGTGGCTTTAAAATTCTGGAAAAGAAAATATGGCATAATTGTGGGAGGTTTTTGCAAAAAAAAAGTAGTGTAACATACACAAACTGGTCAGTACAAACCTCCAGCAAAACTAAATCCTCTTCTTTCAGCTGTTCCTGTATGACAGAGATGGTCTCGGTGAGGGAAAGCACCTCTGCTGAGAGTTCTCTAATCTTGTCCTTCATTCCTGCAACCTTCTCTTCTTCTTCTTTCTTTACAGCTGCCAACCTGACCGACTCTTCCTTGTAGAGGACCTGATGCAGCTGCTCAAACTGGCTCTTGATCATTTTCTGTGTTTCCAGGGTCTGACTCTGGAGGGAGATTATCACAAAGTTTTTTTTTAGTTGATCAGATGTTTTATTCCTGAACAGTACAAGTCATCTGATCCAGTTACCTTGATGTACTTTAACATGTCAGCAGAGGTCCTTTGGATTCTTTTGAGGTTGTCCAGTTTGCCTTGCAAGCTCTTAAGGGACAAAGCAAGTTCATCCTACAGAGATTACACAGTTAAACTCAATGTTTTGAGTACTTTGGATATTTTTACACTTGGCTCTATCTGTAAAAGTGCACTCATGATCAGGACAGACTTGTAGAACGGCATTCTGTTTTTAGGTGTTACCTTAACAGTCTAGCTCAGTCTGTTTTTTTATTTTTCTTACCTTGCAATCCAGCAGTGCCTCTTCTATAGGTGAGCAGTCATGAGTTTTATGCAGTTTAGACGACTGACACACCACACAGATGGGCTGTTTGTCAACCAGACAGAAGAGCTTTAGCTTCTCCCCATGCAGGTTACAGTTCATCTCATCTTCCACCTGCACTGAGCTCTGCCTCCTGACCTCCAGGTGAGCCTCGCAGACGTTTTTCAGAGCCAAATTGGACGGAGGATTGGACTTGGAGGCTCTCTTCCTGCAAACTGGACACTCCCGTAAGCCTGTGTCCCAACAGTGCTTCAGGCAGATCCTGCAGAAGCTGTGGCTACACGCCAGCAGAACAGGATCCGTGAAGATGTCACAGCATACTGGGCATGTGAGGTCCTCCTCTGGGATCGACATGGTCAGTAGCTTGTCATGTGTAATAAAGTAAATCCACAGTTCAAAACAGCAAATAGTCCTCAAGTTCAAGTCTTTAAAGGTGACTTAAACCAAAGTTAAACATGTTTCCTGAAAGCCTCAGAGTGCGCTAATGGCTTATCCATTGTTCTTTGCATGAAGTAGCTAATGCCCTTGGTTTTCCTGTCCGTGACTTCTGTGGGAGTAACTTGAATCATGCAGCAGTGTGAAAGAACACTGTATGTAGCACAGCTGGGAAGCAGGAAATAGAGCTCCATTGGCCAGTTGGAGAACTTAAAACTGGTTGGTAATTTGCTGCACGCCTGGAATGTAATCATTCAGGATATGAATGTTTCAGTGTTGACATCCCTGTTTAAAAGCCCAAGAACATACACCAGCACTATAATTAAAAAAAAAATCTGTTCATGTAGTTCTAATTTGCTTAGCAGCTGTCAGGTAAAAAATATTGCATTAAAATGAATGCAAGTGAATTCAGTGACTCTAGCATTGCGTTGTCGTGTTCACAGGATGGCTTTTATCTTTCAGCAGGTAAGTTATGAACCAAACCGGCTAAACTAGCTCTAAGCAGTCAGAAATATTTTCTCACTAACAACTGAGTCAGCAGGTCACCTGTTAAAACCTATAAGAGGGTGCGATGATATACAAGACTGCTGCTTTGACTAAGTGTGTTTTCTGCACAATTCATGACAGGCGGAATAGAAAATAGGTGGCAGCCAAAAATAGATTAAAGCGTTTATTCTGAAAGCCTACTTTTGGTAAGTCTGAAGAGAACACGTGTGAGTTAAGGCTGAAAGTGACGAGCTGTGAAAGTAATATAATTTTAGCTTCGTCCTTGACTCTGGGTGAGAGCATTCAATGATAGGCAGTAAAGTATCTGCACCTTATGGGTATAAGGGAAGAGAATATTTAGTATTTTAATATAACACTGGCTTTTCTGACGGATAAACAGACAATTAAGACAACCTGCAACTAACACCAACATCTGGCGTAAGGACTTAATTTTTATTATGTCATGGACTTGACTGATGTAAATACCACCAACTTTAAGAAATGACATTCATGACTGAGCTGTTCTCAGTTTTTGATATGTGTAGAAAGTAATTCAGCTACAAAAAAGAAAGATAAAACAAAGTACTCCTCCACCTTTGGATCAAAGCAAAAATAAGGGCAGTGAGATCATGCAGAGGATCAAAACCATTTAACTTCTGCATGGCTGCACATGACTTTTCCTGTTGCAAAAACGAAAAAAAAATTCTTGATACTTTAAAATAGTATCAAGCCAGTCCTTGTCAAAAGTATCAAGCGGCATTCAAACTCAAGCTGAAGTCGTTTTATATGTTACAGTTCTTGTCCTTTAAAGGCATTCATAGCAGATTTTGCATGTTACGCTTGATAATAATGAACTATGTGCTGGCTACACTGTAAAAACTGTAAAAACAACGACCTTGGTGGTTAAAGTGTGTAGCAATGATAGGTCTCAAACATGTACTTCTGAGCGGAGGGTCACCCAGTCCGTGAAAATAATGAGAATCTCACTGATGAGCTGATGCAGCTTCCCCGCATCCTATCCGCCATTTCCACGGTGGTTTTGGTCCCTCCCTCTCTCCTCCGCTCTTTGGTTGCCATGGCGATGACGTCAAGTTGCACCACCGATTCAGCCCAGTAGACGGTCTGAGAGGCGGCGCAACGAATCCCGGACGAATCGACCGCAGGAGCCATCGTCCTGTGAATCTCAGCAGCTCAGATCCACGTCTCCAACTTCTTCTTCTTCTTCTTCTTGCCCCCCCATCTGTCCAAAATGCGCGAAATTGTGCACTTGCAGGCCGGCCAGTGCGGAAACCAGATCGGTGCCAAGGTAATTTTAATTTTCTCTGCTCGGTTTTGCATTCCGGTAAGAGCTGTGCAGGCTTTTCCGTGCAGGGAATCCTCGGTGTCGCTGATAGGAGCCCTCTCTAATCCATCCTGCAGGAATTCTCTAGAAGAAAGTCGATGCGGCGTCCTTTCTTGATTAAAACTCCGTGCAATGCATCCAAAACTCCAACTAACAGACTGTGTGCTATTAATAGTCTCTGCAGGATTTTTGCGTTAGAGGCAGAATTCATTCTGAAAACTGAATTATGCAACTGAGAGAAAGAATCATTCAAAATACAAAAAAACATTTCATTTTTAAAACTGCATGCAAAATTGCCCTTTAATATTTCTGCACTTTTTTGCAGATTTGTGCATTCAGTCATGTAAGCCATTACTGTAGTAGTAATGTAACCCTATTGTCGGCTTCCCCTCCCCCCTCTACATTTATGACCTATTTTTACCTATGATTCCACTCAAAGCCAACTGATGTTGGGATAAAAATACCTTTTCCAAACTGCAAATCTGTTATCTCTGAAACACTGTATAATTTTCTCCTCAGCATTTTTAAATCCGGTTGTCCAGACCACCAAAGACGCTGTTGCTTATCAGATTATTGCCATCTGCTTGGATACTCCTGAAACAGCATTTCAGACTAATAGACTGCTCTTTTGACCTGCATTCAGGGGAATTACGAAGTGTGGCAGCTGTTTTTCCAAATAGCTTTCTACAAAATGCTTATCCATTTAAAGATAGCCATTAGATGGAGAGGTAATGGCAATGATGCATGTATGTATGTATAATTCAAAATATTTAAGCTGCTTTTTAATCTGTTTTTTCCCTTCTTGGCTAAATTGACTTGGTTTCTCCCTCCTCCACCCCTACCACGCCTGTTTCACAGTTCTGGGAGGTGATCAGTGATGAGCACGGTATTGATCCCACTGGAACCTACCATGGAGACAGCGATCTCCAGCTAGACAGGATCAGCGTCTACTACAATGAGGCCACAGGTAGGCTGCAGATTCAGCTGTAATTCACACAACATGCCTAATGTTTTCTCATTCTGGAATAACATTGTTTCTCCATTCTTGTCTGGTTTTAGGTGGGAAGTATGTGCCCAGAGCCATCCTGGTGGATCTGGAGCCTGGTACGATGGACTCAGTCAGGTCCGGACCCTTTGGGCAGATCTTCAGACCTGACAACTTTGTCTTTGGTAAGCTGTGTGAACTTTGTAAAGATCTGGATTCAAATCAAGTGCACCGATTTTCTGTCTTTCCTATTTATCCTACATCAATACACTGTGATATTCTTGACTTCAGGCCAGAGTGGAGCTGGAAACAACTGGGCCAAGGGCCACTACACTGAGGGAGCAGAGCTGGTGGACTCCGTCCTGGATGTAGTGAGAAAAGAGGCAGAGAGCTGCGACTGCCTGCAGGGCTTCCAGCTCACTCACTCCCTCGGCGGCGGAACCGGTTCTGGCATGGGAACCCTGCTCATCAGCAAGATCCGCGAGGAGTACCCCGACCGCATCATGAACACCTTCAGCGTGGTGCCTTCTCCCAAAGTGTCCGACACCGTGGTGGAGCCCTACAACGCCACCCTCTCTGTCCACCAGCTGGTGGAGAACACAGATGAGACCTACTGCATTGACAATGAAGCGCTCTATGATATCTGCTTCCGCACACTTAAACTCACCACCCCAACCTACGGAGATCTCAACCATTTGGTGTCTGCCACCATGAGCGGGGTCACCACCTGCCTGCGTTTCCCCGGCCAGCTCAATGCCGATCTTCGTAAACTAGCTGTCAACATGGTGCCCTTCCCCCGTCTGCACTTCTTCATGCCAGGCTTCGCCCCCCTCACCAGCAGGGGCAGCCAGCAGTATCGCTCCCTGTCTGTGCCTGAGCTCACCCAGCAGATGTTTGATGCCAAGAACATGATGGCCGCCTGCGACCCGCGTCACGGCCGCTACCTCACCGTGGCTGCCGTTTTCCGTGGCCGCATGTCCATGAAGGAGGTGGATGAGCAGATGCTGAATGTGCAGAACAAGAACAGCAGCTACTTCGTCGAGTGGATCCCAAACAACGTGAAGACTGCCGTCTGTGACATCCCACCGCGTGGCCTCAAGATGGCTGCCACCTTCATTGGCAACAGCACGGCCATCCAGGAGCTGTTCAAGCGCATCTCCGAGCAGTTCACTGCCATGTTCCGCCGTAAGGCCTTCCTCCACTGGTACACAGGCGAGGGCATGGATGAGATGGAGTTCACCGAGGCTGAGAGCAACATGAACGACCTGGTGTCTGAGTACCAGCAGTACCAGGACGCCACTGCTGAAGAGGGCGAGTTTGAGGAAGAAGGAGAAGAGGAAGTCGCATAAAACCTCACTGCCAAACCCATCTTCCATCCCTTTTCATCCCCCTCCATCATGAATTGAATTGTCAGCCACACTCAGAACAACTGTCGCCATTTAGATCATGTTGCTCTAGTGTTAGACATTGATGTTAACTGGTACTAGTGGAGCTTTTGGTTTAAAATGTTTTGTATGTTGTGAATGCACTGAATTATTTACATCCTTTCATCTGCCCTGTCATTGCCAGATTTAAAGAAAGTAATTTTAACTGTGAAGCCTTGAAACTGGAGAATGATTAAAATCTCATTTGAAGGCCACGTTTATGCCTCTGTGTTTTCACTGATTCATGTGTGAGCTGACAGCTTTTGCAAAGCTTGCAGCACCTAAATTACAGGAACAATCTGTTCTGCAACATGCTGACAAGTGGTCAAAACATGATTGTGGGATCTGTAACACATTTCTTTTAATACAAAATGTTTTCTTAATTGAATGCTGAATAGTTATTAACTTTGCACCTTCCGTGACAGTTAAAATAACCTGTCTAAACTAAAGGTGCTGAATATCAAGGGCTTTCAGCTTCTCCAGTGATGAAATGTGGTTTCTGAAGTCCGCCTGTGCGCAGTCTAGATTATTACTCATGCATTAGCAATCGAGTTTGGGCAACATTCAGCAAAATAGCAACAAACACAGCATGAAAGTAGCTCCGTCTTTATCAGTCGAAAGACACCCAGTCAGGAAACAGGCTATGCTGTAATGTAAGTAAGTAAAAGCCGTTTCAGCGGGAACATTTTGTCTACACGAAACTAACCAAGCTCCTGCTGATAAGGAAGAAATTACGTTAGCGGTTTTTATATTAAATTTCTGAGCAAATGCAGTCAGAATAATACTTTTTTCAAGTTTGTAAAAGCTTGTTTGATGCATTTAAGCAGCAGAAAGAGAGGCTTTTTTTTGCCAGAACAATTTTAAATATGAGCATTTTCTCCTGAACTTTGACATTAACTTACTGTCCTGTACAGTCAGCATCAATATTTAAAAAACACATCTTTTTTTCCCGTGTTTCCCCCTTGTTTTTAATGCATCAAAAGGTTATTTTACTTTAAAGCTTAAAATCAATGTAAAAATCGCATGTGGAAACCTTTTCTTTTAACGTTGCCTTATTATGTGTCACATTAAAAAGGTAATTTCAAACTCAGGTCCATGAGAATACAGTTAAAAATTCATCAACAACCTTTTGCTGACATTACAGGGCTGTAAAATGACAGTGAATTTTGATAAGCAAGGATGCATCTATGTGCAGAATACCTTGGTGTGAAATTGCTACATGCTGGTCATCTCTGTCCTCCACTTTTCAAGTACGTTCATTTCTTAAAAGACATAGAGATCTGTAAAGGAAAGATCAGACTGTCTCGATGATTTTTTTTTCCATTAGAGATAACAGCATGGAGACTAACAATGACTCCATTGTCCCGGTGACTTTTCAAGTACACTCAGGGGCTGAACTTTTCACTCTCTGACTGCCAGAAGTTCTTATCTGCTCAGCTGTTTTAACATCTTAAGACTCGGTGTACAAACACATACAGTTGTTACAGACTTATTTAGATGTCTCCCAATCCTGCCTAGAGTTTTTAAACCTCAAAACACCACTTCATATTAACATTCATTATATGTACAACTACTTCATACCCATTTCTTACTTCGACTGGGATTGCATCCTGTAAATAATCAGTAAACGCCATGCTGCCCTCTCCCCTGACATTTTAAGATCTTCATAAAGTTTAACTACACAAACATGACAATATTTTATTTATTTGACAAAAGCATAAATAAACATGCTGTGACACTGTAAAACATATCTGCTAGATTACAATAAATCATGTGCTGCATGGCTGATCTGCCGAAAAGTTTAAATAATGTGGCTTGAAATTTGTGTGACTACTTAAAGAATACTTAAAGTGTAAACAACTGCTTGCTTTTGCTTGGTGCGATTCCCAAGTATAACCTCTTTTTTAAATCACCGAGCAAGTTCCTTGAAATCAAGAGTATTTGCGCTATGATAAGAAGTTGGATTACATCCCTTAGTATGATATTTAAATAAACAAACATCTGTGGGCCACCGAACAGCTCGCTGAGTTAAGGCTTTACCGTGTGGGCGCAAGTCATCAGCAGCGGTTGTGAGTTCGAGTCCAGCTCACGACCCTTTGCTGCATGCCTCTCTTTCTCCTCGATGCCCCCTTTCACCCTGTCTCTCCTGCCATCAATAAAAATAGAAAAATCTCCCCAAAAAGTTATTTTAAAAAAAACATCTGTGCATTCATGTTCTTTTCAAATGGGATGGATTGAATAAGCTAAGTTTGAGGTAAAAGATCAGCATCATTTTTGCCAGTGAAAAAGTGGTTTCATAAAAGACTGAAATCAAATCAAGTACAGCTACATTGTGCATTTTATATTAAGGCAACTTGCAAAGAAAAACATCTCTACACTAAAATTGTTAGTGGTGATAAAATACTGCAGCTCCTCTTTGAATTATTAGATTGTTCTTAAAATCCACAAGGAGATTGATCCAGGGGCTTCTCCTCCCAGTACCGTGTAGAAATGTTTCAGTGCTTGTTGAAATGGAGCAGGAAGTAAATGCATTGTGCTATGGAGTTTCAAAGATCTGTTCTCCCTGGAACCTGGAGGAACTTTTCTTTCGCCGATCAGCTCAAGAGGCGAGAGCTTCGTCACACAGGAACGCTGCCATGCAGGCAGCCCTCTGTCCTTTCAAGATTTCTGCAGAAACATCAAGCTCCAAAATCTCAAATGAGTCTTTCCTCCTTTGGTAATTTTAGTGCATCCGGTGCCGCCACGCTGCGTACACCGGACTGCTCCTCGGCACTGGGTCTGTACGTCCCTTCAGTCTGCCTCTTCTTTTTCACCACACAGAACAGCCAGGCGAGAACGGCCAAGACTATGGCCAGAACACCCAGGGTCACTGTAGGGGCCACAATAGCTGCAATGTTGGGTCCCGTCTAAAGAAAACAACATGGGACAGTTAACACAATGTCTCATTTTCTAATGTTATTTACTGATCACGATAAAGGTCTTTCACTCACTGTGCTGTTATTAGAGTGTGTTTCGCTTGCAGGAATGGTCTGATTCCCTGTAAAAGAGCAGATGGATCAGTAACACTGCAGTATCAATGGAAAACTCTTTTCAAGGTAATTCTCACTGCTTGCTTGACTATACTTCACATATTACTCCTGTCTGCTTAGTTAAAATTCTTAGTTAATTCAATCAGTTCCTTTAACTGGTTATTTTAGAGCATGTAAACTTGGAGATTACTGCATCTAAGCACACATATTGAGCTTCCTTTCAAGCCAGGTTTCTGCAAGTAATCTACTTGACTTTAAAAGAATAGTTTGACATTTTTGTTAAAAATGATGAGTTAGATGGAATTGTTTCATGGCAACTATGTAGGAAGTCTCTGGTCCTGGCAAAAAAGTAGCCCTGGACATAACCCACTGCAACATGGTGAAGTGTTTCAGTTTTAGTCCAGTTTAAGCACTTCTCCTGGCTTTCTCCTCTCATCAAACTCAAGCAAAAGAAACAGCAAGTAAGAGCACGTCTCAAAATGTCAAACTGTTCCAACAGAGTTTGAACACAGGCACACAGTTTGATCTTTAAAATGGAGTTGATTGATAAATTGCTTAAATGCATTTGTGAATATTAATAGAGATGTGACTGTCATTCTCAGATAATGAATAGAAGTCATGAGATCAATGAACACGAGACAAAAACACAATAATGTGACCCACTTTTACGATGTCATGCAGTTTTGTTTCGTGTTATTCTGTCTGCCCTCGTAAACAGGCTAAATAGAGAAAAAAAGGAAGAAGTCGCTTGTAACCTCATGCACACTTTCTAGGCTGCAGATACTTGTAAACCTTCCAGGTATCAGACCAGTGCTTTCATTTCATCCATGACCAGCCATGTGATTACTCAGTTACATCATGAAACTACAGTGTAACTAGTTGACCAGCAGGAGAAGCTCAGGAATGCACTGAATCAGCCGCTGGTTTGAAAAATGGAAAAAAACAAAACTGAAATCTACTGTTGTTTAGTTTTGCTCAATGCAAATTGAACATAAAGAGAATCACATTACCAAGAAAGGTTAGTTTAGATAACTGAAACCTTCCCCTATCACACCCGGAGTCAATCATTCACTTGGACAAATAGTAAACTTTCCAAGGGCAAAAGTACAACTTGATAACAAAAGGCAAAGGGGTTAGTGAAGAGGGGAACGCTAGAAAGAAACCAGACTGCATTGTGAAATTGAACTCTTTTGTGCAGTATACACAGTTACTGATAATAGGCTAAAACTGGATTTGTATGTATAACCTAGTCCCTGGACAGACTGTGTTTATCAGTTGTTGTTTTTTTGCTTAATCCATTGTTCTTGCAAAATCCTCACAAGCCTGTGCTCGTCTCACATTCTATTTCCAAACTTTTATTTGTCATTGCAGGATCCAGTGTTCTGTGTGTGTGCAGGTGTGGTCGGAATGATGGCTCATTTGTATGGGAGTGTTTGGGATGCCGACTAACTCACCCCACGCAGGATTACTGCTCAGTACCAGCAGTATAACGCTCCCGACCACAGCTCCAGGGGCGGCTGGCACATCCAGACACGCTGCCATCTCGAGCCGTGACCAGCAGGGCCAAGTGAAGGGCAGACTGGGGCCTTGGGGGCATCAGCTTGGGTCCATTTCATCGGGTCGACGGGGTCACTTTGAGGATTTCCTGCACTCTTTGAGCAGCTGATGATGCATTATTATCTGTAATGCAAAGAGAAAATCCTTTTGAGCTCACTTTGTTGTAGACTCCTTTAATCTGAGTCACACCACAACCACTGAGTCACATTCAGCCTGATGTTGAATCACCATTATCAGTCTAAAGGAAAATCATCATCTATTAATAGTGTTAGTGTCACAATCGGAAAGCAACTTTAAAGTCAGTCCTTCTTTTTTTCTGATTTTACGCATATGCGTAAAATCCATAAATTGGATAATAGTAGCAATTATTACAGAGACATACCCTTGATCCGGCAGTTTTCAGAAGATCACAGCACAACGGGAACCATGGAACAGGTTGATTCCTCACGAATGCACTGCTTCCGCCTCACCTTGTCATAAAAAAGAAACAAATAAAAGTCCCTCGAACATCACAGGTAACATCCTGCGCCACGAAAACGCTCGCTAAATGGATCCTTTGGAACTACATCCTCGGCTACCTGTTGGCGTTTTATGTAAAGCAGTTTTCTCTCTCTCTCTCATTCTGTCGTCTACTCTTCTGTTCGCCATTGGTCACATGGTTCAGTTTCGTGTTACAATACCTGAGCACAGTTATCTACCTGCAGCAGGGCGCACAGATCCTCCTTTGTACGGAGTCGATGAAGAAAAGCGCAGTTTAGTGGAGCAGAGCAGCCTCGATCTCGCCTGTTGCCATCTTCTTCTTTTAAAAAAAATCCTCAAAATACACCAAAAACTTCCAACCACCTGTATGTCATATGGTGTCTCCTGACAGAAACTGGGTTTGACTCGTCTATGATGCCAGCTTTTCCTTCCCCACTTGCTCCAACCTGCTCAGTGTTTGACTGCCCTGCTCTTACCTAGCAACCTGGCACACGGAAGGTGGCACGAAATAGCGCCTCCGTCAGGTTTTTATGTTTCCCCCCATCATGAGAAAGGATATCAACATTCCTGAGATATTTTAAGGATGAATTCGGAGGCCAGCTGGTCCAGTGGGCTCTAATCCTCACCTAATCTCCTCCTCCCGGACTCAGAGGGGCAAAGAAAATGTGGAGCTGCTTCAGGGTCTAATCTGTGCTGCTCAGATTTTTTTGTGTGTGTGATGTGGACAGTGTGTGAAAACACTAAAAAAGGACCTGTGGATAATCAGTCTTATATTGCAGCAGTGAGTCACTCTAAGGAGGTGTCTGTTTATGTGTGTGCTTCTTCTTTTGCAACGTTCCACTGATATAAAATTTAGAAATCAGCATTTTTGCAGTGTGATTCGCTGTATTTTATTCAAGAGAGTGAGCAAAGTCGGCCTCAAAGTCAAGGTTAGTGATGATAAACCCTTTCTGATGGTGTCAGCTAAGACATATCAATTGCAGTATTCAAATGTATGGTAGAAAATAAGACAGTAGTGCCACAGAAATCTGATTGGCTGGCAAGGTTGGTAAGACTGATTGTAGATTCATTCATTTAAAAAAAAAAATCCCAACAGGCATGACACATTGTAAAATCAATTTAAGTTTTTTCATCTTAGAAACACAAGATCCCCTGTTGCCTTAACAATTAGTGTACTGAGTGCACTTTAGGTCATTTTGTGAGTTTTGATATGTAAAAAAGTTTTAAAAATAAAGCTACCACCAAAACTCTGAGCTGTAGATTAATTCAACTTACCATATTAAGTCAAATCAGACAACAAATGTTTATAATTACTAAAACTACCTGACGAAAAAGTTGATCATTCAGGTTGAACTAATTTGACATTAACAAAACTTCTGTATTTATTTTTGAAAGATTGGTTAATTCCACTAAACTCCTGTTTATTGTTTAACAGTGGAGTTCATGAGCAGCTTTACTGTTAACTCAAAAGATGCACAAGAGGTGGATAAGTGATGGCAGCCCTCTTTGTTGTTGCAGTTTCTGTTAATTTACTTGCACGTCTTGCATCTGTGTCACCGTCTTATGATGCAATGGGCAGATTTTTGTGACGTCAGGTCAAATTAGTTGTCAAGCCTCTCTAAAATGGACCTGCTGGACCACTGGTTACATGCACATGCAGTTTTAAATAGTGCATTAATAATGCTTAGAAAAACACTTGTTTCCCTAAAGAAATCCTGCATTAGTTGTCCCCTTTAGACTATGACCACAAGGATACAGTTTACACATGGTGTATAATGACAGCCCAGTTGTAGTCTTTGTGAAGCTGAGGCATGTCATGTCTTTTTTTGTTCTGTATGAGTTTAATCTTTTTTAAGTTTGAATCATGGATTGCATAAGGTGACATTTTTTGTCTACCTTCTTCCTTGAAGGTTTTATTTTATTGTACCACCTCCCCACCCAAGGAATTTATGGAGAACACTGGCTACAGGCCAATAAAAACAGCAACAAGATGCCAGCAGCATACGGATCGACTTGTGTTAGTAGATCAAAGGTGTACAATAATGTTTCCAGTTTGATTTGCTTTGGTCAGTCATTGAAGAAATAGTGTGTTAATGGATAAATAAGTACAGAAGCTGTTTTTGTAGGCCCGGGCCTCTGTTATTGTGCCGCTAGGAGTCAGTAGAGGCACTTTGCGTTTGTTGTGACGGCGGCGGCCCCTTTTCCGAGCAGCTTGCCGTAGGCGCGGTGGAACCTGGGTAGGACGGGGAAAGCGGCGGGAGAGCGACAGCCTGATCTCAAATTTAATTAATCCTTTTTATGTTGAGCATTTTTTAAGTGACTAGTGTGGATTTAGTCGTATAAATAAGTCCTACGTTGGGTGAAACCGCAGGTGTGTGGCTCCTAGTGCTGCTGCTAACTTGTGTTGTAGTGTCGCTTTTAAAGCATTCCCCGGGAAACCGGTTTGAACGTTTGTTTTTGCTTGTCCCTCTTTTTTTTTTAGCGCTCCAGCAACAATGGCGAAGGTGCAGGTGTTGAATGTGGCTGTCCTGGATAACCCGAGTCCATTCGGAAACCCCTTTCAGTTTGAAATAACGTTCGAGTGTATGGAGGATCTCCCTGAAGGTGGGTATCGTCGCTGAATAGCTGTCATTATGGCTTGTCTCAGGCCAGAGTCTGGTGAGAGTTCAGGCTGTAAAATGGCTAACGGCTAGCATAATATTAGCAACTTATGCTAACTTAAGTGAGAGGGTCGTGGTTGATAAAACGTTGGGGTTTCTCGAAAGGTAAGAGTAAAATAACATGACACTTGACTTGACGCTTGACTGGCTTTTTTTCATGGTGGGCACATCTCAGAGTTTTCCAAGTGAACTCAGATCAGATAGCTGACTAAAATTTGTAGAAATGCTAACGCTATAATAATTTCCCTAGTAATAATGCACCTAGCTCATACCTACCATGTTACTCATAGCGTCCTCTGTGCTGAATATAGAACATAAAAATATATATAAATATAATTAATAATAATCCAGAGTGCATTGGAAATGTTGATCTGTTTACATTGTTGGTGGGTATGTCAACAACAGTAATACTTTTCACATTAAATTGTAGAATTTTGTCTCTGAAAATTTGTGTGTATGACTATAAATACATGTCTTAGTACTGCAGCTGTCTGTTATTGGGTATGTATTCACATAAAGCTGAAGCTGAGAAAAACGGTTAATTCTGTATATTACAAGTTTAACTCTGGTCATTTTTGCTTCATTTTATCAATATAAATGCCTAAATCTGTCATAATCAATAACTGATAAATTGTCTTTTGAGCATCTGATTCTTTAATGAGCTAAATTTTTCAGCATTACAACCATAACTTTACATTTTACAGTGAAATATAGCTCTAAGCTTTACTCCTTTTTATTTATAGACCTGGAATGGAAGATCATCTATGTGGGCTCAGCAGAGAGTGAAGAGTATGATCAAGTCCTCGACTCCGTCTTGGTCGGCCCAGTACCTGCTGGGAGACATATGTTTGTGTTTCAGGTGTGTTTGATGAAAGAAAATTCACAAAACAATACTAAGCATTTCTTTTAAACACATGGTATATGTTGGGAACTGTTTTGGAGGAAAGGCAGACATGTTCAGTTTCTATGCTCTCCTGCTGTTTTCTAATTGTTAGCAGAGCAGTTTAGAAGATCAAATTTTATAATCAGGCACTTTTACATGTTTCAAGCAACCAGAAGACTATCCTTCAGCTCCCATTCTCATAACTATTCACCTGGCCATGTGACAGTAAAGCAGCTCCAGGTTTGTTGTATGTCATGTCACACTTGGGATAGTATGTTCTATATTTTTGCACATCTGTGTTGTCTTTCTGTTACAGGCTGATGCCCCAAACACTGGATTGATTCCTGAAAGTGATGCTGTTGGTGTAACTGTAGTGCTGATCACCTGCACATACCGCGGCCAAGAGTTCATTCGCATTGGTTACTATGTGAACAATGAATACACAGATCCAGAGCTTCGTGAAAATCCTCCAATCAAGCCAGACTACACACAGGTCAGAAAATGTGTGATTTCTGGATGATCTGAATTCTGATGCCAGCATGACTGCCTCATCTTTATGTTACTGGTTTGCATGATTTTGGGCAACATTGTGCAACAGACTGAATATTCTGTTGATTTTTTTCAGTGAAAGTAAGTGTAGCAAGCAAACATAAACGAAAAATTATTTATTACTATTTATTGTATGACCTTAAAAAATAAAATATGTTAAACAGCAGTGTGCAAAAGTGTAGGAACCCTAACATGTCAGTACTTGCATTACATTTTCATTTGGCGTTAAGAGTTTGATTCTTCCTTTCCTTCCTCTATCCATGAGACATTTCCTAGCTGTAGCGACTGACTGCAAGACAACCCTAAAGCAGAATGTTTCCACCCCTATGTTTATCAGTAGGCAAGATGTTTTGTTCATGAAATGCTGCTCCATTTTTATCTCGTATCACAGCTTGAGTGGTTGTGGCCATAGAGCTCAGTACAAATCTTTCCAGAACACCTTTTTCCAAAACAAGTCCGGCTTATCCAGGTGTCGCTTTGTAACCCTGACACTGACTTTTGTGACAAGATTGCAGGCATTGTCCCCCTCTGATGACTCTTCCATGAAGATCTGTGGTGCTTTTCATTATGCTAACAGGTGTCCTTGCTTCCGTCGCTTGTGTCTCTTCCTCGCATCTTAGCTTCTCCTAAATTGTTAGTTTCAAAGTGTCAGTTTTAAGTGACAGAAACATTTCTGTGTGACACCCACTTGGTTAAAGAAAATCCATGTAGCAAATACCTGTGTTTCCTTACTCCTAGCTCCTCCCAAAGCCTCCATGCTTTTCATCTCAAGGTACACTTAAGTAATGGTAGGAATGTCCGTGATGTTGGAAGAGGAATAGTGTTCAGGACATAGGAGGAGAGAGGATACAAGGAAGCAGCCCCTTTTTGTGTACCAGTGTTACACACTGGGACTTTACACTGCATCAAGGTCCCCTGCAGTCATATGGGGGTTGTACTTTTTCTTTCTGTCCAGCATTTGAAGAAGTAATATTTTTATTGTGCAGTTGCTGCGGTGGCTGTGTTTACTTCTTGTCACTCCAAAAACCAGCAAATTGTGTAATTTGCCCAAGGAGGCCCAAACTTTTGAATATAACTATTCCAAGAGCTTGAGTATGTAGTGCTCTGTGTCATTGAAGATCAGTTTCAAAGCAATGTTGTATTTTAAAAAAGCTGACCCACTCAAAAATAACTTTAAAAATACATAATGTAGACATCAAATTTTATTTGAAATACCTTATACACTACAGAACTCCAGCATTTTAATATGTTTAAATTGTATGAAACATTAAAATAGAAAGATAAAAAATTTAGCAGCATGTCTACCTGGAATTATAGATTATCATTCTACTGAGTCAGTAGTTTGGAACAATAAATGCTGTGATTGGATAATTATCACATTCCCTTGGTTATGCAAGTCTGTAAGCAGTGTTGTTCGTTCAGATAGTAACTTCAGTAATAAGGCCCTGTGAGTTTTCCTGTAATGACAAAGGATTTTGATTGTAGGTGTCACATTTTTAAGGTGGCTGACATTTGGAATGAAACCTTTCACTCACAGGTGCAAAGAAATATTGGAATGAAGGATTGCACTGGCTAGGGCTGGAAAGTCGTAGGTTGTAATATTGTTGTGTATGTGATTATTGTTGAATGAATACTAATTAGTACCGATGTAGCACTGGGTTCACTCTATCTTGCCCTGATTCTAGTGAACACCAGATCTGCCAGATAGTGACAGTGTCCATGTTGGTAAATAGTAGCTACAACTAACAGAGAAATCAGTCATTTGGGGAAATGCTAAAAGTTTTCAGATGTTTTCAAAAGGGTGTTTGGTTGTAAAGTGTTTATGTAGACAGTTTAAGTTTTGCTTCGTCACAGTTATTATACATAGCTGCCATAATAGGCACGTTTAATTTACATTTTTTTAAATCTCCTATGAAGTACACTTAGACATCATATTAACATGCAGAAAAAGTTTTAGATTAGATGAAACTATTGGATTTATGGTGTAAAATAGTTGTATACAGAACGGTTGTGAGGGGTATTGCTAAGTGACAGTTTATGCACACTTCACATGCACAAAGTATTTATCTCAATGTGTTCCTTTTTCAGCTCCAGAGAAATATTTTAGCATCAAACCCACGTGTTACCAGATTCCATATAAACTGGGAAGGCTGCGCAGAGCGAATGGAAGACTCAGAAAATGTGGATCCTTCTTCAAACTCCATGCTCCCGCCATCCTGTCTCCCAGGCAAGGTTCCACCTTTGGGGATACTACCAGATAACTCTATGGACTGCCTATAGAGATGCCCCCTGTCTGAAGGTGATGATTCACAGCATGAAATGTTACATTTGAAGAATGCCTATGGACATTCTAGTGTGGAAAAATGGATGTACATACATCCCTGCCTTACAGCTGCCCTTATTTTCCTGAAACTTCTCAAAAAAGAACTGTCACCTTGGGCCTCACATGAACATTCGTTCCTAGGAAGATTATGAACATCTTACTGGAATGATTGTAATTTATAGATGGATTGCCAGGAAAGCAATATCTAAGTACGGAAAGGAAAAAGCAACTACGACTGCAGCTGAACTGAAACATACGAAAGCTGTTGTGTGATTCACCTTCCTTCCTTTTGTTGGTGCAGAACGGATTTGTACCCGTTTAAGAGGATTTCAGCACTGAAGCAATTGGCAAATAAATTGCAATATGTTGGTGAGCAGGAATTTGATAATCTGCCAGTATATTTGTGTTCAAAATGCACTTAGACTTTTTTCCCACGTAGATTGTGGAGTTTTGGATGGGCTTTGTATGGGCTGTGTTACCTCCTCCATGTTTTTTTCCTGTTTGCAATTTTGTGTTCCAAATAAAAGAACATTGTATTTGTTATGGGTCTGTGTATGAGTAACTGTTCCTCATGAATACTTGGATTATTTTTGCTTCCCATGTTTTTAGAATGCACGTGAAAGCAAATGGGTTTCTCTTGCCCTTTTTAGGTATGCACTACATATGTATTTTTTCCATGATGTACTTTAACACAACCAAGTGCCAGCTCTGTAGCACAAATAGTGTGAGTATCCCCTCATATTTTCACATTTTACTAAAAATAGCCTGTGCTAACGTCACACCCAATCACAGATAGCTCGGGTAAAAGGGGCGGCTAGGCTACAAAACTGACTTTGGAAAATACTGCACTGCAAAAACGAGGATGATTGTAAAATCGCAACGTTCGAGTTGTTTTCGCCATGATATTCAGTCTTATAAGTGAAAACGGCTGATAATTTGAAGCAAAAAGAAAAACACGGTTACAGTTATGGGCGTATTGGCTACGAGCAAGTCCGGGAGGCGGGACAAAGCCGTTTGACAGACGAATAGCATCAATGCGATGATTGGATGTGGTGACGCTTATCCAATCAGAGCCTGATTTCGACTTCTGTCACTTAAGTATTCGTGTAGAGAGCCAATCAAAGACAGACGAAGGCGGGACTCGGTGGATGGATGACTGGAGTTTCCCTTGCGGTCTGAAGATTAATGGAAGGGGTCTGTTGATCTGAGGAATCGACTATCAGGTGGTCGGTCCCAGGAAACCACTGCACTTGACGGCTTGTTTAGAAACGAATGGAACGATATCTGTTTAATTAAGCAACACCGGAAAAAACGAGTAGCCTGGACAACAGTTTTGTCATCCAGGTTCCCTCTGAAAAGGCCTGCCTACACAGAGATAGCACCTGGTTAGCTCAGGCCAGGGTACGACTGCAAGGGACGCGAGAAGCTAACGCTAGCTTCCTCGTTAGACAGACGGACAACGGGTTTCGACGACGTGTGTCCGGACTGGATTTTGGATAAACCAAGCCGTCTCTGGAAATACAGGACAGTCAAGTGACACCCCGATTCGCCGGTGCTCGCCTGGAAATAGACGAGCTAACAAGCTGACATCCGCTGGCTGTACAGTTAGCTTACGTGCTAGCCTAGCTAAGCTGAAGCGCTAGTGTTGGGTGCAGACTTGGATATACTCGGGTGGCTGGAGTTTCCCGAACTCATAACGGAAGAGTATTGGAGTAAATATATTTACATTCGTTAGTCAATAATGATAGCGGTTAGCTAGTAGCTAGCTGTCAGCTTCATTGAGTTCAGCGACTCTGTTAGCGGTGTAGCATCACTCAACGACTTGTAAAGGAAAACTCATTCCGAGCCCAGGGAGTCCACCATAAGCCTGCCATCATGGGCAACACGCCCACCGCAAAGAAAGGCAATGAGATGGAGAGTGGTGAGTACCCTTTGCCCGTAGCTGCTGCAGCTAGTTGTATCGTGCTGCCTGCCGCTGGATCGTTTGACTGTAGTCATTTCCTGTTTCCCACAATGGCAGCTACATAAATGCACAACTTAGCACTTGTGCAGTGCATAGAGCCCAGAGACCGTCTATAAATGCACCATTTTACACTGCTTCTACACCCTTTTCTAATCTAGGAAAGTGGATGAACTCAGTATGCCGAACTTGCAATGGGATTGTCTGCCCCATATAAAATGCACAAGGCCATTCATATACACACCTAAACTTCAGTTAAGTTGTTTTTACTGCGAGGGTCATCTCAATCGAACAGCAGAGGATGTTATTCATTTTCTTTGCCCATGCTGTGGGAAAGCTCGTGATTAAATGCCCCAGGTTATATTCAGAGGTATCAGTGAGGATGGCAACAAGTTGTCTTATACAACAGTCATAGGTTTGCTTGTGGTTAATGTGTTCTAGATCTTTTTTTCTCCTGTCATAAGATTATGGAAGGCCGCAGTAACGTTGCAAGCCTAAACCCTTGTGCAGACTTATCTAGTGCACTTTTTAATAATGTAATCACTCTAGGACAAAACATTCCTCTTTGTGCATGAAAAGGGTTTGTTTTTTAAAATTAAATGCCAAGATTTGAAGCAAGTGTAGAGATGCATGTATAATTTCAGGTTGTTTACATTAAGTGATGAATTGAATTTCTCCTCCTGACTGGGTTTGAGAGTAAGTGAGCAGAAGGGTGTTGGTTGTTATCAGTGGAATAAAAAACCACCAGGACGTTGTCATATGATGCATGAGGGTGATCCTCTCCGGGCAGAAACTTGGGAGTTAAGGAGTCTCTTGAACAACATGTGATGAGCAGCATTTAGAACAAGGGCACTTGTATGTGTCATTGAGTGTGCGTGTTTGCGTGCATGCTGCAGAGAGAGCTAGAGAGACGCTTTGCTTTTTTTGATAATCTCTTTATATGTTGTTGTTTGCACAACTTGTAGTTTCCTTAATGAACTTCATGACTTTATAACTTCATGAAATTGTCTCGTTTGTCTTACTGTCCATTTTTTGTAAAAAAAAAAAAAAAAAAAGAGAGAGAGAGTAAAGAAACAGAAACATGAGCTAACAAAATCAACAGTAATTATTTCAAGTATGAACTTGAGTGTTTAATGACTAAATTTAGGGAAAAATATTCTATTTCTTATTGTAATTTTTGTTCACTAAAGTTCACTGGACCTAGAGAAGACTTGGGAGAGCACTGTTTTATGTTTCTATCCATAACACCATAAATAACGCTTAAGTGTGTGATGTCTGAACGGGTATCTGTGAAATGAGCATCAGCTCCTTGTTGCTGGTAGAGAGTAGGTGTGAAGAATGGCCTCCAGTCTCTCTGTAACGTTAACCCATCCTTGGTAACCCATGCAACAAGGCCATGACTTTCAGGTGTCAGAGCACAAATGTTTGTTTTTTAATGCTTTAGAAATAATGGAAATCAGAGTATTATTCAGTTAAAAAGAGGATGAGAGAAGGCACTGCTGTTGAGTGGGTTGTTCATATGTCATGCTTCACTTCCTTATCAGCCTGATCACTCTGGGCCCACCCTGATCCCCAGAGACAGGTGCAGACCAGGGGTCCAGAGCCCACACCCTGGAGCGTGATTTTCCACAGAGCAGAGTAGAGATTAAGGACAACATGGCAGCTCGTTTTGGTTTTGACAGAAAATGGAAAGAGAGTGTTGAGAGCTGGTTCAGGTGTGCAGCGTCTGTTGCCGCTAAACTTTCCAGGCTGCAGAAGACGAGTGGAGAGCCACTGCGCTAGTATACAGAGCTAAATTCTGGCCCACAGGAAGAAGCAGGGCGGACAGACGTTGTGAACAGCAGCAGGAAGTGAAGGAGTAAGGACGGTCCAGCCCAGGCTCTGCACAGTTGGTCATCGCTCTTCTGCTCTGTAACCTAAACACAGGCAGCTAAGATAGCTTTTGGCTTTTAAGACGCTGTTGTTACTACATTTTGTGGATTTCCAGCTTGGTAAAACATCTGGAAGTACTGCAGTTTTGAAACTCTACAAAGGCTATCAGCTGGCTTCCTCCAGCCTTGTATGATGTCTGTTATTCACAAGCTGGCAGGAAGGCTGTTTCATCGAGCTGGACCCTGTCTAGGAGACATAGGCAGTGGAGAAGGCAGACCTGACCAACCACAGGAGGAGCTAGAGGCTTGCAGCTGGAGTGAGTTTTCATGCTGGTGCTGGAGAGGAACATGGGTTAGGGGTGGAGCTGGAGTTCACATTATGTCCCACAAGCTTAGCCTGTCACAGACTGATCTGAAACTCCTACATTTAACAGATAACCAAGCTGTGTTTTCTTGATAATGTTTGTTACTAAATTCATCTTGTGACTTGGTGAGTTGCGTGTCTGTGGCTGTGGTGGAGTGATCTGTCATACTTGCAGACATTGGTTGTACTGGTTTATTATTTGGGACCTGTAGCCAAGTCATATGTATGCATATGTCCATGTATACAAATACACACAAACAGAGCAGTCTGTTGTTTGTCTCTGCTCTGTTACCTATTGTTTTCTAGTTGCAGAAAAAAAGGAGGGCATTTCTCAGTTACTGTGGAAGCGTCTGTCTGTGCACCGTACTGCACAGCAGAACACTATCAGCTTTAAACTACACAGTGCAATAATGGATATGTTTAAACTCCCACATTCTTTATTTTTGTCCATCTGAATGGTAGTGCTCTTGTAAGTCTGTCTTGTTGTATGAGTGTTTGATAACATGTAAGTCTTGTTGCATCAGTGTTTGACAGCTTACTGTATACTTTTCCAACTTACACTTCTTAAACATCTGAGCAAGACTGTGCTCACAACCAGTTCATAACAAGGGATGGTTGTAATGAGTTGTGAGTGTTTTAATTTTGACCATATAATGAGGTGGCACTCTGTCCAAAGCAACTCCCTCTGTCTATAAATATCAGTGTGGTTCATGTCCTGCCCCTGCTCTGCACACAGCTGGTTTGTGTAACAGGGGCAGGTTTGTGTTCGGATCGCTCATTACTTCCTGTCTCCAGTTAAAGGGGCTTTGTTAAAAGCTTGCACTGATTGTCAGTAGACCTTACATTTGAAATGCCAATCAGCCGCCACAGACTAGCTTACAGCACTGAACTAGCCACTCGGCAAACTGACACACTGCCAGGGAATGATCCTGAGATCTAGCAGAGTGCAGAGAAAAACTCACGATGAAGTTGAGTGTTTGGACAAGGAACAGCAATTTCCTTAGGATTTGATGTGAAACAGGCATGGTTGTAGAGTGTCTGTTGGTCTATCTTCTAAAGCTACAGGTAGTGCTACTGAAATTATTTGCTCACTATAACACACACAGCCATGGCATGTTGTAATGCTGTGCTGTCAAAATGAGGGCACCCAGATGAACAGCAGAAACACTGTAAAATACATGTCCATTGGCAACTAAATATATCAGTACCAACAAACAAGTTAGAACTATGAGGACGAAATAACAATATGTAATTTTGACACTATATGCACACTTTTGTGTCACTTTTTGTGTCACACAGTAGACCTCTGTATGTAATATGCTCCTATGCAGAAAATAAGCAAAGCAAGACTCGCTGTGTTTCATTTTTCAGTCATTGTAATACTTAACAATTTTTTATAAGAACTAAACACTGAAACTGATAGTTGCAGGTATTTTGCCTGTTCTCTAAGTGCATTTCAATAGAAGAGAAAAGGACATGAAAGTTGATGGAAGACTCAGTCTCTCAGCTCCTCTGCTCCTGAATTGGTTGGTAATTTAGTTAGTTATTTAAATACAGGACAGTACAACATAATGTAACTTGCCATTGGTGACTTTGTTAGTAAATGTCCCCTTCCTGTATTCAGCAGCTGGCAATTAAAATTGATTTCTCACCTTTACAGGCTCGCAAACACATCTCTAGTTTAAATGCTGCTCTGTTTGCCTTCTTAACTGTTTTGTTATGCACCACATGGGCCTTTATGCTATCTGAACAAGGCCTTGTGTAGCCTGAGACCCGATTTGGCGCGCTTCGCAGTTTAATGTCGGTCAGCTCGCCCTAATATAACCCCTCTGTTCCTGCGTCAGAGTGGGCCAGTGAGGCCCAGGGGAGAGATGTAGGATTGATTTTTGGAGGATCAATTCAGCACTGGCATTGCACAGACTCTCTGGTGCATTTGCGCTGGGAGAAAAAGTTTCACTGTGGTTTGTGCGTTCTTGCTTTGCTAGTGTCTCCTGAGAGGGCCACTTTTATGTTTCTGAAAACACCCAGATCATCTCTGAAAGTTTTTCATCACTGATGTGACATCTGATTGGTTCTGCTAATTAGGGAAAGTTTGAGTTGCATCTAGATGTGTCTAGTTCATCTCAAGGGTCTTCACTGAGGCCTAGTTTTCCATAGGACTTCATCTCTGGGTTGGCTAAATATACCAGCTAGTGTTTTACGCTCCTCCCCCTGGTGATTATGCCCCTGTTTAGATCAATATATAGCCTCTGAGTGTGCATGAGTGTGTATTTGTGTGTGTGTTTGACATGAGAGGGAACAGCAGAGAGTACTTTGTGTACAGAATAAATATTGATACTAACCAAGCAAGGGTCCAATTGATCAGTGTGAGTGTAACGGGAGCAGCAGTGCTCTTCATGCTACGTTTGACTGCACACTGGAGGTGGATGTTACTTTTTGAACTTGGTCTCCAGCAAGGTGACAGTCACAGGAAAGACTGAAGACACTCTGCCGGCAAGGACACTTGACTGGTTTTTTGTGGATGTGTGGGTCTGCTGATCTGACCAGAGTGCTCTCAGAGGGGGAGGATAGGTCATGAGTCAGTGGCTGTGAGGAAGAGGCTAAGGAAGCAGTACAGAGGAGACTTTGCAGGGCTAATGTGTGACAGGAAGAGCTCCAGAAGGCATGCAGGGAAGAGGGAGTCATCCTCGCGTTCAAGTGAATCAGGGTCGCGCTCGGCAGATGCTGCAGCACTAGAGGTACCCATAGTCCTCCCAGATGGTAAGGATTTTAAGGTTACAGCAAAGTCAGTGTGAAGATTTAGTTTATCACCTGCAACTCCTCCTATGGTTGTCATAGCAGCCAAGCCTCCTAAATCAAACAAATGAGGAGAGGCTAAACGAAGACTGAGAATATTCCTTGAAGACAGCTGTTAATTTGGCTGTTTAGCTTCCTTTACTTTTCCCACAGCACCTACATTTTTCCTCCGAACAGTTCCAAGTTGTGCCAGTAATAGCTTCGTTTGTGGCTCTTTCTGCTTAAATTGGAAGTTGAGCAACTTTTAAGGGAAATGTTTTCTCCCTGGTGACCACTCTGCTTCCATTGCTCTCTGTGGGAGCAACAGCTCACTTGACATGTTTATGTGAACTTTGGTCTTTGCAGTCCTTGCTGGCTTTCTCCCATCCTATTGTTGGAGCTGCTGGTCTTTAGAGAATTTGCAGGAAATCACATTAGCTAGATGAGGATTAAACATTTGTGTAGTTTCGAGTGCATGTGTGTAAATATTTGCATGAGAAATTTCTGTGTAGGCAGTTCCTACTTGTTTGCAGCATTCTCTGTATGTAAGTTTAATGTTGTGATTCAAACGTTACTTTAAGAGGTCATTAGTTTAAATATTCATATCACAAAGCTGATAAATAAATTGCTTTCATTATTGACAGCTGACTGGCTTTATTTAAACTGTGCCCTAGGCTGCTGTTTGTCATCGATTACCTAGGCAGACAGAAATTCCACATTATCCTGAAAGGCTTAGCATCGGATATGTTTCCACTACTTTCTGGTAGATCATAAATTATTACAATACTTTCAGTTTGTTTGTAAGTAATTATTGTCATCTGTTATTTCTGCCTTGAACTCAGTCTTATATTTGCGAGAGCTTGTGTCTAAATTGTTGTTGTCAGTTTATTCATAAACACTTTTAAAAATAATGAGCATTGACCAAAATGCTATACAATTAAAGGAACAACAGTAAATACAATTTAAACGGTAAAACGGAAAAACAGCAAAAGATCTCTGTTGACCTATGCCAGTTAAGGAGAAGAATTATTCTCTGCGCTTGAACAACATTAATTATAGTAATATAGCAGCACAGTATATTTAGGTTATTGTCCTTTTCTTGCAGTAGTTGTTCATTTACAACCTCCACCATCTTGTGTCCAAGACTAACTGTAGAAATAACAGTACTCCCTTAGTTGCTGTGGCTAGTACACAGATAGTAAGGAGGAATGAGGAAGGGCTGGTTATCTACATGTTCCCGCAGAGCTCTGTGATTATCCTCATAAAGATAAGAAGAAAAAAATGAACTTCTCTATATGATAGCATTTGTGCCAAGTTACCATAATCTGTCCACTGGTATGACTGTTGACCTGTAGTTGCATGTATGTGCTGGTATGCTCAGTTTGCATGCTTTCTTTTGCACTGCCAAGTCATAAGCTGTGTTCAGGAAAAGCTAGAGTAGGTTTGTTTTTATGGAGACTTGGTAGCTTCATGTTAGAATGCACTTTTTATTTTCCAGATCAACTTTATTATTCTGCAGTGATGCATTGAAGAAAGGCAAGCATAAGTCTAGTTCTTTTGAAGATGAGTTTCTTTGTTGTCACCCTGAAGGCCTCAGTGAAATGTCAGAAAATTCTTATCATGTGCTTACAGTTGTTTTCCAGCTCCGAATTACTCAGAAATAGACCACTCAATGACCACATTCAACTTTTGCTAAATGCACAAGCTTGTTTTCGGCGTGATACTTTCCAAAACTGCTCAGCTTGTGTGGGAACAATAAATGAGCAGCAGTGGAAACTATTAAGGGCTGGCTGATTATTAAATTCAATACTCAGCATTTTGCAATTATCTGTTTCATTTTTAAAGCGATTCGTAATAAAATAAAAGAATTGTATATGTTTTTGGCTCTGATGCAGCCACTGTGTTTCATCTGTACTCACCAGTCTCTGGGCTGGAGCAGTGTCCCGCCCACAGCAGTATCTGATTGGTTACATAAATGTATATTTAGGATTCCATACTGACTTTTCCACTGGGTGCAAAGGTGCTACCAACTTTTTCAGTTGGCCCTCACAAGTTGTTACAGCATTGCCACAACTGTTAATTCACCTTGCATGCTGAAGAATAGTTGTCTTTGTTTAACATAGTTTTGCATTGATGTTAAGTTTGATAGTCACTTTATATTTGCAAAAATATTTTAACATGAATATAGATAGTCACCAGTTTCTGCCCTGAAGTTTTCTAAGGTCGCTGCTATTAACTGAACACAGGCTAAACTTCTCACTGGCTGAACATCTGCTTATCTGCAGATGAAATTTACCAATGTTCCCTAAACGCCTCATATGCAGGCAACAGTATACCCTGCTTGGTGGCTGTAATGTCTCACCTCAGAGTTACTGGAGCTGTATGAAGCTCTGATATTAGTTCCTAATATCTATTATCAATCTCCTGTATTACTAATAAATGGTTCTGAGAAAAGCAATGTCAGTTAACCACTAGAAACAACAAGAAATGCAATTCAAAAATCTATGTAGGATTGAGGTTCACATTTTGTGATGCCCACAAACGTTTAAGTAAGTGTTGCTTTGGCTTTGCATTTTGATTTGGTGACTTGCTGGAAATAGCCTATTAACTCACAGCTCTGCGCAAGGTTTTCTTGCAAGATCTAGGGCTGGGATGGAAGTAGCGGTCAGAGAGAGAAGTGAGCCCAAGATGCGATGATGACAGATGAATGCAGACTGTCCTATATTTATACTGATGTACACATAGCAACATACCCTGCATCATGTTTGCTGTCTCATAAAAGTCTCCACATTTTATTGTGAAGTGCCAAGGTGTGATCTTGTCTGGGTCTGTGTGATGAGGTTAGGTTGACCCACTATATAAAATAATTTTAGATCTCTGAATAATACACCTTTTTTTCTGTTTGCAGTGAAGGAGTTTCTCGCCAAAGCCAAAGAAGATTTCCTGAAGAAATGGGAGAATCCAGCACAGGTTAGTCAGTTCATTTCCCTTTCAGTCTAATCAACACTGTTTCTTTTTTTAGCCATTTTATTGTTATTGCACCGTGTTATTACACTTTGGCTGAGAGATAAGCTTCTATTTTTGAGTATTGAGACACCTTGGTGCTATAGTGCACTATGCACGATGGTTCACTCTGATAGACTGAGAGCCATGGACATAGTCCTGCCCCTGAACAAATGAATGCCTGTTTATTTTAGAGGGCCAGTGCACCCTCTGCTGGACTTATGTGAAATATATGCTTATGCAATGTATATTATATTTTTATCATTGGTGAACCTCTCAGATACTCTCAAATGAAAGATATGTCACATTAACACAACAGGAATTCACTATTATTGACATGACGATGACTTTTAGCTTATGTTTTACTCCAGAAAAATAGTTCAACTCAAGTATGTACACTTTCCACTTACTGACATCTTCTTCTATCCCTCAGCAAACTGCGGCATTGGACCACTTTGAGCGTCTGAAGACTTTAGGCACTGGTTCGTTTGGTCGTGTAATGTTGGTTAAGCACAAAGAGACGGGCCAACATTTTGCCATGAAAATACTTGACAAACAGAAGGTACAGTACTTTTGAAGCATGATATTAAAGCGAACACAGCCTGGTAAATAAAAATAAATGTCTGACTTTCAAATGGTGATAATGTAATTGTAATATGCCAGTGCAGCATTTGTATGAACATTTTCCTATTTAAACATTTAGTTAAAGAAGAGAGGATAGTCCATCTGTACTAAGAAGTACCAATCTTAGTCTCTTAAGGATAAATTTAAAGTTCGGATATTCCATAGTGCCAGAAAGACAGCCTGACTTTACAACATGTTGATGTTAAATCTTTCATGTTACTGGAAGAATTTGTCTTTGAATGCTAGTTTGGCGGTGCTAAGACATTAATATTTTTAAAAATGTATTTATTAATTGTCTGAATATACCTGCACTCTGATCCCTTATAGGTAGTGAAGCTGAAGCAGATAGAACACACACTGAACGAGAAACGTATCCTGCAAGCCGTCAGCTTTCCCTTCCTGGTGCGACTGGAACACTCTTTTAAGGTACGTACGTAAAACTGTGTGTTCACCTCAACTTTCTATGCATGTTTTGCATGTTAAAGTAAGACATTCCTTGTCTCCCTACAGGATAACAGTAATCTGTATATGATAATGGAGTATGTGCCTGGAGGTGAAATGTTCTCGCACTTAAGGAGGATCGGTAGATTCAGGTAAGTTGACTTTTGAGTTAACTCAGCCTACATATCTCCATGTGCTACAGGTTGACAGTAAATAATGAGGCTCCTATGTTTTGCAGTGAACCACATGCCCGCTTCTACGCAGCCCAGATTGTACTGACCTTTGAATACCTTCACTCACTGGATCTCATCTACCGAGATCTGAAGCCGGAGAACCTGCTCATTGACCAGCAAGGTTACATACAGGCAAGGAAGACATGTTTGTTTGTTTTCTTAACCGTCAACAACAGTATCACACATATATATGTTTTTGCAGTATGTGACCAGAACTGTACTGTCTGTTCCTTAGGTAACAGATTTTGGATTTGCGAAAAGGGTGAAGGGCCGAACCTGGACACTTTGCGGGACTCCAGAGTACCTGGCGCCAGAGATCATCCTCAGTAAGGTCAGTGTTGAGCTCAGTCCATGATGAGATGGGCTGAGGGGTGTAACAGGAAGCAAGTTCTACAGATCCAGGTGTTATTTGTGTAAGCTGGCTCAATAAAATTTAAAACTTCAGTCAGAGATGGTGGTTATCAGCTCCTCTGTTAACCAGGTTTTCTTCATCAGGCATTCACATAAAAAGTGGCATTTAACACATCATGTGACTCTTCATCCACGCAAAGTGAACCAATGGTGTGCCACCTGTTTCAGTCAAAAGTTATAATGAACAGCAATGAAGAGTACAAATATTGATTATGGTAAATAGTGATGTTACTGAAAATGTAGTCTCACTCACTGGATGTATGATGCGAGTATAAGCCACCGCACATTTCAGACCACTTTGTCCCTCCCTCCGCGCTCTCTGTGTTACCGTTTTCTCCCCGACGGTAAACAACAGCAACAACTTCTGAGCAGCAACTGATCCCACGAAAAATCTCAAATTTTGCAGAGGATTTGGATCGTCCAGTAAGCCAGCTGTGCTATGTTTTTGCGGTGAAATATCTATTTTAATCACATTCCTTGCCTCCCTGTATGCAAATGCAAATGTTATTTTGAGTGAATGCCGAAGCCGCATTCTTCGGTCAGCTCTGCCTACAACAACTGTGGTTGGCGTAAAGAATTTTTTCCTCCCCTATAGGAGAATGATAGTGTGGTGCAACCAGACCATTGCGTACCACAGAATGGGCTGGCAAAGCGAGACGACTGTGAATGACACAAGAGAGGAATGGTGGAGAACTGTGCCATTTTTTGCACAAATCATAGTGATGGTGATTCAATACTCGTGGTGATAAATACCAATAAACTAACCTGGGTTCTGTTAGCTGCAGTACCAGCAGTGTAGAAAGGACTTGGTAGCAAATCAAGACCAAACAAAAAAAAAACAGATGCAACTAAATGCATCACGAGGCATACAGTTTGCCTCCTAACTGCACAGCTTCGTTTAGTGGCACAACAGATTTGCAGATGTAACATATTCCCTTGGCTGAGAGTCATCAGGAAAGAAACTGGTGAAAGGGAGACACTTCTTACAACCAGTTATATCCCAAACTTGAAACAAAACCTCCTCCTAAGCAGGTTAGCTGTGCAGCACGAGTTACAATGGTGTTCTAGCTAGGTTAAAAGAGACTCTGAAAACTGTCAATTTAGGCTAAACCTACCTCGCTAAAATACTAATCTTGCTTCGTAGTACATTCCTCTGACCTTTATGTCACAGTGGCAGTGTGGGAGTTATCAGATCCACCTGGGACTTAATATAGGAAACTATTTTATTGTCAACAGTCTAGTGTGAGTTCTGTTTGAGCACACCCTAAATTTCTTATGTGATTTCATTTTTTCAGGGTTACAATAAAGCAGTGGACTGGTGGGCCCTGGGAGTACTGATATACGAGATGGCTGCTGGTTACCCCCCCTTCTTCGCCGACCAGCCCATTCAGATTTATGAAAAGATTGTATCAGGGAAGGTGAGTTACTTGAATAATCCTTTTACACTTTTCCTCCATCAAGGAACGTTTGTCTTTCAAGATACAGTCCGCGAATTACAAACATAATTTCAAAATACTCCCAAATACACCCAAAGTGCATGCCGGTGGAGATAATTTATCAGAGATAGCATTGTCACAGTACAGCCCCCTTAATTTGATGAACCGTGATGGCTGTGTAAAGATTAAAACTTGTAGGTAATTGATCAATAAGGGAACATTTAATTCATTAATCCATTTATAGACTACTTGGGTGTCTGACTAGCTTTAATTTGCTTCTCACCCTCAGAAGCACTGCATCAGCAAAATAAGGGAAAAATCTAATTTACTGTTAACTCATCCGTTCTTTGGAATACGTTCTTCTTGGTGAAATTATGACTGCTTTATTATTTTCTTTCCTTATTAATATGGTATCACATGGGCATACATCACCTTTTTAAGTAAATCCTGTGCTTTACATTAGTTAATTTTGGATTTATTATAAAATGGTTGCTACCACTAGCATATGTGCTGATGTGTTCACAGCACACAAGAATTGCTGACTTGACAGTTTGTAAGGTTACTTCCAGTACATCACTGTCATATACTGTAAATTGTACATTCAGGTAAGTCATGCGACTGCAGTTACAGCTCCTAGATGTCTATAATCTCTGTTTTCATGTATGAAGGGCAAAAAAACAACTGTGAAGACAAAAATACCATGGGAGAATGGATAGTATAAGCAAATAGACATGTCAATTAGCGAATCGCATCAAAGTTCAGCATGAAGCCATGTGTCTGGTGCTCTGTTTGTGTCCACACTCGAGTTTTCACCCACATTTCAATAGCGCTCAAATCTTAACACAGAGTTTCTGTAGTTAAATGAGTAAAGCAGGAAAGAAGACTTAGGATTGTACAGTGTGAAGAAAAATATCCCATTAAAAACCTGTGAGAATCTGGCAGCAAGGGTACAGGAAAAGATATGATAAACAGTGGAAATACTATAACATTCAAAAAATGTAAAGCTGTGAAAATAACAGCAAATATTTGTCAAATAGTTATGTTTTTGGTAGGGTTGAATACTGTACAACTGTAATTTTACAGTCACACATTATGAATTACCATTTGGAAAGGTACAGATTTTTTAATGCGGACATTATTTACAGTTCTGGCTTTTTGTTTTTACAGTCAACATGTAAATTAATACTTTCTCTCTTAATGAATGATTAATATCTCTAAACTAATTGTGATATTTAATACAGTAAAAAAATAACCTCAACAACCTAAAAGTCATTTTATGGTGAAACACTGTAAAAAATATATTACTGTTTGTGAAAATACATATTTTTACATGTAAATTAATACGTTTTCCTGTGATTTTGAGAGTTGTAATTTACAGAAGTTTTTTTTATCTTTTCATAAAAATTACAGGTGAAAAAGTTTTCAAAGTAAAAAGCGAAGAACACTTGTTCCATCACGTGTGTTCTGTGTGGACACTGTCATTTTAAGTTGCACCTCTCATAGCACTGCACATCACTAAGGCCTTTCACTGATCGACCGCTGTAGACCACAGTCCTGCAGTCTGCTTCAAAACAGTAGCATAAAATACAACACGCTGGGCCTGAGAACAAACACTAACATGTCTTTTACCGTTTCCAGGTTCGCTTTCCGTCTCACTTCAGCTCAGACCTGAAGGATCTGTTGAGAAATTTGCTGCAGGTGGACCTCACCAAGCGCTTTGGCAACCTCAGGAATGGAGTCAATGATATCAAGGGCCACAAGTGGTTTGCCACCACTGATTGGATTGCCATCTACCAGAGGAAGGTTAGAGGCCAGCCTCCAACAGTAGCAGTGTTTACAAATAGAGCCTTTTTGTATCATAAGGGTAGAGGAAAAACATTCTGACAGAGGAGCATGTCTTATTATTTTGCCTTTATTGGATATTTGAAAGTGAGTAGGCAGAAAGGAAATATGGAGTGTAGAAAGGAGGCTACATGCAACACAGATCTTTGGCTAGATTTGAGAGAGCCCCAAGGAAGACGGTTTTAATGAGACTTTGGTCAGTAGAGGTGTCTTTAGTCTACATCTGTGGCTACGGGTAATTTCACACCATCTGTTCTTCCTCTGCACAGTGGATATTGCATTGCAGGCTAATGGAAAAATGTCTGAAACACGCAAAACATGTGTTTCCCTCCACTTTGTTTCTTAACATAGTAGCTAGCTGATGCAGAAAGATTATAGCAGTTCTGCAACTTGAGTTCAAAATTCTAAAGCAGACCAGGAAAAAAAAAACAAGACATTCATTTGACATTATAGTAAGAATTCAAACAGAATCCTGGTTTTTGAAATTCAGGTTTAGTTGTTAAGATTTCAAATAAATAGTGAATTTTTAAAAATCCCATCAAGAAAGGCTGAAAGAAATGTTGACAGTTAAATGTTGATTAAACTACAGACTATAGAAACAGCATATAAAGGAAATACTGTGAGAGCAAGATCATTCTTTTTGTCTTGATTTATTTCAAGAAGAAAAACTCCCATTCTCAATCTTTCAGCTGTACTATCACAATTACAGTCTCTGCTAATATGTGATGCAAATGACTGCAGCGAGTTCATATTTGTTTCTTGCAGTTGATGAATTTCATTCAGAGAAACCTGGGTAATCACCAGCAGAATTTAAAATAGATTAGTTGGCTTCAGGGGAAGCAAATGACCACACACACGATCACACAGCTAGTCCTGCAGTGTGACTACACATAGATGAATCTTCCAAGTGTTCGAGTGGGATTTCTTGATCGTTTAATGCATTTTATTCCCTTTTTAATCCGTTTTAGTTAAAACAAATGCATCTATAAATACATATAAATCTGTTTTTCACTGTCTAATCTCCAGGACGTATTTCAGTGTCATGCATTTGTTTATGGCCTTGCTGCTCTCCATTAGACCACACGGCATCATTCTGATGATTTTTACTGTCCTGTGTGTTCCAGGTGGAAGCTCCCTTTATTCCTAAGTGCAAAGGCCCCGGTGACACGAGCAACTTTGACGACTACGAGGAAGAGGAAATCAGAGTCTCCTTCACAGAGAAGTGTGCAAAGGAGTTTGCCGAGTTCTAGGTTCCAACCACGAGTAGCGGACGCGAGAGAGTGAGAGAGAGAGAGAGAGAGAGACAGGGATTTAGAAAGTAAAAGGGGGTCTGAACACAGGAAGCACTAGGTTGGACTGATAACTTGCTTATTTGTGATGAGGAAAACAATGTAAAATCCCCCGGTGGAAAGGTAGGCAAAGTGAAGACAGATCCAACAGAACCAGCAGTGTTGCCTTTTCTGATTGTTTCTCAACTGTTACCTATTCATTTTATTTATCCCTCTTGTGTTTGTGGCGGGGGCTCGACGAGAACAGGCACAGGTTGTGACTGCTCAGCTAGGCTTGTATCTATCTGATGGTGTAATGACAGTCTTTGCAGGTTGAGGCATTGATTTTCTGTTAAGGTACTGAATCTGCTAGGCTCCTTCTTTTTCTTTTTTTTTCCCCCCCGAATGGACCCCCTCTCTACAAGTTTCTCTAAGAGTGATTGTTGTATCTTGTCACCTCCCCTTCCTCCCCACCTTCTCCATCTCTCCATCCCGAATCTGTCCAAGCAATACCAAGTCCAACAGATGTGCCTATCATAATGCCAACTGGTTGGAAAACTGTGTCGAAAGAATTGGTGCAGAGTTTCGGCTGCGGCGGCACCGGCCCCTCGTGCCCGTTTTGATTGAAAGCTTGAAAACTCTCTGCACCTGCCTTTGTCTGCTCAATGTGGCATGATTATTGGGTAGATGATGCACTCTACTGCTTGCACTTGAAGCAGCGGTGACCTCTTTGATCAGAGTGAAAATGATTTATCACAGTACACTTCACCGGGGTCTTACTCCTTCGGGGGAGGGGGGACCCGCGAGAAGTAAACATGAGGTCTGAATTTAAGTCTGTCTTTCTCTTAGCTGAATTTATTAGAGCATTTTAAAAAAAAATCCTATTGGTGATCATTTTGTCCTTTTTATGTCAAATCTCTGTGCTTGTGTGTTATTTAGTGCTCAAGGGTGGGTTAAAAAGCTGTGATTTAGCAGCAGCTAACATTGTGGTCACACTCCTGACTATTGTTTATTTAATTCATAGAACATTTATACATGTATATTGATATATGATAGAGAACATGAAAATATCCATCTTTTTCAGAAATTGTCTCATAGCTGTGAAACTGAATTAAGATTTCATAAATAAACAAATATATAAATTCTGCCAAATTTGCAAACCGAGAACATTGCAGTTTTCTGTATGTAACTATGACGGTGGTGGATTTTAATACGCAAAAACAGTAGCAAAACGTTCCGACGACATGTGCATGTTATTTTTGTACAATATCACTTTTAACGAGAGACGGCGGAGCATTGTGCTTTATTTGTGCTGAGGTACCCGAGATCGTGGATAACATGTTTAATATTGAAGTGGACACTCAACGCTCTATTGAAGATGGAACAAGACCCAGTGAAATGTGTCTGGGCTTTGTTCATTATTCAGCCGTAGGGCAACAGTTTGCAGATAACTGTCACTGAACTTGTGCTTTTCACCTTGACAATTGTTTTCATTTCCCCCCCTTTTTCTCCTTCTCTTGTATGTTCCTTCCATGTAACACCTTCGCATAGATTTTGCAGTCCGACCTGATTTTTTGGGGGACTGTTGGGATTTGAAGTGTTTTGTTTTTCCATCTTCCAGCTTTCTATGTAACAAATTAAACTAAGGAAGCTATCCTAAAGCTGTCCCCTTTTGCCAAGTTTATTTCTGTGGATGCAAGACAATCGCAGACCAAATCTTCTTGCTGGTTTGTTGACTGAACACATTTGTTTTTGGCTTGATGAAGGATGTACGCTTTCGCCCGCCCACCCAACCCCCTCCTCCATAGGCCCTATAGGTGCTAGACTTTGTCCATCTCACTGAAAAGCTTCTGTGAATTGTTTGATGTGCTTCAATCTATTTGTCATAAAGTCTTGTAAACATGACATTTTTAGAATGTTTTTCGACTAAATGATTTCAGTAGGCTTGAGTAATTATTTTTGGCAGTGTCTTAATGTAATTGAGATCAAACGCAGGATACCTTTTTGAATGTCTTGAACTGTCTGATGGAGATGTTTCAGTGCTGTTTGGAAACATGATGTGTGTGTTTTGTTTTTTTTTTTTACAATACACATTTCTTTGGTAAGCTTGTTTTTTTTTTCTTGCATGTGGTAAAGCAGCCCAATAGCAAGACTTCTCCCTGGACCTGAGACATGTTTGAGGAATCATTGTTTCCGCAACTAACAGCCTCGTTGCTGATTAACCTTTGATTTGTTAGAGCATCACACTAAACAGTGCAGTGGATCACCAACCAACTTGTCCGGTCTTTTTGAAATAGCGAAGCACACGCCATACCTTTTTCAGATTGAATTCATTCGTGCTTATTCTTTAAAACCTTCAAGACACAATGTAACGCTTTGAAGAGAGCACATGTAATATCTTTTTCGCCTTTATGTCCTGACAAATGACTAAATCAGAGTTGGTGGGTAGAAGGCAACACCACTTGATCCACTTCAGACACTGAAGCCATCACAGTGCTTTTTGTTTCTTTGTTTCCCATACAAAACTTCTCGTCAGTTGTCTTTCTTTTTTCTATCAGCTGAACACTATCAACTGCTCTGTGCTACGTTTAAGTTTTTCTCCTGTTTGCCTTCTATTTTCATCAGGTCTCCACACACTCTTTATTCAGACATAACACTTTTTACATCTGAGATGTTTTGCGTTCATATTTTCTAATTGTATTTTCAAAAAAAAGGAAAAAAAGCAAAAACAACATTAATCTTTTTTCCTCATGACCTGGGTACAGTGATTGTGTAGTCTATTGTACCTTTTGGGAAACAATACTGTATATCCTTGCCTTTGACAGTCTTAACTATCTTACCCTCTGGAGAACTTGACAGATACCCTTAGAACACAATGAGTATGTTAAAAAATATATACATAAAGTAATATTTTGCAAAATGTATCATTCCAATAAAGTTTTACTTGTTAAGACTAACATGTCTGGGTTATATGTAAGCTCTCTTTTCACCTTATGCAATGTCACACAAATGTGTTTAGTTATAATCTTTAAAAGTGTTTCCGGTAACATGCAAATCTCACAGATATCTGCAGCTTCAGGCTGGTCGCGGCTGGATAAGAGGAACGTACATGCTGGTAGGTGGTGCTGCGGTGTTTTCACCGTCCTGTCTGTTACTGTGAATGCTTCAGAAGTCAGGCAGGCGTAATTGAATAATGCAGTGTTGTGTTCAACCTGTCACAGTATGGGATCAGTTACCACCCAGCTTTAAGAAGCCACTTTCCAAATGTATTCCCCCCTCCTCAGTGCACTCCTCAGGATTACATCAGTCGAATGCAAAAGTTTAGTTCCTTCTAAAAGTGACAGCAAACAAATGTAACTGCAGCAAACGCACATCAGAAAGCTTCATCATATATACACTGCTTGCAGTTAATTTTGGTCAACTGTGACATATACCATATATTCCAAAAGCTAAACAGCCTTTTTCTCAGTTGCACTCTCTTGGTATGGCCGCATATCCCCGAGGTGCTCTTTACATCAAACACATTTGTTTTTCTCTCCAAATAAGCAATACCATCAGTGATCGGAAAGATGTTATTTTCAAAAACAAGCTTTGCATCCTTTGAGTTCTGATTGTAATGAGGTTGCAGGTGAGGTTTCTGTCAGATGATTATTGCATCTAGATCCAGAAACTACTTCAAGCTCAAGCTTTTGGAATCGCCCTCAGCTTCCCCCTGTCACCTCTAAAAATCTGTGAGCATCTTACACCAGATCACAACATGCCCAAAAATATCTCAACTTGAAGCGACCTGCAAGAAAAGGGGGGGTGAAAAGATTCCAAATTTGAAAACAAAAACCACGAATGGAGTAAAAAGTAAGAGTACATTAACATTTGAATAAAGACTCATCGTTATCCTGTTCGCTGCAGGGGTCGTACTCTTTTTACCTCTAAAATTTACAATATGGAGCCTTTAATCTGCTCAAACTTTTGCATATATGAAAGCGTCAAACCTCAAAATGAATACATCAATTAGAGAATGGAAACTGATTATAGAATGAAAAGGCATAAAGAACTTCCTTATTTGATAATTGGCTATTGAGACACGTTAAAAGGGCTACAATGACTAAATCAATCCAAAGAAGCTGTAATAGAATGTATATTTATTTCAAGACAAATACTTCAGGGAGCAGCATAATAATTTTGAACAACATTAATTAGATATGTTTACGTACACAAACATTGACCGCATCAGAAAGTAAGATTTGCAGCCTTCAGAGTAGCTGCATAGTGTTGATCAAGTCATTTTATTAGGGGGCAACAAAAAGGTCTATTTCTGTTTTTTAATTTAGGCAGTATTCATTTTTTGCTAATTGGGAAACGTTTAAAAATAAACTTTTTTATTGGATACAGCTTCTTTTATTATTATTATCTATACTGATTTATTGTTGTGCTGTTGTTTAATAAAAGCCTAACTGATTTATTGGCTCCTCCATTAATTCTTTCGTAATTTGTTGCTGCAGTGAGGAAAACACATGCAGGACTAATCCGCTTTTTTGTCTGCTTCTTTAATTAGATCTTGTGAAAGTTATGTGAGACATTGAGCCGGTAGGAGCTACAACTTCAGTTACTTAATCAAATGTTTATTAATTTAGACGTTATATGCTGGATTTTTACATTTTATTTTGAAAATCAATATAATATGTATACAAAAAAAAAACATGCTGAAGTGAATAAAAGTGGATGGTAAATAAATCATGCTGTAGCTTCTGCATAAGATCAGCTTTATTCTTAAATTCTGGTGTTGCTTCAACTTCAGCTGCAACATGAATGTTCGACTACATATACAGACATTGTTTTTCATTTTATAAGTCTGAATATTTGCCAATGAACTGACAACTTTACTTTGTTATAACTGATATTGAAATTCATGACACGGAAATAACGTCAAATCAGTTGGGATATTTAGCTGACCGTAGCAAAGAACTCAAGCTAGCTAGCCAGTGCTACAGCAAGCTATTATAGCATAGCGTTATTAGCTTGACTTAAAGACAGCTGGTTAGCCTTTTAGACTAATAATAATTCGTTTTTGTTTTTGTTTTTTTACTGCAGGGTATCTAATGTGTTACTGTACTTTATTATAGTTGGTACAATTGATCAGAAATCTAGTATTAGCATGTTTTGTTAGCTAGTTAGCAAGTTTTGAAATTAGCAAATTAGCAAGTTTTGAAAGTGAAGACCATGAGAGGTGTCGAATTCCCTCAAAAGTTCTCCTCTGAAAGTTTTTGCTACTATTTGTTCAGAGAAAAGGATAATCTTCCATCTTACTCATATGTTAAAAGTAAAGAGATGTTTTTAAAATATATATAATCTTACTACAAATAAACACAAGAAGTTTATTTTTGTTCTGTCAGAATACCACATCATTTTTTTAACCTCAAAACCTTTTCTTCTTATTATTATTATTCTTTATAATAATTCTTTTCTTTGGGTAACATTGTGCAAGGCATCTTACCTCATGTTACTCTGCTGGTTATTTATTTAACAAGTTGTTTATTTGTCTATTTATTATTGACATTTACTGTATTTCATCTTTTAGCACATCACGTTTCTGTTATTGTCTTATTTTTCAAATTTTAAAAGTTTTTCTTGCCTCTTGTCACTGTTTTTATTCAGTATTTGTGAGCATTTAAAAAAAAAATCTTTGTTTGCTTGCTTGTTTTTATTCGGTATTTGGGAGTGTTGTTTATTTTCTTTGTTTGCTTGCTTTAATTCAGTATTGTTGAGTTTCTTTTTTCTTTGTTTGTTTATTTGCTTGTTTTTATTCAGTGTTAGTGAGTACCCTTTGTTTTCTTCTCTTTGTATGAAAATAGGTGCTCTACAAATAAAGACCGACTGACCGGGAAACAAAAGCAAATAAACAGGTAAATAAAAGACCCGTACCTTATGTAACAAGCAGAAAGCTAAAAGTCCGAAACATCTGTTGGTATGTTTTTGCTCTTTTTAAAGCCGAACGCCACCTTTCGCAGCCCACAGGGGGAAACACCGACTATTGGCGCTCGTTTCCGTCCAGGACTGCGGATTCCACCTTAAAAAACCCTCCGGAGTGAAACTTTTGGCGCTAACTCCGTCGGTCCACCTTAAGCGCACACGCAAACGCAGGAGGCGTTCAGCGAGGTTTCCGCTTCTCAGTCGAGCTCGGACCGCGGCTCCCGAAAATCACCGTGAGGAGGTTGACGCACTGAAGGTACGGGGGGAAAAAAAGCAAGAAAAAAAAAACAAGCGAGGCAGCCGAGCAAAACAAAAAAAATGTCTGAATCCAAGTACCGCGAGTGGATCCTGGACACTATCGACTCGCTGCGGTCTCGGAAAGCCCGGCCGGACTTGGAGAGGATTTGCCGAATGGTCCGGAGACGACACGGGTCCGAGCCCGACCGAACCTGCGCGGAACTGGAGAAACTGATCCAGGAGCAGACCGTGCTCAAAGTTAACTACAAGGGCTCGATCTCGTACCGAAACGCCGCCAAGGTTCAGCGGAGGAGCCGAAAGAAGGACGATGTGTCGCTGACGACGGCGGCGAGAAGGAGCGCGGTGGAAGAAGCCAGTCATTCCGACCTGAGCAACGGGGACAGCGCTTTCGGTGCCGTTGACCAGGACGAGGAGGATTTGGAGGTACGTGGAGGCAGGGACGGGCACGTTTAACGAGCTCACGTGTCGTTGTCACATCACATCGCGGCAAATTAACAGGTGGAGGTGACAAGAAAAAAAAAAACACGAGCCGGTTATCATTTTTTTTGTGGGGAGTGGTGAGGGGGGAGTGATTTTGCAAGTGCACCCGAAACTGCCGCAGACGGGGAGCGGCGGTTGGACCTCGCTCGAGCGCTGCCGAGGTGGAGAAGAAAAAAAACAACAGAAGGTGCGCGTGTAGTAGGAGTGTGTGGTGTGTGTTTTTTTAACGTTGCGACGGTTGGGAAGCACTTTAAACCAACGGTGCGGACGGAGAAGCGGAAGACGGGAAAAGTTGCACCGTCCTGCCCGTCCGCGACAATCCCCGAGCCTCCATTATCGGCAGCAGAAAGCGCTTTTCAAGCCCCAAACTCGGCGTTGAGCGAAAGGGGAGGAGGGGCCGTCAAGTTTCCGGCAAACGAGCGCCGTCAGCCCGGAAGTGGAGCCGACGTGCCTTCAAAAATAAGAGCGTCAAAAGATTCACACACCAGTGAGGGGTTTGAATGTCAATCTTTATTTCAGTTTCAAAATCCAAGTCGCAGAATGCTTCACAAGGCATCAAAGTAAAACAGATAAGGTATAAAACAGATAAAAACACAACATGCTGAACAAAAACCAACACAATATTAAAAAGGGCCAAAAAGATGGTTCATGGGAAACTGTAGGAGAATATCAAAGGGCTTCTTTTAATAATAACAGTAATGATACCTTAGCTTGTATAATGAATTTTGAGAACAAAGTTACAAAGTGCTTTACAAATATCAAACTAGACCAATAAAAAAATTCAGATAAATAAATACAATCCTAATCATACGCTATATCAAAATAAAATTGTCAAATCAAGTTATTTTTTCAACTTAGCATAATCAAAACAACAGCCATTGCAAAACAGTGGCCTCAAGTAAAGAAAATTAACTGAAAAAGTGTACATATTGGGGTTTCAGACCTTATAGTATTATTTATGGTGCTATATTATCAAGGTATTTTACATATTTGGGATCAGAACTCTGCAAAAATCTATAATACCTATTAAGGTGGAGACCCTACAATGTTATTAATTATGGTGACTAAACTAATGTAATAATATAGCTAAGGCCCTGTGGTGCTATACATTACACAACTAAACCAAACTAATATAAAGAAGAGGCTTTAAAGAGATCACAGCTGACATGGTTTCCTCAGGCACATCGTTTCATAGCCTAACGGCCCTGACTGCAACTGTTAGGCCCCTGGAAAAGACAAAAACCTCTGCCAGAGGATCTCAAAGTGCTTCAGTGTAGCTTGGAAAGAGGCCATGAAAGGGCTTAATCAGTAAAATCTAATCCTGAAACATACTTGGAGGCAGTGTAAAGAGGCTAAAACAGGAGTGATTTGATCGCCGCTCCTGGTTTAGGGTAAAAAGCGGATAAAATAGTTTTGAAAGTAAATATCCTTAAAATATTTGTAACATGACAAAAACAGGATTGTACAGGCTTTGTCATGAGCTGCTGAAAATCTACTACTATAAAATTCTTGCCATGATTTAGGAGAGCTGATGTTGCTGCGAGCCAATAACGAGCGTCTGTGTTTTGTTTTATTTTGAAAGCCAAGGCTGGATGTGTGTGTCGTGATTGTCGCTGACCTGTCGATGTGGGAGTGGGTGAAGGGGGGAAAAGTCTCAAACACCGCGGATGTAGGAGCCTGATGGGGGACGATGGGACATTGTTGGGCTGTTGTGTTTGTATCTCCGAAAAAAAGGCGAGAACAGGCGTCTCAGGTGGAGCCGCCACACCGATGTCCACACATGCATTATTTTTTTTGTCTGCACATGACGACATTTCACCCGCTACGTCTGGACTTCAAAATATGCCCATCAGTGCGAATTTTCTCGCAAAACAGCCCCCAAATCGATGGTTAACGCTGATAAAGTAGTTCTGGCGACGGTAGAATCAGTTCCCGTGCGCGAACTGCGTCTCATTTTCGAGCGATGGGCGACTACCGACGCAGTGCATAAAGTGGAACCCCTGGATCCATTATCGGACGCGGTGCCAAGCTCGGTCACGTCCGACGCTCGGCTGCCGTTCCGGCCCCCTCCGCCCCCCGGCTCCGTCCCGCATCTCCTCTCTCCCCGCGTCCGTCAAACTCTTTGTTGACAGCGTCCCTGCGCCGCAAAGTGATGAAATATGCAGGAGCCGGTAACAGCGAACTAAGAAAGCGACCGCAAAACTGTTCGCCCGGCGCTAGATGGCGGATGCGCCTGTCCGATTTGGGTTAAGCTCAGATCAAATTGACTTTGTTCTCTGAAAGGCGTCGCTGCAACAAAAAAAAAGAGAGAGAGAAGACATGATTACTTTGAATGGACGCATCTAGGAGGGGGGGTGGGGGTGGGGGGATGTTGTTGTGCAGTTTTTTTTTTGTAAACCAGAATATGAGGGTCAAACGGAGACAGTGACGTGTCCGACTCGTTTTGCGTTCTGCTCGGTGGCTTTTACTGTCAACCGCTGACCCGATGCAAAGTCAAAGTCGGCTGACAACCGAGGCGACCGGTGCTCACGGAGCCCCGAGCGCCGCCTCGATCTGCCCCGTCGACTTAAAGCTCCGGGTTGGTCTCCCGGTTCCTTCGCTGCGCCGCGGCCCCCTTTTTTTGGGGGGGGGGGAGCGCTCGGTTCGAGAGCACAGACACAATGGCGAGAAACTCCATGCGCACTTTGGGGGAAATTTGAGAAAAACCAGAAAAAAAAACGCCTCCCATCGGCCCCCCCTCTTTTTTTTCTCTCGTGTGTTAAAATCACCAATCAAGAAAGGCCTCTACAGACGGAGTGCTTTGAGGACGCACCGTCGGTAATGTTTGTTAGCCGAGGTGATGATGCGTTCAGACGGTGTGTTTGTTCGCCGTGTTCTCGGTGAAAGTTAGGTGGAAATGCGGCGCGATGCGTGGACGCCGTCCACGAGAGCTGGGGCGGGCTTTAGTGCGCTCTGGCGCTGGGTCTTGGACACGCAGTCGCACACAAGGTAATTTTTCACTCGGGGCGCCGTCGACAAAACCCCACCTCCCCCCTCTTTCTCTCTCTCTCCCTCCCTCCCTCTCTTCCAACCAGTGCGTATGTTCAAACTAGTAGTTCCACACAATAAGCCAACACTGTATTCACATGTCTGATTGCATGGAAACGCGCGGAGCAACGCTGCACCGCGGAGAGGCGTTCAAAAGGCAGTCATTCTCCACCACAGCGGTCAAATTGCGACATCTGTACGAGCGTGTTTTCATGTGACACCCTTTAGCCTGCAATTAGTCCCACTCGGTCATGACAACAATCCCTTTGCAGCCCTGCAGACTTCTCCAGTGAGTGAGCTGAATTGTTTCACTGAATTAAATGTTGTTTAATTAATGTCGTTTTAAAAACGCTTGATGTGTTTGCTTCTGTCTTTGCAGGCCGACACCTCCATGGCTATGGACACAGATAGTAATGCAGATGAGGAGGGGGCGGAGGAGAGCCGAGATGGGCAGGACAGACCCTCACCCAGCCGCACGCATGAAGACTCTGCTGTGCATTGTGCCCCCGTGCGAGCAGCCTCTGCCCCCTGCTCCCCCTCTGGCGCCCGGCCCGGCCCCGGCGCTGCTCCCGGCCCCGGCTGCAGCCCTGGCTCGGGTCTGGACTGTGCCTCCCTCCAGAAGGCTGGTGAGAGGCCCAACTCCTTACCCTCCTCCAGCCCCAGGGCCCTCGCACACAATGACTGGGCTTATGATCCTGCTCTCTGCCCAGCAGAGCGCCAGCACCCAGGAATGCAGAGAGACAAAGGTATTCACACTGCCAGACGCCGGGTAATGTGCGGCATCACAGAGCACTCTAGTACTGTTTTATGTGCACGCTTATGCTTAGCTTTGCATTAGATATGAAGTCTGGATGGGAGCTTTTACCCACCTAGGTGATTAATTTTGGGGTATTGACAGTATAAAGGTCCTAATGTAGGCTAAATACAGAGTTGACAGATAACATAATACATTTGCGTGGCTTAGTGATGTCTTCTGCATCACAGGTTTAAAGAACAGTGTTAAAAAGACTGCATCAGTTTGGGATTATTAAATAAATCATTTGCTCTGTGTAGCATTATTATCACTTTTTCTGGAAATAGTGCATTACTAGTTCATTGTTTAGTTTTCACACCTCAGCTGCAGCATTCAGATTTATTTATTCTATGTTTGTATTTGATCTCTTATTCTTGTGGAGTGTTTTAAATTTGTACTTCCTTTTTGAGCCCTGCACAAGAATTCCATTGTGCCCAGACTAGTCTGTTCGCGCACAAATGGCATATAAAAGTCTTTAATCTTGAATCTAGCACTGGCAGGAGTAGATCTGTCGTATGGTCTCGGTGTGTAATCGGTCCTTTCTGTGTCAGCAGTAGCCGCAAAACCAGCAGTCCACTCTGAAACTACCAGCCCCTCTCCTCTAAACAACGTCAAGAAAGAAGATGGAGGCAAGGGGGAGGACAGCAGCCTCTCGTCTGACCAGCTGGTACCAGACTATGCAGCACGACTGGTAATTGGCCTCACGTTCCTGTTGTGACCGACAACATCTGTATGTCTCCCGCCTGTTTGATCTCCCTGCCTCCTACCTCACATGCCCGGTTGAATTTGTTTCTCTTTGTTCGGCCAACAGGACGAGACCAAGAATGTATCGGACGGAAGATCACAAACGCTGCCTTTGCCGTCTGACAACTGTGAGTTACTTAAGTTTTGTCTTTTTATGTTTTTCATACCTGCTGTTTAGCCTCCATCTGTTTCCAGAGAGAACAGACTGATTATCGGACTGCTCCCTTATTTTGAAAAAGGGGTTCTAATAACACGCACACACGTTAAAGGGATTTACTAATGGCAGCTTCTGTTTAAAAACCCATTCTGGCCCTGTTTACCGGTGCTTGCCTTCAGGGGATGCTGAAGATTTTTCGAATGCTTCACAAGCCTGTCCTGCTACTTTTCGTCCAGGTGCTGCCTATTTTGACTGTTAAAAGTCATCGCTCAGTCCTGTCCTTGTGCAATGCTGCAGTGTTTGTTCCAGTTGCCTGTAGAGATGGTATTCTGCAGACATAACCACCATATGAACGTAGAAGCATTTCGAAATTGTCAAATAAAGTTTGGTAGAAAACATTTAAGCGTACAGATTGGTTGCAATGTTCAGAAAAGCTCTTGTTTTGAAGTACGAATGTGTGTGCAGATTTCGGTTTGGAAGTGATGAAAAGCTTAAAGAGTTTCTGTTCACCCCATCCAGGATTCAAATCTTGGTAGAAGTTAATGTAGAGGGCTGAACTAGGAAGCAAGATTAGCTGCTAAGCGAAGTATGTTGATCCCAAAGCCAGAGTTTTCGGTGACACAAAGGTAGATCACCATCTTAGCTCATGCTGCACAGCGAACCTGCTCAGGAGGAGGTTATGTTCAGAGTTTGGCATTCACATCGGCTCCTTACGATGTTCTCTATGCAAACTCTCAGCTGAGGGAAGACATTATATCTGCAAACCTGTTGAGTAACATGCTACCAGTGTGATTGATAGAGGCTTTGAAGCTACAGTAGGCAAACTGTATGCAGCACGCTGCCACGGGAACCTACATACATTTAGTTTGTGATGCAGAAAATGCATAAATCTCTTTTATGCTTGATTTGCTGCCAAGTTTGTTTTACACTGCTGGTACTGCAGCTAATAGAACACTGATTAGAAAACTGATGAGTGTCCTGGTGTTTATCACACAGAATACTTGACGAATTACATTAATTTCACTCTGAATAGCCAAAAAGTGAAGTGATTCCTATGCATCCTTCATTATGGGGCGTTGTCACACCTTAATACAGTTCTAGACCAACATGTTTAAGTGTGTTAACAGCTCTAACATGCAGCTGTCACATTAGAACTAAGCAGCTGCATTGAGTAGTTAAATAAATATATTAACTAATTTTCCACCAGCATTCCTGTCTTGCAACATTTTCAGTAATGGCGATTTTAACTCTAATACATTTTTATAGCTCTTTATCATAACAACCTGTTCCTCTTGACTGAAGTAGGAGACACACTAGAGTCACATGGTGCATCAAACGCCTCATTTCATAGGAGCATGCACAGAACCTTCTGAAGAAAACCTGGTAAACAGAAATTTGATACCAACACCATCAGGATACCTATTGTGGCTGATTTTTAAGGATTTGTCGAGGCAGCTCTCAAAGAAAGTCTGGATATGTCAAATGTACTTCATAGTACACCCCTAACATGTTGTTGTTGTGTTTGTAGTCCATCCATCCATCCGTTATCTATACACCGCTTAATCCTCTGTAGGGTCGCGGGGGGGGGGCTGGAGCCTATCCCAGCCGACTCGGGCGAAGGCGGGACAGGTCACCAGGCTATCGCAGGGCTACATATAGAGACAGACAACCAAGCACACTCTCATTCACACCTACAGACAATTTAGAATAATCAATTAACCTCAGCATGTTTTTGCACTGTGGGAGGAAGTTGTAGCTGTGAGGCGACGCTGCTAACCACCGAGTCATCGTGCAGCCCCTGTGTTTGCAGTGTAAAAGCTAAAAGTAAAAAAAAATAGGACATGGTTAGTTTTTAATGCAAAATATGTGGTTGTAAAATATCCTTCCTTAGTAAGACAAACATGGAATAACAGAAAGTAACTTTATACTGTAGTTAAAACAGAAGGAGCTGTATTTATTTAAAAAAAACAGAGCTTGCGTCCCCATCACGCGTCAGATGCATGACAGCAGTCCTGCCGGCATCCCGTTAAAGCGAGCCAGTAGAGAACGATGGCTGTATAAACACTCAGTCATCAAGCCCTCACTGTGCCGAACCATGAACGAGCTCTAATAGGAAAACATACTGTACCGTGACAGTAAGTGTGGAACTCTGGAGCCGTGGAAAAAATGTCTTTTTCATTTATTCTCAACTCTGCTGCTGTTGGTTCAACGTCGCACCACTGAATATCAGCGAGATGAGGCTGCACGGTCAAAACAAAAAAATAAAAAAAAAATCACTACTGCTACGTCAGTTTTTTATTGAATTTTGTTTTGACATTGATGCAGAAATGGGGGGGAAAAGTTGGGTTATCATATTAACATCTGGCTGTCGTGGTGAGTCAGGAGCTGAGCTCCTTTGAAAGTTTCCATTTCATGTTCTGTTTAATACTCAGGTCAGATTATATGAATTCTTTTAGACCAAAGGTTTGTATCCTCTCAGCAGCCGTTCATTGCATGTTGCTGTTGTTTTGAGACGAAATTTAAAGCGTGCATGATTTTGATGTTTCTTGGCGCTTTTGTGTTCTCATTTTTTAGCAGGAGGAAAAAGTAATGAAACGTTCTGCCAGTATGTCGTCAAACTGTCACAAAGCAGTGAACCGGTGCACGTTTATTAAAGTGTCACTTCCTATTTGTCCACAGGCACATTTAAGAAGATAGACATATCATCCTTCACGGCAACTGAAGACAGTCTTCTGAATGGTGGTAAAGGTGATGAAGTGTGAGTATCCTGCCGTTACATTCTCCACAAGAAATGCATTTAAGTGAATTCCTTTTGTCCCTCTACGCCAAGTTTGATGCACCTTTATCTGTCGGTTCCTCTCTTAGGTTATAGTACATCTACATATTTAAGCGCTACAGGGGTGAACTGAGACATAAAAGTAGCAGCTGTGGAGTTAGACCTCGAGTTAATCTTGGTTGCAGGCTGTTTTTGCATATGGGATGTGCAGCATGCAATGGAAGCAGCCCCTAATATCACAGAAAAGTTAAAAGCCTAACAGTAATAATAATTTGGAAAAAAAAACAGATGTTATTTCAATGCAGCTGAGCATTTAAGCATAATTAACTACAACTGTCAGCCGGTTAATCCGCCTGCCTCCACTCAGCGGGTCAGCTGGCCCTTTCCCTTTTGGTTTATACCTGCCGTTCTGGACTCTGGCCGATTGTCCGGATTATCAGTTCACCTCGGCTCCTTAAATAATGAGAGCAAACTGCACAGTAGCACAAGTAAAAGCTTGGAAATACATCAACGCGAGACGTCACCTGCTGAAGAGAAGTCAGTTTGGGGTCATGACTCTGTTTTTTTTTTCTTTCGTCTGATCTTCCTCCAGCTCAGTGAAGAAGGAGACGATGAGCCAGAACCTGTTGCAGTGGACTGTGGCGGATGTGGCTAGTTACTTCTCAGCTGCAGGATTTCCAGAGCAGGCTGTGGCGTTCAGAACACAAGTTAGTGACCACCACATGCACATCATGCACCAAACGTATCTCCTTGCACATAATGCATTTTTAGAGGCAGTATGCACTGATCAGGCATAGCATTCTGACCACTGACAGGTGAAGAGAATAACATTGATCATATGGGTACTATGTGGTGTTCTGCTGGAAAACCTTGAATTCTGGCATCCCTGTTGATGAGACTTAGACACCCAAATAAACACTGTTCCAGAAAAAGCACACTCCCTCATGCAAATGGAAATCCCAAATGTCACTGACCTACCCCCACAGGAAAATGCACCCCACTACATGGAAAAAACATCAAACAATCAGGAACATGTTGAGGAACATGACAATAGCCCAGGATGGTGATTTGACCTCCTAGGCCCCATTGTGATCAAGCATCAACAGGATGCAGTGGAACAAGTTTGATTGACAGAGGCTTCACTGCACAAGCCAGAGCACCCAAAGGATCCACTGCCATCGTCCTGGTTCCAGACCCCATAGGACACCCTGAGAGGTCCTCTTGTCCATGTCCAATGGTTCAGAACATTTTTGAGCACATAAGGGGGACTAACAAAATATTAGCCAGGTGGTCGTAACGTTATGCCTGATTCGTATATGTATGATCTGTTTTTCAAAATACCTCTTCTCTCCTCATCAGGAAATCGATGGGAAGTCCCTTCTCCTAATGCAGCGCAGTGACGTGTTGACCGGTCTGTCCATCCGACTCGGCCCGGCCCTCAAAATCTACGAGCGCCACGTGAAAGTGCTGCAGAGGACCCACTTCCTGGAATACGAGGACCTCTGAAGTGGCGATCCCAGTGACGGACAATGCTGCATTGACTCAAACGTGCATGCAGTGCCCCCTCTTTTGTCTGGATCCTACCACCAGCCTCCAAATATGTAGAGGTTGTGTGGAGGAGGGGAGGGGGAAGGCTGTGGTGGAATTCACTTTCACTGTGAGAATGACCAGAAACTGAAAGACAGTCGTCCTACCTCTCATCGTGGTCTTTGGTTTTCAGATGATTTTCATTTCACCCATGCGGGAAAAGACTGCTACATTCGGAGTGTGTTTTTAAGCGGAGCGGCAGTGACCTTTCTGGAATACGTTGGGTAATGCAGCCATTGAAGAGGACCAAGGAGACCACCTATAGGCTGAATGTACCCACACAGACTGTAAGTGCTGTGGTTACAGTGTCGTCATAGGTTCGGGTGTCCTCCATGTATCCGTTATGGTACCTTATGTTAGTCCGGAAACCATTTGTAAGTCACAGATAAGCATAAAGCACATCTACTGTGCGTCTTCCTTTTCTCATATGATGCGTCGATTTAAATGTAATCAAAGTGCTGGGGAAGTCAGACCATCTACGTATCTGCATCAAAAGTTAAGAGTCTGATTCCTGACTTATCATTGCCACCAAAAGCTGCTGTTTTGGATTATATCTTTGCAACGCTGAGATATAACCAATACGATATACTACTACCTGATGTTCTGTTTGTTTTGTTTTTTGTTCTGTCTTAATTACAAAATGATTGTGGTCCAACAACACCATTACGTTTTTGGGAACAATTGCAGATTGATGTGACCAGGAAATATTCAGCCTGACGAAATTTTGCTTTTATACATAAGCAAAGTAATGAGCTTGTAAGAAATGTTATCGTAATACTGATTATATTGTTCGAAATTCAGTACAGCTGCTCGGCGTCTGTTCACGGAGCAGATATCTTGATGAAATGCAATATTTTATGTTATCATCCATTTATAAAATGTCTCGCTTTGTGTTTTTTTTAATCTAAGCCAGCCACTTGAATTGTAACATTCCATACGATGTAGTCTCCATCTCAAGCGTATCTCCTTCTCTTTTTATCTGTAACACGGACACTTCTTCCAGAGTCGCAAATAAAGCTCATGTCTCTGTTCACTTATTTGTTTTGTGACAGTTTATTACCCTTGAATCAACAGTTCATCAAAAAAGCTATTGTTTCGGTGGCGCAGCGACTGAAATATTGTAAACATACTTCCCACCGCGGTTAAAATTCCTGCTCGACTTACTGAATGTTTTCGTCACTCACAAAAAAAGTTCCTCATTTGATCTTTAGGTTCAGTCAATGCAGCATCGAATGAAAGGCATGTTCAATGGAGACCGAATAGCAGTGAGTACACTTAGTAATAACACTACGGCAGGTCACCTCAGGATCAGCAGAATGCTGCATGAGCTGCACAATACCACAAAGTTGTCAGCTCCAGGCTGCTTATTAGCTGGACAATGCAGATTAGCCTCTTGGTGTTCCAGCTCTGAGAGAGACTTCACTGATTGGGGCTGCCAAAAGCTATGAAAATAATGTGATTTTTTTCACAAACTAAACAGCACTCTCCACTGAATATTTTACAACTCACAAAAGTAGCAAAATAAAAAGGACATACTGTTCTAAATTCTCTTTCTTCTAAACCACATACAACAACATGAAAGTAAGACTTTGTAGCTTCCTTTGCCCGACAGTCCTGCATTCACCAGTCCAACACTCAGAGTGACTGTCATTCCTCATTGTGGATCAAAATGACACATGGAGTCCATATGACCAAAATGCATCTACGCTGTTAACCTCAGGACAGGCTCCCTGATATCCAAATGGATCGAAGGGGCCCTTAAAAAGGGGCCCAATCAGTGAGCAGCTAGATGCATGGAGTGACCATTGTGTTGCCGTCTGCTTTCAGGCTCTACAGGATGAAGGGCAGTATAGAGGAGCGCAGGGTGGGATAATCTCTGAACTCCTTTAGGTAGCTGCGGTGTTTGCCTTTAGCCCACACGGTCATCTGGATGAAGGCCACGAGGGTGAAGAAAGCCACAGGCACACACTGGGTCATCACAGTGAAGCCGATCCAGGAGCCGAGCTAAGATAAAACGCACAGTGTGTTGAGTACAGAACGTAACCAGCAGATGGCAGCAGCAGTGTAGGACTAAAACATCAGATGGGTTACTCAGCTGAAATGTTAAAGACTTGCCTTCAGAATTTCAGTGCAGACACAAAGGCAAAACTTATTAACAACCAAACAGAAAAGTAACAAAAAGTCCCTTAAAAACCATTTATCTTATTGATTCTTGTCTTTTAAAACCTATTTTACTGACTTTTTAAATCAAGTTTCGAAAAAAAAAAATGTTTTGCCTTTTTAATCTTTTTGATTTATTCCTTTTAGGTATCAGGCATCTGTGAAGCACTAAGCTGTATTAAAGGTGCTGCACAAATCAAGTTTGTTTGATTGATTGATTCTTCTACATAGATTCTTCTATGTAAATATAAAGGCTGGAAAACTTACAAAACAAAAAAGCATAAATATAAAGAAACACAATGATGTGAGGACAATTAGAGAAACTTTTTTTCTTGTGTCTCATTAAAGCACGTTTCAGATTTGCGTAACTGCTTACTTCATATGTGTAATTCGGACAGGAGACCAGCCAAAATATCCATGTGAAGGGATTTTTTGTTGGGTAAGGAATCTTCTTGGTTTTAGAACCTGAAAAATGGATAAAGTCAGATTTTAAAAACTGCAAAATGCAAATTTAAATAATATTCATTGTTTCATTATGCTCACCTGGTGATTTGAGGTTACGAAGTGCAACATGGATGGAAAAGTTCCCTACTTGACAGAACTGCAGGAACACAGACATCCAGAAATGAACATCTATGCAATAAAATAACTGTGGCTTCAATATCTGTTACATGACTACTTCAACAGATCTCGAACTCACCAAAAAAATGTAAAGACCTGTGTTCACCTGCTGCTGCCCGTAATCTGTCGAGGTGACACAGAGAAACGGATTAAGATGGAAGTCAACTTTGACTGATGAGCTAAAGTGAGAACTGCAGTCATCAGCACTTACATGGTGTGGTGTAGAGGGGGTGGTTGATGTAGTATGCCATCCAAGCTGCCGTACACCAGTAATAGCCACAGTTCTGGAATAGAAAGTGTGGCTATAATAAGTCAACCCGCCTGGAGAGGGGGCTCCACTTGCTGTAGATTTTAGAATTTTCAGAAGAGCGTGATAAATATAATGTTCACAGCTTGCACCGTCACCTTGAATATATTTCTGAGAGGCATGGTCCCGTGGGAGATACGATGGACAAACAGTGTCTCCAGAATCCTCTTGATGTAGTGGAAGGAGTGACATATGCAGGCCAAGCTGCAACAGGACACAAACACACACTTTAGCTGTGATTAATACATGGCTCCGCTGCAGTCCATTACACTTGGCCCCGACTCAGCGTCAACATTGCAAAAAGCTTCACAACTGTTTGTCATGTTGAGTGGGGGGCCTCTGCAAAGCAAAGCCTGGGACTGTGTGATGCAGGGGGCAGCGGCAGCACAACAGAGCCCTGAAAACATGAGTAAGCCGACACTCACTGTACAACCCAGTGCTTGCTGGTGGTGAAGTCATATTTTGGAGAGTAGATGAAGGGAAGGCGGAAGTAGAACATTAAGTAGATGATCAGGGGACCAGCACACTCTGTTAGGAACACCTGGAGAGATGGAAGAAACACAAATGTTGTGGTTTATCTCAAATTGGAGGCAGATGCATAAGAAGAAATGCAGAAATGTGCAAAAAAACAAAACAAAACACAACTATTAACTACAATCATCATCACTTACAATTCATTTGTTGAATAGAAATACACTGAACATTTTATCTTTGTTAGACTGGCAGTTTGTCAGACTAAACCCTCTGTCAACTGACACCAGTCTGACTTCTTGACCTGACACCAGCATGGCTCTGGCTTCTTCAGACCTAATCAATCTATCTTCTCCTGCTCAGCAGTGACAGCCATTCAGTGTAATAATAATAGTGTTTAACATGTGCCCACGGAGCAAATAAGACACTAAGGCAGCTTGTAATACCAGCTTTCACAAACGATATGATCAAGTGAAGCAGCACAGCTGACAGTGAAACAGATCCCTGAATCAGCACCTCCAGCAGAGCCCTGGCTCAGCTTGCATGACCAGTAGCTGCTGGCGCTTCCTGCTGGGGCACTTCATGCCTTACTCCACCCACACTGGCATCAGTCTAAAGCCTGGCAGGGTGCTGGGGGGTTGTGTTGGGGTTGGTAGGGACAGTGAATGTAGAAACCGAAGTGGGCAAGGGTGAGTAAAGAGGCGCAGTGAAAGGCAAGTGAGAGGTCGGGGGGATAAACACCTTTAGTAGAAATGGGGCCATGAGATTATATGTCCCGGGACAAGAGGACAGGCGGCGCAGGAGGTGGTGGTGGGGGGGAATGAACCACAGCAAATCACCTCTAACTGTCACTGTGGGCTTGATATTTATATTCAAGAGTTATTGAGTGGGTGAAAGGGTGTCTGCTCATATTTAAAGTACAAGAATTTCAAAAAGACCGTGCCAGGGGTTTGGCGTGTTTTAGCATATTAAGTGCAAATCTTGTGTACTTTGCGAACAGTTTTGCAAAATGGGCCTCTTTACCCGACAGTCAGCTGATGGAAAACAATGAATGAATCATATCCTAAAGCTAATCATCCACACTAATACTTAAAAAGACAATGCACAAGTAAACATTTGTTGTAAAAAGGTACTTGCTGTTCAGAGGATTTGACCTTGAATGTTGAATGAAGGTTATAATTTAGAAAATAGCTCACTAAAGTATGCATAACATGACATGAGTTGTCTAAAACCTGCAATACAATGTATGGTGTTACATTTTGTGTGTCTGTGCACAGGTGGACTCACAGTTCCCCATGTGAGCTGTGGTCCGAGGTCGCTGAAATAAAAGCTGGCGGTGGTTCCCACAGGAAGTGTCTGGAGAACTTCTTCATCCCTGAGACACTTGGCCTCTGAGAAAAGGGACAGTCGAGTCAAGACCAGACAACGTCACATTACATCATCACAACACCCATCAATCAAACACAAAATCTATTGAAATGCACGGCAGGACGTACTTGGATCCAAACGCAGGGACTGTCTGGCTGGATACCACTTTGGATCTGTCGAAATGGGGAGGAAGTTTTTACTCTTGGCTTCTTGAAGAGATTATTTATTAACAGGAGCAACCTCTGAGGCGTTAAATGTCACTAAGTTCAGAAATATTTGGTTGTAAAGTGAAGTACTGAATGTTTGTGCTAAATTTAATTTTATTGTTGAGATGTTTTACTAAAAGGTCAAATAAGCTTCTTGGGATCACAAAGTTCAGCAGGATTCATACATTTCTGTATAAAGTTTCAAGGTGATTCATCTAATAGTTAAGCTAAGTCTGGACCAAGATGGTGAACAGACCAAAATTATTATTCCTAAAAAACACATTTCATTCATTTACTTACATGCTTTATGAAACAATGCCTTAATATCCAAAACAGTAGCAGTTGGCTCCACCTACAATCAAATGTAAAAATAAAATAGATTTAAGATAGCATTATCACTAGCAGCATTGGTTTACAGACTACCATACTGACATTTACACCAAGCACTAAAAATACACCAGAAACCCCATGTTAGCACCTTTACTGATGTTTTCATTTCTTTGGGAATTTGTCAAACAACTCTGCCCATTTATCCGAGCTGCTAATCATGTCTGTCTTTCTGCCTGCCCGCCTGCCTGTCTATTGGCCAAGTGTGGCGCAGGCATGTACTGTAGCTGGAACAGAAAATTCCTGTCAGATGAAGAGAGAATTCTCACCTCCTAACTGCAACCCTCGCTCAATAGAAACATAACTGATAATAGCTGCACTTGACCGGGCACCCTGTAAAGCAGATGATTATCTGTAAAATTGCCCAAGTGCTCCAAGTGAGGACTCAGTAGAGCTAAAACAAATAAACTTCCTCTGACTTCATTGCAACTCTATCCACAGTCTTTGCTACTTTTAGACGAGATATAAGATCTTCAAATCAGAAAAACTTAAGTAAAATCTACAATATGCAAAAGGAATCAGTTTCTTTCTTTTGTTTGAGACTTTGAGGTACTAGTATTACCTGTCTTCTAAAATCATTATGGCTAATATAAAAGGTGAGTGTAATAAAAACCCCTCCATCATCCCGACACTCACCTTGTCCAGTAGCAGCAATTTCTCTCTAGTCTTTAAGTCCACAATCTCCACTTCAAAGTAAACAATCCTTTTAGCCTTCTTGGGGGCTTTCGGCTTTGGCCTTGGCGCAGATTTCTTCTCGGCTTCTGCTCCGTTCACATTCTTTGCCTCTAAGGCAAGTACATCCATGACACCGTTTGATCCCAAACCTTAACAGCCTGGTGAAATAACGTGTGATATGTCCAGTGGCTCAGCTCGTCCTCTGCTGGTATGTGCAACAGCTCCCAGCTCTTCCCCCAGGGAACTGTCAGTCCAGCTCGGGAGGATCTTCTCTGGTGTCTCTTGGACTCGCTAAATATCCCTCCAGTTTGAAAAGAAGACCAGAGACAACCTTCCTCCCCTGATGGGTTGTTTGTGTGTGGGAGAGTTGAGTTAAGCGAGAGGCAAAGAAAGTGTGAAGTCGAAGGAGAGCATGAAGTAGCCCTGTTCCTCACCTGAACAGCAAATCCACAACCCCCCTTCACGCAGCAAAACGCACTGAAGACGAAACTGGAGAGCCCCAAGACATAATCCATAGCGCGCCATTTGCAAGGCTAAATATAAGTCGCCTGATTTGCTCTGCAGTAGCTTGCTAACCTTGGGAAGCCACATACAGCCCTACCCAGTGTCAGATGCCAATATGCTCTGATTAGACCTATAAGACACATCTCCTGTCCCCTGTGCTCTTCAGTAGTCTGCCGTTGGGCCCCATTGAAAGCCTGATCCATAAGATGAAAGATCTTCATATGCCAACACATTTGCCCGACCCCCCCACCCCCACCCCCCTCGCTCAGACCACCTGTGATGTCAGTATTCTTTTCTCTCACTGAACTCCAAAGACAAACATGTTTATTTCAGGGCCCAGTGTGGTTCAAGGTTTGTGCGCTAAATGACTTTGAAAATACTTCAAGGAGGGTTTGTGGTGGGAGGAGGGTGAAGAAAATGCTGATTGGGAGAAGATCAGAGACGCCTTTCAGCGCGCAGAGTCAACTCATCGTTGCACATAGCCAAGTGAATATCTATATTCTATGGTCTATTTATAGGCAGTAGGAGCAACACAAGCCAGCAGTAAGCAGCAGTAGCATGCATGCATTCCAAGACCACCTCTGAGTTTTGCTTTAGAAACATTCTTCTGTTAAACTTCATCATTTTCATACTGATAGACAAAACTTAATGGGGAAAAAATATCTAAAATATGGTGAACTAGACCTGCTCCTCTTTCAAATGAGGTGACACTTAGATTTGACATCTAAGCTGCCCTACCATGGGATCACTATAGTTAGAGGTATAGTTTTTTTTACTCTCTTGTAGACACAGTATGTCACATAGTTGTCCAGAGAGTCTTCATTATGCTCCCAACTTCCCAGTGTAATATAAGACAATAAAGAGAAATGTAAAGTAATACATTTTGGGGTGGATATTGATTTTATTGTTTATAATACATGCTATTAATATCTCCTACAATGATTATTGCAGCTTGCAAGATGGATCAAAACCTTATTTTGTTATTGTTTATGTACAGATTCATATAGAGTAACTCCATCAGTTTAGTAGAGACTTTGTTTAATTTTGCATAAGCTAAAACTACGGTGGACACGGCTTCAGTGACACTCAAACATTATAAACATAACAAGCTTTTTGTTGTTGTTTAAACTGTACCGAAACGGTTTTTATTTAACTGTGCAAATATCAGCATCTGTAGTCCTGATTTAGAAGATCATTGGTGCCAAACTACCCAACCTCCAGCACGTGCACACACCTTCTGAGTCAGGCAATTTGCAGGAAAATCATTGCTGACTCCTCCTGGCTTAGGAGCAACTTATTTCAACTTGTCCCCTCTAGTGGGCACAACAGAGAACTGTACAATCAGAGAAACCACTGAACAAACTCTCCTCGAGTGAGCTCAAGGAGAGTTTCTTTCCATACACCATCAAGCATGAACAGTTAATCGAACCACATCTGTACAGTTTCTGTGCAATAACTATGCAACAACAAATGATCTTATTGCACTTGTAAATTATGCATACATGCTGTACATTGACTTGTAACATGTCAGCATTAGTTTATCAGACTGTGCAGTCTGTAAATCCATCAACAGATGCATGCAAACTACCTCTTTGGGTATATTAACTATCAGCATATTTATTCCAGCTTACTCTGCATTGCCACACACTCCTGCAGCTATATGAAAAACAGGACAGTAGAGCAGTCCTGTACATACGATTTAGTCTTTTAACTTTAAATATAATACTGTATAGCTGTTGTCTATTGCTGTATTTATTTTCACACCTACTTGCCTGCACATATGGGTTGTGTATTGTTTGCCCATCTTAGCTGTCGTAAATCAATTGTTCCTCCTTAAAGTTTATTGTTATCACTGTATAAAAGTTTCAGGAATTATTGGAAACAACAGTCACATTACTTGTATGTGAAAACATTTGACAGATATGTTTGCAATATTTTACTCAGGGGGGACTGAATAACAATATAACGGTGCTAGAGCTGCAACAACTAATCAATAAGTGGATGACTATTAAATTAATTACGTTTATAAAGATTGATTTGGGTAATTTTTTAAAAGAAAAAATGTAAAAATTTTCTGATTCCACTTTCATGAGTATGAGTATTATTTCATCTTATATTACAGTAAACTGATTATCTGTAGATTGTGGACAAAATAAAACATTTGAGGGCAGTCTTTAGGAAATACTTATCGACATTTGCCACCATTTTCTGACATTTTGTAGACCGAACAATTAATAAATTAATCCAGAAAATATTAATCAACAATGAAAATACTTGTAAGTTGCAGCCATAAAACCCTCCAGAGATCTAATATTAGACTGATATATATATATTTTTTTTTATTTTAGCCAGGTAAATTGACAAGAAAGTAGCATGCATGTTACTTTTTTATGTCTGTGAAATGCATTAACTCTTTTTGTGTAAATATAAAAAATAAAAATAAAAGAATAAAAAAATATATGTAACATATTATTTTTAGATTTATATTAGGAAATAAGTGGGACATAAAAAAGAAAAAAAATATTAATTATAATATATATGTTATACATGATATAATATATAGAGATACAATATATACACGTATATATCGCATATGTAGAGAGAAAGAGAGAGAGAGAGAGTATTTTTATATTTTTCATATTTTGTAAATGCTAAAAACATGTTTTTTTTTAACATTACTGAAGATAAATGCGAACCAGCAAGAACCAGTGTCTGCGCATGCGTACTCAATATAAACTATTACCAAAATGGCTGGGAACTCGTCAAAAAAAGAACTAATTTCCTCCAGAAACAAAAGAAGCGAGAACAAATTCATCCAGAGGGGTGCAACTGGTTTACGCATTTAGTTTAAAGATAGCTCTGACCTACTTCTGGATGTTGACGGCGGTTCAAACGAAACCGGTAGTGGTGGGGAGGGAGTCCTCTCGACTCGGCGGCGATGACCCACATCAGCAGCTCCAGCTTCTTCCAGAAGTTTCCTCGCAGGGTTTCCAGTGCGGCTCCCACACTCAGACGCCCTCATACGGACACGTTGCTGTACGCTGCGCCGTTCCAGTGAAGTGACTCTTTTTTTCTCCTCGTCTTAAAAAGTTGTCCGCGGGCTGTTGAGGAAGGACAACCTTGACAGCTAGCTAACCCAGCCTGCTAGTTCCCACAGCGGTGACAGCAGCTGCGGCGGCGGCGGCGGAGGAGACCGTTAACCAGGACCGCGCAGGACGCAGTACATGCTGGATGTGTTTGCTGAACAGAACCCGCTGACAATGTTTTTATGAAGTAGGCTGGAGAACTGACCGGTCATTGTAATGGGTAAAGATTACTACAAAGTGCTAGGTTTAGCTAAAGGTGCCTCCGAAGATGAGATAAAAAAGGCGTACAGAAAACAGGCCCTGCGCTATCACCCCGACAAGAACAAGTCTCCCGGAGCGGAAGACAAATTCAAGGAGATCGCTGAAGCCTATGATGTCCTCAGTGATGCCAAGAAGAAGGACATCTATGATCGCTTTGGTGAAGAAGGTAACTGGAGTCCTCTACCAGCTTGCATTATGCTTTGCTGCCATCAGTGTGTGTAATCATCACCCAGCTGTATTTGCATTTGTCACCTCATGATTCTGTCTGATCTAATTGCTATAATTATTTACAGTCATTGGTGTTTCTGGCATCTTTCTGCACCAGCAATCAGACAATGAATGTATGAGCGCGTACAATAGATGTAGCTGGAGAACTTACTGGAAGCAGCGAGTCGTAGCCTGTCCTGTCAGTCTGATCATTCTGGTTTAACCAGGTCAAAAAAATGTACAGATTTGTGCCTTAAGGCTTTTGATGTAACTGCACAGACACAGATCTGAATTTTAGGTGTTTTAAAACCCACTTAATTACTACATGAAGTTTAATTTTTGAACAGGGTGCTCATGACTGGTCTTGCAAGAAATATAAATTTGCATGATCAGTTTATTACATCTTTTTATGAAGATTTATTTATTTATTAGATTCTGGTAAAATGACACACAGTTCCTCTAGACAAATGACTGATGGTAAATTAAAATCTGTTCAGTTGGTATTGATATATTGGTGTTCTCGAATGTCAGTATTGCAAAATTGACATACATAATTTTTTAAACTATATTCACTGGTTTAATATGCATTTTTAAAAATGTTTACATAATTAATACAGTGTTTTGGTTTGAATTGTCTGTTCATTTTTAATTTTGAAAAAATCTTGATAATGATCACAAATTTCATACTCATTAGTCATAATCTGTACTCTGACACTGATGTGTAATAACCTAAAACAATAATATTTTCACATTTAAGCCAGGTTTTCCTGCAGAGATTTTCCTACAGAGCTCTGATGTTTGTCCATGTCCTCTTCTTCATTAGGATTAAAGGGTTCGGCTGATGGAGGAGGTGGAGGACACAGCGGTCAGAGCTACAACTACACCTTCCACGGAGACCCCCATGCGATGTTCGCTGAGTTCTTCGGCGGCCGCAGCCCGTTCGATCACTTCTTCACGCAGAATGGGGAGGACGACATGGATATCAATGACCCATTCACAGCGTTCGGCATGGGAGGAATGGGCGGCATGGGTGGGTTTCACAGGTCCTTTAAATCCCATGCAGGAGGCCCTCGCAGAGCGCACGAGAAAAAGAAGGACCCGCCGGTGGTGCACGAGCTGAAGGTGAGCCTCGAGGAGGTTTTCTCCGGCTGCACAAAAAAGATGAAGATCTCTCGCAAGAGACTGAATCCTGATGGCTGCACCATGCGCAGCGAAGACAAGATTTTAACAGTTGACATCAAGCGCGGCTGGAAGGAGGGGACTAAGATCACCTTTCCCAGGGAGGGCGATGAAACTCCCACCAACATTCCTGCAGATGTGGTGTTTGTGGTCAAGGACAAACCCCACCCTCTTTTTAGAAGAGAGGGTTCCGATATAGTTTATCCAGCAAAAATATCACTTAGAGAGGTTAGTGAGCACCAGTGTCAGAAAATATCACTCAGGCACTCATTCTTCCAGATACAAAAGTATATTTAAAGTTGCTGATAATAAAAACCTGACCTTACATTTTCTTTCTTTCTCTGTCTGCAGGCGTTGTGTGGATGCACAGTCAGTGCTCCCACACTGGACGGCCGGACCATCACTGTGACCTCCAGAGACGTTGTCAAACCTGGAATGAAAAAGCGCATCACCGGAGAAGGGCTGCCGCTGTCCAAGTTCCCTGAGAAGAGAGGTGACATGATTTTGGACTTCACTGTTAAATTCCCTGACAAACTGGGCCAAAGCACACGCGACGCACTCAAGCAGATTCTTCCCCCGTGACTTGAAGAAGATGGAAGTTTGCCTCAAAACCCAACCGGTTAACATTTCCAGTGACACTCTCCTTTGTGCCATCACATTTTGACCTGGACAGTTGAGGCTGAGGGCACATATGGTTCCAGCTGAGTTTAATTTTAACGTCTGACCATGAAAACCATATACTTACCCAGTATCCAGTCAGTTTAATGAGTGTCCAGGAAAATTTTGCTTTGTTCGAAGAACATATTCAAACCACAGAAAGCAAGGGGGTTTTAAAAATTCACTGAATTCCCCCCTTGGAGATTAAATTAGATACTTAAGGATTTGGATTCATCGCAGACATTTGTTGGTGTGCTTTAAGGTAACACGCAGCCAGCTGCTTAACAATACCTCAGGTGGACTGATGCATGCTTGAATGTAGCAAGAACTACATAACTCAACAGGACATGTTGTTGGTTGACGTTAAATAAAAATCGAGGCTTAAATACTGTGTGGATCCTAAGATGTGAAAACGTTGAAGGCATCAGCACCAATGCTGACTTTGATTAAGATGATCAGCATTAGATGGAGTTTTCATTTTCAGTGTTGTACATTTACACTCACTTTTAGTGTCTCATATTCCTGAAAAATCTATACTTAAAGTGTTCTCAAGGCTGAAAACAGTCCCCTAATCATAACATCCCTTGTTATGGTTAGAAGTGAAGATTCAGTTATGTAAAGTTACATAAGAACGATCCCAATTAGCTCCAAACAAAGATGCTGCATTATCCATTCATCCATCAGATTGTCTATACAGATTTTAAATTCAGGAAACAGAAAGCACCTCTATCAGACTGTTGCTCTGTGTTGGCAGAAATCAGATTGATGGATCTGTAGATTTAAATATCTCACATGTTGCAAAAAGTTTACTCCAGGAGTTCACACATTATTACTCATGTAAAATATTTATTGGAAGATTTTATGTGCCAAACTATTGTCCCTGTGTAATTATATTCTGTACGTGTGTGTCTAAGAGTATGTTGAGGGCATGTGTGTATCCTGTCGACTAAAATCTTACTTAATTTCTACCCTGTTAAGATGCATTTATGATATTTGATACGAATATCATATGTATTTATATTTTAGTTCCTCCTCATCTGTTATGACAACCCTTGTCTGTTTGACTGCTTACTGAATCAAAAGCCAGTGTGTTTGTTATTATTTGTAGCCAATATGATAGAAACCTTTTGCATCAGGTTACATATTACAGACGGGGATGCGAGAAAAAAGTTTCAGCCCACGACGTATAGGCCTGCAGAATTTAATTTGATTACTCTGTGGTACACCATGACCTCTCTTATACCTCACAGCATTCACTCCAAAATACAAAATGTATCTGGAAATATGTATTGTCACAGTTCGGCAGGAATCTGTGGCGATGGAAGTTAGTAAATCAGTTGATTAATTTTTGCACTTTCAATTGTAGCGTAGACGTGACTGTCATAAGGGGGAGAGAAACCCCACGACAGTCGTTATTTGCCGCTTCATCTTGCCTCAGCTGAGGTTTTAAGTTTCTGGCACAAACATGTGGTTTAACATGAATGTAGAGATGTGTAATCTCTGTAATTTTATTTTTATTGTTTCCCTAAAGGGTATTTGCTTTCTCTCTCTCTCTCTTTCCTTTTTAAGGAAAAAAAAATGTAAAAGCGGTATTTTATTTTACCTCTTTGTTTATGTTTTGAAATTCCTCAGGTTGGGATCCAAAACGCTTTGACTTTTAACAACAAAGCTTTTATGAGTAGATAATAGCATGGAAATTTTTAACAGTCCTTTCCTATGCTGTGATGATTTGCATTTCCACATTAAAGAGACTAGCAAACAAAACCGGTGAATATTGCATCAATTATGGCCTGGTGTTTTAATTATTCAGGACATTTGAACAATTACACCCTTCTCTCAGATTTCCCTGTGTGTCATACTTTATGTAATGGGCCTCGATGCAATGCATTTTTGTCTTTATGGATCATTAAAGTTAAAAAGGCCTGATAGCAGCACCTAAAGGTTGGAATGGTAACTCCTACTATAAAAGAGCTGAACTAATAGAACTAATAACATGCTGCTAATTTTAGGTCTGAGAGCACTGAAGCAAAGGCTGTGGTGTCATTAATACTTAAATTGATTATTCTTTGAAGAACATAAATGTGCTCTGTGAGCTTTGTGGCAGTTTACTCATTCAGCTAAGATATCATGTGCACACATTTGACAACGTGGCCAGATAGGGTTTTTCTAGGAGTGTCCAGTGTAGATAAAAGGGAGCTTATCAACTGAGGAGCATAACGCACTTTAGATGTTAAAACTTTTTGGTACACTGGGGATGTGAACTTTACATTGGAGCTAGATATACAGTTATCACATCACTGGTTCTCTGGGGGGCCATGAACATCAAAAACCTATTTTGGTTGTGCAGATGTACCTTGCTCTTAAAGTCCTGGGCAAATGAAGATGGTTCAGCAAAAAACTGTCGACATATTCCCATAGCATTTTCACAAAATTCAAATGAAGTATCATTAATTACTGCATTTCTGAGGTCCATAAGTGTCAAGCTGAGACTGAGCTGTGTAGTTTTTTAATCAAAATTTCTTTGAACTATATTATTAGTTATATTTGTGATGACACAGGGTAAATATTACAGGTGGGGATGTTAAAAAATAGTTTAAACCCCCAGTTTAAAGGCATGCAGAATTGACTTTTGCTATATTATTCTGTTTTTATTGTAATTTATTCTATACATAACAGCATTCATTCTGAAATATGCAAGCATCTGGAAACAGTTTCACAGTTAAACAGGAGTCAGTAATAATATATTTGTACTGATGTTCCTCACAATTATTTTTTATATTTTCACACAAAATAATATTTTATTCCTCTTCTTGTGTGCAATTTCTCTGTCATCTCCAAACAACTCTCAAAAGTAAACTGAAATATGAGATTCTCTTGTATTTCCTGACGAACAGGTCATATTAAGGGACTGTGTTTGATATAATGCAGCTTATAGTGTATGCTGCCTGATTGGGGTCATTATTATTGGTTTCACATTAAAGGATTGACCCTGAAGCTGTTGCAGCTTCTCACTGTGACCACCAGAGGACCTGAAGATTCGTAATCATGAATACAACATCATTTTATTTATGTAAAACAGTGTAAGACATTTGAAGTAAACTCTCAGTGCTGTCTGAAACTTACTTTTAAACTTGTGGAATCTTTATTTTAGTTGTGAAGATGCAACAGAAAGAGGGATACCACAATACCATTGTTATTTATTTATTTTTTATGTAGACCACAGTAGGGCAGGTGCTATTCTAAAATCACTATATATATAAACAGATGAAATCAGCCCCGTATTATTCCCAGACAGGCTAAAGATTCTTTGAAGCACAGATCTTCTTTTGTGAAACCTTTATTCTCTTTGTTAAAATGCAAAAAAATGCAGATGTCACTGCTTTTCTTGCGTATAGACCACATAAGACTAGGTTCTAATGTAAAATCACTATGCTTGGATGGGGTCAGATCTGAACTAGATTATAACTGACAGCTAAAACTTCTTTTAAGTATAGTATTTGATTTGTCTAATTTGAGCTACATATATACAAAAAAGCAGTGAAATCTGGCTATTTTGAATTTCACAAATAGAAAAAAAGGTTTTACGATTTTCAAACTGTGCCTTAAAGAATCGATAACCTTTCTGGGAACTTTTTAATGCAGATTTGACCTGTCCAAATATACTGCTTTTAGATCTTTTAGATTAGGTCTGCATGTGAAAAAAACAAAACAAACAACAAAAAACAACAACAGTGAATTGATCTCTTTGCATTTACAGAGTAAAATGAAGATTTCCCAAAGCAGGAAGTGTGCTTGGGTTAGTTTGGTCTACATGCAAAAAACAAACAAACAAAAGGGTGAAATCTACCTTTTTCTTTTCTTTTAATGGTCCAGATGCTTAAAAAAGGCATATAAACCTTGTGTTCGTTTGTTTGTTTTCGCATTTCCACAAATACAATGAAGGTTTGGCAGATTTGGAAGTTGATTTGAGACAGCAGTAACAGTCTACCTGAAATAACTTAACACTTCTTTACATCAAGGTTCCAGTCACTGCCAAATGAGAAGTTCAGGGTCGTGTCCACCAGGGGGAACTGTTTCTGTTTAGTTACTGCTGTCAACAGTCAAACAAACGGTACCAAGCGTTCAGGGAGATGTAATGGCTTTGTAGTGTTAAACTGAGCCTTTAAAAACAGTCAAGTCACGTCCGGTTTTATTTACACTGAACAATGAGTTTATGCCTGTAATCTAATAACATGTGACTTATACACACAGCCGCTTTAATAAAAAAAAATTAAAAAATAAAAAATATTTCCCCTTGCTTGAAGTTCAGACAACAACATATAATTTTTAAGACATCCAGCAAAAGACTGCTTTACACCCTGCTCGGAGTTGTCTCTCATTTCTCCAACTTTTTAATCTTCCAAACAATCGCTCCGGGGGGAAGTTGGTGTTTACGAGGAAACCTGAAGGCGTCATCGTTCCTCCCCTGCTGGGCTGCTTGGCACAAAGCTAAACCTCCAGCAGCATACCGACACACGCACACCGGACTTACCTGCCCATCTGACCGCAAGCTGCCAGGGGCGGAGGACTGTGAAGACGCCGGGCTTTCCGCTGCAGACGTAACGGTCTTTTTTGACAGCTAATGTCAGCACCGTTAGCAGGCTAAGCTAGCAGGAAGAGCTAACGATAGTTGGCTAAAACTCCTGCTCCGGTAAGAATGACTGGCCTGCCATGTTTACTCGTTTCTGATCTTGGTTAAGCTAGCTAGCGAAGTAACCTCAGCACTTCAAACACAGTAAGGTTATAACTCACCAACGATGGGGATTAACAGCCTCTGAATAAGCTTCTGTTTTTATTAGCTAGCTATACGCTGAGTTGGTATCTACTGCAGAGTTGACAGTGTTTGTGTTGCTGGAAGTGAAAGATGTGGAAAATGTGTCTTGGAGCTAGCAGCTAACATTAGCTCTGTGTAATGTATTGTCTGTCCAAGCTACAGCGTGTGGTTAATGTAAAGGCTGAGCAGTGCTAATTGAAATATTTAGTTGTATTATATATATTAGTTTGTAGAAGACTGTAGAAGCACTGACTATTGAACTTGCTCAGTTATACCAGAGATGGCTACTATATATGATGATACTATAGTAAATACATATAGATGAAGGAGTTTGTGTCTCTGTGTTGCAGCTGAGGACGTCCCACTGCAGACTGCTGAACTCCACAGATCCAGCTATGTGAGCTGCTCTGATGTGTGGATTTTTACATCCATACAGTTCCTGGTTAAGACAGCTTTTAAGCTGGTCTGGAGGACAACACCATTGCTGCGACCTAAACGTCCAACAGACCTGCAGCTGATTTGGCTGAACAGGTGTATGTTGGCCTGGATTGTAGCATAACTCCCCCGAGCAGCCTCTTCCCCTCCACTCCCTCTGCTCTCACCATAGGACTACTATGCCTCTGGGCTTGGGAAGAAGGAAGAAGGCGTCCCCGCTAGTCGAGAACGAGGAAGCGGAGCCCATCCGCGCAGGTCTCAATGTGGCAGGTATGGAAGGCCTAGATGGAGGCGTTGTTGGGCTGGGAGAAGGTGCCACCTCTGAGGGTCTGCCTCCTCCACCCAACAGCATGCGACCTCGCCTCATTTTCCACACCCAGCTTGCTCATGGCAGCCCAACAGGCCGCATTGAGGGCTTCAGTAATGTGCGGGAGCTCTATGCCAAGATTGGTGAAGCCTTTGGGATACCGCCAGCTGAGGTGAGTCCTTGTGTTGGTAGTGAAGGGTTTGAGGATATGGGTTAAGTTTTGGGGCTGATTGCCGTAAACAATGCTTGTGTCTGTTCACAGGTTATGTTTTGCACACTGAACACTCACAAGGTGGACATGGATAAGCTGCTGGGAGGTCAGATTGGGCTAGAGGACTTTATTTTTGCCCACATTAAAGGCCAACGCAAGGAAATAGAGGTGTACAAAGGGGAAGATGCACTAGGGTTGACGATCACTGATAATGGAGCCGGCTATGCTTTCATCAAGGTGAGGAAAAGTAAAAGGGCCAAGAAAATGTAATTCTAGTGACTCAAGTATCCACAGGAAAAGGCATGACCCTGGACTGTACTGGGCTGTAACTGCTGTCCATAAAATTAAATTACATGTGGAAGAGAGAAAGCAATCAGCTGATTAGCGTATTAAACTAACTATTTAAGATTTTCTGTTTTCCAGAGGATCCGAGAGGGGAGCATTATCCACCAGATCCAGGTCATCAATGTGGGTGATATGATTGAGTCGATCAATGGCCATCGCCTTATTGGCTGTCGACACTATGAAGTGGCCAAGATGCTGAAGGAGCTCCCAAAGGGAAAGGATTTCACCATCAAGCTGGTGGAGCCTCTCAAAGCCTTTGGTAGGTGTGAGAGGAAGATACATGAAGAGACCTGCAGTTCAAGATTTCAGCTCCACAGTTATGCTCCTCGGAATCTTATCTGCACTTCCTGGACAATCACTCTGCACGCTCTCTAGACTAATCTAACAATCCACTAATAGCATAGCGTGTGGGCAGCTGCCAGCTATGAGCACTATGTAAAAAGCCCTTTACAGGCTCTGTTTGCTCATTGTGGCTTTAAGATTTATAGTTGATAATCTAAGATCTTATTGCAGTTAATAGACACAAGCCTGGCCTAAAGAAATATTGTTGTTAGTACATGAAACAGCCCAAAAAGGAGAATACAGGACTAAACAAATAAAATAAAGACTAAAAAGTAAAATTTTACAACTTTACAAAGTGTTGAAGGATATCTGAACTTGTTTAAATGCGTTGCGTAGATATGATCAGCCAGAGGTCTGGAGGGTCGAGGTCAGCATCAGGGGTTCAGTTGGGCACCGGCAGAGGAACTCTTCGACTGCGCTCTAAAGGTCCTGCCACTGTGGAGGAACTGGTGAGCACGCCTGCAGCTTCTGTAATAACTGGTGTTTGCACTGTCAGGAAAATATAATTCTGTTGGATTTTTTAAATTTCAGCCATCTGCATTTGAGGAAAAGGCCATAGAGAAGGTGGATGACCTGCTAGAGAGCTACATGGGAATCAGAGACAGTGAGCTGGGTAAGTGTGTTTGTGTGTATTGGCTCTACTGATGTTATATTTACTGTGTAACTTTCAGTTTTATGTCTACTAAATATTGTCTCTGTCTCCTCAGCGGCTACCATGGTGGAGCTGGGAAAAGACAAAAAGAACCCAGATGAATTTGCAGAGGCTTTAGACGAAACCTTGGGAGACTTCGCCTTCCCTGATGAGTTTGTTTTCGATGTCTGGGGTGCCATCGGCGATGCTAAAGTTGGCCGGGTGTAACCACAGAAACTAATGGAGCAGAACGACCTGCGCGTTCGTTACACCCATGACATTCAGCACTACTAGAAAACACAACACTACCGTCATGAGTTTGTTTTTATTCCAGTGTATACTCCTTCTATTTTTGTGAGTTCGTACCTTTTTGGGAGACTCTGTCTAGACGAAAAGGATATTCCGGTTAATTGGAGAGGAAGGTGACTGTGATGACTTCCGAAGTGCTTTTATTTGTCTTCCAGCTTTTTCCAGAAACTACAAGCACGCTGATAAGCATTTCCTTTGACCACGCCACACGAACCTGCATGTCATTGTTGTAGTTGCTGGCAGTGGAACATGTACAGCACAGGTCTCTAGAATGGGAGAAATTAAAGACAACGGCTAACACAAAGTAGATCTTTGACATTTAGCGAAACTAATTTTTTCCACGTTGCACTGTGTTGCACTGCGCTGTGAACCGACAACAGAAGTGAACATAGATTGCACTGTACCTCACCTGGTGAGTTATTGCACAGAACAAGGCGTCGGCCTCCCCGAAGTACAGTGTTGTCCTGAACCACTTGATGTTACTGTCATGGATCAGTTTTACAAGCATGTGCTGTTATGTTTTTATCTTCAAAACGAATTCTGCTGATTTTATGTTCTTTTTTTTTTTAGGTAAAAGTAAAAATGTGGTTGCAGAGGGGTCCTAGTAAATTGTAGCTCCTGACTAAAAAGATGAGTGGTGTTTGTTCACCGTTAACACACTCCATGCTGTAATGAACGTGACTGTGCAAACGGCTGCACATTCCTGTCTCTCATGCATTTGACAGTGTTGAAGAAAATCAGTGTTAATTTTCTTTTATTGAAGGTTGTTCTGTGAGAACGAGAAGCAGATTGCTTTCCAGGTTTGTGGATTGTGTCGACTTGTTATTTTTTTATAGATAGTGTTTTTTATATGAAGTGATGTGATGTCTATTTTAAAACGAGGGTTGTGTAACAGATGAACAATTTGATTTTGTGTTGCAACTACTTTATCACAGAGAGCAGTATTAAAGAAGGTCAAGTGAAGAGATGGGAGCTATTGTGTTAAAAAAGAAAAGACAGTGGGTCTGTTCAGAACAAAATGCCTTCATTTCGTCTTATTTTATACATTTTGTTAGAAGTCTGCATTCTGGTGTGTTTTGTAGAAAAACAAATATACTGTCATTGGAGCCAAGTGAGACCAAATGACTTCCATCATGCTGCAGTCTCTTGCGTTGTTCATGGAAACGAAATAAACAGGCACCTACTACTCAGTTTAGGTAAACACGCGTCTTTAAAAGCTGTGGGTGTTAACCTTTTCAGTGTATCCAAATGTATGAAGCTATTTTGTAGTTTTGTTTCAGAGATACTGAATATCTAAATGTAATGAAACTGATGCTAGAACACTGTAACACTAAGAAGAATACATTATTTTGATGGCTTTGTATTACACTGATGTCAATGTCCAAATATAATGCAATAACAACATCCGCATAGCAGTTTTCCTTCTGTTTGTTGTACTGCAATTGGAAAGTGTTTTATTTAGATTAGGTTATTTCAGCTGGAATGTTTTCCAGCGTTCACAGAAACCATCCCCGAGGGTGTTTGTGTTTCTTCTCACCCCGGTGTACTCCTGAAATATATATGGCATTTAACTAGACAGTGAAATCACTTCGAGGCCATCAGAGGTAATGTAATAAGATCCACCTGGGTAAACCTGATAGTGCTGGTCAAACTCGGCGGGGTCACTTACAGGCCTCGATCAAAGCAGGTGGCAAACTGGAGATCTGTCCCAGTTCAACGCAAAATGCAGCTAGTATTGTAAAAGTCTGTAACAACAGTGTTTTAGGGTGTGGGTTCTCTGCCATTTAAAAATCTGTCAGATCACTCACATGAGGGGTGATCACATGCCCCTTATTTACTATAAGTGAAGTAAACCAGTTCTTCAAGTCCCTGTTGATACAGTATATAAGCCCTGTTGCTCATGACATGTGTCCAGATGATCTGTGGACTCGATGCAGTGCACTCCATCTTCTTTCTGCTAAAAACAACCTTCAACAGGAATCTGCCATGGCTTCGCGCCCACGAGCTTCCTCCCAGCCCCTGAAACTGTCCTTCCTCCAGACCCCCAAAGGGAATTCTCTCCTCCGACCGCGGGCTGTTTCCTCACGCTCCGGCTCCATGCTGGAAGAGGAGCTGTCTTGTCCCGTCTGCTGCGAGATCTTCAAGGACCCCGTGGTGCTCAAGTGCAGCCACAGCTTCTGCCGGGCCTGTCTCCAGCAGTTCTGGAACAAGAAGAAGGCCAGGCGGGAGTGTCCCATCTGCAGGAGGAAGTGCTCCCTGACGGAGCCCACGGTCAGCCTGGCCCTCAAGAATGTGGCCGACACCTTCCTGAGGGAGAAGGAGCGCAGCACAGCCACAGACGGGACGGGAGCCGGCAGCACGGGGGAGGAGGCGGGAATGGTGGAGGTGAAGTGCGACACACACGGGGAAGTTCTCAAACTCTTCTGTCTGGATGACTTTGAAGTCCTGTGCTGCGTGTGTCACACCTCCAAGAAGCACCAGGGACACCGAGTATGTCCCCTGGATGAAGGAGCTCAGGATCTCAAGGTAATGTTTTAGTTTTAAACCAAGAAGTGTTTGATTGGAATGCACTGAGGAGGATAAATATGATGAAAATTCTTGTCTGACAGTGTCTCTACTCTCACCCCTCAGGCAGAGCTGAAGACAGAACTGATTCCTCTCAAGAAAAACCTGCGTCGCCTGTATGAAGCCAAGCAGGAGTGTGATGACACAACTGTGCACATGAAGGTATCAATAAACACAGAGATCCAGGAAACACTAGAGGACCCGCATGGCTGCTGACGTGACTGTGACTGAAGTTGAGCCATGCAGTGTTAGTGTGTAAACATGTCAGTCAAGGTGTGAGGAGAGCCACGCACCTTGTTATGCAAGATATTCCTAACTTCTCAGAATGAATGTTTTTTGATAGAGCAGTTAGTGCTGTGTGTACGGGTTGTTCCACCTCCAATTATCTGATAACTATCTCTAAATTGTTTAAACTTTCTTATCATAAAATATGGATGTTTAAAATGGTATCTGTGAAATTTGAAACTGACACATTTAGTACTTTTTCAGATGAATATAAAAACTTTTTGTTTAAACGACAATATCTCGGAAGCTATTAAAGATTAAATTGATTCAGAATCTACAATCATTTTTGTTCATGTGTAACGGCTCCAATTTTTTTCTCATTTCAACCCATAATTAATCAGAGTCTGCTGGATCTGCTTCTCCAGTATTGCAGATTCAGATTCTTAATGAATTGCATGATGAGAACAGTGAATATTTCAGGTTTTACCTTTTTTAGTTACTGATGTATTGTCGTTCAGGCGTCATTTCAATTTTCAAGTACTAAAAACTTAAAAGGGGCAGTTTTTTTAAAAAAACAATTATCTTGGAAAGTGTTTGACACATCAAGCTAAAACTTCACAAATATCTTTATAAACATCCATATTTATTGCTATGAACTCTTCAAGAAAAGGCAGACATTTTTCCTAGAAAGCTGATGATTTGAGATGCAATGACCCACATGTGAATGTTTTAGATGGATACGAAAAGATACTTTGGTAAAACTAGAAATAAGGAGATCCAATCCAACTGGTGAGACTTTCAGAAATATCAAACACAGGGAATGAGGAAATTACAGAGTCAAACTGAAGTAATAATATAGTATGATGGTGATTTTCTTTTTTGTTTTATGGCCACAAAATACATTTAAATCTAAATAATTGAATTATAGCTAAAAGAAAAAAAGGATTAATAGACTATAGCAACAGACTACAACTCAATATCAGTATATTCATTGTATTTCCATGTGTGCTAGAACCAGACTCAGTCCACAGAGAAGCAGATCAGAGAGGAGTTTGAGCAGCTGAGGGAGTTTCTCCAGAAGGAGGAGGCAGCGAGGCTGGCCGTCCTGCAGCAGGAGGATGAAGAGAAGAAAGAGCTGATGAAGAAGAAGTCTGACAGCATCACCAGAGATATCCTAACCTTCTCTCATGCTGTCATCGCCATCGAGAATGAGATTGCATCCAGTGATGCTCTGTTCCTTCAGGTTAATGAGCTTTAAACGTTTCCTTCTCTGGATCCATGTGATCGAGTGACGCGCTGTTTGTAACACTCTGTCTTGTTATTGCAGAATTATATCAACACAAAGAAAAGGTAGGAGTTTTTTAATCTTGTGTCGTGTCATCCCAGCTTCATGTTGCTGGTTTTTCAGTGTTAGTTGATTGCTGTTTGTTGTTTTTGCTCTCGCAGAGCACAGATCCCGCAGAAGGATCCAGAAAAAGTGTCAGGTGCTCTTATAAATGTGGCCAAGCATGTCAGCTCCCTAAAGTACCGCGTGTGGGAGAAGATGATGGAGCTGGTTCAGTACAGTAAGCACTCACTTGACTGTGTGAGAAATTTAAGTGTGAAACCAATTCATCATAGTTGCTTTGGAGCAGGTTTTACTCAGTCAATAGTATGGCCCTGCATACATTTACTAACTGACCATCTGCATTGTCTCTTTTCCTTTCAGCACCCATCACCCTGGACCCCAACACTGCCTACTCCTGGTTGTCCCTCTCTGCAGACCTGACCAGCGTGGCCAACAGGGGATCCCTGCTGAAGCTCCCGGACAACCCTGAACGTTTCGGCCACTTTGTGTTCGTGCTGGGCTCCGAGGGCTTCACTTCAGGTCGCCATGCCTGGGAGGTGGAGGTGGGCGACAAAGTGGACTGGATGCTCGGGGTGGTCAAGGAGTCCATCGACAGGAAAGGCCGCATCTCAGGGTGTCCCGAGGGTGGCTTCTGGATGATCTCTCACTACGAGGGCGAGTACTCGGCCATGACGAGGCCCAGCACCACGCTGCACTTGGTGGGAGAGCTGACACGAGTGAGGGTGCAACTGGACTACGACGCCGGAGAGGTGGCCTTCTCCAACCCTGTCAGCATGACACCCATCTACACCTTTACTGACTTCTTCACTGAGAAGATGTACCCCTTCTTCTGCCCTGGAGCCAACATCAATGGCAACAATCCCTGCCCTCTTAAGATCTGCCCTGCCAAGGTGGCTGTATGGAACAGTGCAACGTGGTGATTTAAGAAAGGACATTAGTGTATTTCAGATTTAAGAAAATAGTCAAGGGTGAATCAAATATTAAAGCAGATGATGCGTGTAAAATGAGCATGATACAAACAGAGCAATCACAATAACAACTGGTTTATTTCACTTGGGTTCATTTAGTGATTGACTGCAGTTTATAGAACTCAAAGTGACTGTTTAAAGCTACCAGGAGACAGACTTGCCATCATAATCCAGGAAGGCTCCATTCTGGGTCAGGGAGGATATGCACACTCTCCTGAGCATCAATCTCCCCCTGGTGGCCACAGACACACAGTTAGTGCAATGTCTCACGCAAGAATGCATTTATTTTCAGTCAAACACACAATTTCATGTATGTTTTAACTGAAGACCAGCTTTTTCCCTCAAATGTGACAGATTTGTCTTGCAGTGACAGTGTGAAAATCTGATTGGTTGGCAATGCAACCATAGCCTTACCAGAAATGATGCAGTCTTTATGTTACTCTCGGCAGCATGAAGGATAGTTGCAACCATTAGGGTTCACTAATGAGACAGTAAAATGTAAAACTGTGAAGTTATTCAGATTTATATATAGATATAGATATAGATATAAAGATATACATATATATATATATAGATATAAATGCAGGGTTGCAAGGGTGTAATGGCTCAAAACTAACTTTAAAATCCATCTGAAGTCATTGATTCAACCCCTGACAATTCATCTTTGTTTACCAAATCTACACATTTAGTAGTGTTTTTTTCTATGAAAATAATCCCTTCCTGACTTAAAGTGGCTTCTATGTAACTCTGCATCTGGGCTTCCTTTGGAATTCATGGATCTATGAAGTTCCTGCCTCTCTCTTCACCCACTGCTTCCCACTTGCTGCACCTGGAGCACACCAGCTCACCCACTGCTCTGTTCAAACGCTGTAAAACTGCTAATTCTACACAATAGCAAGTTGTAATATTGGAGTAATTCAGCCGTACAAGCTTCAACTGGAAACTGATTCTGAGGAATAACAGTGATATGGAAATCACCACCCTGCAAGTTGACAGGATTGGTTTCTCAACTTTCTTACACATGGAATCCAGGAAGTCTGAGTCATTACTATGCTGCAGTTTGAAGGTATTAGTGCTTGACCATGTTGTTCTTATAATGATTTGTCCTCTAGTATAGAAAAAAACACCACAAGGACATGTTAACAAGGTAGAAAGGTTGATTTTCACCTTAGGGAGTCTTTAAGAAAAAATACTTTAATATACAAGCCAACACTGCATTGCATGTTCAAGGATCTCCAGCTGATTAAAAGGCCTCCTTTTGATGTGAAGCATTCTTCAGGTGTATTTCATAATGCTGAACAAAAAAGTCTGGAAGAATCGTGTAGCTATAGCACTAATTATGCTATATCCTAGTGAACCATCGTAAGTTTGTAGGTTTATAGATGTGGGTCTGGCAGACATATTGCTAATTACTAGTAATGCAAAATTTTGTTTTTTTTCATGGAGTCTGTCTAACTCGACGTTCCTGTGTAACCCAGTGGATGTTGTTTTGAAATATTTCCAAATGGTCAGATATTTCAAGCACAAGGCGTGAAACTTCCATCATAAAAATCAGTTTGGAGCAAAACACGTAAATTGGAAACCAAAAATCCATCTATAAATGAAGCCTGTGTTGTTAAAAGGTCTGCCACGTACAGTTTTCTACAGTTCGCATTGATTGAGCTTTAAGCACTCTAGCTGTTTTGTTATTTGCAGAAAACACACTGTGATTGCATAAACACTCGACCTCTTTGTCTAGATCGTGAAATAACACATCGTGACATAAATGATGTTCTTCTCAATCAATAAAATTTCATTCAGAGCCACCCTGGTGCCTTTACATTGTTTCATTGTGTGTTTGATGAAGGGGGGGACCATGGAGGTCAGAGGAAACTTGTCGACTCACCTCTTCTCCACCCATGTCGGCTTGGGTGCAGCACAGAAAACAGGATCTCATCCGTCTTCAGCTCCTTTTAAACCCTGCACCTGCATTTTCAAATCTGCCCTAGAGGAGAGGAGTGGTGCGAAAAGGAGGAAATGTACAAAAGGGACATTGAGAGAGCAAATGAGGGCTATGGGTGAGTAGATCCCTTCCATAAATGTAAGATGAAGCAGATTGTAGTGTTCGTAGCCTGTCACTTCCCTTACTGATGCAACAGGAGATGGAGGGAAGGTGGTTCGGGTTAGTGTAGTTAAAAAATGCAGTATTGAAGCTCTGTGTTTCAGATATGACGCGTATTTTATTATTATTCAAAGGTTCTGTGCTGTTGAAGGTGTCCTGTATGCCCTCGGGGATGATGTCCCACAGTGTGTCTTTAGCTGGAAGCTCTGTGTTGCTAATCAGCAGGTTCAGAGCCCCTACACTGGAAAAAAATGTCCCTCCCAAAACAAGAAAAAACTTATTTCAAGGCACTTTTACCTTGAAATAAGTGAAAAAATCTGCTAGTAGAACAAGTGAAAATTTGTCTTAAAACACATTCCTTTCATCTTGCTTTTAAAGTGAATTTATCTTAAATCAAGTGGGTTGAGACATTTTGACTAAAAATAAGACAAATAAACTTGGTAAGATGTTGAGTTTTGCAGTGTATTGGCTTCTTCTCTGTCCTCTCACAACTTTGTCACTTTTTGTCAATGGTCTGGTCTACGATTTAGGGAGCTGAAACATAGATCTTATTATGTGATGGAAAAAAGTTAGGACTCTCACCTCAAGCGTGGATATCATCTGGCTTCCTGCAACAGGTGATCAGTTTTCTCTTTGCGTCACCATATCTAAGCTTCTTTTGGCTCCTGTGAGGTGCCATTTCCTCTGTCTCATTCTGCTCAGTCTGAGTTGTTGCACTGAGCCCCAGCTGATTGTTCAGTGTTTAGCCTGGCCACACCCATGTTCTCATATCAGTGTGTGTGCTTCAAGTGCAGATCAGGCATGTGTAAACTAGGCCTTTCTTCCAAAGAAAGTTAAAAAAAAACTTGTGGCAAAGACAACATCATGACAGCAAATAAAAGAAGCAAGCATGATAATGGTGGTGATGTGTAAACATCTACAATGAAGAGGAGGAGAGTGATCCATGTCGGCCTTTTTAAGCCTGGAGAACAACAATGCAAAGCAACACAAACAGCAAAGGACTTCCTGAACATAAAGGAATCGTCCGGTGAGCTAAAAACACACTCTCCCTGTAGTCCACACTAACTTAACAGCACACACATGAAGGCTCATGACAGACCTGTACAGAAGCAACTGATGTAACACACATAGTGGGGTTGCGTGGTCCTTTGTGAGCTTGGGGACAGTGCAGTGGATGAATTAGAGCCATTTTACATGAGTCATACACGGTGTTGATGCATCGAAGCAAAAATAGCTCAGGAATGTGATCTCAGAAAAACCACAAAAGACACATTGTGTCAGACAATTAAGTGATTCATTCAGATATGAAAATAAAGTGACTGTACTGATGTCAAATGTTGAGCTAAAAATAACAAACCCACATGGGTGAAATCGTCTGAAGACATTCCTCTTATACCTGCACAAAACCAACACCAGCAATAAAGCAATGACAAGCTATATGGAGTGACTTTAATATGTACATATTTTCATTTGTTATAATGGCACTGAAGCTACAGCAGTTGTTTTGGCGGGGACGCCGGCTTGCATTCCCGCCACATGGCCGCACAATTTTCCGTGTGCGACGGCAAATTCTCAATGTCTGGCAAAAAGATTTACAGAGGCTCGCAAATCCTTGATAAACAGACAGCATAAATCTCCACAGTAACAAATCATTTACTTTAATGTAACAGAATAAAATCCCCACATTTCTAAGAAATAAAGCTCAACTGGGCAGAATGAATCAAAATGGCACATTTTCCATAGAAATAAGACTTCTTCTCTGCCTGAAAAACCAAATGAAATCATAGATTGAAAGTCTAAATCTGCAAACTAATCACTTATTAAAGTGGATATTTATAGCAGTGTGCAATAAATACAGCAGATACTGAATTGTAAAGCTTATAACTCAGCTTCGAAACTGAGAATTGAATCAACAGCTCTGTGAAACCCTTTCAGAAATGTTACATTATAAGCTTTACAAAGGTAGTATTTATTGCAGGGCCATTGCACTGGATGGTATTATGTTACAGTGTATGTTGTTGTTGTTTTGTCCATCCCCTGCATCTCTAACATGCATGTCAGTAAAAGCAAGCTGGAGGCAGAACGGCTAACACTGAAGCAGAGAGAGCGGGACTTTGAGGGAAAAAAAATTAAAAATAAAATAAATCAGGTAAACAATAAACTCAAGTCTGGTTTGTTCACCTTCAGACAGCGATGTGACTGAATGCCCTGCAATGATTATGTCCGTTATTGAGACTGGTGCTCTTTGGATTCCTGTGCTGCTGGTGAGCGTAAAAAAAGGAACGTGTGTGTCGTAATGGTGGGAGCAACAGGTGAAAGGTTTCAAAAAGGTTTTATGTTGTGTGAAAACCAGAAAGAATGAAACCCAAAAAACAGGATGTGTATACTGTAGTGTCACTTTCAAATACGCCAAACGACATTAAGAGAGACAGAAAAGGACACGACAATAACATCCCTTGACTTTTCATTTGGCAGCAGATTCCTTTGGCTGTCCAAATAAAATTGGCAGTGTCTTGCTCTGGATCCGTAAGCACACACACACACGTCCATTCACACACTTACATACATACACACACACACACACACACACACACACACACACGCACACACACACAGAGTGCACATACAGTACATGATGCAGTAAATAACATGCACATACACAGATATAGTTACATACAGTTTTTCATTAAATGCACTTCTGTGTCCGCAGCTCTCTGCTTTGAAAATAGGTGCATAAATAAAACATTCCTGTAGTTATAGAAAAGGTCCATGCATGTCTGGCACCTCTGAGTTCACCGAGACTGAATGTGGAGAAAGAAAAAACACAAGGGCTGTGTGCCACCTGGCTGTATCCGTTTTCTATCTCGCCATGTTTGCTTTCTTCTTCGAGACTGTGTTGTTGTTGCTTCACCTCTCTCTGGCAGTGTTTTGACAGTGTATTAGTCTTTTTTTTTTTTTTGTCTCTCACAGATGGGTGCTGTCCTGCGTATCGAACCTGTGGCTCTCCGAGAGCCCGGCGCTGCATTTCCTGCTACTCCCCTGATTGGGTACCAGGGACAAGGGGTCTGGTCTGATCAGGTACCTGCACATATGGAGCACAGATGGGGGACAGCAAACATAATGAGGCAATATTTGTAGCTTTTTTTTTCCTCTTTCTTTTTTTTTGCAGTGCTCTTAATTACACGTGGCGTTGTGTACTCACACAACATCGTGCAGCTCCAGTCTGGTGTCTGGAGAAGGGTTGATGAGGATGTAGGACAGTCTGTTCCCTTGGTCTGTCATCCCATCTGACACAGGAAGAAAAGAGGTTTGTGAGGCAGGAAATAAAACACGCACAGGATATACAGCAGGCTGTGCTGCATCCGTACGCACAGAATAGAAGCCATGTGACAGCAAGATACATGACAGGAAGTAAAATTTAGATAAAAATGGACACCGGGTGAATTCATACAGTATTATAGACACAAAACAAGAGCAGTGAGTGAAATACTCACATCCCTCACTTAAGTAAAAGTATCATCAGCTTAGTGTGCTATCAAAAGCAGGAGTGCTCCCTCTGCAGACTGGTCTAAGTAGATGTGGCATTACCAAATCGTTACTACTGATGCATGACTGTGTTTGGCCTCCCTCTGCAGATATCTCAGAGGGCTTGTGCGAGGCTTAATGAGGGAGGAAAAGCAAATTGCTGTTGCAAAAAAATTTGTGTATTTATTTTGGTAATGTTCCCTAATGCTTTTCTTAAATATTAAATAATCTTCTATTATTCACTAGATATCTGAAATGTGCCAAGGGGAACTGAGCCATTTCAGTTAATGTGTAAAAATAAATAGATAAATAAAAAGATAATTTGTGTATTATTCAAGCTTTAACTCTCATCCTACTGGCATGTTTAACATATATCAACTGGGGTCCCTGGGAATTCATCAATAAACTGCTATAAGAAACAAACACTTTTCCAAAATATGAACTAATTTCTTCTTAAAACATTATTTATTTGATGCTGTCTGAAAAAAACAACATGATTGTTATTTTAGGCATGTTACAATTAAATTTGTATGTAGTGTGAAAAGATACTTTTCTTTAATACAAATATTAACTCGAATCCACATTAGTATTTATTTGCCATCCTTTCATTCTGGGATCATTTTCTTTCCAGTAATTTCATTATTTATGTCATATTTATCTCGATACTTTCACCTGCTTGCCATTGTTGCCTATAAAACCAACACCGATTTCCTCCACATCTATATTATAGAGATATATTCTCGATTTATTCTAACTTAACACATCTCGGAGCTCTGGAAAACAAAGCAGATCTACTCAGATATTTTTTCCTTGTATATCCCTTGTTCTTCCTCTCTGCAGCCTCAGAAATGGTAGGTGCTTTTTTTCCCCACACTCACAACACACCCTGATCATGCTCTGACTGGATGGCACACTATTTCAGTCTGGTCTTGTAGAATAGCTCATAAACATTTATTCTTGTAGTCGTAACACATTTAATCATGAAGATATGTATTGTATTTCTGACTTATTTTAGGAAGAGCTGTATTCAGGGATGTCGACAGAGGAATGAGAGTGTCTGATACTCTAAATTGGGACTCGTGACAAACGTGAACTCAATAAATAGCTCCATCTGTTAAAACAGCGCAGGGAGAATTAGGAGCTCTTCACTGGAGTCCCACGCGACGTCAATAGACTGGCATTTTTAGAACAGAAAACAAGATATTAATGATTGAGAATGTCATGACGGAACAAAACACCTGTGAGCCAGAACAAAAAGTATAGCTCTGACATCCGCAGGTATTCCAGTTGGTGAGGAGGTGAGGGTTACCATGCATTGTATGTAATAAGCTCCCCCATCTCCACCACATTTAATATCCCTATTCATGCGGAATATTACCATGGTCATTTCACTTCTGTTTTCAAACCAACAAGTGCAATATAACATCTCTCCGACGCAAAATATGTGCAATTTTTTCTCTCAGGGTATCTATTTTTAACTATTTTTTATACAAAGAGCTCTTTTTATAATATCTCCTTATTTTATTTTTATAATGTATGTTTGGCTGCACGGTGGCTCGGTTGTTAGCACCGTCCCCTCACAGCTAGAAGATCCCTGGTCCGCATCCTGGCCTGGGCCTGGGATCTTTCTGTGTGGAGTTTGCATGTTCTCCCTGTGCTTGCTTGGGTTTTCACTGGGTTATCCGGCTTCCTGCCTCAGTCCAAAAACATGCTGAGGTTAATTTATTATTCTAAATTGTCCGTATGTGTGAATGAGAGGGGCTTGTTTGTCTGTCTCTATGTGTAGCCCTGCCATAGACTGACGACCTGTCCAGGGTGTCCGCTGCCTTCACCCTGAGTCAGCTGGGATAGGCTCCAGCCCCTCCATGACCCTACAGAGGATTAAGCGGTGTGCAGATAATGGATGGATGGATGGATGGATGGATGTTTTTATTTTTTTTTATTGCTGCTGCTCTTGCCTTTTTCATTATTTTGTTTTATGATGCATACAAAGCTGACTTGAGAGAAAACACACAAAGAATTCCATTGTAGCTGCACTGTAACGTACCCGTGCAAATGGCGATAAAACTCTATTCGAAGCTTATCATGTGTTTCTTTGTATATATCTTAATTTGTAAAGTCACTGTAGTGTTTATAGCTGTCAAACAGACATGGAGAAAAAAGTACAATGTATAACTCTGAAATGTAGTGGAATGGAATTATAAGGTAGCATGAATGGAAATAAGTAAAGCAAGTATACATAATATCGCACGTGGATATTTGTATTTCTCCACTGTAAAAAATAGAGATATGTTTCTCCACAAACTGCTACAGACATACTGAATCCAGTTGGAGAAAGGCCCAAGTGCTTCATCCTTGTCCGCACCAGGGCGTTGAGCTCCTGCCTCTCTGAGCGCCTGAACAGGGTCAGTCTCTGCTGGCTGATCCTCTCCGCCGCACTGCCCGGACCCCCTTTGGCCCCACTGGAGCCCCGACCCCCCTTCCTGCTCAGCCGCCGTGCCCACTGCATGCTCTTCCTCCTCAGCAGCGGGTGGTCCGAAGAGTGGGAAGAGGTGGAGATGGGCTCCGAGGAGGTGGAGTTGCGGTGGGTGCTGGTCCGGGACAGCAGGGGCTCTCTGGGTTCTCTGGTGTCCTCGTAGTCCTCGACTGTGATGGATACCTGGGACTGAGACATAACCACATGCTGTTATCTCCTTATGTGGTGCAATCAACCTGTTTTCATACAGAAACGTTCTTCAGTAGTTTGTTTGTTTGACGATGAAAAGGAAATGAATACTTTCTTGTCATAGCAGACGTGATTGATGAATGAAAGAAGCAATATTTGGGTATAAAAATCAGCTTTAAGTGTCTTTTGTGTAACTAACCATCCCGCCTCAAGTTTCTCTTATCTGTACCGCATTAGCAAAAGCTGTCAGTTCTCCCTGCAGCATGTTTAATATATGTAGATTTCATTCAACTACACAAGCTGTTCTTCCTCTTATTTTTCATAATTCTGTCTCACATGATGAATGCACATGTCAAAACTGAGATGACTGACTGTCTGGTCCCTCCGTGTCTCTAAAACTCTGCATGCATTTGTTGCAAAACATGGACAAATTGAATTAGAATGTCAAAGATGCCTCTGTGTACATCCATCTTAGGGGAAAATGCTACGGTTTTTGTAGTTCATTGCAATTATATTAGGGGGAAAGCAAGACAGCGAATGCCTTTGCAGTAACAAATATAGATAAATCAAGTGTTGAGAGCTTAGATAAAAATCATCTCTATGTATAATCTCTCATAATCCTTTTAATTACCACTGGGAAAGTCAGTGAGCTTCTCTAAGTGCTAAAATGAAGGTCACTAGACTTACACAAGCTTCTTAAAGATATTCCATCTCTCATCTGAAAGGCTTCTTTAGTTCCAACAGACTGATGGGGAGGAGTAGGCATTCAAACTCCGGAGGGGTCACATGTGAGTCACTGACCCACCTATCATGTGGGTTGTTGGGGTCCCAGTGTGTGGAGCTGTCTGAGGACGGATCTCAGAATTACATTGTAAGTGGCTGATAAGTGGTGCCACAGACCATCGTCTCAGTAGAGCAATGGCTGTTCCAGTTTGACATAGATGGCTTCTTTTAGTCCTCGTTTGAATCATCAGTCTTCAAATGTGTATTAGCATTTTTAGTCATTAAACTTTAAGCAACTGACCTCAGAGACCGGAAGCTTGTGGGCTTCTGTACGATAAATGCCTATGGGGATGTCGCCAGTAGAGGAGCATAATTTCTGGTAGAGCCTGCCATAGGTGCGGATCCACAAGTCATCTTCTGTGATCTTCATCTAGAAAAACAAACAATAATCACTCTCAGAGGCACTTTATGATCCAAACAGGCTGAATCCAAGTGTCTGGCTACTTACAGCACAGAGGAAACCTGAGCCAGGCATGGAGTCCAAACCGAGCAGGAGCCTGGTGATGGAGATCATGTAGTCCTTCACAAATGACTGGTGAGACGACACAATGGACAAATCAAAGGGAGGAGATCATATTTTGCATTTTTGCAACACTAAGGAGGAGGATCTTTTGTTGTTAAGTGAGGGTGTGTTTGGGAAACCTGGTAGAGGAGAGTGTCCAGCATGCTAACGCTGAAAACCTTCCCTGCAGCGAAGGGCAGGCGGAACATAAAGACCAGGTTAGACCCCTTTTCCCTTTCCTTCTGCAGACCAAGCACACACACACACACACACACACACACACACACACACACACACACACACACACACACACACACACACACACACACACACACACACACACACACACACACACACACACACACACACAGGCACACACACAGGAGATCAGATGAAGAGATTGTGAAACCCATCATCTTTTTAAAAGCCAATTTCTTTGAACTGTTACAGGATCAAGCCTCCCCCAGTGGTGCACTGGGATGAAGGCAAAATAACGCTCTAGAAGTTAATGCTAAGAAAAAGCAACATTCATTCTCACGGTCAAATTACACTTTCCCACCGCATCTAATTTGCATGTTTTTGCAAAGTGGGATTAAAACTGGAAAACCCCCCCAACATGCATAGAGATAAGACTGGAAATCCACAAAAGGTTGCTCCTACCGTGAGGCAATATCTTGCTCATAATAATGTTACTCCCATATTGAAATTCATTTTAAGAAGTGATGTCAAGCAGTGACTAATTCACTGCTTTGTTGATGAATGTTATTGATGCCCAAGGGGGAATTCATTAGCTGCCACACAGAGAACAACATGAACGGCAATAACAGATATTAAAAAAGGGCAAGCAGCAGTGGGGGAAAAGAATAAAAAATCCACAAGGCTCCGATCCATTATACATTTTCTGTTACTGTAAAAACTCCAGTAGCCGGGACGAGAGATCTTTCTAAGTTTTCATTAAAACAAAGCTACATGTTCAGTGTTTGATTTATTTATTTCTAAATCAGCTGAGGATTTAAAATAAAAACCGACTGAAGTTTTGAAGTTGCAAAAGTTTTACCTTTTCCAGTTTGGACAGAGCGAGGGAGTAGTGGTCTTTGACTTTGAACTGCATGAAGCGCATGTTGGCTGGATGTGTGAGCTCTGTGATGATGCTAAGAGCTGGAAACAGTCTGGGAGGAAGAGACAGAGGGAATAATAATTTAAAAAGAACTCTTCAAGATAGTGTGTGAGATTACAGATAAACTTTGAGCAAAGCAGACCTGAACAAAGTCTGGACGTTGACGATGGTCTTTGCATCCGCCATGTAGTCTTCTTCTGCAATCATGGAGCTCTCCTTGTCAACCACCACCATGGTGCCAGCAAAAGTGACTCCACATCGCAGCAAACTGTCCAGACTGTGGAGAGAGTGATGCGGGACAAGCATAAGGAGGAATAACATCAGTTTTGAAGGGCAAAAAGCAAATTAAGTCACATGAAAGTGAAAGAAATGCATGAAAAAATAATGACTAAGGACTTAGTGAAATATAAAAATGAATAAAAGAATGAAATCAGCTGGGGGATTTGTTCTGCCTTACTTGTCGATGGAGCCCACTGTGTAGAACACCATGGGGAACCAGCAAATTGCCTCCAGGAAGTCTGCTTCAGGTCTGATCCAATCAAAAACACAAATAGACTTGAGAGTACCCACCAGTAGAGATTGACACAAAACCATGACGAAGCGAGCGCTCCCACAGCGACAGACCTCTCTCTTGTTCGGTCTCGAAAATACAACACAGCCAAACTGCCTGCAGAGAAAGCTCAACATAACAGCACTACACTGAAGTGACTCAGCATTTTATTGCCTTTTTTATTGGATTCCACTCTCATTTGGCCGACTGTGTTTGTGTACCAGCCACAAAACACGACACAGGATTGCGGGGCACGTTGTCCTGAAAGCCTTCAACATTTTCACAAATCATGTTTACTGTGACCTTAAATAGCTCCATTTTTCTCCTCCACTTGCTATTTATGGAGGAGCTCATTTTACTATACTGTGCAAACCAGATTTGTAAGCACAGCTGTCATGCTCGCAAGCAATACATCTAGGCAACACACTACTATGTAAACCTGAGTGTGCAATAATAGCTACTGCATCACGACAAATAATATAGATGTCCTCACACGCTCTCCAACAGCAGCACAATGGGGTTGAGCTCCTTCCTTGGTCGGTAGTAGGCCCGTAGAGGCACGATGAAGTTGTAGAGGCCATTCCCTGCGCTCTCTGCGGACACGATGATCAGTTTGTTTTTGAAGCCATAGGAGCGGGCATCCTCGAAAGGAATGTGGTGACAGGCCTAGGAGAGACACACAGAACAGTTTCACTGGATGATGGCTATGTCAGCTTGTAAAGCCAAGACAGCAAGCCATTTATATTGCCCACCTTGTCCATGCGCAGGCAGCAGAAAGGCATCTTTTCTTGTAGAAGGTGGCACAGTGCAGGTGAACTGCCGATGTACGGAGAATTTAGCGGGTAACCCTTCACCCACCTGCGGCACAAACCCACATTTACATCTGAGCTTACTGACACCGATCAGGAATAACATTAGGAACACCTGCATAATACTGTGTTGGTCCCCCTTATGTGCTCAAAAATGCTCTGAACCATTGGACAAGAGGACCTCTCAGGGTGTCCTATGAGGTCTGACACCAGGACATTAGCACTGGATCCTTTGGGTACTCTGGCTTGTGAAGTGGGGCTTCTGTCAATCAAACTTGTTCCACTGCATCCTGTTGATGCTTGATCACAATGGGGTGTAGGAAGTTTGCAGGTCAAATCAACACGTTGGGCGACTGTCATGTTCTGCAAGACGTTCCTGATTGTTTGATGTTTTTTTCCATGTGGTCTGGTGTATTTTCCTGTGGGGGTAGGCCAGTGACATTTGGGATTTCCATTTGGATGAGGGAGTGTGCTTGTTCAGGGAGAATATTTATTTGGGTGTTTAAGTCTCATCAACACAGATGTCAAAATACAAGGTTTTCATCAGAACAGCACATAGTTCCAATATGATCAATGTTATTCACTTCACCTGTCAGTGGTCAGAAAGTTGTGGCTGAACAATGTATTTATTTCAACACACCCACGTGCACAAATCGAAAAAGTGCACTTACTCGCAGTGTCGACCCCACCAGTGGGCGCTCTCATCTTTGTCGCTGTCGTCTTTGCCCTCCTCCCCTCCCTCGTCCTCTGACTGGTCTCCCAGCAGGTCAAATGTGGAGTTGTTGACACCATCCACTAGCTCCAGGACGGGGGCGATGCTGTGCCGTCTCTCCTCTGCTGATTCTCCCATGGCGGGCAGGGCCAAGGTGTTCGCGCCTCCCATCTCTGTCCTCGAGCTGCTCCTGCTTCCTCTCCCACTGCCCAGGCCTGTGCCTCCCGGGTCCTGGCCTTCTGGACTGCTGTCACTGGAATCCTGCAGGTCGATGGCAACTGTGCCTGAAACATGCACACACACACACACACGCTTGTAGTGATATTCAAACTCTGAATTCAATTGTAGAAAGAGAACACACAGAATACTGAGAGCACTGAAAAGCAATGAGCTGGTCATTTTGTCCACTAGGTGGTGTGTTTGTAGAGCCCCAGTATCTGACATTTCTGTTCACTTGGCAGTTGCTCTTATCAAGTGTGACTTATTATCAGATAAATAACAATTCCTCTGCAACGCTATGAATTTATTTTATCTTCCACATAGATTTTCAATGTGCAAACTGCATAATTTGACAGCTGGGACTGTGCTGCTGTCTAAGACAGTTTAATGACAGGCTTGCATATTTGACCAACACAGAAACTGCAAGCAGAAGGTCAGTGTGTAAATGTTACACAGTCTTTGTGCTGTGCCCATCTGACTGACCCATGCTGGCGATGATACTGTGGACTGGCAGGCGGGTAAGTCCGTGGTAGATGGTTTGGTGCACTCCCCTGGCATTTCCGCCTGCGCCGCCCCACGGCGGTTCCCTCTGGCCCCTGACAAATGCTGAGTTCTCCTCTTTCGAGATGTTGATGTAAAAGCATGTGTCAGACGCCCCCATGATGTGGCATGGACCGGGGTTTAACAGGATGTTGGTGGTGTCCAGTCTGCGCACTCCGATCAAACACACTCCATACCTGCAGCCGCACAGACAAGGTCAACTCTGCACAGTGCAGTTTAGTATGTTTAATTTTGGGCCTTTTTGATATTATGACTTACTTCTTGTGAGCATGAAAGGAGGCAAACGTGAAACTCTTGCCCTGGTATTCCCCAAAGAATTTACTTTCTTCCAGTCGAATGTGATGCACCTCATTGGCCGAGCAGCGCCGGTAGGTCCGGTGCCATTGGTCCGCCGAGCATGCACCGCCCTCCCTGAGTCACAAAAAGAGGATTGATTGGCCGTGTGGGGGAAAGCGTGACCTTTAAAACATGTTAAAGAAAACCTCCAGCTCAGCGCTGATGCCACATCAGAAGACTTTCCATTAAGGTTGCAAAGGTAATGTCTTACATCTCTGTCAGAGCTGCTGGTCGATACTTCAATCAGCACATGGACGCAGACAAGGACACACAGCCTGTCAGAACAACAGGTCCCAGACGCACACATTTACACAGTTAAGAGGACAGCAGTTTTCTCATGGGGATATGGCTTTCGACGCGAAGGCTAAAGAGGTGATAACAGTAAGCAGGGGTAGCGTGGGGGCAGTGTGAATGTGGGCGGCCTGCAACAAAGATGGCATTATATAAACAAGTGTTATAGCAAATTTGCAGTTTACAGGAACTAAGTGCAAGGCAAGGGAGGAGGAGGACGAATCCTAGTCATGTAGCATGGTCACAGCCAATAAACCAAATGGCATCAGGTCCAGATATAGAAGCATACTTATGAAACACGCTGTGTTTTAATGTTGAACTCATCTGTCAGTCTGTCAGCTCTGAAGAGGCTCTTTTAGCATTACTTATAAATACATATATTTTCACTTATGATCGTAGAGTTGGTCATATTTGTGTTTCCTGTGGATCCTGCAATTTTTGTATGGTTACCCTAATTTTTACTTACTTACAGATCGTGTCATATCATATCAAATTTATAGTAAAAATATGCATTATTGTTGAAGTCTCATCCTCATCCACAGCATCAAAATATCATGTTTAAATTAGAATACTTTTTTAACTACAGGTGTAATATTTCCATAAGAATGAAAAAGCTGTTTTGTGTACAAACACTCCTGAACACTCTTTCACAACAAGCTGCCCAAGTAACAGTCTGGTGCTGGTTACAGTCACTTATCGTAGGTGATAAACCGAAAAATAAAGAGCGTAATATCGGCCACTTTAAGCGGCAAGGGAAACTTGTTAATAAACAAAACATGGACGCGCTCACATTTTGTCTTTTGCCGTTTTAATGTTTTTTCTTTTTACATATTTGTGTAAAGCTTCACAAACATGAGAAAGCTGTATGCACACTCCCTGATGTATGTGTATTTGAAATGAGATATTTCAAATCTATACTGCCCTTTAGAATATTGGTTATACTGATCATCATAAATGACTAGAGAGCTTTATTTTGCTTTACAAATCTCCACACACCCCACAGACTGCAAACGATGAAAGCTGACAGAGGACTTGGGTGGAAATGGAGCACAAGTGTACTACCAAATTCCAAAATGTGAATATAGAAAAAAAAAAAAGGATCCTACCTGTTGAGGGCTTGAAATGCTCCCACGCGCTGCTTGAAGGCCTCTTGGGGCGCCGTTCTTGGAAGGAGAAAAAAAAGAGACGAATGACAGCGAGGAGATATGGAGCAGCCAGGTTCAGTTGGTTATATCTGCTTTAAACTATATGTGACTGCCAAGACGGTAGGAAGTTAAATAGACAGAATGATAGGGAGGAAGAAAGAAAGTGAACTTACTGTCCTCTAGAGGAGTGGATCAATAGAGTGATGAGAGTTGAGGTGCCAGGGCACACACAGTTTAAAGCCAGCATGGCATACTTAAACTCCTCTTCGCACACCACATGATCTGCAGACAGAGGCAAGACAAGAGGGACAAAGGGACTGAGGTCGTACAAACCTTGGGCAAGTACTGCTCTTAATAAAAGGCAATATGTCAATATGTTACATACATCAATGGGTCAGGGCCAAAGATTAATTAAGTTTCTCAACGGGTCAATCAATCAGTAAGATCACACAAAAAATAATTACGAAAATGAATCAATAAAAAAGAGCTATATATGGTTAAACTGGGATGCTTAAAGTGGGACCGCAATGACTATTTTCATCAGACTTTTATCGTTTTGTTTTTATTCATTATTTATTTTATAAAATGTCTGGAAAAAAATAAATAATTCCACAACATATTCCTGGAACCTATCATGTTCTATCCTCCTAACCAGCAGAGCAAAACCCAAATATATATTTAATAAGCAGCACATTTCTCTAACTGAAAGTCTGCAAGAAGCAACTAATTGGCAATTTTGCCTACTATATGTCATAATCACTAAAATGATTAATTAGTCATTTTCTGTTAACCAGTGATAATCATATTATTGAATCAAATGTTTCGTCACAACCACAAAGCACCAAAAAACAACATTTGAAAAACTAAGCAGGCAACATGTGCTCCCATAATAAATGTGTCAGTTACTCAGAAATATGTGAAGAGTTTAACTGGAACTTTGCACTGAAAAAAATACTTTCAATGAAAACTCTTCAACACAAGAGTCAAAAGTGCCATGCATTCCACTGTGCTAACGCGCCTCTATTCTTAACATTAAAAGGCACAAGCACACACTCAATCAAATGTCACTATCTCATGTTGGAAATCGACTACCGGTAAATGCCACTCGATGTTTGGCTAACACAGCTACTATCAAACGGGCAGCAGTGTCAGAAATGCTCTCACCCCTTGCTTAGACACATTTGCCTCAAATGGGATCATTTTGATGTCACCGCTCAGGAATTTTAGGGGGGAAATGGAAAGACCAAGCAACAGGCTAGGGATCCAGTGCCAGCCCTACTGAACCGCCTTTCATTCACATCATTGGTCACTTAACATAGCCCCGCTCAAAGCAGAACAAAACTGAACAAACACCAATGACAGCCTCTCGGTTACCTGTTGCCACACAGCCTCCTCTTTGAAAGGAAAAACCAACAGAGCGATTAATGTTTGTAGTAAGCCAATCAGTGGATCAGGCCCAGGGAGCATCCATTTCCCCTGCTGTGTAATTCTTGATTGCATTATCTTCAGTAATGAGTGCACAGGCGTATTGAGGCGGCCTTGTTTAGCAACAGTGTTGAGTTTGGTCCTAAAAGCGCAATATTTGCTCTGTGTGAGAAGATAATTGGTGAAAGAACGTCAGAAATATCAAACTCGGCTCACCTGCCTGTTTGAGAGATTGGAGGCCAGCTGGAATGTAAATGCAGCTCGTGCTAAATTAATGAGATGTGCGTGCACCTGCAGCTGGGCAGGTGAGTGATACGACAATTAAAAGTGCTGATTGTGAATCTTCTGCTGGAGTACCTATGTTCTTTTCACTCAGAGCGGCACATCATGATGCGGCTCACACACAAACTCACACAGTAACCTCTTGCTATTCAGGCTGTGAATTTATTTCAAAGGGGAAGCTTTTATAGAGCAATGGGCATCTGAAGCCTGCAGCAGATAGACAAAAACACTGATGTTGTGTCTGTGGAGGAACAGCATTCATTACTGCTACATTCCACCCTCTCTGGCCATCAGTTACACACAAACAACATGTCCCTGACTCCCACAGCACACATTCATTGGTAGTCACACATCAAATTGAATCTTTTTCTCCAATATTCAATTTCCAATGTCCTCTCTTCACCACTGTGATCCCTTTGCTTGCCATATTCTTCCCTGCTTATCCTTCACCGCAGCCCTCCATCTTACACTTTGTCCTTCAGGTGCACAGACTCAAACCAGGGGAGAAACCAATTACCGACCCCGACACACTGCTCACACACTTTCCCTTCCCGTTGTTCTGGATTGGAAGATCTCGTTTTTTTGTTTTTTTGACCCATCTCCTCAGGCTGCGTGTTGTTCTCCGTTAGCCCAAAGGTGTAATATCTGTATGTGCAAATATGCATGAGTGTGAAAATGTGGTTATTTGTAACCTCTGCAAGAGTGCAATTAGGGCCTGACCACAAGTCCACAGGTTGAGCTAATTAATTCAGTTGGCTGTTATGTTTTTTTGCATAAGTGAGCTTCTATCAACACCATGCAGCTACTACACACCGAGAGCTCAGGAGGGTGACTGGCTATTGTTGATTAAAACTGGGACAACAATCAATGGTGGCTCTCTTTTGTTTGGTGGCTCACACACCTCAGGGTTTCCTGCCTTGCTGCAGCATCATGCCGACAGATCTTTTCTAATGAGCGCCGAGCTGCTATTAGGCTATTTTTTGCGCATCAAATTAAATCTTGTATCTCGTGCACATTAATGCCTCCCACACCATCACTTAGCGAGTATATTTCAAGTGGTGTCAAAACATGGCATTTGCACTCACAGTAATGCCCATGTGACCTCACGCTGGTTTGCTCCCCGACTTTATGTGTTGTGACTTCGGGATCAGGGGGACATTAAACTCGGTTTATTAAGAAGTTTGCTTTGCTCAAAGTGTTTGCTCAAAGGGGGCACTTTAGATGTCACTGCAGTCCAATGGGCATTACACATTCAGCTCTGAATAGTAATGAGTGCATAGCTATTGAAGATTTCATGAGAAACAATATCCACATCGTCTAATGCTAAGCTAATATATTCAAATGAATGAGGAGGATATCTCAACATGTCAAACACTATGTTCGGGTGAGATAACACATGAAAGCAGTTCTCATACATGTTACAGCTGTCCAATTCCCAGCATTGGAGATTCACCCCACAGAGCTTATTGCTAATCACATGCTGCAAATGGGTGAGATAATGGAGGAACATGAATTCATCTTTTCTCCTAACAGTTCCCTCCTTGCTATTAACAAAGGCCGCAGTCTAACTGTGGCGGCGCGGTGTTTAAACAGCACTGCAGGAGGATTGCCTGCGGGGAGAGCTCATCTGCCAGGTTAGCGCAACGGCAGAACTCATCAAAAGGAGGGGATTTTCTTTGCCAAGGTAGCAAAGTAAAACGTTAATCATTGATAGAGACAGCTGGGATGAGGGCGGCGAGCTAGAATTGAGTTTGACGTGCTCCAGGGCTGTAGGCAGGGAGATGTGTGAGAGAGAGGAAAGGGTGAGAGAGAGTTTGGGTCCTCTTCTTTCACTCACAGATGATTGACTGGCATCTTCTGTTGAGCGGGGAGACAGAGGGACGCTCTCCAAAAGGCAATGCAGAAACTCACAGAAACCCTCAGAAGGCTTACAGCCAAGCTGAGCCAATCTGTCCAGCACTTCTTCAGAGCTGGGAGGAGCGAGCACTCTGCTGGTGCACGAGCCCGCTGACGAAAACATGTTTCAGTCTCATGATTCAGGCACACAAACCCAGGTAGAAAAAGGAACAGCTGATGGCACACACTGGAATTATAGTGCAGACGTGACAGCTCCAATGTGAACAAAACGCAACCCTGCTGTAGCCAAACAGAAATGCTGATGTCATCTCTCATATTTGATGCGTACCATAACTGGTGACACAACTCCAGTAACAAGCCAAGCAAAATCTCCTGTCAAATTGGAAAAGGTAGATGTATATTTTAGTAGGTGTCATCCAGTTATTTCTGGCATCCAGATGTGATCAAATAACAGTAGCTGGATCCAAACAATCAACACACACACACATACACACCTCAAGCTGACATCTCAAATCACTTCCAGCGGGTTTGATTTCACACTCGCTGCCCACCTGCAAATTTGACGTGAAACTTGTTCTCCGGCTTGAGAATCTGGACGTACAGGGGGCAGTTTGGAGCGAAGTCTTTCACCGCCCAAGCTCTGAGGATTGTCTGATGATCCTGACAAAATTGGAGACAGAACGGAGTGAGATAAATGGAGTGACAGCAGGGGGGGAAGAGAGAGATAGAGGGACAGACAGAGGTAGAAACCCATCAGTGGCAGCATCAGATTGTAGCTGTGCTATTATAATCCCCTTAAACCACTGATTACACAGAGCAACTGAATGGTCCTTGCAACGTTTCAGAGTAATACAATTCTGACATTTCATGACAGGCTGTGGCAGGACCGTGGAGAGGCAACCGAGTAAGACTGGCCCTTGCAGCTCTGTGAGACACTGCAGTGCTTTGAGCTAAAGGGTGAGCAAGTTAAAATGTGCTAATTAGCACTAGACACAAAGTGCAGCTGAGGCTAACAGGAATGCTTAAACTGTTGACCTCACAGATCAGGGGATATAAGGCGTCACCAATGTGTTGTAACTTCACCTGATCAGAAACATGAAGGTCAGTGGCAATTCTTTGGCAATCCATTCAATATGAGACATAGTAATTCAGCAAAAAAAATAAATTGTGAATCTCAGGATAAATGAGAAGATGCAGAATCACCAAAAGTCGAGGGGATTCGTTCTCTGGGGACTATGAATGTCTAAACTTCAGAGTGAGCCACCCAGTAGCTGCTGAGACATTTAAGCCTCAGAAACTTTTCTGAAAAGACAACACCCTCAGATACACCGATCAGGAATAACATCAGGACCACCTGCCTAACATTGTGTTGTTCCCCCTTATGTGGTCAAAAATGCTCTGAACCATTGGACATGGACAAGAGGACCTCTCAGGGTGTTCTATGGGGTCTGACACCAGGACGCTGGCAGTGGATCCTTTGGGTACTCTGGGTTGTGCAGTGGGGCCTCTGTCAATCAAACTTGTTGCACTGCATCCTGTTGTTGCTTGATCACAATGGGGTGTAGGAAGTTTGGGGGTCAAATCAAGATGTTGGGCGACTGTCATGTTCTGCAAGACATTCCTGACTGTTTGATGTTTTTTCCATGTGGTCGGGTGTATTGTCCTGCAGGGGTAGGTCAGTGACATTTGGGATTTCAATTTGCATGAGGGATTGTGCTTGTTGTGGGACAATATTTATTTGGGTGTCCAAGTCTCATCAACACAGATGTCAAAATCCAAGGTTTTCCATCAGAACACCACACAGTACTAATATGATCAATGCTATTCACTTCACCTGTCAGTGGTCATAATGTTGTGGCTGATCGGTGTATCTGCGATACAGGTGAATTGTCAGACTGAAGGTTGCCTGTCTGCTCCATAATTTATCACAAAAAGCTGGCCTTGTGTTTCCTGCTTGGAAAATAACAGATAACTTTTGAAATTTAATGTTTTTTCTCATCAACTGTGACTCACTTCACTTCATCTCGGGTATATTTGACGTGACAATAAGCTGCCATAGCGTACAGTGTGAAATCTATAGTGTTAGTTAAACACATTATTATTCACTGTCATGTCATGCAGTGCCATTAAACCCCCCACATCTAAAGTTGCCCTTGTTATGCCTGATTGTTGTTCCTCAGTAATATCACACCTATGTTATTTTCACTCTCTGGTTTAGATGTTTTTAATGTACAAATGATATTTTAGCAGAATTTAAAAATGTATGATAATAAAACTAAATAAGTAAAGCAACAAATACATAAAGTCAGCCAGTGCAGTGGAATAAATCCACATAATAGAAAAGCTGCTTTACAGTTATTATTCTGCATAAAGCAAGGTCCAAAAAAAAAACATACAAATAAAAGTTTTAACAACATTGTGAGACTATTATTTGGCTGAGACTCAGTATGGAGGTTTGGCAGTGTGAGGAGTCAAGGCGATACAGGGAAGCAGTGAGGAACGTACAGCAGCAATGCGATCCACTTCAAACCGGTTACTGAGGATAAAGCAGGCCTCAGCATCGTCCATCCTGCAGGCAGTTAGTAGAGCATGTAGCCATGGGAGCGAGAGAGATAGAGGAACAGAGAGAGAGAGAGAGAGAGAGAGAGGGAGAGAGAGAGAATTGGGGAAGCAATGAGACACAGGAAGGAGGGTGTTGTCATGTTATTGAGGGAGAGGATAAAAGAGGAAAAAAAGTAGGACAATAGAACAACAAATGTACCAATGTGTCTTTCAAGCCCACGCCATTTAAAGATGAGATAGTAGGAGGCGAGGAGACGGGGAGATTAAACAAACAGGCTTTTGCTCCTTTTCTTTCTCTGTGCAGCCAGCCTAAGGTGCTGCGTCTGTATTATCAGAAGCCAGGGGGCAAACAATAAGCAATATGACTCAAACTGTAATTACAGCTGTTACTTCAAGGCTGTAGGTGCTTCAGGAATTAATTACGAGCTCCAGCTTCTACAAGTAAGACCCTTTGTTTCAGAGTGTCCTAACTCAGGTCTACTCTGGGGTTTTTTTTTCAGGGCTTGACTGTTGCAGAATTTGCAGTTATAGTGCTTCCAAAGGGCTTGTAGAAATAGATGGTCACAGTGACTCACTTGGCCCTCATCAGGTCTTGGTCTTTGAGGGCAGAGCCTTGCAAGTAGATGACTCTCTGGGCCCACAGAGGGACATGAAGGACCCTTCTAACCTGGACATCCATCTCTGCCGGGCAAAGGATCACCACGTAGTAGTCCTACACAGATACACACATACACCCTTAATTCGTATGAAAACTAAATTCGCTAAATCCTCTGGACCAGGTGTGTTTTAATCAGAGAATCATTATTATTGCATTTAATTTGCACTATTATACTTGTGAAATGTTTTTGTGCTTGCAGAAGACGAGTGACGTCATTAGATCTATTTATTTTTTATGAATGAACTCCAAATTGCCAAGCACACAGACAGAACTGGAAAAACAAAGAATTGACTCTAACTCAGCTCCACTCCAAACCTAAACATTAGCCACCTGGAAGTGAGAGCCGATGAAAATGATCCCCAGACAAACAAGTAAACATTCGCACATGGATGGACCCTATAACAAACACACACACAACTGCTCCGACATGAATAAGACATCAGTTTGATCCTTGCCATTACAGATTTAATCCGCTGCTTTAACCTCAGCTGCTCGGGTTCCTGGAGAGGATTACAGGCAACAGCACACACACACACACACACAGGACCCCACAACACCCTCTTGTCCCAGTTAAAACGATTTGGATAGACCTGCAGCCGAGGGTGAGCGAAGAACTCGTTGAGGAAGTCCATGAGGAGGTCGATCTTGAGGCAGCTGACGCACAGCACCACGTGTTTCTCCGTCTGTGCCCTGTAGCGGCTGTAGTTCCCCCCAGACTTCTGCCGCTCCATCCACAGAAAGGCCAGCTGCTCAAACTGCATTTGGGATGACATCCATCACATTCAACAGATGGAAAGTGGATTAAGTTAGCTGGAATACAGGGTGGAGCCAGGTGGTATATGAAAAGAAAACAATGCCTTGTACTGTATAGTGTTTCCATTTGATTAGGCAGAGTGTTTGGGAGAATTAAGATAAGTGGAGATCTGGTTCGGGGTGGTAGTTGAATAGAACGTGATGGCAGAGATTACCAGTGGAGGGCAGGTAGTGGGAAGAGCAGGCTGGAAGAAAATTGCACAGTTTTTTATTAAAGGGCGCAGGATGAGGATGGTTGGATGGGCGGTGGGAAGTGTTCAAATTTAGCAGATGAACTGATGCAACATAAAAATAGTATTTCTTACAGATTTACAGTTATTTTACACTCGTCACCTCATTCGCCCTGGAGGGACAAAAATATTCTTTGTCCTCCTTTTCACTGGCAGTTTTAGCTGGTCCAGCATGAACTGTCTGATGCAACTTTACCTCATCCTGTGTAAGTGTGAATAGTGCACATCTTCCAAAATCACAAGCTGTAGTGCTGCTGAGACTTTTGGTGTTTTTTCCTATTTCTAATTCCCCCCAAGACTCTTATTTTGAGTGACATTGTCACATCAGTATGAAACAGGTGATTCATGTATTGAACCCTCTGCTTGCTGACACTCAGTTCTTGAGCGGGAAGTATGCCTGATAATGTTTCAAAACATACATATTTGCCACATCAATCAGAATTTTAGAGATATTTTTCATTTATGTGCTGTTTGTTTTCTAGGGAACTAATCATTTCGCACCAGATAAATTTGATCAATTTTGTGCTCAGCTTATTAAAGTCGGAAAACATCAGCAGGCCGTACACATCCATACGACAATCTAGTTTAATTCAGTCATCATCTGCATGCAGCTGCTTCATTATGGCACCAACTGTGATAGATTTATTAAGAAACAATCAAGCCTCCATTATAAGGCATTGAGATTTTGTACAACGTAAGATAGCAAACATCCCACCCCTCGATCAACAACTGCACAAGCCACAAATTCCTTCCCCCAAAAAGAGCTTAAACAAATCAGCCCAAACAAATGAAATGTAAAAATCATAAATCTATAAAGGAAAAATATATATAACTTTCCAGATACACATTCTCAAACCACAAATCAGAAAAAACAGCTTTAACTGGTTAAATATTATCAGTTGGATAATATATCCAAAAATGTTAGGACCAATATAATTAGCAATTAACACGCTAAAACAGGGCTACTTAAAAGAATATACTTTGGGAAATACTGCTAGTAGTTAAAGAGCAGATCAACTACAAAAAAACAAAGTGAAACTAAATCGTAAAGAAGAAAAATGACCTTATTTTTTAAATCAGTATCTTTTAAGGCTCAAGATTAGATAAAAAGGGATCATTAGGCGGCACATTTCCTGGAGTGTGTTGTTTTTTGGACAGGTACAGGAAAGAGGCAGCAATAAGAAAACGACAGCAGCACAATCCTGATGTGCTCTGTGATTCCCCCTGTGCAGCCTGGATGGAGACTGGTCACGGCAGGACAGAGTCAGACACACACACACACACACGGGTTGGGGCTTTGGGGTTGGGGCTGGGAGGGGGAGGGGTAATTTCTAAATGTCAAGGGGTATTTATGGATGAAAGATGGGGAGAGGGAGTGGAGAGGATGGCGTGAACCAAACACCGTGTCTTTATGAGCCGACTCGTGCAACTTCTGGCAAAAGTATCCTCATGCCCATGTTTTTTAGATTTTTGTTCCGTGAAGATATTTGCAACCAACAGGCTGATGGAACGACAAAACAAAACAAAAAACAAGACAGTGAGATCTTGTTCAATAGCTGTTTGATCATGCACGCGTAGGATGCAGTCCTACACCTACAGCACAGCATGTGTCTGCTTGTGTGATGCCACCAAAAAAGAGAGAAGTTACCAACGACTTGTAGCATCATCACTTGTGACTAGTTCATCAGCAGTGTGTGTGTGTGTAAGAGAGATTTCCTGCCCAGAGAGGCCTCATCTAACTGCGGCTACACAGAGGACCTTCATCCTATTAGCACCTTTCCTTGTTTCAGGAGACAAACAGGTATGTCAGCTACCTCAGGGATAAAAGGCTTACAACAAATATGAGCTACCACTGTTAGGATACGGTGGAGCTGCAAGCGTTTGTCAAGGTGTTTTATCAGTCCCTGTACAAACGGTTCGTCTAGTTTTCTGTCATAAGGCTTTCCCTGTGGAGCAGTTAAATGACAGGAGAGGGATTTAGGGAATTGAGCGAGTATAGAAGACACTCTGGTTGCTCTCCGAATAAAAATAGTGTTGTAAATCTACGTAGGATGCAATGAGTCATCACGTTATTGTGTGATTGGGGGAAACACAGGAATTATTAGTGTTAACAGAGAAAAGTTTACTGTGTTTTGAGCTTACTAAAGAAAGCACATTGGCTTTAACAGGTGGGAAAGCATTCTAATTTGTTAGAAACACATTTTTCTGATCACCTTAAAGGCACATCTGTGCTCAGTTTTTCTCAGATTTTCTTCCTCCATAAAAACTTTAGGACACTTTGGTAGAGCCGTGTCGACTCCTCATACAGTTAAGCTGAACATAAAATATGAACCAGGTGACATGTTGTTTTGCTTTCAGGGCTCCTCAGCTCATTAAATCCATATATGTTTCAGAATTTCTGTTAACATCTCCGTTTTAAAGCTTATCTAGTTTAAGCGATACTTCAAACATTTACCCCACCCCAGTCCCTTCTGCTATCACCACCCCACTCATCCCCACTCCCACCCCAACCAGTCAAGGCAGATGGCCGCCTTCCCTGAGCCTGGTTCTGTCGGAGATTTTTTTTTTCCTTACTCCCCGACCTAGAATTTTTTTTGTTTGTTTCTTCCCACCGTCACTGACTGCTTGCTCATAGGGAATCCAAAGGCAACTTTGGATTGCTGGGTTTTCTGTTCTTCTGTTTATAATTTGTAAGGTGTGTACCTCACTATATTAACCACTGTGAGATGACATACATTGTGAATTTGCGCTATATAAATAAAACTGAACTGAATTGAAACACCAGCTACATCTCTTAACATCTACTCGTTCATAATAATAATAAAAAAAAAACACTAAAGATTATTACCGTCGTTTCTTACCTGGATGGGAAGCACAATGAGCGCCACGAAGATCATGATGACGACCAGGAGCTGCGACGGCCAGATCTGAGGGGTGACGTCTCCGAAACCCACTGTGGAGAAGGTGACCACGCAGAAGTAGAGCGAGTCAAACAGGGTCAGGTTGTTGCCCGCTCGTTCGAGGTGTTGAATGCCGCAGATGCTGTAGGTCAGCGGGAAAATTGGAGGAAAGTAAGAAAAGGAAGTGAGCATTGCTGAGAAAAGAGAACTTCACATGTTAAGTGAAGCATAGGTGACTGTGGAGGCCATTATCCACGGAGAACTGGTTTTTCACGCCAGTGCAAATATGTGTGACTTTGTATGTGTGGAGGAGGAGGTGGACACACGTTTAAGTGGCTTTATTAGCCATTGTATATTTTTACATACAGGTGTGCAGGCAAAAGATACGCATATTATTGCCTTCTTGAAGGGATAGATGAGTCAACAGGCAAATGTCAACCCTCAAATGGTCAGGAAGCTTAAGTCATGCTGTGTGCAGGATCTTCTGGATTAGCTCAGGTTTTTCGCATCAGATACGCAGCAAGCTGACACATCCTCCACTGCACTGAAGCCATCACCAGTTGTCATTTCAGAGCAGTATCTCACTCTCACAGTTACCAATTACCTTTCAGCTTTCTGCCTTTCTCTCCCTTAGCTTTAGTACCTGCATTTTTCACTCCTATTTCATTTTTTTCTACATTTATCAAGCTACTGCTTCACCATTTTGCCCCCCTCCTCGTTTTGCCCATTTCTGTGACACCTTTTACTCCCCCTTCACCCATAAGTTTAATGTCTCTCCTCCCTTCCCTCCCCCAGGTAAAAGAAAGGGTACCCACCATGTAAACATGAGACAGACCAGTGTGCTGATAAGTATCACCACCTGGTTAAACATGGCTGAGTGTGTCCGCTGGATCGCCCTGTGGAGATCATTCTGCAGAGAGACAGATAGATGTTCATGTATGGAAATGACAGCAGCCCAAGTGCAGTTCTATTAGAGTGTAAAACGATGATAACATATGGCTGATGGATAGTTGGAAAGATTTTAAAAAAATAAACAATGACTCACAAATGAGAAGTAAATACCTAGGGAAAATCTAAAGCAGCAAGGAGGATAGTTTATTAAAAAGCATGAAGCAACCTCAACTAGCCAGATATCATTGAATAGACAGGGTCAGGGAATGCTAAAAGCTTCATGAGCAAGTCCTGGGTCATGGGTTGAAATGTTTCTGACTGATTTTACCTTCATGGCAGATAAAGATAAAGCTGAGGAGCTTAAATGGGAGACAAGAGGGGATAATAACAGCAAAATAACATGACAGAGGTGTTGATGGTGTAGATGAAAGCAATGGGAGAAACTGGAGAGAAACATGGTGTTTCACTTACTATCATGTTCTCCAAAGCGTGCTTGGCCAGCCAGCAATTGAGAAATACGGGGATGAAGAGATTTCTGAAGGAGGGCAAAATCACCTGTCAAGAGGAAAGAGCTTTAGTATGCTTGGTGATCTTGGTGATCATCACCTTTTATATATATATATATATATATATATATATATATATATATATATATACACATATGTATATTTATGTATATATATATATACATATATATATTCATATATAGAGAGAGAGATTTCACGGGATTTCATGTTATACAGTCATGGTATCTTTGGCAAGGTAAGAGGTTGTTTGAGCATGTGCTGCACTGTATTATTGTGGCAGGTAATAACATGTGATGTGCATGCAGGGCCAAAACAAATAGGTGAGTAAGAGACTCCCCGTGCTGTTGGCACTCAGTAATGCATATCCTGCTACTCACAGTGATCATGAAGGGAACGGCACTGATCATCTCCAGAATGAAGGGGACACGTAATACTTGCTCCCATACGTTACCCTGGAAACACAAACCACACATGGAGGTCAGGAAACTCCATTGTTTTGGCGACCTAAGGGGATTACCACATAACAGGCCTGGCTGCTGCGGGAGTAGACGGGGATAAATCGACAAGCTTTTGCTCCATAGATATAGATCGGGATATATAAGGGTTATACAACTCCCCTGTGTCCTTTGAGAGAAGAGGCAGCATTACTCAGTTTCACTAAGCTTTGCTGTTCAATTAAGATGTCAGCCACGGCTGTTTTTATGTGTCTGCTTCCTGCATATGCCTGACCTGAATCTGACTAGTGTAGGTGGACAGGCACAGGCTATGTCCACAGGAATCAGTCAGCTCTAAATGCTAAGGCCTCTAGCCTCCAGAGTAATCTGCAGAGCGAGCCCTTCATAGGCTTACAGTGTCAAGTACATCAAAGGCAGGGCAACCCGTTGATGGATCGGTCCCCCACTGCCTCAACACAGGGGCCTCCCCTAAAGTCTTTCTGATGTGTTCATAACAGGACAATGCTGAGGGAGCCACAGTAGCATTGGTGGAGAGAGGAAAATCAGTTCAGTGGAGAGAAGTCGACAAACTCAAGCATGTCACATTCATGCACACACAAACACGCCACACATGTAGATCATAGCCACAGACATCACAAATGGCTTCTGAACGGCCACTGGGGGCCATGAGTAGCTCACCTTGTAGCTTAGATACACGAGCAACATAGTTTCTGAAAAACTGATGAAAGCCACAAGCACCTGCAAAAAGAGAGAGAGAGAGAGAGGGAGAGGGAGAGACAGTAAGTCAGTAATGTAGAGCTAGAGACACTGAGGGAGGGCAGACACAGAGAGAGGAGTCGAGATAGTCAAAGAGACCAGAGCAGAGAGAAATTAGGAGTCGCAGAGATGGAGAGCGTGGGTAGAATCAGTGGGCGTGCTGATGTTTGAGCTTCAGAGGGAACAGGTTTAAGTGAAGCAAGACACAGTCTGGTGTCTGATTGAATACATGCACATGTATGTATTCTTATTGTAAGTGTGAACGCATGTCAAGTGCAGTGATGTGAGTTCGGCGTTAAAGCCATGAAATAATTAGATGCAGGTTTAATTGCCAATTAACCAGTGAAGAGGAATTTTGCGCCCGTATGTGTACAGAAATGAGCGTTGTTTACTCAGGAGTGTCCTGATCTATCTGACCTGCAGTGCCCACAGCGGTAGAGGTCTATCAACCCAGATGATCAGTTTCCTACAGAGTGGAAGAAAAGGAAAGAATAGAAAGTAGAAAAGAGAGATACGGCAAAAAATGTATTAAAAATTAGACAGGTGCCACTAAAATAAACGAAATGTTAAAATTCTCTTCTGCCCAACACTTAGTGGGGCCATGGACACAACTCATGCCACTACATTAATATAATTGCACCATTTACAGCTGAACAACAGTGGAGAGCACAGCTGCCAGTGTGCTTATATTGTAGGAGAAACGTAATATTCAAACAGTCAAATGGAAATTTACAGCCTTATTGTGAGAGAAAGGCAGTTTTTTTCTCTCTCTCTCCCAAAGACACCCTGGGGCTTATCGTGGCTGCTTGCCATGAGTGCTATCTCCACTGAAGCTACAAGTCTGCTGCCTGGAGCAGGAGGCGGCCCATCCCTTTCCTGAGCTCGCTCTGTCAGGCTCCTTATTCATTTGGAGCCAGAGCTTAGCCAGTGTCATCAGCCACCAATTAGATCAATAGGTCCCTGAGCAGGAGACATGGCATTGCCTCAGGTCTGTGTACACTTTCTGGTTCCTCTCTCTCTTTCTCTCTCTCTCTGTTGTTGTATATTACATACTTTATCTCCACTAGATCGCTGTTGATTAGGCTGCACAGGCTCTACACACATATTATGTTGACAGAGAATCCATATGGTTGAATCGTGACAAATGGTTACTGATCCATATTGCTTAATATCAACATTGTGGATTGCGTCAGTTAAGCGAAGTTGCATTGACTGTGTTATACAACATTTCCAACCGGTGAGCCAGTATCAAGGATGCCAGGCCTCTGGGGTGTGTGGTTTCATGGTCCTCGCCTGCAGGCCGAAGCCATCACTCCTAATTAGGGCCTCACATGCTTACCAGTCAAACTCACTCCAGGGACGGGATGACGTGTTTTGTTTGGTGCAGTTAACTCCGCTCACACTGCAGGGGGGCAAAAACCACAAAAAACAGCAATGAACACGACTTCCTCGTCCAACACCTCTCGCCAAAGTAGCACCGACCCACTGCGCCGGCTAAATTATCAGTTTACTACCCCAATTGCATTTCCACCCTTCTGTTCTCCCACCATAATCTCAAATTCCATCTTTTTTACCAAATGCTCTGTACACACTGTTATCTAATCTATTGAACTGCTGTTCTTCTTTCTGCTATCTGGCCTTCACACTCACAGAGACTTTGTTTCACCTCATTAAGCCCCTGTTATCGCCATTTCTCTCACCAGTCCTGTCTTCCCTCTTGTGGGTTGTCTAGCAGGACTCTGACGATGTAGAGGAGGCAGCTCAGCACTTTCAGAGCGAAGTTAAACATTCGCACTCGCAGACCTGCAATTCGAAAAAAAAAAACAACAGTTGCTCATTAAAAAACAAAAATGGGAGCTCTGATAAAGATGCAGTTTGTTGTTAATGTTCTTAATGCATAATTTAAAAATGTGACACTGAGGGAAGTTCTGCTTTAAGCGGCGAAATGTTCTGTGAACCTGTCATGAATTAAATTACAGAGAAAATGAAATTGCTCTGGGGATCCAGTAGCAGCACATAAGCCATCTATAATCACTAGAAAGTTTACATGCTGCAGAGATTGTTCTCGAAAACAAAAGCATTTGCAGCCATGGTTGTCTACTAATGGCCAAAGCGCAACAGAAGAAGTATATGCATGTATGAATTCAATATTTCATCCTGACTGTTGAAAGTTAATCCTGAATTCCTACAGTAGCGTCTGAAGCAGTGATTAGCCTGCATAATTCACATCAAACAGATTAAGCACAACATAAGCCTAAACTAGAATTAATAACTATTTAAATGACTGTAAGCATACTAGGGAAAATCAATGAGTCCACTGAAAACCTAAATCACTGCACACATATGAAACAGAAAGTGTGGAGAAGATGAATAACTGGTGATGAAATGCAGAGCAAGAGTGACAGTACGTCACGCGCTAAGAAGAAACACATCTCTTCACCCAAAAATAAGATCAACCCGTGTAAAAACAAAGACAGACATACAGTTCGTTCAGTCACAGACAGAGAAGGCGTGATCCTGAATGCAGGCAACTCACTGGATCTTTGGTTTTTGATGAAGAACAGCTTGAGGCGCTCCTTGAAAGTGTTCTCATTCACATAGAACTCTACCTGCACCCTAAGAGAAGGGATGGAGAGAAGGGCAGAGTCAGTAAGAGGGAGGGAGAGAGGTGGAGATAATGAGGAGTGTCAGAATGGGGAAAGGAGGAAAAGCACACAGGACACGCTTCAGGTGACTGAAGAGATAAAATACTTCTTTTACGGAGTCAAGAGACAGAAGAGAAGAAACAAGTGGAGGGCTGGGAGATAAAAGAGAACAGAAGAAAGGTGAAGACTAAAAATGCACAATTGAGCAAATTGGAGATAGAATGGGTGATAATGATTATTTGAACACAGAAAAGTATGGAAATAAGACACCGTGGCAGGCTGCATTAAAGACTAATGGGTTTTGGAGGAAATGGTGTTCACTGCTTGTCCGCCTGCCCATAGGCCCAGACAGCTGCAGTCAGTCTCGTTATCTCCCCTGATTAAATATAGAGCAACAAATTACTTCCCTCTGATGTTTCTGCTGAACATGGGAGGCCATAATTACTGCTCTTTCTACCTTTCCATTCTGTTAGAGGGACACATATGCACACACACACCTACTGTACATATACACAGGCCGAAAATGCTCAAATGCAACCAGGTCATTAGTATTATTAAGCCATTCAGATGCCCGTCTGACACCGATTCCACCGGAGAGATATGATGAAAATGACAAAGAGATGCTCTTGAGACAGCTCTTAATGTGTACAGACACATAATCAGACAGGCTGTAGGTGACTGTATTTCCTGCCTGACCACCTCAGGGGAGAATTCTCAGTTGCTCTCCTTTCATCCTATGGAGGGGAGAGTGGATGACTCAGGTTGAGGATGAAAAAACCGCCAGGCCTGGCACGCCGGTGGTCTCCTCACAACACACAGACAGATGAAAGAGTAGGCAGAACAACTGCAGTCTGTTCTCCTGTCTGCAGGAAGAGGAAGAGGTGGCGGTGGGGGGGTCTTCCCAGGGTTCCAGAGTGGCACTATACCAGCACCCCACATGGTCCGACACACACTCAGAAGCAGAACAAAACCACCGCACCTTCCCAGCAAACATTTGGGGGGGGGGGGGGCAACGTTCCTCTCTGTTACTATGGTAACACTGAATTCGTTGTCGTTTCCCTCCCTCTCACATGAGCAGATGTGAGCAAACATACACTTGTGAAGTGTGCTCAGGCATCGGAGCTGATAGCCCCGTTGCAACTTGTTGACGGCTCCCCTTCACTCCGAGCAGATTGCTGACAATAATGCTTTTGCACACATGATGAAAAAAGGAAGAAGATGCAGATGAGCACAGCTCCCCCGGGGTCGTGAAAAGCCCAAGGGTGTGTAATTGCACCTTCTGATTAGAAAAAAATCAGAAAAAAAAGGAAGGGTTTCCCATTCGGCATAAAAAAACACACACAAAAAATCCTGTAGCAGAAAATCCTACAAGAACTTCAATTTATATTAAAATCTTCATCAATCTAATGATGGCAGCTGCAAAGGACTCACTTGGTGCTACTTCCTCTCTTTAAAAGTCACTATCAGGAATTACAGCAAACTATTTTGTTTTAGATGCATATATATATACAGTTGTGTGCGAAAGTCAGGGCACCCCTTTAAAAACAGCATATTTTATATATTAAAAAATTAATATCCATATTTATAGTCTTTCTGGGATATGGGAAAAAAAGACAATATTATCAGGAAACATTAATGCATAGTTACATTTTATTTTATAACTTGAACAAAATTACAAAAATAAAAAACATCATTTTGGCCTGTGCAAAAGTCGGGGCACCCTGAGAGTTTCAATGTATCAGATTCTTTTAACAAATTCAGACCTTTACCAGCTCATTAGTCCTGAAGCATGTGTCAACAATTGTCATTAGGGAGCGCCAGCTGGTGTGTATTTCAGGGTTTCTTAAATATGGCGACTCCACAAACCTGTGCAAACAACAGCAATCATGGGTTCCTCTAAGAAGCTAAGTAAGACAGAAAAAATGAAAGTTATTGATGCCCACAATGCCGGGGAGGGCTACAAGAAGATAGCAAAACGTTTTCAGCTTGCAGTTTCCACAGTGCGAGGTATAATTAAGAGATGGCAGGTGAGGGGAACTGTGGAGGTCAAGATGAGATCTGGAAGACCAAGGAAACTCTCGGACAGAACAGCTCGTAGGCTGGTCAGAAAGGTAAATCAAAACCCACATTTGACGTCAAAAGACCTGCAGGAAGATTTAGCAGACTCAGGAGTGGTAGTGCACCCGTCCACTGTGCGGCGATACTTGCACAAACAAGACCTTCATGGAAGAGTCTGCAGAAGAAAACCTTACCTCCGTCCTCATCATAAAATACAACGTCAAAAATATGCAACAGAACATGTACAGAAGCCTGATGACTTTTGGAAACAAGTGCTGTGGACTGATGAAGTTAAAATAGAACTCTTTGGCCACAATAAGCAAAGGTATGTTTGGAGAAAAAAAGGAGCAGCATTTCATGAAAAGAACACCTTGCCAACTGTTAAATATGGGGGTGGATCCATCATGCTTTGGGGTTGTGTTGCAGCCAGTGGGACAGGAAGCATTGCTCGGGTGGAGGGAAGAATGGATTCCATTAAATACCAGCAAATTCTGGAGGCAAATATCACAGCATCTGTAAAAAAGCTGAAGCTGAAAAGAGGATGGCTTCTACAACAGGATAATGATCCAAAACATACTTCAAAATCCACCATGGACTACCTCAAGAAACGCAAGCTGAAGGTTTTGGAATGGCCTTCACAGTCTCCAGACTTAAACATAATTGAAAATCTGTGGGTAGATCTTAAAAGAGCTGTGCATGCAAGACGACCCAAGAATATTGCAGAACTGGAAGCCTTTTGCAAGGAAGAATGGGGGAAAATCCCAAATGATAGAATCCAGAGACTTGTCGTTGGCTATAAAAAGCGTTTAGAAGCTGTGATATCTGCCAGAGGGGGTCTTACTAAGTACTGAAGGTACTGACGCTGTAGGGTGCCCCGACTTTTGCACAGGCCAAAATGATGTTTTTTGTTTTTGTAATTTTGTTCAAGTTATAAAATAAAATGTAACTATGCATTAATGTTTCCTGATAATATTGTCTTTTTTTCCCATATCCCAGAGAGACTATAAATATGGATATTAATTTTTTAATATATAAAATATGCTGTTTTTAAAGGGGTGCCCTGACTTTCGCACACAACTGTATACTGTTTGTATTAATATTCTAATTAGAAAATGGTGAAAAAGCATCAAATAGAACTATATTACTATAAAGTTGCTTCCAAATCCTGTATAAAGCAATCAGGTTATAAAAAACATCCAAATAGACGATAATAGAAGCAGAAATGTGCATTTAGTTTGGCTTCCCACACATCTACTAGCACTGATAATATAATTGCACTGAGCCGGCTGGCCCATGAGGCAATATCGGCAAATGCTTAGGGTGCCGTGGCCTCCATGGGGTGCCACAAAATCGGGAAGCCTATGTAAATCGCCGATGGAGGGGGGCGCCATATAAAGTAATGCCTAGGGCGTCACGTAGGGTAGGGCCGGCTCTGTCATTGCATGTGTTGTTCTTCTTCGGACAAGCTCCACAGTGGCAAGTCTTCATTAAAAAACAAATCAAAAATGGTAACTGCTTCATTTTTTTTTGCTTTCCATTGGGTGAATGCTGTCTTTTACCACTAGATCCATCAAGCACTGATCTCAACATCTGACCATGACAGCATTTTTCCATCCTGTGCCAAATCTCCAGTTTCTTATTGCCTCAAGACACTTTAGGCCACCTGTGTTCTTAAATCCAGCCAACCGTACATTTCCTCATTCACCAAAGTCCTAAAAGTCCCTTTGAACTCCGTGAGAAAAAGCCGTGATAACTTCTCAGGAGAAGAGGATCATTTCAGAGGTCATTTTGCCCTCGATGTGTTTCTCTAAGCAGGAGCTGTTCCACTTGAGTGTTCGACAGAGGATGAAAAGTAAAGTGGAAATACAGCTCAATAACGATTTGAGCTGTAGAATAGATTGAGAGATGGGATCTTTAATCTAAGGGGAGGATGGTGGGGAAAAAAAACACATTAAAAACTCATAAAGAACATTATTTCAAAACAAAAGCACATCACGACAGCACCTCTGGGCGACAGCCTCATATCAGCAACCCAAGGCCCTCCGACGAGCGAAATAAACGATTAGATAACTGTTGAGAAAAACTGCTTTGAACCACTGATGTGCAGAAAATAACACGTCAGTGAATTACGAACAACTGCTTTAACGCATCACGTAAGATCCAGCATTAAGGAGAAACCCCCAGAAAGGTCTCTCCCTCTATTCTCTGCTACTCATTCAAAACATTATGAAATGGATTATTTAGAGCCATTATTTAGAGGATTACCACACAGACTTCCATGAAGCAAAACTAGCAGCTTTTTTTTTTTTTTTTACAACAGGAAACAAGACAATATGAAGAAAAGGGAGCATGACAGTGCATTTCAGACCTGAGCCTGGAGAGAATTCAAATATGCATGTAGAAGTGTCAAAGGGAGAGAGCGAGAAAGAGAAAGGACAAAAATAGAGGACAGATAAATGCAGATAAAGAGACACAGACAGATGGACGGACAGACAGAAGGGGACATGCGGAGGAGGATCTTTGAGAGAATGAGAGAGAGAGAGAGCTAAACCTCGTTCTCCTGCTGCTTCCACCCATGCCTGCGCTCCATAATGACACAGCACTGGCCATCTAATGACACAGTGGAAGAGACCAAAGAAACCCAAATCTTTGCGTGCACAGCAGCACAGCATTCGCTCATCACAACCTCCACACTGAACTCAGAAATAGCAGGCATGTCAGTAAAGTAGAAGAAAAAACAAGGAGACAATAAGGTAATCAGGAGAAAAATTCCATCAGTGATATCAAGGCTTGTTCTGTTTAATTATTGAAAAGCAAGAAAAAAAAGAAATTCATATGTGGAGCATGCCTTTTTGAAAGAAATCCATCATAAACATGATTTAAGAACATCGATGAAAGGTATTTGAAGTCCCGCGGAAACGCAAATTAGTCTCCAAATTAGACTGGCTGCTTGCTATTAGTTTAATTTTTACATAATAGCAAAATCCATGACTCTGTAAAAAAAATAATTCAGTGATTTAAACTTACATGCGTAATACACACACCACTGTGCAATATCAAAAAATTAAATAAATAAAAATAATAATAAATAAAAATACAGGCCACACATTAGATACTCAAAGCAACAAAAGTCAGGAAACCAATAGCTTTAGTGGTTTATTGGTTTATTGACTTTATTTTTAGTAACAGACTCAATCCTCCTTGGGACAGGAAGGTGTCAAATTGTGGGACATTGTTCAGGCTATTTTTCTGCTTCTCTTTTCTGGAGGGTTCGTGTTATGGTGCCGTTCACCTCAAAATACCCCAAAGGTGTTTTACTGGACTCAAGTCAGGTGACACACTAGGCCAGGTCACAGTTTTCACTTTTTTCTACCTCTGTAAACCCTTGCATGACTTTGGACTGTTACCATGCTGCAATATTCCTCTTCTACTCAGCTGCTGTAGACTGAGAAACACCTTTAGCACCCATGCAGCCGTACATCATCACCCCTACCTCTGTGCTTTACTTTCAGACTATACCAGTTCACCCCAAACATGCTGGATCTAATCTAAGTTGAACAAATTTATGATGAGCTCATCTGACCAGAGGATGTACTCTTAATATTAATCCTTTCATGCATTTAAGCAAAGTTTAGAATTGCAGTTTAGTGCCAAACAGCAAGCAAATGACTTTTTATTTCTGAATGCTCTTTAAAAAGGTTCAAGTTATGCAATGTCTATTACAAAGACTCCCACTGCCATTGATAAGCACTGTACCAAATTTGTGGCACTTACTTGCCAGTAGATTTATCAGAGGTAGATTGTGCAAGTAGTGCACTGTCTGTAGTGCATTTTATGAAGACAGCCGCTGCAGCTCTGATTAGTGGCACTGCAGCTCATTCTATACTTCCTGATTACTGCTGCAACTGAGTTTCGACTGATTTTTAGTTTGTCACTGATCTTCCTGTAAAGCCTCAGTTTTATCAGCTCCTCTGGCCATTATTTACCATGTGGAGTCATGTTGCATTTAGGCACAGCCCTTAGGTCCAAAACTAAGAGATTTATGTTGTTCACAGGTCTACCATTTTCATGAAGGTAGGCAAGCTGAAAAACACAGGTGTGTTAAATTTAGTTTCACTGATCACAGGTTTTCTAGCTGTGTGCCAGTGACCACTGGTGTATTCACTTTTGTTGTACTAAACTCCTAATTTGGAGTCTGTATTTTCGATACAGTTTTACTAAAGTATGTGTCTTTCATTGATCATAAGATGAAATATAGCCAGAATGTACTTGTCAAATTGGAAGAAAAGAGGCAAAGTAATGAAACACTGACAAATTATGCATATGGAGTAACATGGGTTATCAGATTTGAACAAAGTTGCAGAGTCCATTCCAGATGGACTGCATGCTGTCATGAAGGCAAAAAGGGGAGAATACTAAGACGGTAATGGTAAATTAAACTGAATTTAACTTAATAAATAAATAAATAATGAATAAATAACGAACACTTTTGTCACACCTGCCTTCAGCGATTACCAGCAGTCTCCTGATAAGGGAAGTTAACGATTAAACATTTACCAATGAATTGCCATTAAAATTTAACCACTTAAAAATACATGCACCGATACGGCTGAAGACGAAGGATATGTACGTTAAAAATGTACTGACTATGGCGATTAGCTGTAGTACCTGGTTCTTCCAACAGGTGAAGCCTCATATTGTCTATTACTGTAGCGACCTGAGGAGATCACTTGGACTAAGGCAGCTCTGTGTTGGCAAGCAGGGATCATTGTGGGGGTTCAGCTAGCAACAGGCCACCATGACAAAGACTTCTGTGATGGTTAATGTCTTCCAACCAGCATCAACATATAGCATGCAAGATGAACCAGCATCTACTAAGACAGCATTACTAAAGCAAAATTACTGATGTACCCAAACCACTAATGTGGCAAATATCACATGACCATTGCTTCAGCATATGGATAAAAATCTGCTGCAGTTCAATTGTTTATATTGAATAACTGATTGTTGATTGATATCACTGCTGATTTGCGGTCAAGAAAATTGTTCAAAATTTGTTTCCCTGATCCTGATAGCCATGTAAATTATTATTTATTATATTTTTTTCCTTAGTGTAGGCATTTGGCTCATAGCTATATATGGTACAAGTCACATATTGGCTAGTAAAATTAGTTATGGCTAGAATCTTTATGGCATTGCGGTTTGCATTCAGTTCAGTTATTTTATTGGTAATACTGAGATATTAAGAACAAAAGTGAGGTAAACTGCACCTGCTCCCTGTAGATTATCTTATCTGAATTCAATACATTCTCTCAGCACCCCACCACAACAAACACTCAGTATTACAACAGTCTTTAAAAACAGTTCAGGTTTTTCATTCCTCACGCTTGTCTCACTGCATTTGAGAATGCTGTAGTGTGCTGTGACAGTACAGATACCATTGTACCACCCATAGATGCAAGCATGACCCATCCTTGGCCCTTTTATTAGACTCTTTTCATAGGGCAGTTACTGAATGCAATTGCCACAAGATTTGTTGGACTTCTTTTGATTAGCTGTTATGTTAAATAGGTCGCATCAAATGACACTATGCTGTTAGGCAAAGATACAGCCTTTGTTACGGCATAGAGAGAAGTTATGCTCCCAGTCTCTCCTTTCCCTTTTGATTCATCCAGGCAGACATCAAGGAGTTCTGAACCTATTCTAAAAGCAACTGATTCAAAACACATACGAGTATATGGCTGATACTGCAATGCAAACACTCCAATACAGGTAAAAGGTCTGCATTCAAGAGCTTAGAAGTGTGTACCATCAAAATAAAATGAAATGAATTAATTGTGGCCCAAACTACACTGATGCTTCACGCTGTATAAGATCAAATCATGCTTTCTCGTGTTGCTGTCCTGTTAATTATGAAACCATCCTGCCAATCCAAGATTTTTAAAATAAGAAAATAAGATGAGCAATAAAGGGAAATTTGATTCTGCAGAGTGTTATCGAACGAAACTAGATAAGTTCATTTGATGAAAAATTGTACAATGAAGACTACGTAGTGAGTATAGCCAATAAATGCAGTAAAAAGGACGATACGATTTTCCCTGAGATGCATCAAATTGAATCAGTGTGTATATATATAAAACAACTAGCTAGTGCAGAGATGCTAGTACAGGAGTAATGCTTTAAGTTTTTTAGGTACCTGCCAGGAGTCTTGCAGCAGCTGCAGACGAGACAGTGAGGATGGGCTGATACTCAGGTACAAAGAGTTACAGTAATCTAGCCTTGAGGAAATGAATGCTGTGATCACAGTCTTCATGGGATTCAGACAAATGATGTTCCTCAGCTTAAATAGCTTGCATTTACCACAGTTATTCTGTTCCAGTGCCGAGTCAAAAACGACACCAAGTTTCCTGCATGGTTATGAAGATTGGCCCTGAGTGGCTGGTCACTGTGGTGTCAGGGGGGAGCAAAAACAATTTCCGTTGTATTGTCATTTACCTAAAGACAAGTCTTTGGCCATCCAGCACTTCACCCTCTGCAGGTTAGGGTGGAGGTGACAGATGTGGAGCTGATTGAAATGCAGGTGTACTTGTGTGCCATCAGCATAACAATGGAAGGATGCTATATTTTTGTAGAAGATGAAGCCTAAGGATAGCGTATACAAGAAAATAAAAAGGCACTAAAATGGAGCCTTGAGGTGCTCCACTGGTTTCTAATTATCCCATTTGTCTACTCTAAATGTTATGGATTGAATCTTGAAAATGGTTCCAAAATATTGTCTATACAAATTTAAAAATTCAGGTTTTTAAAAAAAACTTTTAGTCTATCGATTTGTTTAATGGAAATTGTAATTGATCAACATTACAGGCTCTACTCTAACTGTCCCGCCATTTACTTCACAAAACTCTTGTACAGATAAGGAAAGGCAAGAGCCAGGATAAATAAAAATGCTTTTAATCTTATAAAGGAGGCTGACATCAGCACACAAACATTATTTTGAAGAAAAGATGTTCCCATTGATTGATAGAAACATGGGGCTTCTGGAGAACCATTCAGTGGAGAAATGCTGATGATTTAAAACAGTTTGAAGAAAATTGCTCAACTTTGTTGCTAAAGATGAACGGGTGAACAGGGCATCCTTCAGGGCAAAGGGACAAAAGATAGAGACATGTCAGGATAATATAGAGAGATTATAAATGACGGCAGGAGAAATTCACTGGGATGGCAAGAGGCAAATAAATTGCACTTCACCACAGGACTACTCTAACATCTTAAAAAGGCAAGGTGTACTCTGTCTCATCCAACCACTGGCTGACAGGACAGCTTGTCCCTGACCCAGATACACAACCATCACACACATTAGACAGAGTTTGAGGCAGGTGGGAAAGAAGAAAGAAGAAAGAAGAAATGAGAACGTGTGTACATATCCCAGCCGAACAAAAAATCCATTTCTTCAGGTAAAAGGCACACTTTTTCTTTTAAGACTTACAATGCAAGGGTTCATGCTGGCTAAAGAGTGAGATGAGAGATGAATGCCAATTTTTTTATTTATTTTTTTTGTAATTCCACTCGCTGCTGCCACAGAATTAATTTTAATGGTCCAATGAAACATGCAAGTACTTTCATAATTGCCTAATCGTGTCTTTAAAGAGTCTTCTTTCACCTCATTTTTTGATCTGCGCATAACTGAGAGGAAAAGCAACAAGTGTCACAACCAAATTATGGTTACATATTTGCGCGGACTCCAGGGCAAAGAACAGAAGTAAAAAACAAACAAAAAAATGCTGCCATCATTTACGAGAAATGTGTAATGTATCCCACAGTACGCTGACAGTAAATAAGCATGTGCTGTAGCATTCTCTCTGAACCATTTCCTGAACAACTGCTGGGTTCCAGTGGATTAAAACTTTCCATACATCACCAGAGGAAGTGCTCCAGCCACCCCTGCTCCCTAATGCAACCAGCTTTGCCTCACCCTTTCCTGAGATGATCATTCACTGCTCGTTGCTTATTGGAGCATCTGCGGACACATTAACGCACTTTGCTTACCGCAAGAACAACAGTCGCTCCAGTGAAAGTTATCTTTCATCTGTTGAATTCACAGGAAAAAAAGCATCATTCCCACCATGAAGCTAATTATGACTTGAATTGGTGCACAACCCCATTAAAAAGCCACCCTATGACATCCTATCTCCCCAGTCCCTCAAGATTACATTAGCTTCTGGTGTGCGCCGACATTTTATATTTGATTACATCAATGTGAGATATGAATCTTTTTCAGATTCGTCTTTAAATAATCACTTTGAGGATGACGCGCAATGCAAAAGTAGTGTAACATGAGAGAAATCGTCTCCACTGTCTGTCCTTGTTGTCTCTGGGGACTCTTGGATTTGAAAGGCAACTCCTGCGGTGTATTAGGCTAACATAGTTTGGGAATAGGGGAGCCGCAATCAGTGGACAACTGTGTTTGTGATCCTCCATAATGGTGTGGCACAGCGGCTCCCTGCCCCCACTCAGATGCCACAGAGCCTTTCAGCAACACTGAACACTGCAAGAGCCAAAAGTGGCCGGGCACACGCTAGTTAGCCTCATGGCTCATGGCTGCGTTAGTGTCCACAGCAGGAAGGCTCTTAAGTGTTGACAGTGCTCGTCTAGAACTGAAAGGTTGGTTTGGGAATTCAATATCTGGCTTATTAGGGCCCAGTAGCTGCAAAAAGGGCTCTGCAAATAGAAGAACCACGAGTCTGAATGACCACCAGAGACACACCCGGCACTGGCCCTGTTCTTTTTCTGGCCTTGGGCTATTGCTCATCATGAAATTAAATGAAAAAGGGTGCAGCTCATAAATACGTAATATGTGTCTGTATCCTTTAATGTATATTTATTTTTAGTTATCTACAATATATTTGTAGGATGCAGAGGTTTCTAAGGTACACACAAAAAAATATGTTCTTTAGTGCCCACATCAGCACAACTAGCAACCTTTCTCCTTTGCCAGTATGAATTAGGCCATTTTTAGTAGACTTTTTAATTACTAAAAAAGAGACATTCATCTGATGTACTTTGGTTTTATTAGCCAAGCGCACTTTATGCCCCAAGCCGGCCATTAACTACAGAGATCCCCCCAATTAATTTTCATAAGCCGCTGTTTTTGAAATTGACTTAACTCCAGAAGTTTTCCAGCAATATTATGTGCAGGACATGCTCAGGACTTATGAATGAGGTTACGAGATGTGCTCGCGCCCTCTTTACCCCCTTTCCGTCTCATCCAGACTCAAATCTGACAAAAATCACCTTTTCACAGAGCGACTCTGTTCATCATACAAGCAATCTGTATTGCCAAGAACCTCCTATATTCTGGTTCCAGCTCTGCAGAAGTAGACATGACGCATAACACTTCCGTGTATCCACAATTCTGGACAGAGATAGTTATCTGCTTTCTAAGCTGTTATATTAATGATGTGAATGAAACTTGCATGAGCTCTGAAAGGCTCGTGAAGAACTCTGGCACCCACCTCATTGCCAAGTCCGAGCATAGTAAAACTAACTGGCATGAATATTGACAATATTGATGGATCATGCTCTACATTGGCTTCACTAGATTAAGCCTTGACAGGAAGAATTAAGAGGGAGGAAGAGGGAATGGGAGCATGGGGAGAAAGGATGGCGGAGGGTATGCCGAGATTGAGATTGAGCGAGAGAAGATGTGGAGGCGACAGCCAGTAAGAGATTGTTTTAAGGACAAAAGGCTGTCATTTGTATGGTAATCCTGGACTCAGACGAATGCTCCCACTGAGGCTGTCTATTGTGGAGCTGTGGAGACTCTGTTGTACTTCAATTCACTTTTAACAAATTAGTCATTCAAGCAGAGCTGTAATGGGAGTCGTGTGTGTGTGTGTGTGTGTGTGTTTATAGCCTGTTATGACCATGCTATCAGCTCTGGGAAGACTGGTATATTCCTGTGCAGTGGTAGAACACAGTAATTGCTGGGCATTATACCAGAAAAATGCATTCTTTTAACAATTCTCAAAATATGTAAAAGGAGTTCATTTATCAAAAATGCACTGAAGATGGGTAAATAGGAGAGACAACTTTCTCTAAATGCTTAACTTCATAATCAGCAACCACACCAAAAAATGATCAGTTTCTGGGCTCATTATCAAGTTAATTTTAGGCAACCAGACAGCTTCTTTGACTGGTTGGTCCTTATAAGCCTGCAAAAGATCTGTATTTAATTGTTTATTCATTTGGCATTTTCTCAAAACAGAAGCCTCTGACTCACTGCCAAAAAATATAAATGGTGTCGGAGTAATGAGAGCAGTGGCATTAAAACGTTCCTACTTCTCCGTCTTTGACATATTTCCCGAACAGAAGGACACATATTACTCATCGATCAGTTACCAGGCACAATCTTGAATAATGTTATGAATTTATGGGCAACTATAAAAGATAATAATTGGCTGCTGTAACCAAACCGACAGCAGACCCATATTCTCAAGTCCAGTCTGAGAAAGAATTCTTCTTTCAGTTAGAACAGAGAAAACCTAAGCCAAATTGATTTTCTGTTTGTTCCAATTTGTCAAACATTAGCCAATGCTTAACCATGAAAAACAAAATCTAATCTGCTTGCAGTTTTGTATGCTTTGGCCAAAAATAAACTTCTAGAAGTACTGGCAGCAGTAGAGAAAAATCACCACAGGTTGCAGTAATTGTACAATCATGAAGATAGGAGATCTCTGTGTGTGAAATAAATTATTAAATCAATTCCCCATCTTTAAACGTCTGCTCTCGAAATGTCTTCACTTAAGGGCTTTTCAGTGGTTACAGTAAAATGTATTCCGCTGAGTTACAGGAGAGGTCTTGAAAGGGGAGAAAGCCTGGTATTGGAGGCACTTCAATCAGAACTAAGATGTAGAGGAGAGGGGCAGAGGAGGGGGGCGGATGTTAAATTAGGCCGATGTGTGAACACGCACAAACGCAACCAGAGGGATGCAAGCAAAGAGGAGAGGAGGACAGAGCAAAGGCCCACGGAGTGTGACAGAAGAGAGATTACAGGGTATGTTCCTTCCAGAGCAGAGTGAAGCCATATGTGTCAAGGAGATAACTTATGCGTACACATGTTGAGATTTTGATGTGCGGAAAAGTACGTCTGAGCTCAGACATGCTCGTACTGTGCTCCTGAGCCCGGTGGGAGTGTCTGATTCTTCGGGGATGATAGTAATGAGTAAGGCTACTCTTGGATTTATGGACAGTGGCAGACAAACTCTCTGTGATTCAGCTGTAATTAAGCCCTCCGTCATTATCAATCACAGCTCGTGGTTTTCTTCTAATCAGTCTATTTCATAGCAGCTAATACTCCGTAGGCAGCGAGATCAGCATCTTGACCCTCTGCCTGACCGCTCTTTCTTCTCTGAACATTTGTACATGAAAGCATTCATGCATGCAGACGCTCAGACACACAGAGCTGTAAAGAGTGCCAAACAAACACAAACATCAGCAGCACAAAGGATTAAATTTTCTACTTAATATGTGCTCATTATTCATGTATATCTTCTGTTTAAAAAAGGAGAATGTGTTTGCTGTTGATTACAGCTCTGACAAATGGGGACACATAGCTTTAATGAGAATCTCTGTACCTTTCAGAGCCCTTACAGTGATTGATGTAAGGATATCCCTCAAACAATAACACATCAAGTGTTTACAAAGTATTGCAGCATATCTGTGGCAACGACATACACAGAGTATTGTCAAACTGTCTCAGCAGCATCCAAACCAACCAAATTATCCACAATCATAGTACCACTGTACATCTATTTTGTTTACGCAGAATTCATTTGGTGAAGTAATCCACTCTACTGTCATCAGCTGTTTTGTTTTCTCTTGAGTCTTACAGGGGTTCAGCTACCTGGACTATAAAAGGTCCTTTCGTGTCTCATAGACTTCCAAGAAAAAAAAAAAGCAGCAAAACCTCAGTAATCAGGTGACAGAGGTCACACCGCACTGGAACATTGGTCCTTGGGCAATAGCCAACGAATTACAGAAGGCCAAAAGAGCACGACCAGAGTGAGAAGGCCTGTTTAGGCTTTGACTGCACAGAATAAGATCCTCAAAGAGGTCAGGGATACAGAAGGACCACATAAAAGGACAATTCTTGGTGCTTTTTTTTATATTGTTCAGTAATATTATAAGCATAATTGACAGCTTAGGCCCCTATAACATGCCATGAACAATTTATTAGCTGTGTCTCTGTAATAAATGCTGGCAGTCTTTGGACTTGGATTGGTCATCTCTTACATGCTTCCAATTGCAAGTTTCCCCAATTATCTGATTTGAAACACCCACTCAAGTCCAAATGCAAGTGTTTTGGGCCTCATTTCCACATAGCAACAAGAGACACCAGGCATGAAATGGAGGTTAAGGTTTTCCATTAGACAATATAATGAAATAGCCAAATTAAGCAATGCATATATCTACAGGCCTGCAAATGGAGTGTAAGCAAAGGTTAATTGCCAGTTACTGAGAGGACCCATTTGCAATTGCCCGTCCAGGTTGCTGACGTTTCACTATAAATCTCAGGAATAACATAACCAGGTAATACTGTAGGTATCACCCTCATTGATTAATCTTCTTTTCCATCCTGATGGATTCCACCAAAGGAATTTTTGATCTTACAAATGTGTGCACATTTGCACAGATGCTCCTCTTGCATAATAATAAAATAAATGTAATAAATGTGCTTTGATATTTTGTTCATTTTGAGTATTTGAATCTTATTGTTTGCTGAACATATTTGTGTGTGGTAGCAACAGTCGCCTCTGCGCACACAGAGAAATGGACCTGTTGCAGCATCCATTACAACAGAACTGCACAGCTGAGAGGAAAAAATGCTCTAACACTCATGCACCTGAATAATTACAATCAGAGAGAGAGAATGCAAAAACAATGTGTACTTTTTTTAGACCCGGCGATAAGATGCTCTCATGGCGCACCGATGCGCAACGGATTCTGTGCGCCGTGCGTAAAACGCTACAAGTACCTGCATTCTTACCTGTCGTCGGCCTGCCAGTCCCCGAGCAACAGGTCTCGGAACCGGTACCGAGGAGGCAGCGGGAGCACCTCCTTCTCCAGTTCGACCATGGTTCTCCTCCTTCAAAACCCAAAGACAGAGACAAATACCACCGCAAACGGCACCTCCACACCGAGCAGGTCGTCCCCTCCAAAACCAACTCCGCTCCTCTTCCTTCCGCTATTCAAAACGTAAATCAATAACGAGCACATTGATACATCTCATCGCACCTTCGTCGACCTCCCTCCTGTGCTGGGAAAACGAACTTCTCTCTGATTTCGCCGCCGTCACAATGCGGCTCTACTTTTCTTTCTTCACACCGAGGCAACAGGTCGAGGATGTTCATCCGTCGGTGCGTACAGGGGAGGCTCCACTTTTACGGTGACAGCTGGAGAGCAACTGTTTGTCTCTTTTAACACCAGCATCCTCCCCGCCTGAGCTCCACATGGACGCACTTACTGCAAATGAAGCGCTGGGGAACAGTGCGGCCACTTTTCATTGAAGGGAAAACAGAAAAATAAGAACAACAGACAAGAACAACAATACAACAGTAAATAATGAGCGTCACCATTTGCACTGCGTTATGAGCACAATGTTCTATGCAGTGCTGACTCGATAATAAAACTGTCACACACACACACCTCTCCTGAAATGTGTGTTGAGGAGACCTGCGCGAGTCTTAATCGTGAGACTATAACGAGGCTTTTTACTATTTCTCCATGGTGAGCTTCAGTTTTTTCCGCTATTTTTATCTGTTTTTTCCCCTCAGACGTCTTTAACAGTCAGCTTAAGGAGACACATTTGCCATGTTGGGCACTGCCTTTGCTGAGACACACACAGAGGAACACATCCAATTTATTTAGTTCAACGCTTTGACGTCGCGCATGTTCATTTTCAGACACTTAACACGATTCTGCACGGCTTCGAGCTGAGTTCTGAGTGCTGCTGCTCTCTCATTATGAGTCCATATGCTAAATATAATCAGAATAACCAATCGAAGCAAAGGAGACAGAAAAAAACAAGTAAGTTCCTCTGAATCTGTGCCATTATAGTTTAAAATTACAAAAGGTCGTGTATGGAATCTGCAGCAGTCCTCACTGTAACCAATTAATAACCACTTGTAATTAAGGGCATAAGCACTATAAGCAACAAGCCCACTATTTCTAATGCATAAGTGCACTTGTGTGCTGTGTATTCATTTGCCCGCCACTCAGTGTATGTCACAGGTTTAATCTTGTAGAGCCTCTGGTCAGAACAGAGGGGATAATGAAATTCAAATGTGCTGCTTAAGAGGACTGTTGACTCAAAGCCACAGACAACAGGTGTTATTCAAATTAACTTCCACTGATTAATATTAATTGGCCACAACCGAGCTTTGAACCAGCACATCTGTAAGCTGCAAACAAAACCTTCACTCAAAGGATTGAAAAGGATTATTGCCTCTTGAACTGAATTTAAAAAAAAGACAATAGACCTCAAGAAATATTTATACTATTAAGAAAGAGTTCGGATTGTACCAGTGCTTTCTCCTACGTATCTGCTCAGATGCCTAATCTAATGATATTTGTATGTTACTTTTACTTTGAGACTGCTTTAAACTCTTTTAGGAAACTTACACAACATATCAGTCAGTTTCACAGTCAGTCTTGGCTGTGGTTGTATCTATTTCGCCCTCTGGTGGACATCAAAATGCAAACACACAATCTGTGATGAGCTGGATTCATTTACCTCTTCTAAACAGTCGGCTGACAACAACTAGTCAGCGAGGATGCAGTTTAAAACACCACAATAGATAAACGTTGACAAAAATTGTGTCTGTAGAAACACAAAAAAGAAATATTTCTGTATTACAAGTACCCGTGAAAAAAATTAAAGAGGTTGACAAGAAGGAAAAACATTTCATTTCAAGTGGGTGGGCCTAGATGTGTAGCCATGGTAACAACAAAAAAATGTCTGAGCATATCAGATATAGTTCATGTGTTTCAAACCTCATTTAAACCCCATTCAGTCTCACATTATCATAATGTGTACTCTGAGGAAAATTTGCAGAGGCTGGGTAAGCAACAGACAATCAGCCCTTATCCCTACAGATCAAAAGCCATTCTCTTCACGTCCAACATAACCAGGAATGAACATATAAGTATACACAAAGACAAGAAAGCAACATCATCCATAAAAAAAGGTTGTTTAAAAAGGTATAAAATCATACAGTCACTGACATTTATCTCCATCTGGAGTAAAACAGTTGCCTTCCAGGTTCTATTCGAGTGTGACGTTGACAGAAGCTAAAGCGTCCACAGCCCAGCTGGGATACTGGTCTCGGCAGGGAAACATACGCTTCATGAACGCCTGAATAAAAGCAGGAAAGCGGCCCTCCACAATGCTCTGTCTCACAGAGCGCATCAGGGTGAGCTGCAAGGAGAAATGTTTGATGAATTGAGGAAAAATAATGGAATTACTATTGATCTCCAGTGGGAAATCATCTTCTTCTGCTCACCTTCAGAGTATATGAGGTCAGCTACAGGCCAGCATGCTCTGAGCACGCTTGTATTGATGCAACCCTTTTGTCTTAGCAGCATGTAAAGGTAATACATTAATGCTTCACGGCAATCCATACAATACTTGAGGAGACATTAAAGTCTAAATCAAAGTGATAGATGATCACAGTAGCCACAGTGGGGGTTTGATCCGCCGACCTTCAGATCGGCAGCCCAGGGCTTAACCCATTGCACCACCACATGGTGATAAAAGAGTCACCAAATTAATAGTTTGCATAACCAGACAGTATCTGTTATGGTCTTCTAATGTGATTATCATAATTTGGGACATATCTGTCACAAGATGGGCCCTTTTGTTGTTTTGATAATGTCAGAGCACCACAGAAAGTTTTTTCTACTGGGGCACAGCAAGTACTAAAGGTTCTGATGGCCATGTCTGAGGCGCTGATATAATCATGCCACATGCATTTGTAAAGCTGAACATTTGCTATTATATTTCTGAGAGAGCAATTAGACTTTGAAACACATTACGAAGCCAATTATGTTGATATCTGGCTAGAGTTGATATGTCCCAGAGTCAGGATGGCAGATGTAGGAAACTAATGAACTAATGAATCATGTTCAATCCATGCAGAAAGTGCCTTTTGGATATTTCAGCTCCTTTGAAGCACATAAGAGAAAGTACTATACCATGCTGGTGGCATACTGTAGGAATTCATCAGTCAAGTTAGGTACCTGGTACGCAATGTTGTGGATGGTGATGTGATGCATGGCAGCAGTGTCACTCTTAAACAGAGCATGCAGGTAAGCCCGGCTATGTCTGAAATAGAAACAGGCATATTAATTAACAAAAGTCCAGAGAAACTATGCACATCCACACATTAAAAGCATCCTCATCTCACAACACAATATTGGACCAAGTAAAATCAAAGTAGCTTTTTTAAGGTAGTCTATTCGGTTATTTTATTACTGAGATTTCATCACCTGAATAAAAAAAATCATAATCATTGTTGACATGAAGTTTTTTTTTAGCACTACACTGCTTTAAAGGTTCCATTTCTGTCATGATAAAGACAAATCTGGTGCAATAGTGACCTGCTGTCGACTCACCTCTTGCAGGTGGGACATTGGCAGTCTGGGTCTATGGGCTGGAGGTCTTTAGCATATTGCTTCTGTTTCACCTGGAGAGATCCCCAGGGCACCAAAGCAGAGCCAAACCTCTGAGGGAAGAAGAAGGACACAGTTCGTGATATGGATTATTATTCTTAAATGACAATTTGTAAGGGATTTCTCAGTTGTTGTGAGGTAGAGAGCGCTTACGGCAGTGCGGGTTGGGAAGACGCAATCAAACATATCACATCCAAGGGCGACACACACCACCAAATCCACAGCATACCTACAGTATGTGAGGACCACACAAATTGTTATGTCAACCCTGTCGCCAATAAACAGCAAGTCTAATGATGAATTTTAGCGCAGACAGGCAAACATACCCAACACCCATGAGGTAGCGAGGTTTTTCTCGTGGCAGGTGGTCGGTGCTCAGCGTGACCATTCGCCAGAAGTCATCCTTCTCCTCTCCTCCACTCAAGCCTCCAATGGCAAAACCAGGAACATCACGTTTGGTCATTTCTACAGGACAGAGAAACAGTATCTAAAGTCACTATAATATTGCCTCTACAATCACTCTATATATTGTGTCTATATCATGTAAATTTGTATAGCATATAATACTGTAGGGTCTCAACCTTAATATTTAAATTGATCAGGTAAATTTGCATTATATAACCTAAATAAATATAACCTATACATTTAAATTTGAATAATACAGAATATTGTAGGGCTTCGACCTTAAGATTTGAAATTGTCAGATCAAGTTAGAGCTTTTTTATCTCAATTGGAAAGAACTTTGTTAATTTTATGAATGTCACTTTTAAATTTTACATTTGCACATCCTATTTGCACAAAATAAACTTTACAGTTCATATTTACATAGTTTTTATTTTTTTATTTTATTGTATTTTATTTCTAGATACTATTTTTATACTTTTATTGCTGGTAATCTGAGTGGACAGAACAGTAAGAATTTCATTGTACAGGGAAACGTGTTTCTTTACTGTGCACATGACAATAAAACTTTGAATCTGAATATGTGGGTCAACATCTGTGGCTTTAAATGTGCTACACAAACAACACTGACTTGACCTGACAAAAGTGCAAGCTTGACCCCATATCGTGTGTCTTACAGCCAAAGTGTTTACACCTAGACCTGGTGTTAAAGTGTGTGTGGGACCTTTCTATGTCACTGCTAAAATGCAGTATGTTGCCAATTAATCTAACAGCTAATACAAGATCTTCTCATCACATCCTGACATCCTGACCGAGTTTCCTGCCACCTGTTGAATTCTTAGTTACATTAATTGATGCGCTGAGTAGAGAAATATGAAGTGTAAGTGTGTTAGTTAAAGGGACTGCTTTCCAAATTATTAAAATAATTATATTTTGGAGTTTAAGGCCCTTTGCAAATGTAATCCAATTATACAGCATGCTTGGAAATATAAGTATTCAGAGACAGAGGTACCAAAGCTGGAGTTTTTACCATCTAGACAGGCCTGGCGCAGCTCTGAATTCAGTCCTCCCTGGATGATGGCGAAAAGGTTCTGTTTGTGTGGGTTTTTATTGGCTGCTATACAGCGGTCCAACCACCGAATGGATCTGTGCATGGCCTCCTCCACCCGCGGTCCCGTCACAGTACTGCTGACCACGTCATCCAGCTGCATCATGATGTCTGACCCTAGAAGAACACAAAGAAACATGGAGATGCTGTCAGTCAGCCACTGAGAAGGAAAGGTTACAATATTTGCTATTTTACACTGATTCAACTAGTTTGCTCTCTGCTGACCCAGACTGTTCTGTATGCTGATGGACTTCTCAGGACTTAGTAGGATCTCTTTGCCATCATAGGGTGACTTGAACTCGACGCCTTCCTCGGTGACCTCGGAGAGTTCAACAAGAGACACCATCTGAAACCCTCCACTGTCCTGTAAGCAGCGGGGAAAGAAAGACAAGGTTTCCACATGAAGCTCATCAGCCACCTCTTGCACTTCAGTGAATTATAAAACTCTCCTTGCCTCAACTTTTCTCATCAATGTTTGATTCAAGAAACTAATACTGCACTCACAGTTAACAGATTTCTCTTCCAGTTCATGAATCCATGCAAACCATTGGCTTTCTCGATCAGATCAGGTCCCTGTAGGCAGCAGAGTTGAAACAGAAAAACACCTTTACAAAAGTAAGTCTTTATGAATTCGTACAGCCACTGCTCAAGTCTGGTGAATTACAAAAGAGGACGGAACTACTGTTAATGCAGCACTGCCTACCGGCCTCATTCCAAGGTGGTATGTATTCCCAAGACAAATCTGACATCCAAGTGCCTCCAGTTGATCCACAGTGATTCCCTTAAGGGTCCCTTGAGTACCGACAGGCATAAAAACCGGGGTGTTAACGGCGCAGTGTGGCAGTATGAGATCACAAACTCTCGCTTTGGTCACCGGGCACTCAGCAACAATCCGAAGAGTGAGAGGAGAAGCCACAGACAGCGCTTTCTTTACAGACATGCTGTTTTCTGAAGTATTTGTAACAGCTCCACACTCTATGGTGGCAGCCATGTTTGAGTGACCACGTGACATGGAGGGCTTGCGAATGACAATCGGGTCGACTAATTAGAAACGAGCTGTTTCGTATGAGGAACACGCCTTTTATATAGCCAATCAAATCACGTCAGAGTGGAGCGACAGTAGAATTAGCCAATAAACTACCTGGCTTTGTAGACAAGAGGCGGGGCTATATTCACCGGTTTTGATCGGATGTCGTCTCCTCTGACCGGATGGTGTTTGTGTAGAGGAAGTTTTGTTTTGCGAGTTTTCCGTCCGTTTCGACTGACTGAGTATTTAGTTAATGTGTTCAAAAGAACACGAAATGATATTAGTGTGAAGTGCATCACCGGTGACCACTCAAGTATTCAAAGAGAGAGTAAACGCTCGGGCTGTTTGAAACGGCGGAGCGCAACACTTCAGAGTAACCCGAGAGCACCTTGCTGCTAAGCTAACGTTACCGAGCTAGTTAGCGCGGCTAGCGTCAGCCTCTGGTCTGCGTTGTGTTGAAGGGGTTCTCCGAGCTAACGAAGCCATGGGGAACCGGGGCATGGAAGACCTGATTCCCCTGATCAACAAGCTTCAAGACGCTTTTAGCTCCATTGGCCAGAGTTGCAATTTAGACCTTCCTCAGATCGCTGTGGTAGGTGGACAGAGCGCCGGAAAAAGCTCGGTCCTTGAAAATTTTGTTGGCAGGTAAGTGATAATGGTTAACTGAGTTAGTAAAGTGTTGCAGTTACCACTCAGAATCAGTTTTACATGCATTCTCAAACTGTTTTTGATCGTCTATTCATTTGAAAGTGGCATTCACCATAAAGCTAAGCTAACGTTTGTTACCTTGTCAGTACGTAACGTCAAAATTATGTTACGCACTTGTCGTAAACCAGCCTTGATTGTGTAAATAGCTGTAGGTTCAACAAGACTTAGATACTCTCTAAATGTGGCGTGATTTCCTCTAATCATTGCCATTCATATGCACAATATTTATGTCTTTAAATACCGTCAGTAAATATATTTTGTCAATTAATATCCCTTTACGACCTCATTTTGGCAAGTTAGGATGTTTTACGAATGAAAGGTTTGTTTCTGTCAAGTGCATATTGAGGGACTTAATCTTTAGTAAGTCATCGCCAGACAATCTTCTATTATAATCCCTCTGTTTGGCTTTACTTCTGAATAAGAATTGTTTCATTTGGTTCTATTTATAATTCCAGGCCACACCCAGACAGTCCTGCTGGATTTGTGTTTACCAGTAATTGTTACAGCTGTTAAATGGAGTTTTATTAAGTCACATGAGAGTTTGTTGTTTGATTAGCGTGTGTACTGTTTTAGATGTGGGAACACAAATATGTAATTGGGAAGGCTCATAGACTGAAGCAGTGTAGGCAGAAAGAGCCTTTCATTAGGGACGTGTAGTTTTGCAGCTGAATTTGTTTCTCTCGTCAAAATACTGACATTTTCTCGGCGAGTTCACATCTGTATCAGACACAACTTCCCTTATTGTCTTCCTCTTTTATTTCTGTTTTTGGACAAAGTTTAGAAATTGGGGAAATAGGCCCGACGTCTCCTCATTCTTTGAGGTGTGAGGTATAAGCTACGGTGCTCCTCAACAGGCTGGTCCTGTTATCCTCTCCCACATCAGCAGCAAATGAGATCACCCAGCAGATAAAGAAACAAAACAAGCTTGCTCTAAAGCAGCTTGTTTAGCAGGTTTCCACCCCATTGAGACGCACAGTGTCTAACCCAACCCATACAGCAATCACAAATGCACGCAGGCCAGACGGCGGAATAGAGGAAGCACATTGGTTATTAAGATGGCATGCACACACATCTTTGGTTAAAAACACACTGACAAGAGCATGTCCTAACAACTCTCAGGCAGGAACACACTTGCAGATTAGACTACCACTCAGTGCACATTAATTCAATTCAGTGGGAGTTTGTGCTGTGAGAGCACTTGACATATATCAGCTACAATTAACATGAGAGATTTCATGGTGACCTCGATTTCACAGCATATGCTGGCCTTCCGCTTTCTGACTGTTGAAAGTACTAAGACACCCGTCCATTTATTAAAAAGTTACTCAAGCATTGCTGTGCACAGGCTCTTGAGCACGATCATCCTTTCATGATGTATGTGAGTAGTGCACTTGAGAGTTCATGATATAAAGTACAGCAGCTACTCTGCATGCCTGCTGCTGATGTACAGGTGAACTTGAGGGCCCACAATGTAGAAGTCAACCTCTTACCTATAAACTCAAGTCTTACTTTAACCTGGAAGCACTTGGGAGGTGCTGCACATCACTATAGCAACAGGTGCGCTCATGACTCATTGTTGATCGAAGGTCTTGTTTGAACTCAGGAGTGGCCAGTACCTAAACGCATTACCATTTTTTTCACCTGTTATGCAAAGCTATGAGTGTTGGAGGATAATTCATTTGCAAACTGTATATGGTAACAGTTGGCTTTAGCTATGAGCAATGAACACTGAGCTGTGTTGCTCTCAGTAATGGGTGCTGTATAATTTCCCCAGTGGCTGATATCTTTTTCTTTGGTGTGAGGCGCATGTTATGTGTGTGAAAGGCTGTCTTCATCCCTGTGTCCCCAGGGATGGAAATAATCCCTCTTTTACTTTCTGCAAAACCAACAACAATAGAAACAGTCACATAATGCTGGGAAGAGTCACATCTCAGTCAATAGACTGTATGATTCAGACACGGAGCAGAAATGCTCCTCCTCCCCTGTCTCCCGCTTGAGCTTCATTCTCGACGTCATGATCTGATATGGACACCAAGTGATCAAACTTGCTGCTTCACTCTGTCAAACTAGCAAATGTTCAGCCATCCCATAATGGATGTCTGATGTGCTCAGTTTCTTCTGTACATTTCTTGACTTTGGTGGAGAAAAGAAAAGTAGGGGTTGACTATATTTGCTGTATGGTTACTGTCTGTCAGTTGTCACAGTTCTGTTTTTCATCCCAGGCAAGCGAGATGGTATGGAGATTGCTCTCTGCTCTGTGCGACCCATCTTGTTGATTTGATTTGGGCCTCTGTTTCCTACAAGTTTGTTACAAGAGACCAGCACAGAAGTTAATTAAATCACTGTGACTCGACATCATCACATATTTGTGAGTGTTTCAGTCTGTTGGTAGGGTTGTTTCCTTGTTTAGATATGCACCAAGACAACTTAATCAAGGACTCCAGGTTTTACTGTTTTACTGACATATTAAACTTACAGTAAATACACTAAAATCTGCTGAATATGCATTCATCCCAAGCATTTAATACCTAATAAATCTTTCTATTGACAGATGTAGGTGTAACCAATAACAATAATTTATCTGCCCTTTCAGACACATCACTGCCATGGTCCTTACATTGTGAATATTGCTTCACTGTGGCATTTCTGCCAGACAAAACTAAATACAGTAGAACCGTTATCACGTAATAATTAGCTACATGTTCCTGAGTCATCAGCTGCTGAAAATTACACAGTAAAGATCAAAGGTTAAGAGGAAAATAATCCATTGATTTGCTGTAGAGGTAAGAACTACTGAACTAAGAACTTCTGAATAATAAAAAATATAATTTAGAATAACTTTTCAGTGCTATTTTAGTGACTTCTCCATAGAATATAGCATGAATTATTAGATCATAATTCACAGACACGCCCTTGCCTCCGCTTTTGCTTGTGCTATGTGCTTCATTGTCCCAGTTGGGAGTAAAGATATCATATCAAGCTCTGCAAGCTGGCCTGGGTGGAGGTTGTTATCAGATCAATGGCAAATAGCCTACTGAGAAACCAGGAGTTTTTAAAGTTTAAGGCTACCCTTGGTAAAGAATTCAAAGTGTCAGTCTTACTCTTATTCCACGTTTACCAAAATATGCCCATGTTTGCATAAAAATATATTTGTTCAGTATACATGCTACCTTCTCTTTTTCATAAAATTTGAACAGAGATGTCCACCAGTCTGGATAGTTGTGTGTAGCACAGTAGACATCACTGTGAGGACAAAGTACAGACAGCTGAGTGGCAGAGATGGAGGGGATTTTCCGCTAAGCAGTTGGATTTTGGTAGTGCTTGAAGAGGCTCTGCTGCCTTGTGAAACTTCTTGGTGCCCACAGTGACAGACTGTGGTGCGGGAATGCGGGTAGCCATAGTTATATGTTCTCTGCCACTACAGGCCCGTGGAATAAGTCCTACCAAGCCACAAACACAATTTTTGAGTACTGTGCCCTACCGTGAGAGCCTGCTATGACCTCAGAATTCACATACCAGTTTCCATGTCTGAAAACGAAGCCTGCCAGCCTCTACAGACTTTAGGAATAGGAGGATCAGCTGTGGGCTATGGCTCCTCAGAGTTGCTCTGCCTGTTTGTAAGAGGCAGAGGCTGTACAGGCGGGCAGGCAGGGGGAGGGGAGTTGGCTTTCTCGTTCTCTCCCTGCTCTACTCTTTCAATTTTGCTTTCTCTTGTGTTAGGAAGAGGGAGGCTCACAGACTGATGCTCTTTGCTTGGCCATGCATAATGCATGAAATGATACACAATCTGCTCAGCCTCGTCTATCATTTACAGCGCATCAATAATAGAATCCTGGCCTCTTGCTTCTTTTCAATATGCCACTGCTGTTTATCCAGTCTTGTCTATGAGGATTGAATGGTTCGATTCGGTCCTTACTTTACATCCTCTCCAAAGAGCATTTTGATCGAACAACTTGTGTGTATTTATTTTCAACCAGACATTACTGGCACTTTATTATGTTGCTGTGTATCTTTCACCAGTAGCCACTTGTTGAGCCGGGGAGGTGGCGTTTGAGTACTGAAAAGCCAGTGAGAGTGACTTGTAACTGGAGAGTGGCCTGTAACATCAGTACATTAGTTTTTTTTGACGATGTTGTCCTTGTTGTGATCTCTGAGCAGCATCTTAATATCTGTTCAGCCTGTCCTTCCAGACAGCTTAAAGTGGTTTTGTTCTTTATCTCTAACCCCCTCTCTGTCTTGCTCCCAAACCTCATCCAGGGCTTTCCATACTGTCCACCATGTGGACAAATACCTGTATGCTCCATGTTATGTGCATGACACAGCACCAGTGCTGAACCACAGACCTGTGAATTCATGCTGACATGTGGATTGTTGCAGTGGGGAACATCCAGAATGTTCACCACTGTTTGACCACAGGACTACAATATAGGAATAGCAAGCAGTATGTAGCATGGCAGCTCCCCCCTTTTCTTTTGTCCTGTGGCTGACACATTGCTTCCAGTCTGAAGTTAGCAGGCAGGCTGAGCACCGTCACAGTACCCTCAGGCCTGTAGGTCTGGCAATAATGATAAAAAGGAAAATGTGGGTTAGTGACATGCTCAGCTCTGCTAGAATTATTCTAGGGCCGGGGCTGGTGATTACCACCAGATGTAGCATGTTTGTAGAGCAGCAGACAGACATTCAGAATTGGTAGGGGAGTGCGGATGACTGGGTGGAGGAGCCTCATCTGAAGGCTGACTAAGCAACGTTGGCCATGTGGTTAAAAATTCCTCAAGTACCGTGTCACTTTAAGAGAAACAAACAGGCCAACTGTGAAAAAGTTTTCATTATTTCTCATATGCCTGTGTCTCTATAATGCACTGTTGCACCCACGGCATTTGCTGTGGCTTGCTTACTGCTACGCTGTGTGCATTGCATTGCATTCTGCAATTTGCATGGTGAAAGCTTGTGGCTGAGCATATGCACCTAGCAAGGCGGTGTTAAGTCTCAGACTCAAGACTAGTGTGGTCAAGGCGTTATCATGGGTGATAGCTCTTGTTTTGACCCAGCCTTACTTTACACAAAGGCTAACATTTGCCAGCTGAACCATGGACCTCTGATGACATGTTTTGTATTTGGTTTATTGATACTAAGACAATACATCTACAATAAACTGTTTGCATTTTTGATAACATGGACACCCAATTTTGTCCACCTTATTACACCTTAATTATCTAAAAATATGTACTTCTTTATCACCTTCCTTTCAGTTAACCAACAAAACTGCACTTCACAACCAACATTTGGTACTGTCCAAATATTTTTTCATGGCTTGGACTCATTTAGCATCATTTAACAGAATGAACAGAAATACAGCAGGCATGACTTATCATTGGCTGTGCAGATGTTTGAAATGTATAGCTGCAGAAATCATTAGATGAAAGAAAGTTGCCTGCTTAACCTTGCTGCTCCAGAGCTTCTCTATGTAGCTGCAGACACAGACCATTACTGTGCCGAGTAGCAGTCTGCACCTCTGTTCAGTATTGCAAAAACAATTAAACTTTGGGGAACTCTGTAACAACACTGCATTTGCTTCAGCTGTGATACGGATAAAAATGCTGCTTATGCAGGTCTTCAAGTTGCAAGTACTGCCAAAACAAAGCAAGAGCTAAAAAAAAAAAGTTTTTTACATAGGTTAAAAAAGATTTCCAGTTCCAAGAGAAATGGGTTGGCAGCATCGTATATCCTCTCTTGGATGTGAAACAAAGAGCAAAACTTCTCCAGTCAAATGTTTAAAAACAGTAGATGAGGGAAAAATGTGTATCTACCGCAAAATTGTGGGAGATCCTAATAAAGGAAGGAACAAATGTACTTATGCTTTATGCTGATAAGATTAGAAGAACTTCATCCCTGTAATCAAGCATGGAGGCGGGTCCATTGTGTTGTTAGGTTGTTTTCTGCAATATGATGGTGTGTGTCATCTTTGGCTTTGGCTTTGCCGTCAGTATGTAAATTAAAGCATGGTAATCACTGGACTTTACAGCAAGACACTGATCCCATTTTAAATCTTGATTGCACAAAGAAAGATGTTGCAGCATGTAAACCAAGGAATATTAGAAAGCTGGAAGCTTTTGCCCATCAGGAATGGGCAAAAATATTGATTTTGAGGGTTGAATCATTTCTTTTACAGCATGTTTTCAAGAATTCCTCAGTTTTATTTACATCACTAGAATTTCTTGAATGTTAAATAAGTTGAATCATTGTGGTTTCAACTGTAGTTATTCTTTTTTTTTTTTTTTTTAACATTTTTGTGATGTCAGACAATGAAATAGTGATTAAATAGGTATTTATTTGTGGCCCATAAGCTCTAACTGGTAACCAGCAGTCTTTCCATAGTTGCAGTGGTACAGTGGTAAAATCCTTATTTCATAATTGCAACATAATCGGACAAAATAAGCATAAATCCAAGTTAGCAATAACAGCTATTGTATGTGTTGGGTTAAACTAGCATTTTAAATTAACAATCACAACGAGTGCTAGAGGCTCAAGGTTGTCTTTCTAACCTAACTAACATTTTGGTACTCAGCCCGTGATCCACAGTGGGCTGGCTTGGATCATTATTTTGGAAAAAGTCAGTTTGCCCTGGACACACTGAAAACTGTATGTTTTAAGATTTACACACTTGGAGGCCATTTGGAAAGGTTTGTTTTGGGGGGAGAAAGCACAGATTTAGTCTAGACAAATGAGAGAAAAAGTGCTTATCCCAGTTTAATGCGGATGTAGACTGAATTGGTTTTCCTGAGTGTAATTGAATATATGCTCTGATTCAAAAAATGCATTCATAGCACAGTAAGATCACTGCGGATGCTAAGTTGTCTCATTATTCATTATCTGTCTAGCAGCTCTAGGATTTGGCCTTAGATGGCATTATAATTACACACTGTGCAGTTCTTCATAAATTTAAAGTAAACTGACTTAGAGAACATTGAAGATGTAACATCCGTGAATTCCATTTTTGGGTGGATTTTCCTCATAATAGCAAGAGTAGGTGTGCGTGAGTTGATCTCTTATGTGATAATGATGAGAGAAGATGACTTTGTCACATTTGATTTGTTTTGAGACAAGTTGGAGGCGTGAAAATCTTCTGTGCCCATCAATTTAGCAGGGGCCATGCTGCGAGGAAATGGACATTGAGTGTAATGAATAATTGAACATTCTGTCTGTCTGTCTGTCTGTGTCATCCCTTTTCTTTCTTTCTGTTACTTTATCTGTCTCTGCCCTGAGATGCCCCTATTTTATCTAATAGGTCACCCTTGTTTTATTTTTTTGTCCTTTTTGTCCATTTTACTCTCTCCATTTTTTGGTGTTTATTTCCTCTCTCTTGTCTGTCTCATTCAGGGACTTTCTTCCACGTGGATCAGGCATTGTTACCCGCAGACCTCTTATTTTGCAGCTGGTCAACAATAAAGCAGGTGAGTGTGCCAGTCCTGTGCCTAGCCTCATCTCCATCTCCTTTCATCGCTGCCCTGCATTTGGCCTCTCTGTCACAGTGCCTCAAGCTAGGTGCACTGTCTGCTATTTGCTACTTTCATCTCTTTAATTTAATATTCTCATTTTCTCTTTCTCTTCCATGCCTTTTCTTTCTCTTTATCCTTTTCTCTCCCTCTACGTGCCCTTGTGTGCGGCACTCCAACTCTGTGTGTAGAATATGCCGAATTCCTGCACTGCAAAGGGAAGAAGTTTGTGGATTTTGATGAAGTGCGGGCGGAAATTGAGGCAGAGACCGACAGGATAACGGGCTCCAACAAAGGCATCTCTCCCATCCCAATTAACCTGAGAGTCTACTCCCCACATGGTAATAAACACAAGTCATTCTGAAAACACATTAATAAACACTGCCTGCCTTTTGGTTTATATTCAATCATTAGGGTTTTTTTCATACCCGTTATACTTTAATGTATTTCTCTTTAATACCTGTAATTGTGTCAGGTCAGTGTTATGTAACAGTATCTGTCTAATACACCAATAACACGGTAAGTCAGAAAAACAGACATTCACACTTGCTTATTTTATCCATAAATAATCCGTAATTTGATTTTTAAAAAATATCTGTAGAAATTTGTATTGATAGTGCCGTTTAATGTTACTTATTAAATTACTTGCATGTATTATATTATTGTGTGATAGATCTGTTTATGAATATAAACTGCATGGAGATTTGATCTGTACTGCCTGAACACGGCTTGAGGAATTTCTTTGCCTCGTGCAAAATTGTGTTACAGTTATCCACTTCTTGCTTTTTACAAAATGAGCTTTTCCAGAGAGCCTTGAAAAGTTTGGTTTTGGTACCATATAAAAAGCTGTGCTGCACTCCTCTGATGTTCTTTTTTTTTTTTTTTTATTCCATTGCTGGATGGCTGTCACAAACATCTACATATCTCCTTGTGAAAGCCGTTGCAGGAATTTCACATTTCCATGTTTATTCCTTTCATTAAATGTAACACTTATAAGTAAAACATTAGAGGGACTCATTTTGATAAAGTAAAATACTAATTAGTTTTACAACAGTAAAAGATTAATGCTTCCCCTCAGTCACAAACACTCATTAATATGCAGAAGGGAGGATGATAATTGTCTGCAGTTTTTATTAAAGTGGAGGAAAATGAAGCTGACATGTAAAATACATACGGCTGTATTTAATCTTTAACTGGATATGTAAAAGACCATATTAGACATGCTGTAATAGCATGTGAGTTATCTTCACAGTGTGATTACAGTTTAATTATAAATTGTCAAAAAGAATTAAAGATTTACCTGTTTAACATCCATCACTACCTGTGTTTCTTTTCACCTGCTTAGTCAAGTTTATGATTTGTCATATTTGACACCAACAATATGGCAGGATTTTCTTTGTTTGTTCAACTATATTTTTCACTCAAGGAATTTATTGTTTACTTTGGCACAGCTGGTGGAAAAATATATTTATTTGCATTTTAAATGGTGTGACTTCTGTCCATGTGACTCAGTGCTGAACTTGACCCTGATCGACCTTCCGGGAATGACTAAAGTCGCCGTAGGAGACCAGCCACCAGACATCGAGCACCAGATTAGAGATATGCTGATGCAGTTCATCACAAAGGACAGCTGTCTGATCCTGGCGGTCACCCCTGCCAATACTGATTTGGCCAACTCGGATGCTCTGAAGATCGCCAAGGAGGTGGACCCACAGGGTAAGCACGTAGCAGACCTACAAACACAGTCTAATAAGGTATATGAAACATTACATCTTCTGACACCCATTACCTCGCATTTAGTCTGCTGCTGCCAAAACGTAGCGCTTTCTTTAACAATCCTCTGCCAGGAAAAGGTCAACAACACTGACATAAATATTCTGGGCATCAGTCCTGTGCCTCTGTATTATTCTGTGAGACATGTAGGATGGTGAGAGGTAATAAATTTGTTGAAATTTACGTAGTTACACTTTATAATTATGTGCAGGTTTGCGTACCATTGGCGTCATCACAAAATTGGACCTGATGGATGAAGGGACGGATGCAAAGGACATCCTCGAAAATAAACTGCTGCCACTGCGTAGAGGTGAGGATCATACAAATATTCTGAGAAAAACACTTGCATGCTTTATTGTTAACTCTGGGATGACTACTTGTGTCTCTGTGTTTAGGTTACATTGGTGTAGTGAACCGCAGTCAGAAAGACATTGATGGAAAGAAAGACATTCGTGCTGCTCTGGCTGCAGAGAGAAAGTTCTTTCTGTCCCACCCTGCCTACAGACACATAGCAGAGCGCATGGGCACACCGCATCTACAAAAAACACTTAACCAGGTCTGCTGTCAAATGAGTTTCTTTGATTTTGAATGTTGAAATATGATCATCACCATGCCATTGATTCTCCAAAGTAATAGCACTACATCTGTCTGTCTTTAGCAATTAACGAACCACATCAGGGATACCCTGCCTGGTCTGCGCAGTAAGTTGCAGAGTCAGCTCCTCTCTCTGGAGAAGGAGGTGGAAGAGTACAAGAACTTCCGTCCAGATGACCCAACACGGAAGACCAAAGCCTTGCTGCAGTGAGTGCATATTAGTTTTTATGCTCAACAAAATGTACATTATATTTACTTTTTTTCTAGAGGTTGTGATATTATCTTTATTTATCTTGCACAACACATTGTTGCTTTGAGCTGGAACATCTTACATATCCCTATTTTAAAATATAGGGTAGTTTTACCAAGATACTACTCTCTTACCTGAAACAAACATTGTTTTACCACTGACTGTAAGCATTAATGAACAGCAAGGAGATTATTCACCAAGCCACTTGTCTTTTTGTGCTCCAACAGGATGGTGCAACAGTTTGGTGTAGACTTTGAGAAATGTATTGAGGGCTCTGGGGACCAGGTTGACACCAATGAGCTTTCAGGTGGTGCCAAGATCAACCGCCTCTTCCATGAACGCTTCCCATTCGAGCTAGTAAAGGTTAGCACCGATATTTACATCAGTGCTCTCAGAATGTTGTAGGAGTTGTTGTAGCAGTGACTGACATATTGTTAGATTTGTTCAAGTCATTATTTGCATTCCTGTTCCCCAGATTGTGTTTGACGAGAAGGAGCTAAGGCGAGAAATCAGCCATGCAATCAAGAATGTCCACGGTGTCAGGCAAGTGGAGCAGAGCCAAAAACACCTACCTGACTTCCAAAGTAGTCACTTGCAGAACTCAGTAGACAGCTGTGTTCTGTTCTGACAGCTGTTGCCACATGCTTTACTTTTCTCCCTTCATCAAAGCTTATATTCGAGTATAATTCAAGATTTTATGATCAAGCTTTTGCATCACAGACTATAAGTACCAAATTGTACTGGTTTTTTAAGGAAGTGCTGTGTGTTGTATGTGAAATCCATCTTCTATCTACTACTGTTACTTCAATCCCTTTAGCCCTACCCTGCAATACCACCCACTCCTTTTTCTATTTCCTTCTCGTAAAGCATTCAGTTATTAAGTGGTTTTGTGTTACATGTATTTTTGTCTACTACATTTGTGTTGTTGTGTATTCTTTATTGAAACTCTCCTGTCTGTCATATCTCATTTGTGGCTGTGTGTTTAGTTATGTTTACACTTGGCCATCTTTTACACTTCATTTATCCTTCTCCTGTTTGATTGTCAGTATTTTAATTTTCAGTTCCTTTCTCTTGTCAGATCTCCTCACAGTTGACTTTTTTGTCTTTTTGTCTCATCATCTGTCTATTCATATTTGTTTTTTTCTTTTTTGCATAACTGTGTGTTAATTGTCCCATCTGTCTGCCACTGTGCCTCTGTCTCTCTGTGCATCCTCAGAACGGGGCTGTTCACTCCAGACCTGGCGTTTGAGGCCATCGTGAAAAAGCAGATCGTTAAGCTGAAAACGCCCTGTCTCAAATGTATTGATCTGGTCATTCAGGAGCTCATCAACACAGTCAGGCAGTGCACCAACAAGGTACTGCAGGTGTCCGGCATCTCCCGACCCAGCCGAGACATAGGGCAGGGGCAACCATGGTTGTGGCAGAGCGTACGCTGACACAGAACATTAGCCAAATATCTTCAGATAAAATCTGGAAAAGTCTCTGCTGATTAAAATAGAGAAGTTCTGTGCAGTTTGCCCATGGCCCAACCCAGCCCCGTGAGCTCTGTGTGCAGGCAGCGCTGTCGTGTTGTGGAGTGTTGTGATGGTTGACGTGTTGTTGTGGATATGAGATGTATTTAGGACTGATCATCTCTGGTCTCTAGTGGACAAGCTGCAGGGCTTGCGACTCACTGCATATAGACAGCAAAAGTGGCCTGTAAGCTGTAAATTGGCCTCAATTAATGTCCATCTCTACCATATTGACCTATTTTAAGAGTAATTGGTTTGTCAAAGAAGAGAATGTGCAGAACTTGTGGCTTGTCCTCCCCTACTACTTGATTTGTCTGACAGAAACTAGAAATTACTAACTGAACAAGGACTTCTCTTTTTATTTCTTCTCTTTTTTCCCTTCCTGTCTGTCAACTTTTCTCTTGAATTTCTGCCTATCCCTGTCTGTCTACTCCCCCCCTCCAACAAAATGCAATTTGACCTCATGACCTCTCAGAACGGGGCTCTTCACCCCTGACCTGGCCTTCGAGGCGATTGTCAAAAAGCAGATCCTCAAACTCAAAGAGCCCAGCCTCAAATGTGTGGACCTTGTGGTGTCCGAGCTCACCGCACTCGTCATGAAGTGTGCCGTTAAGGTAACCACGGATACACCTGCTGGGATGATGTCATGAAAAGAGAAGGGTTTCCTTTTCTTTATAGATGTGTACCTCTGTCATTTAACTACAATGTCTACCTCAGTGAAATCCGCCCCAAACCACCCTTTTCACCACGACATCTGTGCCCGCAGCTTCAAATGTCGTCCCATATCTGTTCCCTTCATACTCGCCTGAGTTGCCATGCCATTCAGATTCAGCACTGAATTATGAATCACCTCTGAAATTTTAAGCATGACTTTCCAGAAGCCAGCTCCCACATGCTGTTTGACCTCAGCATCAGCTCATTAAAGTGTTTATTTTCTTACCACATCCACGTCGGATCGTCTCTCTCTCACTTCCCAAGAGCCAGCCTGGTCTGTCTGAGCAGAGTTGAGCCCAGCAGTGCTCCCTCGCTGACCCACAAGTCAGACTGGCATTCTGCTACCAGCTGAGCTGGATGGAAAGGGAGTGATGTGAGAGGGGGATGATACCAATTGCCCACATGCACTGTGGCTGCAGGGATGAAGTGTTTCCATAGCAACGGTGCTCCAGTACCATCTTGTGGACAAAGGAAGGCACTGCATATCAAGAAATGATACATCATACGCTCTATGAACCAGACATCCATCCTCCCTGTCTTTTAGGTTTCCCCTGCTTCACCCTTAGGCTGTCCTTTGTCATCCTGTCTTCACTAATATTAATAATTTACAAAATTCTACTATCAGCTAGGAGGTGACAGTTATAAATTTATTGGCATGTCTTTAAATGTTTACATTTCTGTGCCTGAGAAATACATCAGTTTATCTCTTAGACAACAGCAAAAGTCCAGCATTAAAAAACAGATTCTGTCATGAAGTCATCCCTGGCTGATAGTAAATGCCTCACCTTCTTGTAGGACGATCACTGCGTATTTAAAGTCTGTTTGTGTGCGTGCTGGATTGTCATTGCCTGGATATGTGTGACACTGAAATGTCACTTGACTATCTCTTTCCCTTTTCTTTGTTTCCTACTTATTTTCACTTCTCACTCCTGTTTCTCTCTGATTCTTATTGGTAAGTCTTATTAAGCTCAAGCTCACATGTAAGTGTGCATATGTCTCCGTTCAATGCTGCAGTTATGTGTTGTGTTGCCTTTCAGCTCAATTCCTACCCCAGGCTGAGAGAAGAGACGGAGAGGATTGTCACCACCCATGTCAGGGAAAGAGAAGGGAAGACCAAGGACCAGGTGAGTTGCTCTGATGTAGAATATATATACCAGTGGCTTTTTAGCACTGGTATATATGTGACAAGAAGTCACAACAGGCTTTAATTATTGTCGTCTTCATGCAAAAAAAAATCCAGTAAAAGCTGCCATCTGCAATTCATATATAACCTCACTCCAGTGTTGTGTTGAGATGCTGGTTGGGCAAAACAACATGCCCTGAGTTATCATATAAATAAGGTAAGGGGAAAGTAGCAAGGTATAAAGAGGAGTTTGTAACTGAGATCCAGACACCTACTATTAGCTCTAATGATGTGTCTTTGTCGGCTTCAACATTTGCTGATCCTCCAACTGCATTATGAGAACAGAACACATGTCTGACGGGAGTCTCCCAGGCATCACATAAGCTGTAGCATTTGTTCTATGGAGGACAGAGCTGCTGTCTCCTAGCAATTCTTAATCTGTTATTTAGTGTCACTGCTATACCAGTAGCAGTAGTTTAATCAAATGAGCTTAGCTGGGTGAGATTCTTATCTGCATCCTGTATAAAAATATAAGCTTGATCAACCACAAATGCATATTTTCCAACATCCTGTTTTATTTATTATCATTTATATCGCAGCTCAGCAACATTCTGCATCATGATTGAAAAGTAGTTATTTTGACTGTTTAGTTTGTTTTAGGTTTAAGTTACTTGTGTTGAGTTTACTTCAGATGACAGTACTGTCCTGACATCAATACAGGGAAGTCCTGTGACAGATATAAGATAGGGCAGCACTTTACTGCTTTGAATTTAGAGATCACACTGTTACTTCAGGACATGACAAGAAAAGGAACCGAGACATTTTATGGCAAATACAACACCACTGAAGTCCTCCAAAAAGGGTTTTTTCACAAATTTAACAACATTAACCCTATAAAAGCCTAGGCTAATAGGAGATTTCAGCTTGGCAGCAATGCTCTTGGGCAGGAAGTGAGGCACGTTGAACTGCAGGGGTTGTAAACTGAAACCTTTGAGTAAAATTTTATTCTCAACTCCACCACAACGCTGCAATTTGCAGCACTGATATTATCAGTCTGATGTGTTGTATGAGCATATGTGATAGCTTTAGCTGTCAGGGTTACCTTTTCTTCACTTCACAAGTGTGTAATATCAGAACTGAGAATTTGCGCTTTCTACTTAGTGCCCTGTGTAAGTGGTGTTTAATTGAGATCTCTCCATCCTAATCATAATTTTCTGCTTATAAGGTTCTGCTGCTGATTGACATTGAGCTGTCCTACATCAACACCAACCATGAGGACTTCATCGGCTTTGCCAAGTATGTACCTCTCCTCCCCCCACGTTTTCCCGTCCAATTTACCGCTTGTTGCTGGTGACTCAAGCCCCACAACAAGCACTGTGACCTTCATTAAGTTTGCATTTCCTTTTGTCTGCACTTGTGATTCCGTAGATTTTTAAGGGGAAAGTCCTGTAATCCTGTAACTCTCAGCCATCAATTCACCTGCAACCCAGCTGTCATTTCTAAAACTTCACAATCGCTTCACTGATGCTGAATCAAATTGTTGCTTATAATCACCCACATGGTGTAAATTGCGATCAGTGTGATGCAGCATGTCAATTAGTGATCTGGCTGCTTGAGAGCATGTGTCTCCCTGTGGGGGACGTGGATGCTACAATGATCAAAGCCACATTAGTTGCCCACTTGCATGCAAGAATACCGCTCCCCCTCGAAACAAAGTCAGTCAAGCTTGCTTGGTTGCTTGACAAATACATTTTCTTGTTTGCTGCGGACTGTTGCTATGAAGAACGCTCTTTGTAGCAACAGACAGAGCGGTGATAATGTTTTGCTCCATTCACTTGTAGCTGCATTTGTGCACTGCAAATTCATTTGCACACGGCACAGCATTCTGTTTTTTTTTTCCGTCTTTGTTGTTGTGGTACATCTCTAAGCAGTTGCGAGTTTGCGGTTGAATTCGTGTACTCCCTAGTGCAGCAGTTACGGTAGCATGTACAGTATTGAGTGGAGCTCCCCTTGGCTGTGTGGGTTGTGTCATTGACCAAGTAACAAAGCAAGCCCCTGTGTGAGGTGTGCGAGGGATTATGCATTGCCTCTGCATGGCAAGTGGATTGATATAAAGCGTCAGAGGCCAGCAAGGGCTGTTTAACGGTTCTTATGACATCACTTTCAGTCTTGACTACAGAAGGCTGGATGATGGTAGCTCCCCAGGGTACGGCAACAACAGGTGGGCAAACAGGATTGAGGGTTTTGTGTATAGTGTGTGTGAGACTGTTTGAACCTCCACGTTGTCCTAGGTCCTCTACAACCCACTTCATGTATGTGTGTAGTAGTAAAACACATTAAAACCTTGGATTCACGCTCGCCTAAAACCACACAGGTGATTTACATGAATGACTGAAAGCTATAAACATTAAAGTATGATACTGGTAAAACAGTAATGATGTGAATATTTAGGGGTAATATATTTTTAAACATGTTGCAATTGGTGTCATCAATATTTACTACCTCTCCATGTTTGTGCAATGACAGTGCTCAGCAGAGGAACACAGCTGCAAACAAGAAGAGGGCCATACCAAACCAGGTACGTTTTATCACTCAGCTGTAGCCTTTTCACCAATCCCAAATTTAATCTTCCTTAACTGATGCCTTACATTACCAGCATATTAATCAACCCTGTGAACACACTTGACATACCTGAGCAATAATTTAGACCCCAGCCATTAATCTGTCTCAACCTACCTAACTGTTAATGATACTCCCCAGTAAATCATTTAACTACTGATGGTACCCAGTCCCAGTCTTTGCTAATCCTCATATTGAACTGGCTGGCCTTTGTCTACAGTGTTGTAAAGCTGGCACATCTCCTTTTTCTGTTTTATCCAGACAGATATTGAGCCAAGTTTGTTGAATTTCAGTGTGTGTATTAAGGATTCTTAAACACGATACTGCTAATCAGCTTTGATGCTGGAAGTGTCGATAAAGGGAGAGCTGCCTTAGTGAACCTTAAGAAGACCCCTCCTCCCTGCTTTTTTAAAAACAAGCTTTTGTCTCCGTGACTATTATTAATTGCTGTTTGCATGCGACTCAGGCATGTTGTTTTAAAGCGAACCAACAATTAATCACAGAATTATGTCAGATGTTTTGCCTTCCCATTAACTCACAAGCTTCTTTTATGTTGAAATTCAGAATGTGCATGGACCTTGCACGCATCAACTGAGCAACAAATATGACATAACCAAATTGTGGTATACTTGAAGTAATTCTAATTGCATGTAACTCTCTTGCTCTGTCTCTCTTTCTTTCTCTGCCTCCCTCTCTTTCTCTCTCTCTCTTCTCATCATCTATCGATCTCCGGTTACCTCATGGATTTCCTGTTTCCTCCTGTGTTTACTCCTTCCAACCTATCATTCTTACCATTTTACTGTCTTCTCTTCAACCTTTTCTTCAACTTTTGTTTTCTTCTCTCTCTGCCTACTTCTTCACTCCTCTTCTTTCTTTCGAACTCTAAAACTGTCACCTTTTTCTTTTTCCTTCTTCCTACATCTCATCTGTCCCTCATCTTTGCTTCCTTCCTCGCTTTCTCATTTATTTTGGCTTTGATTTTATACTACCCCTCCTTTGCTTTAATCCCCTCCCCTTCCTATTACTGCAGGGTGAGATTCTGGTAAGTACCCCACAGATTTAAACCACACCCTGCCAGGGGCAGCAGGGGTAGGCCGTGCAGACGAACTGAGGCCATCACACAAAGGTCAGCCAATATGGTTAGGGTGCCAAAGACAGACTGCTGTATGACAACAGGTTAAACAATTGCCTGCTGTAAATACAGGAGTTGATATCTTCCCTGTAATGAGTTGTTCTACCCCTCTACAGCTTGGCGGACTAGGAGAGGTCCTCGAGGAAAAGGTAGAGTCTTCAGACTGACCAAAGTGATATTAAGTACAATTCCAGCATCAGCACGCAGTTACCAATAATCTGAACTGCCCACCACTCGTAATTCCTAATTTTATAAGACAGTAATTGTCTTTAATTCTACACTTTGGTTGCTACTAACATTTTGTACACTCAGTATTTTAAAGAGTCAATTTATTGTTTTGCCACCAGAAAGGATTGTGGCACTTTGCAATGTTGTGTTCTCTCTATTAAGGATCAGAGAGAGAGAACGAGAAAATCTTCCAACAGTGATCGAGGAGGCGTCAGTTCTTCTGTCATTGGGTTTATACCTCTGCTGCTGCCTCATGCATGGTGACTCAAAAGTTTGCCTTGTGAGATTCTTCCTAAGCGTCACTGGGGCAAAACGGGGAGGGAGTGGGGAGAGATTAAATCAGCAACACACAACACGGTTGATTCTTTGGAATTTCTTCGCATTGATTGTTAAATTAAATTAGTGTTTAAATCCTTTGCTACTAAAAATACCAACTTTCTGATTTTTTTCTCAATTCAAAATTTATCAACATTATCTTTTACTAAATATGGTGACTGGTCATGGCTTTTGGTTGGCTTTCAATGATTTAATCAAAATTCCTTGTTAACATGTCTTTGTCTAGTATCTATCAAGCCATGTTTAAATGATTATGTTGTACTCTAATCACATTAATTTATCTGTTTTGACTCTTATGTCCTTAATGTTGGATGTAATCTGTAATTAACAATTGCACCACAAACATTTTGAGGAATGTGTTGAGCATTTCTCGACTGTTGTCTGCGGCTAGCAAAAACCTGTCACACCCTAACTTCTCATAATGAAGTTGGCATTAAAAATAAGGAAGCAGTAATCTTTCCAACTGACTTTAATACAGGAGATTTTTACATTTTCTTGTTACTAAGAAGTTGAAGGTATTTCCTCGCCAAGGCAAACTACCTGTTAAACGTCTATGTTCTTGCTTCCGCTCCCATTTTATGTTGGCACTTTTGTACTAATGACCCCCCCACCCCAAAATCACTCACTCCAGTCGTCTTCTGGATGGAGATGGAGTGCAGGAGAGAAGTCAAAAGCAGGCTTTGAAATGGACATTTCCACTCAGCCTTGCTTAGTAAAAGAGCACACTTCACAGATAGTTTCCCGCATTGTATTCGAAAAGCATGGGAGTCTCTTTAGAAAATGGAGAGATGGTAGTTATGAGAACTCCTCCTAAACGCATGGCTCATTTTCCTCAAAGTGATTTATTCAACTCAACCCCGTGGTCCAATGTATTTTCTCCCTCTCCATCTTTCCACTTGAGATTTTCTCTTTGCTGTTCAGATTTTCGTCCCTCCGTGAACTTGACTAACTCTGTCTATCTACTCACCTCTGTATTTAATCTCTTTCGCTGTGTTTCGTTTCTACTCCTTTATCTTTTTTTTTCAAATCAGGTATTTACCCTCTTCTATGTCCGAATCCAATTAAACCCTTTAACCCTTCTGTTTTTAACTGCCAGTACATAGGTTAGCTTTTACTGACCTGCTGACATTAACATACCACCGTCGACCCTTGGTCTTTGACTGTGTGTCAGGGCAGGCATGCTCTGGGCACCATCTGGTCCTGTTTGTTGGTTTACTGATTTCTTTTCTGTTGAGTGAAAGAGAGCGAGGTTTGCATCCTCCTGCAGTATTTTCAACAAAACCTTCTAATGCTTTTGAATACACTTAGCCATATTACACACAGTATTACTGTGTATGTATTACTGTCCTTCACTTACTCCATGCTCTTTTAGTTCCACATTTAATATGTGTTTCTGTCTTGTAGGGAATACGTAAGTAATATTAGGCTCACCGACACAAAACATTCAGTATTTAGAAAAAAAACACAACCAAACTTACTTTGACCTAACAGGTAAGTCGTCAAGATTTTATTAGTGTCAGTTGCATCCCAGGAATAATAGTGAAACACTTAATGGGGCTCAGATTTCACCATGCATGAGCCTGATTTATAAAGCTGTTTTCCTCCATCCTCCTGGTACCCCTCTTTCCCTGCCACCCTCCTCTCTCTCTCCCACATCTTCTCCTCACTGTTTTAGGTGATCAGGAAAGGCTGGCTAACCATCAACATCAGCATCATGAAAGGAGGCTCCAAAGAATACTGGTTTGTCCTGACTGCTGAGTCCCTGTCCTGGTACAAAGATGAGGAGGTGAGAGGAATTTTTGCTCCAGTGTTGTATTTTTACTGGACACAAAGGGACATAGCTGGCTAAGACACAATAACACAGCACCACAGGAACACATAAAGATGAAGATACTGTATTTGGTCCTGTTGATATAAACTCCTTCAGGTGCAGGTTTGGTGGCAGGAGGTGTGTCCCAGCCTAACCTAACCAATGTGCAGACTACTGTTCAGCTGTAGCTGGATGAACAGGTAGTCTGAACACTGGGGAGGCGGGGTGGGGGGTGAGAAGAACTCTGATGGGAGGAAGGACCCAGAGGTCGTTGCGACTGCAGGTCGCTACCCTAGGACTGCAGGACAGAGGACACATAGAGCAAACATTATCTCAGTGTAACAATCACACATATGAGAAATGCCACATATATGGAAATTGGTTATTTATCACACCAATATTCCTGCTTTTTAGGTAAATAATTTATAACGGGGCATAATTTGAAAATTATAACTAGTATGCCATTACTTTAAACGTATTCAGGTAAATTAGTCTGGGCAATCTCGCTTAGCTAAATCAGTATGTGTACATGGATAGATAAGTATGTACTCTGCTCTGTTGTTTATTTTACAGGCCTGTACTGACACTCTTGGTATTCAAGAATTTCGAAAGTAACTGTACTTAAGGGGACATGTTGGTGTCCTGATAAAGATGCAAAAACAAACCAACAAACTGGATCATTTCATTTTAGACTAATCAGAGACCGATTTAGAGAGACAGATTTTACTAAACTGAACATTTGTCTCCAGTGATATGAGTGCATACAATCCATAAATATCAATTCATCTGCTTTACTCACCACTTGAACGTCTTCAGGCCACAGTTGTATCTACTCTTCTGTCAAAAAATAAAAGATACCACAACAGACCAGGACTAAAAGAGAACTCCGGACAAGTGGCCTCCATTTGCCCAAACACCCAGTTAGGTGCTGCGTATTTTCTTGGTCGCCTTTTGCAAAAAAGCAACGAGAGAAAGAGCGTGGTAGGATGGTGGAGGCAAACTGACGTGGCAGGCGGGCTGAAATGTTCCAGCCGGGATCTGACTTTGGAATTTGCAGGAAATCGTACTGGGTTACGGGGGCCAGAGGGGAGGGGGTGATTGTGTGTACAAGTGTGCATGTGTGGAGGCGCTAGTCCATATGAATCCTCCTGAGTGTTTGGTAAGTTGGTCGTATCTGTGCAAGTGTGTCTTAATACAAATAGCCAAGGTTCAGGTTCAGTGTTTGTTCAGCTCATCCAGGCTCATGTGTGTTTGTTTGTGTTTGCACGTGCAGTGAAGGTTTTAGCCCTTTGTGTCTGTGTGTGTGTGCGCGTGCGCATTCATATGTGTATGTGTGTATGCGTGGTGAGGGCGGGGGATTGTGTGGAACTGTGAGTGATGTAACTGTTGGGCCTGCGCCGCTCTCTGTGTTACTGCAGACGTAAATGCTTCCAGATGTCTTTGCTCAACAGTGAAAGCTGGCACCCCATCCCCCTAGAACTCCCTCATGCTCCTCCTCCTCCTCACCCTCATTATGCATTTCTCCGTCTCACCAGCTTGGTGGTCGTCCACTCAGAGGAAATGCATTCCACCATGTCTGCTCACTGGTGACGAAGTATTACAGTCCTCGGTTTTCATTCACATTACCACCGTGCATTTGCAATAAAAACTATTCAACCATACTGAGTATGTAAGGGTTTACATCCTATTGGCTTCCTGATCATCTAGAGGTTTAATGAACAACATTTGCATGGGTTGTGTGACATAGTCAGACAAAAATGAAAATATTTAACATAGTCTTTCTCGGATTGTCATAACACTGAATTGAAACTCTTTCATGGCATTTATAGGAAGCAACTGCAGCATAGGAACCAAAGAATATTGTGAGGTGGAAGCTTTTCTAAAGGCTGAACAGGCTACAGTCCGAAAAGAGAAGTCAGAAGCTTGTGGGAAATTAGCAGAAATTATTGAAGGTTATGAAGGACAAAAGATGCTCTTTACGAAATGCTGACTTTTGGCATTGAATAGTTTTGTTTATGGACCTCTTATGTGATGAATATTTTATTTATCCGCACCACTGTTAGAGAGCTCAGCAAAAGGCTCTTCAAAATGACACAAATATGTATTATTACATTTTCTTTGCAAGTCTGCCAAGGCTTTAGTTGACATGTTTTCATTAAATGTTATTTACATCATGACAGTGTGTTGCAATGTCAGTTGACTGCATCCGTATATACAGTACCTTACTTTGTGCACAAAGAATTTTTCTCTGTTGGATGTTCCAGGTTTCAGGGTTGTCTGTTTTTTTTATTGTGTGCCTGCTGTAAAAACACATTGCTTCTGTCCATCTCATGCTAGGAGAAAGAGAAGAAGTATATGCTGCCTTTGGATAACCTGAAGCTCAGAGACGTTGAGAAAGGCTTTATGTCCACAAAGCATATCTTTGCAATCTTCAACACTGAACAGAGGTGAGGGTTATGCCGTCAAGCAGACAAGTTTGTTGATTTCTGTGAATGCACACCTGTCTTATCTTTATGATTTTCTGTTCCTGCATTTCCTTGTTTTTGGGAGTAATTTTTCACACATAGGCAATCATATTTATTCATTCATTATTTATCTGTACAGAAACGTGTACAAGGATCTTCGCCAAATAGAACTGGCCTGTGATTCTCAGGAGGATGTGGACAGCTGGAAAGCATCATTCCTCAGGGCGGGAGTTTATCCAGAGAAGGACCAGGTCTGTGGCATTTGACTAGACTAAAAATCATAAATTAGCCAACATGACATTCATTTCTTTCATTAATGCAGTATCATTATAATCATTATTTAATCAAGTTGTCTTTTTAAAATCAGGATCTGTTTTCCGAGAGAGACCTGAACAAACATTCATAATTAGCCAAGCACACAATAGGCAACTAGACGCAGCACAGCCAAGGGCAGATAACCACAAGAATTAGCAAAAGCAGTTGCAAGAGTAATAATTAATTAAACAAAAAACATGCACAATATTCATAAATAACATCAGATAATGAAGCTTGAAAGCATTCTCCAAGGGGCATGAAAAGATCCAGTTTGAGGGCAGGTTGCAGTCCATTCGGTTTAAAACATGCATATAACTTGAAACCAGTTATGCCAAGTGTAATAAAAAGAATATCTAGGAACTGGACACACAAACTCATGGACCTCTGCTTTTCTATTTTTAGAGGATTGTCATAAATGCGACCTCTACAGAGAGCAGCTATGAAGACGTATGATATATTTATTCACTTTTGCTGTTGTGTTTGTCTGTCGTTGCTGCTGTTGTCAAGGTGGAGAATGAAGAGGCAGCCCCTGCAGACACATTCTCTATGGATCCTCAGTTGGAGCGGCAGGTGGAAACCATCCGCAACTTGGTGGACTCATACATCGGCATCATCAACAAATCCATCAGAGACCTTGTGCCCAAAACCATCATGCATCTCATGATCAACAGTGTGAGTTCAACAGTCCTCAGCAGCAGACAGCAGTCATTGAGGGCTCAGTTATGGAAGTAGTTTTGGCAAATAAAAGGCACTGGAAATGGAAGACATGTGCTCCAACCACACTGGAAGTCCCACAATTATAGTGAGTGGGGGGAACGTGTTGTTTCAAAATGGAAATAATTGCACACACTGTCTCCAGAGGGCCACTGATAATGTTGCGCTGGTCTGTACATGTGTAAGGTGCCACTAATAGTTGATTAACAAATGGATATAAAATTAAAAAAAAGCTGGAAAATGAAGCACAAGGCCTAGCTCCTCTCTCACCTCCACACAGCTGCCCAATCAAAGCATGAAGTAGGTGTGAATGTCAGATTATCGGTTTTGGGAAATAACAAAAAATGTTTGAAACAGCATCCTCTGTATTATGTCAGAAAGGTGTAGGGTTTCCAGCACTAACATCTGAAATGCAGTTCTGGCTGTGCATAAATGCTGCTTTACAGACAGTGTATTTCACTCATGGACAATTTGCAGGATAAGGCACTTGAGCTATGACAGCCACTTTGTGTATCGCTAAGTACATCCATGCACTGTTAAGTGGGTTAAAATGTATCTTTTCACACTCAAGGTTATGTGCCACACTAAAACAATAAATGAACTGTAACACTACCTTAAAAGTGCAAGTGAGAATATCAGATTTTGCAATGCCTGCATGTCCTAAATAGTGAATATTGCAATTCTGCACGGTGTCCATCCTGCATACCAAATAAAGTCAATTTTTGTAGAATCTACGTGTGGACGGATGGATGCCGTTTGCTGTGTTGCTATTTGCTAATTGCTCGTTATGTTGCCATTATTCAGCAAAGCCAGAGATATTAGCTGAGATTGAATAAATCATTTAATGGTATTTAAGGTATAAATTCCATTGCACCATGGAGCTTTGGAAAATAGCATTTAATTTCCTTGATCATCTTAGTAGCAGCGTTGGTCATATATTTTAATGTTGACACCAGATCATAAACTTGAAGACGCTAATTAACAGAATTTATGATGCAAGCTCACAGTGCCCCATCCACTGTCTATTAATTATGCTTTATTATTCTAGTGAGCTCACTTGCTGTCGTCTAGCAATTCAGCAACTATACAGCAACACTCACACAACCAACACTTGGATCACTGTCCACAGAGCAATGCCTTTGCCAAGATGTTGTCATATATATTGTTTAACGCTAATGTGTCACGACTGTGCAGATTATTTTTTCTCTTGTGGTTGATTCATTTCCCCTTCCTTTCCTACCCTTAGCCCTTCTTTAAATCACATATCACAACCAGTGAACCTTGTGATCATTTTACTTTTGGTTACAGCAACCTGATGTCTAAACATTCTGTTTAATCCACGTAAGTTGCCACCAACAGTGTTTTACAAATCTAAACTTTCCTTCAGGCAAAGGATTTCATCCACTCAGAGCTACTGGCCTACCTCTATTCATCTGGGGACCAGAACAGCCTCATGGAGGAGTCAGCTGACCAGGCCCAGCGTAGAGACGAAATGCTACGCATGTATCATGCACTCAAGGAGTCGCTGCTCATTATTGGTGACATCAGTGCTAGCACAATCTCCACCCCTGTACCACCACCTGTAAATGACACCTGGATACAGGAAGCCAGGTGAGTGTTAACAAGCTGTGAATGCAATAGCTGGAACACATAGTATCTAACAACACACTTGATAATTTTAGTTGATTATTATTATGTCAGTGACTTTGTGATGTCTTTCTCGCAGCCCAACCCCTCAGCGCAGGCCGCCTCCTGCAGCAGCTCCGCCCCCCAGTCGTCCACCTGCTGTTAGGGGCCCAACACCAGGACCACCCATGAACCCTTCCCCTTCCTTTGGAGCTCCGCTTAATCCTTCTCCTGCCTTTGGTGCACCACCGATCCCCTCCCGCCCAGGACCACCTATCAACGCCTTTAATAGCAGTCTGGATCCCTTCAGTGCACCCCCACAGATCCCCTCCCGGCCAGCCCGCATCCCACCCGGTGTACCCAGGTAAGGCTTCCTTTTATGATGCTGATTATCAATTACTTAACTGCATATTCTGTCATTTCATTGCAATGTGTTTGTAACTTTATGTCACCAACATCTCATCTTCTTCTTTCTTCCAAAAGTTACAGGCGTCGTTTGTCAGTTCTCACTCTCACCAGTTTTGCCATCTGTATGCCAATCTATTATTTCTGTATAATCATTCTGTTCCCAAGTCTGGGTTTTCTCTGTCTCATGCTTCATCTGTCTTCACCTTTTGGGTTATTGGGTTTCTTCACTGTCCCTCTGTGAGCATGTCTCACTCCTTGTCTTGTATCTTCTCTCCTCGTTGCAGCCGAAGACCCCCTGGTGCTCCCTCTCACCGGCCCACCATTATCCGCCCTGGAGAGCCCTCCCTGCTAGACTAGACCTGTGGCCAAGCCCACCTAAGAGTGTGTGTTTGTGTGTGGATGTGTGTGTCTGCACACTATAGGCCAGGGGCGGGGGCTCGAGGGGAGGGGCTGACTGATAGCAGTGCATAACGTGCATTGTCCAGCCGTATTGATGTGTCTGTTCAAGCAATGTTAATAAGCTGCTAATACTGTCTTCATGAGTGCACATGAAAGAATCCCGTAACCACTTGAATATTACATTTGAGATAGAAGATAAAATGAAACCCAGCTGATTTATGTAATGCATTAAGCCTCTACCCATAGGAGATGATGTATCAAATTCAGTAGGTTTGTTTCCTACAGAATTTATTTCCTGGCCGAAATACATAAATAACTTATTAACTGGTTCAGGCTGGCGTCCTCTCCCCTCCCTCCACCTTTTTAAATTGGCCCAGACGTTCAAGTCTAGCTCTCTGTGTAATATACACACTTAACCTGTTGTTAATGTTTTACTGGGTTTTCATATCGTAACTGATTTCATACTGAAAAACAATAGCGTATTATCACTGTTGTTATTTTTGGTGGTGTCGATTCTATTTTTTTTCCCTCCTTGTTATTTTATTTGAGTGACTTTGTCCTTTTTAATGACCGTTGTAAATGTAGCTTTAAAATGAAATCCTAATCACAGCAGAGACGAAGCATAAGAAGACACAGGGCAGGGCTGCATGAGTCTGTGAGAGTAGCTTCGGTCCCTCCTCTGTTAATTATCCCTCCACAATAAAAAGATGTCAACCAGATTGACCATTATAATCCAAGCACTTCTAACCATCTAGCCTTACAACAAGCCACTTATAACAGGGATGCTGTCCGTTGCCAGAACACTATGCACAAAAACCCAGGAGAGGGAAAGTAAGACGGACTGGAGGCTGTCTGCGCTTTGTGGGAAGCTTTCTCCACTAATTCTGAGTTGTTAAACCTTGAATTTTAATCCCTTTATTCTCAGTTGAATCCAATGAGGCCCACTGCCTTCTAGTAGCCTTTGTTAATTCCTGGATTAGCTGATTCAGACAGAACAAAGCACATAGTACAGTTTTTTTTTCTGCGAGATGATAAAACTTGGTGAAGCGGTGGGGTGTGTAGATGAGGAAGGATCTGTGTTTTAGAGTATAAAGATGGTATTAAGCATAGAGGAGATGTCACATCTCTTTGTGGACGTTATTTTTCAAGGACATTTATTGTTGCTTTCAATTCTGCTTCCATGCTTTAAAAATATCATTGTATATAGTTTGCCTGTACTGGGGAGTTGGCTCGTATCAATTTTATCGTGGGGGTTGGTGAAAAATAACATTCTGTTGATTATAATTAAAGCATGTTGAAATGCAACTGTAGACATCAAAATACAGGAAGCACTAACGGCGTCATTTCATAGATTAAACTTCAGTGTAGGGAAAAAGAGATTGGTCATCTCCTTGTGCATTATTTATAACCAGGGCATTTGTCATTTCCTTTGATTATTTTTTTCTTGCAATTGTACCAGCTCTGTACAACTATATTGTACTCGGCTCCCCTGCTTCTCCTGGATTATTATTTGGGTTTCTGCTACAGGGATTTGGCTATCTAAACGTGTCGGGAGCATACTGGGGTCTTGATATACACAGCTCTGATTATTTCCTGATGAATATCTTTTGATTGCTTTTTGAGGATATTTGACCATTTAAAACCATTTTTTCTTGAACTTTTTTTTAGGCATTTAGTGGAAAATGTTTAAGTGTGGGAGTGAGGTTGGGCTACTTGGATGTTTTCTGTTTTTGGTTTGATCAGTAGTGGGTGGTGGGAGTTGTGGTGTATGAAGGCACATCCTGTCTACAGAAGCTCCCCAGGCTTTCCTCTATATAGAGGATGGAGAATTAATTAGCCCACCTAAAAAGATTTTTTGAAAATCTGTTGACAACTCAAATTGTCCAGACGTACATAGACTCTTGAGACAGTATGTGCTTTTTCTTCCTTTCTCCAGGTTTGGCTTTTAGTGACAGTGCCAGAAAAAACATCTCACATTAATTCCTCTGCAAACACAAAAGTTTGTCAAACCTCTCATTGGCAAGAGTTTTTAGAAATCCCCATGTGCCTGTCACTTCAGCCTGCCCTTGAGAAGCCCAGACTGTAAATCCCCTGTCATACATTAGGCTGTAGGAATACTGCCTTTCTCCCTAATGGATGTACCCTGCCTCCTTCCTCTTTCCCTCCCCTCTCTGGATCTGGAGGACGGGGTCGGAAACCAACCTGCGGGAATCTTTCTGTTTTTGCAAACCCCTTGTCAAGTGCCTCTGTAGCAATTAATTGATTTGAATAAACATCATGAACTGATTTAGAACGGAGAGTAAATAAAGAGGTGTTGTGTACAATAAAGGGACTGGCTCTGGTGGTTGGTGTCTCCTTGTGTCCAGTGTGATCCACTCTCTCGCTTTTCTCCCTCTCAGATAATGTAGAGCACCTCCTGGTTTTCCTCTCCTCCCCTTCCTCTCGCTCTTTACATCTAAACCCATGCAAACTGACATAAACCCACACATGTTCCTATGGCAACCCTCTATTTGCAGGCTGCCTACTTCAGAGAGGCATCGCACAAACAATGGTCACTGGTCTTTACTGTCAATACATGCAATTTCACACGTAATATGTTGAACAGAAATATGTTGCAGTTAAAGTAGCCTTTTATTAATGTACTGCATAAATTAAATCAACATTCTCAGGGCTTATATAAAAAAAAGGCATGACCTGCCCTTGTAAAGCTTTTAGGTTTTAAGTGTTGTCTTACAGCAGTGACTCAAAGCAGATTTAATGTGGCTGTGACATTCACCAACAGGAGACAACTCTTAAATGCCAACATGAAAAGAGACGCACTTTAATGTTCTAAGATAAAACATGGCAACTTCCAAAGGGGTGTGAATATTTTAATATACTCAATATATATAGTCTTTTAAAGCACTCAACATGCAGAATGCCCTCTTTTTAAATATATATATATTTCTCTTTGTGCTGCAGAATTAATAATTCCAGGTTTGTGTGTCTATCCTCTAGCTGGAATTTGCCTCAATATGAATATCTCCCGTCCTCTAATAACTGGATGTTGTTTCTTTACTCGAGTCTGAAGGTTAAGAGATTAATGTTGGCTGATTGTTCCTGAACAGGCGCCCAGCTCCCCGTCGAAACCAGTGGTGACCTTGACCAGACCGCAGTCTACATGAAATGACGTCAATCCATGGCAACAATGGAAACGGATGATCTACCTACACGTTTTTTTGTTGTGGTTTTTTTTTTTTGGTTCATCCAAACAGATAAGCTCCAACGCTACGGTTACAGGCACACATTTGTAATCTGATACTGTCAGTAGAGTTCAAACTGAGATGCAATAAGTTATTTTGTCTGTAGTGAATGTTGTTTAAAATAGTTCTGGACACTAAATATGTTACTGCCAAAACTGAAATAGAGTAAAATTGTATCTATATATTTTTCATTCTCCATTCCAGTCCTGCAGAAGACACAATAATTTTAACAAAAAATGTTATTGCAGATAATGTGTGATTACAAAAATAAGAATAATACAAAATGCAGCAGGAGATTTTGTTTATTTGTGTTTTGCAATGTTTCAGTTGTTTCAGTAATAGTTGCAGGATTGCACAATTATTTTTTTGTACTGCAAATTGTATGTTTGTACAACAAAGTGCAATTGCATGAATCAAGTGATGTATGTGTTGCATTCAAATAATGGCAAAGCACCTGAAGTAATGCCTTAGCCATAACTAACTTCTACCTGATATCATTGTTTCCTGCCTATTTAACCTCCAAATGGAGAAATGAATCAGGGAGGCTGTTTTTACATGAGTGCAAATGTTTTTGTCACAGTAAATATTTTAAAAGGGACTTTTTTAAAACAGCCTGTTGCTCAGTAAAGGAATATTATTTTGGTTTGTTTGGTTGCTGGTTTGATTGAACACAGCCTAGAGTTTTATAAATGAGTGTCAAATGAAATTCAATAAAAATAGCATTGAAAGAAAACAACTGTCACTTCCTACCTTCCCTAATGACATTATTACAAATGTTGCAAGTATTTTGTGCATAATTATGTGTATGCAGTGTGCATCTGTGTGCACATATTATAGTCCCATAAATGTAAGTTCAGGGGTTGATGTGAAAGCAGAAATTATAATTCACAAAATATCAAAGCAAGCAGTTTTGGGCTGCAAAAAAGCAAAAAGACTGCATGTGAACCATCTCTTTAAATTCAGCTCACACAGTGCATGTCTATGGAGTGTTTTCTGTTTAATGTGTGAGACATTTCAGGTTCTGCACTATGGTGACTGAAGGTAGTAAAGAAGTTACTATGTTCTGATCCGCTTGGTGTCAAAAAAGCGTCTCAAAGTGTAAACTTGAGTCACGGCAACGGTGAGCATGACAAACAGGTTGAGGCAGGACCAGAAGGACACTCTCCACAGGTTGTCCTCCAGAAGATAGCGGTCCCTCGCCTCAAAGGCCCGCAGCACGGACTGGACCTGACGGCTTTTCTCCAGGTGCCAGTACACAGAATCTATACGTGCCTGGAAGACAAAGAAGGAAGACAACGAACAGAAGAATGACAGCTGATAATTAAAGCATCATGTGGACAGGAATCCTAGATGCAGTCGATGGAAATTGTATTTTGTTTTTCCACTCTCACCCTGATGTCCTCCAGTTTGTACTCCACCATGCTCTCCGTCATAGCAATGTCTGCCCAATCCTCCCGGCCTCCACCTGTGCCACTCTGACTATTAATGATCACCTCAAAGAACACCATCTTCTCTGACAGCTTACTGAAGCTGTTGTCAAAACACAGCCGGTAGTCTCCATCCTCTGTGGGTTCCACCCTGCAGGAAATAAGACAACTGGAATTACTCAGTCTCATGTTTTTTTCCTTCACTGAATTTCTTGTCCCTCAACTGATCTGATCAAAGCTAGTCATGCCCATTCCTGTCCATGTAATGCCTTTGGTGTTGCCTGAATCTTCCATCTAACTTCATCATCAGGTTGAAATTTAAATCTCCCCAATGCCTTTCTATGGCCAGGTCCCTCTATTAACAGAGAAAACTGCAGAAAAAAAGAAAAGAAGATGTAGAAGGTGACCCACGTGTGGATGCCGTCTGAACTCCTGTGGTCAGAAACCAGCTGGTATCCGCTGGGTGAGATGAGGACGAACCCAACAACCAGACTTGACCCTGATATCACCTGTTAAACAAACAGGGATCGGGGACACTGATGCGGATTACACAGGCTTTAAGTGACAGTCAAACTTTCCCACATATCCACTGTCATCTTCACATTTTCATTCCCCTCATGCTCCTCACTGCTCAAGTTTAATTCAGACTATCTGGGTGAAAGGCTGCCTTGAACTCACATTAAAGCCCTGATAATACACTGAGCAACAACCTTGGACAAAATTCTTTGTGCAAAATTCTTTATTTCTCTACCCATCTAGTCAACAAACAAAACACAAGCACAGCATCAAGACCCTTGGCAGGGATTTGGTATCAAAGTTTTGAGAAACAGGCCACCTCAGGATTCAGTCTGAGTTGACGAGAATCTGTAATTCTGTGAAAGACTCCACAACAGACTCCTTTAATGTATTCTTCTGCTTTGATCATTTTTTTTTTTGGTGCTGCAAAATTCCCCAAAAGCTTTGTGAGAAAATCATGAAACAGCCTGTGTACCTTCCTGTTCAGCAAATGGGACTTCCACACGGCAACCCAGGAAGCACTCTTTAGCTGCCCATGAATCCTGCAAGACTCTTCTCAGACTCTGAGAAACCGCAGGGATGTGTCAGAACGGGGCAGTGAGAAGTGACTTTACAAGAGTACAGTCCTGCGGCAGCCAGAGGGGTGCAGCAGCAGCAGCAGAAGTGTGATTGCGGTGGTGTGGGAGGTGAAGCAATGCAAATGTCACGGTCGTAAAATGACTGAGGTCGAGGACACATTACTGAGGACAGGTGTGCTTTTGTGCTGTGTTTCAGAAGTGCAGTCTGGCAAAAATGTCAGTTTATGTTCTGTGTGTGATATAAATTATGGTTGCTATACATTTTGGATGTATTTATCATTGTGCAGGTGCAGGCGCAGGTGCATGCTGTACTTCTAGGTTGTGTTTTTGAGGCATGTGTAAAAGCAGATGTATAATTTTGTGTTTTTTTCTACCACTCTGTCTTAATGAACAGGTGTCTCCAACAGTGCCGGTGGTTTTCTTATCTCCTCGAGACCAAAGTCCATCATCTGTTCACTTGTTTTTCAGTTGAATGTTATTCGCAAACTTACATTGAGCTACTCTAAACATCAGGACACACACTGTCTCTGCACAGACAACCACAGGGTAGACGAGACAGACAGACGAGAGATGAGTTTGTATTTACCTGATATTCAACTTCCATGCTGTTATTCCTTGCGGTGGTTTGGTAAAAGCACTCTGTGCTGCCGGCAGGTAGTAGAAACGTGAATTCCACATCTTGGTTTGACCCCAAACCCAAAGTCAAGCCTGCGGTCAGAGTCAAACATACCAGCAGACAGAGCTGTGTAGACGCAGTAATCATGCTGAGTTCACAGTGCATAGTCCATTCAATCCACTTCCAGCAACTCTGGGCAACTTTCTACTGTGTTCCACACACACACACAACACAGCAAGTTTCCTGTATATCTGTCACTGCTTACTCTCATAGTCCAATGACTGAACAGTAACCTGACAATATGGGTTTCCTTATTCAAAGCTGAATGAGTGGAGCCACTATCTGCGTCCAATAGCGCAGACAGTGGCTGAGGAGGGCTGACCAGCAGCAACGTGCTCATCGTGTTGTGTTGTACGCCACATCTGTGAAGGCCTGTGTCAAGAAAATACATTGTTTTATATTCATCTCTTCATTCACTAATAATACTGATTTGTACTTGCATGAGATATACTGGCTTTACAGTATTAATTCATGAAAATGCTGTATCCCCTTGCATGCCCTTCTAAATCCTATAGATGGAGCTGGTGATAACAGAAGATTAGAAAGGAGGCCATGGGCTTGATGAGCATGAGAACTTGTTGGAACTATATGTAAATATGAAGACTGAAAAGATTATTATTTTTTACTTACAGTTATTTCACACATTGATTTGCCACCAAATGTTCTTGCTTGATCCAGTGGTCTTTGTTGGTACTGACTATTGACTGGTACAGGAGGGAAAAGACTAAGCACAGATAAACCATCCAGCAGATGTCAGTTGAAAAATCAGGACAGTAACGGAAAACTATGTATTATTGTTGTGAATCTAACTACCAGTTTGATTTATATAAACAGCCTTTTTCCTATGTTGCTGGATTACATTTGACATATAAATCAATGTCTGAAGTGTCTGTGAATTGACAGTTGTTAATTGATAATACATTAAGCAATAACTAATACTACAGCAAATTTACAGTGATCATGTCATAACGATGAATTCATAACAGTCTTATAGATCTATTACAGGCTTATTGCTTCCCGCCCTGATTTCTCTCTCATTGTTAGTCTTTTGTCATTGTGTGTCTTCATTTGCATCCACTTCAGTTTTTTGCTTATAGCTTTATATGCTTATTCTTCATTATTTACAGCGTCAAGTGATTGTGAATCAAGCAGTAGTTACACATTACCCAAGCATATGTTTATGATGTATTAATGGAAATGCCCCATATCTTGATTATTTTCCAAGAATGGGAGGTTTGTAAAATTGTCCATTATTATACTGCAGTATTCTATAAATACAACTCCTTTATACATATTACATGAAAGTGATGAGATTTTCTAAGACATGTTTCTTTGAGAGTAGGTATAATATTAATATTTACAAATTAACAGAAACCTTATGTATTTTAGGATGGTGATAGTATTGGAACAGTGGTCTGTCTGCACCAGGAATTCCTATATATATAAATGCCTTTGCAGGAAACATCTACTACAAGGGTAGTACTTATTTTCATGTTTTTACTTTAAAAAAAGATCAATCACATGGAAAAAGTATACGCACACTTACATTTATCACATCTTCACATCCTTAACAGTAGAATCAGGAGTTCCAGGTTAGCTGCCAATGATTAGAGGCTTCTTAGCGGGCAACATGAGGAACCTTCCTGATTTGAACCTCTGACATGTAGGATCTGGTTTTCTCTTTGTGACTGGAGGTCAAAAGAGCTCCCCATGGTCTTCGGAAAAAACAAAGGTTGTGAATTAGGCAAGGGGTTCGGTGCGATTGCAAGTTATTTGAAATAAATCATTCTGTTTTAAGGAATGATTCATCAAGTGGTGCAGGTTTCAACTTACTGCCATTTTGTCTAGCACTGACTGCAAATTCATCACAAGGGCAGACTGCTTAATGCAAAAAGAAGTCATTTCATCATAGGACCTGCTGGTAACTCTGCGGCTGCTAACGTCAATGTGTTGCATCTACAATCAGAAAGCAATTGCATTTATTTAACGTACATGAGCAACATTTCAAGAAAAGGACAGTATTAGAGTTAAACTACAGTTTGCTCCCTGCCCTGCCATCCCCCACCCCCCTCATACCCACACTCACCCTAACCAGTCAAGGCAGATGGCCGCCTTCCCTGAGCCTGGTACTCTCTGAGTTGTTTTTCCCTCTCCTTTAGGGGTCCTTCCCACTGTTGCCGACTGCTGACTCATAGGGTGCTCCAAAGAAAACGTTGGATTGTTGGGTTCTCTGTTTAATATTCATAAGGTCCATTACCTTACTATGTTAAGTGCTAAGAGATGACATATGTTGTGAACTGACGCTATACAGTATAAGCAAAACTGAATTGAATTAAAAATGGAAAGTTTGCCAAAGAACAGGTAAGCAAAGACGAGGCCTTTTGGAATAATGTGCTCTGGACAGATTAATCAAAGGTAGTGTTGCTTGGCTATAGTAACAATAGACACGTTTTAGGAGAGGAACCTCATACCAGCAGTAAATCTTAAGGTGGACTGGGTAACTTGCAGTTATTGATTCAGCTATGAATTCTGCATCATATCAAAGAGGGTATGAAAATAACATAAATCTCTGAAAGTTAAGTTGAGCTGGAAGAGGACCTTTCACAATAAGATAATGATCCCAAGTTTGCTGGAAAATCTATAACAAAATGCCTCAAAATGAAGATATGGAGGGTTATGTAATGGCCTAGTCAAAGCCCAGATTTGAAACAAACTGAAATCTTGTGGGGGAGATGGAAAAATACTTTTTGCAGTAAGGGAGGTCAAAAAATTCAGCAAACTGATGTCAGAGACTGGTAGACAATTATGCAAGATTTGTCTGCTAAAGGGGGCAACACTATCTTTGGAGGTCATGTATTACATCTATTAATATTTTTTTGTTGAATACATGCTTGCAGCAGCAGCTAGCTTTTTCTCTATCTGTTGGCCCTGTATCAAAGAAGATCAAGTGTTTGCTCAAGTCCACAATTTTCATTGTACATCACCAAAGTTTGGAAGCTGAATTCTGCTTTGTTGTCAACCTGCTAATTGCTTATTCATTAGATGTCAGAGGAGTCGGTGTGATGCATTATTAAATTACTGCTGTATTTTGTCATGTAACCTCTGACTTCTGCCAAAGCCTTTTCATCTTGTTAACACAGTGGAAAGAATTTCTACTTTCGCATGTTTAATTAAATCTATCATGCAGAGACACTGTTCCTAAAGCATTTCACACCCTAAATATACATCCTCAGAGTCGCCACTCTGGTCATTCCCCTACAGAAGAATAAGCGGTTAAGATTTTGATCTTAAACTTGTGGTACTTTACTTGAGACAAGCCATGGAGAGAGCGTACGTCTACGAGAGAGGAAGTGTGAATGGAGATATTTCAACATTGCTATTGCAGTAAAGTGGGAGGGCGTGAAGTGAAGGGTAGGTTAAAATGCATTGTGCTTGGTCTCCCACTTATTCTTGTTTTCTACTTTGAGATTTTATAACTGATGAACTGACTTGTGACTGTAAAAAAAATTCTTGTCACTTACAGCATTATTTCGATCTTTGCAGTTACAGTTCTTCTCTTTCAAAGGTGTTTTGCTGATACATCTCAAGATTTCTACATCTGAATGTATTCTTCTTCTGACTACTCGGGAGCCATCTCCACTTGAACCAACCAGAAGTGAGACCACCCATTCTGCAACCTTTTCACACATCTCTGCCTCTCGAGTGTCTTTTAGTCTCTGCAGCCCCTTTGAAGCAGCAGCCTTGACTTCTGGTAGGCAGTTCCACAGTGAATCGATGTTCAGTTACAGAAACAGCCCATCAGGTTCGGCCGAGGGTGGGAGCCCCTCTGTGTATGTGGTGGACAGCCAAGCCACGCGGCCTGTTTTGCCACCCAGGGCGAAACAGGGGCGAAGGTATGGCGGGGCGGCGCAGACCCTGCTGTTCCTGCTGGTGAGCCTGGCGTTGTGTGGCATTCTCATCGAAGCCTGCTTCATCTACCGTCTCTACCAGAGTGAATCTGTAAGTATTGTTGCATATAATACCTTTTTCTAATGTCATCCTGTGATTTCTTATCAACTAAGAGTGACAATATATTTTTTGTTTCAATAAATTTTCCTTTAAATCTCACTTTCACAAGATCTCCTTCAGCTTTACCAACTTAATCTCACTTTTAGTTTTTCTTTTTTGCCACTGTACTTTTTGTCAATGGGACCTTTCATTTTCCCTTAAACACTAGTTGTAAGTAATCATAATCCCAATGGTTTCAGTTTTGGCTACTTTTTAAAGGCAATTCTATCATGATAACCTGTAATCAAACTGTAATCGCAAATTGGCTTCTTGACAGGTTAACATTTAAGCTGAAGCCTTAACATGTATATGCATGGATGTAATTACTTGAAGTGATTTAAATACACACAGGTACTATTAGAGTAAAATCTCAAGGCAAACACAGATCTTTTTTATAAATTGTGACCTCGGAACATAAAAATATGTAACAAAATACACACAATAACCAGTGTCTGCATGACTTTTTTTAAATACATTTCACGTGCCGTTTGTGGGAGGAAATTGTCTGCTTTGCCACTATACTGGAGTTACCACAATGGAAACTCCTACTGTCCAGAAGTCAATCTGTGATCACAGGTTTTTCCACTGTCATGGTAGACAGATATTTCGTAGGGTCTGTACCTTACTATGTTGAGCGTTGGGATATGACATAGGTTGTGAATTTGTGCAGTATAAATAAAACTGAAATTGAGAATTATGATGTGACTTTAAAAAGGTCAGTGTCAATATCACACTGGGACACAAACGCCAGCCCACACTTGATACAACACTTGGCTTAGCGCAACATGTTGGTGTGGGGAGTTTAGTAAACGGAAGAATCCTCGTGACACAAACAGAACTGTCCTCGATCGCAGCAATGACTGTGAATGTAAATGTTTTTCCCTAAAAACTGCTGATGCTGCATTATTGCCACTACTATGGGGAAGAGAGCAGAGTAGAAATGGAGAAATGCATTAAAATCCGGTCCATTTACGGAGAATTGACGTACCCGTGGTGGGGGCAGGGGGTGTAAACTTGATGTTCCAGGATGGTGAATGATCACTGCTTTTACTCTATTGCTCTGACTCAGTTTCTTTTACGGCATTGGTGCTTCTTGTGGGTCATGAGTTTGTGGCTTGAAGGAGGACATCATGGTTTTTTTTAGCAGATACATAATGTGCATGCTGTGCAAACAGGGGATGGTGGAGGCAAGGAAGTGGTCTACTTCCTGTACCATGGTTGCGATCTACCTTTTGCTCATTACCAGGAAGGCCGACCTGTCCTATTTAGCAAAACAAAAAGTGGCCCCTACTTTCAAGTTGTATGATGTGGAGTTTTTATTTTCACAACTCGGATGCATAGCCACTCATCTACACATGCACGCACAAACAGCTAAGCGTTTTTTTGTTTTCATTGCAGGCCACCTCGGAATCATTCGCCAAGTTTATTGCAGGTATGTCTTGGCACTTTTACTCAAATGGTAAATACGTTCACTTCCTCATTCCGCATTGGCAACATTATGTCTGCTCCTCTTGCAGGTCAAGATGCTACTTCTCCCCCTACACGGCTCATTTACAATGTTCTTCCCTCCAAACCAGTTGCACATCTGACAGGTGAAACCAACATTTGCGCCGCTTCCATTGCCTTAATGTTCAATTTATTATTGAGACAGAAAATAAAGTACGCGATGCAGCTCTCATAAGAGTGTGCAGTCAAAGGTTGGAACAGAAGGCCTGCTTTTTTCACGATTTGGTCAGTTGTAAAAGACTTCACAGGATTGCTTCTGTTTATTTTCTAGGCGGACATGGTGTAGTTCACGGAAAAGAGATTATGGCATGGAGCACGAAAGCAGAGCCTCTCCTCCATGAAATGGTCTACAAGGACGGAAGTCTCATCATTCAGAAAGAGGGTTATTACTACGTCTATTCCAAGGTTTTCTTTAAAGACAGTACTAAATTTCACCATTATATTAATATGCAAACTGAAAAGTACACAGGGGGAATTATTACCCTCCTGCAGGCCAGGAAATACTCCGCAGCATCAGACCATGTGCGATCTAACAGCTACCTGGGTGGAGTGTTTCACCTTTACCAGAATGATGCCATTCACGTGAACGTCAGCAGCACTGCCAACATTATACAATTCAAACCATATGAGAACGTCTTCGGCTTATTCATGATATAAATATCATATTGATATTTAAAGGCTTTGAAGAAGGGTAAATAAAAGCAGATATATATACTCTCAGGGATTTTTGATTTGTTTTTGTCATGAAAAAGCAGATCGACAAACTGTGAAGTCCTCTTTGTGCCTTTGAATATCATGAAAGGCAGACCTGCTGATAGCTTTCTTTCTATACGAGTAAAACTCTTCAATTTATTTTTTTAAATAAAACTTTTGATATTGAGAACATTTACATGCTTACTTGCATAATTGCTGTGAATTACATCTCTAAATATAAATAAATGACTTGTAACACTTGGATTTCAAAAATCTCAGTATATATAATTGTGTCTTGTTCATACTAAAAATGAAAGTGAAAAAGTATAGACCTTTCTTTTCTTGCGTTAACACATACTGCACACTATTTATTTATTCTATAATGATAAAAGTGCTTTAAATCTGCTGTATTTATGTTCAATAAGTTATGCAAAGCAGTGAAAATAAACAGATCGTGGCCTAAAAGTCTGGTTTGGTTTTCTCTATTCAGTCCTGTAAGTGAAGTGAATTCACTTCCTGCTGTGTCAGGTGAAGCTGAGTGGTCTCAGTATCAGTAAATGTTTCCCCCATTTAGCCCAACCACTCGGCAGACACTGTAGAGAGGGTACTTTTTTAAATACCGCAGTGACACATAATTGTCATCACATGAACTACTTTTATGCTGAGTGTGTTCTTGCTGTAAAATGGCCTTTGCAGGGCAGCAGTAAAACCTGTAGGACAAGTTCACTTCACCTCAGGGTTTGGAGAGACAGCTGGTGCAGTTGGTGTCCTCCACAGATTCTGGTCAGCATTTACATTTAGTGCAATGCTGCGAATGACCATTTTCAATTCATCACCTCAGTGAAAAACAAGAAGCCTTGTCACTCTAGAGCTTCTTTGTCTTCGTTTTCGTCTTTGTCATCTTCTTCTTCTTCTTCTTTGTTTCTGTCATGCAGTCCCTGCTACACTTTCCCTTCATCAGTGTCTGTTTGAAGAAGCTGCTCTTGAAAACACCTACAGAGTTGTGTATTTGTAAACTGGAGAGGAAGTGGTAGACAGGGCCGCTGGGTGGGGGGGGGGAGTGTCATCGGCAGATTGCCTGACTCACTTTCCAACCCCAGACCCGGAGAGCAATGAGTGGCACGAATGTATAATGGAGCACGACCATGTGTTTGTGTGTGTGTGGTCCAGGTATTTCTCAGGTTGTGGGAACCAAAATTTGTCAATACGGATGCCTTACCCTAACTTAATGTGCTTAAAAGTTAGGTTAGGGTTAAGCAGTTATGGTAAAGGTTAGAACAAGTCTCAGAAAATATGTATTGTCCTTTGAAGTCATGGATACACAACTGTTTGTGTGTGTGTGTTGTGTGTAAACAGGCGGATGTGTAGGTTGCCACAAATTAATTTTCCCTCATGCATGTATTGCAAGTTCTGTTTAAACTGGGAAAACACCCCCAGAGATTGTAATCACAGGTCCAGACTTAGACATATAGTCTAAATGTATTCGTAAGCGTATCATCTGTCAAATCCTGGCTGGCTTTCTCTCACACATTGTACTTTCTGTCTTACTTACAGTCTTGTATTTTCACAAATGCATGCGTGAGTCATTATCTTCCAGCGCTGGCTGACCTCTGAGGTGTGACTACACTAACAAACATGGGGGAGCTGTATCAGCTGTGCGGTTGGGATTCATGCCGGCGGTTTGCTTATCGTCATTAAACTCTAGTCTAGACATGACTTTTACAGAGAATTTGAGTGGGATGTGAACACTCTATAACTGGCTATGAACTGAATCAAATTATTCACACTTCCATCTATGAAACAAACATTTTCCATTCATAAAGCAGGCCTGTGTTGCCAGATCTGCTGAGACAGTGTCAGTTTTTACACTCGGCCTTTGAAAAAACAAAACTACCTGTCAGGAGCCTTTTTTTCTACAATGACATGACATGTGATGTCTGGGGCAGCATTTCTGTGAAAAGAAGAACTGAAAGAAGCGGTCGTGTACATGGCAAACAGTGTACAGCTAAATGCTGTCCCCTTGTGTTGGTCTTTTGATCACATAGAGAATAATGGAGGCTCATGTTTCATTTTCAAGTAATGCTTTGGGAGGATGCTGTGTTTCCTGGAAACATCTTAAACTTAACATTTATGATGATGCTCTTTCTTATAAAATCATCTTGAATTCTGGCAAATTCCTGAAATGACTGGCATATCGGTTTGAAGAGCATGTTATTCAAAGACTACGCATTGAAAATATGTCTGACAAAAGCACACAAGCCATGATGTCTGATGGAAATGATGTGAAGAGGCTACAAAGGTTTTCACACAAGCTGCCACAAATCTGTATATGGATACGTAACTTATTGCCTTGACTCTGGAAAGTGGAAAGCAAGAGTAGGAACAAACCAGCCCATGCAGATGCCTCTAATAAGTGAGACTGAGTAGGAGGTAACGGGGTACGTCTGCTATCTGCATCTGAAATCGGCATCTCGGACCTCTCCTCTGTGTAACCGAAAGCTGTGGTGACAGCCGCTAATACCCTAAGCAGCTAGAGATATGGGACTCTGTGGCTGAGGTTTGGAAAAGAAGAGCTTTTAGATGAAACCTGTTACTTGGAAAATATGTCTCTGGGCGGCGATGACTAATAGCATGTTCCAATGACCTTTTCTGTAATTTTGCTCCATCACTGTGATGTAGGTCAGTAGATGTGATGGTGGATGTGTAAGATAAGAGCAACATCTTTTATTTTGCTTTGTCAAGAGTCTGGAGGGGATGTTCTTCGACAGCATGTGACAGGGAGGGTCCCACTTTGTATTAGTAATTCTGCGGTACCCCACTGTTAACTTGTGACCTCTCACTTTCACTTTGTATTCAGGGTCTCAAAAATGACTCACATTCAAAATCACTAATTCATATTTGCCATTTCATTGGTTCTGTTTAGCACCACACTGGGGCTTTTAAACACACTATAACACAATATGATACACAATATACAAAAAACATGACTTCTAATTCTGACTTTAAAACAATTTCATATCAGCAGATATGTGGATGTAGTCAAATGATAAAAACTCACATCTGGATGTTCCACAGTTCTTTTTAAACACAGTTCTGGAAAATCTTAAGTTCCTAGACTAATATTTCTTTTAACATCTCTTAACAAATGAAATTCTCAGAATTAACCACTGTGACTTCTGATTTCACATGTGATACTGTGTTATATAAGAAGTGAAGACAATGTTGAGGTTAGTTGTGTCAAGTTGTTTCCCTTTTAAATTTCAATTATGAAAACATAATATCAAGAAAAGTAAATAACAGGTCATGATCAACAAATAAATTCCAAAATGACTGCAGACGGTGACAGAAAATAAGAATTCCACAATATCATGTCTAAACGACTAAATTACATACAGTTTTGATCTTTTTTGTTAGACAGCTACCAACCATGTTGTCCAATTTGCATAGTTTTAGGTATTGACATTCTTGCAGGAATTACAGAAAACACTGTACATACATTCCACTCACAATATATGTACGTTGCACAATGACACACATTGTCACACAGTGACATACACTCATTATGCCGTACATAATGTGAGTCCCAACAATAAATAAATACAACATAAATATAAAATTTATACAGTACATTCAAGACGTATCAAGAAATAAGTCAATCAGCAATTAGCTTGTGGGAGCTGTGCAAAAAACTAGTTGAAAAAAATAGGTTTTCTACTAATAAATGTGGCACTTTGGTATAATACATCCTTACAGGTTACTATTACACACTTTAAATGTAAGAAAATTCGACAAGGAATATAGTTTAACAATTAAGAAAGACTGGTTCACTCTGAAATACACTCATAGCTATTTGAGAAGCGATGAGAACAATCCAATTTGGTTCTTCTAATCAAATAAGGGAAAATCCCCCTTAAACTCCCATCACACATCATATTATTTAGTGCTGCATAGCAGAGTTTAAAAGAGAGCATTTGGAAAAGCCATTCAATAATTGCAAACCCTGTTTCTGGGAAGGGTTTTTCTTTTTAAGTAAATTTCAAAAGTGAGGTCTTTGCCCCGCCTGTGGACAAAACACACTCTTGTTTGCTGAATCTGCCTGTTCCATTCATTCTCTGTGACGCCTCAATCCCCTGACGGCAAAATATGTGATTTGCTGATCTGGTGATCCAAAGACAAAAGCAGTTCAGTCTCAAGAGATCAATAAAGACACTTGCTTCAGAGGAGGTTTGTCACAGAGGAGGGTGGACATGCAGGATGGAACATGCCAAGGATCATCAGCACTACATGTAATTCCTGGCCATGAAGATGATGTCCAGGTGGGTTGCAGATTCGGTGCTATTGATACACGTGATTGGCGGGTTGATGTTGACCACCAGCTCCTCCCCTGCAGGCATCTCCTCTACTTTGCTGAGCACGCCAGTGGTGTTTGTCTTCATGCTGATCCAACCCTCCAGGAGAACTTTGGTTTTGCTCTTCAGGCTCACAGTGTGCTCCAAATTGTCAGATCCCTTCATGTCTATACATGAAGACACCTGAAGATTTAGAAAAAAAGATCCATCGTACTGAATTTTCAGAACACCTTCTTCTTCCAAAATCACACCTGCCTTTTGACTTTTTGCGACCCATTTTATTTTACTGCTGCCTGTGGGGGACAGAAAAACTGCTGTTAGCTGTGAATTTGTTTTCCTAGAATTGTGTACTGTTTATCCTGTTTTGAGTGAAGAGCAACATGACTCATTTTCACCCACGTCTTCAGCTTTTGTCATACTTTATAAGTACAGTTATAGTTTAGTCGTATTATATATGATATATAATGTCTTTACCTCCTGTAGCTGTAAAGGTGAGCATTTTGCCTTTCCCTAAGCGCAGCACATCTCTGGAGGAAGGCTGTTAAAGGAAGAGGACATGTATTAATCTCAAAATATAAATAAGACATATGGTGCCAACATGGCCTCCAACATAAAAGTCACATTTTATTTAATATGGCGATGAGACCAGCGCCTCCGTCTTTAAAGTGAGAACATTTACAGATTGTGTGCTCTCTTCAGAAGGAAAAAGAAAAGACAACTCTTTAGTGGAGTGGCATTTCCCCGAATGTGGCAATGACGTCATTGTGCTTCCTCCAAGAGGTGAGGAGAGTGGTTACACTGTGCAACTTCAGTAACTCAGAAGACATGGAAGTAATTTAAGATAAACCTGCGTGGTCTGCAAGAGATGTGTGTGTCTCAAATAATGGGTTTGCAAGTAAGTAAAAAAACCAGCAACAACTAATAACTACAACATGGCATCTTTATCACCAAGAGAATGTGCATTCACATTGCTAGCATGTATAACACAGCACAGTGAGGTCAACAGCAGAAGCACAAAATCTGAAACTGTGGATATCTTACCGAAAGTGTACTGTGTTGTGGGGGTTGGATTATGCGCTCTGGTTCTAGAGCGCTACTGTTCTGAGACTGGAAAAGACAAAAAGAAGTAGAAAATATGCTCAAATTGCACAAGAGGGCTTTGAAACAAACGAACAAATAGATGCTGGTACTGAAAGCTGAACCAGCTGTAGGTGCAATAAGGCCATTCAAGTTCTCTACACGGCATTGCTAAATCGAGCACTAATAAATCACTTCTCTGTTTTCTACTAGACAATCAGTCACTGTCCATCAGAAACATTCTCCTGTGAAATATCTACTCTGAACACTTAAGTTATGCTCTGTTGTTCTACAGTTGTATTTTTTTGTCTATGGAATGAGCTGATGAACAACACACATTTCTACCTGAACACTATGAAAAAAGCTCACATTGTTTGGGAGCTATGACGGGGGCCTGCAGACCACAGGCAGAGGTGTCTTTCTCACCAGCTGTGCTACTGCCAAAACCACATAAAAGAAAAGCTGCACTGCACAGGTAATTTAACACACCAGTAGTGACATTTTCTAACATACTCGTACTAATTCAACCCAATGTGACTGGTAGTTACAAAGCTGTTGTACAAGTTCATAATATAACGTTTGTGTCTCATCACCATAATCTTCTTTAACATTCTGTAAAAGTTCTGTCTGAGGCTTATGTTAAGAGGTCTCACCAGGCCATTACGTCCCGTCGTGAAGAAGAGGATGGTGAACACGACCTGGATTATGGAAATGATGGTGGTCCACAACAGAAGGATGCAGACCAGGGAATGCTGGGTAGGCTGTGGCATCGTCAGTCGACGGCAGTGTTCAGCGCAGTCTGAGCCTGGGGAGTGCAGGAAGGCGACTGATAAGAAGTGACGACTGTACAGGTCCTAAGTTTCCTCTGCTGTGCACCAAAGCTGTGTGCGCTTCCTGAGATCAGAGTGTACATGTGATGAGGATGTTTTAATGTCTGACTGTGCTCTGCCGTGCCCTGAGTATCTATAGAACCAAGAAGTCCATGGTACTTTCCCCTGTGCATTCATGAAGGCAGACACAGCAGGCCCACATTGTATCTGTACCTGGGGGCTGGCCCTTTTTCTCCTGTTAAGGAGGAACAACGCTCACGAGCAGGGAGAGAAGGAAGGAACAAAGAGCTCTGAAATGAATCTGTGCTGAAATGAAACATTTACTTCCTTATTTATGATGTGTGTATTATGCAACACTGAAAATCATGACTTCGCTGTTTTTGTTCCATAGTTCCCCCTTTTCACCTCAATATGTGTTTCCATTAAATATAGGAGAATAACACTACACAACACACTCACACTGACTCTGGAGGAGGATAATATGCTAATATGGGTAAGAGCTGAAGTTACTGAAGCTGAGGTTGAAGGTGAAAAGGCAAAAAAAAAACTGAATCTAGAGCAACTTTTGCATGCTAATAAACCACATATTGTTGAGTCAAAAGCATAGTAAACTGTTATCTCAGCTGACACGGAAAGATAGAGCAGATCAGAAATGCCACAATCAAATCAGCAGTGGAAAGTTGTTTACTATTTGCACTTCTTGAGAATTCCCACCTGCCTCTGTATTCTGGCTGAGGTCAGTAAATGTGGTTTCACTTTCTCCGTTTGTACTTTGCCTGGGGAAAGTTTCATGGCAGCAAAACAGGATGGGCTTTGGTTCAGGTATGTGTCATCAGACCGAACAGAGGACTCAAAGGCAGAGTGACACCTGCACCGAGGTGCCTTTATGACTTGCAATGGTCAAGTAGCACAATAACGAACAACAACATACCCCGACTGGCTTTAGTGCATGTGTGCACTGCAAAACTGGAGAATGGTATTTTGGTTAAATTGACATTTTCCAGTTGGATGGGAAAAGCAGAAGTGCATTTATGAGAGTCAGCAGTATCCAGTCATGTGCACGTTTAAAGTACAGGGAAACTCAACAGCATTTCTCAGCTTGTAATGACAAACAAGATAGAAAAGCCAGAAGGAAATAAAATCGTTTCAGCCCTGCATGCAGCTTACTTCTGCTTTTTTAAGATGAGGTAATACTTTCCGAACAGAAGCCAAATTTAAATGGCATGGAATGAATCATAGTTTCATCTGAGAAGCACAGAGGAAACCATATAGTACAAGTGTTACTGAATGACCTTTGAGCTCAAAAACAAACAAAAAATCAAACAGAGTGGGTGAAGATGAATGTCTGCAAAAATGAGGTATATTAATGACAAAAAACAAACATGCATAATGTTAAAGAAGGAAGGAAGGGTGGGAGGTGATGACACCAACATGTAAGTGTCACAGAAGAAGTAAACAAAGCAGAGCTGCTGTGCAAATACAGACAGAAAAGTAAAAATTAAAGGCCCTTCATTTTAACATATAGTGCACGATCACACCAGATTACTACAGAAGGAATCACTGTGAACTCCAGCCATTTTAGATCCACTTGATATACAGTGTGGTTACTTCTTGTAATTTTCTCACTACTATTATGATGATTTATGGCCATCTAGTGGAGGTAAATCAATAATGCACAAAACAGAGACATTAACTAAGAAGAGAAAATGCCAGACTAAAAAAATCGTTGCACGATTCTTCATCTTGTACAATAATTCTTGATGTACAGTAAAAGCAAAAGTGTGTTCCTAAAAAACATGAAGCTGTATAATATTATTAGAATAATTAGAAATTCCCTTAAGATGGCCCACAGGTAAAAATAAAGGCAGTCTTTTTACGCTTGCCATCCACACTTTTTGGTCTTCTGTCTCCTGATCCACAAGTTTTCAATTCCGCATCAAATTCAAAATGTACGGAAATCTGAAGGCAGCCATTAAAAGCAGCACTGCAGCAGTTCTTTCACTGAAACAAAGGCAAGCCCTCACTTAGACGATGAGAGCTCTTCTGCTAATCTAAAAGTTGGTTTAGATCTATGATGTGAAGTTTTCGTGCTGCTTTGCTTGCAGAGCAATCGCAGTAAAATCAATAAAAGTTCTGAATCTGGAGGGGGAAAAAAAAACAAACCACAAGATACAGGGAGGCTTAGAATTGTTTGATTAACTGTAAATCCAAGACTGTAAGAATATCAGACTCTGGGAAGTCAAGACTACAGTGTATGGACGCTGCAGCTCATAAAACAACAATGAAAGCAGAAAACACAAAGTAGAAGACTGAGTGAGATAAAATGCTGTTATGTTTTTATGTCTAACTTTCAGTGTTAAGTTTGTACAGTACTTTCTTTTCTCATTGTCGGCTGCAAGTTGAGCTTCACATTTTTCGTTTATTCCTCAAATTTTCATTTAATATTAGTTCCATCCCTTTCGGGTTTAATTCATCCGCATTAAATAATGAATCAATTATCTCGGTGTAGCAATTTTCCATTTATTTTTGCTTTCTCAATTATGGGGGAAATTGAAGATGTACTCAGCATACGTGAAATGTGTAAAATATGAGGCAGGAATACTGCAGTAAGAGCTAAAATGATGAAACTGACCAGTCGAATGCGTATTAAATCATTGTCAAAAAAAATCCCATAAAAGCCTGATTATTAAATCTTTTTAAGCTCTTTATAAATATGTAAAGTAAATATGTCAAAATGGACTCTGAAAAATTAGCCTATAATGAGTATTTTTGATCATGTTATGGCATTATAAAGCCTTTTGATTGATCAAGATGATAGAAGAATAATTGATAATGAAAACAGTCATCGGATGCAACTGGGAGGACATTTCACTAGACACAGCAGCTGAATGATTTGAAAATGCAGAGAGACTTTTGAGAAGCAGCTGTGCCTTTGTCTCCACAGCAGGTGGCAGGATACCTCCAACCCCTCAATGAGTCACAATGAGCAAGGCAGCACGAGTAGGAGTTCATCTCTGAGGGAATCAAGCGACCTCTGCAGCTTCGGTTTAAGAAATGAAATCATGATATTTCAGAGTCGTCTGACTGAGGGAGGGACTTGGCTCATATCTGGTGCAGTGGTAGACAATCAAGTGGGATCTTGTGGGAATATCAAACCGATGAAGCAACAAGGGTGCAGAGCTCAGTGCAAAAAAGAAAAAAGAAGACACTAACTAAAGAACTAACTAAAGGAATACATGTATGCTTTACTTGTAAGAAATAAAATAAAAGAGATTTGGTTACTGTTTCTGTGGAGCTCTCTCTAAGTTAAACCACTCTGAACTAGGACACACCAGTGCCCAACTTTTGTGTATCCTTCTACTTTTTTTCCCCCTTGGATCCGTGCAAAAAAGTCAAACACAATAAAGTGTCCTTTAATAGTCTGGACAACAACAGAGACTGTATGTAGGACGAGTCCTGACACTGGATGGGACAGTTTAATGTGTCAGGAGACTATCTGAGCGGACAGCAGCGGCCACACAGCTGTCAGAACAGAAGGATCGAACATGTTGTGATCCCCAGCCTGGTCGATAAACACATCGATTTTTGTAGTTTTTTTTTTCTTTTTCTTTTTTTTTTTTTTTACCGTGGAGGTTTGGAGAGCAGCAGTGAGTGCGTAAAGTCAAACCAAGTCAGGGCGGAAATTGCGCGCATTTTTAACCAAAATAAACGTTGCGCTTTCACTCTACGGACGGTGGGAGGGGGCAATCCAGAGGGAAGGAATTTATTTTGAAAGCTCGAATTCGAATTCTTCATTAATGTTTGCGGCACAAGTGTAAATGTTGGTGTGTTCTGGGGCAGACGGTACAGCGCGCTCCCACTCAGAAGTTTGTTGTGAGGTTAACCTGAGTTGAAGTTTGTGTTCCCTCCCGTCTCCACTTTCCCCTTAGCCTTGATTTCCCTCCGCACTCCTGCTTTTTTTTAATGACAAACATTACCTCGACTAGCGGCTGCTTGGCTGATTGACCAGGATCTGCTGCTGCCGCTGTCAAACTTGAGTTAACATGGATTTGTGGCACCGACGACGCACGGACTAAAATAATAAAAAAGGTTTGGGAATATCCTTTTTTTTTTTGCTACGACAGAAAAGGACTGACTGCGACTACTTTGGAAGAAGTTGTCATTAACTTATTCAAAGCTAAAGACATGCAAAAGTTCAACTCCACCGGTACTCACGGCAACACGCTGCCCCGGGACGCGGAGCTCCAGCTGCGGTTAGCTGATAGCGGGGGAGCCGGGGAGGGAAAGGAGAATGGAGCTGGGAAACATTTCCTCACAAATCCGGAGGAGGAGAGCTCGTTTTGCACGAAAAGGAAGATGCTTGTCGGTTTGGACGTAATATGCCTATGTGTCGGTAAGAATACTACTTATTATTAATTCACAATTCGGACCAAGCAACAGAGTTTTGCCTGTTTTACGCACGATTACGCACAACTTAGTACACAAGTTTAAAGCTTCCAATACAACAACTAACTTTCGCGTGCTTGTGTGTCAGCATCAGCTTTGCAACTATATTTTTCTTCTCCCCCAAAGATGTAATAAGAAACTAAGTGAAGCACACGGGAGAGGGGTTTATTATTACAGCTAACGAAGCTGCAAAGCATTTTTCCAGGAGTCAAATGGAAACTGTTGAAAACTTCAACTCCTCGGTGCACGTGGGGCCAGAAGGGAGGGTGGGGAGGAGGAGGAGGAGGGGGAGAGGGGGGTCAGCTGGCAGCGGCGGAGTTGTCCCGGGAATTCATCTGTTCCCATGGCAACGCCCAAAGTTCCCGGGAGAAGAACGTGGGAATAGGGAGAGAAAACCCCATGCCCCGTGCTTGTGTTCTCGTGCCGAAAATTACCCCTGCTCGCCGAGCACTTCAGGCCCTCTTCTCACTGCAGGATTACTGAATGTTAGCCACTCATAATTTGGCATGCTCAGCTGGAAGGATATGCAGGCTTAAATTTAATAAAATGAACCAGCAGGATGCACAAGGAGAAGTGGAATATCAGCAGCAACACGTGGACAATAAGTGAGGGACCGCTGTCATAAACATAATGAAGGAATTGCCAAAAAAGAGAGTTTCTCTGCGATTGCACATTGGCGACCTGTGGATGGTGAATTTACTGAACTACATGTGACCAATAAGGATTTTAATTCGAATTAATCCCTGTTTTTTTTTGTTTGTTTGTTTAATTAGTGAAAAAAACATGCTCTCACAACCTGATGTCCAACCCTGTTATTGAGAAAAGCACAACTGCAAATTTGTATTTCACTTATAACCAATTCTATCTATATGGACACAACATGTGATTAGATTACGTCAAAGTGTAGAGCAGTAATACACTTGAATAAGTTAAGACCTAATACAGTGAGAAGGTCACATTCTCTCATTGTCTCATGCAGAAATGATCATAACAGTAAGATTGAACGTTTCCTTCAGTGACTGCAAACTGAAATCCATAATATTACTTAAAACATTGAAAATAAAGATTTATTACTGCCCAAAATTGAAGTTATTATTCTTTACTGTAGGCCTTATTTTGATTAAGTTTTTCAATATCTGCTTTGGTAGAACCAATTCATGTGTTAAGTTCAGAATAATGCTTCATATTTCAGGACATTATTCTGTGTGTGTGAGCCTAATGGTCCACTAGCAAGAATATAGTGATGAAAGTTTACAGAGAGGAAAACGATAATATTTTCTCCTGAAATGTGCCATATTAAAGGAAGATAAAATGGGAATACTCCAGTCAGGTACCTCAGCCTCCAAGTTGTATTTGGATATGAATAGTACTTGAGTAAATGTCCCAAATTATTCTCGCCCAGTTGGGAGTAATTTTGATATCCTCTGAAGGCCCAGTGGCTCAGTTTGGCACCTATGCTGTTTTTTTGTGAAGAGTGTGACAAAATCTAATTCAATAAGTTTCATGTCGTCACATCACATGACTGGGATAGGGAAGGGAGCACCAGTCGTGTGTGAGTGTTTTATCCGGACCGGCAGCAAACACAAGAGAGGCAGAACCCGTCGAGGCAGATTGACAGGTCTCGGGCTCGTTGGCAGTTAAAGCATAGGAAGCAGCCTGGCAAACAAAACAACAGTGTGAGGCAGTTAGTTTCATTGCCGTGTTATTCTTAACCCCTGCAGGTATGCTATTAGCTGTTCACTCTGCACACTTCTCGACAGCTTTGTTCTGGGTTTAGGAAGTGGCCAGCATCAGTCAGCACAACGGAGGAAATGGCTTCTCTCAGTTCTCCTCCTCAGACACGAACTGAGCACGCCACTTGCTTTCGCACACAACTGCGTGCCCTGACCCCTCTTATCCCCCTCTGACTAAATAACAACGCTGAGTAAGTTACAGCATCGAGCCGGACACAGCTGAGAGGATTTAGAAAGTCTGCTGGACTGAAATATTATGTGAAATAGAGACTCACCAATCACATAAATCCTGCTTTGATTTGTACATTTTTGGGTATGTTTTCAAATTTAAGTGCCAGAAAAAAGACATGATACTGTATTTTTATTTTCAAATGTACATTTTTAGTAATATGAAATTATTAGAGTTTTGAATTAAACCGCTTCTGGTATTCATACTATCAGTAAAATAACACAAAACAATAGCACAGTTTTATTAAGCTCAACAAGAAGTGCTGACAAACAGGAAATATCATTTAAGATGTACAGCCACACCACCACCTACTATATGTCAAGGGGTGATTTGTTCAATACATTTGTCTTAAAATGACAACATAATTTACAGTACACTACAACACATTGCTGCTAATGATAGAGCTTATTAGCTGTTAGGTTTCTTAGTGATTCCCATCTGTCTGACTGTCTTTGTCCTGGAAACCATCATGCTTATCTGCAGGCGCCTGATGTTGACTCATCTGCGGGCATTTGGCAGAGAATGTCATCACTTATTAGAGATGAATTGGGCCCTTCATTTCACTTATCCCTCTTATCTCTGACTAACCAATTTTTTTTCCCTTAAAACTGCCATCCTCAGATTCCCTCAGACAGTTGACCCGCCAGCATTATTCACCCTGTAAAGGAGCTCATTCATAACTGTAACTGTGGAATTTCACCCCGAAGCATCCTTCCTTATTATGTGATCAGCTGAAGAGGGTTTCCACCATCACTGCCTCTCCGCGCGTCTTAAGTGTTTGTCTCACACATACTGTGGCGACAGAAAGTTAGTGTGTTATGGTATTGCGAATGAACTTTAATCTGTCTGTGGAATGCTGGGATATTGAAAACATTAACTGAGGCTTTGACTCAGTTTACCTGATCTTGCTCTTACTCAACCCCAGGCTTTACTAACAAAGTTGTACTTGCGGTCTTGTTTATAGAACTGTTTGGACATGATAGATGCTTTGCAAAGTGTCAGTAAGTTCAGTGTAAGCTGCAGAATGCAAATGCCTGAATCTCCTCAAGTGTTTTCTTTGGTGTTAAAGCATGTGCATGCATTCCTGATGAGGCTGCGGGGGTTTGACTCAAAGAGAGAAGACAAAATCTTTGCCCTGTGGCTGCATCTAAGATCTAGCGTCCAGTTGCCCAGAGGTCAGGAGATTTGGGGAGTTTGTCATTTCTGACAAGCATGCAGGGACAGGCCTCCCAGCTTTAACTGCTGTTTCCCTCCTACACAGGTGGTCTTCGCTCTGTCATCACCCCAATAAAGTCAGTTATTGACTCTCTTAGAGGTAATTGGGGATTGAATGGAAATGGCATTTGAAAACCCACTATTAGCTTATATAGCTTATCCTGGAACAATATGATTGCCAGTGGGCTTGACCTTCTTCTAGAGGTTAACTACAAAACTGTGTCATTTTCATGCATACCTGATATGCAGTCTGGACTGAAATTATAGAAAGGAATAAAATGATTTGCACTATTCTAACATTTTAATAGTTTTTCTGGTAAACGCAAAAAAGTAAATTGATGAAATAGTAAATCTTAGAACAAGACAAGTCTGTGTGTGTACTAGAAAGAGAAAGCTGGAATCAGTTGATCACTGTTGTGTGCGAATGTTTTTTTGTTGTAGACATGAAGCAGCATGCCGGGGCGAGACAACTGGTATCTACCTATGCGATCTGAAATCTAAAAAAGGGCTTCCTCCTTCCAGCTTATCTGTACTTATGCTGACTTCTGTCTTTCTCCTCTTTTCTCCAGACAAACTCTATTTTGGGACTGAAGGTGTCCTAGCAATGTAGCGGTGTGTGTGTGTGTATGTGTGTGTCTGCATGTGTTTTCGGCGGGTTTATGTTAGAGGATTTTTGTTTCAGTTCTTTTGGCAGAGAAAGCTGCCAAGTGAGTAAGACAGCAAGAAGCCGACACGTCACAGCATGCTGGTGTGTAAAGGCCCAGGAATATTAAATGGTTTCTTGTGTGCGTGTGTGTATGTGTGAGTAAAAGTGTGGGTGTGGGTGTTTGTGTGTGTATGAGTCATTACGGCTGTTAATGCGGACACCCTACTACAGCTGCCATGTGCATGCTGTTTGTTGACAAATTTGCCGGTCCTGTTTTCCTGCACGTCTTAGGCCCTGTCATTCTGAAGTTATGGAACACACTGGCGTCACTCTGCGGCTGACAGATGGAGAGCCATTAAAAATGGCTCAGTCAAATCATTAGCTAGTGGAAGAAGTGATTTTCGCTTACTCTCCCTCATTAGTCTATTAATGCATCTCCTATCCATTTGACAACGCTGCAGAGGTTCAGGAATCCATTACGTGCATCCTTCCTTAGACCGACAACATGCTGTATTGTTGTTCTTCCTTCACCCATTAGTACCCTGGAATCAGCTCTGGTTTTAGAAATGGCTCCAATGCCTACAGGCTGAGGGGCAAGTGAGAGCCTGAATCGGTGAATAGCCCCGGGGAGGGAGGGAAGAGTGAGCCGCGAAAAGAGGGAAGGGATTGATGATCTACAGTAGGGGTCAGAGGTCAGACCCATGGGCGCCTGAAGGATCGTATACACAGCTGTCTGTTTATGTCCTAGTGAGGAAGTAGCACTCAGGAAAGGATAGGAAAGGTTCAGACAGCAAATAGCTTCAAATGTACTTTTAATGAGACAGCTGCAACCTTCTCCTCGATGACAGTTCCATAAGTGCCCAGGGTGGTCCATAGGTATTAGCCATAATGAATGAATAAAGATGTGTGTAGCACTCATATTCTCGGTGCTCATTAGTGAGAATGGGTCTGGAGAGGCTTACCATCAAACTATCTACCTGACTCCAAATACAAGCTGTAGCCCCGCCTTTGCGTTTGTCAGAACTAATGACTTGTCCTCTTCTGTCTGTCCGCTATAGGGAGACTTAGACAGCCCCTCTTGGTGCCATATCATGGGTACCCATCATCAGGACCATTTTATCATTGTGTCACATTTCACCTGCTGGAGACTTCCTTCCCATTATCTTCTCAAACTCTACTTTGAAGATGTTCCAACTGCACGTTCCCCTGCAAACCAAAGCACACCGTCAAAACAGCCCTGCAGCCCTCAACTTTTTCCATACACACGGTTCTACCACAGTCAGGCCTCACCATGATAAATAACTCCCCTGCTGTCTCAACCACAACCCCGTGTCGTTCTCACATTGCAGACATCCAGCCCTCACCTCGCTGTGCACACCCTTACCTTCACACCACAGGAACCACCAGAGAGCTCCTTTAAAGTTTCCAAGGTACATACCACAGTGGCGGGTCCTTTATGTTCCTGCTGAATCAGACAGCCAGACAGACAGCCCACCTCAAACCTCACCACTCATGCCCTGAACTCCAGAGCCGGGCTCCAGGAAGCAGGGCAGTGAAGTGTGGAGAGAACAGGAGCAGCTGTGGGAAGCATGTCTGTACTGGCCAGTGGCAACAGTAACAGTGGAAAGGGCGAGCAAGAGCTCTCATGGTGCACTGATGGAAGGTAAAGCATTGTAAAGGCAGCTGGAGCTACCATGCTTTCACAAAATTTAGCTTAGATGGTTGTGCAACCATGTGATTTTCTCATGGCTGTCTGTAGCTCTGTTTAGCAATTTAGTGAATTAAAACTTCAATAAAGATGGATGTTGGCCAGTAAGGTACTTTAAGCTGTCCAGCTGTTCCTCTCTGGACTTTTGCGTCTCTATATGAGGTGGATGCATGATGATAAATTAAACTATCTCTTAAGAGGTTGTATGGAGTCCAGCTGCTGCAGATGCTGGATGATAGCAGATGGTTACCAAAGATCCAAGACTGTTGTGGCTCCTAACTCCCACTTGGTTCTCTGATAAATCTCTTTGTGGTGCCATCAGGGCAGACAAAACAGGCCTTTCTCTCAGAACAATCCAGCTAATTAGGGAAAACAGAAATGGGTGTATGTGCAGGAGGCCATCACTCCTACCTCTATCACCTCTCCATCACCTGGATTGGCCCACCATGGAAGAACAGGAACTTTTACACAGACACACTCACAGACACGCACAGTACTTTAACGGGGTTTGTTGCAGTGTGTGGTTGCCAGTTATAATCACAGCCTTGGTGTGAATGACTTCATCTCTTTTTAATGGGTTACCTGCCCTACAGTGCAACTGTCTGTGTGTGTCTCTTTGTTCTTTTGTGTGCTTGCACCTTTAACATGGGGCCTGCAAGTCTCTTCCTGGACCATCTCTGAATCAAACGGCACGTCAAGACTAGTTTATAGGGGCAGCATTGTGCAGTTAAAGTCATTACTGTGAAAATAATTGTACAAGCCCACCCAGTTCAACTACAGGCTGCTGTTTATGAGCATGTAAGGCAGGCCGCCATGCTGCTTCTTGTAATGCCGTTACCAGGGATTATCATGCTTTCAGAGATTCAAATTACCACACTGCACAACTCAGTCCACTGGCTGATTATTTTTTTGAAGGGTTGACTTGAAGGTAAACAAGCAGCTTTAAAAATTTAGTTGGGAACGTTGGCACATGCAAGCTGGTGAGGGGGCCTCATGAGGGTGGACCACCCGTGAAGGGTGCTGGACAGCAGAGGCTCAACCCAGACCCAAGCTGTAGGCCAGATGGATCTGCGTTGACAGGTCACTAATTTTCTGTCCTCCAATTCTGTCAAAGGGCAAATCTAGAACGAGGCCTGCACAGTCAAATATTATCGAGTGTGATGAAACAGATGGCTGTTACTGTGGCTTAGGTGTTGCTTTAGACTGTGTCATGCTAATCTATGAGGATGCGCAGGCTGTTTGTCCAACAGCATCCGCAATCCCTGTGCTGTTTGCCCGGCTTGATGCACATCTTTAGGACTGTTTGATTACACACGGTTTACTGGCCCTGTTATGGTTTATTTGGTTGGCTCATTTTTTTCCCTTTCCAGGTGCTGGTGGTTTTTCCGTGGTTTGTTTGGTTGTCTGTTAGTCTATGTGGCTGCGGGTTTGGTTTGTTTGCATCCAAGTGTGGCTTTTATGTGTATGTGAGTGTGTTGGGGGTATTTTGCCGGTTGAGGCGGGGTCGTGTTTACAGAGCGGGTCCCAGCAGAGCCCAGATCTCTGACCCTCGCATTCCAGAACCACCGCTAATCGCCTCCGTCTGCTGTTCTTGTAGAGGAACCCTCGCTGCATCTCTCTTGGCTCCATCTTTCCAGTTTTCTCTCACAACAGTATTACTGCCCTCACCCCCATTTGTCAATTTTCCTTCCTCCGGGGCATACTTTGTAGCCTAGTTTTCGCTTTGACACTGTATCGATCAGCAGATGTTCAGCAATATGACTGTAAAGAATGTCGATGAGTAACTGCCATCTGCCCTCTTTTCTTAACACTCTTCCTTTAATCACTTTCTCCATAGACTTCTTTTTTTTTTAATTTTCTTGCTTTTGGTTGTTGTTGTTCTCCTCTCACAGTGAGCTCATTCTGGGCTGTGGTCATAGATGTGTAAATTAGAACCAGAAGAGTTTCTCAGAGTGAAGCACATATCCCCTCTTCTCCTTCCTCCCTCCCTCTCCCCTTTCTTTCTTTCTGTCCCTTTTGACTATTTGAAAGCATTCCTGCTTTGAATGTTAGGCCCAGCGAGCAGCACATTTTGGCCTGGCTGCGTGAGCCGGCCCACTCCTCTGCCTCCTTTCGGGTCCCCTCACAGGCCCTCCTGGTCTGGCTCTCTGTTGAGCATGTCTTGGCCAGGTGCAGAGGTTTGCTCACAGCTGCCCCACAGATGATGTGAGAGTCTCTCGAGTGTTTTTGTGTCTTGTTGTGAAAACAGTTTTAATGTAGTTGCAAACCGTAGAGGTTGACTGTGATACAGAGGCTTGTATTCTCTATGGCATTGTGTAAGATACTGTTTGGTTTCTAGTTTGTTTTTGCTCAGCACTCAGGATTTGTGACACAACTCAAACTGAGGTTAAATTTAATGGATTTGTTTTCCTGAGAAGCTTTACAAACACTTATGCCATTTTATAGTAGGCATTGTTTTGTGCCAATTAAAGGCAAACTGGACTTCATGCAAAAATGGGGAAACAATACATCAGTATTGGCAGGCTTGAGGTCATAAAACATACCTCTGCCTGGCTCAGCACTTCGCGGGTCTCATTAGACCATATGTACTGAAAGTGATCCCTTAAGAAGTCCATGTTCCTGCTATAACTGCAGAGTGTTTGTGCCTTAATGGATCCTCTATCCATTATCTCTCCGTCAATGCAGCAACATATTGATTATTGAGAGAGGACTGGCCATATTGCGGAACCTGATGAGGATGCAGAGAAAAGCTGTTAGCGGATGACACGGAAGGCAAAAAGCCTCCAAAATAGCGTCTATTTACAACAAAATTGGCTCAGATACATTCAAAGCATTTTATCTATCATCACATGCAGGACATGAAAAATACCCCAAGCAAATGCAGCATGTCTGAGTCTGTGTAGAAAGGTACTGTAGGCGTCGACTGATGTGTATTTTTCACGGCTGATACACATATGGAATATTACTAATGAAGGATATCAGATAAATAATAGTTGGAGAAGTGAAAGTAGAAGCTTTGACAAGACAAACTCCAGAATAGATTTTTGTTACGATGCCTTTGCTCATCTTTGTTTTACGAATGTTGGTTTAGATGCAAACTTTCCACCATATATCATTCAGTGTTGATAGATGATGTGCAAACAGAGTGGTGATTTAACATCCACTTTTTTGTGTTTTTGTGTAGAACGTGTTTTCAATAAAAGCATATTTAAAATGGAGTGTATTGTGACATAACTAGAAAAAAAACCCCACAGCCACTGAATTTGAAGCAGCGATGAAACCGACCATATCTCTGCAGGTCTCCACTTGGACATGACGCACACAGATAAGGGTGATTCAGAAATGTGCATTTTATGCAGGTGGCAAAAAGGAATCACAATACCATCACACAGGATGCTCTTGTTTTGAATTAACAATACACATGCCTTTGTCTAATATTCCAATGAATCCACTAAGATTGAACAGTTTTGCGTAATCTTGCTAGTCCTAAGAGATACATAATCTACTGTACCTAATATGAAGAACACCTTTCTGTATGGTGAATTCTACTACAGCACCTTTCACATAATATAAGACCATTTTATTTACATTTAAACCTAATTAACTCATAATAATATTCTAATAATTTGATGACTTTAAAATGATATAAAGAAAAAGAAACTATGCAGGAACTTCAAAATAAATGATGAAGGGATGCATCTCTGTTATATGAATGAATTTATGTAATGTATGTATGTGTCTGAAGATGAGGCGGCTGAATGAGATGACTGAGAGATCATGGTGAGATGAGAGGTGTTTCCTATCTCTCTCTCTCTCTGCTGGCGTCACAGACTCTGTTATCTGTCTGCAGTGTGTTTTCCTCTCTCCTTCCCTCCCTTACTTCCTTAACATGTCTTGGAATACATATGCCTGGTTTTGTCTGTGTTTTCTCATTCTGTTAGGGCGGCTTGACTTTGACTCGAGTTCATTAACACACACTTTTGACCGTAGCGTGTCTCCTTTATTCCAGATTGATTGAGTCTGTCTGACTATATCCACGGTGTAGCTCTTTATATGTTCTGTGCTGATAGTCTTACATTAATAGATTATTACCTTCATTACTGTGTTTGTCAGTTCTGTGAGGTTGAATAAATGGTAGAAGTGTTTTATTAGTGGACTGACTGGTTTCTCAAGGAGGACATAGCTATCTCTGTATTCATCTCCCGCCATTTCTCAGTCAAAAAAACCTGCTGATTTATCGTGATTAAAGACATGCTCTCAGGCCATTGTTTGTGTGTTTGAATGCGTATTTGTGTGTTCTTCCTTTTGGCCCGATTTGAAATGTGTGTCCTGTATCCTGTGCGCTAGTCAGTCACGTAGTCTGAGAGATTCCCTGGCAGGAGCAGTGTTTTGGCCTGGGTGCGTTCCAACCAACCAGCAGGCCTGGGATGACAGAGAGAGGCACAGAGGTTAATGATTAGTCCCATGTTCTCGCTGCATTCCATGGGGTGAGAAGGGGACATGGGATAAGGGACAGAGAAGTGGAGCATGCTGGGCAAGCCTTTACAGGGTTATTGGCTATTAGTCTGAAATACAAGGCGGAATAAAAGCCTGCGCAGCTCGGCCCTTGTTCGCGGGGGCGCAGACACCATCTCCCTTCTTGTCATTAAAATGTTGCACAACTTTTACCCGGTGAACTTTCCCCCCTCAGAATGTGAAGTTTATTTGCTTAAGCGAGCCAGACCTTGACCCCCTTTCACCTGATACAGAGTTCTTATAATTAGTGACCAGCCTGGAAACATGGTGCAGGAAAATTGTTAATATAAACTCAGATGGACTGAACTGTAAGTCACTGCTTTTTGCTTGGAACAGAAGATCATTGTTAAACAATACCTTGCTATTTGCACAATGACTTTATTGTCCTATTCTGTAGCACACTGACGTTTTTGTGTAACGTGCTCTCTAATTTCTTCTTTTCCCTCGCTCGTCGTAATTCTTCCCTGTCATGCTCATCTCCCCATCTGTCTGTCAACCCTTCTCCTTCTCTCTGCTCCTTTGGTGGAGGCAGTTATGTGTGGAATGCTTGATCTCCAGGAAAGTGGAAAAAAATGCCACCAAATGACTGACACACTTAAATTCTGCCCCCTTATTATGTTGCATTCTCTTGTGAGATAGAAGAAGGCCACCTTTATGTGAGCCGACTGTGCCAAATATCTCTGTTCCTGTGATCCTTGTTTCAGGGACTGCATCACAGACATTCATCAACCCATCTTTTGTTTTTTGTCCGCCTACCCTCCCTCTCTCTCTCCCACGTTATCAGCCTCCATACCATTTTTTGCATGTGAGTTAAAGGCAGTGACTCCGTACAGACGAGGTTTCTTCTGCGGAGACTCCAGCATCACCTATCCCTTCGTAGAGCGAGAGGCCATCCCTGATGTCCTGCTCATCGCTGGTGGCATTGCCATCACCGGCCTAACAGTAAGGCATTGTTACCTGTTGAGACACAATGAATTAAAGTTGTCATCACTTTAGTATGGTGCCATGGAGCGTGTGCTGTTCTCAAAACAAATATACTTTCACTGTTCCAGTATTTGCACAACTGTGAAGTTTCACTTTTGGTAACCACTTTCTTCTGATTTATTCCCTTCACAGATTGCACTGGGGGAATGCTACCGGGTGCGTTTCCGAGGTGTACACTCGCGGGCCTTTGTTCGAAACCGCTATGTGTCGTGCCTGTACAAGGAACTGGGAAGCTTCCTGTTTGGTTGCTGTGTGGGTCAGTCTCTCACCAACATGGCCAAGCTAAGTGTGGGCCGCCTGCGACCCAACTTTCTATCTGTCTGCAACATCACGTATGCATCCATCAACTGCACCGCTGGCCACTACGTGCACCAGGTCAACTGCAGCCAGCCTAACCATAAAATGGTGGAGGAGGCAAGGTGTGTGGTTTGTGTGCACATGTGTTGCTAAGAAATGATTTGTTTCCTAAGGGTGGGGCATGCAATAACTTAACTCAAGTAGTTAATGCATAACCTTCAGCAATTTTTATTGATCTTCTCTTTTAGGAAGTCCTTCTTTTCTGGCCATGCTTCTTTCGCAATGTACACCATGCTCTACCTGGCAGTAAGTCTACAAACACACACGCTCTCACAGAAACACATCTGGAATGTGACCTTCACATTTACCTTAGCTCGCATTGTGTAATTTGCAGTATCTGGCAGTGTGTTTACAATGTTGGGCGGGGGGGGGGATTTTACAGCTCTCACTTTCTCTTCAGTTATTAAAGACAACACTGTTCCCCAAAGGCCGAGAACACTGCGTGTGACTATTAACTAAGCTAATTAAACATGCGCAAACACACATCGAGACATGTGCTGTTAAATAAATTCACGCTTCCTGATCGTGAGGGAGGAGATGTTTGAGAGCAGCAATTCTCTACAGGCATCTCGCTTCAAACCCAAAGAGCTGGTGAGACAGAAAGATGGGGAGGAGGAGGAGGAGGAGGTGGGGAGAGGGGGGAGTAGAGAATGAGAGGGAATGTTTTCCACAGGGAACATGAATAGATGAAGAGGCTGCACAGACAGAGGAGGCCTTGTTGTGGGTCTCATTTGGAGGAGGGTGGGTGGAGGGCTGAATATGCCTGCTGAGAGATCGACAGGCTTCTTTCAGCTATAGACACCCTCTCAGCGCCCCCCCCAGCCTCCCCCATCTCTTCATCTTTCTCTCTCTCACACTGCACTGCCCAGTAGTCATTGTAAGAGCGAGGGAAAAATGACAGTTAGAGGGAGACAAAAGCACATTATTATCCATAAAACGTTCACATTCCTCATGTATTCTCCCGTCAGTAAACCTTAATTGATAGTTTTCATGTGACCTAAATATTTGAAACGGCTACAGCGAAAATAAATGAAAATACGATGCAGGAGAAAGGAAAACCTCTCCTTTTTGCACTTCTGCGCTATAGAAGTCCGAATGAAAAGCACCATTCTCGCCAGAGAGTGAAAGACAAGGATGAGTACGGTGAGACTGAATAAGAGAAATAAATGGGCAGAGAACTGAATTGAAGAAGTGGTCTGAGAAAAACAAGAGCCTCTGCGTTTGTTAGCACTGGTTTCTCTCCTCTCTTATACCGTTGCATTCACACAAAGACGAGGCCTCGCACCTTGGTTAATGTTTCAACTGTAGACAACCTGTAGAGAATGTGTCAGACCTGTAGCTACATGCCACCCGGACCCTGGCCAGCTGCTAATGTGAAAGGCAGGAAGAGTGACACCTGCTCTCAGTCGGGATAGGAGAGGCAGTGGACGTGGAGAGGGTTGGCTTTACTGCAGGAATGTAGGCCACATGCTCCCCAGTGGCGGATGGGCCCAGACAGACCTTCAGCCACCTCATAAAGCCAACCCCTGCATCTGCATCACGCTTGCCCGCGACTCCCCCCGCCCCCCCTTTTTTTGACAGACGTTCTGTACTGCGGCACTGGTGCAGGAGATGAGGATGAACAAAGGGAGGAAATAGGGGGTTTAGAGAGTGTTAATAAAATCATCTTCTTTCCCCTCTGGCTAGCAGATATAATGGATGCCCATGTTTCACTTGAAGGGCTCCGCCTGAGTTTACAGAACTTGAGTCATTAGACGTAATTACCAGTTTATGTTTGTGGGGCATACATTAACACACTAGACGTGCCCACATGCAAATTTTCACTTGTCTGTGGTGAATACAATAACAATATTTATCTTCTTTTTTGTTTTTTTTATTCGCAGTTCTACCTGCAGGCAAGGCTGTCATGGAGAGGAGCTCGGCTATTACGCCCACTAATACAGTTCCTCTTAGTGATGATCGCCATCTACACCGGTCTGACCCGCATCTCTGACTACCGTCACCACCCCTCCGATGTCCTCACAGGCTTCATCCAAGGAGGGCTTACTGCTTACTGGGTGGTATGTCGAAAAGTCACTGTTGTCTAAATATTCCTGAATAACAGTTATCTTTGTCTTAATGGGATTTGTCTCTCTCAGATCTCTGTTTGACTTAATTACCTTTAACAATGCACCCTTTCCCTCGTTTTTCTCCGTCTGACCTCTCTCGGCGCTTATAAACAGTGTGTGATTGACAGCATGTGTGGTCTGCGTGTATTTCCTGACATGTTTCTGTCTGTGCCTGCAGGCCTTCTACATCTCCTCTATGTTTAAGCCCTGCGCCCGTCCAGACCTGTCTCCCACAAGCATGTCCCTGGAGAGCCCACTGTCCAGCCAGCAAACTGTCTGTTAGCAGGTGCATACAATCCTTCCAGGAATCAGAAGATGAGAAACGCTGGACCGCATAAATACAGGGAGAAGGGCAGATAGCACAGGTAGGGGAGCAGAGGGCAGAGAGAAACTTTAGTTTATAAGAAAGGGAATCATTCAAAGGATGTGATTAAAGAGTACGATCTAACACTAACACTTTCGGGCATATTGACACGCACACAAACACACATTCAATCAATCAAACATGTGAAACACAAGAAGCACATTTGACTGTAAGTCAAACCCGTCCAGTGAAAAGAACTGCATAGTAATATTACAGATATTTTTATATATATATATGAAAAAAACTTAAAAATGTCTATTTTTCAAGAAAATGTTTAGAAGCTGCTAATGTTTAAAGTTGCCAGTCTGAACTTGTTTTCTTCTGGGATGGAGGCCTTTTGGTAACTGCATTCAGTCAGCTTTCAAAGCAGAGCCAGCCACTCTTTTGGTCTTGCGAGACGAGAAAATGCCGACCTCCCCTTCGCTTTTGATCCTCGGCTCGGAAAACATCACTCAGCAGCTGTGAACTGAGACCATCCGACCTCAGATGTAAAGACAGCTCTGTACGAAGCGACAGAACTGGCAGTGACGGGGAACACGCACTTGCTTCGACTTCTAACCAATCTTTGCTTTCGGTGGCCTCGTGTGCCACTGTCCTAATCAGGCTGCCCTACATCACTATGATTAAACAGTAACCTGTATGTAAGCAAAGAAAAAAGCAGTATTTGTGCTATAATACAATGTTATCTTCCTTTTTTGAGTAACCGAGGCAGTGAGGTGGAGGACTCTGACCTGATAACTTACCTACCCACTTCACTGCCACTTTTTCTGTACTAACCACTTTGACTGTGTCTCAGAGGTGGAGGTTTTGACTGAATTTTGTAACCTCTCACGTTCGCCCCTGGACTCCAATCTCTGAGCTGCACCTTGATTTATGCCACTCAGACAGGATATGTGCGGCTGTGACCCCAGCAGCCCTCCTGTGCATTTTTTTTAATTAATAGCACTTGAACATAGATAATGGAACTTTCTAATTATAATCAATATTATATATTTTATCACAAGTTTGAATAATCAGTGTTTATTTTTGTTTATGTCAGACTCATACACTATATTTGTTTTTTCTTGAAATTATAATTATTCAAACTGAATGTAAATAGCGATGTCATTTTATAAAAACACGCAGAATTTCAAAAGTATTAGTTCAAGTTTTGGACAGTTTTTACGTGTTTCTGTAAGTGTTTGTATTTACGTTTTGTGTCGATCAGGTACGGACGGTTGCTTTTGTGCCTGTTGTAACTACTAGACTGAGCCACAGATATTATCAGAAAGCTATATTTTTTGTGTTCCCAGTTATTTGTTATTTGTTTGTTATTGTCTGTGAATGCCGCAACGGCAGAAATAACCACTGTACTCAAAAAAACCAAACCATTAAAATGAATGTTGAATGTTTTGAACCTGGTCTGTCCTCTGTTATTTTCAGCAGACTGAGAAGTGTCTCTTTCACGTCTACCACACACACACACACACACACACACACAATCACTATGTCGCAATATTTATGCCATCTTGGTTGTCTCTGGCTACTCATTAGTAGAGTTGGTAAAATAAACCATGCAGCCATTTGTAAGTCAGTCAGCATACAGCCATTCATTTGGTTCACACAGGACACCAGACACTGTGAGGAGGTAAGGAAACTTAAACATAAGCACTGAAATGATAAGTGATTTAACCATGTGTTGTGTTTGGAAGCTTCCACTCCAGTGCTCTCCTAGTTTCCCTTCATCATAACTTTCTCTTCCCCCCCCCCTTTACACCCCCTTCCTCGCTCTGCCCCTTCTCTGCACTCAGTCCTTTTCAAGTGCAGTGGAGCATGATGGGCTGTTTCAGGGGGTCATGCTACCATGGAGATGCTTAGCCAGATACAGGTTGGGGCGTCTGAGGCATTTTCTTCCTTTCTTTCTTTCTTTCTTCTCTCTCTCTCTCTCTTTCTCCATTCTACTTCCAGGCTTAGGGAGGAGAATGAAACGCAGCCAAATCAGAGTGGAAGGGGGAGAAAAAAATAAGAGAGAAAGCCTCAGTAATGGCTGTTTGCATAATGTTAAGGTGAGAGGACGGGTTGGAAAAGTGGCCCAGTAATGAAGGGAAAGCGCAATAGAGCAGTTGGCAGAGCAGATGGGGTGGCGGATTGGGGGAGTGTGTGGGTGAAGGGTGTGGGGTGTTGGGGTGGGAAGGAATGTGATCGTGGTTTTCAGGCTTGTTGTGTTTCATAATACTGTAACTAAGGAGACACATTTCATTCCTGAGCAACGTATATGCCTGTGCTTGTGTGACAGGTTCTTGTCTATCACCGATTGTTTTTGTCTCATGTTCAGGTGTGTGTGTGTGTGTGTGACTGAGCCGAGCGGGAGGAAGGCTCCGCGGAGCCGAGCTGAGCTTACACACCCTGTCAAACATGACATCTCGTTTACACTGCCGTACTCCTCACTCACCCCTTTGGCCCTAATGGAAATGAATGGGAGTCAACAGGCGAAGGGAGGTTCTCTGTGTTCTGATTACGGAGGTCCAGTCAAAAGGGCCTCACTGTTGACACGGCTGTGGTTGTGCACACAGAAGAAACAGTAGTGGTCATTTAGAGTGGAGTTGCTATTTGAACTGTTATCGCAACAGGTGAAAGCCATTAACGTCCACACGCCTTCCCTGTGAAAGAGAATTAAAAGCCACTCTCTCTCCGTCTCCATGCTCACACTTCACGTTGGGAAATTCCTTGATAAGGTCGTGATTTTGCAAAATGGGACAGGTGCAAAAATAGCAAGGCGGATGCTGATTCAAATCAACACGCAGATAAGTGTGCTGCAGATGTCACGTAGCTCACCTGTGCATCTCTTCACATGAGAGGAACGAACACTCATATCATTCTGTCTGACAGTGACAACAGCATCGAGGCATTTGCTGATCATCTGAATTTCATTTACAAAACTTTACCCCAGTCTGAAGTAATGAAATATTCCTTTATAATGAAGACATGAAACACCTCTTTGCACACTCCTCACGTATTTTAATCTATCTTTGTTTACTACTGAGTAAAAGCTGCTTAACACTGTAAATTGATTCAACTGTGAAGAGGAAAAGAAATTTCCTTGTATATGAATTTTCGTTAAGTAAGAGCTTCTTTTTTTTTTACTATGCTTCTCTAAGGCATTACAGACTTAGTCTCTGGAACTCTGCTGGCCTCTTATCCAGCTGTAGTCCAATTCTTAATAGAATTAAATAGGATTAATGGGCTCTTTAGTATGCTCAAGTTCAGGCCTGCTCCCCCTGCACCACTGCTATGCATATTTTTAAATTTCCTATAGAAATGACAGTTAGCAAATGCTTGAGCTGTGGCCATTAGAACTGCAAGTGGGCACATTGTGTCCAGATATGAGTCTATGAAAAACATTAGTTTGCATGTTCCTGGTTGGATGAATTGCCTCGCTTCCACTGCCGTCTCTCTCTGCTCTTTAGGGATTAGGATGTGCCGAGCCACGCTGACTCACAGAGTGAGCTAAGAAATCCCCCCAAAACCTGATCCACAGGGCCGCCGTATAGCTCACTTCGGGCGTTACCTCATAGGGACAGGACGCCAGCAGCGGTCGTGAGTTCGAGTCCGGCCCATGACCCTTTGCTGCATGTCTCTTCTCTCTCTCTACCCCCTTTCACCCAGTCTCTCCCACTATCATTTAAAAAATGGAAAACCCCCCCTCCCCCCCCCAAAAAAAATTTAAAAAACAACAACAAAAAACTGATCCGCAGAGCTGAGGGGGAACTACAGGTGGACAGCTGTGCCACAATCACTTCCAAATGTGCAGCTGCATGTTTACGTGCATCTGGTCAAATACCCCACAGTAAAATTATCAGCATACCTAATTTATCAGTCAAGCACATATGTACACATAGATAGTGCACATGCTATCTGATGAGGACAGTTTCATTGTGCTATCTGATGGAGATGCCATCGCTTCACAAGTCAAGCTGTGTTATTTACTACACTATACTGTACTGCTGGTCAGCTGAGACTGCTTATGAAGTATTTTTACACTGCTAATGAGTGGGTGGCATACTGTGGAAACATTAATACCTCATTGGATGTCTGTTACAAGATTTAGAATAAGATTAAAAAAGAAGATACTGTCAGATTTTTAAAAGAAAGAAAATTATCACTTGATTGCTCAGAGCTGAACATTTCCTTAGGGGACAAAATATTTAAATGATGGATGCATGTTTGTTAAAAACATCGTTAACAATGTGATCTCCTCTTTGTCCATCTAATCATTAGGCCTGCATACAATAAAAGCATACCCATAAGCCCCTATTTACCATCCTAAAGGACACATTATTGTCTTTGCAAGGGTGAAGAGGTGTTGGGAATGTACACTACAATAGAAAAGGTTATCTGATAAGGCCTGGCGCCATAAAGCGCGGTGTGTTTATTTTAGTGTCAGGTTGAATGTTTTAGGTTAGAATGACCTTCGCTACCTGCGGCTTCGCTTAAGGAGGAGGAGGTGGTTTCCATCAGTGATCCAGCTCTTTCTTTGCCTCCATGCCACCTGTGACACAAACCAGAAGTAAACACATTTAACTACACTTCTAGGCACAATGATAAAACTGACAGGTAAAGATCTGACCCAGAATCATGACAAATGAGTTGGACTTTGACTTAACATTCTTCAATAAAACAAGCTTATCTAACAGCACCTAGACAAGACACGCTGTCAGTGCAGATACCAAACCTTTTTGTTTATATTGTACAACTTGAAGGATGAGAGATGTTTAGTATGTGAATGTGTGTTTGTGTGCATATTGTTCCATAACTCCCGAGCTGCTGAATGCAGCCTGGAATGCAAAAACAAGATCATGGGAATAAAAACAATTGTCAGGACTGGTGAGGTGTCGGTGACAACTGCAGTAGTGCGGCCGGAGGAGGATTCAAGGTTCCAAGGTCAACGAGCTAGGCCTCCTGCAAAACACACATTCACATGTGGTGGTAATATGAGTGTGACATGACACCCAGCCCATGTTAATACAGACAGGGGAATCATGAAAACAGTCCATTTATCACTTAAACATACTACAACATATTACCCAAGTGAACCTTGTAAAGCTGAATGTATACAACTGACCTCACTGCTCATTCTTCATCTCAGAAGAGATATGCCTTGAGAAAACAGTTGTCTTTAGCAGTGTGTAGAAAGCATGTCGGGTCAATGTACAACATGTCTGTGCCTTCATTTGTGTATTACTATCTCGTTGTATGTGTTCAGTCTTTGTTTTCATGCAATAGAGGACATGTTTATACCTTCACATACACCGATCAGCCACAACATTCTGACCACTGACAGGTGAAGTGCATAACATTGATCATATTGGTACTATGTGCTGTTCTGCTAGAAAACCTTGGATTTTAACATCCGTGTTGATGAGACTTCGACACCCAAATAAACATTGTCCCAGAACAAGCACACTCCTTCATGCAAATGGAAATCCCAAATGTCACTGGCCTACCCCTGCAGGAAAATGCACCCCACCACATGACAATAACATCAAACAATCAGGAGCATATTGATGAACATGACAACGGCCCAACATGTTGATTTGACCTCCAAACTTCCTACACCCCATTGTGATCAAGCATCAACAGGATGCAGTGGAACAAGTTTGATTGACAGAGGTCCCACTGCACAAGCCAGAGTACTCAAAGGATCCAGTGCCAACGTCCTGGTGCCAAACCTCATAGGACACCCTGAGAGGTCGTCTGGTCCATTCCCAATGGTTCAGAGCATTTTTGATCACATAAAGGGAACCAACACAGTTTCAGGCAGGTGGTTATAATGTTATGCCTGATCGGTGTATGTGTGAGAACACACATATCCATATACACATCTCACCAAACACTCATCTCTTGTATCAAAGATACATAGTGGAAGATTATAAATCAAAAATATTTCTTTCCTGACTAAAAAAGGTTTAGATGTGCAAAAATATAAAGTCCACACTTCTCTACGCACCCACCCCTCGAGCTTGAACACACCAGTTCACCTACAACTCTGCTCAAAGACTGTACAATTACTCCATGTTACACAATGGCAAGTTGTAATACTGGAGTATTTCATGCAGACATGGTAGAACTGACTCTGAAGAAGAATACTGACAGGGAAAAGTCCACCACACCAGGTGACAGGATTGGTTCCTTAGGTTTGTTATGCATGAAACCCTGGAAGTCTGAATCTGTGATTATTACACTGTCACTGGTACACTCCAGTTTCAAGGTGAAAATGCTCAGCTATGGCTTTGACTGATTATTTTGCTCATGATGTTTTGTCTGGCACATAAAAAACACAGTGTGAGGTAGAAAACTTGATTTTTACCAGAAGGAGGTCATGAATCACTCCTTACTTTATACATACCATCATATTCTCTCATATCCACCACTATGATCTCCATTTCACTCCCTTTGTATAGCATTTGGTGTGTTGGAGAAACATTGCTAAACATAAAGGAACAGAAAGGGATTATATATATATATACCAAGAGAACAACAGGGAAAAGAATGATAATATATGGAAAGTACTATAATGGGAACAGTAATGGGTGAAAACAAAAATCTGCGGTGCTAAAGTCACACAGTATTGCAATATATTAGAGTGCCAATAATATGTACTTATAGGAGCTCACGCAACTATTACATACTGTGTAGGCTTCACTATCTTGGGTGAGTGTGTGTGTGTGTGTGTATCCTTTCATCTGCTTTATGTTTATGTAAGTATGATGATAGCTTAGTGCCAGTAGTTTAATGGGCATGCACACAGCAGACAACCACCAATATTAGTCTAATTCCCGGTTATGAGTGATGCGAGCTGGTGGGTAATTAGTGTGTGTAATCCTGATCCACTAACACCACTTGCCAAGTAAAGCTTGTGTATAATTGCTAGACTGAGGACAGTAAGTACAGCAATGTAAGTAGCAGATATTACATTTAATAACAGTAATGCCTCATTATCAGATCTTTTGCCCACGCTGGTCTTCTCTTCTTGTATTATTTGCCTCCTAGTATCTCTTCAAATAAATTATCTTTCTCCTACCTCTATTGAGCAATAGATGGGCCACTTTTATGATAGATTGTTTGTAGTCATTTGGTGTAATTGTTGAACAATGTCAGTCTGACAGCTGCAGCTCCGCTCTTTGCCTCTTGTCCTGTAATTATGTTTCTCCTTCCCCTTGGTTCTGGTGACAGATGATGACGGCAGTGGAAACGCAAGGGAAGGAAACCTCCTGTTGGATGATGAGGAATGATGGCAGTGACAGGGAGACAATCCCAGGCCGGGAACCACAGAGGTATCTTACCTGTCTAGACACTGAACAGCTGTCTGGAAAATGTTCATAAAAAAAACAAAACATATGTGGTTGAACTTAACTTGTTGACAGTGCAAATCAGCTGCTTTTATGGATTTTATTGAACTGAATGGTGTTTTCAGTAGATAGGCATGCTTCCAAGAAAATACAATTGCAGAGAGAATACTGACTCATGCAATAGGCCTTTGTTGCAGCAGGTTTTTAAAGCAAGAAAATCACCGGTGGAACTAATAACCCAAATGACAGCACCACTCAATCTGAGAGTCCCAGTACCAGTTCCCTGGAAGAGAAGCGCCTAAATGGCACACATCCATTGTTAATGTTATTAACTTCACTTGTACTTTTTGTGCTATTACATCACAAAATGACTGCTGCCAAAATGGCCTTGTCTTTAATGAGAAACTCTAAATGTGTTAAAATGTGCTTTTCATGCAGTGCGCCGCCGTCCTACTCCAGTTTTTCAGGTGAGTGCCTCACTGATCCGCAGCACCACCAAACACAAGGCTTTGTTTATTTAACAATAGGGATCAGCCAAGTGTGAAAGGCTGCACAAGGGCTGCCTTAACAAAACATGACACTGATAGACATACTGACTTAACTGACATTTTACAGCGCTCGCCGCAACTCCCCGCTTACAAATCCCTGTCCCCTAAAACTCCTGTCATGCCACTCATAGTTATAGGTAGGACAGCCTTGGATGCTGTTGTGAATCACAGAAAACAGCGTGCACAGAGAGCAGCTTATAAACAAAATTAACCAAATGGGTAATTTGATGTGAATGTCTCGCATACTTTCTCATGAGTCCACTTAGTGCGCAGCGCATGCCAGTGCTTGTAAATGTACTCGTGTGTGTCAGAACAAATGGTGATGTTTGTGAATTCAGTTGCACTGTATGTGTGCATGTGTGTACGAGCTATGGGTATATATGTGTGTGTGTGTGTGTGTGTGTGTGTGTGTGTGTGTGGCTACAGAAATAACAGAAGGCAGGATATAAAAATCCTGATTGTTTCTGAGGGATTATCCTTCACAATGCACGGCTTTATCAGAGGGCCTGGATTGCTGTAACAAGACACGCTCACCCTGGGTTTGCCCAGCCAAATACTGAGACTCACTCCACTGACGAATCAAAGACAGGGGGGAAAAGAAATGAAGAGAGTAGAGAAAAGAAACGCATGGGGGAAAGGAGAGCATAGGGCAGAGAGAGAGAGGAGTGAGAAGTGGAGTGAGGGAAAAGTGGGAGAGAAAACGGAGAATAAGGAGCAGAGTGAAAATACAGAGAGAAAAGCAGAAGTTGAACAAGTTTAACTGGAGGCCATGCTTCAAACAGAGAGGCTTGTTTTCTGACAGAGATCCCTCTCAGGAGATTGAGCTGGAAAACAGATTACAGTAATAGAGGCTGTCCAAATTGCGCAACATGTGCCTCGGCACCATGTGAACCAAAGCTGCTGTGCATCAAACTCTACAGGGTTGTGACGTGACTGTTTTATGTTATATACTCCCACAGCCTCACCAAGCCTTTATTATATTAGAACACCGATAAGCCCTCAGACAGGGTTTGGTCTGTTAGCACATATCTCTCAGATATTTTAATGTTTGGCAATATGGAGGAGAGGTGTTTCTGATTGGGCTGTTTTATTTTCTTCCCTTTATAAGACTTTCTCAGCAGGATCAGGTTGCCGTGCCCAGGCTCACCAAGCTCTGTAAAGGGGAGTTGTGGTTTTTGGAAGCGGAGAGTTGGCTGACTTAGGAGGGGGCTTTTATATGTGTGTACTGTAGGAAGTGTAGATGGGGGTGTGCACAGCATTGTGTGAGACCCTGTGATTTTACATATTCATATATTCCCATGACAGCTCCACTCCCAGCACCCATGAAGAATATTTGTTCCGACTTTAACTGTTCATTACTTGGTAAGTAAGTGCCATGATGTAACCACGTAGCATGACCCAATGTTTACATTTTACAGAACACCCTGACACATTGCAACTCTGTGAGTGTACAGATTATTTTAATTTCTGTGTACATATTTCTCTCTGTGCAAGTGAATATGTCAGTGTGTGTTGGAATTGGTTTGCTTCCTGTGCTGGCAGTGTCTAGATGTCCCTTTGTGATATCAAACCTGTGCCAGTGGGGGTGTCAGGCTTCATACTGAGCCAACTGGACAGCCCAAAGTGTCTGTAACAGTCCCAGCACGATTTGCTGTTCTCTAAACTCTCCTCTCCTTTGGTCGTGCACTCAGAATGAGGGATTATGCTTATTACCATTTTACTTGAAAGCACCCCCACTGACTTGATGCTTTACCTAGGCACAATTCTATCACTTCTAAGGTTGGGGTTTCAGGGGGAAATAGAAAATGCCATGTAAATGTCTGCGACGTTGCCTTCAGCTTGGGTAATATAACTGGAAAATCTGTGTAATCTATAGAAAAAGTCAAAATTCTCACTGTCAGGGGTGTGAACATGATACTGTTTTCTTAAAAGGAGTCACTCCTGGCCTGGATGTGCTGTTTTGGTTGCGGTCTACTTTCTACCGGGTGTATTTTGAAACCGTTGTGGAGCTATGCAAACTCAAGCCAAGCAGTGCACCGAGCAGCCAGCACTATTGTTTCAGACCTACTCAGGATTCTTGGGATGTTACTTTGACTCCACATCTCACACACCCCATATGGAGCACCGCATTTTTTTTTTCAAACTTGTGTTTATGATAATGAAGTGTACGCGGGTGAATTCACCACTGTCCTTTTATTGTTAATAAAAACAGTCCTAATCCAAAGCCGTACCACCCTCGTCCACATGGACAGAGAACTAAAGATTGAGCGAGTGGCTGTTTATCTCTCATCGCTGCTCTTATGAACGGAACAAGAAAAGAGCCAAGACAGATGGGGAGATGGTTCAAGAGCTGCAGATTTGCAATTATTTACCCCCAAAGTCCTGTTTAGACTGCTTTGAATCAATTCATTCAGACTTCAGAGCTATCTGCGTAATGTTTGTAGGAGTGGGAGTCATGGGACAAGCATGTTCTTAGCTTTGTGTGTGTTTTCAGCCCCTCCTGCGTCATCTCTGTTCCTTTGTGTTTATGCAGGGACTCTGTGGATACACGGAGGGATGGCAGGATATCCAAGCCTCCCACTGTCACTTGATATCTACGGAAAATGGATCAGATGATTGGACAAGTCCACTTCCAGCACCGCTTCCCCCCAAGAGAGCTGAGCCAAGTCCATCTACTCTCTCATTCATGTGTGTTGCGATGCTGTCATCTTTCTTCATTAAGGTTTTCAGCCGAGGGGTGATGAAATGATCACAGATGATGCAATTGTTAAACTAGTTAGTCACACCAAACTGGCTAATAAGTATAAATCTCATTGGCTTCAGTGTCACTTCATCTCTTCCCGCATTTAAGCCGGCGTGATAATTACGTTTAAGGTGGAAGCCTTATAGTATTATTTGGAAGAACATTTTTGCTCAACTATCCTGTTGGATTTTTGCCATGTAACAGAGACAGAAGAGGGTAAAGGAGAGGCAGTGAAGAACAGAGAAATGGAGGAAGTAGACAGAGCTGAAGAGATAGAGAGGGGCCCGTATTGAGTGACACAGACGATGGTCTGTTTTTTCTCGGTGGACCAGAGAAGATGCAGTGTAAATGAAGCGTGCTGCACCATGGCGGCTTCTGCTTTATCTTTGCACTGTGTGAGTGTGTATATTTGCCTGAAAGGGGAATGACAGGGGCCTCTTTGAGTACTCCGAGGCTTCTGTTCTCTCATGGTTACAGGATGTTGGGAGGACTGCCATCCTCTGTCCACAAACTGTCTGCAGAGATCACATGGGGACAAACGCAACGCAAGCACTGAGAAATTTAACACATGCACCTGTGTGGCAAAAACATCTTGCGACAACAGACAGTTGATACTGGGCTCCACCAGGTAAGCATTTATAAGACAGACAAAATGTTGTCCTCTATTCACTTTGATTTTACTGACAATAATAATAAATCCCTGTGCTGATTTCGTGTCTCCTCACATCAGCTCTCTGTTCACAGTGTGTCTCTGACCCACATGACAAGGGCCTCCTCTTGTGTTGGGTGCGCACAACTACAAATCCAGTACCAGGAGAATTTGTTGGTTTACTGATTTGATGTGACCACAATTTTAAAAAGTAAAGCTTAAATGAAAGAAAGGTGATTAAAAAAGTAAAAAAACAAACAAAACAGTGAAGGGATATATTCATCCCCAGTTTTAACTTTGACAAACTCACTTTCATTCACTTCCGTAGCTCTAACTTGAATTCGTTCACTTCACTTCCTGAATGCCTTACACTTCCTGACTGAGGTTCAACCACATGTATCCCGTTCGCTTCGACAAAATGGCACTTAAAATGTGTCTAATTGCTTTCATAACTACACAATTTTGCATCGGACAACCTCTAGGTAAGGGGTAGAGCATAGGGAGTATGTATTTCTCCCATATTTTTTTATGTTTCTTAAAGATATGCTTTCATTTCCCATGCAGTCTGTTTTGTGTAGCTGTCTCCATTTTGTTGTTTCCGTTGCTGTTTAGAGTTTGTGTAGTAAGCCTAAAACTTACTTTAACATTTGATTTGGTTGTCTTCTAGAATGCCCACAGAGAAACTTTTCCTGCGACAGCATTAAGGCTCCCGGTGGATTCAAGTTCCCCCATGGGTGTCCTACAGACAGTGAGGTTGACATCCTTGCTGATGATAAGGTAGGCTACTCTGATTTGTTTCCGTAGTGTGTCCATATTTTGCTTTCTAAAATAAATTTGATAAAGCCTTTTTGATCCATTAACGTTTGTGTTTTAAAAAAGAAAAACAGGAGGAAAGTGAAAGTATGATGTCATCTTTTTGTTATTTTCCAGAAGACGGTGTTGGCCAATGCTCAGCTGAAAACACAGTCCTTCAGCGATTCCAATGAAGTGCGCATAGACAACGACTCGGCCACCACAACACACTGCCGAAACCTCACAATAAAATGTCTAATTAATGATGTGAGTTTTTCTTTATGTACTTAAATGAATTGCATCAGTTCACGTCTTTTCTTTTCATTTTTGTTGTAAATCTGAAGTATTAACTGTACTCTCTCACATTTTGCTTTTCAGGGGACGTATGTAGATGAGACCTGTGAGGATATAAAAATGACTGGTAAGGCTGTGATATATATTACTTAACTCTAATTTTTATCAAGACATATATTATGTGTACATAATATAATATTGTCGTCATCCTAAACAGATGTAATTGAGAGCTCTGATTCACCACAACCACGAGACCTCATCTGTGAGTGAAAGTTTATTCTGTGACTTATTTGAATGCCACGCACCATTCTTGTTGTTAAGACTATGAATTCATTTGAATGGATTATTAAAGCAAAAGAATATTTAGAGGTACCATGTTTGCATTTTGTCTGTCATCAGTACCAGTATCAGTATCAGTAAGTGTGATAGTCATGACTGCCGTCGGGTTTGGGATCCTTTGTTGGCATTACAAGTCTTGGAAAAAAGAACAGAGGTGAGTTCTGTTGTTTATAATAACCATTAACTGGTAATGTCCTTCAAACATTTGCTCTTAAAGTATGTTTTATGGATTTAGACGTGTGTGTTTGTTTCTTCTCTCTGTTAGGAGGCAGCACGGTGCAACCACACCCTCTGGTATTTTTCCATACCTGCAGACTTGGTCTTGTCTCAGAAAGGGGATTTCACTGCTAAAGAGGGGGGAGAGAGAAGAAACTAGGTCAGTCTTACTTTTAACATCCTGTTTGTTTCAGCTGGGCCTGTTCATAAGAGCACACTTCCATGCACATCTGTCTTTAAGTTGTGGGTAGTTCAGTGTATATCCACGTTAATGTATGTAGATATAGATGCATGTAGATGACAACTGAGCTTTTACAAGAGGAAAAACTAGTCAATAGTTAAACAATTCTACCTGCTTACAGTTAGAAACTTTCAAAAATGTTCTTGAGTCTTTGACAGTAATCATCCTGCTTCATTCTACATTCAAAATTGGATGCTTGTTGGTCTCGCTGAAAGTCAATTTGTTTCTATGACCTCTTAAGACCCAGTGGAGGAACTGAACTCCAGGTAGTCACAGCTGAGACTCAATATAGCAGGTGAGCCAACATTCAGACTACTTTCAGCAGAGACCAAGAGAAGTTAAATTCGTCCTGTGATCTTATAATGAACTTTTATACATTTTATTTGCCATTACAGGATTGTAAACCCCCGTGACAGATATCCACGTGGAAGTGGTGAAAATGAAACCGGGGAAGATAGCACACTTGGAAGCGTGTGTGTTTGCAGGTGAGGTTGCCACTTTAACAATAAAACATCTTTATACACTCTGACCCCTTATTAGGCTGTTTGTCAGGGCAGACAAAATGTGTGTGTGTGTGTTTTAATAGCAATAGAAAGTCTAGACTCTAATCTACTAAAAGCTACCTTTGTCTCCATAGTATTGATTCTAAGGCTGATGGCAAGACTCTTTATTCCCTTAGTCTGGACCACAACTTTAGGAACGAGGCAATCCAAGCAACTTGAAAGCGAAAATGACAATTAGTTACTTTTTCTTGTGCCTGAAGTCTATTTAGCTTTGAAGATTTAGGCCGAGTGCCCCTTTAACTGGGCAAGTAGTGAATGAGGTTCCTCAGAAGAGTCAGTGCCATTCTTATCTAGTATTTGTTTTTCAGTGAAGACATAAGCGCCCCTAATGTCAACGGAGACCCTCTTCACCGAGCCGTGAACAGGTAAACTTTTGGTGTTGGAAAGACTGTAAGTGTTTATTATCAATTTCCCTTCAGCCAGCACTATATCTAAATGATACTGTATACATACGTTTCAGGGATGACTCGGGAGGAGCGAAGAGCAATGAAAGAAAAGACACTCTCAGGTACGTCTGGAGTTGCAGCAATTTAGATAATTGCAGCTTTATTACTGTAATAGAGCTGAATAGATTTTCACATTTTTCTCATTTTACATTACATAGATGATAACTCTTAAAAGGAGTATGTGAGGCGAAGTGTGTCCTGCTGAAGATGATTATGTGTTTGCTCCGTTTGCCTCCAACAGGATAACTGCTTTAATTTTAGAAGTGTATTATAAAATATTTATTATTAAATATATCAAATGTAATTATTTTTACAGCAACCCACAGATTATACTAGCAACTGAATGGGATGTTTGCAAAATATTCAACAATCACACGTGGACATGCAGCACTCCAGGGTGATCTCTGAGCGAAATGACCTGAAGAGCTCACCCTGAGGTTTGTCTGTGCCCGCCTGATAACTGACAATGACTGTGAATACCTCTCCATAATCAGGAAAATGGCCGGTGGTGATCACAATGCTGAAGACCGTGAGACTGAAGGACGACAGCTGCTGCCGAATCGGCGGTGAGATTGCCTCTTGCTCAGTCATTTCGCACTCATAACTGTGACCAAAAAAAGAAATCTTTGTCACTTTCCAATTTCTAGTCTCCTTCATATCACATTTTATTTGGCCTGTTGCTGCAGTTTTTCGACAGCTGTCAGGAGTAACTTCATGAAGCATCTTGCACACACCCCCATCCCAAATTTGAAGAGCCAGACTGAACTTCTGACATCTGTTCAGAAGGAGAGCGTAAACCAAACTTTGCTGCAGAGGTTCATGTCTCTATTCCTCCTTGTTTCTGTCTTCAGAGCTGCCATCCAAGATTTTGACATGATAGGTGAAGATACAGCCTTGGTGAACAAGCCTGGCTTTGACCCGGACCAAGTCAGCAGTTGCTCTGCTGCACCAGTGAGTAGGAGGATTTTTATATGTTGTTTTTTTTCTGTTAAATGCTCTTATTTTGTTGTTTTTGTTGGACTGAGCAGGGTTTTTGTTTGTTGCAGGAAACTGACGTGGAGTCTACACACAACATGGAAAACTGATATAATAATAATAATAATAATAATGATAATAATAATGATAATAATAATAATAATAATAATATATTATTATTATAATATTAGTCACAGTACTGGCATCTCCTTAGCTGTCAAGTCCAGCATTTTTGTTTAAATGATTATTTTCAACCTGCAATTTTTTCTCACTTTACATGCACAATGTTAGAATATATATATAAACACACACACACACACACACACACACACACACACACACACACACACACACACACACACACACACACACACATATATGTTGATGCAACAGATCAGATAACATACCGATGTACGTCATTACATTTAAATGCACACTAGTTATTAAGTTTTGCTATATGATTATATTACCTGGCAGTAATCCCAGTGTGGCTTGATGGACGAAATGGAAGACACCTGGTCTCATTTAAAAATATATAATGCATAATGGGAAGTTTGTTACTGCTAGTATTAAATGCTGGGCTTGACCAAAGGATGGGTGGACCAAACAACATGCCAGAAAAACAACTTCTTATACTGCTGTGACAAAACCTAATGTTTACATATCTATATGAGATAGCAATATAATACAATGATATATAAATACACCTAAACTAAATGGATGTTCCAAGTAGTTTTAATAGGATTTCACTTAAAACATGTTTATTATGTATGTTTGAGTTTGCTGCATGTGATTATGCCATTTCTTATTTTATTATTTCTGCCTAATCATAAGTACGCATGGCTTGCCTCCATTAGCACTGCATGATCTAGCAGTGAAATGTTCGTAAATGTTGCTTTTTAAAAATATGTAATCCGCTGAATCATCTTTTTTTGGTTAACATGTTATTATGTTTTAGTCAAACAGCTTGCCTTTCACTCGCATTTGTGATGTCAGAAATGTTACAGTGGTTGTGTACGCTTATTTGATTGCTTGTTTAATCACTTGTATAGCATTTTAGTTGATTGTTTTAAGTCTGTGTGTTAAAAAATAATGCTTTCTTGTAGTTAAATTAGAAATAAATGTACTCTCCTTGCTGGATTTCATCGCTTGCCTGGTCATTCTATCTGTGTTTCTTAGCTATTGAATGCAAGGCAGCACTTTTCAGCTTTTAAACCACAAGGGGGCAGTAAGTAATCATGAGTGCAACATTACTGAGGGACGTGTGCAGCATAATTACCCCTCTTATTACTTTTGTTGAGTAATGTAAATGCAATGACTGTATATTTATTGCAGTAGCTTCTTAGACCTACCTATATATAGACTTACCTATATAAAGGTTATCTATCTATCTATCTATCTATCTATCTATCTATCTATCTATCTATCTATCTATCTATCTATCTATCTATCTATCTATCTATCTATCTATCTTTAATAAAAATGCTTTATTATAAATTAATCAAACCCTGTGCAATCAGTGTTTGTGTTTGGCTTTATCACTGTATTTTATAGCACAGCGTTCTGATTTATTAACCAACCAATAAAGGGACATTAAGTGCATAACACATCACTCGCTAATTTAGGTGTTATATACTGTATGCCATAGCGCTGAAAAGATTGGTCGCCCCTGTGGCTTGATGCATGGTAGTAATTACAGCAATGCACAAACACACAGTGATTCAGACTGAACTTAATACATCCCTCTCCTCCCTATCTCCTGGGATCTGCTGACAGTTGCTGCGAGTCTTGGTTTTGTCGATGTCTAGCTCTATTTTTAAGCTCCCCTAAATGTGCAATGACCTTTTTACCTCTCGAATGGACTGAGTGCCAGGAAGTGAGAGTGGCCGGGGTTAGAAGCTTTGTTGCTCATGTCTGATACGCGTGTGAAAGTGTTACTGTAGCGCCGGTGGAAAGAGGGTGATTGAATGGTCAAGGCCTGAGAGCCTCCCCTCTCAGGGAGTCTCACTGAGAGGACATATGAGCGAGGCAGGACCGATGGACAGATGGGTGGATGGGTAGGGGGTAGGTCACCACATATCATCATACATGTACAGCATACAGTTTCATGTGAAAAAGCAGGTCTGGCAAGGCAAAGTTGCAGGAAGGCTGTAATTATAGATGAACACTCTATGCCCTGATGCACATAATAATTGGACATTGGTTAATTAGTTACCTATCGCTCTTCACTGTGAACGGGATTATGAGCAGTCATGAAACTGAACTCAGTGGGAGCTGAACACTGAGCACACATCGGGGACAGGAGGGCTTAAGGAACGCTGCAGTAGATGGGCTGCCATAACCCAGACACTTACGCGCATCATCTCGAACCGAGCTGGCTGATCACAATGTTTATGCTTACTCTGGAGTGTGCTAAAGGTCGCCTACTGTTGTGTGCTGCTATGGCTCGCTAGACAGCTGCAAGCAAAACAGTGTTGCATTCATAAGTCAGTAATCTATACTCACACCGCAGTTATTAAAAGATTACATCAGGGATCACACCACACCGTATGATTAATTAACCTTGACTGATGCTTTGTAAAGCCAAATCCAGCACAGCAACTATGCCCACCGGTCTACATGTACGTACACACTCATATGAGATGGTTGCAAGCACTGCTGTAGCTCGTTTTGGTAATACTGACTCAGGTTTGCTGTAGTGAAACAAAGCCTTGCGCTCTCCAGATTAGTATAGAAGCAGTCCTCTCCCCCCACCCTCCCTCCCTCTGAGTGCAAACTTTTATTAGTCCCTGCCCAAATATCAGCGGTCTGGGTTTTGCCTCTGAAACTGACAGCTTGCTTTTTTTCTCCCTGCACCTCTTTGATCACATGGTAGAGTATGCTTTGGATACAGACCAGTGTTTGACAAAATCATCATCATCATCCCAACCACCAGGTCAAATCTGCATATGCATACTGTGTGGTTCAAAGGGGAGCTGACTCAGGAAAGGGCTGGGCTGCTTGACTTCAGTCCCCTGCTTCCTATGGTACTCAAATGAACAGCGCAGTGCTGTTGCGACCTGCAGGATGGCGCATGAATAAAACATAATTGCTGTATTAGTGCTTAAAGACATCTTTTCATTTCCAGTTTGAATCGCGAGGAAGGCATATTGAAGTTTATATGCATATGGAATAGCAGAAGATTTATAATTTCTGTGTGCTCTTACCCTCTTATCACACTGCCACATACAAAAGTACACAAGCAATTATGCTATACATCAGTCTGCAACCACACACGCACACACACACACACACACATCACAGTTCAGTCCCTTTAAGATGTTACCAGAGAAACCGCCAAGCATGAACAATGTATATTTTCAGTAGTTTTTTATTAATATGTGCTGATACAAGGTCGGTCTGACCTGCAATGATGGAAACACTCACAGAAAATCATCCCCTTTTGGCCCAGACAGCTGTAAAAGCAATGACCGTGAGATTAAAATAAAAAAATCAAATAATAGAAATGAACATCATTCCTGAATGAAAACAAAAACAGAACCAAAGAGTTGTATTTACCTCCGTTTACAAATGTCTCAGTGGCACATGATAAATGATCCATTTCATAGAAAAATCACAGAGAGCTCTAGAAATGGTGCTATATGTGGAAATCCCACATGGCACAATGTCAGTTCTTTCTATCAAAGCCTGCTCAGTAAAACCACTGGCACCCGATCATTAATTTACATAAGCTTGAGCATTTCAGGGATGTCTAATACTGACCAGATTCTACTGTACCTATTTATACAGCCTTTAGCTGATACTCAGAATATCCCATTCGCATCACCTGTAGCCAGCTATTCTCCCTCTGATGACAGACTGAGTGGGGCTGCATTTCCTGGCCTGTCTCATGGACGATCACGGATGAAGATCACCACAGCCAAGGACAGACACATGCAGGCACAGATCAACTCCTCCCCACTCTTAGAAGTATTGCACCCAGTGGAGGAAAACAAACAAAAAAAAATCACACCTACGAATTCAGCCTGTTAATGGTGCATATGGATGAATGTCTACCATCACGTTTCTCCACTTCAGTGTATAAAATAGTTTAACCTGTTTGGGGGACTGTAGAGTATACCTGTCAGTGAGCTAAAAATATGTTTGTTTTGGTTGCGGACATTGGGGTCCCTATGAAAACAGGTCTCACTAGCTCAGCATTTGGAGAACCATATACTACCCATAAGCCCCTGTGTACCAGAGATGGCCACTGTCCTGAAATGCTGGCACAGCTCCATTCAGCCCAAAAGACGAAGAGCAAAATTTTCATAGCTGCATAAATGTCATGCCCTGTATAGTAGTCATCTGGACGCACAACAAGAAATCAGTAACAAAATAGTACTACTTTATAACTGTTTATTTTTGCTTTTTTTTTAGAAATCTCTTTAGGAAATCCTGTCGCATTGGCAGGCACTCTGAAAACCGTGCATTAATTGGCCGATGCGGCAGTGGGTTCATTTTTGCATTTCAAGAAGCATCGAAAACAACAATCATCCCTCTTCCTCTACAGGCAAATTTGCTTCACGAATGAACTTGAGATCTGACATGCCAGCTTGATCAGTTTAAACCATAAAGTGATAACCTCTGGTCCTGCAAAGTATCAGTAGAAAGCCATGTGAAACAAAGCGGCGCATCCATTTCCTTATCTCCAGACACAATCCTGCACAGCCTCACTGCAGAACCACCACCCTTCCTCCCTCCTCTTACTGCCCATGGCCATGTATTTGTGACATCTGTGACATCTCTGCTCATGTTGTCCCTGCTCTGTCCCCTCTCAGGCCAGTCTTCGCAGACATAATGACCTTCTGCCCCTCTGCTGCTGTTGAACTCACACAACCAGCATCCTGCCCCCTCCAAACCACCCTCCTAGCGTTATATGGACCGCACAAAAAATGTCCGCACGTGAAAGGTTCAACTGCAGAGTGAGCAGACCGTCGGCCTGCTGGGACCACTGTCTAATGATAGACTGAACAATGCCACAGCTCACTCTCCGTTGACACTAAGCTGCGGGAGTGAAACAGCACCGTGTCAAAGGTTGGGCATCCTACCCTTTAAACAACTTCCCACACAACCACTGAAGTACACGCATGTCAGGCTTTCCACTGGCATGGGAAAGGGAGTTGTGTAAAACGTTTGCAAATAGAGACAGAAAACAAGAGAGAGAGGGTGAGCTCACTGCAGCAAATTAGTACCCACGGTGTTATTATTGTAATCAGAGGTTTGGAGGGCTTTGAATGGTGGAGAAACTCCCATTGTGCGAGCCTCCGTCCGACAGCGTGGGCCGCGGACTTTCTACTGTATAATCACTATCATTTACCACAGTACAGCCCTCCTCTGTTTATTGAGATATTAATCTGGGATAAACAAAGCTTTTGACAAAACAAATTAACACTCTCAAAGAAGTACTGCACTAATGGAGTCCATTGAGATTGATATTAAAATGTGGATGAGTTGGAGGCGGGAGAAGGGAGTGAGGGGAAGGAGCTCAGAGGTGCTGGAAAAAAAAAAGAGAAGCGGGCCCAAGGTGACGCACATTCCTCCTCTCGTGGGGAGTGTCTGTCTAAACAGTCTTTCTCCCCGGGGTGAGACCCAGCTGAGCAGTATAGAGATCAGGATCAGCAAGTTATGTCAAATACAATGAGGGAAGGATGGCTGTAATGATGATGGTGATGAGAACAGCGAGGATAAAGATAATGACGGCCATCTTGTGTTTCCCATTAACACTTACACCCTGGAGTGAATTGTTTTATCTTCAGTCCTGCTTGTTAAAATACATTCAGTTGTCCTCAGTTGACCAGTGAGCGCCGCACCACTGAGCCACAAGACCTGCACTTCACCTGTCCGGCACTGCAGCAGCAGAACAGAATTCATGTGCATATTGTCTTTTCATTTGTAAACACAGACAGTTCTCTTGGTTCAGCTGCAAATCCAAGTCATGTACCATCAAAGCAGTATTGTACGTTTCCCCTATGGCTCAAGCGATGATACTGGAGCCTTCCTTTTGAGCCTCATCGTGCTCCGCGGCCCATACAATGTTACTTACACAAGTGATTACAATAACAAGAAGAAATGGTGACAAATCCTTGTAATCCCTCTCCCTTATCTCTCTTTAACCCTCTCCCTCTCTCTTTCAACCCCAGGAGCCACAGCTAAAAGCTGTCCTTTGGGTTCTCTTAGAAGTGGGACACTCAGGCCCTCGCCAAATGTCACACTGCAGTAGATGCATCTATTTTCTGCTCACGTTGTGTCCACATATCACACTCTTTGCTTGCTGCAGGTTTAGGAGATAGTAAAAAAAAGAATAAAAATAACAATGCCATGAATAAATCAGTGAATAAATATTCCAAACACATTTATAAAAAATGATAAACCATAACAAATACCTATAAATAAAGCGTAAAAGAAGGCCAACTCTTTTTTTAAAGGTCAAATAGATTTTAGCTGGATGAAGGCAGTCTCATGAGCGACTCTCTCTTGACAGCTAATTTTGCTTGCATAAGGTGGCATATTGGAAACATGTTCCTCCCGACTGGTCAAACTTTGCTTGTCATTTTCATGGTATAGTGTTACCTCACGTCTCTGGAGGCAGCCTGATTTCTCCCGTCCTCCTTGTACCTGAACAACCACAGCAAGAGCAACTTCCATTTGAGGTGGAAAAGTAATGGCAGCTCTCTGAGATGAGCATCCCTCCCTCCCCCGTCTGATGTGCATTCAAGTCATGTCACAAAAATAGCCTGTGCACACACAAAAAAGTCTGGTGCACGACACCCACTCGCTTACAGAGCAGACACACTGCACACACAGCCAGCCACTCAGATATACTCATGCACACAAACACATGCACACAGGAAAAATAATGAATTGTCACATTAAGCTCTGGAGTAACGCTGAAACTATCTTTAAGAAACAGCAAAATGCAATATTCTCCGATAGCAAAAGCAAATGTCATTATCATACATGCTAAAAACCCATGTTGTTAAAAGTATGTAATCTGGTTATATCCTCCAAATAATACAAGAACAAACCAAATCACTTCATGGATGCTGTCCTTTCACCCACAATGCTTCACCGTGCTCGTGATGCACAGACTGACATTTGACAACATCTATCTCGCTTACCCCGCACCTCCCACTGCCTTTGGTGATTCCACCCTGGGAATGTCAAAGGTCAAACATTAACAACAGGAATGGATTATATCACATTAAAATTGTGCCAGGATTCTTTTTTTTGTTCTGGTTTTTTTTTTCCATTTGTATAAATAAAAACCTACCACACATCTTAATCTCTCTCTATCTCTGCCTTTCTCTTGCCGTTGGACAACTAAGGAATCTCACTGAATGACACACTAGCTGGGGCACGGAAGAGCGAGAGAGCGAGAGATCAAGCAAATGGGGGAGAGAGATAGAGTGTATCATTCAGGTCACAAACTCCAAAACATTTTATTTTTTTCTTTCATAAGTCTGTTGCAGTACAAGAAGTCATTTTCATAGTATTTATTACTTTTTGTTGCTTTTGATCATCTGGTGTCTCTATTTACACAGTAGGAATAAAGTAGATTCACGTGTGGTTCCTATGTACACGGTTACACCAATTAGTCGGCCAGTGCGTTTGTGACGTTTTACAGTCTTTCTCGTCACAAAAACACGCAGGAATCAAGTCCACTTCGACTGGCTAGGCTCTAACAGCAAAGTACAAGGGGAGGGGGGCAACACCAATCCACACTTGCAGCCCCTAGAGGATGTAGACCCAATCAACAAATCGAATACTCTCTTCAAAACAATAGCAAGGCAGTCATTTAACTTTTCAAATGCCTAAAGCAAACAACCAGAGAAACAGTGGAGAGGATCGGCCAGTCTTATGGGTGCAGGCTCTCCCATCTCTGGACGGGTGGTGCAGCGCCTCCTCAGTCTCTGTCTGCATCTCTACTCCACTTCTGTACAGAGTTGTCAATTCACAGCAAGAGAAAATGAAGGCAACTACACTGATTCGGCTCCCACTGCCTGCTTGGAACAAAAGCTCGTGCTCCCTTTCTACTTAGGTGGAGTACTGTTTTCACTTTTGATGTTCAGTAATGAGCACTTCTAGATGAGTAAGTGTATATGTGTGTGTGTGTGTCTGTTTGCCTTGTGAATGTTCTAGTTTCTGTTCTGGCTCAATAAAAGATATTTTTGGCAACAATGAAGAGCTTTCTGTGAGACATTTTTTAGGTTATAATAGTCTACTATATTCCCTGTCTCCACAGCTAACTACTCCTATCAAATGATGACTCGAAAAAGACCTATGGATGGTAAGAAAGGGAAATGAGATAAAATATAAAATGATATTCCCATCTCCGGAGGCAGGTCTGAAGAGAAATTACATAAAAAAAACTTTAATAAAGTTTTAAAGTTTTGAAATATCCAAAGGTAAAGGGGGTGGATTGGTACATTCAGAGTGCTGGACTTGGCCTTAGGGTACCAAAAGAACTGGGGATGACTGGGGTTAGACAGAGCCGATGAACACTCTGTGGAAAACACCCATCACTCATCTCCATAAAACAGGGGAGGGTTGAAGATAAAGGCTGCTTCTGCAGAGTCAGCCACGACTCCCCCAGAAGGTCATTCTGTTTACTCATATGTTAGTTAAATAAATGTCAAGAGAAAGAAAGGCAACCAAACAAGCAGAAAGTGGAGAGACGCGAGAACGAGACGGGCTAGGAGGAGGCTCTGGCCATCACATTAGTCCCCAACTTCCTCCTTAAGGCTCCAGTCACAGGCTGGTGACCAGCTGCATCTGTCCATCTCCCTCATTGTGGACAGGTTCCAGAACCTGGTGTCCCTCCCCACTAGGTCTCCGGGGTGGGGCCTGGTGGAAGGTCTGCATTGGGGCCCCACGAGAACCCAAGGCGGGCCTCCCAGAGCTGTAGTACAGCTCCTCAGGGGGCTGAGCTGAACGAGGCACCACCTCCAGGGGCTCAGGACTGCTGTCAGGGTAGGGTGAGTCTCGCAGGTTGGTGATGCTGGTGTACAGGGAGTCACGAGCAGGGGAGTCTGGCACTCTGCTCCCTCCCTGCCCGCCAGCACTCTGGCCACTGTGGCCGCTGTGGCCCAGGCTCTCTGTGAGGTCAGCCGTGTAGCTCTCCGACTCCTCTGGATCACTCTGGTAGAGGACTGATTGGGCACGCTGCAACAGCAGGGGCTCCTCCAGAGCTTTATAAAGCAGCTCTACATCCTGCGGTGTACGCTGCCGTCCCTCTCTCAGAAAGTCCTCATCTTCATCCATGTTCACAGACGGCTCTGGCCCAGGCACCGTTGGCCCCCGACCAACCCCGCCGTGAGGACGTCCCCTGGCCAGGCTCCCATACACTCTGTCCCCTACATCACCTCCACCTCCTCCGCTTCCTCCTCCAACACCACCTCTCAGGTTGTTGTGCACAAGCTCAGAGATGATCATTTTCTCAAAGGCTGCAGCATCTGAGAGGTTTCGCCGGATGCCTCCCCCTCCCCCTCCCAGCGTCTCTGAGCTGCGGGGATTGAACATGGGTGGGGGACTCTCTCCGCCACCGCCGCCGCCAAGGAAATCACAGCTGCCCCCACCTCCGCTCGCTGGGCCACTGCGCAGAGAGTAGCTGTTGTTGAAGTTACCGTTCAGGGGCAGGGTTTCCATTCCACAGGGGTCACGGGACTTAGATAATGTACTCTCTGGGCCCAAACACAGACAGAGGGTTTGGGCATTATTATCATACAGTGAGATTCAAATGTCAGTAAGAGAAGAGAATGTTAATTACACTTACTTGGGTCACGGAAGGTTCCTGTGCATCCCAGTGAAAGCCATATGGAGTGAATAAATTGAAAGACAACAGCAAGTAAGTGTTCTTTACTGACGCAGTTATAACTGGATGCTTTTGTTTTCAAGACATTTCAAAAGAAACAGTGTAAAAAATATTCCTTTCTGCCCCCCTTTTCCCTCTCTCTCTCTTCTTGTCACATCAAACCAACTCTTATCACACGCCCAAACACATGCACAGTCACATTGACTCTGATTTATGCAACTAAGTCCAGTTTGTTTGACACCATATTCCTCCAACATTTACAGTAGATCTAAGTTTCAGAAAAATACTCTGGATATTTATTTACTACTGTCAGCGATACCTGGATACATACATAATTCATACAAACCTTGTAGAGTAGCAGTAATGTTTATTTTATGAATTCTCTTCCACACACCCAAGATGCTGTGCTTTTCCCCCCCAAATTACCAAAGCAAAAGCCACAGCCTTCTAAAAAGTGAGAAGCGTGTTCGTTTTTAAAATTTAATGTGTAGCATGACTTTAATCAACGCTCTTCTACAGTGGTGGTGCGGGTAATTAGACATTCTAATGAAGTGCTCTCCCTATACTCTACCACTCTCTTCTAAAAATGACTTGGCTGCCAGGCCCGTGGCCATCAGGCTTGACGTATTGTGCAGAGAGGTTTTAAAATATTTAACAGAAACGCTGCCTTAAAGTTGGGTCCTCAGACGCTAAGCCTGATACTCCATGGGTGCACAGTCAGCCAAAAACCAGCCACACACAGTGAATATTGGTACTGTAATGGAGCAATTAACAAAACATACCTAATTCTGTGGTAATAGCCATCCAAAGAGTGGAGTGGGAACACAGATATGCGATAAAACAGCTATCAGGCTGTTGGAAGAGTCTCATTTTGCAACACAAGCAAGGACACACACACACTCACACACACACACACACTTAGAGCGAGTACTAACACCTGACCGACCTACATCCAGATGGACTGTTCCTACCCACGGAGCTGTCGGAGCCCTTTCTGTGGCCATCAAGATTCAAGCTGACTACTTTTTTTCTGCCTGGGAACACAAAAACCATCCTAAAGATTTCTGGCAGCCACAGCTGTAGCTAAACTCCTAATCAATTTGTGGCTGTTCTCATGAAGATTCAAGATCTGACCAGATGGCTGGTTAGGCTGTAGGCACTGCTTGGCTCTGTTATGCTCAGCCTAGTGAATCCGCCTGACAGCTACATAGTCTGGAAAAAAAAACCCAAAACGCACATGCACACGCACGCACACACACACACACACACACAAAAGCTCTCTCACACACACACATGCCCATACTCTACAGTAGTGAGAGTGCATATACCATGTCAAACTACTGACAGAGTAACAGACAGAAGGACAGCAAGCTGAGAGCGTATCATATATATACACACACGTGCTGACACCTCCGCACACACTGAATGAAGTGTTTACGAGGAGCTAACCGGTCGAGTTGAAAACACCAGGTGAGGGCGGGGTGAAGCTCTCAGCCAGCAGCGTGTTGTAAGGAGAGGTGCCAGTGCGAGTCTGCAATACCGGGTTCGTCAGGAGGTGGTTTCCCATGGTCGCTACAAGACACAAACACTCAAGAAATGAACATAATCATAGACGTGATCATAAATGTCCCTTAAATGTACGCAATAGGAAGCATGGAAACGTGGCACAGAATAGGTGTGATGTTCTGAAATTCACATTTCCAGACCCTAATAACATCTGGAATCATAAAAATATTTACTGTTTATTCAGATGGGGTTATTTTTGTTATGCCAGTGCTTTATGGAGTAATGCATTTCACAGTGCTGTCCTCAGTGTTTATGCCTGCAGATTGTAACCTTTGAGTAAAAAATACAATTGCAGGGGAAAGGTACTGTTTGGAGCATTGCCATTCTTTTTTCTTTTTTTTTTCCTGTGGCTCCTGACAATGTAGTCAGATGGGGGAGAACAGTAATGCATGCCATTATGTAGTCTAAGGGTGCAGCCATTGAAACACAGTTAATTTCACAGTGAAATGTGAATGCCACTACAAGACAAATATAATTCAAAGAAATGGCACACTGAGAATGTTGTATAATGCCCATGTATGGTTCCAGCCTGCGGCAACTCGAACAGAAATGCCATGAAATTAAAAATAGGACAGCATGACAGAGAGTCGTCCGAGGCAAAGTGCAACCTTCGGGTCTCCAGCCTACCGTTCATCACGCAGCAAGGGAGCTGGGAATTCTAAAAAAGTAAAATATGCACTCGCACACAGCTATTTATTTGTCATTTTCCCTCTTCACTGCACTTCCTCTGTCCATCTTTCTGGCATGCCGCACAAAAAACCCTCTCCCTTCATTCTCTGGCTTGCTTTGCCGTGTTGACTCAACCACATTTTCTCAGTTCCTCATGCCAGAATTTTTTCAAACACCACCAAATTAGTTGGGATTAGCTGTCTGTGTGTACCTCCTAGGAATATCCTGTAGAAAATTAAAGGAACTAGCTTTAAGTGTGGAGAAAAAGTAGGGCAGGGGGAATCATGGGAGATTGCGTGTGTGTCTGTGTGTTTGTAGGTGTGTGTGTGTGTGTGTGTGTGTTGGTGCCGCATGCCTTTTCTTCTGGACAGATTACTATTGTCAGGAAGAGATTGTGGTTCATACAGAAGTGAAGTGGGGAAATCAAAGAGATCTGAGATACCAGTGATAACGATGCAGCATCTCTCCTCCAGATTTTGCCTTTTTAATTACTGCTCCATGATAGCGCCTTACTCTCCATCTCCCTTTCCCCCCCTCCCTCCCTGCCGACGCTCCCTTTCACTTTCTGCCAAACTTTTCTCAGACACGCAGAAAATAAAGGCTTCACAGCACAGTTGTTTGTGTTTGACAGTGCACCACGGAATGATCCGCATAGTGTGTTCTCCTCCAGGCCTGGTGATTGCTCTATCGTGACGAAAAGCCCTGGATACCGACCCACCCGGCCACGCGCATGCACACACACACACACACACACACACACACAGATCTAATATACCCACCTCTCATCTATCCCGCTCACTCAGAGCACACCTCTTCCTCACCCCCTGCCTTGCTCCTGTCACTCTCCTCAATTAGAATAATTACCCCCTGTTCGCTCACACGCTAATCAGTTCATTAAAAACAAAATGGATGAAATTAGCATAGAGAGTGACGGCTGATTTAGCAACTGCCTCTGTGTCATGATCAACACCCCCCACCACCCCCCAACCCCAGCCCACTCTGGAACCTGAGCCAACCTTGATCATCTCAGTGTCACTGATTGCCGCAGCAGTGACGGCATCAGTTGCTGAGGCCGAGACGTACATTTTTCACATCTTCAGGTCTTAAATAATTGCTAGAGCATTATTCAGGTGCTGTGTAGAGTTCATAGGGGACTACATGATTTACAGGTAAAGAAAGCATGGTGTATATATACAGTATATGATCAGTCTCAGAACTATAAAATGTTGGGAGGACAGAGTTGAAAATTGGGGCTGGCTAAACTCATAATATTCCGCTATTGCTATCTGTTTCTAGATATAGGTATAGATACATAGATATAGATTTTTTCTCTATATCTAGTGTCAAAACATGCAGTTCTCACTGTAAGACACCAAGACACAACATATTGCAATACTTACTATTTGTCTACATCCCTGTTCAACATTTTTCAATTGGAAAAACTGAAACTCACACAGGAAAATTACCAAATAAAGCACAAGACAAATGGCTCCTCTTCGATGTAAAATGAAATTCCCTAGAAATAGCTGCAGAACTGCTTCTGAGGGTAATGGAAAGTTTTAAAAAAAAACAATTTGTGATTTATGTGATGTGGTCAAGTGGTTTCTCTGCCTCTTTTTTGAGTTTGATTACACCTAAATCTGCTTAATTGCAATGGCTGGAGCTCATTTGAAAGATTCATGTACGAACATGAACTCCCTTCAACCGACTACACACATATTTACATAACAGAGCAGCTGAGCTCCATATACGTTTTGCTGCTGCTAAGTGCTTTCACTGACCAGCAGCTGAAACCCACCATCCACCAACTGATTTCCAGCCATTATGTTATTCAGCTTACACTATTGCTGCTGCTAACTGCTATTTGCTGGTTGGCTCAATAGCTGCGAGGCAAATTGCATCAATAGTTGATACGCCAGGAATATGAACATATATTTCATCATCCTGTGGTTGTAATGTTTTTCTGTGTCCACTCTATTACCATGGTTTATTTATTTATTTTGATCAGTTGTGTGTAAGCCTTTATGAGCTTGTTATATGTATTTGCGAGCATTTAAGTGTACATAATTTAATGAAGGGCTGAACAGAGCAGAGATCGGGGAAAGTCTCACCACGGTTGAGTGTTGGGGTGCTGTTGATATCTCCCGCCATGAAAGAAGATTCCGTCTGCTTCCGAACCGTGTCGTTCCACATCCTGCGGATCCGACTCTGGAAGAAGGAGCACGGCGCAGTGAGTGGCAGCAAACACACAACAAGTTAAATATAGAAACACGGCGGGTAGACTTTGCAACTCAGTGGGGCAGCTGTAATCAAAACTGTAGGGCTCGCTCTAATCCGCAAAGAACAATAGGCAAACACGCCAGACAAAGAGACCGAGGCGTCGGGTAAAGAGGCACACAGCTTTGTCATGTTATCACGAGGGGAGCTAATAAGCTCGAGATGTGTAGGACATGATTGCAGTAGCCGATACAATTGTTATTTGGAAGCATCTTATTACATTGTGGCAAAGCTTGTTTGTTGATTGTGAGGACTAATTGTCAATGTTTGTGTATGTGTCTGTGTCGTTGTGCATATGCCAGCATGTACAGTATTTCCGGATGTCTTGTACGGTGCCGGGTCTATATATAGTACATGGACTTCAAAGGATATCTTTATAAATGACTCATCTACCCTGCTAAGCACAGGGCTGCCAGTAATTGGTGGAAACATAAAAGTATTTTTTTTTACAACATGAGATAGTAAGCTAACTGATTAGACCAGATTTTCAACGGAACCATCTGATGGATGCATCATAAATTGTGATGTAACACGCTTTAAATCTGTCGCTGGGAACAACATGTACTACAACACTGGTGTTTCGCTTGCTGCACATCTGACTTGACTGTAGGCAGAAAAGTAAGTTAAGTAAGTAAATTCAAGTGCTTTGCAAAGTAATCGGTGACTCATTGGTATTGATCAACAATCAAACCCCCACAGATGCACTCATTTGGTGCTTCAGAATCTTACATAACAGACCTACTAAAAAAATACAATAGCTGCAGAGTAAGGAAATTTCCCTTGATTTTAAAGCTATTTCTTTTGTTTTGACATCCTTTTTGACAGCGTTGAAAAAGTCAGACTGTATCAAGAGAGTTATTTGATTCAAGAAAATTGATTTTTCATTCCATTTACCCTGAAATAAGCTGATCAGTACAACTAAAATCAACTTGCTGCACAGGCAGATTTACTTTCCATTTGTTCTAAAAAAAAAACAGTAAAATGCAGTAGTGGCATGACTGATGTGAAAAGATGTTCGCCTGCACGGCTTTGTGTGTGCTGCTATTTCAGGCATGGGTCTGCTCTGCCTGCACCTGTCTGTGGGCCGCTGCATGGCGAGCTTGGCTACCACTGTAGTAGCGGTTGTTGGCACGCAGGCCTGAGTTCTTCAGGGAACCGTGGGAGCTGTTGGTGGACGTGCGACTGCAGCAATAGGAGTGACGCAGACATTTACTGTACTCCTTATGGACCTGTAAAAAAGAAAAAAAAATTAACACCACAGGCATAGCGGGCAGGTTTTAGAGTCACTCGTAAACACAAACACTTAGTTTCAATAGGCTGAAGCCAATATGGAGCAACAGAGGCTTTTATCGCACAACCACAGCAAAAAATGAACCTAATGTAATCATTCTGAACATGTATGTGGAATATCAATCAGACTTTTATCTATATGTCCACACAACATTTCATCTGGTAATAAAGTCTCAATATTAAGTCACTCGTAGAGGACAAGTATTGCTGTTACCTTCTTCTGCAGGGCACAGTGGAAGATGAAGATGAACATGCCCTGGAAGGCGTTGAAGGTGGTGAAGAGGTAGGCCATGATTACCGTGTTCTCATTAATGAAGAGGAGGCCAAAAGCCCATGTCAGTCCAAGCAGGAAGAGCAGGACAACAGCCCCTAGAGCCCATGACCTGAGGGAAGTTGCCAAACGATGACTTGATGCATAAAATAACTGAATCAACTCAGAATCTGTCTGACAGTGTGGCTTATTTAGCATAACTTTGTTTTTCTCATTGCATAAGCCGAACTCACTTGATGTTATCCAGGCGGCTGGAGTCAGGCTTCAGTGCCGAAGAGTTGCGGATCATTTTGTGTAAAGTGATCATGAGGAAAATGAGGTTGAGCTGGGGACAGAAGATAGGAAGAAATAACTAAACGCGATGTGAACTGCTCTAAAAAAAATATACTGAATCTGAATTGCGAACAACCTCACATAGAAGGCACAGTGACGAAACATTTTTGGTTTGACTAGGGAAAAAAACATGGAAGGGAATAATACTGTTTGACAGTAAAGCTAATACCATAATAACAAATGAAACGGGTCCAATGAAGCTCCAGATGAAGTAGTTATCCACTCGCAGCCAGCATCTGGAGTGGCACAGAGGAGAGGGGAGAGTTATATGCAACTAAGCCCATGAACAAACACACACACACACACACACTGTGCCACATGCACGCAGATGCACACACACTGGCAGGCATGTGCACACTATTTCCGTGTCTCATCGGATTATCATATGAAGGCTAATCATCAGGCTTTGGCTAAGTGTGTTCAGAAAACCCAGTCTGTGGGGAGGTGCAAGAGCCGTTCACAAAGCACTACATATTACATTTCCAGCTGGGGGAATAGCATAATCCTACTTCTCAATCTGCAGGTGCAAAAGGCCTGTCTTCACACGTACGCTTTCTTGGTCCCATAGCTCCTGTAGTCTATGGCAGCTGAGATGCCCACCACCAGTGCGGGGAAGCAGTAGCCGCACAGATAGTAGTACTTTTTGCGGGAGTACTCGCTCTCAAAGACCTCCACCAGCATGAGATAGAGTTGCACACCCTCCAGACACATCCAGGAGAAGGCAGCCAAGAAGAAGAAATGCAGAAGGCCAGCAAAGATGGGACAGGCAATCTTAAGGGAGAGAGAGTCAAAGAGAGGAGGGATGAAAATATTAAGATGAAAGGAGGAGAAACAGTTAAGATCAAGACCTGTGACTGAGTGAAAAACAGGAGAGGACAGAAAAGAGTCACTATCGGCTAGTAGTGCTGGACACTGGCAGGGGAAAAATGAAAAGCTGCCCCCTGGGTGACTGGCTCTGTGCATATTATTGAGTGGTAATTCATTACTCGGGGCAGTAAATGTTTTATAGAGTAAAGTAATGACACACTGCCTCAATTTCAGTCATACAATAAAAAAAGTTAAAAACTCGCTCGTGTTATGCTGTAACTATCATTTTAAAGTTGGAACACATAAAAACTAAACTTTCATTAGGAGCACAGGCATGTCAGAAGAGTTTTAAAGGAAGATATGGAATGAAAAAGTAATAAGTACTGCACTTTTTCTAAAGAGCAATAAAGAAGTATTTCCTCTCCAAGAAAACAAGCCAAAAAAAACTCTATGCATGACTAAAAACCAAACAGCTGTAGCAGGTATCAGTGTGTGTGGCTGCAAACTCACATGGTATTCCGTCTTGTCGATGCCGATGAGGAAGAGCAGCTCGGCGATGAAGAGGTTGATGCAGAGGTTCTTGTGGATGGTGTTGCGGTCGGTCTGCAGGCCTCGCAGGAAGCAGAAAGTGGAGATGCAGATGGCGAGGCACACTAGGGAGATGACGATCCCCACCCAGGTGATCACGAAAAGGATCAGTTTGTGCATCCGCCCCTGGTATCGAGGATGGGGCAGTGTCAGGTAAACAACGATGGAGAGGTTGAGATTGTGGAGATGGGTGGAAGGGAAAAAAGAAGGCAGATGGATGTAGAAAAAGGCAGCAGACAAGACATACATAAGACAACACATAAGACAAATAGAGAAGGAAAAATAAAGAACAAAGAGTTAGAAGAATGGGGGGATGGGAGATAAGCAGTGGAAACAATAGGGGGGTGGATAGAAAGGGGGAGGGGGAGAGAGAAAGAGCCAAATTGCCTTATTTAATATTTGTAAATATATGCAAGGAGCTAAAGTGTGAAGACAAGAGACAAGACGTCCCAGAAAAAAATAATACATGACATTCAAATTCATGTGAATGTCAGCTCCAAGTAGAGGGACATGAATTTGCAAGCCCGCGCCTCCCTGAGTGTCGGGTAGGAAAGCAGGAAAAGGGAAAATTCAAAACAAAGAGCTTGTCAGCCTTGAGAAGGAACATTAATGTGCATGTGTGTGAAGGCGTGTGACTAAGAGCGAGCGAATGCTGATGCTCACGCGAGCGAACATCTGCATAAAATTCGCCCGGCTTCCATTTTAACCGCGTCTCCGCCACGCCCTTGTTTACTCACATCAGGCTCGTGGTGGGCCATGAGCACGGCAAAGTTGGTGAGGTGGCTGCAGGAGCAGGTGGTGTGAGTGTTGTTAGTGTCCAGCAGTTTGCAGCCCTGCGACGACCACTGGCCCGTCATGGAGCGCTCCGAGTAGTTCCAGAAGGAGCAATTCGGAGTGTAATAGTTGTCCAACTGCAAAAAAGACATAGAGACGGATGAAGGGAAATGTCAAGCGTTCATGTATCGAGGTGACAAATCAATTCGAATTAGGCTACCTGTAGGTGTTTGAGGGTGAAGACCACCGGCTGAGTGAGAAACACTCTGCTGGACTCTTTGTTGATGGAGGCAGCGATTACATGGGAGTTGACTGCCAAGCGCTTCTTATCTTGGTTCGGTCCGTCCACTTCCATCTTCACGGTGGCGTTCTCGGTGGATAAGAAGGATCCCAGATTTTTATACAGTATGAACACCACCTTGACTTGTCCTGCGTTTTGGAGAGGAACACGCAAAGATGAAGCGGAACAATGGGGGGGAACAAAAGTAAAGTGAAAAAAAGATGTTTCAGGAAAAGGGAACATTCAGAGGGAGGGATGCCAAATACAGCAACGGGGGCATAATATGGTAATGCCAGCAAGAGTGGCAGAGACAGAGAGTGGGGAGTGACAGGGTGAGTGAAAGGGAGACAGAGAGAAAGAGTTAGTGAAGGTTAGAATGATGGTAAGGACCGTTTCATTTTGACTGGTGGAAGAGAGCGAGATTTAATGTGGAGGGCAATGGAACATTCATCCCTCAAGCATTCACAGATCTCTTATTATTCCATATGAATATTTCATGTGCGTTTGTTTCAATCATTCTAATCTCGTTCCCACTGCAGTGCCGAGCGGAGACAGAAAACAGAAAAGGGTAGGGATGAGGGGGCCATGGAAAGGAGGAGGGTAGCGATGGAGAGGTGGGTGGGTGGGGTGGGGGATGACAAAGGGTGTGTGCGTGTGTGTGTGTGTGTGGGGGTTAGAAACAAGAGAGATGGGAGAGGGGGATAAGATGGTGGAAAGACGGAGCGAGGGAATGGAATGGGGAAGAGAGAGGAGAGGGAGTGCTGAGATTGCTCTGTCAGACTGGGGCCCGATTGTAATCTACACGCCTCCCCAGCTATTCTATTAAGACTGCTGTTAAGAAACCATCAAGAAAAGAAATTGTCTCAGCGCTTTTGTTAATCTGATTAGCCCATTATTATGAACCAATAACTTAGTCAACTGCATGCAGATTGTTTTAAGCTTCCATGAAAATGCAAATGGAAACATAAGAGAGTGGGCCGAATGGGACAGTGCAATTTTTCAGTCCTCGGGGTGAGGATGGGGAAGGGAGGGGGGGAAGGGTTGCTGACCGTTGCGACTGTACTGTTTGATGGTGGAGGCTGAAAGCTGGATGGTGCTGTCGCTGGCGTAATTCTGCGGGAAGGACAAGTCCTGCAGGTCCATTTCTGTGTTTACAACATGCACCTCGAGATCTGATGGTGGAAATACAGCAAGTAGAAATGTTATTAAAACCTAAAGATGCAAAAGAAAAAAAAAAAACCCACACCCATAAGGAATTCAGAGGCAAGAGCTGGAGGCACAAATAATGGTCTAAACAGTGGTTCATCTAGATGTCTGCTATAATTAATGCAATTAATGCAGTTTCTTACCAATGCTGGGGGCCCGGTCAGAAAAGCGATTCCCGTACATGTTGTTGGCCAGAAGGAAAGCTCCCTTTTCCAGCACGTCCAGTAGCATGGTGGCGGTGTGAGCCTGCTCTGTGCTGTTCATGTCCTGCCATGACTCCAGAGCCTCAGGACGGAGCAAGTTGTCCACTGTTTGCACCACCGCCTGGCACATGTAGGAGGTGTTGTATTGTTATTAGTGTTAACAGTATTAATAATAGTAGACAATATGAATATTACTAAGAACACCTTACAGTAAGGCACATAAAACCCAAGAAGTACATGTAAAAAAAGGAACTAGGTGACTAATTAATGGATTGTTCATACAGAGTTATAGCCGTGAACCATTTAAATACATGCGGATGCTCTGAATAATAATTTTTAAAATAATTCCATATTGCCACTTCTCTACTTTCCATGAGTTGACACAAAACTGTAACATAAAGCAACAGGAAGGTAACACCTACTTAGAATTGTGCTCAGCGGCACACAGGGGAACACAAAATTGCATGTTCATAATGGGATTGTTATGCTCCTTGGTTTTGTGTCATTTAGCACCCAATTCGGGGAAAACCTAATTCTGGATATCTAGTAACTAATTACTACACACTGGTTCATTAACACTGTTTCTAGGAGTCTGTTCTCGGTTCTCAGGAAGTGCTATTAGCTATTAATTAGCTACTTAGTAATTACCTGTTAGTTCTTGATTTGTTCATCGCTGCCTTGGTAATTTCTCATTTTGTGTATTTTATTGTAAAGTTAAACCACATTATATGAGCACTTGAGAGAACAAAGTCCACTATTCAACTATAATTTCCTCAAAACTCACCACTCCCCTGCACTACATTTATTACTGTGCAATGTCAGACATATTACCATTCTATTTCACACTTACAATTCATTTAATGGCAATTTTGATGGTTGTATCAGCTATCCAATTTATTGGAGTAGCCTGCTTGATGAATCATGTAATTCTCTTGCTCAGGCCTCTCAAAATGAAGGATTGACTGCTGTGTAGAATAAGGACCATTGCCGTTAAGAAAATGAATTTAGCATCAGAACGCACTCTATCCGCTACATGGGGGAAAAAAGACACGGGGTGTTTTTGGTTTATCGTTGGATCAGCAGTTATTATCCTGAGCTACATTGCAGCGAGTGACAAAAAAATAATGGTACGGTTACATGCTACACAGCAGCCTTTACATTCATCTGGCACCAACTGAGATCAGAAGATGTGGCGTCATATTACAGTGTGCTGCAGACAGGTCAAGACACATAAAAGACTGTGTGCTGCAGAGTGCCGCATTTCATCATTACAGAGAAGTATACAGGAGGCCTTTTCATGATATTAGATTACAGCTTTCTCAGAACCACAGATATTGCACAAATATTGAAAAAAGCACAGTAGGGTCTAGTAACATAAACTGCAGCCTTTCATACTATAGTCAAATTACATTTTCTCAGAGCGACAGATATTGTACCTTATTGTGCAACACAATGAGGCCAAGGCCAGTGTTATATGTTTAAGCTTTATTACAGTGCAGCAAAGCTAAGTTTATGTCACAGACGGATGACTTCTTCATTAGGTGAAACTATATTTCAAATTGATGTACACCACAAGCAATTGAAAAACTGTAACTCATCTTTCAATGCGCTGGGAAATACTTCAGCATTCAAAAACAGCACATGGCCGTGCCAGGAGTTATTCCAAATCTTACTCATGCTGCTCTTCAGCACAAACCAGAAATTCTATAAGTGATGACTCCAAAGGCGGTATCAATCATAATACAGAGCACTGAGCAAAAGGAATCTCATCCACAAACCTAGTCTGCTCAAGGATTTATCTTCCCTCATTTATTCTAAGTCACAGAGCAGTCCTCCTCCACAGGCATGTAAAGCAGGCAGATGAAAGTGAAATGCTGGAGTCACATGAGCAGCCGACGATGTAGGATGCGTCTCTCCATCACTCCCGAGAATGTGACCAATTAAAATATTTAATTTTTGCAAAGTCTCATATATTTCGACCTGCCTGGATTTCTGAAGAGCCCTTTGAATAATCCAGACCATACTTGAGCAATGTCAACCCACAATGACGTCGACTCGGACCAAAACAGAGTCTGCGAAACAGGACTGTGGAAAGCCACCTCTCCTATCTCCTATCTTCTCCTAAAACGTTCAACCGAGTGGATCAGAGATGCCTTTTTTATACATTAAATAAATTTGGCTTTGGCTCTAGATCTACAACTTGGATCAAACTTCTGTCTTCATTACCTGAAGCCTCGGTCAAGACTAATAATACCCACTCAGGGTGCTTCCCTCTGCAACGGTCAACATGCCAGGGCTGTCCTCTAAGCCCTTTATTGTTTGCTCTTGCCATAGAACCTCTTGTAATAGAACTCCGATCCAACCCCCTCATCAAAGGTATATCTAGATACAGGAACACAAATTGTTCCTATATGTGGATGACATGCTTGTATATGCTTTCCCTTTCCCACTCTGTCCTGGCTGCTATTACCACTTTTACATCTTTTGGGTGCATATCAGGGTATAAACTGAATCTCACTAAAAGTGAACTGATGCCACTTAACGAGGCAGCAAAAAGATTCCCCTTACACACCTTACCATTTAAAATCACTGACAGTAGTTTAACTTATCTTGGAATACAGGTTACTAATAAATTTGAAAACCTTGTCCAAGCCAATTTCGCCCCCCTCTTAACTCACACTAAGGATGATTTGGAATGCTGGTCGTTACTACATCTCTCTTTAGCTGTGAGGATAAACTCAATTAAGATGAATACCTTGCTGAAATTTTTATATCTATTTACCTATTTTCTCTTCCAAATGCATTTTTCAAAAAGATTGACAGCATGCTTCTATCTTTTATATGGGAAAACAAAACTCTAAGGATGCGAAAACAGCTTCTACAGAGGCCTAAACTGGATGGAGGTTTAGCGTTACCAGACTTCAGATGCTATTATTGGGCTGCTAATCTTAGTATCACTCACTACTGGTTGCAATACAGTACAATATTCCCACCTCCTTTATGGCTAGAGATGGGTGCTACCTCATCTCTACCAGCATCATTGTCCTCTCTTGTTTACTCCTCCATAACAGGGCCTTACTCCTTCATCACCAAAAATGTATGAGTGGAAACAACACTGAAGGTTTGGAACCAATTTAGATGTCATTTTGGGTTTCAGATAGTGTCTTTTCTGGCTCTGGTTGCCTCTAATCCAGCATTTCCACCCTCCATGGTTGATGGGGCATTTCTGATGTGGTCTGCTCATGGTATCCAAAGATTTAGGGACCTATATATAAATAACACATTTGCTACTTTTGAACAACTGTCAACCAAATTTAACCTTCCTAAGCATAATTTCTTTAGATTTTTACAGATTCGCAATTATATTCGTAACATAGATCCCCAGTTTCCCACTCTCCCCGTAGAAACACAGTTGGATGCCTTTCTCACTCCACTTCCTAAAATGACAGACAGATTTGCTCTTTAAAAACTGCCTTGTTAAATAATGCTAAATCTTCATGGGAGGCAGAACTGGGTGAGGAAATATCTGGAGAGCAATGGGAAGAGGCACTTAGAACGCACCTCCTCTATTTGTGCCTGTCATGGACTTCTACAATGCAGAATCATTCACAGGCAGGCACACTGGACTAAGACAAGATTATCCAAAGTCAATCAAGAGGTGGAACCTAATTGTATAAGATGCAACCAGTCTGCAGCAAATCATCTTCATATGTTCTGGTGTTGCCCGTCACTCATGGACTATTGGACAGACATTTTCAATACAATATCAGAAATAACTGACACATGGATTAAACCCTACCCTCTAACAGCACTGTTTGGGATCTCCCCTCCCACTTTGCAATTTACTAAAACAAAAAAAGATGTAATTGTCACTTTGTCACTTTGTTGGCTGGACGTTTAATTTTGCTCCAATGGCAGTACCCTGCAGACATACACTTAGAGGGTCTATAAATAAATTTCTCATAATGTGGGCTGCATTCTTTTCTTACGTCAAACGACTCCAATGCCCTGCAATTCCAGAATGATAAACACTTTTTAAAAATATAATTATATTTATAGTGAGGGATTGAATCTATTTAACCATTGCTATACAGCTAGATGGTGAGTTGTAAAGTACAATATTTCTGATCTGGTTGACAAGTAAATTACCCTTTTTTTTTTACATTGTCTGCCTTTTTTGTTTTTTTCTTTATACATGCATATGTATGTGGGTTTATGTACACACACTTTATGGATAGGGATGCCAGTATGCCTCTGTCTGTATTATTTTTGTTTGTGTTTCTGCCAAATAATTCGCTAGTGCAATAATTCTGTAACTGTTTGCTTATCTGAAAACCCAATAAACAAAGTGTTAAAAAAAAGCGAAAAGCTACCTGGATATATGCCCGACAGGTCCGCTCTCGCTTCTGAAACTGGAAGGGAGAAAACAAAGCCTGGAATTAAACCACTAAACAAAAAAAATGCAAATTAAAAAACCTAACAGTCCTTGTATGTGCACCAGAGGGGTAAATTCACATTAGCCTCAGCTTTCTTTGCTAATGCCTGAATTAAATATTTTTTGGGATTGTGTGTGTACTTGTGCACGTGCTTGCACTTTCTTCTACCTTGTTGTAGTTTCGTCCAGCTGACTCTTTGTTTCCAGGCCTTAGAGCCTGAAGCTGGGCGTCCAGTATATCCAGCAGTTGCTCAATCAGTCGGACGGAGGAGCTAACATCTCCAGCCTGGATCCGACCCCGTGTGTGGCTCACCAGCTCACCAGCTATGTTGGCGGCGTTCTCCCCACTCTTTATCTGCACAAGAACACACAGAAATACACTCATTTTAATACAGTGATAGTGTAACATTCTCAAAACAGATTTGCTCTGATCGTTTGCAGCATTTTCAGAAATACTCACAGTGAACACTACCGACACAAGACGCCACATGTGTTGTGTACACAGAAAAAATATCCCTCAGCTTACGTGTTGATTGTTCAGCAATCAGATTTCCCTCTTTATTAGCAGCTTTTCCTGCATCATTGTAAACAAACATGGCCATATCATGAAGTTTTTTATTCTCCCCAGCGCGGTTTCACTTGCAAATTACACCCTTAGAAACTGCTTCACAATTGCAATTGATTTTTGCCAAAAGGAGAAGGTATAATGGACTCTTCCAATGATGTTACTTTTTCAGAGTGGTGCTATTTACCCTTCCAGGCACATGCACACACTTAAAAGACCTTTAAGAGAGCCGACTGACGGCATGCATGGCTAAATATTCAAAGATTTCTCCGGCAGAAATGTAGCTGTGTTAACAAGTGTACATTTATTTCACACTTTTTCAGAACTGTGAGAAATCTGATTGCTGTCAAAACCGTTAAATGATCAGGTTACTGCACTGTGTACTGTATCACAATTTGGAAATATAAAAAGCAGTCAGCTTCGTTAAAACCATGGTTTAGCTACTGCACAGGTATAATAGACTATACTGAAGTGAAACTAGATGAAATTAAAATGGCAAGCTGTGAGACCCTAAGCCTGATTTTTTTAAAAAATAATTTAGCCTGGTTGTAATTAAAGTATATTAGCGCAAAAAATAGAGTTAATTAAGCATTAAGAGCAGATGCCTTGTGATGAAGGGCCAGTCGAAATGAGTCTGTATTTTAATCAGGACAGCCTTAGAGATATGGTAATGTGTGCGTGGAGGTGGACAGGGAGGCCGGCCGGGGCAGTGGGGCAGAGGGAAGGGACAGACCCATGGCCAGGGGGTAGGGCTCCAGGTCTCACCTTCTGGGCCACCTGGTTGACCCACGGGGAGGTGCAGTTACTCAGGTCAGGACCCCGTGGGTTCCACATGACCTGCTCCGCCAAGCACTGGAACGAAGCGATGCCTGGAGAAAAGAAGCAGGGGAGGAAGGAATTGGGGGGGAGGAGGCGAGAGTAATGGAGAGATAATAAGCATTAGGTGCCTGCAATTAAAGGGGAAAGTGTGGAGGAGAGGGATGAACACAAAAAAAAATCTAAGTGTGATAGTTTTTTTTCTAACCAAGAAAAATGGAAGGAAATGAATTTTAAAAATGCAATACTCCAAGTGTTTGAAGATGAGAGGGAAGGAGGAGGTTGAGTAAAAGTCCCAGAGAAAATGGGTCAGAAGTGGAAAAAAGGTTAAATAATGGAGTGTGGGGTAGTGAGAAAGTGAGGGAAGGGAAAGTGAGGAAAAAAAACGACAGCAGCAGAACAGGGCTTTCATGCTTTTAAAAAGAAAGATTTAAAAGGAACATATGCTCACGTACCACATAACATTTACTCTGTGCACACAGGCACACACCACAGACATCAGGTATGATCCCTCACTGTCAAATAAAAACACCTGAAGGGAAGCACCTTCTACCAAACCTCATTTCCAGCTCGTTTTTTTCCGTTCACTTACGAGGGTTCAGAGAAAGGACACCACGCGGGGATAAAACCAGAGAAGGGTCTATCTGCTGCCGCTAACACAAACAGCCAACATCAAGTCACAAAGACAAGGCGGGAAAAAAAAACAGGAGAGAAGAGAGACCACAGAGGGAGGGAGGGAGGGAGGGAGGGAGGGAGAAGCAGATCGGAAGAGCAGAGACGACAGAGACAATGCAGCATCGCTTCATAGTGGTAGAAGGATCAGAGCAGATGTGCCGTTGCATTTTATACACCCTTTTTCTCTCTCCCACTGATTTTTTTCTCCTCTCTCCCGCTTTCCTCTATACTCTCCTCCATCGACCACAGATTAGGTTTGAGAGCTGTGCCAAGACGAGGCAATTAAGCCAGCTGCTAATTTAACACAGAGAGAACATAAAGAAACAGCAAAATGGAGTGGGGAGGAAGATGGGGAGGGGGATGTTTTTTTTTCTGTTACTAGAGGGAGTTTTTTTTGATGGCTGGATGTTTAGGGGTATAGTAACTAGAATGAAGGGAGGTGAAGTCTGTGTTGTGTGGCCTTTCATTTTATTATTCGCCACTTTCAATCAGCTCTGTTTCTGTGGGAGATGAGCCTTTCATTTGAGGAGGACGAGCTTTCATCTGTGAGTCCTAGGGGACTGTGCCTACTGGTGGGACCGATGCAGGGACAGAAAGAAGGCAACAGTGGAAAAAAACAAGTGTGAGAGCACAAACATCACTTGAGCATATGCACAGATATATATTGCAGACACACACATGCATGGAAGATGTACAGTGTGAGTAAAACTGGAAACACATATGTTGTTTGTTTCATGGTGTGGAAAAAAATGCACAGATGTTTAAAAATATAAACATGCAGATGCCCTCACCAAGAGATCCTTTGGGACAAGGGCGGTCTACTGTTTCCCCTGGCTGGGTGGTGGGCCACGAGACGCCACGGACCAGCTTGGCCTCGCAGACATGTGGCTCTGGGCCTTGAGGAGGACGGGGTGGTCGGCGGGTGACAGGCACAGTGGCTGTGATTGGTCGAAGATCAGGATGCTTGTTGATGGAGCCAATTGGCCGTGAGGTGGGGGCCAGAGGGCGGGCAGTAGACGGGCTAGCGCTGGAGGTGAACGACCTCGCTGGGAGGGTGGTGGTCACTTGGGTGGTGGTCAGAGGGCCTGAGGTAGCCCGAGGAATTCAGAGAGACAAATGAGAAATGGGGTGAGTTAGAGACTTATCAGAGGATGTGAGGGCTTTTTAAGAGAGCAGCAAAAACCTGACAGCAAAAGCCGAAGAAAAGAGATCAAGAGAACGAAGGACACATGCATGTGAATGTAAGATGTCTCTCAGAAGCCGAGTTCAAAAGTTACTCTGACAATAATTGGGGTGACAAATACTTTTTTGAGGCTCCTCAAAGCCTGCTCTCCAGAGAGAGGAGAAGAAGCAGGGGAGGAGATGGCGAGAAAGCATCATCACAAGTCTGAGAGAAGTAAATAATTTATCAAATGTATCAGAGAAGTCACCATCACTAACAACCAAACCTAATGCGAAGATAAAAGCCACACATCACAACTACAAAATCCTAACTGATCAAACGCAGAGTCGGTGCACAACTCTCTGAGTGCTGCCGCCCGTCTGTCTCTGCCTCGTCTCTCTCCGGGCCTAATCCGAGCTTCATACAGGCCTTTATGCGGCTCAGATATACAGTACATCCAAACCACCCTCTCATACTGATGGACTGCCAAAATGCAGTGTGGCGTTCCCATTTCATCCTCCCCCTTATCATTTCGGAATGACTTTTTCATTATCCATGACACAGTGAAGTTGATATGAAGTGCTCCGGCAGTCATACCTGAGAGGCTGCTCTTTACTGTAACTATGGCTGGGGATGGAAAAATAATGATTAGATATCTGAGGCACCCAAATGTCAGATAAACACACGCCGCATGGACCATTTGAAGTGTTCCTTGATCAAGCAAAAAGCATCATTATGCACTGCAGCATGGTAAATGACTTATAGGATGAAAAGTGCGTTTTACCAAATCAAACAACCACTCTCACTGGACAAACACAAGATTCTCCTTAATGATCTCATGTTTTATAGACATGAAGTAATTGGAAGAGAAATACAGTCATTCCTAGTGCATCTGATGATTTTTTTATGGATTAATCGTTGAAATTTATAAGCAAAATACAGAATCTCTTTCACGTCTTTTTCCTTGAAGAAAACACTGTGAGATCTCTACTCCTAAAATTCCTATTCATCACACTTGTGGTAGCATCAAGAAAATATGGGTTAATTTCATTAGCGGGTCAAGTGTAAACATTCATCTCACTGTCTTACAAAACTGTCAGCTTGGTTTTACAACTTTACAGCTTAGTGACAGGTTAAAGACATTGCCTGGTTGTGAGAGGCGAGAGGAATCGGGGGAAAAATACATCCATTTCATGACGACCTTGTATTTTCACATTGATTTGCAAATACAAAATGCTTTGTTTCCATGTCCTTACCAGTGGTGGGATCTGGCGGTCCAAACTCCAGCGGGTAGCGCAGCACATTGTAATTGTTCCAGACATAAAGCTGGTTGTCTCGGGGATTGTAGTCCACAGAGGAAATATACTGATAGGGGTTGGGGAAAGCGATGTTGACAGGCTCCTCGCGTGCACGGTTTGTGTTGTAGGCGTACATCACCAAGTCGCCTCCCGCCTCACTGTCGTCGTCCTGGTAGACCGAGCGCACGGCATAGAGCACTCCACAAGCCATGAAGGCATTGGACGCCATCCTCTTGTCAAAGCTGGTCTCCCAGGTGCCTTCGAAGCGCAGGGTGTAAGGGTTCACCTGAGTAGCGAAGAGGAAATGTAGTTTTGTAACTGTAGTTTATTGTATAAACTACAATTCTAGAGAGCTTGAAGTGACAGTTCAGGTTGTATAACCTCTTAAACATTTATCAGAGGTTATACAATCTGATTTCTTGACATCAATTTGTATTTGTGCAGCTTGAAGATATGCTAAATTGTTGGTTTCTTAACATAACTAATGGGAATCTGTTGGAAATGCTTCTCCAAACGGCATGATAGAGACCCCCGTGAGAAAAATAATAAATGAAAGTTGAAAGCCGACATTGAAAGTGATCACTTTGCTGTTTATTACTTTGTCGCTCCATTATTCCACACTCTAATAGCTCATGCAGGGTTTGATATTTTAGATGGATAGTTTAACTTATACAGTTTGAAAAACAATTTCCTGCTAAGGTCAAAGATAGTGATAATAAATGGGACTTGTCTGTCTGAACAACACATTAATTTAAGCTCTGTTTATGTGGGAACTTGCTGCCTGATTGCAGTTTTGTTTGTTAAGAAACAAAGAACCGGCTGGTGTTAAAATATTAAATGCTCCGAAGTTTAAAGTGATGGATCACACTCTGGAGATTGCCAAGTGAGCAGGGCAAAGATATGTGTGTTACAGTAGATAAACAGTATGATACGTCTAAAAATATATGCACAGTACTGTATAGGGTTATGAAACGTCGTCACAATTTTATGATTACAAGCTACTGAATCACGCAATGTTTCAAATCAGGAAAAACAAATTTTACAATACTACTGAAGATCTACTCTGATATGATGAAATATGAAATTATACCTAACCTTTTGCAGATTATGTTTCTGCAACTCTTTTCTTTGTCCAGCAACATTTCTTTATCTTATTTGTCGGTGTACTTGTGTAATCCCAATTGTAAGTCATTCATGTGTGACGTATGACCTTTTGCCTGACTAGTCAAAAGAGATTTTGATATAATCCACTCCTGCATTCATAATCCGCATCGCATCCCCTTCTGTGCACCGCTGCTGACCCACCTGGCTGACCACCAGCCGCCCATTGTTGGATTCAGTGGCGTAGATCACCCAGAGGCCGTTCTCATCCACAGCCAAGTCAATGTCCGACTTCCCTCCCCAGCGGTAGGGCGAGGTATCGTGATAGTTGGCATTCGTGACAATGGCTTCGCCGCTCTTGATGCGTGTGCGCAGGTCATACTTGACTATGTTTCGTGTGCGTTCCTTGTTGTAAAAAACTGCACCATCATACACAACAAACCCTGTGCCGTCGACTCTGTTGGGCAGCCTGTTGGGAGAGAACCTTAATGAGTAGGGCAGAAATCCAGATGAGCAAATCAATTTATCTACTCTGCATGGCACAAGATGGTCTCATGGAGAGCACGCAGACACCACAGTGGGACCATTCCGCTATCACCAAGCACATCCGCATGAAAAGCCAATTAATCAATACAACAGCAGATGCCATTTGATCATCCTCGACAGTGGGAGGCGCACTCACTTGTAGGTGGTGGTCGCTCGGTTTTGTTTGAAGTCTTCCCAGGAGGCATATTCATACAGCATGTCAGTGCGATAGGGGGTCCAGGGCATGACATACAGACGGTCCCCAGACTGCAGCGGATCCTTACACCATGCCCCTGCCTGGTGCTCTGCCTCCTGCTGAGAGCTGGGCACCTGCACCCTCAGCAGCGTCCCCGGACACACAAATACTGGAGCAGAGGAGGGGTGTTTGGAGCGGAGGAGGAGGAGAAGAGGTGGGAAAAAAGGAAGAGACACAAAATGAAAACAAAGCATTGCAGAAATGAAAGATATCATGGAGATGGCAGGGGAGGGAGAGAGGAAATGGGAAAAGGCCAAAGACCAAAGAATTTTGAACAGGAGAAAGAGACGTGGAGGGGACGGGGAAAGATGTGAGCAGATAAAAGTAAGTTGAGAATTGAAAAGGAGACAAAGAATAGGAGGAGAATGGGAGAGGGGAGGGAAGGGGAGTAAGGTGAGGTACATTATCAGATTTAAAATGAAGGAACATATAAAAGCTCATTTGTAGAAGTTCAGCATTGTGGTCGGAAAACGTTTGGTTATGATAAATGGGAGATTTCTGGCTGCCGCTGTGGCTTAGATGTAGTCTCTAATCTAATTTATCTTGGCCTAGTTTTATTTGATTGTGCATTTTCTATTTCAAAGGCCTCTGTTTCTTTGCTCTGCCACTGGGTGGTAAAACAGTAATTGTGGAGCTTGTTTTATTAGGACTCAAATTTGGCTCTCAGTCAAGAGTAATGCCTCAAAGAAAAAAGCATCCTGGGGTAAAAGATGTGAGGTTGGCTAGGCCTCCCCTTCCTCTGCAACTGCAGCTCAGGCTCACACACCCACATGGCAAACCGCACACACAAATACACACCCGAACAACAGCTCGTTTCTAAACAGACATGGATGTACACACAAAGCAAGTGGGAACCCTTACACACAATCCATATACACCAAACAAGTACACACACGCACAGAGGCTGTCCATTTTAGGCAGGTGGAGGTCATTCACTGGGGACTTGTGTAAATTGGCTGGCTGACGCCGTGTGTCCCTGCCTGACAGAGGGAGTACCCTGGGACCAACGGGCGTGTCAGGTGATCTATGAGGAAAGCTGCTGGCATCCTCACCACTCTGACATCACAGAGGTCCCAGCAATAGCGAGAGAGAAAGAAAGAGAGAGAGAGAGAGAGAGAGAGAGAGAGGGAGAGGGAGAGGAAGAGGGAGGGAGAGGGAGGGAGAGGGAGGGCAGGAGAGTTGGAGGGACTACAGAATAAAACAGCTGAGGAGTCCCCACGTATTCCTCTGCCAGTTTATTTATGTGTCTCTTTGGCTTGGGGTTGCTACAGAACCAGACACCTGCTGGTCACCTCATGATTGAATGCATCTCTGAACTAATTGGACACTGCAGGGACATTTGGATACAGACGGCCTGCACACACGAATGCACACACAGACACAGACTGCTGCCACACATGAGGACAGTACACAACTTGCATGCACACACCCACGGGCATACATACACTGTCACACAGTGACTGTTAGAGTGATGGATCAGTCTAGGCTCAAACTGTCTTGAATATTGCATGGAGCTTGGTGCAGGAGAAGAATCGCAACTGAGAGATGGAGGAGTCACTTAAGGCTTTCAGAAATCCAGCTTTTTCTTTTCGCTTTCTGTCGTGGTGTCGGTGATAGTGCCTGGGGATCTGTGGTGCTGGGCCACTTAGGGAATTTGCCTGTTCCGTGTGGCGGGGTGGGGCGGAGGTCCAATAGGGATTGAAATTGGCAGCCAAACAGGAATCTAATCAAACTCGGGCATAAACAAACACTGAATACAGACTCTTCACAAGAAGGAGGCTTGTCATGCTCCATTGTCGAAAACCAAAATGTTTGCTCGAAAGTACTGATGCCTGAAGTGTTTGCTTTGCAAATATGAATGTGGGTGACTGAAATATGCAAAATAATGTTCAGAGCAATGGTTAAATCTGGCACTCTGCTCCAAAATATTTCAAACAAAGGCTGTAAAGGGTAAGTTATTATGGGAGCAGAAAACTATGAGTGGAAGAAAACAACCAATACAAGTAGGACACTTCTTCAAGTACAATGGTACTGTAAATAGAGAAATAAGCAGCATGCAGAAAGGCTTTGCATGTAGGTGACCCATAAACAAAGCCAGGAACACTCTGCCTCAAGGTAGAATAAAGGACAAAGAAAAACAAACATGGAAACCTATTCTCTATTGTCAAGAAAAGGATGACCTGTTAGGAGAGTATTCATATGCATGCAGGCATCTTTCTCTGTTGTCACAAATACAATGAAACTAATAAATACAGTGTTGGAAAAGGCAGAATAAATCTGTGATGCGTCTAGGACAAGACTGATGCTCACTTAACTGATTGTCAAAAAAGTACAGCAATAGTATGATTGAATGAGAGTTAATAAGACATTTTTGATTCCACTAGGTGACGTCAAGTTAAGTAGCTGTGAAGTTGGTATGAAACAAACCCAACATATGTGTTGGAGTGCCTCTGCACTGAAGGTTGAGTGGCTAGTATTTACCGTAAAGAGAGTTACAGAATCAAAAACTATACATGAAACTACTGGATTTATACTGCTGAGTTCAGTGTATAAAGACATAAACATGGTAGTGCATGATTGAGATTGCCAAATCGGCCTGTCAAGCCAAATAACATATCTCAACAGCAGACAAAAAATTATCCAAGCATTGTAAGTGTACTAGTTTTGTGTTTTACAAATGAACTTTTTTGTACAGTATTTGTGGATACCAGCTTTAACCACTGCACTTAAGATCCTTTAAACGCCGTGTCCAGATTAAAGCTCCTGATATGACAACAAATAAAAGTTTGGGATTGAAATGTTGGCAGAATGTGATGGTGAGTCATGACTTGCCATCACATACAGATAAGAGATGGAGAGGAACAACAATCTTATATGGATCGAAAATAGTTGTTTCCTGCAATACAATTTACTCTCAATAAACGGTGCCCAACACAGTTTCCTCCCAAAAATACTATGTGATTCTGTTCATTATTGCACCTAACCTTCCAGCCATGTACTAAATTGGAACCAGTCTGTATTCTTTTGAGCTCATCACCCCAATAAAACTGCAGTGCAGCGGAGACTAACAGTCTGTCATCCTCTGCCTTTCTCCTCCATGTTCCTCTCTCTTTCCGTGATCAGTGCACGTCGGTTTATTCTAATGAACTGGACGTTGGGTGGGCCCGGTGTCAAAGGGGCTCATCAACGGCCTCTAGGCAATACACACAAATCATGAGGCGTACGCACACAGAAACACAGACTCTCTCTCACACACACACACACAGACTCTTTCTCTCTCTCTCTCTCACACACACACACACACACACACACATATATATGCTCATTCACACGCTCGCAGGCCAAACAGAAACAGTGGCCACGCTTCACACCCTGCAAACCCTGCCTAGGGGGCTTCATTAACTCTGACCTGCGCTCCCCAGCCTTCCTGGCTGCCTTCCTGTTTACTAGCTCTTTCTGCCTCTTCTTTGCTCTGCCTCCCTCTCTCTTCTTCTGACTGTGAAGGGTGATTGTAGCAGCGGGAAGCCAGTGCAGCCAAACCGTAGCTGTGTAGCCTATAGTACAAAAGGCTATTATGACCACAGTATGAATGAGGTATTAAGCATTAGGAATTAAGCATTAGGCATAAGTCTTGAGATTAGGCATTATCCTAGTCTGGCTAGAGCAGGTTAGCTGTAGTAGAGCCATCTGGGATTGTGCGAGATAGATAGATTAATAGATTAATTCCTGTTTGGACACGGAGGGAAATCTTGGAGTCATGATCATCCCAGTGAAGTCACCCGGCAGCACAGACACAACACTTCTTTACCCTATAAACTAGCCAGATGGCTAATGGAACTTACCTTATCAGGGATTAAAACCCAGGCTGTAGCTATCATACTCTAGCATGCCAATTACTGCCACACATACTGGGAAATACTGCTGTAATAATGGACTATTTATCTCCATAATCCCTTTCCCAGGCACAGGTCAGCTGTTACTTGTCAATATGAGGCAGCAGCATAAAGTGATGAAAGCTCCAGAACTTTCCCGAAAATGACAGTTGATATCTCCCATTTGAGTCCAGCACCCATTTGTGATCGACTTGTAACGCAATTAAAAGTGAGTGCTGACAGCTTTGGGCTAAATTTAGACTTTTCATTTTGGTTGTCTTCTGCACTCCATGTTGTTTTCATGTTTGATGTGACAGCATCATGGTGATGGTTAATGTTCGACTTTGATGATCTAAACACCCCCTGCCAATGGTTGGCAGCTGTTTCTTAAGTGGCGTCCTTGTGGTGTTTGCATTTTTTCTCCTTCTTCTTCTTGCCTTTTTTTTTTTTTTTTTTACCTACGGGGATCTAAAGGCTCTGCTGGCCTGAGCCTTTGCCCAGTCCAGTCCACAGTCATGGCGTGTTCACAGGACTGACTGCTGAGAGCATGCTGTTCTAATTGAATCCCCCACCTGTTACTGGCAGGTGCAGCAAACAGGCAGCAGGGGGCAGAATGGAGCATGGCATGGTACCCCGCATCCATGCTGGACAGTTAATGGGCTTTAAGGGTTAGTGTGTGTGCATGAGTGTGCAGTGAGTCTCCTGATGGTATGTTGGTGCATTCATTAGCCCATTAGTGTGTGTAGAAGTGTCTTACTGTGTATGTATGTTTGTGTGTGGAGAGGCATGCTTGTGTGCAGTTTAGAAAGACAGAGAAGAAAGAAAGCGTAAAGAAGGATGTGAGCGTGTTCTGTGTGTGCAAACGAGAGAGGAGAGAGGAGTGGAGTAAGAGAGAGTAAATAGGTTATTATTTCCTGTGAAATGAGAATTAGGAGTGAGTTAATTTGCTGAGGAGTGACAAATAGTGACAGAGAGAAGAAGAGAGAAATAAGGAAGGTGAAGGAATGGGCCTCCCAATGTGTTTCCGCTTCCTTTAAGACTACAAGGGGGGTCAGGTCTTGGAGAATAAAAACACAATACAACACAAACAGCCACACACACAGAGAGACACGCTTTCAGACAATGCATGCAAGTACACACTGTCCAGACAGTGGAAGAGGCAGGTGTCAAACTGGCACCTTTATCAACCCAAACATTCACCCCAGAGAATACCCTTCACTGAGACCAAAAGCAGGCAACAGCAAGAGATAGTGTCCGTTAAAAGCAAAGTCTTATCTGCCTTGGTGTGAAGCTGACACTGAGTGACAGGAAAGTTGATCGGGACACAGCTGCAGAGGCTACAGGCTGCAGATACAGTAGATGACAGAGGGGCTTACCCTATACTAGCTGACTGAGGTTTGAGAAACAGGGTAACAACAAGCCTGCTTGGCTGTAACATTAGCCTAGCCTGCCACCGCCCTGAATGCCCCGCCACCCCTCCTCCCTCCTGCTCTGAATCAGGTCTCTTAGAGATACTGTCTCTCCATAACAGTCCTGAAACCAGCTGCTGCGCTTTATATTCATAACCACCTGCTTCACTCACTCACCTCTCTGTTCTTTGGCTCTAACAATGCAGCGACTTCTGCATGTACAGTCAATCCTCTCACACTCTTCCCTATCTCCCTGTGCCACTGAAAAAGGGTGTCTGCACTGCCTCGGTCACATGACTGTGCTCGTGTGTGGTGGGTCATTCCTAATGAGGGGATGCTGCCTGACTCATCGTCTCTATAGCAACTGCTTTTTCTGTCTTTCTCCATTCACAGCCATTCTGTGTATTTTCCTGTCACACAATGCAATGATTTCTCCCTCATTCCTTCTCACTTTTCCAGATCACATGTGGAGAGTTGTTTGTGTGACTGATGGTTCTGTCCTTGCGTGCTCCTTGTTCCCACCTTCCATGGTAACACTGAGATTGTGCATAGTAGTCTAACACTGCTTCTTTTTCCTGTCTCTAATCCTTCAGAAGAAAACAAAGTGGACGTAAGAAAATTCTTGATTGGTCCTGTCACCAGTGATAAAGGAAATGCTGTAATGATATGGGTAGTGTACCCTGCTAGACTGTCAGCAAAAAGGGTGAGAAAAGGGAAAGACGGAATGATGGGATAGGAGAAGGCGGCTGATGCCGACATAATAGCCTGACGTCTTAAAATAGCCTCACAGTAGGTAGGTAGGTTGACAAAGTGTTGGACATTCATTGAACAGTGACATCACCTCGCGATGCACGCCATCCCGAACCCAATCTGTCAATCAGCTGATCAATCAGTGAAGATTAATTTGACAGACAGGGGCAAAACACAAGTCTGGAATATTAATTCAGCCATAAACAGAGAAAGGAAGTGTGTATAGCAGCAGTGGAGGGGTATCTCATTTTAGTGTTAGTGGGAGGAAGAGTAGTAAATAAATATAACCAGTTGGGTGAGGTGGAAGCAGGAGGAGGAGGTGTTCTGTAGCTTTCTACTCCACCACAAGCAGGGAGAGTGAGCTAAAATGGCTGCTTGCGGTGGGAGAAAAATGTGAGACAATGATCCATGTTAATGAAAAGCTACAGACACAACGACAGACAAAGGGCTCCATAAACCGGTTAATGGCAAGCTCTGTAGGAGTTAATTCCTCCAACATATGGATCCAGCCATGGTGCCAGGCAGGGAAATGGCTGCGACTGAGACAGATGTAAGTAGGGGGGGGTTCAGAGAGAGTTGAGGAGGGTGGGGAACTGAGAGGGGGAGTTAAGGCTCATTGGAAAGCTGGAAAGCTGGTCGCTACTCTCGTCCTGACCTTGGATGTGGGTCAGGTCTGTCTTTGCTCTTTAAGAAGCTTGTGATTGAGGTGCTTGACCATGCTGATTGGGGCTCTTTAGGAGTGCTTGTGGCAAAGCCCGACTGCATCAGAGAAGCCATTACAAGGAGCAGGAGCGTTCCCCAAGGGGGGGGGGATACACCTCCCTCCCCTATCCTCTCTCCTTGAACACATAAGGAACCAAATGGGGATGGACTAATGTGGGCAGGTAATGGGGGTTTGGGGGGGGGGGGGTTACAGTGCATGAGCAGTAAAGAAAGCAGCGAGGTGGCAGTGACAAACTGTACAAAGAGACAGAGAGAGGAGGAGGAGGAAGAGAAGTGTAAGAGATGCTTTAAAGAGCCTGCGGCTGCTTGTGATGGCCAGATGCAATCTGAGAGATAAACCAATCAGAGAAAGACGAGAGAAAGAGAGGATGAGAAACAACAGAGAAAAATAAGCAGTAAGTAAAGGGATAGTGAATGAAGAGGAGTTAAATGGACGTGTGATTGATTAAAAAATAAATAGTGACAGAATGGGAGGACACTGAAGAACCTGGAAATGGCATACTGTAACAATGATCCGACAGCAACTTTTGCCCAGTTACTGTGTTATCTTTAACGCAATGTTTTTGCCTTGGATATTACAGCAACGACAAACTTTGAATCGTTCCTGAGAAATGAAAAAAAAAGAAGGGAAGAGATACAGCATGGAGAAAAGGAGCAGTTGAACAATGTAAAGAGAGAGAGAGAGGAGCGAGAGACAGAGAGAGAGAGAGACAGAGAGAGAGAGAGAGAGGAGGAAGATTTTTTCTTAGATCTGTGGGGATAGATAAATCGCAGTAGCAAAATAAGTGGAACGCTATCCAAGAAATGTGAATATGAGATCTGAATAATGAGAAATGTGTACTGTCAAGTGTGTGAGGCAACACTGTGAAGATGGAAATGGCTTTTTTAAAGGAATGGAAAAAAAGGAGATTTGCCATCCACGAAATGATACGAATGCATGTTGTCTGTACACTTAGGCTGAGATGTGCTACTTCATAGAGGAAAGGAATGAAGTTAATTTCTCGTTTATCTCTCATAGATACTGGACTGACCTTCCATATTTTGTGTGTGTGTGTGTGTGTGTGTGTGTGTGTGTGTGTGTGTGTGTGTGTGTGTGTGTGTGTGTGTGTGTGTGTGTGTGTGTGTGTGTGTGCATGCGTGCAGGTCAGGCTGATGTCATCAGAACCAAGGAGGAAATCTAGAAGGATTTTAGAGTTTTGGTTACAAGTCAAAGAGAGATAGAAAGAGAAGGGCAGACGAGGCGATTAGAGATCAAGAAAGAAAAGGGAGGGATATCAACATCAAACATGACCACTACACAAGGTGCTGGGTTAGGAGGGAATATGGGAGGAGGAAGGGAGACAAGGGAGGAGGAGGAGGAAGGAAGGGGCGAGCTGTGGTTGTTATGGTCATTGTGGTCTTTACCTTTTTGATCCACTTCTATTCAAGCATCGGAAAAAGGAGAAAGAGGGAGACAGAAAGATAAAAGAGAAAGACAGTAAGATGGAGAGAGAGAGAAAGAGAGAGAGAGAGAGAAAGAGAGAGAAAGAGGGAAAGTAAAGAGAATGAAAGAAAAACAGAGGTGCAGGAAAAAAGAGAAAATTGAGATTAAATAAAATGCTGTCCTTTCTCTCTGTCTTTTTTTTTAAAGCAAGTTATCTGTCTGTGTTATGGTTGGCTACTCAGAGAAAGGATGGCTCAAATGGAAAATGAGAAGGGGAAAATGGCCTGACCTGGGTTTAAATCCATTTCCATTTCATTTCAGATTTATCAATAATCCCCCAACAAAACAGTCCACCCCCAACCACACACTCTCGACCCCACCTCCACCCATCTTATTGCCACATCCCTCCCTCGCTACCTCCCACTCTCCCTCATGCCCCAAGTGCAGCTCCAGGAACCTGGTGGAGAAAGAAACCGAGGGAAAGTGTCTGTGCGCTGTAGGCCTCTTCAGCTGTGGAAGTAAACAAAGAGTAGGAAAGGTAGAGAAAGAGATGCAGGAATGGTGGATGGAAAGGTTGGCAATGAATATGTCTCTATCTGTGCCGGTTGTCTTCGGCGAGATCATTGAATCCCTCGCTCCTGCTCTCTTTCCAAACACAGTGTGTGTTGACATTAGAGCGGTCCCTTGATCTAAAGAAAGCGGTGCTTTTGGCTTTGCTCAATTTACAGAGTCAGGATGCCTGCTATAGAAGCCAGCAAAAACACTCAACCCATCGACCAGCCAATCAATGGGGAGCTGCTGGCTTGCCTGGCCGAGGCTGGCTCATCAAAGAAAAAGAGAACAAACAACAGGGGAAAGGGAGGGCTTGACAGAGTGGAACGCCTCAGAAACACAGACAGAAAGCAAGACACAGAGTCGGGGGGGGGTGGGGGTTAGAAACAAAAGAGAGATGAGAGAAATGGCTACAGTGGACTCATCACACACAAATCAATAGGTTGGTGTGTCACACTAAGGCCTCAGCTGACTCGAACAGGTACAGTGTGGTTCCTTCAATATCCATGACGCTCATGTCACAGCGTCTGGGGAGGTCAGTTAGCAGCTGGAAGTTAGAGGGGGAGCGAGCAAGGATCTCAGCTCCACCTTTCACAATACAGCCCTGGCGCTCGCTTTTCCTCTGTGTTTGCTGAGGCACAAGTGTGGTGTGAGTGGATCTTCATGTCTCTCAGGAAGAGACGTGTCAAAAGGCACACGGCTGGTGGATCCCCACTGCGAGTGAGATTGTTGTGTATTTGTCGTGGGAAGTCTGATGTCCCCCGGGGAGTCCTGTGAAGCTGTCACGACGCTTTGCAGGGTTGCTCGTAAAGAAAAAAAGTGAGAGAAAGAGCAATAGAGAGAGAGAGAGAGAGAGAGACAGCAGGATAGAGAGATGCAAAGAGACAAACCGCAAGCAAAACAAAGGAAAAACGGACCGCTAGCAGCAGTAGACTGAGCTGCGTGGGGGACAGCCTTGCACCTCAGCAGAGGCAGAGGCAGTATTGGTATCAACAGCCATCCTAATCATTTATCATCTTATGCCAAGATCAAACTGGACAAACAACCTCCATGAAGACCTGGGGAATGGAAGCCATTTGCAACCTGGAGGAGTAAACAGGGCAAAGCAACGAGTGCAAATACTGTGAGGCCAGGGCGATGGCAAAGAAGCGTTACATCCCTGCCACCAACTAACAATGAGTGCAATCATTAGCTCCAAGGTTAGGGGAAGGAGAGACGGGCCACAGAGCATCCAGAACTTTCTTCCTCACTGAAGCAGCTGCAGGAGGCGCATAGAGACACTGGAATCCAGCAGAGCCCAAACATATGGAGTTTCCCCTACGTTCAAGGAATCTACTGACCTGCACCTGAGCATCTCCACTTCATGCAAATAGGAGTCCTTAAAAATGATGAGCTAAATGCAATATTATAAATGGGCCATTGAGTGGGTTTATCTAGACAGGAGGAAAATGATGTGTGATGCACAGCGGTGGCATGTAGAGAGAGGGAAAGACAGAAAAGGGAAAATAAAACCTCTTCAGTGCTGCAGAAAGAAATAAAAAAACATAAAGGAGATGGAAGACTTCTCTTGACTCCATTTCTTCTATTCTTGGTTGTCCTGAAAAATAGACACAAAGCACAGGCACTCACCAGATCATCACGCATTCCTTGGGACACACACACACACACACACACACAGACACAGAGAAAAGAGACAGAAACTCATCAAACTGTCCTCACAGTGAGCTGAAGGTTAGTTTAAGGCCACCTTGGTTGTTTGTCTGATTCATTCAACATTTCTCTTTCAGGGCTCTTTTGAGAAATAAGCCACTGCCCTCTCTCCCCTTAATCACTCTGCTCAGCGCTCTCTACAACCCTATCAATTACTCCCACACTAATGAGTACAGCTAGAAACACACACTCTCAAACACACACTCGTATTGTCGGAGCATTGCAGGACAACAGCTCTGTCTCTTTTACCGAGCTGAGAGATTGCGTGTCCTCTCCAGCTTCTTACGTCCTCCCCCTCCCCTCCCTGTCCTCTCTGTTTTCTCCTTCTCACACTTACATTTTTCACGGTAAGGAGTCATCCCTTCCCATGGCCTGAGCAAAGACTCCTGCTTCTCATTCACCAAACATTTATGAGCCCCACGTCTAATGGTGTCCCTATACATATTAATAGAATTTCATTTTCAGCTACATCAAAGTGTTTCCTCTCCTCCCCTGAAAACTTGTCATATTACAATGCCATTATTCCTTCTACTGACAAACTCTTCCCGACAAGTCAACTATCATTTCCAGCGGCTTTGTGTCCAAAAAGTGATGTCTCGTAATGAATAGGCAGTGCTGAATACATTTGTGGGGAAGAATCAATTTTCTAAAGTGAAACAGCGGCAGAGTAACAAAATATGAATGGGAAAGTGGAGGATGTGAAGTTAAAGCTAAGATGCTCTACTGAATCTCTGTACGGCCTGTACAGTCACCTGCATTGTGCATATTAACAAGATAAATCACAGCTGATGAAATAGCAAGAGGTGCAACACCAGGTCTAATGGCATGGATGGTCCCAATGGAGAGCATTAGGAATCAATAATGATGTAGAACTGTGTCCTGGAAAGGTGGGTGGGGGGGGTGTTGTAGAGTCCTCTTGTGGGGTGGATTTACTTTGACTCGATGTACATCTGTGTTAAGACTGCAATGTAGGGCTTTCACTGCAGTAAACACATGCTGCAGCTGTGTCCACGGATCTGTGATGTCTTAATGGAATCCAGCAGGCTGTGACAGTGTGAAATGAGAGTTCAGTTGAGCCATTTTGTCTTGCTCTGTTCCGGATGGCAAAAACAATGCTACGTGGCAGGGGGGCCTTGCAGGGCTTTTTTTACTCGATGAGATATGATTTGACTTGTTGGCGGATGTTGTATTTTGCCAAGGCGATCCCTACACACACGGCAACACACACACATGTTCAGGATGCTTGTGTGAGCTCCGTCAGCAGAGGTGTGTGTGTGTGTGTGGGTGTCAGCTCAGCTCCGGCTGTCACCTTGCCGTTTCAGGTGACTGGCAACATGGCGCCTGCGTGACACAGGCGCCACTCACATAGAGGACCCTGTCAGATGCAAACATCACACGCAGCCATCAACACGGCTGCACACAATCTCAGCTGGTATGACACACCGGCTTAACATATCATCTCTCCACCGCTCACCTTTTTGTCGAGACAACCAATGAAAAAACATGCGTCAGCCTCGGATGATACCAGAGTGCCCAGCATCCCTAGCCAGACGTGAACGATGGGGCATTACCAGAGCGATTAGCAGCAGCAAATTCAATTAATCTTGACAAATCTCTGCTGAGGCAGAACTGAGGAGAGCGACGCGCCCCCTCTCCTGGTAATTAAAAGTGGCCGAGTTGAGTGGCGTGTGGTGCGACGGTGACTAGGTTTTGGGATGAACAGTTCCAGCTCTGAGTCTGAATGTGTCAGGTCGTATTTAGTTTGTCAGACGAGCACAAATACGTAGAGCAAGCCTGCAGTGTTAGCTGTGTGCATACCAGTGTATGCATACTTGTTTCTATTTTTGTGTGGGTAGTGTGAATGAGTGGAGCATGCTTGCATTTCCTTTAGTGGAGGAGAGTGGCAGAGGACAGGGGTAATTGGCTCTTTTTTGTCACCTCAGACAGGCGGGACTTTTCATCATAGAGGGATCAGCTTCCAATTTTCTAAGCCGTGCCATACTTCAGACGCAATCAACAAAGTTTTTTCCCAAACACAGGGAGGGAAAAATGCAAGTCAGCAGCTATTTAATCATCCCTTTGATTGCCTTGCGGAGAGAGAACGAGCTCCCTTGTGTAGTCAGAGGGAAAAAGACAGGAGTAGAATGCATGAGGAGAAGAAAGCAGGTACAACTAAGCTATGCTACCCTGACCCTCTATGGCTGATACAAAACAGGACACCGAGCTACAGCATCTCGACAACTATCAGAGGACTAACAAGCAAAGTCACGTCGCTATAGAGGGTCAGCATGACCGTTGTTAACATTGAGTGGATGGTAGGAGAACAGAGGGGTAGAGGACACTTGAGAAGAACACTTGTTGCCACTTGGAAGGCTGTGAAGAAAAGATTCACACCGGAGAATAATCCCCAATGCAAGAAACCCAACTTCTTATCTGTGACTGGGGCTGCAACCTGACATAAAGTCTCTCACAAGGGAAACTGAGGACACAAAACCACTGAGCAGAGGAAGAGCAGAGATTGAAAGATGTGCTTGAAAGTCTCTGGATGGTCGCGTAGTTGAATATTTGTCCAACCTGTAAAAGAAAAAAAAACAGAGACAGCAGAAGGAACTGGATAGAATGGAGTGATAAGCTACCGTTGTAGACTGATGGACAGAGAGCAAAAATAGAAGAAAAACGAGTTTTACAGGGAGATGGATGAAGATTTAACACCCTGGAGGGCAGACTGACAATGAAAGATAGGAAAGAAGAATTCAGGAAAAAGGGGAGTTAAGAGAGAGGAAGAGAGGTGATGATGACTGAGAGAGATAATATGCAAAGTGAGCATGAGTGAGAGGTGGGAGAAGAAGAAGAAGAAAGGAGGTTAGTGGCTTGGCGCGATCTCAAGTCCTGTGGCTCACCAAAGCATCTGCACCTAAGGAAAAAAAGAGACAATCATCTCATACCCTTCCCCAATAAATTAAACATCCCCCACACCCCAGTAAGATAAATGTCCTCTTGTTCCCCCCTGACACCGACACCCTCGTACACCCCTCCACCTTTTCCCACACCCCAATTCTGCTTCTGCCCAGCGGAGGGGAGCGCCACTGCTCCTCCCCTCCAGCCAGGTGCTCCTGCACAGTGAGGGGATCAATGCTGAGAGTAATAATACATGAGAGGGAGGAGGGGACACTGAGCGGAGATTTTCACATGAGCGAGGATCAACACAACACAATATAAACCTTGCTGTGTCTGCTCCTTTGGCTGTGCGAGTGTGCTCTTTTTGTGAGCACATGCTTGCTCAGAAAGGAGGGAGCGAGAGGAGAGAAAGCGACCGTGTGTCCCCCTTTTGTACGTGTGAGGTAGACTTGTGTGTTTATGTGTGCAGGCATGTGTGCATGTCACACCTGCCATGGAGTTTTGAGCAGTGCAGTGAGGAAGTCAGCTGTTACCATGGGGACATTAAAATGTGTGGCGCTCCAGGTCATGTGGTCTAAAATAAGCCTTTTGCAGTTTGTGTTAACATTCCTATTGTGAGCGGCGGCATACACACAAACACCCCCTGCTTTAAAGTCTCACTGCGCCCAATTTTAATTTTTATTGGAAATCAGAGGGACAGCAAAGGTGTTTGGCACCAGATAAAAGCAGTGGCATGCCCCCAAGTTAATCAGTGCGTGAGTGTGGGGCGGTGTGTGTTACACTGCTGTGCTTGCCAATAAGGGCTGACCCCATGTTTGCAGTGGGTGTGCGTGAAGTGTTTATCGGACCCTGTGTTTGTGGAGCACCTTCCCCCATGTGAAAATCCCTCTCAGCTACTGGTGCGTCACTCTGTCGATGAAGAAAAAAGGTTTAGTGCTCTGTGAGTGTGTGCATATGTGTGCCTGTGCAGTGTGCATGAGAGAGAAAGAGCAGAGAGACAGAGAGAGCAGGTGAGGAATGACTGTTTTTGTTTTGACTGTGCTGAGAAAAAATCCAGAGAGAGTAAGTGTGCACATGTGAGTGTAAGAATGTCATTCTTTCGAGGGTTTTGGGGGGAGGTTGAAGAGGGGGGCAAGAGGTTCAGGTGGGGGCAGAGGAAGGGATGGGAAGGGTGGTGAATGGGGTGAGGGGGGTGGGGAGGCTGGAGGGGTGACGGGGTCTCAGTACTCACTGTAGGGGACACACTCATACTGGATCTCCAAGTACTTGTAGGTCCCTGGGCAGGGGTCCGGGAACACGTCCGACCCTGCTACCACCACACACTGAGTGCGATTGTTACACCTGCGAGATGAGACAGTCGAGGGGAGGAAGGGAGGAAAGAGAGAGGGAAGGAAGTAAGTGATACAAAAAAATGACGAGTGCCATTGTAAGAAAGACGAAGAGGAGTGGTTAAAAAAACATCTTCAGGCTCTGAAAGACAGAGGGAACGGTAGGGAAGGGAGTAATTTCACACTAGACTAGATCATGTGACAGCTGTACCCGAGGGGAGGTGGGAAAGCGAGGGGGGAGGGAGAAAGGGGGGAAAGGAGTGGGATGAAGGATACAGAGGAGCAAGGAGGGAGGGAAGAGGCAGAGAGAGGGCGAGTGACGTAAGAGCCTCGTCTCCTGGGGGATTGTGAGTGAGAGCAATTAGAGGTGAGAGAACAGGGAAGGACGAGGGGGCTAAGGCAAATACTCTACACCACATGCACAAGGAAAACATTCATATGCACATAATGCCTACATCTAAACCGCATCGCTGCATGCCTTCTCACGTTTGCCCATCCTGAGAAACACACACACACACATGGAGGACACACATCTGCACACACATGCACTCATTCATTCTCAGCACATAATCCTTCTCTATCCAGCTTTGAGCATTTCTCCCCTGTGCAGTCTTTCTTTCCTTTCGTATCTCAAATCTCTGCTGCACTCACTCTATCATCCCATCATTTCTAGAAGTCTCCCTCCTTCCTTTACCCCTCTCTCTTGATTCTCTCCTCCACCCCCTGCTACTTCCCTCCCTCCCTTCCTCTCTCCACAAGCTAGCACCCAGTGCCTCCATTACATATGTGATGGATGGCTGGGAGAGGGCTTCCATTGATCTGTGCTCAGAGGAAGCAAATGATGAGCGCAAACACGGAGAGCAGCGTTAGGAAGCCCGACAAATACTCCTGCAACAATCCCAAACATACGCATTCTCATGCTCTCACTGCCATACACACGAACATCGTGCCAGGATGCAGTGCTGTTCTGCTCAGAAAAAGGATGCTGACTTCAGTATTTCACGCATTTGCATGGAAAAGTTTGGGCACTCATGGACAAACTGCATACTAAATTCATTCTTTACGTGAATTAGAGTCAATGCAAGCTCTGTAACAAACAATTAACCTTTCTTTCATTATGTTAATGCTCTGTTTTTTCATATACTTAAAACTAGAAAACAATATGTAGACTTTGGGTGCCATTTGTAAACTTTATTCCATATTAGGCCTTAATTATTATTAACTGTCATTAGGAATTGTCAGCTGATGACACTTTTTACTACCTAATACCAGCTTAGTAGAGTCTCTAAACTGTTACTGTTTATTTTTTCCTATAATTAAAATTTCCTAAAATAAAAACTAAAAATGTGTTAGGCTCATTTTTAAATAACTGTTTCTTGCAGGGGTTGCATTTGCTTCTTTTCACTTCAGAAAGCAACAAAATGTGCAATTTGCACAAAGGTGCTCAAGCATTACACCTCGGGAGGGAGAGCAGGAAATTCTGGAGGAATTATGTTGTGTGAAATAGTATCTTGTTTCCTCTGCCAATACGAGGCTCTGACTCTGCACAAACACGCGCGCAAGATCTAAACAGATCGATAGTTACCTCTGTGACATTATCTTGAAGGCGTCGGGAAGGTAGCACTGCACGTTCTCCATCTGAAAAGGGTCTGCGTCACAGATCTTGTCGTCAGTGCGGCCGTAGTTGGCCGTCTCAATCATGATGACATCACTTCCAGGGCAGCGCAGCTCAATCGGGTAGCCTTCACACGCCAGCTCTCGACGCATCAAGCCGAAGGGCATCATTGACCGGCTCAGAGCTGGAGAGGAGAGAAGGAGAGAGGTGAAGTTATTGATAATTCAATGAACCTTAATACTTTTAGGAGGCACTTCATTATTCAGCCTAATTGTAAATATTATGTGTAGTGTTTGACAAGAGCAGGTGCGATTAAAGTGGTTCATATTGTCTGCATGTAAAACACAAATTAGCTATTATTGACTGGCCTTCGAAGAGCAGTAATATTTCAGCTCAGTTGATGCACAGACTGGCCGTCAAGTTTCCCCAATGGAACATCGCAGATCACATATTTGCAGGCATACCAGCTTCTCCAATGAGATATTACACCACTTGTGAAACAAACTGTGAGAGTTTCAAATGTTAACAAACTCCTACACACAGCAAGGCGGCAGCTTATCATCCCCACGCTGCACAAGAACTGCATGCCCTCTCCAGCATCTTTTATTCCACCTCAACAAGGTGCCGGAGTGGAACCTTTGGATTCAGTCTCAGCAAAAGAGGAAGTAATGGTAGAACAAGCAAAAAAAGAGAGAATTAACGTCTGTGCACACTTTCACCTCTGGTGTGTACACCATTTGCACACCCACTGCTGGTAATCAGCCGTCTGAGAGGCATGTCAATGTACTGCTGTGGCTCTGTGTGGAGAAGGGTCAGCAGGGACAGCGGGGTACTCAGGGTTAATCGCTGAGCCAGGCTGAGAGGCATGAAAGAGGGCTGCGAAGAGGTGCTGAGAGAGACACTCATTGTCTCTCCAGCTCTCTCCATAACTGCATACCCTTCCTAACTGCTTCTACATTCAGCCTCACACACACACTCACACACACACAAAATAACAAAATGGCTGCCAGCTTCCTTTACAGCCCAGGTGAATGCAGGAGCACAGGCACAGAATAGAAGTGGAGACAGAGTGAGTGATCTGAAAGTGAAGCTGAAGGACAGCCAGTGTTCCTGTGTGGTGAGTCTAATGCCAGTGACTGTGGAAGCTGCTGTCCGTGGTTCTGAACTGACTAAACTCCTTTTGGGAAAATAACATCCCAGGAGTTGGAGCTGCATCAGAGACTGGTAGGTGTGGAGCTGTCCGCTGTCCTGAAGGACAAGTGGACTTTGACGGAGATCTCCTTTGCAATGCTAGCAGGGAGGACATAGCACATATTAGGCTGACAGTGGGCATACTGTCAAATCTAAACAGAGCAGTGCTAGCTCCACTTAAACACGGTGGAAATTCTTTATAAACGGAGGCTTTCACTGCACAGCACTTCCCCCTGCCAGACGGGCTCAGCAGCAGACAAGGGCACTGACTCAGCCCCTCTCCCCGACTACTGTTAGTGCTGAAACCCACAGAGCCGGGCTGTTTTCCCTTTCCTGACACTGAGCTAGCACTGCTTAAGTTTCAGCCGCTGTCCATTCAGGAGGAGTGCCCATCTGGGTCAATGTCAATGTCAGTCATTCCAGACATGCTCTGCAGCACTGCGCTACATGATTCACTGCCATCAGACTTGCTCATATTTCTAAATGCCACCCATTTATGCAGTGGGGACTTCAGCTCAGTTGTGTAACTAACGCCATTAAGGCTGAATGACTAGCACAGACAGACTTCAGATCTTTTATGCCTCGCCAGCATGCAGTGCCAGTGCCAAATCACAAAGGCCTAGATGCAAAAGCGCATACTAATTAAAGCACACGGAGATGCAAACAGCAGGCGAGGCCAGACAAACAAGTCCACAGTCAAACGCAAAAAACCCACACAAGCAAATTAGCACATACGCAGACGCACTGGGCAGACGAGTGCGCACAGTCAGAGTCAGGCACACACATACATAAAGGCACACATACACACAGAGCTCTGGTGTCACAGTGGGATTACAATGCGTAGTGCCAGTGTGTGGCCTTGTTCTCTTAACTACCCTGTGGTGTAAATACACAGCAGTGTACAGCTGGCCAGCGATTAGAACCGCACAATGAGCCAAGAGGAGAGTAAAAGTGAAGGGGGCCACCAGGAGTGATCACACTTAGTCAACTTACACTGTGGACCAACACAACAGGAACATTAGTTCATACCAGAGGTGGCAGATCAGACGTTAAATGTACTTTACAAGCACACTCAGGATGGTAAATATTTTTTGCTATTTAGAGCTATCTACTGAACTGAACACTAATATAAATACAGTGGAAGTCCTCTGCTCTTGGTCAAAACCCAGCTCACTCTGACCATTTATTGTTATTGTTGACTGTTTGGACAGAACCGAATAAATTAATCATTTCAGCACCATCTTTGATCTAAAATGAACCATTGTATTGTATTGCTGGTACATATGCTGATTACCTAATGAATGAATGAATGAATGAATATTTTCCTTTTGTCCTCCATACAACCCATCCCATCATCATAGGATTGCTCAGACAACAGACCAAACATTACGGCATGTATGCTTTCCATCATCTAACATGAGCATCTTCCAGAGACAGATATAAAACTAGACACTAGTCAAACATACACACCATCCAAACATTAAACATAAACTTCCTGCAAATAACGCTCCACAAGATATTTCACACTGAGAAATACAACAAGTAGACAAACACAGCCCTCTAGACCCAAAACATAATACACAAATCCAAAGAAGACAAATACTTCATCTGCTTCCATCGGTGCCAAACATTTTATATTTGATCCAGTTCATATTTAACAGTCTCCAGTCTATACAGAACAGAGTCTGAAGTGTTTATCTATCATATGTCTCTTTCTTCCTCCTTTCCTTTGCCTTAGAAAGATACTCAGAAAATGCAAAACATTAATTAAAAAGGCATTCAACTCCATTCTTAATACCTGTTACAAGAATCAGAATCTTTTTTTGGCTAAGCATGTGTACACATACAAGGAATTTGACTTTTTTTGCTCTCAAAGTACCTTCACAGTAAACACACATGCATTTAAACATGGGCAAGAGGTTAGGAAATGTGTTTAACTACCCTGTAAAGCTATAGATATGTATGATGAGCATGTTTACATTTGAAACACAAGTTTCATGCAAATTGTGCCGATTCTGAGAGTGATATCTCACGAACGAGAACCTTGCTAAAGAATATCTGTTGTATGTCACGATAGAAAATACAAAAAGTATTGAATGAACTGATTTTTTTTCCTCAGGCACACCTCTATATCTTCCCATTTCAATATACGGGAATAATATGCCACATTTGTGACTTTTAGGTAAATTATGCTTTAAACATTTTTCACATTTGTAATCTTTTTTACATAAATAATAAGACTGTGTGTGTGTGTCTATAATTTAAGGTTATTGCCATCACTTTTTGGTCTGTTCTATCACCTGAAGCTCGCTGCCTGGAATTTGACATGCCAGGTGTTTATTTAGTCAACTTGAGCTAATTCTAATCAAGACAGATTTGTTTTGGAGTCAAGGCTAAATATAATGAGTCAACTACATCATAATGATGTATACTTGGTTATAAAAAAACTGCTCATGTGGACTTCTGCAGATTGCGTTGTATGAACCTAAATCCACTATCTCTTTCAGACGTCTGTGCATGTTCTCATTCATGCAGCCTATAGTCATTCTGGGCAATTCAATCAAAGGCAACTGGACTCAGGAATATGTCTGTGAAGACGTTTCGCTTGTCATCCGAGTGGCTTCATCAGTTCATGCGTGTCGAGACTAGACTGGGCTAGTCTGACTCCCTGGTGGGAAACCCAGGTATTTAACATCTGTGGAGATGTTTGCAAATACCAGTGGTGACTGACGGTTGTTAGTGCTCTTTCAGATATTTTTTTCCCTGCCCAGCTGTTACAGTATATACTTAGCCATAACTGAACACAGCCATTATTGAGCAAATACACTTTAATGGTGGCAGCAACCATGATAACTAGACCATTTCTAGCGGCACTGCAAATCATTGCTTATGCCATATTGTATTGTGATTCACACCAACATATTTCACACCTACGGAACTACTTTTTTGACAAGTTGCAGGTCTAAGGTGGATTTCACTGTGTAAATACAGAATGATGTACCTTAGATTTACACAGAGACTTTTGAATGGTGTATTCACAAACAGGAATGGAACTTAACTTGAGGGATTCAGCAGTCTCTGTGTGTGCTTGTGTGTGTGTGTGTGTGTGTGTGTGTGCGTGCGTGCGTGCACATGTGTGTGTGTGGTAGTGTGCCAGCCAGATGGCCTGAGGCCTAGCTGGAGCCGTGGCTGACTCTGAGCTGAGCTGAGATGAGATGAGCAGAGGATAAGCTTGGACTGGCCATGGGCTACGATTGTCCTTCACTCTGCAGGAATCCATTTAGGTTTCAGGGTCTCTTTAGCCAACACACACAGACAGACATGCACACAAACACACATGGCCATTTAGTCGTGCCTGTCAGACTCATAATAGCTGAGTGACAAAGTGTCTTTCTTAGTAGCAGCCATATGCATAGGTGGATGGAATCTCTCACAGTGAGACTGTGACTCATCTCCCATGGTATATAAAACTATGTTAATATCTGACATCCATGAGAAATGGTTGCCAACTGTCATACACTGATAAAGATATGAGCCAATTCAATAATTGTACAAGCTGATTTGCATGGACGTGGCAGCATGCAGAAGACAGAGGTCACACACACACACAAGACAGGGGCCTGGTGTCACTCCAGGGCAGCTGGTGTGAGAGGCTGAAGCGGTTGGCTTCAAAATAGAAGCTCCATACAAATTAAGAGCAAGAGAGAGAACTGATTGGATTTGACTCATTATCCTCACACAGTAATTAAAGCCTGAGGGTGAATAGATGCTTGGACCATCAGACAAGAACATAATTTTGCCAACCTAGACTTCATGCACTCATTATCTTTCTACATCTACAGTTCGAAATGTATTCTTACTCTCAAATGCCCAGATGTATGCACACAAATCTGTGTGAAGATCAAACATAATAAGGAGCGATAAAGAGATGTGACTTGCGATCAAGAGCTATGACCAGCATTTGAGAAAAGCTAAGAGAAAGTCTTTGTTTGTTATGTCAAGCCCAGCTAGGAGAGATGACATTTAGAATTCTGAGAAGTCCACAGTCTGAATGGAAAACGATTCCCCTTCAATAAAACATTACCTAAAACTTTCCATCATCTCCTATATGCCCTCAAATATAAAAGCACCTTGAGTTCATCATCTCTGGTGATTTGACCTTCGACTGTGTTGTCACAGGAGCTCTACAGTGTGTTTTCTCTGTAATAATTGAGTGAAAAGGTTTGGCCTTGCAGGTAGCCAGTGACATTGCAATTGAGTCACAATAGGAGATTATACTTGTGGAGCTCTGTGGCCCTGTGGCTGACTTGTTAGTTGGCAGACTGTCATTTTGGGGTTGAAATGTGATCAGCCCCTCTTAGCCCCTCTGTCTGTTCCAGCAGTCATTGCTTATTGCGGTGCATTAGCATAACACTGAAGCAGCGTGCCAGAAAACATTTTCACCTAGAAGTATTGGTAGTTGAGAAAGCGGGCATGCTGCTGATGAGGGGAGATTCTCGTTATATCGCAGTTCTCAAAATGAACTCTAAGTTAAGACAGCTACAAGGCGATTACCTTCTTTTTTTTGATATGAAGTGGAATATTAAAAGTATACTGCGTACAACTACCCTGCTCTCACTATTAGGACTGGCCAAAAGAACTAACTCTCTCGTGAGTTTCAGGTTGGTTCTTTTGCAAAGCTGGCGAGGAAGAACAAGTAATTTTACAGTCATTGGACAGAACAGAGAGGTCTCAGTGATGGGAATCCCGCTCTAGCAGAGAATCATCCCGACCAATTTCTACAGCCCTTTATCAGCTTAGCGCTGCATCTTAGCAACTCACTTAGCACTGCGAGTTAGCGTAATGACTTGCTGGAGCATGGCCCGTCACCACAGACAAGCTGAGGCGATGCGGCCAGAACTGTCACATTCAGGCAGCCTTCAAGCTGAGGAGTTGTGACAAAGTGACATGCTGAGACAAACCTAAAGGCCTAACATGAGGGTGCAAGGGGTGGGGGGTAGGGGGGCAGCAAGAGCTTGTGGGACGGCGTGTGTGTGCGTATGGATGGGAGGGGGGTAACGCTGGCCTCAAAGCTAGGATGCTATCTCATCTCTGACTCCTCTGCCTGTCTGCTACAGGCAAAGAAGACAGAGGAGATGAGATGAGGACTGACTGTATGGGGAGTCACCAGTCTTGCTATAAGGTCAGAACACAAAGCAGCGCCAAAATGACATACATCCACCATGATAGAGCTAAATCAAGCTAACACACAGGGAGGGAGAAATGGAATGGCAGAGCAAATGAGACAGGGTAACAATAGAAAAAGATAGAAACCTTCAAACGAGATTCTGGCAGAAGATGAGCATAACGACCGTTCTTTGTGAAGGCACAAGGTCACAGACATAAAAGGAGTGAGGCAGATAGATTTGTGGAAGAGAAGACCTCCCATTGTTCGGATCTGCTCGACACAGACAGCCTCTCTCCTGAGCAGCCCAGTCCTCTAACTGAACTGAATTACAGCATAGCCCTTAACATTACATCATTCATAAGAGAATTAAACGTGGCCCCCGCTGGAAAAGAAATACACACACCCTCATGCAACACATGCCCATGCATTGGCAATGACGCAAATGCACACAAGTACAAATTCTTGCAGGCATATACACACAATCCCCAACCCTCATTCATCCTCAACCTCGAGAACTCTCATTGTGTGCTGACAAACTTTGCTGTGGGGGGAACTAGCAGGCATAGCAGAGAGATTAAGACAGGCGGTTAAAAAGCCACTGAGACACTGAACAACACACACACACACAAACTTGAGGAGGTAGGCAAGGCGAGACGTGCTCATACTGTCAAACCACTTCATTGCTGGCCCCGGCGTCTAATTATGCAATAAAAGTGCCTCAACGGGGGGAAACGGCATAGCCCAAAATAAAAATCAGCCTGCCTAAAAAGTAGGAGATTCACCCAGTGTAAAATATCCTCTGTCTCCCCAGGGAGGGGAGCTGTGCTACAGGCCCAGCACAGCTCTATTCTGTTCTCTGTTTTCAGCACATATCACAGGAGGTAGGCCAGCAGACACTGAGTCAGACCTAGATTCATATAAACACTGTGGTGGAGTAAAACTGCAGGTGCTGCAGGGAAACAGCCACAGGGAGAAGGAAAGAGTGAAGAAGAGGCAGAGAAGCCGGAGGAGAGGAATGTGAGGAAGATGGTGAGAGACTGAAGACATGAAAGTGATAGGAAAAAGGAAGGAAAGTGAGAAAGTGTGGAGGAGGGAAGGGAAGAATGAGTGAGTAGCTTGTGAGGCATGCTGTCAGAAAGATGTGTGTGAGTGCATTTGGAAAAGTTGCAAGTCGCATCCAGAGACCTGTTAGGAAAGATGAGTGTCAAAGCCCAGCCCTGCCACTGCATTAGACACTTAATTAACCTCCTTATACACTAAGCCAAAGGCTTGGATGTGTGGACAGTGTGTGTGTCTGTGTGTATTTTAATGTGCATGTTTATGAGCTGATCCATTTGCAAGTACTTGCAGTTAACTACAGTGTGCAGCATTTTGGACACTCCTGTGCTTTTCATACCTACAATATAAAATGGATTTGGCTCTAAGACTCCGTAATTCCTCTTATACTTGTGTACCATCTCATTCACCTGCAGTGCAATAAACATACCATATAACGTATGTTCCCTCTTCTGTGTTTTTTTTTTTTTCATTTTTGCCTCAGCACCATCCCTCGATCCCTCATCCAATTTCATTCACCCGGAAACTCTCTCATTTACCCTCCCCACCCGTCCTCTTCACCTTCCCCTCGTTCTCTACATGTCTTCATTTCTCCTCTCGTCCTAACCCTTCACCTCAAGTTTTCCCCTCTTCCTCCCTTCGGATTCCATTCTCCTCCTTTATTCCTTCTCACCGTTTCACCGGCCTCGCCACTCATCCATCTCCCTATTCCTATTGCCCCCCACTTTCTCTGCCCTTGGCTGCAAGCAGTAAGCTCCTGCTGGTAATTATCAATCTGCAGTCTGCAAAACACATGAGAAGCAAATGCACACATTCACGAGCACATGACACGCTTGACACACACACAGGCACTTTTGCGCACGCTCACGGAAACAGCACTCTTGGACACATACGCACAGTCCTTCATGGCTACAAAGCCTCAAAGTTACACAGCGAGGCCCTGAGAGAAAAGAGGCAGCTATCACACGACTGCACAAACAGGAACACAGTCCCCAATCCTTTATGTAGGAGCTTGTTTGTGGTACACAAATCAATGTACACAAACTAACATGCCCCTGCACACACACCACTACAAGCAAACGCAAACACACAAACAAAATGGGCACAAACACACGTACGCTAACGCTGTGAACGAATGAATAAACAAAATGGCACAGCCCCTGTATACAGGCGCAGACACATGAGAGTGGCGTGCGTCATCTTCAAAGGGAGGTTTGAAAGAACACACCGCCTCAACACCCTGGCCTCTCCCTCCTTCTCCCACCCACCCCTAACTCCCAATATATGTTCAAAGGCCATCCATTAACCTTTCACTCACACAGGCCTCTCTGTGATCTATTGCTCTCAGCCAAGGGCTTTGAAGAGCACAGCAACCCCCAACACCGGAGAGGGAGCAAGGAGGTAGCAAACAGGAGATGAGAGAAAGACAGAAGGAGGAAAAAGAGAGAGCGAGAAAAGAGAAAGGAATGACAACGACAAGAGATGCGCACTGTTAACAGATGGCAGGCAGAGGGTAAGGAAAGGAAAACAGAGCGACTGGGGGGAGGTGGCAGGATTAATCTCGAGGAGGGAGGTTGGATGGAAAGTGTAGTACAGCGACAGGCTGGGGAAGGCTGAGAATGGATAGAGAGCAAAAACAGTGATAAAGGGATGAGAAAACGGGGCCACAAGAAAAATAGAAGACCACTTAAAAAAGGGGGAAGAACATCAAAACGCATAGAGAGGGAGTAATAGCTGAGGTGTTAGGGGAGCGGGAGCGGAGAGATTGGATGAAAATGAGAGGTGAGTGTTCGGAGGGAGAGAAGTGAGAAGCACTGACTGTTGTTAATAAGATGGGGAAGAAACAGAAGCTTGAAAACACACACAACAGGCATGGAAAGAGAAACCGTAGACCAAAAAAAAAACAAAAAGGCTTTACATCAGTTTTTCATTGCAAAATCCAGATGATACAATATTCACAAGACACTAGATTGGCAATTAGTGTCAGTGAAGCTTGTGGATTTCAGCTTTATGACGGAGAAAAAACAGAAAAAAATATTCGAGGGTCATTTTTAGACAAAATGTGAGCGTTTACTTCTCCAATTTCTGGGTGTGCTCATAGAGAATACATAGCCAATTGTGAGTGCCTTGATCAATAAAACTCCAGCTACAAGAAACCTGAAAATGAAACTCGTCTGTATAACTTAAAATTTATAGAATTTAAGTCCAGCCCAAGTAATCTGTGTCTCTGGGATTCTGCAACTCATACTTGGAGAATGGTTCACAGCAACACAGCTGCGCTGTATTTCCTGAAAAACAGTGCTCTACTCTTGAGAATACCTCCCATTTGAGCTCAGTACTCAATAAACTCACACGTCACACAGATGTGAAATACCTAAGATAATAACACTGAAGGCGCCATGTAGGATATAATAAATGAGCCCAAGTTTAACAGTAGCAGGTAGGAGCAATGCGAAGAAAACATGAACCTGACAGGTTATAACAACCCTGTCTCCAAGAAATTATGTTCACATATTACTAAACTGTGTTTCCAATTACAGTGTGCTCAGTGGCAAAAGTGGTAATCGCTGGCTGGATTATGTTCACGGGCTACGTTTTTTTCTTTCCTTTTTCTTTTTTAATAAATGAAGTGCAACATTTATGAACTACACCAGCATTGTGAGGATTGGTGCCAGGTAGATGGTGGGCATTCAAAGTGCAGAGATCACTCAGTACCATCATATGTCAGTATTACTTTCTTTCAGAGTTTATTCACTGATGTCAATTAGTTCCATATAAATATAATTTCTTAGGCTTGGTTATAACGTTCATGTGGTAGACTTGTTTGAATGTAACCCGATTCTGATCATCTAATGCCTTGAACAACTTCAGTGCTCTGCCTATCTAAGGTTTTTGTAACCTGTCTGCTGTTAAAAAAAAAGTGTAGAGCTATAGGTTTACAAAACACATATTTAAGCAATACAATATGCTGTTCAGCCAATTATACAACAAGAAGCCAAGTGCATGTAGCAAGGTTAGCGGCACTACCGCTTTATTGCCTCCTCTCAAAATATTATTGCTACAAGCCTGTCAGAGAATCAATTCTTATGAATTTGTGAGTGGGTCGCACCTTTGAAATTATAATTTTAATATGACAGTATTGCAAAACCGAAAGTTTTCTCGCTCTCCCTCACCACGCGTGTGTGCAAAAAATCCAATACTGGATGTGGTTTCAAGTCAACAATTTTTTTTTTAGATCTTTAGTCAGAATTTTAAATCTAGAGTTGAGCAACACTTACACCCAAAATAACTGTCAGCTCAGTCATAAAAAGCATCTGGCTCGCAAAGGCATAGTAAATTCTTCATGTTGCCCTGCATGAAAAATAGCTATCCACCCCTGCATTATAGAAAGCAAAACACTACATTGAGATCAGTCCCCATTCAGACATTCTGTCACCGTCCAAGGACAGTCAAGAGACTAAGCACTTTGTTGAGAAGATGTGTAAAAACAGCTGGTCCCCCATCCTTAAATAAAAGCTACTGTTCAGGGGAAAAGGCACAGAAGAGAAAAGCCAGGGAGAGCAGGGGAAGACAGATAAAAATGTCTGCGTGTGCAGTAAAGGACCAGGGGCCTTTCCACATGACTGATCTGAGAGCAAAGGCTTAAATACAGGGGAGATGAGAACAGATTCAACCAGTCAGCTGACACTGGCATCCTGGTATGAGTGGCACACACGCACTCACTTAAATGCTTACACACGCACCCATCTGGACATGTGTGCACACTCACGTATACACAAAGACCCACACAGACCTGTGCGTGTACACATCACGATGCACTCATGAATATACTGTATGTGCAAATATGCAGTATGCTGTATGCTTGCAAATTCACACACACACACACACACACAGACGCACACACACACACACACACACACACACACACACACATTGCAAACTGAAAGGACCTACAAATAGCCTTGTAATGGTCTGGCTGCCACCACTGGTGCACATAAATACAAACACACAAGCATACGCCACTGCCTTCGCTGTGCTAAATGAAAGTTCTGTGTCAGGGCTTCATCATGAACAGCGCAGCTGCCTGCAATGCCTGCCACATTAAGCAAGCCTAATGGGCTTTCAGATCAACAGCACTGCGTATGAAGAGTAGTACATTTTCAAGCATTCTGTAGAATCAGCGAGACATTCTGTTTGTCAAGGTACGCATGTCAGTCTGTCAAGGAGTCTGCCAGGAAAGAGGGGTGTGGGGGGTTCTATACAGCAATATGATTATGACTTGCTTAGGTTAGTGTGAGTTTGTATTCACAGATGAAAATATTGTTTTTGCTTTACACAGTCATTGCATCCCAATGGAAAATGAAGAAGTGCACAGTGATTTAAGTGGATAAATATTCATCATGTGACAAGGGTAAAGTGAGTGAGCTTTTGTGGGAGAGAGCAGGGAAGGAGTATGTGTACAAAGCTCACGCTGGTTAGGAACATTTGCACTAAAGAGCTGCTTCCAGAGGAGAATAAATGTGTGAGTGTTAGGGGTAAATATTAGACTGTGCAGTCAGGAGCGGAGTGAGGTTAAAGCGTGGCAGATTAGTCGGGACACTGAGGAGGAGCAGGAGTACACATTAGACTGGGAAGCCATGTGTGATGATCATGCAGGTTTCAAAATGAGCTTTGATTACTTTGAGAGTGATTTTAGCAGCTCTCGTCACATCAAAACTCTGCCCTCTTCCTTTAAATTTCTACTTCCCTTGTTCGCTTTTCTTTTTCTCTCCTGCTCCTTTGGTCGTACTATAATAGAAAGAAAGAATTTCAGCCAAAATTTCGACTGCCAAAATTATGTGCACAAAAAAGTGCGGGTGTGCATGAGCACCTGTCAATGTGCATTGTCTGTGTGCCTGATTCCATTAGAAAAAAACATTTTTCTTAATTTCATCAAACCAAATGTGGTGCCTGTGCTTAGGGGCTAAACACAGATAGCAGTCAATTGATTATTAATGGATTATTAATACTCCAAACGTGCCAGGTCACACAGATAGTTGGAGGCTTATTTTCACACAAATACTCACACCCACATGCACACAAACACAAAGCAACATAACGCCCAAGGCCAAATGAGTGGAACAGAATGTACGCTACACAAATCCAATGTGACAAAAGCAGCCAAATTAAGATGGAAGAAGACAGCACCTACTCATATTAGAACTGCACCTGGTAGATCAGAGCTGTTGCTGGGGGCATGCAACAGCCAATACTGACACAACTATAGACAAGCACATTTTAATTTTTTTTCCTCAACCCTTCAATTCATTGAACTCTCTATTCCTAATCACTAGGCCCTTCCTGTGGTGACCATGTCTGCCTGAAGCTCCTCCTCCTCACCCTAGCTGTCCATCACCCAGCGGCTTGTTGGCATTGACCTGACTGAGAGCATACAGCAGATGGTGTGCTACTGTCTGTGTGGCAGGCCACTAGCAGGACACCCGACAGCCCCTCCTCCCTCGCCACCTCCCCCTGAAATCCCCACTCCTTTCCTCATACACAGTCCTTTAACACATATATACGCACACACACACCCTCCAGCATCACTTCAGCTCAACCAGGTCACCTGCAGCCACGCTTACGACAGCAAGCACACCGCACAAACATAAAATGAAATATCTCATGGTACATGGCACATTCAAAGAGGTCACACATATGGCACCATTACATGCACGGATTCCCCCTTATTTTCTTTCCACGCTTCAAGTAACATCGAGATGACAAGAAATTTTATTGACATTCTCACATGCAATCTCTACCTCGGTTACACACTCTGTCTCTCTGTCTCCTGTGGAGACCATTTAGTTAATCAAGTGCAGCATTTTCTAGCCTGGTCAGCAAGTCAATATGCTTACAACCTTCATCACGTAGCTAACGTGTAAATATTACATCCTCATTTGCAGTAACCCGGTCATGGCCAGTTGTGAGGAACAGTTAAACCCAGAGGAGCTTGTTTGTAATGTTATAAGCTGCTTCAGTGAGTCAATACAACATTACACAAATTGCATTGAGTATGTATTCGGAATACAGACTTGTTTGCTTGTAATTATACAAAAAAATACCAACCAATTCTGTTATTTGTTACGTACCCTGTGAGGATGGAGCAATGTTGCTGTAAGCCACAGCACAGGTGAAGAAGATCCAGACTGCAAGAGCCATATTTGAGGCTGAGTGGGGGGCAGGGTGAGGGAGGTGCTAAAGCTTGGAGGTGGTCAGCAGGCACAGGTGAGTGAGGTGGCACTTCCTCAGCTTACACCCTCCCTGAGAGTGATCCTGCAGGGAAAGAGGTTAGAAATAACACAGGTAAGTGTCTCATAAAATAGAATATGTCACTATGTTCTGTTTTTTTCATTCTTTTCACCTCTCAGGATGACATTTGAATTAAAGGGTGTTGACTTATTCTGCATTTATCACTGGAATATGTGATAAGAACTCTGCACAAAGAGGAGAGGAGAGGAGATGAGAGGAGAGGAGAGGAGAGGAGAGGAGAGGAGAGGAGAGGAGAGGAGCTCCCCCTGTGGTGGTCAGGTAGAATGATCAGACGGGAGATCTGAGGCCATTTTGTGCAGGATGGCATGGCAACAGCTGGTGCCACTACCAGCTCATCATTCTGAAATGTTTGGATGCTTGATTGAATCAGACATGCTACATATGTTTTGGGGCTGTTAACATAGCTATATTCATGTGAAAAATACATGTTGTATGTGTATGTGTTTACAGGCACGCATACAAATGGAGACAGTGGAAAGTAGTGACTCAGTCAGCAGTGCTGTAGGGCTAACACATCTCATTTGCCTAATGAAATAAATCACAATCTGGAACTTGAGTTCTGATTTTTTGACAGTAGAGCCTGCAGGGGCTGAAAGACAGAAAACAGCAGAGACGGTATTGTTAGAGTTAATACTCCTCCTGCTGAGCTTGCTGATGAAACAGACAAATTGGTCTGCGTCTGTGTGTGTGGGAGTATTTGTGCGAGGAAGGAAGGTTGCATGCACTCTCACATGCGCAAGTTGGGATACTACACACAGCTTTTGTTGACTTTCAAGGACTCCATTCACTTTGCGAGCATGTGTCTTAACATTTTCAGCTAACCTACACAATTACCACTTCAGCCTTGCTATTTGGCAGCTCCAGCTCTTCAAATTTCTGTTAAATTGGCAAACCTTTATAAACCTCTATAATCCTTGTCAAGAGCCAAAACCTTCCAACTGTAAGCATATGTGTCGTGCTCAATAACACACTGCAAAAGAAAATAAACAAAAACATATATAGCGCAAGATAAAGCTTAAAGATGCCGGATGAAGCACATATCGCAGAACATGTAATGTCTATTTGTTTATCTAGATTATCAGCATGAACCCAAGCTATAAATCAGACACTTGGGATTATTAAAGTCCCTGCATTTTTCATTCATGTAATATTTTCATCCTTGTAAATTTAACAACATATACAACAACATGCAAGCATGACGAAGCATTCCTCTCCTGGTTATAGAGATGGCAGGTCTTGACTGGCTGGGTTGCTTCACTCTCTCTTTTCATCATGACTGATTTGGTTTTCCCTCGACCTCTCCTGCCCCTCCTCTTCATGACCTTCTCTGATATTTAACCTCTTCCCCAGTGGCGACGCCGGCCCACAGCCGCCGACCTGCCTGTGTGTCGCCGCGTGGATTAGTATGTTGGATGTCGTTGAGTACAAGCAAGACAGAGTGAGAGCGATGCGGAGGGCAAACAGCAAAGAGGGAGAGGGAACAAAGGCAGTACACAGAGTGCAAAGCACATCCGCAGCAGCTGTTCTTTGCGCCGGCGTTTATTTCTATCATATGCACAACACACAAACACACACATACTACCTCTGCACTAATGTTGCTTGTGCCATAATTTGAGTTTGTCTGTGACCACCCTCTATGACCAGCAGCTGAGAGAAAAGGACACGCTCAGAGGGAGGGCAGGAGAGACAAAGAAAAAGTAGAAAAGCAGTAAACAAACCGCAATAAACATGCAATGTAGAAGCCTTGGCTGCCCGGCTCCCTCTGACGGCCTTTACTCTCCCACTATGTCGTCTCTACCCCCCAATCTCGCTTTGTTATTAATGGTCAAAAAGAAATTCCATCCTGTGCAGTGACAGGCATTTGTTGGGTTTTTTCCTACAACTTTTGTGCCTTTAATAAGAAAAATCTGTCTTTTCACTTGTTTCTTTTGACTGTGCTTGTCAACAATAGCTCTCCCGTGGTCTCAGAAGATGAGGAAGGCTAGGGAAAGAGAGCAGGGAGGGAGGGCAGGTTGAGGATTAAGGGAGGGAAGGAGGGAAAAAAGTGCAGGGTGGATAAATTGATTTTATTTTGTGACAAAAAGAGCGCCCGCATTATACAGCATTCAGTTTCAATGTGGTAGGAAGGGAGAACAGAAGGAATGAAGGAAGAGTGAACGGAGGGCCAAAGTGAAGGGAAGAGAACAAAAAGGGATGACAAACATAGGAAGGAGGAGCTCAAGAGCTGAAAAAAAGAGAGGAAGCATTACGCAGCCTGAATAACAAACAAACAACGAACAGAAGTAGCAAAGGAAGTAAAGAATGGTAGCTTTCTGTATATGGAGAATAAATATGAGAAGGAAGGGAGGGGATCCTGCTGACAATAGTCAAGAGAGAACAGCAAAAGAATAGTAAAAAAGCAGGAAGTAAAGGCAAGGGAGAAACCATTCCTCCTGCTTGTATCTATGAGTCAGTGTGCCTCTGGGTGGAGGAAGGTTAGGAGTCTTTGGAGGGTGTGATATGGGTATCTTTGCCCTTCGTGCTCTCCCTACTTGGAGGATGTTACTTGCCTGAGGCCAGAGGCTGACCTTTTGCACTGATCACATCCAACGTTATTATCATCACTGTTTCTCTTCTAATAGAGCAGAACGTCATATCCCTATGAGACTGGAGCCCTCAAAATGGGAGAATGGACAGCAATTTCACAGCACTGGTGAAAAGGTGACGAGGGCGAGCAAGAGCGGCAGCGGGAGGTAGGCAAATGACAGCCGGTTGTATCAACACAAAGACAAACATGCAGTTGTCTAAATCCAATCGCAGCAGAGTTACACTCCTACAGCTTTGTCATCTCGTTTCAAACGCTACACTTTGTTTCTTTAGCTATTAATTTGCAGGCTGCCTTGATCCAAAGCAAATAACCTCATTATCCACTTCTATTGGATCATTACGATAATCACCATGATCATTAGGATCTGTTTGCTTTAGCAGACATGCTCATCAAGAACAGGGTGTCACAAGGCCTTTATGTGCGGGATGGGGGGTACTGTTAAAGTCTGTGTGTGTCTGTCATGAGAACCATTCATGTTAACCCCATCACTCAAATTATTTCGGTGCAGAAGAAAGAGGCATTTAGGAATATTACCCGACTAGACTCAAAATGAGGGAGAACAAAGAGTTTGCGTAGACAGTTTTTGCTGCATAATTAGAAAAAGCTGGTGCAACTCTCAGAGCTGCTACAGCTTCGGGCTTTCTCTCTCCTGTTTTCCCCTGCCAAGGGGAGGCTGATATCAAGGTGGGGGAGACAAGTATGATAAGTGTGAGTCGACTCAGTATACATGTGTGAGACTGAGCAATTGATGGACAGAAGGCTGTAGATCAACACTGCTGATTGGGTTAACACTACAGCTTTAAAAGCACTTTCTACTAAGAGCTCTGCCAAAAATATTTTGTATCCATAGGGCGTTTTGAAAACTGCTAACATCGTAATTAGCATTTCAGTATTTGGAAATGAGGTATGCTGTGTGAAGAAGCTAAAATCATGCAGGGGCAATGGGGGGCAACGCGGGGATTGTGAAAACACAAACACAAATTTATTCAGCTGGGAAAACACTCATGATTGATTTAAAGATTTGACAGTCATAAATTATGACGGTCAGTTTCTTCATGCAAAGAGAAGCCTTTGCATCTTGTGATGAAGCACCAGCATTTCCCCTGCTATTAGGATTGATGTTTATGCCTCAGATGCTTCAACAACAAATAGTTGGTTCAGTAGCAAAGCTCCCGCTATGAAGGAAATGATTGCCTCCTAGCAACCGACACAGTGGAGCGTGAAAAACTGAATGGCAATCACTCACTTACAAATCAGAAAGTGATGCAAACTGCTGCATTAAATATTTGTAATCAAGTAAAAATTCAGTTCAAACAGACATCCGCTTAAATTGGAATAAATTGAAAACAACTGCATTTTTTTCTTACTCAGTTGAATTTGGTATCAGTCATGTCTGACACAGGCACTTTATTTCACAGGAAAGTATTGTTACACTCAGTAAAGACTAGTCATGTAGTATTGTGCAGAGTATGATGAGACTGCAGAGAATGACAACAATCCATGCTTTGCCTGGAGGCCTCCAAGTAATTCTCCCTCTGACTCATTGGTGCTGAAGCTTTGTCACACTTGGTACTCTTTTGTACTCTCTCGAGTTAGGCAAGGGGGAGCAATACAAGGAAGTGTAACAATAAATGAGGATGAGATAGAATTCATTAATTACTTCTTCACCTCCGTAAAAGTAATCACTCGTCAAAGTGAATATAATTATCCTACTTTTCCTTTCAAAATGTAACAGACATACCATGAAATATCATTACCATCACCATCTGCAATCAAGCTTTGCTGAGTGGGAGGCTGTGTTTTTACTGTCAAGCCTTACCTTCCAGGATGCTGAGGTATGACAGTCGAATTTAATGATTTAATGATTATTCAAATAAGCCAAAGTGGCAATTTGGACTCACCAGTTACAGTGTGTGCGCCAAAATTACTCATTTATGGCACACATTGAATGTATCAATCCGATAATGAGACAAAGTTTAATTCAAACACAAAGCTAGACTGGGAAATCCAAATCAACAGGAAACCATGTCGCTTCACTTTTTAAAAATTTAACTTACAGAATTTTCTACACACTGTACAATTCCAGCTCTGCTCACATAAAAAAAGACTCGTTCATTATCACTGCAGAAAAAAAATATAGCACCTAGAATAAACCGCTGCCCTCTCAACCCTTTCATTGTTATCTTCCAGTTGGGCCTATCACTAATCTCCCTAATCCTTTTTGGTGAGGCTATCACTAGCAAAGACAACATAATAGCATTAGATATTATTCCTTCATAACAACTTGATTCTATTACATTTGCATTGATGCTCAACAGCCCACATGGTCGTGGCATAGTGAGAATGGATAGCCTACTATAATGTTAACACTAGTGCAGTCATGCAGGATAGATAATATTGTTAAGCTAGCAGCAGCTACACAAGCACATTCAGGTCAGATCATCCCAACACTTCTCCATTTACTGGGGTAGGTCAGTTAAGGCTGGAGCTCTGGTGTGGTAGTATCTCACTGGCTGCAGCAGCAGGGCTGTTTATATAATGACACCATTGTGCCGTCTGTGTGCAGATGGAACATCAGAGCTCTTGTAATGGCCTGTGTATTAGGGCCAATGTGTTTGATTACTGACTCAGGGAGAGCGCGGATAGGCTGTGTAGTCAACAGGGAATAAGGCTCCCTCCAAAAGAGCAACCCAGGGAAAAAAGACCTATTTGAAGAAACAGAAGGAAAGAGGAAAGAGACAAAAAACAGGGGGAGACTTTAATGGAAGTGTGCTTTAAGGGAATGCAAATGAGACAAGGGAATCTGCAGAGCTGCAGAACACAGCGGAGGGATATCAAACAGGGCTAGTGTGGCTGCCAAAGAGGTAAAGGCAAAGGGAATGGTGGGGAAGGGAGAGAGAAAGAGACACTCTCACTTTATTCAATAGACACTCCTGTACAATTTTTTCCTGTGTTAGTATCCGCCCTTGGATGCAGCTCTCCACAAACCCCAACCCACACAACTCCTCATCTCTACAAAGTGTAGACTCTACAGAGTCTACACATTATTATTTCTGAAACAGTAGTAGTTCTTTTTAAAAAGTCTCAGTGCCTATAAAGCAGCCAGCAAGAGTCCAATATTGCTGAGTGACAGCTGTACATGCTAATCAGAGTGCACGAGTATCTGAAGGGGGAGCTGACTGTGTGTGATAACACTGCTGCATCTGTGAATGACTGATAGAGGTAGTCTGCCTCTAGCCAGCAAGCCAGTCAGTCTGTTCGTCAGCACTGACACCATACAGCAGAGAGAGCATGCTCCCCGGCCTGGTCTTCAGTGTCTCCAGTGTGGCCTGTGATTTATTGTGGCTGTGGAGAGCTTGTCACTGTTCATTATTACTGATGCAACAGGAGGCAATGCCACCACCCATCAATGCTTGCCTGTGATGCCCGCCACAGCTGCCAGAGGAAGTGACCTTAGCACCCACCTGTCTTCTCACACAAACACTGGTTGCAGCCCCACTCTAATGAGTTCTAATATCTTACAGGGATGATACCTCTGACCCAATTTGGCAGCCATCTTAAAGTCCCTCTCCAGTCATTGATTAAGCCCCTAAAAACTCATCTCTGTCTGTCAAAGTTACACATTTAGCAGTAATAATCCTGTCCTGCCTTTAAATGGCTTAGATGTAACTCTACATGCTACTTGCTTCCTTTAGAATGTGTAGCTCTATGAGGTGCCACATGCCTCCCCACACACCCTTCCTTATTCACTGCTGGCTCAAGCACACCAGCTCACCTGTCCTATATATTTAAGCTGGAAACTGAGTCTAAAGAAGAATAATGATATATACCACCTCACAAGTTGGTATGTATCATACACACACACACACACACGCGCACACACACACACACACCTGATATATGCTGTGTATATATATGCTGAATGTATAACAAACCATGCTAACAAGAAAAAAAAATTAAAAAAAGCTTTCACCACAGTAGGTCTTTAACCAATCATTAACCAGTTTTTAAAGCATTCATTAGTTCAGTCTCAAAAGTGCAATTTCCCAATGGCAAATGACATAACACATAACCTCATCTTGTTACTTGGTTTTGATTCTTTTCTTATACTTTCTCCTGCATTTCTGCCTCCCCTCCTCCTCAGTCAGATTAGATATAGTCCGTATCAGTCAACCTGCGCTGTCAACTTTGCCAGCGTGACTTGCGTCACAAATCAATGAAATGAAATGAATAATTCACTATGACCATTAAGTCTAAACAACAAGAGTGATAACTGATGGCTCTGACATTAATCTTACGAGCCTCCAACAATGGATTATGATATAACATGATAATGCTACGAAATTGTACTCTCTGGTGAAGCTCCCTCCCACCCTTTGCACTGAGCTGTTCCCAGATGTCACTTGGCTGTGACTGGCAGCCTGCCACCCCGAGTGCCTGAGCACCACCAGGCCCAGCTAGATCCATCTTCATTAAGGACAGAAGCACTGTGAGTTGTGTGTGTTATTATCAGTGTCTATTAATCTGAAAGCTCCAGCAGGGCAACCCCTGTCTCACTGTTGCAGCGAAGTACACAATGGCAAAGCACCAGGGTATGTACAAGCCCACTATGGATACACAGTACACAGACAAACACATGCAAAGTTCCTTTTATACTCCTGCTCATCCAGAGTGCTCTTTCTCTAGTAATGACTACGGCACCAGACTTAAACAATTTGTAGATAATGCGTTCTCACTCCTAATTGGGGACGATAGACAATAATTACATGAGGAAAAAACTCATTTGTAATTGTTTGGCTTTGGGATTCACTCAGAGCAAACTGTAGACGCCACTTCCTAAATGTTGCTGTATGCTAAAATGCACATGAAAAACGGTTTGAAGTATTCACGCACATGCACACACACACACACACACGTACACACACTGAAGAGCCCACCGGGGCACCACATGTGATGTTGACCCAGTTTAGATCTGTGGCACAAAGTAGAGCAGGGATTCAGAACAAAAAGAGAGAGTGACATTTAAAAATAGGTTGACATTCTTTTCATCTCATTGCTGAGACACATACAATGGAAGTATCCATCTTTTGTGTCAGTGGCACTATCAACTAATTATTCTGTCACATCTTCAACTTGCCACTTTAGAGATACACCCTCTTCACACAGGCAGCAGTAGCACCCAAATGAACCAAAATAAGACAAACATATGTATTTACATCTAATTTACTGTCAAACAGATCAAACAAATCAATCATTTGTTGCTTCATTGTTGCTGAAAATAACCATTTTTCTCAAACTGAGAATGAAGTATATAAAGTACTGTGACCATGGGGCAGTCGCAAAAGTAAAATCATATTGTTGTGGTGAAATCAAAGGTTATTTCATTATTATGCAGTCAGTTGGTTAAATAAAAAAAAGATTCCACTGGGAAAAGCTACCAAATTTGTCACTACCTTTAGATAAAGTCAGTGTTTAATTAATTTTCCAGGCCTTTGTTTCTCATGGTTGGGGTTTCTGACACAATGGCAGGACAGTGTTACTGTACTAGCAGTCCTAATATCAGAGCTTTACAATAGTATGTAAATGACCTACACACAGGCAGGGAGCATTTATATTCTGAGCGCTTTATGATGCTTCTGGTCTTTAGCTTGAAAGCACATTAATTAAAGCTCAGATGAGTGTATCTGGACTTTTATCATCCCAGTGCATTCTCTAGCCATGACAGCTAGGGAGTAGATTTACGCAGTTCACGCCAGTTTTAGCAACCAACTTTTTAAAGTATACTTCTTCGACCCTCCATGTCTGTCTGGAGTTCTCCATATGATTTTTGCTGCACATCATAGGAATACAGCGAGTGGGTGTGTTTTATGTCAATGCAAACATATCTACCTTTTGCAAATGCACATGTCAAAATGATTTGTGTTGTGCAACGGTGTGTGTGTGTGTGTGTGTGTGTGTGTGTGTGAGTGATGTATCTAATTTGATAGTAGTGACCCCAATCTGCCTGCCAAGGTTATCCAGCTTTAGGATGTGCAGAGTGGGCATCAGGAGATTCTGACACAGCAGGCTTGGCTGACATGCCCCAATTCTAAAACATGGCTGTCAGTCACTTCCTTTCTCCCTTCCTGTCTCTGTGTACCTTTGTCTCACACACACACAAACACACACACACACACACATGTAGACACACATTTAACATACAGTACAGGCCTTCATTGTCACTCAGGGAAAACTGAGTATAAATAAAAGTGTACATGTGCACTGACACATGCAAGCACAAGCATGCAGTCATAATGCTCGACTAAATCTTAACTCAGTGCTGAAACCCATTCATTTATTCATTTTTATCTGTAATTTGAAACAGGTCTGAGCAGAAGCAGGGAAAATAGACCACTGACATGTTCATACTAGAAGAGTAAAATCAATTCTTCAGCACAAAACTTTAAATAGCAACCTCTGCCTTTGTCTGTTGCTTGGCTTTCTAGGGATAGTGCAGGCAAACGTTTGACAGTAGCATGCACATTTGCATGACATAATGCTCAGAACCAGAGTGCCCCAGGCTATATGTGGAACTGCCATTAGTTCTGGAGAGATTAGGGAGAATTCCTTTACTTTGTCATTGCCTCCTCTTAATTTGAATCTGTGTCCTTCCTTTGACAAACACATACAATCAAACATACAAGTGCACACATTCATGCTTTGAGGTCCCAGAGAAGGGATGGGTAGTATGGTGGTCTGATTATTACAAAGGACCAGCAGGAGAAATGGCCTGGACCCCAGAGTTCAGGGCTTCAGTCAGTCAGGTCATAACAGGTGCCACTTTCCACTGTCTGCTTCTGTTAATTATCAACAATGCAGTGGTGCAAAGTTTCGCTAGGATTTAGGCCAGGTGGATGCTCATTAGTGCAGGGAGTGGGCCCAGTGGGTTTGTGTTGACCACCTCCCTGACTACTACTTATAGACTGAAGTTAAGTAAGCATACACACACGCCCAGAAAGGGTTAGAACCTAGAAAAAACACACCCACAAAGATTCCGAAGCATTCATTGCACACACAATTGTATATCTTTGAGATTTTGTGGATGCTGGAGTAATGATTACACCATGACACACATACATCCAGACGCACACCTTTAAAAATGCACACACACAAATGAAGCTGTTTTTCTGTCTTTTCCAATACTAATTTTTCCCTTCATCTCCCTCTGTCCCAGGAGGCTTAAGTACATCAGTTCATCGACACATTTCGGTCTGGTCGGTGGTCTCTATGGAGCCTCCTGTTTCATGTGACCTTTCTCCCCCTTCGTTCTGGGAGTCTCAGGCGTCTGGTCACTCTGAATCACTCCCTCCGTCTGCCTTTGTTCGGGTAAAAAGGTTCAGCAAAGAAAGGGAACCAAGCACACAAAGAGAGATGAATCAACAGACATCTCATGGCGCCTGCTGCTGCCATCCAAATGAGGGATAGTACAGTGTGTACTGTTACCCAGGCACTCCTGTTTACCCCTCACATTAAAGTGGAAACATTAGTGCGCCAGAGTTAATACCAGAACAAGATTTGAGTCATGAAATAAAGGCTGAAGCAAAGCACATTCATCCTTTCACTAGCCGTCTTCTTCCGAAAACCTTCCACACTTTTTTCAATAGCACCCCTACTGGCCAACCCCAAGAAAACTTAATAAAAACATGTTGCTTCATAAGAGTTCCTTTCTATTTGTAACAGTTGTTATGGTCATTGGATATTATATAAATGGCAAATAGCCCTTATATAGTGCCTTCTTAAGCTTACAAGTATTTTACAATATGTTTCTCATTCGCACACACATGCAAGATGGTTGCCTGCCATTGGGATTGGCACGTTGAGGTTCACTATCTTGCCCTAGGACGCTTCAGCACACAGAGGGGCCAGGGAACCCTAACCTCATGATTAGTGGATACCCTACTCCACCACCTGAGCCACAGCTGCTGCTCCCTGCACAACCTGGCTGGAGGTATTGAAGCTGCAAATATACTTTTGCTGCAAGAGAAATGTTGATTTAAAAGTCTAGACCAATCAACAAGAGGCTTCATCTATAGACCTGATCTCCCACATAATCTGTACTTTATACATCACCGAGGAAAAGCTACTGACGCCTTTAAAGAAATCTTTAGACAAGAAACAATAAAGCTTGTAAACCTTTAATTTAAATGCAGAAAACAGAAATAAACAGCAAAACTTAATTCAAAGATTACAGATGTCATGACACAACAATCAATATTCAAATAATCACTCTTTCCCTATTTCTGTCCAATTTGACGTTCTGATTTTAAGATTCGACTTAAATCTTTCCTCTTTGATATAGCTTATAGTTAGCACTGGCTCTGGTAACCTTGAACCATCTCTTAGTTATGCTGCTAAAGGTCTTGGCTGTTTCCATAATGCACCAGGCATCTCTCCTCTAATTTCCTGTCTTTCTCTCTCCACCCCTGCATATAGCCAATTTTGTATCTTCTTTCTTCTGTAAGTTTGTATTTTGTCTTCTCAGTAGGTGTCTCTGGCTCTGGAGCAACACATTTCTGATCTGCAGTCACTGGCCTCATTGACCTCCCCCATGTTTATTGTTCTCTTATGCACTGTGTGATTTCTATCTGCTATCCTTTTCTCTCTCACCTTTACCCTGAACTCAGCGAGTCAGTTTGGGGTCAGGGCCTTCCTGAGCCTGGTTCTGATGGATATTTCTTGCTGTTAAAGGGGAGATTTTTTTTTCACACTGCAACAAAATAGCTTGCTCATCGGGAATCATTCGGATTTGCTGGGTTTCTCTTTATAATACAATATTGTAAGTTATACATCTTAATGTGACATACACCGACCAGACATAACACTATGACCACCTGCCTAATATTGTGTTGGTCTCCCTATGTGGTCATAAATGCTCTGAACCATTGGGCATGGACAAGAGGACCTCTCAGGGTGTCCCATGGGGCAGTATATCTTTTGGGTACTCTGGCTTGTGCAGCGAGGCCTCTGTCAATCAAACTTGTTCCACTGTATCCTGTTGATGCTTGATCACAATGGGGTGTAGGAAGTTTGGAGGTCAAATCAACATGTTGGTCCATTGTCATGTTCCTCAACATGTTCCTGATTGTTTGATGTTTTTTCCATGTGGTGGGGTGCATTTTTCTGCGGGGCTAGGCCAGTGACATTCGGGATTTCCATTTGCATGAGGAAGTGTGTTTGTTCTGGGACAATGTTTATTTGGGTTTCTAAATCTCATCAACATGGATGGCAAAATCCAGGGTTTTCCAGCAGAACACCACATAGTACCAATATGATCAATGTTATTCACTTCACCTGTCAGTGGTCAGAATGTTGTGGCTGACTGATGTATGTTGTAATAAAACTGAATAAATTTGAACTGATCTTACTGTTTGACTCATGGACCCCCTAGAATAAGTGAGACATCACTGAATGAAAGGGTTCGTTCAAAAATCAATTCTCAGCTCTTTTGGACATGCTGCTATCACCAGTCAGTCCTTTTTCCAACTGACTAATGTTCAAAGGCTTCTTTCTTCACTCTTCTTAAATCTTCTTCTTCTTCAGTCAGAGTGACGCAGTGTTCCCAGGCAGTCAATAAGTGTACACTTGCTATCTAAGACCTACTGCTTTTATACCATTTTTACCCTCTCTATACTGGCATCATACAGTATATGTTATCAATTACACCAGTTAGACCAGGTGACGTCACAGATGACATGAAGCTCGTGATGTGTTCATGATCAGGTCTATTGATCTATTAGGGTCAAAACATCTCCAATTTTCGTAAGTACTTGGGTTACTCACCCAATGTTTGGGTCCTGGGGACGATAAACTTCTGAAATTTCCAATTTTATACAACAGGTTCACATTTCTCCCAGCTGTCTGTGTCTGCTCGGCCTATCTAGTACTTTCCACAGCACTTATCCGTTCTTATCAATAAACACTTAAGAGTGAATTACACATTTCATCAAACAGACGGTTTAATCACAAAACCCTCTAAAGATCACATTTTATCCTTTTTTATTTTCTTTTTCGATTATTGAAACATATCTATAAACAGTTATCCCATAGTTATATATTTTCAGTTACTTACAGATTAAATAAATTACCTCTTTTTTTTAGCTCATTAAAAGACACATTTCTCTGCTTCTCTTTTTACATCCTTCTCCTGGATGGTGTTTCTCCCCTGGTGGGGTTGGATAACTTCTCGCAATGGGCAAGTCAGGTATGGGTAACAGGCAGTTCTGGTTTGAAACGTAGCTCTGGTGGTGACAGGCAGATGGGATAACTGACAACCAGTTCTGGTTCTGGCAGTAGTTTTGGTGGATGCTCTTAATTCAGTAGACTGGGTTTGCTGGTGCTCTCCCTCTTCTTCTGCCGCCTCCTCAGCCTTCCCTTCCTTCCCTTCCTTCCAGCTCTTGTTATCTTCTTTGTCTGTTCAGCTGTCCTACAGTAGGGCCTCCTCCATCCTTGAGGCTCATAAGGTCGTCTGGTATTGTGAGGCTCATAAGGTCTCTATAATCTGTATTCATGAGGCCAATAGTAAGGCCTCTTGAATCTAACATCGACATCCGTTTTTCTGGTCTCTTCGACAGTACTCATCCACCTTATCTCCCCTCCCCCTCTACATCTCTCTCTTCAAGCTCACGTTTCCGTCCCTCCACACCCCCCGCTGCCCCTATTTTGTACTCACATGCTCCCTCTAGCTCGCTGCTGTTCTCATCCTGTTTTCACATCTCATCATCAAATCCCAGTTTGCTTTATTCCCATCAATAATGAAAAAGTTTTTAGACTGGGTGAAAATAAATAACTCTCAGCCAATCAAGGGGGGATTTACAGACATTCCACCAGCTGCTTTCACCAATGGGGAAGAAGGTTTGGTGGCTCAAATGAAATGAGAAGTGAGTTTGGGCTCTGATCCCATTGAAAGAAAAAGTAAATTATTCAGGTGGCACTCACTTTTGCCGCAAATTCCCCCTAAACCAGCCAGTTTTTGCTCCATGGGGGGGAGACTGCCGCATCAAAGAAAACAATGTTTTTTCCATGCATTGAAAGATTTAAAATGCAAATAGGCATTCACTGACAGCAGCACTCAGTCATAAACCGAAACTCCCTTAAAGATAACTAAACACATGCAAATGAGCTGATTAGCTAAATATGCAAATTAATTCATTATTTGTAGAAGGCATTTATATGTTAATTGACACAGCAGTTCACTGTAGATTAATTATATATATTATACATTAAGTATAGAATAATCTATTGTAATGGAAACAGATAAAAAGATAAACATAACAATTAGGTGCTTTTAGACGTCTCTTTCTGTCCCATTGATCCTACATATGGCACTGACCTGAATTACAAATTGAAGAAATCTCATTCTAATGTTCATGAAGCTGAACCGAGCTTCTCTGAATATCCACGTCAAAGCAGAACGCTGGCTTTGCATTCAGAGAGGCTGGGTGGGGAGGGAGAGCTGCTAGCTGTAAGCTCTGTAGGTTTGGCTCTCTCTCCTTCCCTCCGTTTCTGTCTCTCATCCCCACTGTCTCTTGGCCCTCTGACCTGTGCAGGTCTCACGTTCCTGACTCTTCTCTCAGCAAGCAGCCAATCGATAGATGGATCTGACTTTACCCTGACTCAATAACCTTTCGTGCACACCCCTCTTCCTCTAAGGAATGAGTGTTCATGTGCGCGTCTGGGTGTGTGCGCCTGTACAGGAAAGCTGTGGGTCTGCATGTGCAAGTTTGTGCTTGCAAGGCATGGTTTTGGGTTTTTTTGGCAGAGCTGTTGATGTATGTGTGTGTGTGTGTGTGTCTGTCTGCCAGCTTCAGTCTCTCACCCCAGGGCCTAGAAGTCACGGCAGTGAGAAAACAGATTGATTTCTCCCCTCCCACGCACAAACAATTAACTACACAGCGCTCAATTAGACACACGCTGGAGACGCCTCCAGACAAGCCTTTGCCTTGACCTGGGATCTGTTTCCCGCAAACGAACCTATTGTACTTCATCCCGCCAAACAAAGCATCAGCGGTGTGGACAGTGGTGGGAGCCAGTGAGATGATGGGTGTGGTGTTTGTGTCTTGCTCAGGGAAAATTAGTTCTTCCTGTTGTTCATGGCATCTTCCTAGGATTCGACGTCCCAGCACAAAATGAGCCAAGATTATCTTTAATGATGTCGACGGTGTGCCGTTTCATTATCACTGGTGTTCACACACTGCTCCACAGCTTGTGTCGCTAGCTGAGTAAGCGGAGTTAGGATGCTAATTTAAAGGCAGGGGAATTCCACTGGAGCGTGGAACTCTCTGTATCAGCCGCCCCGTGTCCACCTTGGGGACCCATATCCACGTAACACATGTTGATCATCCAGTAAAGGACAAACAAGGTTGTCATCCCTCCGTCAGCTTGCTGTCACTTCTCATTTTTCCATGTGAAACACTCCAGTGAGCATGTCTTTCTCTGTCTCTCTCTCCCTTTCCTTGAGCCAAGACATTTGTCAGAATTTCAACAGTGTCCTCCCACTGCTTCAGTAAACTGGGCTCTGTTTGTTGGCTGCCTCAGAAAAAGATGTCTATTGTCTCTGCCTATTCAAGGAAAAACAAAATGCAACTGCATCCTCAGTTCTTATCCTGCAGTTTAATTAATCCAACTACGAACGCAATTAATGCCACATTCATCATTTCATTCTGACCTTAGTACCTGTTCCTTTTTTGAAAATACTGTAATTAACTCTCGCAATTTTTAATGACTGAATTTCCAACAAATGCACTGAATAAATTATTGATTGCCGGTGCAAGTAGACAAGAATGAATTAAAGTGTAAAATGCAAGAAAAACAGAACACGATAAAACTGAGCTCTGACTGTTTCTACAGATGTTAGAATCGATATTAACTGGGATCCACTGCCACATGGCCAAGTCATTCCAGCCTTCAAGTGTGTCATTCACGACACAGGCTTAGGGAGAGAGGAGACTTGAAGAGTGTATGTGTAAAAGTCTCTGTGTGTTTATGAAAGACAGAGCAAATGAAATAGAGTGAGAGGAGAAACTGAGAATTCATAGAAGTACAAGCTCCAGTGAGTGCTAACATTTCTAATTATCTCACTGTCACGTCTGGAGGCTAAGAAGATAACACCTGAAGTCACCAGGGCGGCAGTGCGGGAACACACACACACACACACACACAGTATACAAATACTCACACACAACCAGTCCCACAAGCTCGTACACCTCCTACCTCCTGCACCACCATGCAAGGCCCTCAAATTTGTCTCTCTCTGCATGATTGCCTCCACCTCTCACTCCTCTTTTTTTCTACAGTTCCCTATTTTTTCTCTCTCCCTCTTGTTTTTGCACTCACACTCTCCGTGGGTAGTAGATGTGAAGTCCAGCTTGTGGGCTCTCTCCTGTTTACCTACGTATGCGCTGATGTCAAGACGATGCACCCACCTCACCCCTGCTGCCCATTTATGCAGGCAAGGCCAGCAGTACATTGCGTGTTTCCACTGATGTTTATCCTTGTCATGCCTATTGAACACGGCTTATGGCCTGTGTTTGATATTAAATCCCACGCTGAGGGGCTAGCTCGTTGCCTGACTGATCAGATAAGCACCAGAGGGAAGGAGGGTGGATTTAACTGGTTTTAGTAATCACAACAGTCCATCCTTCCTCCTATATCCATGCTACTATACATCCCAAATGAGGGATTTACATTAATACTGTAGGCTAGTTTGGATTCTGTTACCATTTAAATGCAAACCCCTGTATGTAGCTGGAGACATAATACACAATGTGATTTCACAGTATAGCCTTGCATCACCACTATAGCTGTATCACATCGCCGACTTGCTACGTTCTACATCTTGCTTAGGGGCTGATGAAATATTCCCAAACCTGAGTGTTAGAGTAATTTCTGGTGCTGTGAAGCCTTTTGAGGTCAACTTTCACTGACACTCCTTCTTGCCAGCCTATCCTGTTTCCCCTCTGATGCCCTGCAGAGGGCCTTTCGGTAGTGACAGCCACTCTCTTGTGACATCCTTCTTTCTGTCACCCAGCCATCCGCCATCCCTCTGGCCTGCTAACCGCAAGTAGTGTGAAAGCTGGGAACATTTCCACTGTAGGTCTGGGTCAGGGTGACTCACTGGGTGCTAGAGACTTAGCTTGCACTCTCTGAGACTGTTTAACATTATAAAGTCATTCAAACGGAGAAGCGCCTTGAAATATTAATCACACTAGAATTAACAGAGCTGTCAATCATACCAGCTACAGTACATTGTCCTTGTGCCCTAACTGCGTGGGCTCCAGTGTCACTGCCACCATCTGCAAAGTGAAACAGACAGAAATGCCAAATTCCTCCAAGACTTCTCCAGACACTGAAAGCAAAAATAAGCATACAAGGCAGATGAACCACAAATAAAGAAAAAAAAAGCTTGTATACAGGCCAACAATGCCTGCTTGTCAATGAAGAAGCACAAATACAACACTTCCCACATTTATCGGCACAGATATCATGACAGCCTGGTTTCAGTGACCCAGCATCCTGGTCAGCACTGCAGTTCGCCAACCTCTCACGTCATAATTTAATCTGCTGACGCTCACATTGCTATGGCCTTATAGTCTGCTGTGCAGCCCAACTCACCAGCTTCCCCAGCACAGAGGTCCAGTGTGATTCATGGCATTTACCCCTCCCAATGCCCATGGAATCCAGATCTCTTTTGTTGTGACATCACAACCAGGGTCCTGATTGGTCACCAGATGGCTGCCCTGATTGGATCCTGGCCCAAACTGTGCGGACTGAATCACTGGCTCAGTGCTACTCTGGATGCTGATCCAGCCCACCTGCACTGGCCAGCAAACACGTACACACATGTGAGCCACACTTGTAGTCGTGGACACATGCACATAGGCAAAGATGCATGCACGGACCAAGTGTCAATGACATTCAATTAAACATGCCCATTCATAAAAATAAGTCACTTAACTGCCAACAACTACACCTTCCTCTTCTCAATCTGTCTTTACCTTTTATATGTCTTGTCAATTGATTTTAAAGCACCCCTTTTTGAAGATTATGGCCCTTTAAAATCTAAGTGCCCTTGTTTAACTTAGCTTAAACGACTCTCCCTCTTTGCTTCGTGGGTTAGGCCCCATTTCAAGATTTCTGAGCACTGTCCTGGGAGACATAAAGCGTATGAGAAAGCAAGGGCATTCAGAGAGAGAGAGAGCGAGAGTCAGAAAGAGGGTTGCTGTGCTATGTGTCCATCTATAAGTGTACAGAGGCTTTTACGCATGTATCTACTTTCTACTTTCACTGTCTCTGTTCAGCTACATGAAGCAAATCAGCAACCCTTAAGTGCAGGCATTCTCTTTTAAATACAGTACAAATGGACGTTAGCTCCTACTTGAGCCTTGAGAGGCACTCCTGAAGCCTCCCTGATTGAGACATGAAACCAGAGCTCTCTTCAATTCCCTCCTCTTCCTGCATTCCCAAAGGGATGGCTGCAGTGTGCCTCTCTAAAGATACCCCTGGCACACGCATCCGCACCAAACACAACTCCCTGAGGACAGCTGCAGGCATTCTGCAGTGTCCGTCCATACAACCAAACCTCCATTCCTCTTCTTGCAAGTCCCAGAGCTGCACGATACTTTCCAAACAGTGGCATTACTGCAGTTATTTATTTCAGTCCGTGCAAAATCCTCATCAGAATTTTCCTTCTCCGTTGTTTCAATATCTTCTGTTTTCTTTACGCACTTTTCTGTTGTATCGGCAGGCTGATCAAACACTTGCATCTGCAGCTCTTTCAATCCCTCCAGAAGTGATAGAGAGAGAAGCACAACCCTCTCGTAAGCCCAAAGGAAACAGAGGCACAACATTTGGCAGTGGGACAGACCCCCTGCTGCACCTGTGGCCGCTCAGGCAGATCAGTATTTAGCTGAGGCTGCCTGCTGCCCCGGGGACAATGAGAGGGGATGGAAGGATGGACAGAGGATTTGAGAGGAAGACTTGGACACCGTTCCCCACCCTATGTGCCAGCGTCACAGGTCGAGTGGACCAAATGTCTACTCACTGGCACTAACAGACAGCTGTTTGGTGATCTGCCTTTGGGCCAGCCCCACACAAACATACACACATGAATGTGAAGAGGAACACACTGAACATCTTGTCCAACATTGCCATCCCTCCTTTTTTCTACTACTAAAAAAGAAAAAAACTGTAAAACGGAGGGCATACATGGAGAGATAGGCTTGAAATTACAGCCACAGCAAATCACCTAAATAACACACAGAGTGTATAATGCAGAACGTATCAGAAACGGTACTTATTATTAACATGTGTAGGTATTTAACCAGCACTTTGAAACTGTCCTTCCATTTACATCCCCTTGCTTTGCATTTCAGTACATGCTGGTATGGCTTCAGACCTGTCTCACGCGCTTTCCCCAAGGTTGTCATTGCAACAGAACAAGCATTAAAAATCAGAGAGAGACTGTCCCCCCCTGGCGCCAAACACTCCCTTACCCCTCCCCTCTTATATTTAAGAAAGCTGTTGATCACACCTGTTCCCCGCTCCATCCTTGGATGTGGGAATCATGATGAAGGGAATAGCACTGAATGTGTTATCTCCTTAGGAGCTGTGACGCTGCGTCTCTATGGCAACGCTCCACCCGGTATTACAGTCATTTTGCTGTCTTTTCTTTCAGTGCCAGCTATCCTCCAAAACAGTCTAAGTCCTGGAAAAACAGCCAACAGGAGTGGTCTGCTTAAATCAAGCCAGGAGAAGGGGGCTGGCTCAGCTCTCCCCATGTAGGCACCTGATATTGTTTGGGATGAGTATATTTTTCCCGTTATGTTCCCTTTCTCATGTTCTCTACTTAGCTATTAGGGCTTACATGAAGAATTTGGGGATGTTTCTGTGCTGTTCAATACCCACGTTTAGAGCACATTATTCACGCGGGATGATTCAATTCATGAATCCATTCTGTTATGTTTACCTAATTATGCACAAAGCAGACATTCATCAGAGCGGCATTTGTTGTTGCCTATGTTTCCTCTTGAATAAATGAACATAAAAGCCTGTGGTGAGGCAGTAACACCCTCCCCTTAGGAGCCCGATGTCCTACAGGGACGTCGATCTGCATGGTGACAAGCCGTTGTTCTCATCGATATGGCCTATTATTGATCTTCGCTGATGATCAATGTCTCCTCCCTGTCTGTATCATTATTGCAACGAGTGGCATTTATGAGTCTCTTTGCTCCCATTATCCCTGCCTATATATACTCTCATTCTTTCACACCTTTTGAATTTTTGTGCTTACACGTACTGTATGCTCTCAGGCTCACAGACAGAGCTACAATACATAATGTGTCGTTTACTTCATTAGATAACGACTCACAAGTAGAAGCACACATATGTGTGTATACCCACACACTTGACTGCACAAAAGGCAGAAATCTTGATGTGGAGCCTGTGGAAGAATGATAAACCTGACCCCAGTCCACACAGGGGAGAAATGGAGAGCAGCAGAAGGAGAGGCAAGATGAGAGGGGAGGTTAGAGAATGTACACTAGCCATATCACTCTCCCTCTTTCCCTCAGGCTCTGGAGCTTTGCAAGAGAGAGAGAGAAAGAGAGAGAAGAAGAATGGAGAAAGAGTGTGAGTGAATGAGAGTCAGAGACGACAGACTGACCAATCTCTGAGGCTGCAAAGGGCTAAGGGGGACTAGGGGTGCAGTTAAAAGCCAAAGCCGGGCACAGACAGCCACCACACCAACTCCATTTCTGTTCTTATAACTCCATCACTGCATATAAACATAGATACGCAGACATACTGAGGATGTAAAAACAGACAGTAATGGAGACATGAGGAGAAAAGACAAGAGAGACAGCAGCACAGAGGGGAGCCTGATGGGAAAAGACAAAGAGGAGGAGAGGGAGGGAGGGTATGAGGATGGAGATTGAGCACATAAAAGAGTTGTAATTTGCCTAACGAAAGAAGAGAGTGACAGATAGTAGAAAATGAGTACGTTCAGGGGAGGAGAAAATGATGGGCTAGGGAACATTTTGGTAGGCTGGAAAAGGTTGAAGGAGAAACCGAGCACAGATGAAAATGGAAGGTCAGAGATGCAAATGTAGGAGGAGACGAAGGGAAGAAAGTGAGAATAGTGTGTGAATGAGAGAGCTTCTGAGGGCCTGGGAGGAAACTCAAAAAGGATATAACCAGGGGGATAGAGAGATGGCAGCAGAAAGTGAATGGGGAGCTGATGAAGATGGAGAAAGGCCTGGGTGGGAAGAGTGGTCTTTAATCAAAATGTTTTTCAATTAATTTTACAATTAAGGCGCTGCTCATTAGCAATGGCACACACAAGAGATGACATTGCAGTGTTACGCGTGTCATTAATATAATGATGACAGATTGGTACTCCTGTGGGACTGCCTCTGCTCCTTGACAGCTGGGTGCCTCCAAACATCATTTGACTGGCATGACATCACCTAACCTCAGCAGTACAAAGGGACATGGCCACTACACACCAGCTTACAGCACATCTACTTGGCTCGCCCAGCAGGTACAGTGACAGAGACAGAGATGCAACTCCTTTCCTTCTCCCTCCCTCCCACTCGCCTTTTATCATTTAAACAAGGACATCCAACCAAACAAACAGTAAGAGGAAATAAATTTCCTCCCACTTTTTTTCCCACAAAACTACCCAAAGTGCACTTGTGGTATAGTATTGTACTGTATATCATCTCACAGACAATCAATCACTTGAGGAGCAGGGCACGTGCACACAGATTCACATACACATCCACATACCACACAGTCTGCTGGAGCCTCACTCTCTTATACACTGTTGTCATGGCAACCCCATTAAGGGAGGACAGTCAGGCTGCAACTCTGGTGAAATCAGCCTGTCCCTCTTCTACCTCTCTCTCGCTCTCATTCTTTCACACACATACACGTACCTTCCTTTTCTTTCACTGCCAGCCATTTCTATTTGTCTCCCTCCATTACTTTTTCTTCCTCACCCATTGTCCTTCTCCTCCTCTCCTTGCATCACCCTTGGCACACCTCTCCGCCCGTCTCTCTCCATTACCATGCTACCTTTTCATCTTCTCACCTCCCGCCTCCTGCTTCCCAGCTGAATGTAAATATGTCATCTCACTTCTCAAATCCTCATCATGTTTTTATCTGACTTTTGTTTGGTGTCTAACCATACATTCTGAAGACGGATCAGTCAGTCTCTCTGTCTCTCTCTCTCTCTCTCTCTCTCTCTCTCTCTCTCTCTCAGCCATTTTTAGAGACACAGAATACATTTGTGATTGAGGCAGTACCTTTCTTCTTGTGCCCTCTCCAATTAAAGGGGAGATTTACAGGGGGAATCAGTCAGAGGGCAGCCTTGGAGGACAGCTTTAATAAGGGCTCTATGCTGCACCACTCTCTTTCCCATGCTCTCTCGCTTTCTCTCTTAGGAAGATGGCTTGCCATTTAGCAGTTGCGAGGACAGGAGACAGGAGAAACGGGCTACATGATAACCCCTCCCTGACAGGAACATTAAACAGTGGCCCAGCCATTAAAAGCTAGCCAACCAACAATGATCAATGCCAATTTGCGGGTGCCCCAATGCTGTTAAAATAATCACATAAAAGCAATCTCTAGAACTTAACTACAAAGCCAGATATTATTCAGGCTCGTGCCCTCAGCCACCCCATCCGTCTTGTAGTTCACTGGTGCTTGGTGAACCCGCTGTGCAGCTTCACAACATCAAGATATTGATGGCACACCTTAACAAATAATTGCTGGTTGTTTAGAAACCATGCCAGTTCAGGAAAGATTGCTATAGAAACGCTTCCATCCTCCCATGCTTTTGTGCTTATCGCTGTTAGTGCTTGTCCCTATGGGCCACCTGTTTGCCACAAGCCAGCGCATCAAGCCTTAACCCTCACCCATCCTGATCCACTCCAAACCACTTGATGAGCTGGATAACACAGTATGGTGGAGAGCGCATGCAGGATGCCCCCCTAGAGAAATAATCTGGAGATACAACGAGAAAATAGGAGGGATAAGCAGCAGGGCCCTCGGCTAGCAGGTGGCCTGCATGATGGGAAAGAGGGACAAAGATGGTGAGAAAAGGAGAACTGGAGACAACACGGGAAAGTGAGTAAAGAAAGGGGATATGCCTCCGTGAAAACAAGGGAGGAGAAGAGCAAGTGCAAGATATTCCTCAAAAAGGAGTCAGTCAGGAGAGAGCAAGAGAGAGAAATGAGTAGGTGGTAGAATGTGAGGGGATGACAGTGAATAGAAAAGGGGGAGCAGGCATTAGAGGAAGACGGAGGCATCTGCTGCGTCTCCACATGGATGTTTATCCAGCCTGTGGCTTCCTGGGAGACACACAGTAGAACTTCTTTTACCGGAAGCTGCCTCTCACATCACTCTATGGGCCTACATGTTTGTGCGTGCAGAAAGAGCCCAGATACATTTCTGTTCTTAATAGTCTTTGCATGTATTACTCACCAGCCCAGTGGTGTGCCTGTGCCTAAGTATAGCATTGGTGTCTCTTTTGCATGTGTACCAGTTTGCTCTTCCCCGGCTTCAGCTAGGTTTCCGTGTAGTGTAAAGCAGCACGACCCCTTTAGCTGGCTGGTGGTTGTGCTCAGCTCTGGGTGAGGGGGAGGTTTGGTACTAGATAGATGGATGGTGGAAAGAGTATTTATATTTAGCTCCACAGATAATCAGTTGGGAGGCTAGACTGAAGATTCAAAGCCCTGCTTAATACTTACAGTACGTACTGTTCATACACACTGACCACAGAGTAGTTGACTCGGAGCACAAATACTGTGTTCAGGCCAACAGCAGCTACGGCATGAGAATTGCCTCTCAAAATGGAGGGGAGCAGAGAGCACTGTGTTGCAGCGTGGCTGTTATGAATATTTGAAGCAGCCATATCGCTAGGCTCCTGGTTGTTGCTCGAGGGGGAAACATGGGCGCGGGCACAGAGTGGTTGGCAGTAGAGAGAGGCCAGGGTGGAGGGGGTGGCGGGCAGTGGCGGAGGCAGCGGCCCATCCTGAGGCTGGCAGCAGGCAGCTCAGTGAATGAAAGCAGGGCAGGTCATGTGTGGGTGGGGAGGCGGGACTCTCCTGCTGCTGAGACAGATGCCACGGTTGTTAGGCTTAATTTCTTCTGCCAAGCACCTCCCAGCACTGGCCAAAAACAAACTCAAATGCTTGTGGCCAGTGTGTGTGTCTGTTTGTGCCTGCGTGTGTGTGTCAATAGAGAGAAAGAGCACTGTTTGATTCGGTATCAGGCTCTAACAGGAGCACACACAAGCCGAGCAGTAATCGTTTACTGTTCAATCCCGTCCACCTTCCTCCTCTGTTCTCCGAGTCGCTTTCTTAGTCCTATCTCCATTTCTCACCATCAATCTTCCTGGCTCTTTCTAGTCTGCCTCTCTCTCTCTCTCTCTCTCTCCATCTTTACTCCATCTTTCCCTCTGCAGCAGAGTCGGCTCCCACTGCAGTGAACAGAAAAAAGACAGAGAGAGGATGGGGGCCATTGAGACTGAGAGAGAGAGAGAAAGAGGAGTGAGAGATAAAGAAAGAACAGTGTGGTATTTGGCTCAGTGTTGCATTATTGGCTCTGGTTGATCTGATCTGAGCAGATTACAGGAATACAATACTCACAAATCACCATTCTGCCTCTTGAGCCTCACACCCTGTCACTCGTACGCAAACACAACACACAAATGCTAATGCTTACACACAGACAGACATCCTACCTTGAGCCGACACCCACACCTGTGGCCTGTCTAGCCGTTCTGTAGTTGCTGCTCTTTATTCCTAGCGTTACACTCGCCTCCAACACTTGAGCGCACACATCATTCACCACACCGCTGCCTCCTTGTCAAGAAGCATCACCCGTGAAGCAAGACATAATTACCTCTCGACTAATAATTAGTAAAATTAATACAGCAGCAAAAAAGACATATTCTGAATGCATTCTAATTTACCTCCATAATGTGTTCACTATGAACACTTATTTCTTCTTCTCCTCCACACACTTGTGCTCTTTCTTTTTATTCCCTCCTCTCTTGACTCCGGTCAGCCCAGCTGGGTTGGAGGCTGTCAGGGTGGGGGCAGGGCGGCAGCTTGTGCCAAGGCCAGTGTGACATGTTTTGCCTCTTTACTTGCACATTAATTCAAGTATTGATTATGTTTGTGTTAAGCGAGGGGAAAAGGAGAGTGGAGAAGTCAGAAAAACACCAAACAGAATTCATCAGAAACAACAGCCACCATTGTCATTCAGGAAACATGAACGCCGCTGACACACACCCCTCGACTTCCAAGGACGAATGCATCATACATAAACATACACACCTAAAGACAGAAGTGAAGCATCACTGCGGCTTCAAAAACCAGAGCCAGGTTAACTTACAAACATCGACTTGCAGGCATAAAATCACCACCACATTCATTTCATCGGCCGCACAGCAGGTCCTTTGGATGGCGATCCATAAACATTGATTCACACTTCGACAGCTCTTATTCATTTATCTATTTACTCATTCATTCGCTTATATATTTCATGTCAAAGAAGTGCCAGCTGTTGTGGATGAAGTCTGGTAATTGATTGACTCATGTAGGATTTCTATTTGTATTTGTTTTTTACTCATTGGATACAGAAATGTCGTCTATTGTTGGTTCAGAAAGACTTTGCCAGGCCACTGTATTTTTCCATCCGTCAAAGAAAAAAAACAAACAAAGCGCTCCCCGTCTCCTGCTGTATTATGGACTGAGGCATTGACATCTCTCAGTCTTAACTGTGAGTTGTCACTGTTAAGACTTTCTCCTATAAAACTGAGCAAAAGTACAGCACAATGGCTGTACAGTGCTTTAGGAGAAAGGAGCAGTTGCATGTGTGCATCACATTACAGATTCTACAGTTGCCATTAAGCAGCACAACAGTAATCTCTCTCACACACACACACAACGCACAATGGTGAAAGCACTACCAAAGAGAGTCACGGAGTCTGGGTGGTAGACAGGCTTCAGAGACAGCAACGGTGAAAATTAAATTCCATTTAAGGCTAATCCCATTTTCAACCTCTGCTGCGTCTCACTGCTATTGTGACAGTCAAGGAAATCTGTCTCAATTGTTCCATTGCGGTAATTGATGGTGAAATACGATACGGCATAAATAATGGAGCTTGATCACCAAGAGGCAGACCCTGAAGGAGACTATGACAGGGTCAGACAAGAATGCTGCAGCCAAGGATGGTGGAGAGGGCAGGATGATGGAGCTCTAGTAGGCAAGGAGATGAGAGAGACTAGCGAGCAGAAAATAGGTGAATGGTCCAGCAGAGAAGAGGAGATGGTAAACAATGTGTGTGCATTTATGCCATGCAAATTCTCTTGACATTTCTTGGGCGGTGTTGTTTTGCTGCTGCCGTTGCAGACATAGACAAGCTGAGAGGAGGAAATATTTGAGTGTAGCACAGGCTAAAGGACAGACAATACCCTCATTGCAAATGTCCCTACATCAACCCACCACTAGTGTCACGCACATAATCATACACATGTTTCTTGGCGTCGAGAGGGAATTGGCCATTGGCATCCCAAGGGAAAGAAGGCAAGAATAAATTATCTTGCTGCACTCTAGTAACAGCTCTTCTCTAATCGAGCACTGGCATCACTTAGTGTTCCTCTTTCTATGAGAGTAAATATAGTCATCCATTACACCAAACAATGTAGGTTCCAGTTACAGCATGCTGAAAGGGTTGAGATTATTTAATGGCATTTATAATCTGACCTAAAACACAAGCCTTAATTTTAGCGCCTTGGTGATGACAAGCAGCAAAGATGGAAGACCTTCTCTGAAAAACATCACAGAGCAAACCCACTCGCTATAATTACACAGAAGATGAAATGAGGTGTTCAGATGTAGCTGCATTTATGTGCCAAAGAGACTAGAGAGATGCTCATCTCCCGGGCTCATCTAAAATGATGTAGAAACGACAGGAGACTGACACATAGAGATAAATGTGCAAACACCATCCACCTACTTTTCGTATTTACATTCATTTCACATCCAACTCGAAATTCGCATCCAATTTTACAGTCAGTTCACGTCCAAGCTGGCACTCAAATTCAGCCACTTGTGCATGCAGCCTGTATTCGCAGGTCAGTGTGGTTAAAGCTGACACTTTCTGTCAACACACCCATCAGTAACCCCCATTACTCACTCACTTAGTCTCTTCCATCATGCCTCACTCATTCATTTCCCTGCGTACGCACATGTGCATCAACGCCCCCGCAGTCTGCACGAATACACACAAATGTACAGTCATCACCCACTTGTTTGCTTATCAGTTTGTTCATTTGCCCAGGCCTTCACTTGTTCACAATATTCTCACCCACTTATTTGACATTCGTTCATTGTCCCAGCCACTTGTGGTCTCATCTGGTCCCCCGATCTCTGCCATCACTCCTCACAAACATGCCTGCTCTCAGTCTCATCCCCTCGCTCCTTCGACTTCTCATCCACTGGTCCCTGTCACACACTTTCTCTTCCTCTCTTGCTTGTCTCCATCACACACACTTCTCATCCAGTCTGTCCCTCCCCTTTATTAAACCTCCTGAATGACACAGTCCTTCACCTTTCTGTTCATCCTCTGTAACACTCTCCTACTCAGACTGCTGTCTCTCTCCGGATATAGATTGCTTCCATCTATTCCAATGTAAGATTTAAGAGCTTCTTTAAGTGCTAATCAGGTTGTCATCCATGCAGCCAAAATCAGAGGCCTGATAAATAAAGGCTTGTCTCTGTTGGCTAGTGTCTCACTGTGTTTAAATAGGTGACACTGGAGTGCATTCTAAGCACACCGGATCGATGCCAGAACCCCTGGGGTCCCCTGAAACGGTGAACAGAGACAAAGCTTAGTGCTCGATAATAACGCAAGGATAGGCAGCTTGCTCCCTATTTTCAGAGGAACTCTCTGCGGGTTCTTCCTTCACTCCTCTCACTTTTTTTTCTTGTCCTATCATCACGACAGACCTTTTCAACTCACCAGTTAGTTGAATTGCATAAACATAGAGACAAAACCTTTATTTTCGTACATTACACGGGAGGTTAAGCTGTTGCGTTGAGGGAAGTGCATTAAAAAAAAAAAAACAGGCATAACAATCACGCCGATCTTCTATTTCCAGCCAGCACACTCTCTGCTGTCCAATCATCCCATCACATCCCTCTATGGACAATTTACTGTGATGCCTAATCTCTGCTCTGCACTAAAACTGTTCACCATCATTTGAAATAGCATATCGCCAGCAGCCACTGTCACCTGCCATGCCATATCACCAAAACTCACGCTATTGTCCAATGAAAAAAAAAAGAAAAAAGAAAATCAAGCACGAATCCTGGCTCGACGTCTTATCACTGACCCGTGCCTCCACATCTTCCTCAAACACAATGCTTCTCTTTAACTCTCCTCAGCATCCTACCTCATCTCACCTTGCATCCACTTACATTCCCTCCCCTGAAAGCTCTACACCCTGCGATGGCAATATAAAGGTCCACCTCTCCCTCTGTGGCTCTTTTCCCTCACTTTGATTTTCTGTCCATCAAGGGGGCGTGGATTAGTGCTCTCTTGTTTATCTGCTCGTCAGTTTTATCTATCTATCACTAAGCCATCCTCTGTGCAGCAGCGGCCTCAGCACTGCATTAATCCCCTATCAGCCGGCCAGCCATCCATCACCCTGCTGTCTATCACGTCAGATCCATCATCCGCCCATCTGTCTCACACTGCCCATGCTCGGAGATGATCTCCTCGGAGAGCCCCACTGGCGAGTCACAGAGGGTGGAGGGAACAGTGGGGCAAGAGGAAATTAGAGGGAAATGCAAAAACAGAAGACAGGGGGACGGAGAGTGAAGATTATATACTGCCTTTCCTTCCCTGTCCCTCTCAGCTAGCATCCTGCTGAAAGCCTTCTCCTCATGTCAGTAAATGCTTATTAGATGTTGTGTTTGTTTCTTTGTAATTTGTTTGCTTTCCTCGCCTGCTAATTCTACCCAGTGGGAGAAGTGCCAGTGGAGGGAAAGATGGCTGCTAGGGACGAGGGTCATAAATCCCATAAAACCCCCAATGTAGTGAGAAACCCCCGGCCCCTCCTTCTCCAGCACGTTGGAGCAAGGGAGGGATATTTTCTAAAGCCTCTAGCTTTAAAACAGCTCAATATCTGGGTTCATCAGGGGTAATTTGTATTTCCATCCATATCTGCTTGCATCAAAAGGTGAGTGAGGGGGCACATGAGCAAGAGAGAAGGTGAGTGTAGGGCAAACGTTAGTACACTCGCAGAGGAAGGGGAGTCCACACAGGTGCATGTAAGTGCAGGGTACAGGAGCAAGAGAGCGTAAACAGGCACATATTAGGAGAACCAGTGAGCACATAGACATTTAGGTCTGTAAACCTGAAATGGTAGGTGAGCAAACAGGTACGTATGTGGGCTGAAACACCGTAATTATTTAGACTAGTCGACAAATAGAGTCTGTGAGGGCGGAACAAATTGTTTGGAGGGTAACAGAAAGAGCGCAGAAAAAGAGGTTAATGTAGGCCTAGATGCTTTCAGACTGTTATTACAGAGGGAAAAAACATCCACATTTATGGGAAGAGGAAGTTAAAAAATGCTGTTGAGCAGCTTTACAGAAACCCAAAGTAGCGCATCGGAGTGAACTGTTTGTTTAAATGCACACTTTAACCTGTCTGCAACGAGTACCCACCTAAAGGCGACTGCACAATTATGGTTAGCAGTAACTTGCTCTGCTCGGTAGGTGATGTTCACATGATTTGTTTGATGCAAAGCAGCCGAGCAAAACGTGTTTTTCAGAACCACAAGGAAAACACAGGGACTTTGTGTCTGTTTTGTTATGATGATGAATTTACAGAACCCCATAACACAGGCGCTGTAACCTCAAGTTGTTACACAAAAGCCTCTTTGCTGTCGCTCCACAGAAAAATGTCCTTTGCTTTGTATTTCTTTGGGGTTTTTTTTCCACTAGCCATGTGTCTGCTTTGTACAGAGGCACACTGCTTTGCACAAAAATCAAGAAATCACAGTAGACAGAAATCCAAGAGCAAAGCGAAAGATTGATTTTTGAGGTCAGTCAATTGTGTTATCCTTTCCTCAATTCTGGATTTAATTCAGCTAAGATAATCCAGTTAACATGTTTACATGACAGCTGCAATAGTATGAGTACTGCCCTAATCTAGTTAAAACCCCGTTACTAGCATGCACATAACCTCTCTGGCTGTAAAGTTGTTCTGTAGTTTAAAAAAAGCATTCTGTTAAAATGTTGCACAGTACCGAAGGATGGTGTTTCCTCTTTAAATGCAGTAAAGAAATTTCAGGTATCCACAACCTATACAGTATAATTTCCAGCAATGCTACGTGACTCTTGTTGAAAACCACCGATAATACAAAACTGAATGAATAACATTCATACATAATTCTTCCAATCCTATTTATCCATAAGCCTGAGGATCATTCCTACTGTATTTTAAGTCATACTTCTTATTAAATATACAGTGTAATTTAATGCACAGCAGAAATGTCAGTGGAATACAGAATGCTGCCCTTTGCAGTTGTCTGAACTTGTATGGTAATTCTGACCTGAGTTGCAGTCCATGTCATATGATTAAATAAACACATGAAGTCAGAGTTTTAATTTCTGCTGGAGTGCATGCTTGAGTTTACCCTCTATTAATATATTACCCCTTTCCTTGCTTCATTTTCTCCTAGATTTATAGTAGCTTTAAGATCTACAGTCGTATAATATACCAGTATTACAATGCTGCTGTAGACTTAGTGTACATGTAGAGCCTCTGTAATGTATCACTGATGATTTCTTTAATTCACTGTTGTTTTCACCCCCATGTACTCCAGCAGCATTGCAGGATTACATCTAGGACTGCAAAACGCCTTGCAAACAGAACCATCCCCAATAAACACAGAAAAAAACAATTGACAGGTGAGACTCTGTGTAACAGCAACATTAGTAGGTCCTCCATTACACACAGAATAAGAGGAAAGAGATGTGCAGAGCTTCTACTTTTATCCATAATGAGCCTAAACAAACATCTCCAAACAACTGCTCTCATCCAGAAGCAGCTGAATCAGATGAGACAGCTGTCAGAAAGCATCCATATCCATCCTGAGTTAGCTCTAATTAGAGAACTGCTCTTCCTCTTCTGGCCCTCTTTGACAGATACTGCTCAATCACCACACCGGTGCCGAACACTGCTCCAACCCCACAATATACGATCTGTAATTATAGCGCATGCTGCTGTTACACGGTGACACTTAACACATGGCAAGCACAACCCCCACAAACGCATATACTGTAGTTACAGTGTGTGTTTGTGTGCATTTGCGTGTAAATGCATGTTTATTACTGCTGAACACGCAGAGCCTGTGTGACGTAACATTTAGTAACATACAGTAGTGGCATGCTTTTGCATGTGCAGAAAACAAAAGGCATAAATTCGAAATGCTGCTATTCCAAACACTGGGTGACAGCTTCAGTGCAGAGCAGATGCACAGCCAGTCGCGCAAATACACAGAGAGAGAAAGACACACAAATACAAACACCTGCACAGCCCCATAAACACACACCTAAATTATTTTGTACACACACTGAATTAATCAGCTCTTAGACAAATAGCTGAATAAATACTGTAGATAACCAGATCAATATTATACACTCAATTCATTTGAGTTCACAGAGATGTCAAATTCTGCATAGTTCCATAGCACACTGATTAAACTGGCACCACATTAATTCAGTAAATCAATAAAACCAATCTGTCAAATAAATCAAGTCGCATGGACGACTGGAGCCAATTGGAGGGCAAGAACACATTAAAATTCCCTTGCTCCAACTGCATATCTATGTCAAGCAGGCAGCACACTGATTTGCTGTGTGGATTCCACAATTTGCTGAATGAAAATGATTAATCCATGAAACAATAACCAGGGTGCCAAGAAGGCACATGGTAATTCTATAATGATCAAAGACTCAATTAAATCCTTCCCATTCTGTTCCCTAAATGCCTCTGTGGGCTGTAGAAAGTGTGCGCATGTGTGCTTTTGGTGGTCAGTTTATGTTATGTTGTGTGTGTGTGTGTGTGTGTGTGTGTGTCTGGGGGCTGTGAGGGGACCAGAGGTTAAGCTGTGGTCTGGCAAGTGTCTTTTGTGGTTGGATGACGTACGACGTGTGGTTCATGTTCTAACAGGACTACAGGAGGAAAAGTGGTGTGTTGGTAATCGTTACTGGATTATACCCACATTCATACTTTAACAGAGAAGCCTGTGTATCCAATCAGATATATGTCTTCATCATCCACCACAGTCTGCCACAGCACCCGTCATTTGGACTTTTTTTCCCCTCATAAAACACATTTTGTCATTTCAAATAAAAGAAGCAAAGGACTCAGTTGCTAAAAATCAGTGCACTACAGTGTCGTTTTTATAAACACATTTAAAAAAAGAACCACAGAGGGGTTGCTGAGTGTGCACGGCCCTTTTTAGCAGCACCTTACTTCACATTGATACTGTTAATTCCACACCTGGGCCCCAGTTGATGACTGTTGAGCAGTTTCACTGAAAAACACATAGCTCTATCCACTTAGTGGCGCAGGAGATTACAGTCTCAACCCTATCTTTATAACACAAGCGTGAATCTCACAAAATTCTCCCCGCCGTCTGTGTCTACGTAGCTCGCTAGTATTGCATTGGCTTTGATTTTGCAGCTCATAACTTTCCTGTTTTGATTCATTCCCTTTACTCTCATCAACTGCATGTCCAACCACAGCAGGCACTTGGAAAAGAATCTCTGATAAACACTGCATGTTGCCTGCCGAGGACCAAATGACAGAGAGAAAAAGTCAGTGGCGAGCTTATGAACATAGTGGAGCATATTGCAGTGAAAACGACAGACATTTCCAAGCAGGGCTGCAAATAATGTTTATTTCCACTGCTGATTTTCTGTCTATTTTCTTGATCAATTGATGAGTTAGTTGGTCTGTAAAACACCACAAACTGGTGGAAAAAATGTTAATATGCTTCTTTCATTCTCAAACAGCTCATTTTGTTTACAATCCAAAGATATTCAGATTACGGTCATTAAGGAGGAAAGACACCAGATAAAAACAAGGAAATTTGACTTTTTTCTTTTTTTTAAAAAAATACTCCAACTTTACCAAAAATTACTCAAATAGTCTGGGATTAATTTAATATTTGACAAATAATGGATTCATCAATTAATCATTGCAGCTCTATTTTCAAGTTAAACCACAAAAAAAAGAGAAAAACTGAATTCTATCAGGTGACTGGAAACATGTCAAATAAATGCTATCTCTAAATGCTGCGTGTGGTTACTGGATGTGTAAACGGGCAGTTTTTTCGTGAAGACATTTGCAATATCATCATTATAAGGCAATATGTTCTAAATTCATGAATGCTAATTAAATAGTAGATTATCTAACTGATCTTTAAAACAGAATTTGAATCCGCATCAGTTTCATTGTCAAGATCTCACAAACAGGCAATTAACTTTGGTATTTTGGTTTTTAAAGGTAAACACTAATATGTAGAAGGTTTTCAAAGGACAAAAGACAGTTCTTGCACCACTACTGGGGATTTCAACCAATGCCTGGTCACAAACCCAGACAGGTCTTACTGTAATGTCTAGTATGCAGCGCACAGATTCATTTGGCATATTTACTGCACGAGCACAAAGGCTAACATCGTCAGACCCATGTTGTAGTTGACCGATTAAAAAAAACAGCAGCAAAAAAGGTTAATACGCTGTTGCACTTGTTCTTTTTTGAACAGTGTCAGAGAGGTGAATCTATATTACCACAAGTGTGGGTAGTATTTTCCTGCGGTTTGTGTCCATATGTGCAGAGGAGCAGAGGGCATGAGGATTGGAGAGGCGAGGCACTGGGTAGTCTCAGGTGAGACATGCATAGTCCCAACATAATTATAATCCTTAATTAATCCACCCCGGATGCGCTCTCTCTCACACTTGCTCCTTCTCTCTCTCTCTCTCTCTCTCTCTCTCTCTCTCGAAGTTCATTGCTCTAGGTGTTTATGGACTTCTTCCATCTTGGTGCCCTTCCCCCCTCTCTGTATTATCTGGCATCTGCCTACTGTATGTATAATGCTCTAGGTGTTTTTGCAGCTGTTTATGAATATATGTGCCCTTTCACACCTCTCCATCTCCCTCCTCCTCCTCCCCCCTCATGCCTCGTCTCTCTCTTCTCTCTACCTGCTTCCCTCCAACTCCTGTCTCAGCAGACAGGGAAACAAGCAGCTTCTTTTTGGTCCCGTGTTGTTTCTCGGTGTTGCCTCTTCTCACAGCTCACAGCATGGAACACAAACACAAACATGCTCACACCGGTCCAACACCATATACTCCGAGGGGAGCGACGCTGTACACAAATATGAACCCACCGGAGCAGTCCTCTGTGGAATGACTCGGGTGAGCATTGTTTGTAAGGGTCATGTTGATATAAATGTCTCTCCAAATTCTACTGCTTAACCAAATGCGTGGACAATGCTGGGTAACTCTGATAGCCGCCGAGTGAGGGTGAGGTGTCAGTGGCACCGAGCGAGAAAGAAAGTGGATCATACAAACGGAGCTGTAATGAAGGAACATTGGAGTCCTGCAACAGCAAATGAAGGGTCCGTACATGGCACTAGGCTGGAGGTAATGAGGATAAAGGTGTCACTATTGATGCCGGGAGACTAAGAGCACCAGGTGTGAGGAGAAGTGACGACTACTACCTGCCATTACCACTCAGTCTCCCGCTCTGTCCATTTTGGTGGAGCCAATTAGAGGGGCTCATCCAACACTCCCGTGTGCACCCTCCATCAAGCTATCCGAAAAACATAAGGATTGATTGGACAAGCTATTAGGTCAATTGATCCCTGTTTCCTTTCATCTGTGTGCTCCTTCTTTTTTCAGATAGACAGGTTGGATGAGGAGAGCTGCTCCAATTATGTGAGGACAAGGGTTTAACTAAGATGGACCTTCTCTTCATCTTCCTCTTTGTATTCAATCCTATTTTTAGGTTCCTCCCATCCACTCCATGGGAATTTTAGTTTTTGTGTAAAATTAGCCCTGAGTTCATGTTAAAATACTTCAAAAGTGCTTCTGTGTATGTGTTGTCTTTGCATACAATAGCATTCATACATTTCTACATGATTTCACGCGTGGTTCGGTATAGGTGCAGATGGACTGGACTTGATCTCCATTGCCATTACACACCCTTTGTAAGAGCTGCCAAAACTGATTTCCTAAAATGCCAGACAACGTGCAGGGCAAGATTATACTGATTTGTGATCATTATTCTCAAGTGCCTTCCAAATTGTATCTCGGCGCAAGGGCTTTAAAAACCTATGACATACATGTTAAGAAATGAAAACTGGCAAACAGAGTGAGTGAGCTGGTATTTGACGTTGCGTTTAACAATGTTAATAGAAAAATCTGACAGACTAAAAAGAGTTAATGAAAGCTCCATTAGGGATGACCCAATAGCAGTATGGTTGAGGTGCATCTTCCTTTAAGCTATTTATCTCCACTGTGACTATTTAATGTAGGCAGAAAATGCTCCCCCCGAAAGAGTTAACAATTGCATTAGAATCTGATAATCGAAACTGCAGCAACACACTTTTTTAACACCAATTCCGAGTCCCTTCCCCCTGACAAATCTGTGTAAAACTGAATGAATTGCTGGTGAGGCTGATTGGTCACATTGATTGAGCATCACAGAGTCTTTTCACTGCTGTACACCAAGTCGTCTCTCAGTCGATAGACACAACCCAAATACACCAGGCACTCAATCCAATGTGTTGCTACATGGTCCAATCCAGCTAATTTAACACCCACTCCATTTATGAAAAAGAGCCCTCATCGATTTTTTTCTGTTCATGCGCTCTCGTTGCTCCAGTTCATTTTCGCCATCCCGGCGCCTACACATGCACAGGGCTGGCAACGACTGAATTGAATTAGCGTGTGGTAGGGTTCCTGTAAGATTGGCTTCTCAAAAAACCCACACCTCCAGACTTTCTCCAGAAGCAGCAGAGACCACAGAGCTGATAACTTGCAGTTACAGGCTGCTGCATGAGTGCATGACTACGTTCACGGAGAACTCCACAACAAAAAAAAAGGCTGTGAGCTTCAAAATGGACGTACATGGCCCATCGCTTTTGCACCTCATTGCCACAGCAAAGACAGTTTCTGCTTGTTGCCTATTATGTGCCTCTCCTGTTCGCCACTGCACTTTCTTTTCCTCTCTTCCTCTCCTTGTCCCTTTCTTTCCAATCCATTATTGCATGTTTATGCTCCCAAAATGTAATCTAGCTTTTAAGGGGAAAACAGCCAACACATTACAAATGGCCTTAGAAAACATAATAGGGTATTTTTGATTGGAATAATTAGTCCAACAACAGCTGTTAAAAACCATTTCCAGCGTGTTTTGTCGGCGGTGGTAAAACACTAAACCACAATAACTGTCATTATAGTCATAATGGCTTTCCTGTCAGGACAAGTCTTATCAGGCTGGTGACAACCGCAGAAATCCCACTGCCAGGTAAACGGTGCTGCCTACAAAGGGAAGGAGTAAGGAAACGCTAGCTGGCACTACACAGCAAACAGCTTCCACTGTAGGTCTGTCCAGAGAAAAAGACATAACATAAAAAAGGACAAAAAAAGACTCTTTACAGATGCACAAGGGGTACACAGATACACAGCACCTCATCAGATTCTATAGCAAACTGCCACATCCATCAGTGGGTATCTGCAACCTAATGAGATGAAATAGGCTGAAGGCAGCGTTCTAATCATGTACCACGATGATGCTGTAACAGACATTTCAATGATTTTGTGTGCTATGCTATGCAGAAATGAGATTACGGGGAAAAAAAGGTCAAAAATTCACATTCAGGTACAATTCAATCTTGCAGCGGTTTGTTTTTCATTCATTACAATTGCAAATAATCTTCGGAGTTATAACAAATCTATACAGACCACGGACATGATAAAACAAAATAAATTCCGCTGTTATGCAGACTACGACAAGCCGGCTTGTGGTACTAATCGGATATATCTGGGAACATTTCATCATCAAGAGGCAACTCTGAGAATTACGTTTATCATCAGAATATACTGCAGTGCTTTGGTGGAAGTTCTGTTCTAGCATGAAATATTTCCAAGTCATTTCCTCCTGGAGGTTGAGCAAACTTACAATGGGAGCATGTGTGCAGAGTGAAGTGTGTGTTGTTAGGTGTGTGTGTGTGTGTGTGTGTGTGTGTTATAACTCCATCTGCACACAACAAATTTAAGAAATGAAAATAATTGAGTGTAGCCACGGTATTGATGATTTTTGTTTTGTCCTGTTCAGTTCCAGCTAAATATGTGCAGGTGAAACTAAAAAAATGCACTTGTCATGAGCGGGCGGTTTTAGTAAATGGATCATTGTACCAAGTTGTTTGTGTTTGTATCTATTATTTTTAATCATTTATATGCTTTATATATCTTTAAACATTTTCTGAAAAATCTAGACTGATATGGTGCACAGTATGAACTCCTGTTGAGGTGAGGGACCAAACAGCAAATTGAAAATAATTCTGATCCTCGAATTAGAAACTATAACTGAATCGTGGATTTGGTGAATTCGTACAACCGTCGCATATATTCTGTTCTTCTTTGCCTTTTAGAATTATGTTACTTGCGATCTCAAACCTTAAGTGCAACTGCAGAATAATTTACTGCTATGCTGTGTTACTCAAAGATGTACTCATTTCCATTTCACACCATCCTATGCGTGAAAAAAGATGTCAGTGTCCCTCACAGGTTACAGATAAATCTCCATGCAGTGTCAAAATCAACAATCCTTTTATTAGCATGGTGCATTCAGTATGTGTTGTTTGCTATAATTAATAGCCATGGTGGGGAAAAATAAAAACATTGTGAAGTGTAACCATGATACCAAAAGCTTTCAGCATTTTTTTAAAAATTCAATTAACGTCTTTATTCGATTATTCTTTGAGCCAGCATCGATGCAGTACATTCAGCAGCCCTGTGAGTGTGAAACATCATAGGTCATTTTCTGAAATTCACATCAGTGCTTTATCTTTCTGCTAATTTATATTAACATATTCGTTTATTCAGCCCTGTCGAGGAGCTGTGAGGGGTCATACATACTGCACAAAAGAGAAAATGCCAAAGAAATGTAACAGTACTCACTATGGGCACTTAGCACTATTATTCCTATTCATAAAATGTATGTGTGTGTGTGTGCGTGCACTTTCAAGGATGCGTGGACACACACTATAAATGAAACCATGAGCCGGCGCATTTGTTGTATGCATGCAAGTGCAGTGAAAACATATTCTTAAAAACTGCACGCATTGAATAAATCTAAATAACTCTGTTTTTCTATGTAAAGACCATCAGCCAGGTTCTGTACACAGTATTTGCTTCACAACTTTCCCCAGAACAATATGGTCATCAAAATCTGACCACAGCATCGCAGAGCCTCTGAAAGCTCCCAAAGAAATAAATCTAATTATGATTAGAGACTTAATAAATGGCTGATGATCATTAATGCCATGCTAATATATGACTATTATTCAACCATTGAAAGCCAGGAATAATTTTTCTGAAGGTGATGTGACACACAGACAAGGGGGAAATAAATCCTTCTGTCTTCCTGGGGAGTGTGTTTGGCAGTAAACCAATTCCAAGTCTGGCTTCTTGAATGCCCAGATAACGCAATCAGACAGTTGCAATATTGCTGTTTTACCACCTGAAGAATTTGAATTTCATTCAGCCCCTTCAGAATAGTAGACATGCCAATTTTTCCCCAAGAATTGGCAGGACAAACACAATGCACCCCGGTGAAATGAGGAAAAGGCTTACCAGCTGAAAATAACTGTTTTCAGGCTCTTTCTTGTGTGCCTCCTCGGGTTCAATTTTATCATAATAACACACAAAGGCAAAAGGTTTAATTTCATCCATCATAACTACAATATAGGCTGTTGATGCCTTTTTATTAGATGTTTTATTATTAAATTGGGAATTAGTTCGGCATAGAAACATTATAATGGCGCCTCAATTTTCATAATATGAACCCCTAAACATTACGGGGTCACATTTGATTAAATTTGGATGTATGAGGATATTTTTCCTGGTGTGATTTGATACTATAGGGAGGTGATGTGGAGACGTGAACATTTCAAGACGGCTTTTGTATACATTTTGGGATTTTCAGGTAAGTCAAATTCAAAGGAATTTCTCCCCTTGCTGGGGGACACCCTGAAACATTCCTCAAGGGCTTCCCAGACCTCTCTGAGAGCAGCCCAGCCTATAGATAATGATTTGAGGAGGTGCAGGATAGTGCACTCTTGGACATGGGGGATTGGACAAAGTAGTTCACTTTGAGGCTGCACACTTCGCTCTGATGCGTTTCTTGCACTAACAGCTAAGGAGTCACTTTCCTTTCCTCAAGAAATTAACTCAGATTTGTATTTTTTAAGTTAAAGACAAACCAGTGACTAAAATCACCTATGCATCCTATAGGACTTTTTCTTATCTACTTTTTAGGCATGATAAACACTCCATCACTTACTATGTGGGTTATTTACCAGACTCGTATGTCGCCTCTGCTTTTCCAATTGAAAATCCTCCACCATGGAGCTTTCACGGGACAAGCAAACTGTCGTTTCAAAGCTCGCACGCTGTATGTCTTATTTAAAATTGCCCAAAAAAAATCAGTTAGTGTACAGGCCACGGTGCAATGCATAGGCCCACGAAACCAGAGTCCTGCTCTCAGATCAGACTTAATTTGCTACAATTCAAGGCGCGTTTTTAAAATATGAGGCGAATGCCAGTGACGCACCGTAAACATGAACTCCGTATCTGTCAAACCATAAAATATTAAATAAATAAATCGGATTACACGGCTGAACACCTCACGCAGGCTGATACGCGGAGCCCGGTTGGTGCACATTACAGGCTATTACTGTCGCACTGGTATGACATGTATTAAAAGCACATAAGATATAATAAAAACCGAGCGTCAGTCTTACCTTGTTTCCTCCAATCTCCTTCTCCTTGATTGCTCAGTGTGTCTCATTCATTCTCTCCTCACTTGCCTCCTTCTCCTTTTCTCCCCCTCTGGTTATCACTCGTTTTCTCCTCTCTGGCACCGTCTTCGTGCGGATGCATAAGAATTAAAAATTAATAGCCTGCTATCTTAAAGACAAACCGACGGGAGAAAGAAAAACGAGAGAGAAGGGACAAAAAAAATCCACCCGACTATAAATAAAAAATATATATATAATAATGGCAGTCCGGGGAAGAATCCTCACGGACAGAGCAGATTCTCACGAAAATGCGCCCGATTGGGCATCAAAATAAATAAGAGCGACGACACCATTGTCCTGGGTGGAAACAATAACAGTTACTACCGAAGAGAGTGAGCGCAGTGTTAAAGGACAGGAGGATCTTAAGACAATTGAAGTTGTAACCGTGTCGTCCGTCCGTCGCGGGTTAGATGGAAAGCATGTGAGCGAATGTGCCAGCGTCGCAAACCGTCTGCGTAAAGGCAAATCAGACTCTTGGATGTCTGATGTGTTTCTGTTCTCTCGCTTTTAAACTGCAGACTCTTCGCCCTCATGCGGCTCTATGGTTTTGGAAATCACCCGTTGGAATTAGGATAATTTACACAGGCCATATGCGGTTGTCCTGTGCGTCCTGACGCACTGAGCGGATCACTCGTCTCTAGTTTCCCTCTTTGTCGGCAGGCAGCGCGCACTCTCATCAGGACCATTCACACGGTAGGCTATTTTCAACCTCTGCAGCTCTGCATCGGGCCTATTACAATCTAGCGCATTTGTCATTGCCTTTCACATACAGTTTGGTCGCCTAAAGACAGTTTCAAGACAGTTTTTATAACCATGCCTGACTTAAGGCAGGAAAATGTTCCACTTCTGCCCGCCCACTAGTTAAATTGCTTTCTTGGTATAACACTAGCACTTTTTTCTTTTTTTTTCAACCCACGTGGTTTCCCAAGGTGGGGTTCAAGAACCACCAGAGGTCCTTAAAATGGCCATCTGTGATTGCTCTGCAAATTTAATTGCAGTGGTGTAATTCTACATGAGGAAAAATAAATAAATACTTGACTCGCAGGTGAACTTCTCTCACTTTTCCCAACTCACTGTGACACCTTAGTCAATTAATTCTGCATCAAGTCACTTCTAACAACTTTTGCACAACACAAATCAGTTAAAATGACATCAGTATTTTTACATCAAATACAGCTGGATCTCTAATGCAACCACCTGAGCTTTCACTGCAGTAACTTGAAATGAGTGTTTCACTAAAAAAAATGTTCATTTCTTAAGAGATGAAGTTGTTCTCCATGTGGCAGCATGCGACCAGGATGCGACTGAACCGTGCTGAGACAGAGCTCAAGCTCATTCAATGTGATGTGAAGATGGAGTCAAATCCTCAGTGTTGGAAGGTGTATTTCATTGAGTGAGGAAGATTTATTTTAAAAATCCAACAGTTTCCACACTGCATGCTCAGTAGATTAATAAACACAGTGATGATGACATAGTGTGGGAGTCATCTAAATGCAACCGTTCAACAATATCTTATATCATTTATAAGATAAAAGAGACTTATATCTCTTTTCTGCCGATATAAGATTTATGGTTTCTTCACTTATGTATCTCAATGGGCTTTCTACATTTTTTCATTAGTTTTACAGCACTTAAAATAACTTTTCTGATTAATGTCACAGCAGTGATTCACAGAAGGAAGGACGTCCTTAAGATTACAGTTTGCTGCCCCTCTGCACAGGCACAGACGGATTTTTTCAAAAGATTATGTTTCCAGTTCTTCATCTGACAGACAAGTTGCTGAAGAAACAAGATGGAGCGCTACACTGGCTGTCATAAATTGGCAGTTCAGGTGCTCTCCAGGATGTTATTGGGTGAGAGTGAAAAAAGAAAATAATCTGTGGACTACAAAGCTATGAACAACTTAAAACCCTTTTCTGGAACATGATTTTGCTACTCTACAGCACACACTAGATTTTCTATGGGAAGAGACTGAGTCATGGGATGACACAAAGCAACAGTTTCAAGCTGAGCTGGAACTTCTAGCACTGGAAGTACCTGTTCCTCGCGAGCCTCCTGAACCACCAGCATGCATTATACTAAGCAAATAGATTTCTCATTTGCAGTTATTCTTATTCTATTTTAAAACATAGTGGTAGTCCAGATTGTTGGCACTGCAAAAACTCATAGACAAATCAATCATACACTAAACATATACAAATACAGCAATCAGGAATAACATTATGACCACCTGCCTAATATTGTGTTGGTCCTCCTTATGTGCTCAAAAATCCTCTGAACCATTGGACATGGACAAGAGGACCTCTCAGGGTGTCCTATGGGGTCTGGAACCAGGACGTTGTCACTGGATCCTTTGGGTACTCTGAGCTGTGCAGTGGAGCCTCTGTCAATCAAACTTGTTCCACTGCATCCTGTTGGCACTTGACCAGAATGGACTGTAGGAAGTTTGGAGGTCAAATCAACATGTTGGGTGATTGTCATGTTCCTCAACATGTTCCTGATTGTTTGATGTTTTTTTCCATTTGGTGGGGTGCATTTTAGGCCAGTGACATTTGGGATTTCCACTTGCATGAGAAAGTGTGCTTGTTCTGGGACAATTTTTATTTTAAGTTTGTAAGTCTCATCAATACGGATGTTAAAATCCATGGTTTTCCATAAGAACACCACATAGTATCAATATGATCAATGATATTCACGTCACCTGTCAGTGGTCATGATGTTGTGGCTGGTTGAGATAGATAGATAGATAGATAGATAGATAGATAGATAGATAGATAGATAGATAGATAGATAGATAGATAGATAGATAGATAGATAGATAGATAGATAGATAGATAGATAGATAGATAGATAGATGGATGCAAGGTAACTAGGCTAGACTACTCTTTGCATATCTTGTATTCCCACTCCAGCATTTATGATATTCATTGTACCAGATTTTATTATAGTCAAGCACAATGTCGTACTTATCATATAAAAGACCATATTACATCAATATCACAGCACAGAGGGAAGTGCACAACCAAGCAGAAACATGATACAGTATTATTATTTTTTATTATACATACGGTACAATGAATACACACATACAGAGAGAGTCAAACAGCCAAAACATCCTTTTTCAGTTTAATGCACTTAGGTGTTTTGCTGCTACAGCCTTAAGGACAAGACATACTACTACATTGATACCACGCTGGTGCTATGAATAGGTTTGCAGACATACCACTACCTGTTGTAGCTGTCAGCTGCCACTTTGGGAGCAAAGTCAAAAGCATGTTAGACCAAAAATATAGGCATTGCTGCTCGTGTTGGTAATTTTGCTTTTGCCCAGTGGAGTGAAAATGACCCTGCCTTTCAAATCACATACTTTTTCTTTATACTTTCAGTACATACTGCGGCAGCCCTTACACAGTACATACTGGTACGTACTGCAGTATGCATACTACTATTACAAACTACTTCGTCATAATATTGTGCCTTACGCTTTGACCGTCTTGCTCATACATCTGTCGCAGTCTGTAGTGCGAAATGAGCCGTCATCTGTCTGTGCACTCCCGGTGGCTCAAGCTTGTTTATACTCGTGTGAGACACCGTGACGTATGTGATGTATCTTCCACTGCACAGTGGATTGTGGGTCAGAATGGCCAGAGAAGCATGTTGGCTTAGATACTGCAAAACGCAACGGTATGTAGTAGGACATGCTGATATTTTTGGCGTACTGCATTTGTACTGGGACATACTAAATCTTTTTCTGGCATATTAAATCGTATGGTAGTATGGGTATTGGAACACATCCCAAGTGATAAAAATAATGGATGGACATCAGAGAGCATTACTGGTAGGCCTGTTGCATCAGCAGTGCTTACAAGCGCATGCATTGTTCATTATATCGAACTGACTCTTTACCCTTTCCAGTTTGAGCCAACTTCTCAGTGTTCGACATTGTTGCCGAGGAACAAAGTGCTGCTGGCTTGTGGGAGGTCTGCACACAAATGTGTCTCCAAAGCCACTACATTATTTGAATTCCCATAATTCTTCTGTGCTCACAGACACCAATACGGAACCATAAATCTGCCTTTACGTGGTCTAGTCTGACAGTAGTACTTTATAATAATAAATACTGTTAGGTAATATTAACTAGATTTATTGAAATACTAGTGTGTAACTGGCATTACTGCTTCAGTCCGTTGGCTTTAAGTCTCTTCTCTAATGCATTATTATTAGATTACACTTATCAGCAATAATAGATATTAATTTGATAAGAAGCTAACCCATATACATGTTTACTGTTCCCTATATGTGATTAAAATCCACTAGCTTTCAGTGAGATTCCTGAATGGTGATGTAATTAAAGTAATTGAAACATAATAAAAATGAATGTGTTATTATGCTCCAATCAGCCCTGTAACAAAAAAGCTACATACTCTCATTTAAATCCTGATTTATTCAGTGCTTCTCAGTTCATTTTTCTTTAGTGGAAACTTATTTGCTATATCTATTTTAAACCCATTAAATATATGTATTGAATTTTTAACCTGAATTACCAAAAAAATATCTGAACAACAAATTCCTAATATCGTTTTCTTTAAAATTTTCACATCATCCTCGCCAAGATTGATGATAATTCCGGATGATTAATCCCAGGCAGTGTTTCGTCTCCAGGTGAACACGGGGTAAACTGCACTGCCAGATGAAATTATTTAACATCCATATCACATGCAGTAATTGCACCAGTGCACAGTGCATGTTGAATTTTTTCTCTTCCTCTCTGAAAATGCTTTTGTCAGTTTTTATTATGATAGCTAATGTTGGGTTCGACTAAATAGGCTCTGCATGCCTTTACCACTTACCCTTCTGTCACACAGCACCTACTCTGTTATACTGCTCTCAAATCTAGTCGATTGACCTTCATGGGCCGCCTGACTCATTGTGTCAATAAACAGCTAGCATAATGTAGTTTGTGCTCCATGACAGTCTCGCACTCTCTCTTTTTTCTTTTTTTTTTGTCAAGATTAGATGCTATTCATGCAAAGTCACAGTGCACTGAGTAATTAGGCTACAGACGAACCTCATCACCTACTGCACAGCCTGGACCGCTGAGAACCAAATGTGGACAGATTTAAACCATCATGTCATGCTTTGCAAAGTCTGAGCAGTTGTTCATCGCACCACGGTCTCTTAGCAACAGTAATAGCGACGACAAATGATTAAGTGCTGATTGGCCTTCTAAAGACAAGCAGCGGTCCTTTAGAAATAGTGCAGCTCAAAACACTTTGCTTATAAGGAAAGACATGTATGATTATACGATACATCAGAGAAGGACAAATGATGTAAGAGATAAATGAACATATAGAATTCATATGGGAAGATTTCTAGATTCCCTGTACGTGGTTCAGCAAGGACATTACATTTAATGGTTATGATGGTCAGTGGTTTGGTCTTGAATTACATCATAAACACAATGAGGAGTTTATCAGAAAACTACCACATGTGCCCACAAAACTGTTATCCATTTGCTTGTACAGTAAATGGAACATTTTCCAGCATAAAGTTCACTGTGCTCAAATGTCATCATCATCTGCCTCCCATCTTTTCAAGTATAGTTGTATCGTCTGAAGAGGCTCTTAAATAAATAGATGCATCTCAGAAACACACAGGAAACTGATTTTTTGGGGGGAACGGATACAAATCAGAAGCCCAGCTATATTCAAATACAGACTTCAATTTTTTAGGCACTGCATCGTAATTACTTTCCTGCTTTCGGCCATATAAAATGATTCAGATAAGTGTTGATAAATGCAGCGGTTCAAATACACAGAGGACCTGAAAAAAAATGAAAGAAAACCGTAGATAAGAGCCTGCCACTGTGTAGCATTGTATTGGTTTTGTGCTTGTGTGTGGGGATGTTTTAGCACTGAATAAATTCATTCAGGCCTGACCATGACTCTGAAAATCCCAGCTATTGTTAATAACCATTCTTTTTGTTCATTTGTGTTCCATGTTGCATTTATATTCTCAATGCAGCGATGTCTTGCATGATAAGACAGACTTTATCAACAAAGCATCAGCGTCCCTGTTTGCCGGAATATTTCTTGTTTTCCTTTGAAAAGGAGGAGAAAATGGACTCATACAGCTGGCATATTTTAATTTGTTCGAGCTCATGTTTGATTAATGCCAATTTTTTTTTCTAGTCAGAGTTCATGTTTATGAGACACCATTATTTACATAACAACTTACCCTATTCGTAAACAGCTCCAATTTTCACAGTTATGCAGCTTCTTGTTTTGCACTGATTGACAAATTATCTCCATTACCACAAAACCAAATTTTTCTTTTTGCAAGACTTGTTATGAAAGCACATTGTATTTTATATTGTGCCACATAAAATAATCAGCAGAATAATGTTTCCGTGTGTTTTGGTCAAAATAGGATTATTATTTGTGATGAACTGAGGACGTTATGTCTGATATTATTTAGTTATATATCAATACCTGCGATGCATCACTTCAAAATGCATCTGTCTCATAATTAATCAATATGTTACCTGCATTTTCTGCCTGTTGCTATATTATTATGAAAATGTAAAAATGAAAACATACTGCTGCAGAACTACAAACACTGGAGGAAGTCTCTAAAAATCATTCATGCATGCCTTGTATATACAGTGTAGTGAAGTAGAAAGCCTGTAGGCGTAGATATGAACACAATGGCAGGGAAGGAAAGTGTATGGCATTTCCTGTGCTGAAAGGGTGAAAACCAATGAAAAGGGTTTAAGAGTCCAACAAAGCCAAACAGACATCAGTATTTGGAGCCAGAAAAGCGTTGGTGTAACACCTCTGCTTTTATATAGCAACCTGTGACCACCAGAGCGCTCTTCCCATCACTCTCTTTCCATTGGGATGTTCACAGCAAATGCAGCATTTCAACGTTTTCAGAGACTGCATCTATAAAGACACCTCCATCACCCCACACTCTCTTTCTCTCTCTCCATCTGTCTCTCACTCTCCTTTTCTCACTCACGCTCTCAATCTTGCTCTCTTTTTCCCTTTTTTCACTCGCTCTGTCTCTGTGTCTCTCTTTCCTTTTTGCAATATGACATAGTCCATTATCTGCTCTTAGTACTAATTGGTGTATTAACGCCATGCTGTGGGTGACACAGTGAGAGAGAGAGAGAAAGAGAGAGAGAGAGAGAGAGAGAGAGAGAGAGAGAGAGACGCAGGATGAATATGGATGAGGCAGGAGCAGGGTGGGAGCGAGGCTCTGGGGGAGTACAGAGTGAGAGAGAATAGCAGGCCAAGGTAAATCTTTTCAGCTGCACAAGTGGTTAAGAGCAGCATGGCAAAATGACGAGTTGGGGGGGGGGGAGAAACCATCCTGTAATGGCTTTTTTGTTGTCTTTTTTTCAGTTGGCCTTCTCTGTATCCCTTTCTATCCTGCTCTCACCGTCACCACTTTCAACCCAATTATCCACTCTCCCTGGCGCCACTGGCAGCATATGGAAATGTAAATTACAGGCGAGATGTTGTTTTTTTTTTTTTTTGAAAGATGTGGAAGGTAAGCAGCTCTTGAGGATGGGGAGAGTAGGAGGAAGAAACAGAAGAGATGACAAACAACTGAAACTGAGGGACTGCCTTTAGTCCCAATAGCTTGTTGGTATTGTGACTCTATCGGATACGCAAATCCGCCCACTGGAAAAAATCTAGTGGAATGAGTTTGATTTATGTTCTTGCACATGCAAACACACACAAGCTTGTAAGTTTGCATATAAAGTCTTTACATTAGCCGTGATACTGTGCATTTGCAAATGTGACATGTTGGACAATGTCACATCATGTCAGACGTAGCCATTAAATCACACCGACATGTAGAGACACTCTGTATATTAATATGCTGTGACAAATACACACATATGCAGAGACTCAAATGGCACAGTTGCACCAAAGAGGTACACTTCCTCTGTGCTTGAGGGGCTTTTCAGACCAGGGCCAGGATGCAAGCCCTCAGGCTGGTGAAAAGCTGCTGAAGCACAGGATACAGAGATCAAAGGTGCTCATCTCCTCGCATGCATGTGACACTGAGACATGTACGGGCTGATTATTCAGATAAGCAGATCTATCCTCGGGGGTGGAGGCAAAATGGAGACGAGTGTTTTGTTCATTATCATTAAGATCTGGCTTTTCCTCTGTTCACCTCTCCTCTCTCCACATGCTCATATTCCGCCCCCGCAGTGCTGATGAAGCCAACTTCTCAAATCTGCAATTTGCTCAATTATTTTCAATTATCCCGCCATCGCTGCTTCTATCATTCCCCTCAGTTCAATTGTGAACAGAAATCACTTGTTGATTGACAGCAAAGGCCAATTAGAGGCAGGAGGAAAACTCTAACCCCTACGGTAATTACTGCTGATTGGTGTCATGCAGACATTTTACAGGCCCTACCCACAAAACTGACACCGTTGTATTGATAATGCCCTTTTTCACCAAGCAGCCACCCGTCTTATCATAAACACACTGTACATTTCAAAATGGATCCCTGCTCAGGTCATTTAAAGTTTGCAGAACCATAACAATACGCTTTAAAATTTCTTTACATGCCCAGGGAGAGTATTGTACCGTGAGAGCTTTCAAAGGAAGGATTGAGATACCTATATCTACCATGAGCTCCATGTCTCTGTGCCTTTAGCACATTAACTTCAAGGTAGTTCTGACTCAAGGCTTTAGAAAAACTCTCCGGTGGTGGGCACAGTAATCAATGAGGAACTGCTTTTGAGCACGACAGAGAGACCCACAAATTCAATATACCTTCAGCAGTTTTGCTGTCTGGGTTTGTTCAACAATTTGTAGTAGCTTAATGCAGGGTAGTTCAGGCAAAACAGAAAAGAAGTTGCTTCATATATTTTCATTTCGCCGTGCATCCGTGGTTATCTTATGGTTTATTAGGTTTTGTGCGCCGTAATCCATTTATTTCTTTATCATGCAATCGGTAATGAAAATTTAAAATGTGACCTTACTGCTGCTTTTGTTTACAGTTGTGCAACAGACGGGCTGTGGCTCTACCGTGTTGTTGATTGTTTATTCTCTGAGCAAATATATAGAGACAAATAAACGTAAAACAGTAATTGTGCACATACACCAATCAGCCACAACATTATGAGCACTGGCAGGTGAAGTGAATAACATTGATCATGTTGGTACTATGTGGTGTTCTGATGGAAAACCTTGGATTTTGGCATCCCTGTTGATGACACTTACACACCCAAATAAACACTGTCCCAGAGCAAGCACACTTCCTCATGCAAATGGAAATCCCAAATGTCACTGGAATACCAAATAACAATCAGGAATATCTTGAGGAACATGACAGTGGCCCAACATGTTGATTTGACCTCCAAACTTCCTACACCCCATTGTGATCAAGCATCAACAGGATGCAGTGGAACAAGTTTGATTGACAGAGGCCTCGCTGCACAAGCCAGAGTACCCAAAGGATCCACTGCCAACGTCCTGGTTCCAGACCCCATAGGACACCCCGAGAGGTCCTCTTGTGCATGCCCAGCAGTGTGCTCAGAGCATTTTGAGCACATAAGGGGGACCAACACAATATTAGGCAGGTGGTCATGATGTTATGCCTGATCAGGTTTTCAAACAACATGGATAATGATCACTGCTTAACCCCTGTTGTGTTGAATTTTGCTTCAGCTAGTCACCTCCCCAGAATCATTACAGTTTTGCAACAATGTGCTGTCATTAACAACAATGGTGTAGATGCCTCCATTCAAAGTGTCGCCTGCGGAATCTTTTAATAATGCTTCATTTAGTTTCACCTTAGGTTAAGTCATTTTTATAAAATGCACCCCTGCTCTTAGACGTATCTACATACACACGTCAGTAATGTATCATCGGTGTATTTTGAGGCTTAAATGATGACAAATAAAAAATGTAATATGACTAACTCTGTGACATATTTACTGAATGCTGAATCACCACCGCTGAAATATTGTGATAATCACTGCCATTTTGTTTCAGGTCACAATACACACCGTTTCCAAATGACACCGCTTTATAAAAGTAGTGAGTAATGAGTTTAGGCATGTTTGTGATATTTTAGAAAGCTCCCATTTCCAAAGACCTTTTTACTCACACTTCATCTGTTCTGCTTCTTTTAAAAAATAATTTTAACAGCTTTCCCAACCTATCCTGCTTTAACAATACAATTTTACTTGATGGGAATGTACAAAAGCATCACAGTTTAATTCACACACGTCAACATGGCAATAGTTATTCAGTGGTTTTTGCTACACAAGGTTCTTCCAGTACACTAAATGACCAGCATCAACTCTAGTCTTAACCTTCACATGTACATTTACTCCTTTCTGCTACAACTGTAGTTATATCTATAAAGTCATCCTGGCTGCTGTTATAACCAACATACCCATCTGAAGCTATTCTCACAGGTTGATTTCTTGCTTTTCCTCAAGATAAAGTTCAAGTGACTGAATGGGCTAAAAAGCTGCACCTTCACTCCTGAAACTCCTCTCCTCTATGCTATCCTGCAATAAACTGTTCACGTGGTACAGAGCTATTGGCTTGCGCTGTTGTTTGTGACGAGTGGGCTGCCTATGCAAGTGGTGGTTACTCAAGACTCCCCTGATGACATTATGGGCCTAATGAGTTTTAATTGGGAGAAGATCTTAACTTGCAGACCTAATTGCATCTGATTAAAGACAATATTAGTTTTACTGCTGGCAAATTGGTTAGGGAGGGTGGGTGATAGGGTTTTGGAGGGATCAATGGTGTCCTTGTGGAAATATTGCAAATGTCCCAAAAAATGGAGATGAAGAGACAGAACAAAGGTGCAAGAGGAGGCAGGGTCGGGCAAGCAAATACCCAACATGCGATGATACTGAGATAAGGGGATGTTACGGAGGGGAATAAAAGAGAAGAAGAGGAGGACTGAAGGTTAAGAACTCATCCAGAACAAATGTGTCTGACCTCTAGCACTTCTGAAGACACACTCTGTGATTGTGTGAAAAGTATGCCTTTAGATCGACAAAATTTAGACGACTCCATTACATAAATCTCACCTTAAGATTATTATCATCTCATCATCTGCTCCTTAATAGTTCTGTCGAATCTCAACAGCAGTTGCTGAGCCTCATACTTCCCAATGTATTTTTGGATATTACTTGGCATGGGAGTAGTACACTCTGGAGGAGTGAAAATCTACCCTTAAACAGAATTTGTGGTCAAATTTGTGTAATCTACAACAGGTAGATCAATATTTGAAAAACAGAACTGCTAGCATCCAAACTTGACATCCAGTGCTCTCATCTGTTTAGTCGCTTTTCTTCCTGGACTCTTCCTGGATGTTTAGTTGAGATTCAAATTAGCCTTGTTTTCTCTAAAGCTAACGGGCCCTAAATCTAAAAATATGGTCCTATCTCTGGTGAATTACATTAGCCAGCGTATCTCTCCCAACAAAGCTGACCTCTTTCGTGCAGGATTTGGCAAAATTCTTCTTCACAGAATCAGGCCTGCGTTGTCGAAAACTATAGAAGTAATATGTAAGGATATTGTTCAGGGCAGTTGCATAATGGCTTCACTGGGAGAACGTACTTACCATTTATGGACCTTGAAGGGACATTATTAAAAAAATTCAGTAATTTGCATTGAAATGATCAAATTTGCAATATGACCACACCAACCTTAGTTGGTATGCATAATTATGCATGTTTACATCCAATTACTATCGGAAAACATACTCGTGCTCACATGTTTGCAAGCACACAAACGTATTGATGCGAATAAGTAGACAAAAACACATACACTGCTTGTTCCCTCTCCGTGCCACCATAAATACATGCCCTGGATCAGCGGTGATTTAAAGCCCGACACAGGAGAGTATAGTAAATTATGCGTGTATGAGGCTTCATTTCCTGCTCTTCTTAAGCACTTGCTTAATTGCCATTCTCACCTGAGCAATTGTATAATTTCCTTTATTTTTCTCCTCCTCTGCCCAGAATATGAGTCTATAATGAGCTGTGGGTGTCCCCCAAAGCTAAGCCTGGCGCCTTGAAATAGGTTTCACTAATTTACCAATTAGTCATAAGATACAATTAGTGTGCAAGTTCCCTAAGTCCATGAGTGCCCCCACCACCGGCCTCCCCACTTTGATTGTTCAATCTCTGCAGTGATCATCACTCCATTACTTGGCTCATGTGCTCACCCTGCTTTGTTCAGCCTCACTACAACAGCGAGGTCCCACCTGCACTTTGGATATTACTCTAACCCTATGTGCCTCAGAGGGAATCGGTGAGGGAGTGGGAGTGTGTGAATGTGTCTACGTCCGCAGCTCTTGGTTTCTGTTTAAGTACAGCTGGGACCGGTTTCACTGACCAAGAGGATGAGAGTTGAGGAGGGGAGGAGGGGGGCGTCTGGAGACTCGAAAACTTATGAGAACTGAGATAAGTTACCAAGTAGCAAAGTGAAAGTTTGCTGGAGGTGCAAATCTAATTTATGGTTGGAGAATACTGTGTTGTGTTTCTCTCCTTGGTTCGCTCAGCCATTAAAACTAAACCTGAGGACAAATAGGAAATATAAAAAAAAACACAACAAATATCAACGCTGCCGTGCTCGCTGCTCGTTCTTATTATGCTGCGCGTGAGGCTCTGGGTATACAGCGATCAATATGTGAGAGGTCATTTGTCAGCGCCTTTTTCTCTAAGAGGATAGTTCATTTTTTTCTTGATGGCAATACAGTCTTCCTATAAGGGATTTCTAATAGTTGCAGTAAATTCCCCTCTGTTTTCTTCATTATTAGGGCAGGGTCTTTGTGTGCATATCTGTGAGAAGGTGGGCTTATGATAAAATATAATAACTAACTGATTGCTCAGGGAAAACTGGCCCATTTTACATCCGCAGCAACACAACAATCAAGAAACTCAGAATAGTAATAATATATAATGCGTAATTTAATAACAAGGGCCTAAATCAGCAGATTAATTAAACAGATCTTTGTGCACCTTTATCTCATAAATCTCTCTCTCAAAGTCTACAAATGTATATCTATTGAGGTTTATGAAAGTATTTATTAGTTTTTCAAAGGCACGTGTGTGTAGAAATTTGTTTTGCTCCTAAACATGAATTGATTGTTTTAAAAAAAAACAATCAATTAAAAAAAAAAAAAAACAGTGTGACCAGATTTTAGCTTCTGCACCTTGTCAGTTCGCAGGGACTAAGGAACAAGTTTTTGTGTTGATTGCTCCTGGCATGAAGGGACACTTAAGAGTGCGATCACACCAGACATGTTTAGAGCGGTTTATTGGAACCGTGGAACAGTAACTGTGCGCAAAAAATGATGCTGTTCAGTCTCCAAATAAAAGCAAAGAACCGCACTGAGACGGAGGGAGGGCTAACTATGAGATAAGAGGAGACACTCGTTTTATGATTTCTGTGCCGTTATGGAACCTCACAGTTTGCTCATAGCAGCAACTCGTGTCAATGGACATGTGTGAACTGAAGTGCAAGTTACAGACTTTCTTTTCAACACCTAGTAAACCTGTACCTGATTTTAGTTCCGGTTGTTTTGCGTACACACATGGTGATATTAATAAAACAATACACTACAGGAAACTGAGAAGTTACTTGGTCAGAATGACAACAGACAAGCAACTGCTGCATCTGTTTTCACCACAACCAAACAAAGCCACCTTGTTTTAATAAAGAAATCCTTTTGCAATCTTGATGAGATTTTATATTGCACAAGTAGTTTTCCACACAATAAGGAGACTCCTCCTTTTTGAGGAGTCTGAGGAGCAGCTTGTCACCTGCTGCTTTTAATCTGCATGTTCACTGTGGCTGCTGATTTCTATTCCATCATTCTCTTGTAAAAAAAAAATAAAAAAGGAGCTGCAGAGGAGTGAAATGTCAAAAATGATGGTTGGCGTCTTGTTTGAGAGACTTTTTTTGTGTAAGACAAATATGTTGGGTTTTCTCTCATCTTTCACCTTTTAAATGTTATTAAGGGATTATAACTCCACAGTTATAATTTTTACATATATAAAAATACACGCATATATATAGTAACCTGATACAGCTCTGATATGGACAATGCACAGTAAACTGTGATTTCAATTAGATGACATTTTTGTGAATCCCCTGTGAGTGTGAATGTAATTAGACTCCTGTGTAGAATCAATGGACTATTCAATATGGAATACATAGGCACAACCAATAGCATTGTAGAACCTCTAAAGACAACACAGTCTGGAGATAAATCGGGCATAAAGCGGGCTTGACCAAGGGCTAATCTCAGCCACTTGTCATAGCTTAACAAGGAAAAAGGTGGTGAATTGAGGATAGATGTGTTTTTCTGCTTAGGAATTCTATTGTTGAGATAAAATGTTATTTAATTAAAACAGGAGTGCTTAGAGTTACTCCTGCATTATGCCCTTAAATTGCTACGGGCTCTTTCGTCCATGTGTTTTTATGTTGTTCTGCTGTATTTGTTTTTGGACAAGTGGGTATTTTTCATCTGATCTAACTGCTGAAACAATTCTGCGTTCCTAAAGGATCCTTCCGACTCCAGTGCAGATGGAGAAATTATAGCATGGTTAGCTGGAGCAGACACCTTACCTGTCAATTACACTCGAGACATATAATGTAATTTTATATATAAGGCCTTCAGATGCCAGAAGTCCCAGAGCTTTACCCTTTTAAATAAATAAACACCTTTTCCACAATTTAGACGAAGGAAAATATAGAGGTGTTACTAATGGTGGGCAGTTAGATAACAAAATGTTCACGCTATCAATACTGTTGTTGACCTGCATTGTTCTTAATGCATCTCTCTGCATTAAGAGCCCAGGAGAAAGAACCTGAATCTTAAACTTGTCCTGGTGTAAACTATCTTAGTGCATTTGGCTGAAGATTATCTCCTGGTCTGAAACTGTTCATGCATAAATCCCTGACGAATAGGGTATAATTACAGCATATAATTTAGTTAATTAAGCTGCAAAGCAGTTTGAATTTAACAAAAAGTTATATCCCATTGGTGCATATCAAATATGTATATGCATTTATTTACTTGTCATTTGCCTCAGTGTCTTTCACAATTCTTCATCTCAGCTTCTCTCTCTCTCTCTTCTTCACTGTACATTGCTCTCTCACTCACTTCCTCTCAGAGGTTCATTCCCCGCATGCTAATGGACAACCCCCCTCCTCATGTCTATCTAATCAAAAATCAATTAAAAACACCTCGCCGCTGAGTCTCCAGAGCCGAGCCTAGGTTGAGGGTGGAATAGAAACGCTTCCCGCACCTCTTTCTCTCCCTTTCACAATCTCTCATCTCTTTCTCCCTTGCTCACTGCCTCCCTCTCCCTCATCCACCTATGGTCTCCCTCTCTCTCCCCCCTAAGCTCCGCCCTCCTGTCTACTGGAAGTTGGCAACATGATTTACGAGAACGGAGAACTTAATTTATATATTTTTTTTCCTCTTGCATCCTCTCATTTATTTATTAGATTTTTCTCCCAGCCGCCTCTTCCTGTCTCTGGCGTGGAGGGGAGGAGGAGGATAGAGGGAGAGAGAGGATAGGATTAGATGGAGAGTGGTCTCGGGGCAGACCAGTAGACTGGCAGGCCTGCAGACATGGAACAGATCTGTCCCACACTTAATGGCATTAGTGCCGTCCCTGAAAGGGGGAGGGGAGGCCAGCAGGGAGACAGGCTAACATATTAAAACTGCTTCTATACCAGACGCTTGTCTACTCCACTCAAACTCCAACTTCAACTCCAACTCTCTTCTTTTCTGGGTGTATTTGTATGGTGCACAATTGAGTGTGTGTCAATTGTTCTGTCGAAACGAAGCTTTTATCCGAGATGTGCTATTCTCTCTTCAAAGAAATTCAAACAGTGGACTGAATCACAGTTAATTCATCTAAATATGCTCACACTGCACCATCACACATGTGCAGCACAAAGACTAAGCCTCAACCTGCACACGTGTGGATTCAGGCAGAAAGCTTGCTTTCCCATTGTGTCAGGTGCAAATGGGCTTCAGCTCAAAAGCTAACATGGCCCACGGTAAAAGTGACATCTCTGTTGACTCTGTCTGTGTGGATGAAACTACAATCACTCCTTCTCCTGCACTCTCTCCTTAACTAATTTACACTTACCCTTTTCCCACTAGGACTCTACACATCTTACCAATCTGTGAGACTTTGGTGTGATCAGCGCCAGATTGCTGACTGTCAGCACACCTTCCAGAACTAAATCCAAGCCTCGCGGCACCCTCAGAGCCTCGAATTACCTTCTCTAACCTGCTTGGGTAGCACACTCTTACTACACACTACTGCTGTTCGAGGAGCATTGGGGGAATGCATACAGGAGTCGGACAAGGAAGGAAGAGTGAAGGGGAAGGAAATGACAGCAAAAGGGGGGAAGATTGGAGTCAGCAACAAAAGACCAGAGACAGAAAAGAGTCAGCGAAGACAAAGAGGAGAGCGTTCTCCTTAAACATGCACATATCAAGTGGAGGAGACTATGGAGTGGTTGGGGGAGAGGAAGTTGCCGCGGAATCTGAGAGGACACTGAAAGACAGGTGGAGCCAACATGCTGTGTCTTTTGATGGATGGAGCAGAGAGTTAGTAAATATACATGGACCCCGCCCTCCAGCTCTTTCAGCTGTCTCAGCACAGCCCGGCGTGGATGGATGGTGGGATTTTTTCCCCCTCGCCTTTAAGAAAAGGTTAAGTCACAACAATATTGTTGCGGATCATGAAAATATTAGCAATACTTCTCCCTCTGTCAAGCGAGTTTGATTTATCCGTCTTCCTCTGAGCGGGGTTGAGGGAGGGGGGGAGCGGGGACAGGAGGAGACACTAACAGCCTGGGGAGTGTTTTCTCTTTATCTCTGTGTCACAAAGGCCACCCTAGGTACTGCAGATGTGTCTGGGAACAGCTTTAGAGAGAGCTATTGATCCTACTGAGTACTCCTACTGTATATAGCCGAGCTCTGCCCACATCCTTGCACCCTGAGGAAAACTATACAGAACAGGCCGTGCTAAAGGTCACCCTCTGATGGAGATAGGGAGCTGCGACTGGCTATGCATACCTATTTGGTGTCGTAACTGGCTTGAAACATTATTACTAAGTCAATCCACAATCGTTGACATTACCATGAAAAATGGTGGAGGTGGCACAACAACAAAATAGCATGACTACATTACATTAATATATTAATAGTGGTTACAGAATACAAAAAAATAATAAATATGAGAATGTTGATGAAGCAGTTGCCTGCAGAGCCCAGTAATTATTGGTATGAATTATTGCTTATTTGAGCCGCAAATTTCATTTGATATATTATCAAGGCTTTTCTGTCACTTACCCAGTATTGCACCTTCTTATTGTTTTCCATTTTCTGCTGCTGGCTAAAGATAATGCATCAGCACTACAAACAGATTGTACTTATAGTCCCTCAATGTCTCAATATTGCAAGAAATTGTATGACCTCTATAAATTAATACTAAATCACATTTCAATGTTGTGACTAAAAAGGTTCAAATTTGTACTGGAGATACAATTTTCAATTAAAAACTTTTTCATCATGTTTTTCAACATACCACATACTCTGCAGCACATCCTTACTAAACTGCGTGAAACTTTCATTCCAATACTACAATATTTGATTTCATTTAGATGACAGCTGAAGATATGTTTTTCATAACTCTATATAAATATTTAAATTTATTATTTATATTTATTGTGAAAATTGTTGGTAATTCTATTTGTCTGTGCATTTCTTCGCCCTTTCTTTAAACACTGGATACCGAAATGGTTTATTGGACGCAGTGTTATGAGCAGCTGTATGTGTTTAGCCTGCAGTTAATTCTGGATGGGAGTGAATGTCCATTAAATGTAATCTTGTTTTTCAGTCCAGCGCTCAAACCACAACTTCAGAGAATTGGCCACCGATGAAGACATCATCCATCATCCCACTGACGCTCTGCCAGAACACTTGGAGATAAATATGGAGGCTTTTCAAGTTGTACCTGTCTTTGAGAAACCACACAATCATAAACCCACATAGAGTAAGCATACACAGATTCATAATTCCCATCTTTTTTTGCAAATCAAAAGCATAAAAAAATTATCTTTTCCGTGCCTATTCATCAAGCACAGCTCACTCTGTCAGCAGTAGCTTTTATCCAGCATCTTTATTTCACATCTTGATGGCTGCAGCTGTGTGTCTGTGTGTGTGCATGTATGCAAGCTTCTCTCACCTACCCAGAATATATGAAGAAACCCAAAATGATCCACTCAGAAATTTGAGTTCTTGGTTTAATGAAATAGTGCTTTTAGAGTTGATCTGAGGAGTCCACTAGAACACTTATCTCAGCATCAACAGTGCTGTAGAAAAAGAGCTGCCTTAATCGGATTGCTGGAGCTCTAAAAGGTTTTCTGCACATGGGTTCCTCTGCAGGCTGCTGGGCTCCAGGGCCAGACTGGGCACTGAGGCCTGACTGCCAGGCGGACTCGGTGGCTGGACTGGATGATAAAGTCCAGAGACTCACTGGTGTCTTTGTTAGCTGCCATGAGTCTCCGGGTAAGATGATACTAATTAGAGCCTTCGAATATTTGATTGAATCAGTAAACACAACACACACAGCGAAGCAGCAGCTCACAGATACACAACACCCACACTTCACCCATACTAAAAAGATACAGTATGTAGATATTATGGTACGTGTACATGCACACACACACACACACACATTTTTAGACTCTGATTTGCTTTTGTTCACTTTTCCCCCTCACTGTACACCTACACATCAGTCCAAGGACTCACACAGAGGAATTCATCTATCAGTGGTTCACTGTGCCCTGAAGCAAGTGAGAGCTGCAGCAGACATTGATCAAACTGACTTCTAACATGAAGAAGTTCAAAATCACACTTTTCAAATCCCTTTACTGCCGGCAACCTTCCACTACTGATATAAAAGAAGGCACACATACACAGACATGCACGTTATTACACCCCGCTGTATGCATTCTAGCAAACATGAGGCGTCGATGCAAAGATCCCCATTCACACACGCCGTCTGTTTCGAAATACAACATGGCTCTGACATTTTTAGCTCGCAAACATATAAAAATGGCATCAGTGCCTTTTGTGCTCCTCGACTGAAAAAAATATTTCAGCAATAACAAAGGCATTTCAAAAGTGACAGCGAAAACACTGACTGGATGCGATATTTTCTAAGAAGCCACGTACATTTCGGGGTGGATTTTTTTCCTCATGAATTGTTTCTTCAAATTAGCACATTGCACTAAAGTACAAACTGTCCCATCAGATTACTAATTTGTGTACGCAATGTTTTTTCTCACTCTCTCAGTTTAGTAATGTGTCCCCTCAAATTGATTAATTCAGCTCATAAATGAATAATTTCTGCCCTCAAATTGCTAAATCACACACTCAGATTCCTTCCACTCATTACAGTCATCACCGTCATTCCATTTGTCCTTGTTCCGCAAACATCCTGAGTATAAAACTGAGCTGTAAGACAGTCTTCTCAGATTTTTCGTTGTTAAATACATTGCTAAAACTTGTTTTAGAGGATAATAGATGAACTCTGCTGAAAGAGTATGAATGCTAAAATTTGAAGGATAACCCATGTCAGCCTGCCATTGAGGCTAAAAAACCCTCCCTATGGTTCAGATAAGCTCTCTAAACTACTCAAAAAAATAACAGAAACCTGTGTTCCTCCTCCAAATGAAGCCGGTTTGGCTATAAGTCAAGGAAATGTACCATCTTTTTTGCACAGCAGCTCCGGAGTTATTAGCCTTTGTTCCAACTGTTTTGCATATTCAGCCTCCCTTCCAGCCCACATAGATGTTAATGCACTCCCACACAAACAGATCGGTGTGAACAGGGCAAACATATTTTCCATCTCTCTCTCTCTCTTTCTCTTGCTCTCTCTTTCTCACTCTTTCACTGTCTCAACTGTCTTTCACTGCTGTCTTTTTCTAAAGCCCACTCACATCACACACAACTAGGCACACACATGTCCACACAAACATTGACAAAGGTGCACAAAGTAAGTTTTTTGTGTGTGTGTGTGTGAGAGAGAGAGAGAGAGAGAGAGAGAGAGAGAGAGAGAGAGAGAGAGAGAGAGAGAGAGAGAGAGAGAGAGAGAGAGAGAGAGAGTCTCTGGCAAACCACCTCTCAGTGTGCTGGATCAGCTGAAATAGGATCCATCCCTCAGATCCCGCTGTACCTCTCACACATACTGATGTAGTCTGATCTCCTGTCAGTGAGATGGCCTGCAGGGAGCGAGTCGGGGGCTTATAACATGGCCTCCAGAGACCATCTCAGCCAGATGCTCAAAGAGTTGGAAAGCAAGAAAACAATAGCCACTTCAGAGAGCCAGGGATATTATGGGGCCATTGATGCTACAGCATGGACCCGTGCTGCTTTATATGACATCACCACGCAGTTCACGTTTGGCAAGTCACCAGTGTTTTGAAGTGAGACAAATGTAGTTTGGTGATATGCCTCGAGACAAGTGCACATGCTCGCTAACACGCTTGTGCATACTTGCTCAAAGGGACACACATTCACTTAGTTCCCTGTAGCAATGGTGTCACAACAGTGGGCATGAAAACAGACTATGTCAAAGCAAATCTACAGCACAAAGGCTGCATGTCGCTGCATGATAGCATTCGAATGAAACCATAGCCAGAAGCCCTGACTCGTAGGCAGCAGGCTTGTAAGGTGTTCCAAAAAAAATGGTATGTTTTCACAACCTGGGCCCTTTATGGTTCAGTTTAGCCAACAGTTTACAACAATATATTTAGCAACTTAACTGTCAAATCAGAAGTTGCAAATCTCAGTACATTGCGTGTGTGCTTGTTTGTTTTGCGACTTCAGTTTGCTTGTAGATGCACATGTTTAGCATGTCCACTGACATACCTGTAACTATCAAAAGTCTGTGAATAAACAAAAATATTGTCATGATCAGTAAAATGAATGGCCAATATAGAAAATATAGAAGCATCATCATATAAGTCTATTTACTATTCTGGAGGTAGCATGAGGTTAAAGTGAATCATCACTGAATATCAATTCATCAAAAGTCTCTGCCCATGTTTCATGGTAAATGTTTTTTTTAACTGAAGGGCATGTCATTTATATAGAACAACACTGACTTGCCTCGTTGTGACAATTTTGCATTAATTTCTTCCTGTGCTGCTTTGCTCTGAGAGTGGTACATTCCGCTCCTCACTTCTTTACTACTCTCTTTACATGAGAATGTGTAAATATGGAATTATTGAGAAATTGATTGTTGCTCTCTTCTGTCCAGTGTGGCCTTCCTCCCATTAATCTCTAATGCCTGCAGAAGAAGCTAAAAATCCATCTGGGGCCATTGCTGCAGACAATTGTCTGAAAGACCCATTCCATCCAAATTGAATTAGAATCAATGTGGAGCATACACAAGCAAGAGCATCATTAGATCAAGAGATGTAAGCAAAGAGGGACAGTGAAGGAAAAGCACACAAAAAGCAGCTGATCGCTCTCCCCTCTTTTCAGGCCATGTGATTAAACCCTTGAATAATATCAGCATGAACGCATTTATTTTACTCTTTTGAAAGTGTTCAACTTCGCATCTGCATGTTGCTCACTTTCTAACACTTTATACACACCAACACTATGAATACACAAACACAAAAAACTCTCAAGTTTTTCAAGTGATTGTTGAGCCCAGTCCTAAGCTGTTAAGTCTTGATGTAAGCACCACTTTCTCTTTGCAGAGCAGGAGAAGATGGGAGTGCAGATTTAGAAGAGGAAGAGGAGCACAAAGAAGAGTAAGCGACGGTGAGTCACGTGCAAAGACACAGCTGGTATGACCGGGCTGCTAGAGTGAGAGCAAGATGGGTTGACAGAGACTGAGAGAAAGATGAAAGGATGTGGGAGGGTACAGTGGAAGAAGAAGAGGCATATTATAGTGAAGCTGAAAGCAAGTCAGTGACAAATGAAAATACAAGGTGACTGCTGTGCCTTTCACAGCGGTAAAAGCTGGAGATATGACTTAGGAAAATATGGTATGAAACCTAAAGAGGAGTCAGCAGGAGATTAGTGAGTGTTAGATAGTGAGATTTGGTCGGCAGGAGATGAAGAGATACTTTAGAGAAAGCAAAGCTAAAAGCAACGAGGATAGGGTAGGCGGACGATTTAAGTAATTTTGAAACTGATACAGTTTGTGGGCAGGAGAGAGTTGTGTGAGGGGGCTGAGACAGGGAGAGAGGAGATATGGTGTGAAAAAGAGATACAGAGAGAGTAAGATATGAGAGAGGGTGAGATAGAGATAGATAGGCTGGCCTGGAGTGAGACAGAGTTATCGGCCATGATCGATCTGGCAGGCTGATGCCAAATGGGGGGTGTAATGATGGGTAATGATATGAGCCTGAAGAGGGAGCACAGTGTGCGTCTATGTGTGTGTGTGTCCAGGCTCCATGACCACACAGTGGCTCACACTTTCATTAATAGAGTCAATTCATCGCACCTCGCAGAGATGGTTTAATACACACCCCCATAACAACCTATATATACTGTACATACATGTCACAATACACTCTCATATTTCAAGCGTTCTCTCTCCGCCTATTTGTCTGTCTTTGTCTCACTTTTTCCCCCCCCTGAACCAGACTCTATTCTCACTTCTTCTTTGGCTCTCTTTTCCTTGCCACTCTTAGTGTGCTCCCCCCGCCCCCAAACCCACCCACCTCCATCATCATCTGTCACTTTCTTTTCTCTCCGTCATTACTTTTTCATTTCTTTCTCACCCACCATGAATCTCAGAATCTGTTCATCTGTTTTTCAAATTAACCCGTCAAACACGCATTGCCGCTGGGTAGTGCAACATTTCAATTGATAAAACACATAGTATGCCAAGCCACACCAACATGTGCATGCATACACACACACACACACACACACACACACACACACACACACACACACTAACAAAACACACACACACACACACACACACACTGACATGTTTATCTGCACACCCTTGGCAGACCTACTGACTCTAAAACAGTTTCCACAGCAACATGAAGTGGCTAAGAATAATGTATTCTGTTATGGCTGGGGATGATTAGCATTATCCTGTTCTGTTTCAACATCTATGTTAGACTCCTCATCTCATACTGTTTTAAAGGCATATTAGAACTGATTGTAACCTGCTCGGTGAAATAACCATATAGAAGTCACCTGTTTAGATATATTATTAAAATGAGCACCATGTTTGTTGAACAGTAATGTTAGAAGACGGCTGTAACAAACTATACAGACTGGCTGAACAGTCCTAAAAATGCATGTCCACTGGCACCATTCAAAGGATGAACTAGTCTGTGGTCATTACTATGGAAACCAAATCCAATCCAATTCAGAGATTTAGGCCAAGATCACATCTTTCAGAACTGACTATTTTCCAGCAGCAACATTTGACCATACTGAGTCGCTCACAGTCAGGCTGAATCTGTGACAAGAGGAATAATAAATAGCTTTTCATTCACTGGCAAGCTGGCATTTGCATATATATCCTCATTCAAAACACTGTTACTGTGATTAAAAGTAAGTTACTGGCTTGATTTTGCTTAACTGGAAAGGTAATCCATTAAAGGTTAATTCTTATGCAAAATTATTATACAACTGTATTTTCTACAGTTTCACATAAATAGCACTGCGGTTTGGGTAAATTATTTAAAAAAAAACATGTTTTAAATATGAAGATAAAACCTCCAACTTCAGCTGAGTGGAGAGAAGATGCTTGAAACTTTACACCCAGCTAAACTCTGACCACATAAACCAAAAGGTAAGTGCACAAGCAATTTGTTGTCCTAGTCATTAGCAGTCTACAGCCAATCATGACTTTGACCAGAGGCATTTAAAGCTGCATGGGGATTTTTAAACATTGTTACTTCAGGTTAGTCTCCTAATGCCGAGGCAAATATTGTAGTATTTTCATCATGTTGCAACAGAACCAAGACAAATGAAGAGCAAACAGGAGAAGTGACATGAAACTGCCACGGTGAACTGAATAATAAGCCTGTAATACCTTGTGGAGGTGAGATACTTTTCATCCGCCATGAAATCAGTCAAATGATACTCTCTCCTCACCTCACTGTTAATTTCACAAGTATTTTTATTTCAACAATACCCAAAGCAAAGCCAGTGTGTGTAGCTGAGGTGTATTCTGGTTTGCCGAAAAACAGCAGGTAGGATTGACCACTTGTTTGCTGTGGCTGTAAGAGACAATTACCTCTCAGCATGCACTGAAGTACGGTAAAGCAAATCTATTCTTTTTCATATTACAGCAAAAAAACATTAGCTTAATAATACCACTGTAGTTTTAACCATTCTTCCTTTTGTCACATATGCAAGTTGACCAGTACCATCAGCTTGCAGGATACAGTGACACAAACAACATTCTGGTTCCCACAAAAGACTAAATACTGGTATCTATTTGTAGTCTCATTTAGACGATACAAAAGCTCATGTAGCAAAAATATGATGTCCAAACACCAAAGACTGCAGACCTTGAAGTTCTATTAATATAGATGTATCAATTTGCTTTTGGATGTGGTATTATATAAATCGAATGCATTTAAAAAAAATAAAATAATATAAACTAAGGGTTCCAAAATAAAGTGAGTCAAGGGATACAGTCAGGTGATGTTGTGAGATTACTTGATGTTAAACAGTGTAACAATGACTGCCACAATTAGTTATCTAGCTGAAATTAACTTGAAAGTACCACCATCAAATATTCACTATATTACTAATTCATTGTGAACTAGAAAAGCACTTGGAGACCGAAGACCTCCCCCAGTCCCCACCAAAGAATCCTTCAAACAATTTGTGGATCCAGATGGTAATCCAGAACATCACCAAAAATTATGTGTTTCTTGTCCCATTATCAACATTTCCTGAAAATTTCATTAAAATTCGTTTATAACCTTTCAAGTTATCTTTCTAACCGACAGACAAACGGACGGACGAAGGGACGAGCAGACGGACGGACAGATAAACACTGGCAAAAATATTACCTCCTGCCTCCTGTAGGACGCGGAGTAATGATTAAAGTGATTTCGAGTAATATTTTAGAATGGCATGACTGAATCCTAACTGTGCAGTTGTGGCTAAAATAAAATTAATGTTGTTTGATGTTTGAAAATTAGTGTCTATCCACTACTGGATTTTTGGGGCCAAATGCAATGCTAATACAGATTAGAGCAGAGTTATATAGGGGGTCCTGTGGTGTCTGGCAAAGGGGACATTGGCAGTAAATCCCTTAAGTCCCATGGGTTGGTGGGTGGATGCTCACGGATGCTCAGTTTGGATTGGAATCTGGGATACAACCAGACCTGGTCAACACCTTGGGCTCTTTGTCGTGCTCTTTGACCATTCTTGAACAGATTTTGAGGTGTGGCAGCTCCATTGCCCTGCTGGAGGGCAATGGAGGAGGCCATTCCCATCAGAGAGTGCCGCTGCCGTGAAAAGGTGTACTTGGTTTGGAACAATGTTAAGGTGGGTGGTGCACATCAAAGTAACATCAACATGAATGCCAAAATCCAAGGTTTCCCAGCCTTACAATGCATTGTAATGTCAAGATCTATGTTGCACACACTTATCAGTGATTTTATTGTCATACCTGATTTGTGAACATGCAAACAGTATGTAAATTACATTGACAAGGGAAATCAAAGGGAATCTTTACATTTCCAGGAACGTTTTTCACAAACTAATTGGCAACTTAATAAGTAGACATCGCGCGACTTTGAGCAAAGTCTGCTCAGCTGAGATGTTTATTCTTTTCTGCATTATGTTCGGCAAAGGAAGGACATCGTATACACCGATAAACCAATATCAGCAAATAATATCAAGCGTTGAATATTTCTGTCAGGCTGTAGTCAAAATCCTTCGGAAATCAATAGCATAAATGAAATTCATGTTTTGTCATGAAAATCAGACCTCATTTATCAAAACCACTCACTGCAAACTGTTATTTCTGTTTGTCTCAAACATTATTCATGCCGAGCTATCATCTGTCACTTTAAACAACTAAACTGGATCTTTCATTCACATTTTATAACCTGATCTGACACAAGCTTTGTACAGTTGATAATTCAAATGATGATGAGTTTCTGATGAAAGCCTGCTGAGGACTGAACGTAGGAGAGAGTAAACGGACACCAGGCATTGGCCCACTATCTTTTCCTTAGCAACTCCTCCTCACAACTTCACAAGCTGTGCCTAAAAAAACACTCATGTGGACAAACTGGCAAGTGAGGATGAGGAAAATAAATGAGAGGGAAAGGATGGTTAATGAGAAATGCTATTTTTACTGCTTTGATGTCCCCATCCACATAAGCACACAGCTTAGACAAAAACAAATTAGAGATGTCGACTGCATCCCAAAGACATTAAAAACATATTAGCACAACAACCATTTGAGACTGTGTCCATACAGATGCACATGTGGTGTGTTTTGTGTAGGTGTGTGTGTGGCTACATTTCAAATTCAGAAAAAGTATTCTTAGTGTATTTCTTAACACTTGTCCACACTGGCTGGCATTATGCATATCACTGTGAGCAGTTGTTCCTTATGGCTAATAGTAGGCAAAATATCAACATAATGACACCATAGTTTCTGCACAGCTAGATGACTCAGAGGCATAGTACCATGATTCATTTCCCTGCTGAGAACTGTATAGAATACAGATCACAACAGCACTGACGTGGTGATGAACACATCCAGAAGGATCTAAAGGCACTTTGTCTAACTTTGTAAAGTGACTATGATTATTTTTATGTCTTCTCCTCATGTATTGTCCATCTTCACATGATGTAAAACTGATGGAAGGGAAAGAGATCAGCCAATGAGGAAACACGAACTTGTGAGAAGACAGAAAAGCAAAACAACTGAAAGATCAACACATGTAAAAAGCAAAAGACTTTAAGAGTTGTCCAATTACAACAATCTTAGATGCCTTGCATTACCATGAAGATCCAATCGTGCGGCACCACCTTTGCAACCTCGAGCTTGTCGCTGTGGGCGTGTCAGCACTCATGAGTTTTAAGCAAACTTTGCTTGTTAGCAAGCATCGAGTAAATAAGCAACCCACCACTCTCTCCGGGAATTTGCATGACTTTGTGGCAGACAGCACTTCGTTTTTGTTTTTGGTGGTAAGGGTCACACAAAAAAGAAACCTCGGAAACTTAATGATCTTCTCCTGCACAGACATTCTTCTACATCTGGTAAATATAAAACTTCCTGGCCCATCTCTCATCCCATCTCTCTCTCAACTCACTACCACACCTCCAGGCAAAGTTTGCCCTTTTTTGGAGAAATTAATTTTTTTAAGATTTAACTTTTACTTGTTCTCGCGACTTGAGGGGCCAATCCAGCATTGCCTTTAGAGCGGATTCATTCACATCCTTTAAACATAGTTAGCAGCAGATATCTTGCAGTACTGATTCAACTTTTTGTCTCCTGAAACTGACTATAATTTCTAAACTTAGGGTTTAATGTCTGGTAGCATAGCCTATACTTAACTATGGAACTAAATGTAACTTTTGTTTTTACATTCAGGAGATCATTGAGGTGCAACCCTCTTTTTGACATCGAGTCAAATTACAAAAGCAAATAGAAAAGAAAGAGCAATAAACAACAAAGAGACACAATAAGCTGACTCAGAAAAGACTTTCCCATAGTTTGTTCTATGAATAGGGTGAGATGAATACATTTTATACTTTAATTCATTATAAAATATATGTGTTAATTACTTAACAATCTTTCAGGTTAATTCAGTCATATTTGGCCAAAACACAGACTCTTTAAAATGTTCTTCATTAATCATGAAATCCATCATTGGCCTTTAAAAAAGAAACAAGCACTTTCTGATGTCAGTTCATTCCAAATCACTAAAAAAGTTTTACATGACTTTTTGTGGTCTGCAATCACTGTAGATGATTACGAGATTAAGGTTTAGGAGAGATCATCACCATCAATAAAAGAAAACATCGTTGATGGTTGGTATCAAACAAAATAGGAAGCAAAGTCTCTCATGTCAAAATCACACCTTTTGTTGACCCAACCATGCCTCTCAGCTGAAGCAGTTTTGTGGCTCTACACCACAGCACTGGTGGATTTAATCATTTGTTTTAAAAAAAAGAACTAATGAACTAGTTTTTCTGGGGAGCCCAATGTGATTTGTTTATCAAAACAATATGGGTATAGTACTGTTTGGATTGATGTATTGCTGCACATCCAGCATGGAAATCTGCAGGATCCTAAAATAGCAAACTAGAAACTAGAACTACTGCCTCGCAGCTATATGCCCCTTCAACCCATCAGGTTGCTCTTTACATCTCTGTCTGACTAGACTCATACAATACATGTAGTGAAGACTTTAAAGTGTGTATGTTCATTGAGGAAAACAGTTTAAAAAATCTTCACATGTTCACACGTGTGGCCAGTGAAGGTGATTCTAATAATCTGACAATAGATAATACTGTAAACACAGATGTTGCTGCAAAGAAGCAAAATAATCTAAAACATCTTAAATACAGCAGCAAAGAAGATCTTTGCAATCACTACAGTTTCAAGGTGAGCACCCAAGATTAGTGTCACCAGTTTAGCATCCAACCAAATGTGAAATATTGTCATAATCGAACCTTTTGTTCCCAAGTTATGGAGCTTGATAATGGCCAGAAAGGTGTTTTGGCAGAACATTACGATTATGACATTTTTGTGAAATTTTATCATTCTTTTTTGGAATTTCTGATTTACAGCCAATGGCTTAGATTTTTGACCACCAAAATCTAGGAAGTTTATCCATGAGTTCAAGTGAGCATTTGTACCAAATTTGTTTCAGGCCTTCAAGAGATCTACAGCGTTTGTGAGAATGGGATGCAGACGCCAAAAACATAATGCCTTTAGGCTGCCGCCGGCGCGAAGGCATAAAAACACACAAAAAGAAGCATGCAGATGAGAGAAAATGAGAGGAATAGAAAAACAAAAATGGACGGAGGGTTGAGGGCATTCACGACATTAAGAGAATTGTAATGACACTGAAAACTTGCACTCTATCTTAGGGAAAAAAGAGGAGACACAGGAGATGAGAGAAGATTGGTTAAAATGAGGAAAACAGAAATGGCTGCAATAACTGACCACTGACTCTAGACCACAGTCAATATATCTAAGTGGATTTTAGCAGTGCTACGATAGGAGAAATGCTCCAGCATGCCCACAGTGCACACACACTCCAAACACACACACACACACACACACGAAAACAAACAAACTCAGAATTGGTTTAATTCCACCGGCTGGGTTTGAATGCGAGAATAGAAAGTGACATTATACTCACACAGTGCTACAGTTTCACACCTGCCTGCAGCTTCATTGGGTAGGTGGGGGCAGCAAGGTTGCAGGCTGCAATATTAAACCATCAATCACCCCCTAAATTAGGCATTTTACATCACACAAGCACTTACAGCTCTCTCTCCTTCTCCCACAGGTGGGGTCCAAGCCAAGGGAAAAGAGATTACATCACAAAAGCAATGATGGTGCAGCAAGACCCATGAATACATTACACCATCATACATACACAGCGCATGGGTGGAAAGTAGCGGCAAAATAATAAATCATAATGAATAATATCAAATCAAGCAGTAATTTCTTTACTGAGGTACACAAGGTATGTATATATGCAGGAACTTTTGGTATGATGTGTCTCTGTTGCGGGGTAGTTTTACACGAATCAAAGAAAACTGAAGCATTTGTATTTTCCACTTGTCCAAAGCATCTCATATCTCATTCATTAGACGATCCATGTTTTGTCTGTCAACATTAAACCATGCAACAAAGGGCTCATTTCAATCACACATGGTTGAAGAGACAGCATCATGTCCACTGTGCTGTTTTTCATGTTTTGATTATAAATATATATGTATAAAAAAAAAACATCTGGGATGTCAATGAGCCGGAAAGCTATTAACAAGCACAGACAACAAGCAAAGAGAGCAACAGAAGACAGAGGGGAGGGGAAAGGCGATGTTAAAACAGAAGCAAAGGAAGAGAAAGAAAACAGGAGGGGAAAAGACAGAAAGAAATAAAGAGTGTGAGGGTAAATGAAGCATGGAGTTGCATTTATCCCAATTAGCTACTGCAGGGGTCTTGGGTGAGAAGGGAGAAAGTGTCCACCCCCATTAACAGTGTTTACTGACATGCCTGCTGATTACAAGCTTGGGAGAGAAACTGATTGCACAGCTCTCCTCTCTTTGCAAACATGAAAAGGGAAATGGTGCAAATACAGGAAGATTCACACACAGAACCACAGCAAACGTTTTTTTTTTTTGTCTAGCTTCCTTCACATCCTGTTTCCTCCCACCACCCTGCCTCTCTCTACGACTCCCTCCACTCTCTCTCAGTCTGCCAACATGCACAAGTTGGAGGTAGATTTCACATGTCCCATTATGAGTCAACTTCAATTCTTGTCTTTCTCGTCTCCGTCGTGCTGTGTTGTGTGGCAGTGATAATGGAAGTAATTACACTGGCTCCATGTCTGTTCCACAGCACAGCAGCACAGACAGACTGTGGCAACATGATGCCCGCTGCTGCTTGGCCACATTCTCACATGCTCTGGAGAATCACAGCCGAGAGGCCTGCATACTGTCACACGGAAACACAAACACCAGGCAATAAAATGATGTTTGTCTGTTTTTTGGTTGTTTCTTTTTTTTTAATAGACAGAGTAAACCAAATATGCAAAGAGGTTATAGAAAGCCTATGGACATGTTTGTGCTGCAGTTTTCATTCCAGTTTCATTCTGCAAGTATTTCGGCAACATCGAATATGCTATGCGGCTTCAGTGGGATTTTCTGGAATCTAGTCTTATGGCGTTGCTGAGATAAGCTGCCCGTGGGCGAACATACTGCTGCACTTCTGACCCTCCAATACAAAACGATATAACCTCTGCTGCTTAGGATTGCAGCTGATACAAGGGAATAGAGGAGCAGACAATAAAGAGCATGGAGGAAATGTGTGAGTTCCTTCCGAAGAGGGGGGAAGGACAAAAGAATAGAAAAGCAGACCAGCATATCTCAACAAAACCAGGGAGGGAGAGAAAGAGAATGTGCATTTGGCAGAACAAAAAGCCTGTGGAGGTGAAAAAGGGCGATAAATAGCAAATACAAAGTACTTGTTGAGTAAATGAATACATGAAAAGGAGACATTTCTTTCACTGGCTCCGGGATTTTAGGAACATTTTATCTCAGCAGAATTTATAGGCAACAGTTGTGCCTTTTGCATTTTACATTACAAATGCGTTGAGCCAAAGAGGTGAGCAGAATGCACCTAAAGGGTTGTTCTGAAAAACAACAAACACAGTTCGACAGCCAGGCGCCGAGCCTTTATGGCTCTACAGTGAGCAGAGAAAACAGTCACGTCTGTGTACAAACAAGGGCACAAAGAGAAGCAGAGCACCTCGTAGAGTTGCCCTTGCTTCTTTCTTCTCCTCACTTCCCCCTCTGCTCCCTCCTCTGGGTCTGACCTCTCTCAGCTCTGCTCAGCTCCAAACCCAAACTCTAACCCATCTGAAGAGAGACACCTAGTGGTGCAGAAGAAACCCCAACCTACCGCTGGACCTGGACGACACTTTCTATCCCAACTAACTTAACTGCACATCACCATTATGCTTTCTCTTCTCTTAGGACCCTTAACAAGGCCACATTAATCAAATTGGACCACTAACTACAGCAATTATTGTTGTGATTTGCACATCGCTTGCTATCAGCCACAGACGCCTCTCCTTGAGAATGAGGATTTGTTTTTGTTTTCTGGGTGTTGGTGGAAGCAGGGGTGGGTGGGGGAGGGTGTTCTCTAAGGTTTGGCAAAATAGAGAGCAGTTATGGATGAGGTGCCTGCTATTGTGGCGGATCAGCGTGTTGTGTGGTGCAAATGGAGGAATGAGACTCATATTACTGACCAAGGATGATTAAAAGCCACCCTTCAGGTAGGCGGTGTAATTAGAAATCAATTAAAGTCAGAATGCAAGAATTGCTTTTGGAGAAGCCTGATAATGGCAGTGCTCGAAAGTTAACATGCACTATATCATTTTCTTTGGCCTTAATTTCATTTTTGCTTCTTTAAAAAAGAAATAAATGATTTCTAGTCTTTTCAGGTTAGTCGTTTAAAAATAATTTCAGGGTCTGTGTTGTGGACACAGACATCCCAGATACTTCATATCACATGAGCTGTAGGAAACTGTGAGAATGAATCAATCACACCTTTCAAGCTTGTAGAGGGTCTCTTGAAGGGTTAATAACATCTTTAAAATTAAGGTGACAGCCTGCATACAGGATGTCATCATTCTCTCCAGAGGCTGTAGACATGACAATTATCACTGGATGGTACCTTTAAAGCACCTGTCCCACCTTATAGATCTGACACTAAATCAGCTGACATGAACAACAAGAAACTCCCTCCCAGTCAAAAATCAGTTGAATCATGAAGCGTTTGAAAAGTTGATCTGCCATGACTGCTCAATGGACTCCTCTGATAAAACCAGACAAGGTGGTATTACACTAGCGAGCCCCAATCAGAACGGCTGCAGTCGATCTATCATGGTGTTATCTGCGGAAGGGGTATATTACCTGGGGCCCAGACAGCCCTGGGCATGCGTGGATGTATAGGGCCGATAGCAGAGCTGGCTGTCATCCCTCTGGGCTGATTAATGAGGAGCTCGGCCCAGTGTTTAATGTGTTTAATATGGGCCGCTGACGAGGCCGTCACACTGACGGAACCCACCCGTCTCACTGACTGATGAAGTCACCTGCAGCTCTCCCTTTCTTGCTTTCTTTTACAGATACAGTAAAATAGACACACACACACACACACACACACACACACACGGGCAAAACCACACCTTCTCTGCCTTCCACAGCATAATCTCCGCCCTGTTTACCGACACACAAGAAACATTTCATTAGCATTTATCCATAAGAGACATGTGTATCGTTATATAACTCGACTTACAATTCCTAGAACGTTCACATAATAAAACCTCATTATTTTTCAGAATATACTGATGTAAACATGTGAGCACACATACAGCCTGGTGAACTGCTCACTATAGGGAAGCATGATGATACCAGCATGTCAGTGATATCCATCAATACAGGCATTACAATGATAATACTTGTAGAGCTAAAGATTCACAGCTCTGTTTGAAAATACTGCATGAAATTAAAAACTGACAAGTTTTACATGTAACTTCTTTTTCTTTTTTTAAATTTGCCCTGTAAATATTTGCATTTGAAAAGCATTGTATTTTTATGTCTGCACCTGCCAGTGGGTCATATAAGGGTAGGTGTAATTATAGCTTAATTCGACTACGAGAGAGAGAGATACTGTTCTGCAATTAGGTGGAAAAAATATCTGCATATATCACTATCAGCATTCGGCTAAAGTATATTGGAAAACATCAGCATATCAGCAAAAATCCTACACTGTGCTTTGCTACTGCTCATCTCGGTGCGATGATCCTGCTTTTGTGGTGAAAGTGAGGGAAGAGCTCTGTTCTGGGGGCATTTTGGGAGCCAGAGCTCTCTAATGGAAGACACTTAAACCTTTCTGTGTGGAAAGATTTGGGCTCTCTTGCTCTGTGTAATGAAACAGCTAATATTCTTGTGCCTTCTCTACCCAGCAATCAGACTCTTCTCCTCCTTTCCTCCCTCCTGCTCCATGATCTGTCTATTACTTTCAGCCTGCCTCACTCTCCTTTTCTTTATTTCAGCTCTCCTACTCCCACCTGCTAATTTTCACTTCTTTCATCCGTTCTCTCTCTCCTTCACTATCTGCTGCCTTCCCACTCCTTCCCAGCACATCTCTATCTCTTTTTTCATCTATCACCTCCTCTGCAATGTTCTCATTTAATCATCCCCTCAAGAAATATATTCACTTCCGAACAACTGGGTTCCTATTAGATCATATACTCTGTTGTTACAGCAGTTATCGTGGCCAGTGCCTGTGCTCTCAGGGTGGCCAGGGGTAGCAATGTGCACAGCAGTCCACCTCAAGAAATACCCACACAAGGGGGAGCAAAGATACTACCAGTGAGATGGAAGCTTAGCTTGCAGCAGCACATGCCCAAAACAGAACCAGATGTGTTGACATCTCGTGTTGTACATCCCGTTGCTTTACTTATACACTGTTAGTTTTCACACCTTCTTCACTGCTCACATTCGGTCTCATGCGAATTGAGACCTCAAAGTAATAAAATCTACCTGGCAGCAATTTGGTAAGCTGATATTCATAGCAGCTGGCCTGGATAAGATTAATTTTTATTGATTTTTTTTTCCTGGCAAGCAGTAACATTTAATATTACATGTTCAGAGAAGTAACATCTACAGCATTCAAGTGCTTGTTGAATCACCTCACATGTGTGGGTTGGACTGAAAATGTCATTTTTTTCCCAGTCAGGATAGCATAGCATAGCACGGACTATGCTCCCACAGGGCGTGTCCAGTTCTGTATGAAGCAGGTACAGATCAAGCCAGGGAGCCGAGGGACGTGGGGCAGGGGTGAGAGTGGTGCGAGGTGGGGGCACTCTCAGTCCCTCCAGACTGGAGTAATGAAATATCAGCTCTCTGAGAGGCTTGTTCTGCCTTCAGGGTGGTTAGCTAAGGCCCAGTTTAAGTTTACAGCATGGACAGAATCCTAATGATCCCTGGCCCAGTCCTGCTACCGTGGGCTTTGCTGTTTTTAATATATATGGATCTGCTTTTTTAATTATCTCCATGTCATGTTACACTTCCTTTGCACCGCCTGTGAAAAGAAAGACAGGCAAAGCGTGGCTGCTACTCCCACTGAAGCCTTCCCTGCTCTAGCCACCCGAATCCCATCTGCGCATTTATTCACACGTGCACAAATTGCACATCGCGCACACACACGAGAAGCGGAAATAGAAACAAATGCACACTTTCATATGAGCATACAACTATACACAGTTGCATTTGCAGGTGCAGAGGAACATATGCAAATCAGATAAATATGTAGTTTCTGCATGGTAGAAATCCTGATGAATGGATTACATATCAGGCATGTGCAATGGACATGAACAAGGACGTATTCTACACAGAGGAATAGGGAAAAAATCACGAGAGTCATTTATAACTCTACATACTGCGCACAAATGGTGGCAAATACCGATTGTGAAAGGGTCAAGGTTTTGCAATACATCTATAATATGTGGCTAAAGTCGGCAATCACACAGTAGTGCAAAAAAATGTTTTCAGCTCTCAGTTCCCAAGTGATGTATCATAACAATAATCACTGTAAGGCCCAGAATGAAGGTGTTTCTTTCAGAGAGGGGGGATGAAGGCAGAACTCTGGTAATTATGCAGCCGTAATGGAGTTGGTGCGTAGTGAGAGCCTAATGAGCTTACTGAAGTCTACCATTGAGAATTGATTCCTGAGCAGGGAAAAAAAAAATAGTAAAAAAGCGGTTTGCTTGCAACAGAGGGCCAATGGAGGTGAGCTTGTCTTCATTGTTGTGCACTTAATTGACAGGGAACCAACATGTACTGAAATTCTCCAGGAGCAATTAATAATAATGAAAGGCAGAGAAATCTTTATGTACGGAGTATCCTGATCTGAAAGGCTTTCATTGTACTGTCACCTGTCGGGAGGAGGGTGTCTGATCACATTTTTAATGTGCATGTGTGCGTGTGTCAGCGTAACCCACTCCGTTTTATTTAATACACAAAATTAAATAAAATTTTGAATAAACTGTCCATATCGGTAGGGGAGAATTGGAGGTGTCTAACCTGGTTTGGCAGCTGTCTCACAACTACTGCAAAAGAGAATGAAAAGCACTTAACCCTGAAAGCAATGCAAATGAATCTGGCCTCATATATACATATATGAAATATTTGTGTGTCACGTCACAGCTATAAAGGTCCTGGGTTCGAATCTCATGCATAGTCGTCTGTCACTCTGTGTTAGTCCTGTGATGGACTGCCAACCTGTCCAGGGTTAAACCTAATGACTGTATAATATCCTAGTTTTATATATGCATGAGTTGTGACATGGCTCTGTGTCCTTTTACACCTTCCCCAAAACACAGACGAGTTTATTAGTATGGTGAACAAGCTCCTTTTCAACACAACTGCCAGCCACAGACAAAGCTTTCAGACTCAATTTTCACACATACTTCACTCAATAAGTGCTCTCTCAGCTTTTTACACTTTTCCTTCATTACAAGCATTTTCTTTTTTCCCCTCACGCTTGTCCTGTCTCATCATCTCTCTCGCCACTAATGTTTATCCAATTTACTTACAATTACCGTAAGAGAGATGAAAATATTTATTTTAATTACGAAAACTAAGTTATAAAGAGATCAACTCTGGGTGACAGTGACCATATGGACACTGGTGATACAATTCTGGCAAGTAGGCTGGTAACAGATGCCACAGACCAGTTTATTTCCCCTGGAAGCGGGGATTCAAAGAAAAATTGGTTTATTCTTGTAAGGGATTTGCTTAATTTTCAGAGACAATGTTTTAGCAGAAGAATTATTTCACTTTGGGTAGAAAAACAGGTGTTGAATGCCCAAATGGGACATAGACCTTACAAGTCCCTCCACAGTTGTTTACTCAATCAGCTAACTTTCTTTGTCTTCCCAAAACGATACGGGCATTTCAAAGTGGGAGTTATCCTCTGCCTCGTAACAGTTTGTCAGCCACCAAGGCTTAAAAGTCAACCCCAGGTGACATGTTTTAGGATAAATGTGAAGCTTAAGAAGTATCTTAGTGGCTTTATCAGAAGCTTTCCTGCATAAAGTCACATCCACTCAGTCAGCTCTCCCCCCACATTCTCCTTGCCTGAAGCTCAAATGTAAAATATGCAAAGGAGCAGAAGAAATAAACTTTTTGCACGCCTCATTCAAGGTGTACCGACCACTGAGGAGGAGCACCACACATGCAGTAGTTAAACATGCAGGTTGTGTAGTGAGTCAATCTCAGGAAACTCATTAGACAGTTCATCTGCAAAAACACTGTCCACTGTGGGAGCGTTTTAATTTGCACAGTGAGCTAAACAGTCAGTGCGTAATGCAGCTGTGCGTGCTTTCCTTTCTTTCCATAGGAGACACTGAAGATACACATCCTCACAGGGCAATAAGTGCAGTCTTATTTCCAAAGAATGACCATAATATTTCCACCAAGTGAGTTTTTATAGGTTTTGATCGATACAAATGACTCAGTGATTATTCCCTTTGGCGTTATGATCTCTTGCTCCTAAGCCACACTTTGTAGTCAATACCCAGTATAGACGCTGTCTTCAAATGGAAGCTCGTGTCGTCTGTACTCACATTTGAAATTGACAAAATGATAGAGAACGGTGCTACAAGCAAGCAAACAGTGCTTTACAATATGCTTTAACATTTCAACTATAAAAACTGAAACCCCTTGTGTCCAAGCCTAAAAAAACAAATGACACAGCAGTATCATTATTGCAGTTTTTTTTTTTACTTTACATGTTGATGTATTAAGTTTGTACAGGTTGTTTCTGTTGGATCTCGGGTCTAATTAGCTACCTTATTCATCTCACTTGTGAAGATGTAGCTTCATTGTTTGCTTCAGTTGCACACCACTGTGGAGAGAGGAAGTGGGAGTACTTGGGGGGGAGGGGAGCGAGTTGACTGTGTAGGAGAAGATGAGTTCTATTAATGTTGTGGTTGCCAATAGAGGTCAGAGTTTACTTAACAGACCTTTAAATCAGCCTTCTGCTGCCTGAGGGGGAAAACATTTATCATAATACTGCACTTTTTTTCATTTGTTTTTTGAAGGTTTTTTTGTCCAAATGGTTTAATGAGTTTGAGTTTTTACAAATTAGCCCTTTCATAAGCACTTCCAGTGTCAGAATGAAGTGACAACAGTACGGCAGCAGCAGCTCCAGCACAATGGAGTAGAGTGTTATTTCTGTTAAGGAGTGTGGGAACACTTGAGGATGGTGGCCATCAGAAAGCATGCAGAGCCGAGTTCACACGTTGGTGCATTGAGCCACAGAGGCGTGTTGCTATAGAAGCAAGGGCAGGTTTTACAAAGGGACATTACACACCTACACACTAAAGAACTGTTCACTTAATGTGCTCCTGAGGGACTGGCTCACTGCAGCACACTCTATTCACCCCCTTCCCCCTCTGCCTTTCAATCATCATCTCTCTCTCCCTCTCTCCCTCCCTCTCTCACTTTCTGTTGCTCTCTTCTTTTTCACTGTATTTTCACAGAGTAGGTGTCTAATTCTGTGTATTAAAACTGCCTGCGGTCCTTAACTGTTGAATATTTCATACCTTTTAATTTTTCCTGAGCACTTAAAGTAACTTTTACAATGTCTTTCCCTCCTTTTATTCTCATCTCCATGTTTTTATCTCTCCCCACTCAACAGATGTGTACTGTTACTCTGGTAAGATTTTCAGTCTGGATGTACTCTATTGTCATTATAAAATAAACTGACCTTACGCTGAATAATGTAGGCAACCAACAATACATTTCCTCCCACTGGTTTTCTCCTCATTCTTTCAGAGGAACCACATGGGTAGCACAACTGGAGACTCACAGCAATGACAGTGACATACTTTATCATAGTGTCTGAAATTTACTTTGAGGATATTAAATAGTCCAGTGGAAATCCCACAATGGCTTGAGTGGACCGTAGAGGTTTTGTACGTGTGGGTGTGCCAAGGCAAAACATTCATAACGACCAGAATGATTAAAAGCAGAGGAGAACCACTGCTGAATATTAATCATACATAAGAAATGACAGAATGGAATAGCATTTACAGCCTACCCCCATGCTGCTTCAAGAAGACGAAAATATACCAATCAAATGAAAAGCCTTTTGAAAATGCAATTAAACAGTGGCCCTCACTTAATTAGGTTGCCTGTAGATACCAATGGATTTCATTAAGGATTTCAATGAATCTCTCCTCCATTCTTAGTTTGACCGTGACCATGTGAGAGTGGACTTTTTAACCTGCAGACACAGTCTGCAGGCTAAAATGCTATTCATGAGTCGTTTCACTTCTCCATTTATACAACCGCTTTGCCCCCTCAGGTATTATACAGTTCAGTTCTTGGCTTCAATTCCTCCCACTTCCATCAGGCCCTGTAGGGGGAGGAGAAAAGGGACAGCAAGGAGAGGAAAGAAGGATGAGGTCTGGGCAGTTCGTACCCCTGTTGAGTCAAACAGACCCAAACATTTCCAGACATGCATCATGGGATCCTCCGGGACCTCTGTGATTAAGATCTGAATGAGACGAAGGGGTCGCGGGTTGCAGTCAATCTCTTTACAGGTCTCAGAGTCTGTCATTACTCATTGATTGGTCAGCTGGAGCAGCAGCACCATTCTGCAAAGTGCACTATATAATTACACAACAACAAAAATAATACTTTCAGCAAACACAGAATCATACACATACTCATATGCCCAGAGGCGACATCTGGACTCTGGAGAATATCTGTGAGAGCACAGAGAAAAGAATGCAGTAGAGTGTCTGAATAAATTCTATCTGAGTAGAAACAATGTACTCATCTGTCACAGTGAGTACCATTATAATGCTGCTGCTTGGGGCCTACTTTTCTATTTATTTTTTGCAATTGTGTAGAGTATTGTGCAATCTGATTCACTGTTTCTCTTGGTTTTGATGGTGGAGATACCTTGTCATGAGAATGTTTTTTCTGAGGTTGTCATAACCAACTGGAAGATTATAATTAATCTTCACGGTGCTCTTGTTTCATGTTTCAGAAAAACACTAATTAATTTCTCATTAGAAGATAATCAAGGATAAACCAGGTATTTAGCTTAAATCGAGCACTGATGGGGCCACATCTAAGACTTTGAACATATGATTACCATAATTAATGCAGTTAACATTAGCCCTTTGGTGTGACTTCGCAAAATGGAGCAAAGTCACACCATATTTTAACTGTTACATAAGAGGGATTATAACAAGAAAGATACTAATGTCTGTTTTTTTAGATGAGCTGGATCATTTGCATGTAATTTCATTTTAATGTTTCAAAGCCTCTGGTGGATTTTCTCACTTTGCAGTTCATGAGATTTTTGGATCAGGTGACGCATATCCATTATTAATGATTGGCCTGTACAGCTACAATACATCACCTGCGCCCTAACATGGCTAATTATGCATTCATAGGCCATAAGTAAGCAGGACAAATGAACTGACTGCACTTGCATTGCTTCATACTAATTACCTCAGTAAGCCAGATGCTAATTAGTTTTATCACTAGTCCATATGATTAGTTTTAATTTATCACAGAACTGACATATCTGTATTTTACCATCATGATCTGATTTAATATGATTACACAACGTATTTAGGTGTAAGAATTATTTTCTGGCAAACTCACCAATTACAAACCTGCCCATTGAAAAGACCAGAAACAAGACTTCTGATTCATTACAATTCAATTAGACTAGGGTCACAAAAGAGGTACTCCTGGTGGTGCAATAAACCAGACAGACCCAGACACAGATCTCGAAGAGCACATAGCCTGCAGAGATAGAGGTCAGCCATGTTAACTGGATCCTTGGAGAGCAGAACAGATCTATATCCCACAGGCGAGCTGTGAGACCACCAGCTGTGACAGGATGCCAGTATTACAGCAGACACCACAGGAACATACAAAAGACAGTATAGCCTACAGTATGTGTGGCACCACTGCACACAGGGACTTTGTGAACTGTGTTAGATATGTAAGCAGTGGAAAAGTACAGGTTGAGCGATTTTACAATAAACTACTCTGACCATCATTGCAAAACCAGGAGATGAATGCTTGTCTATATGAATTTTTCACGCAATTTAACATAGGATGCATTGACTGTGGGTACGCACACAAGGTCTGTTTGCACAGGAGCTAAGATTGAGATCATACATTGTGAATGGCAAATGGTCTATACAGCTTACCCCCCCAAAAGATGGTCAGACATTTAAACTGATGGTTAGGGCCTTTAACGATTTTAATCCCAAAACCAACATAAGAGCTGGTTATGGACAAAAATTAAAATTGATTTTACTGACAGCTGTAGTCAGTGATGCAATTGAATTGTACCGTCTTATTCTCAGATCGACAAAAACTTCTCAGAAACTGATTACTTAAGAATTACTAAACCTTGCCAAGGACACCACATAATGCAGGACTGTTTTATAGGACCACATGTGTTTTTTCTGAATACGCCTCATAAACAGGGATGGAAGGGGTTTACATAATGTAGATAACAATAACATATAATATTAACTGGGTTATCTACACTTATATTGCACCTTTTTAACTTGAGCTAGTTTCTACAGTGTTTTTCTGATTCACCCACACACTCACACACCATGCCATGCAAGGTGCACCCACCACTGGGAGCAACTTGGGGTGCAGCATCTTGCCCAAGCACACTTTGGCATATGGAAGGGCTGGGGATTGAACAGTCAACCTTAGAATAAGTGGACAACCCGCTTTACCAACCAATTTTCAGTAACGAGAGATGTTAATTAATTGTTGGTTATTTACTTCCCCATAATGATTTAAATTCATAAAATATAATAACTGATAAGGCAGAAGATGTTACTGTCACTATCAGAAATGTGTCAATTTATTGCAGTACAGGGTTGCGCCACTAGGTGGGGCCTCTTGCTATATAAAGAGATGAATTACAGGTGTGACTGCTGGCCACCTGTTCAGTGCCACACAAATTACAGAATAAGTGCTCCTCCCATCCAAGGAAGAAAAATGTCTGCTCTCCTAGCTCTGCTAACAGTGACAATTGTGTAGATGAACCCTGCAGTATATAGTGAGAATTCCTCTGTTGTTATCTAGCAGCTGTCAGGTTTAGCTAGGCTCAGGCTAGCATGCTGAACAGAAGCAGCAAGCAGGTGCTGGGGTAATGCAGGCCAAGAGCAAAGTGTCAGACTACAGAGATAAACTCCATCAGCGGCATCCTGCTGCTTTGAGTGCAAATACATTTTAGCGGTGGTAATAAATACTGAAAAATGTCCTACACTGATCAGGTCACTGCGATAGTATTTGTGGACATCTGTTCCAGGTGAGCAGCTGTTTCTAGCAGCTGGACTAATGTTAAATACAGTGAACACGGGCCACATCACTCCCATCATGTAGATAAGACATTTTATATATTTTATATGCATTTTATATGAGACCATTATGGCTCAAGTCCACTGTGAATATGGGGCAACCAAAGGTTTGAGTCAGGCATTGTTTTATTTGTTAGTTGTGTTCAATACATATAATTTGATATAATTTATATCCTTAAAATGCAGCCAGGGAGTTATTCAGCTGTTTGCTGTGTTTAACACTTTGGATTTTGTCACACCAGGTAGAAGCAAAAAAAAAATAAAAATATGGTGCATTGTCTTGATTTATCTATTAACACCAGAACCGCTGGAGCCCTGCTCAATCCCAATCTGTGGTGTCACGACCTAACAGTACAACATAAAATCCACTTTTTACTATATTCCCTTTATTATGAGTGGTTTTAACGAAGTAATTTATTCTAGCATTATTTTTCTGTATTTACAGTAGTTCCTCCAGCTCCAGAGCAGCTACTGTTTGTTATACAAATGTTTGAGGTCATTCAGGTTAGCAAGCTGGCATTTGTTAAGGGAGCAGAATGCTAACATCGAGCAGCTAAGTTCAGTGCAGAGTGTGCAGATCATAAATTATATTCTTTAGCAAATGCAGCAATATGATTTGGGATGAATAAGAAAACTGAAGGACACAGAAGCAAAACATCGGACATGAGTATCTTTCTTTTTTTAAATAAATTAATGACACTGTAAAGTTTTCATACACATGGCAATCACTTCACCAGATTGCACTTACAAATATGATGAGTTACATATGTTAATTCTTAATTACTTTTTTGCACTATTCATCGTAACTGATCCTTAAAGGCTGCCTTTGTGCATTTAGTCCCAGGTTGCAAACGAAATGTGATTACCTAACTCATCCTGACTGGTTGTATTGGACCGAAGCCTTCAGCAACCGCATCGCCAGATAATCTTTCATATCATTTAATTAGTGAAAGCACGGTGACATACATGCTTTACCATGTAAAGCCAACTTTACTGAAAAGGAAGGACAGGGAAACATGAAGCAGGATGAGTGTTAGCCCCCCGTGGACTTGAGGGCTAAACCATAGCTCCAGGTAAATCAGGCCAAATTAGGCAGTAGATGGTGGAATCACGATGGCTCTGAGGGCCCCTGATCCTCTGCTCTGTTTCATTTCCCTGATGGAGTCTCAGCTCTGAACACCAGCATTCTAATTAAACGTTATGCAGATTCCTCCACATTCTATCCAGAGAACAGGGCACGACGTGAGTAAAGAACAATGGTAATTTTTCTATATGTAGTCACAAGGACAAGATATTATAAAAGGCATTGGTCATGACTATGATGAAAAGAAAAATGACATAAGGAGATTTTTATCTTTGCTCCTCATGCTCATCTTTCTTGAATCCTTTCACTTGTTGTTTTTCACCTTTTTTTCCTCCAACTGTCAAGTGTGACAGCCTATACCAAAACTATCCTGAAAATCAGTTATCCTGTGAATCTCACTTAACATAAAAGATATCTAATGTATAGCACTCCAGTCCTGCTGTGTCACTATGGTTGTGTATTCATTTTTTTTTACTTCGGAGGTCCCAGGAGTGTAAAAGTAGCTGCTTTTCCAGGGTTTAGGGTGCCTGTTAATCCCCTGCCTGTGTGGTTATGGAGGTAAAACACATTTCCGTGCTCATGCTCTGTAGCAGGCTGCACTGGTGTGTGGCTTAAGCTCCGAGCAACAGGGAAAGGAAGATTCAGCCATTTATTCCTTGGGAAAGATTTTTTTTTTCCAGTGTCGTGCTGTTGGACGCGTGTATTTTGGGGATTAGTGGCTTAATCGACCTTGTAATGGGGAGATCAGAGTGGCATGCAGGCATGGAGAGAAGTGCACACACACATGCTGACACACACATATACTGTATTCTCTCATGCACACTGTCATATTTAGGCAAACACACTTAAGCATACAAATCTGGGCATCCTTACTTTATTAAAAACACACACCCATTATCACATGCTTTCCTTTATTTCATAGGCCACCGCACCAACCGAAACCAACTACAACATTTTCTTTTTACAAAGAAATATGTACTACATAGATATACACATACACACACACACACACTAATAACCTCATACTTCTCCCCAATAGCCAGAAAATGTACACTCTCACCACATAGCAGACCAGAATACATTGGACACCTTATCGCTGCTCCCACCCACTGCTCCACTGCTGTAATATGCTGTGGCTGTGCGGGTACATTGCACTGCAGACCGAGGGCTCTCCGGGGGGTCAGTGTATTGTCTCAGTGAACAATGAGAACTCTAGCTAATGCTTCTGTGGACTCAAGAGGTCAGCCCTGTGAATCACCCTCTCTGTCTATGAATTTCCTACATTGCATGTCCATCTCTCTCTCTCTTTCTCTCTCTCTCTCTCCCTTCCCTAGAGGTTTGTTTGGCCTCTGTGCTAGGGTCACTCCTCTTTCTGACTGGCGTGGCGGTTAGAGTCGGGGAACCGGAGGGTTGGAGGTATTCGAGTAATCCGTGTGTTATCTCACATCAGCGGCAGTCGTGGAATCCAGTGCAGCGCAGCTGATAAGATGAACAAACAGTTGGGATCATTAGAGCGAAGACATTGTGTAATCACCACTCTAATCTCCCTCTAATCCCAACATCTCCAACCAGCCAGGGGCTCCAAAGCACACGGGCCCATACACCAGTCCAAAAGCCAGGCCTACACACACAAATGCACAAACCCACACATGCGCAAGTGGTGCTACTCAGGCAACATGAACTCTCACACATAAGGAACATATGCAAACAGCAGAGCTAGGCAGCATAGACACACATATACAACACACAGTCACCATTCCATTTTTTGTTTCTAAACTAATAACAGGCTGTGCGCACATGGCCAACCCAGAGGAAAAAATCAATACTCTCTCAGACAAAATCAAGATTTCTTTTATCCTTCTATTTTTTTCTCTTTTGCTTTCTCCCATTGCTCTGTTTCCTCTGTCTCACCCTCTCCCTTTTCTCAATCGACACCAGCAGCTTCTTGATCTCAGCGGAAGTCCTTGGAGCACCAGGCACCAGATACTCCACTGGCAGATCTTCGGTGGTGCTCACCCTCTGAGGTTGATCGATTAAAATAATAAGATATTTTCCCAGGATGCTCATCTCTCCCTGTGTGACCCACACCTCTGCCCTGGCCTAGTCCATTCCCAGTTCATCTGCGTGTAACAAAGCCGACCCTTGCAACAGCAGGTCAAGCCTCCCTATTTCCAGCCTGTACATGTTCATGAAAGGAACTCCTGGATCAGCTTCAGCTCTCTCATCACCCCGGGACAAAGAATCCAGCAACAAATGATGAGCTGGGACTGATGCCCGCAGAAGATGGTAAAATACCCAGACCTGCTACTGTGCAGGCACACACACACACACACACTGGACTAACAGAGAGAAAAGAAGAAAGGCCTATGGGAGAAACCTGGAGAACGAGGGAGGAGAGGAGAAACAAGGAGAGACATAGACACCACAGCCTCCTATCCATCCATATTGGCATCTTTTCATCGCTAATGGGAAAGACAAATGGAATATCTCTGTTTCAAGGCTCTTACAGATGGACAATAGAGGAAAAATACCCAAACAGAGGAGAGGCTGAGGAAGATGGGCAGGGAGGAATGCGATAGTTTGTGTTTTCTGCTGGCTGCAGTGATTGCACGCTGGCAGGGGAACAGTGGGGATACGCTGAGGCTGGGAAGCAAAGAAGACATGGAGAGGCAGATATAATGCAGCATGTCTTTTTCCCCCTCTTCTTTTCTAAAGCTTTGGCGCCATCAAAATGCTTCAGTTATGCCAATAAAGCCTGTTTGAAATTAACTGAATTGACAGAGGCAGCCAGTGAGACAAAGGCAGGGAAGAGTGGAGAGAGTGTCAGAAAGGTGTCAGAACAGGGAAAAGGAAAGCTCGTTACAACTCTGTTTTGTTTTTTTATAATATATAGATCCCTCATTTTGTATCCGCAATTTGTTTTATTTATTTGAAGTTAGGGGCTTAATGAGATCCCAGTGGTACTACAATAGCTAAGAATGAGGCAAAGAGAGAAATAGACATGGGAGATGGGAGACGATCTCAGCAAAAGAGAGAGGGAGTGATGCAGGCAAGCAAAGAAACATGGGAGAAGAAGATGGACTATGGATCAGAACATCAGAGGAAGTGTAATATTGAAAAAAAACAGGACAGGAACAACCATACAATACTCCAGCATCTGACTAAATTGCATTACAGCTCTCCTGTAGAACTCAACAGTTGTTTTTTTTTTCTTTGTTCTGGGCCCATTCTGATAGATATACATCCAAAGTTCTGGGAAAAGACAAGCTCGTGTTCAGCCAGACTGTTGTGAGCTCGAATGAGATGAAGCCCGATGCAGATTGCATACCTCAACCCTGGCTGAGAGAGATTGGCTACAGTGGCGCGGCACCCAGCCAACTCTTTGTGCCGAGCAAAGGAATGGAAAACAGATGCCACATAAAATGCCCTGGCATGAGGGCTGTATATTGATTCATTTGCTGTATTTTCTCTCTTTAAACAATGCTGCTTTATTACTTAGCTAAATATGCTGTATGGTTGCATGAGCACACACTTTGGAGTGAGTGTGTGTGTTTATGCTATGATGTGTATCTAAGCTTTTGTATGTGTGTGCGTGTGTGTATGTGCAAGAGAGCCATTCCAAAATTTGCCCGGGAGTGCAGCAATTGAAAAAGTAAAAAAAAAAACATAAAAAACAAGAAAAATAGTATTGTAGCACGTGTATGTGATCAAACTGCACACAGCTCCTTTTTAAAGATCTGCAGGTAGATATTTCCAAGTGTAATCTTTAAAAGTGATAATGCTTCTCTGTGACTTGGACACCTCTTGTTATCTGAAGTAAACAGGTGAAGTGCCCTCCAGAGAAATAAGATCAACATTCTCCTGAGCTCCAAGTCAGACCTGGAGTGACTCATAAACACAATCTACCCGTTTTTTTGCTGTTGGTGGTGTTGTTTTTTTTTTTTTTACGTTTACCACCAATACAGAACCATTTCCTCCTCAAGTTATATAACTGGATGACTTTTCCTCTTTTGTCAAGAGTATCTGTGTTCCCTCTCGACGTGTTTTTACTCATCTTAAGTAATTACCCCACACTTGGTGCTTAGATGATGTCACTCCTTTTCTTATCACCTGCTCCCAGTCACACACACACTACTCCATCCACACTGCATACTCCCGTTCCCTTCACCATCATCATGGTTCATAGCTGTCTCATAAATGTCAAGCTCTCACTTTTCCATAGGCTACTGCTTGATGCCCCTTTACCTCATGGTGTTTGCAGCTCTCTGTGAGGGAAGAATGTAGTGGAGGGCTTTTTTTTCCTATTTTTTTGGCAGGGCAGGAAGGGGCAGAAGGGGTAATGAAAAGGTATGTGTGACGAATTGAGGCAAAGGGCGAGGAGGCAAGCTGTGTGTCGATGAAGAGAGGAGAGGAGATGAGGGCACAGCAAAGGGGGGAAAGTATGTGAAAAAATGCAGAGTTGAAGGGTTTGGAAGAGCAGAATCAGCACTTATGCAAACACTCTGAGGAGCTAGCCACACACACACTGACACACACACACATACACCTGTACACAGCCATCCTGTGAGTTTTGCTGTACCACTGTTACGAATACCTTCCATATCGGGATGTCATACTGGGCAGAGCTGGCTCTTGGAACAGCGACTCCCTGTTGCGCTGTGAGGCTATTACATGGTCTAACAGAGCTCGACTAATAACATGGACCGGATCAGCCACTTCCCACTTCCTTCTCAGATCATCACGTATCACAGGAGTTGGGGCATTTTACCACCCACTCATGCCAGAGACCTTTCTCAACCCTAATCCTACACACAGAAACACACACAAAAGTACTACTCTTCTTTTTCTCACGCGAACCTTCCTAACCTTCCATACAATACATCCCATAAGGCATAAATCAATTGTTGCCATCGTTCGTTTGGCGACCATCCACCGTCAGTGTTTTATAGTGCTTTGTTTGGCTGTTTGTTGCCGTTAATCTGTTTGAATAGCTGTGGGGGGCTTTCCAAAAGCACTTCCCGCTGAATTTACTGTCTTGGTGGCTGAGCACACATCTGTCTTTTCGTCAAACAGAATTCACGCCCAAATTCATGGTCCAAATCCTTTGTGCATAAACACCTTCAATCCCCAGTCCCCATGTCCTTGTTTGGTAATTGCGTAAGCATGTATGTTGGGGCTATGAGATGTTTACTACTGTCACTGCGAATTGTGTTTGCCACTGAATGGGTGATTTCTTTTTTTTCAGGTTGTGTTTTGTGCTGTGCCTCTGATTGAATCAATTCTATTGACTGACCTGAGCGATAAAGAGAGATGACACGTGAAAATCATTGTATTAAACAGTGAGGTCTTATTGACTCTCATAATGTTGCAATTGCACTTAGCTGAAATACCTCCTTGATTAGGTTTTAGATCACATGTGCCGCTACCATCGGTTTTAAACGGGGTCTTTAAGGTTCGCTTCAGTGATTTCTGTGGCACAAAATGAACCTATACGACAACAAAGCTGAGAACACAGCGCCATTGATCTCTTTTTTCTACAAACAGCTCTACTCTCCTTCCAAAGTCAGATAGAGACGGTGATTTGGCAGTCATCTGCAAGGTAAACATGAGATGCAGTATTACAGTTTAATCTGTATGCTGGGCTTTTTTCATGTGTGTACATTAGTGCCAGACAATGCGCTTGGCTTCAGGTGGCACAGGATTGCATAATAAGACAGTGGAAACTGACTACAGTCTGTGTGTGTGTGTGTGTACAGAAAGAGGTCCTTTGGGAGACTGTAATTGAATACCATTAGAGGAGTCACAAATACCAGGCTGTATGGCTTTGCTGCAAAAGGTGGCACACTAACTGCCAAGTGCGTTTTCACCAGGACGGCGCATTTTACACAAGACACACCTGCAGGCATAATGTTGGTCGCTCTGTCTGTCTCTCTCTCTCTCTCCCAGTCTCACATACCAAGACATCCATACACGCACATACTCCTGTCAAGCCCCTCCCTTGCCTCCATTTTTTCCCTCCATCAATTCAGTGACACCCAGCAGTGGGCCGTGACATTACAGAAAAACAGAGCAAGGGAAGGAGAGAGCCGATAGGGTGAAGGGAGGGAGGGTTAAAGGAAATAGAGGGAGGAACACTGCAAGAAAAAAAGGGTATAAAGATTGTGAAAGCAAGAAAGAAAGATTTAAAGAAGGGGTTAGGAGGGCGGGAGCTTGAAAAAAGATTGAGAGGGAGCAAGTGGTGGAGTGAGTGAGGAGTAAGTGAGGGACATGTGAGTGATTTCCTCAATGTCATGAGGCAACATGGGGGCGGTTGCAGCCTCGGGTGAAGGAGCGGTGAAGCAAACTTGATGGCCTATACACATCTGATGAGAGGAACTGGTCCCCTTGAAAGAAAGAGCTCAATAATTCAAATGGAGGTGGAAAAGGAGAGAATGCAGGAGAAGGAGGTGGCAGAAAGGGAAGGGAGTTGACAGGTATTTAGAATATACTGTATGTAGAGGGCTGCAGGGTGGAGGGGTGGGTGCTGGTTTCTCACAGGTTAGAAATTATCAATCACCACCAGCGCCACTCGTGTGCATCTGGATGTCAGACATGCCAGAAAACACCCTGCAGGTGTGCCAGTGCTCGTGGTCCAGAGGCAGAATTTCTGGCATAGTTACAGTGCAATGAAATCTGTCAGGCTTTGTTCCCAGGTAAGCTCTTTGTGCAGGACATCACTTTGGAGCAATTCATTCACAGTGGCAGCGACGCAGTATGGCCACAATCAGAGCTGCCACCAGCCTGCAGTGCAGACACAACCAGAGGAATTATACCCTTACAAAAACCACAGGGAGTCCATTCATAGCCCAGTGCTCAAAGCACATCTCCATTCTGTATTGCAAACACTGTGTCATTTGCCTCCGACAGCACAGTGTTCAGAATTAAAGTGAAGAAAATTTGCTGTAGCAATAACATAGCGAACCCCAGTCTGGCTTGTGAGAGGTTAAGATACCCAGCACTTACATAGCATGTAATGAAGGTGACACAGTAAGAAAAAGGAATGAGGGAACATTAATTCAGAGATTTTGCTCTTAGCTAAATTAATGTTGAGCAGGACGAGAATTAAAAAAAGGTCACAGTGGGTGAGGCTGTGACAAGAGGACACAGATTAGAATTCTTCATAATGCAGTAGCTCTAAATTTATTTCTAGGGGCCAAATTCTATTCTCACAATGTTGAAAAGTTTTAGAAATCTGGAATTGTCCCTAAGTTGGATGATAATAGCCAAGCTAATTAGAAGCTGGCTTCAATTAAGTATTAAGCAACAAGATAATCTCAGCCATTCCTCCAACCTCTAATTTGAGTGCAGATATTCATTTATGTGAAAAATGGTATTCATTTTCCCACATACATAAATATTCATCTCGGACTCGCTGAAATGGTGCTTTTCAGCTCGATAGTTTCCCTGGCATTAAAGTTGGTGCGTGATGGGGCTGCAGTGCATCCTGCTGGTTGAGCACAAGCACAACAAGCCTCACAACCATCCCAGATATGTGGCCACTTGACCAACTTCTGCTTTATCTACAGTTTTTCAGTGAAAGCAAAAGCTCTCTGAAAACTCAGCCCTGATTGAAGCTAAACTGGAATGCACAGCCTGATTTTGAGCAGCACTGATAAAACTCTGAAACTCTGTTACCATTTCCCAACTCAGAGACTGAATTTGATCTCTGACTTGGAGAGTTTACAGCCTTTGAATTATTTTAGAGTTTCAAAACATGTCAGTTGTTATCACACAACTGAAGCGCCGCTGCACCTTTCTCAGATAAAACACACTGATGAGTAATAGAAGTGTGCTATTGTTGTTCTTGAGACAACTCCAAAAGCAATTCCTCTGACAAGGGATGTCGGAATAAATTATTCTCTATTAATTGTACACAGGCAAATACATGCGGCACTCACATAGCAGTGGAGACAATAAAGATGAAGGTACAAAGCATAAGGAACATCAACAAATTTTAGTCTCTGACGTGAGTTCAAAGGAATTTTAGAAATGCTTACACTCACACACTGCACACACAGCTTCCAAACGGAGGTCTGGGATTTGAGGCTGCAACTAGTGCACCTACAGTAGTGCGTGCTCGCACTAATTGCACAAACCTTTACTGTATGTTTTGATAGCAAGTCAAGTATTGTACGGCAACAAACAAAAACACAATAAAGAAAAAGATGCACACACAACCTTAAAAACTTGCTGTCTGTGATGTTATTGCTATTGATTAAAATAAATGATCCTACAAAGTGGGTAATACATCTGTGGCATTGAGTTCTGTGCGGTTCCACATTTTTGCACAATTTCTACACAGACTTTTCCCACTCAGCTGCATTTCCAGTGAGCTTCAGTTTTTATAGTGCAAGCAGAATTTTTTTAGCCTAAGCACTCGAGTGGATCTGTTGCATTCACGACTCCTAAAAGACCTGTGGGTGAAACATTTTTGATATTCCCTTTCCACAAGCATACATGGACATGACTGTATGAAGTTATAAACACCGCCGAAGATGAATGTGATTATATTAATCCCTAGAATACTATATAATCCCTTGAACAGCCCTACAGCTTATTTATTTTGTTCAAAAACCAAACAAACATTTCCATTTGTTCTGTAAATGCCTGCAATCGGATGATGGAATCAAGTCGAATGTGTTTCATGCAATATGAAATACACCCATCCATGATTACTAACTTAGCAATGTTGAATCAGTCTAGATGGGCTCGCTTTAAGACAAATGGGCTGTCTCGTGCTTGCTGCTGACAGCAGTGAATGCTTAAATCCACATTAGCCACAGACATCAGTGCTCTGTAGTGTGCAATTGCTGAGCTGTTAGTGGTTCAGTGTGGCTTCAAATACAGTACTTATTTGCATAGATCCCCAGCAATATCACCACAGTATTACATTAACAATCACATGAATGCCATTAATACGTGATAATTTACTCCATATTTCACACAGAATCTTTCAACTCCTAACAATTAGTTCTTCATACACTTTGTCTTCTTTTGAAAAATACCATTTTACTAACACAGTGTAGTTACAGTATTCAGCCGGCCCTGTTAGAACATAAATATCCTCATTATTAACCATTAAAAAGCCCTAAACTACCATCCTTCATCCACTATGGATCAAATGGCCCCTAAAAAGCATGAATTTCTCAGAGTTAATCTGGCTAATAGCCTCGCAGACTTTAGTAAACAGTATTTCATGAAACACTTTTGGAAATATAATGAAATACATAATAAACTACACATAGCACACAACTCTGGGTGTGCCGATAGGATCTGACACCTTTAATGAGGGTGTCTGAGAATGTTGCCATTAACATGATATATCCCAACATGATACACTAGTCCGGAATGACTGTACACTTGCCTAATATATGCAATGTGATATATTAATAGAGCTGGCAAAGGAAAGGCGGAAAATTTGTTTAGAAAAATCCTGGTCGAATCAATTAACTGTTGGGTTTCTGTCGGTGACAGGAGATTTTAGAAAATTAAAATGATCAAGCAAGGAGTTACTTGCTAGGAGTAAGTTTTCTGCAATCAATTTTGTAATTCATCACCAAAACCAACAAGCCTCAGAACCTCCACAACAATATGAGATAAAGTTTGTAATTCATCAGCAAATTCAATAGGACCTCTAGTTGCTTCAGCCTAATGAAGATCCTGAATGTGCAGCATTAATATGCATTGCTTGATCGATAATGTTCTAAATTTGTCCTCCTCTGTATCACCTCTACAAACCTATACTTCTTGCCATGGTGCTGTCTGGTGCAGTTGTGCCAACGAACCAAACAAGCAGCAAATAAACCGTGGTAAAGCTTGCAATCTAGTTACTAAATATCTTCATCTCCACACACACCGAGAGTGTCTGGCCAGTGCCCAAAGCGAGAAGTAGAAGTGAAGAACTTTTCACTGCTTTCTTTTCTGGAGGCCAGAGCACCTTAGGGACAGAGTATTGTGAAGCCCTCCTGTGATATGCAATATTTCTCATGGATGAAGTTCATAAAGGTCAGGACTATTTTGTTGCGGGGCATATCACTGTTCACGCACTTGCAGAGAAAAACAGACTGGTGATGGTTTGAAGATGGATGCAAATTCCAACAGTTTTGTGTTCTCTTCAGCAATTCCGCTTGCAAATCATCCAACAGACCTGACCAATTTTGTGAGTGACAAAAGACAGCCTCTCTCTCTCGCCTTCCCTGATAATGACAGCGCAGGGCAGGATAATATACAGTTCGTGTCCTGTATCTAATTTGAGTTGGAACTGAACTGATTATTCAAGCCAGACTGCGTTGTAAGATGATTCAAAATTCATCCACATCCACCTCTGAGAGGGAGGCTGTGAGACTTGGAGAAAATTAGAAGAGTCCAGTTCAATCTCTCTGTGGGGAATTAAAAGGGCATCTGCCACTCTGTCCAGCTCTCTATTAGGAGTAAATGACAGTCTTCAGTGTTGACACGCAGTAGTTCAGATCAAAAAGATTGCTATAAAGGCCAAAGATTCTTCAGATGTTGTTGAGGTTGTAAAAGTAATAGGGTCACATGTTCGAAGTTTGTAGTAGTTTAGTAAACTTCACATTTTTAACATTTTACTGGGTGGGGTACATGATGATAATATTATAAGACTTACCTATTAAATTAAATAACTCATTTAGGCTCCAAAATGAATGTCTTAGCAGAACAACATCACTAAGCTTCACCACAGAGCACCAGGCATTTTGTAGTCCTTGTGCACAGCCCATTAGCCCATCAAATGTACACTTGCCTTCTGTAGCCTGACCAGAATCAACCAGAAATAGAGGACAAAACTGATAGTCAAATAAAAATGATAATATGGATACTGCAGCCGGTGCAACAAGCATTCACAGAAATGAAGTATCATTAGTGCAGACAGCAGATAGTCTTGACAATACAAACTCTACAGTAGCCTCACTTCACAGACATCAAAGCATAAACAGAAGCTTCACGATCATTAGGCTCTACGCCACATAGTGTATGCTAAAAAAAATCATATTGTGATTTAATAATGAGACACAATGTAAGTGGGAATAGCAATGTTTGGATTTCTTTTCCACTTAAACTAATATTAAAAATGATAATGTGATTTCTTTGCTGCAGTATGTACCAAACAATCCTATTAAATCTGGAGAATTAGATCAACAGGATCTCTGCAGGACCACACTGTTTCGTTTCTAAACAGGTATGATGTGGCTCATTTTACTTTTATCCAAAACTGGCAGCTCCAGGGGTTCGGATGTAGATTGATTTTCCATAATATTTCAAAACATGCACGCCACACGTTGCAACCCCAGTGGTTGTTGACGTTTCCCTCCAAAAAGAGTTGCATCAGTGTGTTTTTGTACTCATTTGTGTGAAGTGGACCCTGTGTTCCTTGTGCACCTTGAAATCCTCAATAATCGTTTCTTTGCACGTTCATTTTCTGTACATTTCCCACAGTCAGTGATATCATAAGCGAAAACAGCATTGAAGCTCACCTGAGGCCCAGCATGCACCTGTAGGCCTCAGCAGCATTGTGGGTGTGTTTGATTTAGTCACTCAGGTGTGCTCACCGGGTGGGGCATTAAATCAAGAGATCTTCCCTCCTGCAGGCACGATTAATGAACATACAGATTTTTTTGGAAAAAAAGAACACACAAAAATGCATTTGTTACAGTGATAAGATGTGATTCCTTGCTTCAGTACAGAGTCCAAAATGAAGCATTGACTTGACTGATGAAATAAATGTCTTCACATTAAGTGCATTAGGACTGTAGAAGAGCCTGCAAGGTTTCCGTTTGTCCTTGAGTAGGCACACTGATTGGGAAAAGGCTACTTGGGAAACTACAATGGTACTTCACAGTCGACTCATAAAAGTAAGAGCTAAAATTATGATATGAAATGTAACTGCTTGAGAATTTCAGTGAATTCTATGTAATAATCCCATCCAGTCAGATCAAAGCTAGTCGAAAAGATTTCATTTTAAACCTTGGAGGTTAGAGAAGGTGTTGCAGTGCAAGTAGCTTATTTCTCTTCTAACATAAAATGTGGTTTGATCATTTCCCTGAGAGCAGCCCTCTGGCTTTGGTACTGTACATGTAAACCAGCATTGGGTTCAAAATGCTCAAGTCAGCATCTTCAAGAGTTTCCCTTAAACTTGCTGAATTTGCTGACCCAGTAAGAGGAGGTAAATTGTTGTTCCACATTGCACCTGATAAGACTAATTCTCTGCACTGAAAGTTATCTTAAATCTAATACGGTCTCTCCTGAGAAATTGACTTCCTTAATCTGCAGCACCAAGAAGACTTTTCACAATTTTTAAAGTTACACAAGCATGTAAATTTCCCTACACATAACAGATGCATTAGCGCATCTACCTCCACAGTATGACAATTTTAAAAACAAGCAATAAAACAACAACAAGAACAAAAATCAAGGTGATACAGAAGAGAAATGTGCACAAGAGTTTTAAATGCAACAACTGAGATCTTGACATCTACTGTTAGCCAGATCTCAAACATCTGCAGTTTAACTTACAGAAGAATCCCACTGGGTGATGATGTAATGCCAATTTTCTCCACTAGATAATGCAATTTTACCATGAAAAAACTTTCTCAGTGAGCATAAAACCACCATTTTGATTTGTCTCGAACCTAAGCTAAATTTTTGCAGCTTTGAGGCATCTTCTTGTGTAGGTTATTTCTTTCTGTAAAACCACTAAAGGTCAATGTATGGTCATAGACACATTGGGCCTTTAGACACGTAGTTTTATTATTTTAAAAAACCCTTGCTGGTGACTATTGCTTTTTTTTTCTTTTTAACATCTGCATATGGTGTCTGTTTTATGCCTGAAGACACAGATCCAGACATTCGGCCTGTCATATGTAAAAAACACAATCATTTCCATCTTGAGCTTGAACATGTATGGCTAAATTACTCCAATATTACTGCTTGCGACTGTGCAATGTAGAGTAATTTTACAATGCAGGTGAGCTGATGAGCAAGTGAAGAGATGTGGACGGAAACAGAGGTAGGATTTTCATAGACCTATGCATTCTAAAGGTGGCAACAGTCACGTCTAAGTCATTTTGGGGAAGGAAAGAGATTACTTTCATGGAAAAATGTCCAAAGATGTACTTTTTATACATACAGATGTGTTTTTAGAGGTTTAATCAGTGACTAGAGAGGGACTTCACACTTACATTCTTTCTCAGTGGCAGTCAGGAAACATCTTTATACGTTTGCTTAGCCATTAAAGATGCAATACTTTTTTTTATCACACTGGAGATCATTTAAAAAGAAGTAAGGGGAAATGCAGATCTTATCTTTTCTCAGTTAAGTGCATGAATCACCTTCCTCTAACGTTGCTCTTATTTCCCTTTTTACTCATTTTACTTAAGATGACAGAGCAAGAGCTCCAGCACGCTGACAAAGACTGTTTGTTGTAATAGTTCCTCTGAAGTATTTCCCCACAAGGACAACAAGTACATCATGAAACAGGTTGCACATGAATACAACAATGATCATTTAAAATGTGGTCAGCATAACTCAAGCAGCAACACAAAAAGTGTTTTGTCACCAGCTCTTCCGTTGTCGTATATATTGTTACATAAAACTTTAGCTAGGCGGTGTGAAGGAGGCGTGCTAAATGAGCACAGTTCCTCTGCATGCATGTGAACTATTTTTTTCTCAGCTATATAAAGGAAATGTCATGTTGCACTTATTGTGACAGTAGTCAATAGACAGAGCAGTGCTTTCAAAAGCTGCTACAAGTTAATTGGTGTTGTTCTGAATGACACATTGACATGACGTTCACAACACAATTCACACCAGAATAAGTCAGATGAACATTTTACAAACTTTAAAGACGACTGCACCATACTTTGGTATTTACTTATTTTGATCTACAGTAATGTGAGATATATCTGCTAAGTCAAAACTGACAGGAAATCACTAGACGTATCCTTGCACTGACACCCACAGAAAAACTATAATGCAGTATTATGTATGTTTATTAGTGTGAGTGATGATAATAGCTGTATTTCAGACTAATATGCTTTTACAAACCTTACAAACTAGTAGGACAAGAATGAAATAAAATAAATATACAGATTAAGCAGGCTGGTGTTGCAGATCTAGGGACCCTGCTGGTAAAAGTTTGATCTACTCTGGTTTAACATTCTCACCTATACCACTAACAAGAACCTGTCTAAGTCTAATCATACATCTGAACACAGTTTAAATTTTGGCAGATACAGTATAAAGCAGCATCCTTTTTCTGCTCTAGGCCCCTTGTCAAAGAAGGGAAGCTGAAGGGGAAAAAAGGGAAATGGAAATTTGTCAATAAAACCATTTTCTAGTGTTTTATAGTTTCCAACAGTGGAAAAGTTACTCAGGGACAAGTTGGCAAGAATGGTTTGACATTCTGTCCTTATTTTACTAGTAAGTCTATCTTTGTCTTTCTTCTTTTATATCCAAACAAGAACTCCACAGTGGATCAGTGAGAACTAACAGCTCTGTCAGCATTAGCCCTATGTGGTTCATAAACTAAAAGGCCAGCAGTTTGCTTAACCATGAGCCAACTACTGTATAGTGAATGTTTCACACATGGTGTGGTGGGGCAACACTTTCCAGCATGTACCGTCCAGCCATTTCCAAAATATTTTCACAAGCTTTTCAAAACTATATTTTTCAAGCTGGGCTGACCATGACTGCTGGTGCAGGAGAAAGAATAAAATATAATAGCCATTGACAGCCATTATTAAAGTCGCTTTTACTGCATGCGGAATGACTTCAACATTATTCCACACTGCAGAAGCCATAATGGTTACATCACCGGTGTGACAGCTCTGGAAATATTCACTGATGCACTTCAGACAGCAGCGTTCTTTAGACGCAGAAATATCTGAGTAACAGTCGTCAGTGTAAGACACAGACGCAGCAGTTAGACCAGACTCTATTGTGACCTTTTTGTTCAGGGTATGTCAGGAAGTTGTTGAGACAGCTGGGCAACACTGAGGTCCCTCCTCATTGTGTGAGAATTCAGAAAGAAACTAAAAGAAAACAAACATGGCCTACACAAAACACCCAAACCTTTATATGTATACTATCTTGGAATAAGCAGGAAGAAGGTCGTGAGATAACAGGATAAGCCCTGGATGTTTGCCATGGTCATACTGGCTGGAAATCATTCTCTGTAAAAGAAGCCAAAATTGAACTGTAGCAAGGCGGTCAGCCAGCTCAAGTGGAACAGATTCATCACTTGAATACAGAGTATGTACAAAGGTGATACTTGGTGTCTGGGCTTTGACCTCATTATTCCTTGCAAGGATTTACCATGCTGGGCACAGATTTGACTGAAGAGTGCATATAATATCTTTTCGAAGTTACATCCTTAAACACAGATTCTGACATTGATCATGATGGACCGGTCACATCATAGGACACCTTATCACATCTCATGTGTTCATATGTTGCACTCAGTCAGTTTTATTATTCGTGATCACCTCTAATGATACTTTAAATAAATTACATTTTCGTGCCTCTAATTAAGACTTGCATAGCTGTATAAAAAGAGTACAGTAGCATGCATTTTATTTATTATCGTTTCCATTAGCACTGCACAGCACATGCTGTGGGCTCAAGCTGTCACCATAGAACAGGGCACTGGACATCAATAGTCACCTTCCAAAGCACAGCATGTACAGTAAGTTAGTATGTTCCAGTAAACAGTCCTCCTTTGCTGGATCAACTCTAGTTCCACTTTTTGTTCACTGTGCAGTACATAAATATTGTCTTTTTAAAAGTGGTTGTTACTGTCTAAAGTCACAGAGTGCTTCATGTTGTCATTCACAGGCACCTTAACACCGCTTTCAGTCTGCGTTTCATTTTGCTTTCACTCTTCACAGTCTACAGAGACGACACAGAGGCCATGCTGTAGCATAAAATGGCATGGTTGCCAAATGTTGTTTTATGTTTGCATGATGGTTACTTGCTTTGAATTAACCTACTGTGGTAGAATACTAATATTCTAATACACACACACACACATATATATATATATATATATACATGTCATGGTAGTCATGGTAGTGTCAGTACATTTCTACATCCCTTCATGAGCATGCTGTGTGGTACACCAATGGTCAATGGTCCCCGAAGGCCTGCTGTCTGTCACCTCTGTGTTCCTAGACCCACCAAGCTCAAAGCCTGCTCCATTGTTTTAAAGTGTGAGATAATGAAACACTCACCCTGCCTATAAATTATCCTTGGCACAGTGTTTTCAGGCCTGAAAACACCCTTGCTACTGTGGGCTGGAAACAAGTCAAGTCACTGAAAATGCAACAATTAGTTTTGTTTCATTAGTTTGCTCCATAAACACCTACAGAATGATTCCATTTGCTTAGATTTTTTGTGCTGAAACCAACCCACACTAGTCTGCATGGAAGTAAAGTCAAATATAGCAGCGGTGACATCTTTTCACACAGGCGTAATCATAAAAAATGTGTGAGGAACTAAAGAACATTATGTCCCTTAATATAGTGGAGTTTCACAAAGTTGCATTTCCTCTTACACTACTTATGTTCATTTAACACTTTCCTACAGTTGTTATGAACATCTTGATTTGTAAAAGCAGATGGAAAAAAATAGTTGCTCCTCAGTAAGCATGATTCTTTGACCTGAACAATTTACTTCACTGAATAGAAGTACAGTAGTTCTGTCTTCAGGGAATGGGGAATTACATACAGGCTATACTGCACTGTGTGGGAAAAAAAGCATGTTAGAGACTTTCCCTGCATAGTTTTTTTTCCCAAATGAAGCTCAATGTTGTCACAATCGTTGCATTGTCTCAGAAAGAGGCAGGCAAAGGCAAAAGTCATATATGTGTCATCGTCATAGTCAGCAGGCTGTGTGCTTATGGGAGGTTATGGCAGCCGGCAGGATTTTGTAAAACAATGACCAGTCTGACAATCTAGACTCCACTTAACCCCATGTCTGTCCACTAATCACAGAGTCTAACAGTGGAGAAAGATGTTGAACAACACTGTTAGCTAACACATTGCTGTCATGCATCTAAAATCGAGTGACTTGGTAAAACCATTTCCTCTAACCCCACCCTAACAAGAGCATGGGTTCCTGAAACCTAACATGTGGTTGTGCTCTCCTATAAACCTCTGTGTCAGAGGCGTGATTCAGAGAAAGAGAAACCCCTCCTCCAAAAATCTAGTCATCTCAGCGTGTCACCTCAGTTGTGAGAGCAGATGAACATTCAAAGGCAAGAGGGAGGCAGGGACAGTGAGAGAGGGAAAAAGGAGAGGTCATTCAATGCATTGGGAAACATTCGATGAGATCCCATGCAATTTGTATAATTTTTATTTATTAGTATCAGTATAAGCTTTAACTACGTTTTTCAATCCACATTAACTTAACTGGTCAATTTAGTTTTTTGAATTTACAAAGTCAACTGGGAGAACTCAGGAAAAAGTAAAGAAGGAAAGAAGAAACCTGAACCATCTGGATGTAGAGGATGAGGTTTATGTTTTAGTTGTTCTGACTTTCCTTATACAGATCTGGACACTGTTTGTTTCTTCAACATGATGGACAGGTGGAACCTCCTCATAATGGGTGAGTCACATCTGTCATCCATTTGCACAGTAGTTAAAACGGAAAATCATCTGCTTTAAGTTAAAAAAAATGCTGTGTGCTCTGAAAGAGGAAACCAAGTTTCTTTAGAACAAGTATGTATACATGTGTCCTGTTCAGATTGAAATCTATGATGACATTTTATACACCAAAAAAGATGCTGTATGACTGACAACTTAAAAGTTTTTCAAGAGAGCTAATGTCTTGTAATGGTCACTTTTATGTAATAATATGTATTTTCTAAATTCTTTGTGTTATTACTTTCTTTAGTAACTTCAGCCAGCTATCTGATCAATAGTTTAACTTCATTTAATTTAATTAATTTAATTTAGTTTCAATAAGATAGTGAAAATCTGTACTTAATTTGAGAATAGCTGCAGCAGAAGCTAAGACCCTGAAACCTGAATGTGGGAAAAGAGCTCAAATAAATTAGAAGAAACAGAAGCAAAGAGATGCTGAACACTGCAGCTTTTCTTTGAACAGCCCGCTATCAGGGTGCTACTGCACAGAGGACCTCTGTTCCTCTGCCTTTATAATGATATTTATACACTATGAGATCATCTCACAGCACCCGCACAACTTGTTTCCTGATAATGACTGTAGTTAGACACAGCTGCATTCAGAGGAAGAAATCTGTTGCCATGCCACTAAACAGCAACACTGACGGATTCTGGTCTCTGCACTGCCCTATAAGATTTCATGTCATGATTTCAATATGAGATAGCATTTTATTTTACATGTTTCCTCCTCACAGATATCAAGATAACCTTTTGTCTACACCACGCTGTGAAGTGTCTAAAGAGTTTAAATAGTCATATTTATGAGTTTATGCAAGTAGACTATGTGGTTGTGAGCATTTATACCTTTTGTGTTGCTCTGCAGTTACGCTGCAGCTGGGGTTTCTCTGTCGCTGTGTTGAATTTCTCCTTTAGGCAGTAATAAAATGGTCAATTCTCCCAAATCATCAAAAACATGTTGCGCTTTCCCGCTTACCCACTGTGGCTCTGCACGCAGCCAACAGTTTTTACAGGCAACTCTTTCCTTCCAAAGGAAAAACAAATAGTGAAAATGCTGAAGGATGTGTTTTTTTAAAATCCAGAAAGAACTAATATGACACCAAATAGGATACCTTAGCAGAGTGAACAGACTGACAATGAATTAGTTAGTTATTTTAAGGATTGTACTGAATTTTAACACAGAGGCTGTTAATGTAAAAGTATAATGAGATTTCTTCCTGTTTTTTTATACCATTTATTACACCCATCTGGTGTCATTCAGGAAACCCCAGAGAGCTGACTCTGCAGATTCAGTGTTACTTTGTACTTGTGCCATGCCAGCTACTGTTTCCTCACACATAGGAGGGACAGTTCTCCCATGTGCTGATCATAATGAATTACGGTGCAGATGCTGCTGGAACAATTTGAGGAAATGAGGGCAGAGAATGGGTTCCTTTGCCTTTTCTGCAGAACCTGAAAAATATTTCTGATGTTACAAATGTTGTCAAATTGATCCTTTGGTTGACTCGCAGCAACACTAACATATTTGATAGTGGTGAAAAGTTTTGTTAGCTTAGATTAATGTTTAAGAGGTAATCGACATGACTGACTCTGCTTGCTTTTCAGCTCTGTCCCTCTCCGTTCCTATGGTCCTATCTCAAGTCTGCCCTTTCGGATATGAATACAATTCTGCTAAGGAAAGATGCACTGGTATGAAAAACAAACTTACCTTATGTTTAATCATTCATGGAACAACGGGCATGTTGTGGTATGTGTGTAGCTTTCCTTTTAGAGAAATAGTATGTATAGACAGTACATATTGTTTGTTAATTAATTTTTCTCCAGTGTGAAAAGGCTGGGATCCAAAAGCACCTATTAATGTAATATCCATCTTTTCACATTCCTGTTTCCTTATTGAAGATTATGACGACTGTGTTGTTGACTATCCTGGCGATTATGGGGTATGTGGAGAAAATGCAAAATGCTTTAACACAATTGGCAGCTACTACTGCCAGTGTGTTAAAGGTTTCATCTCATCAACACTGACTGTGAATTTTACACAAGGAACATGCAAAGGTAAGACATCTCGAGTCACTGATGGCAGAGGATCTGATTCATGTCGATGAAACTTCACTTCCTTCAGTTGGAATATGCAATATGACAGTACTGTCCTTATCCTTTGCTTTAAGATTTTGACGAATGCACGAACAACACAGACATCTGTGGACCTAATGCTAAATGCACCAACGGAATTGGCAATTATTCCTGCAGTTGTGATGATGGATTTGTTTCTTCTACGGGAGTGGAACGTTTTCGTCATGGTGACAATGCGAAATGCGAAGGTAGCATGCTGTTCTCTTCCTGTGCTGCCGAGTTAGTGTGATCCATTTTTTGGTTAATTTGATGGCTGGCAGTTTAATGATGGTTTTCTTTCTTATTTAAATCTCCTCTTCCTGCTGATTTAGATCGTAATGAATGTCTAAAGGAAAACATTTGTGGTCAGAATGCAGAGTGTGTCAACCATGTAGGCAGTTATCACTGTAAATGCAATCCTGGCTTTGGACTGAAATCTGGCAATTCTACCTTCTCTGGAAATCAGGAGCAATGTGAAGGTGAGGGCCAAAATACTCATATAATGCAAGACATGACTCCCACTGTGTTTCAGAAAATATCGAAGGAGTCAGGTAGACTCAGAAATACTAACTTGTTGCTTCAGTTTTTTTGTATTGTTCATTATCTTAAAAACATACCCAGCACTATTTTGAACATGAACATACTAGCGCACCAGATATTTATTGTTCCACTGGCACTGACTGAAACACACAATGTAACCATTTTCCTGCACCCGATTTGTTTCCATTTCAGACATATGTACGATTGATAAGACAATCTGCGGAAATGGAACCTGCCACCGTGAAGTCGATGGTCATTACTGTGCATGTCATGCAGGATACACTAACTATGGCAACAAAAAGTCTCGCTGCATTGGTAAGAACCCAACAGCATTCAACTTTTCCTGACATTCATCGTAATCTGATGTTTCTACAAAATTTTCTGGATGTGAATTATGTTTTTTGTTTCCACAGCATTAAACTGTGATGTTTTCAAAGATACAAACAATCTAAAAGAGGTAAGTCCACACCACTTACTATTCCGCATATATTTAAAATATTTATTGTGCCACATTTTTGTGTAATCCTCCCCAAATCCCTCTCCCAGATAATTCCTATTGGTCATGTTATCATGAGGCAGCTGAACGAAAGCTGTCTGGACCTCACAGAAAGCGAAAATCCAAAGGAACTGGAAAGGGACAACATGCTAAAGGTACAAATAAATGAATAGAAATGCAAAACTTCCAGTTCTTCACAACCAAAACAGTAACAGGAAGTCTTACGCCCTTCGAGCTCTTTCACGTAGTGTGCAGATGTCTGTGCACAACACTGTAGATTGTTTATGTTGACCTGAGGTAGTGTGTAGCCTGAAAGTCTGCCTCGGTCTGACTGTGTTTCTGTTTTTTCCCCTGCACTGTTTCACTGCCTCTCCCCCTCCTCTCTGCTGGCTGCAGAGACTGCTGTCTCTAATTGATGAAGTCTTGTCCAGTGGAGTCTTCAATAATAACAGGAAAGTCTCCATCTTTCTGGACTTGGTGGAGAACGCTCTGCAGCTCATAGGACCCTTCATAAACTCCCCATGGACAAATATATCCTCTAAACACACAGGTTAACAATTTCATTAAATAGGAATTAGCATAAAGTAAAAGGGCTATTTTTCCCATTCACAAATATGTGCACACTTCAGTTTTAGCTTTTACCTAACCATCAAAATAACTTGCTTCACCAAGGGGTTTACAAATGTTCAGATCAAACATATTTTTCCCAGTATCTGGTAGATTCCCTTGTTATTTTCCTATTATCTAAAGTATTAACAGACACGCAGTGCATGTTCACACAAAGTTTTTTTTCTGTTTCTGGGTCCAGAGCTGCTGCATCTGGTACATACAGGGTCCGTCATTCCCCAAGGAGCTACGACTTTATCATCTAAGCAAGCTCAGCTGGACATCCAGTTAGAGGTGGCTGCTGGAGATCCTTCCTCTTACCCTGGTAATAATTATGCCCAGTAATAACACATTTGTAACCGCTTTAGTTAAGTCATCCTACTTCCAAATGAAACAAATGCCCACTTAAACAGGTGTTGTTCTGCTATTATTATAATAGGCTTTACAACAGTGTCCCTGCTGAGCTATTCACACCTGGAAAACTTTGATGGGATGAAACCAGAAAACCAGAGTTTTAAAATAAACTCCAAAGTGGTGACTGTCACTGTCAGTAACAGAAACACAAGTCACCTCAATGAGGAGGTCAAGCTGACTTTGTACCACCTGAAAAAGGTAAGAAAGAAAGAAAATTTCTCGTGTTTGCTGTTTCAGTTTGTGCAATCCACCCTTGTAAGAGAACTGTCACATAATGGTCATTTACTCAGGTCAATTAATTTTACAGTCAAATCAAAGTCCCTCCACCTGTGTGTTCTGGGATTCCTCTGAGAAAAACGGGACATGGTCTGCTCGTGGCTGTAAGGTTGTGGAATCTACTGTGGAGTACACTGTGTGTTCCTGTAACCATCTGAGCAGCTTTGCTGTGCTCATGTCCCTCTGTGAGATGAAGGTTAAAACTTTGTGTATATACATGATGATTAAAACCAAACATATCAGTATTTATAATTTCAATTTTAATCCAGTTCCGTGTACTGTAATGTAACTGTTCTTTCTCTGTCTTAACAGGACAAGTTTGAGTTGCAGCTGATCACCTGGGTAGGTCTGTCTCTTTCTTTGGTTTGCCTGTTCATCTGCATCCTGACATTCTCAATGATCCGCTCCATCAAAAGCCCAAGGACCACCATCCACCTTCATCTCTGCATCAGCCTCTTCATTGCTAACCTGATCTTCCTCGCTGGCATCTCTCAAACGGAGAATCGGGTAAATACTATAACAGCTTGCTGCCCAGATGAGGGCAGTAAAGGTTTATTCCACCTTCACATAAACCAGAGCAATTGATACTAAGTCACAGCACAGCTATTGGATGATTTATGTAGGGGCTAAAGATTTATAAAGGACAACTTAGCAAGTTATTTCTCCCCATTTCTTTGCCCCTTTTCACTGCTTTCATCTGATCCTCATCTTTCTCCCTCTTAGGTTGGCTGTGCAGTGGTAGCAGGGTTGCTGCATTTCTGCTATCTGGCAGCGTTTTGCTGGATGTGTCTGGAGGGCATTCAGCTCTTCCGGATGGTAGTTCTGGTCTTTAACACCAGCTTCAAAACCCTCTATATGATGGCAGGTGGATATGGAGTCCCAGCTGTAATTGTTGCTGTCTCTGCCTTAACTAATGCCGGGGGATACGGCACTGAGAGATAGTAAGTTCCCTCTACCGGCATTCATTTTCTTTTCTTTTTATTTTAAGCTTTAATCTCTATTGATGTTGAAATGTAGTCTGCTCAGTAAACTGTCAACATGCATTTCAGTTGTTGGCTGAAACTGGATTTCATGTGGAGTTTCTTTGGCCCTGTCTGTGTCATCATCTCTGTAAGTATTTAAGAAAATTATTATTATTAAGTTAAATGTCCCTGAAATTGACTTTGTTTCTTTTAAACCTCACCTCTGCTATCTTTTGTCAGGTGAACATTTTCTTCTTTCTCATCACTGTGTGGAAACTGGCCCAGAAGATCTCGAGTTTAAACCCTGACCTGGACAACCTGCAGAAAATAAAGTAAGTCACCACTAACACTCAAGCTGCATGCAAGAATCAGACACGTTATAATATATACGAGTCATGTTTTCTGTATGTGGAAAGCATAATTTCTTTTACTGCCTCTCCCACAAAGGAGAAAGAAATGAAAGTGTAATCACCCACCACCCCTCAAAAGGTGTAAGTCGAAGTAAAGGTCAGAGTATTGAAGTCCCTTAGAATTGACCTGTGCGAATCTTTGTTGCCTCCTGCAGGGCATTCATCATCACTGCAGTGGCTCAGCTGTGTGTGCTGGGCACCACGTGGATCTTTGGTTGTTTCCAATTTGAGGAGGGCACTGTAGCCATGACTTACCTCTTCACCATCTTTGGTAGCCTGCAGGGGTTTATGATCTTCGTCATGCACTGTCTGTTTTCCAAACAGGTTTGTCATGCTACTCTCAAAACAAACAAAACAAAAAGCATCTCTTGGGCCTCTTCTGGTGTCAAAACTCGATTTGTATTCTGACTCTAGGTGAGGGAAGAGTATGGAAACATCCTGTCGAAATTCTGTGCACCTCAGAAGAAGAGCTACTCAGAGTTCAATTCCTCCCATTCCAGCAAAGCACATGTAAGTAGTTATTTATATTTCACTGCAGTGGGTCTTGGCTAAATAAGGGATGCTTTCATTGCTCTCCAAACAATAGTAAATTAAATCCAACATTTACTATCCAACATAGTTGAACATTTGATCTGTAATGGGAATGCTGAGGACTGAATGGAATTAAGTCATTGCAAGTTTAATTAGAACACCTTGCAAAGCAAACGGCTAATTCTTCCACAGGTTCTAAAGATGATGAGGTATTATGGGCAATGTAAAGGAAAACACATTGTATCTTAGAGGCAAAGTAGTATGTCCTGAAAATGATCTCTCCCTTGCGTCATCCTCAGGCATCCAAGAGCACCCAGGACACAGGAGAGTCTCACATTTGAGGAGCAGGACAGTGACCAGGGAGAAAGTCTGATTTGCTGAAGGCTGCTATGTCAGATACACAGTCAGCTACTGCGCTCTCATTTATAGCCAATGCACCAGTTTCCTTGACTGCAAAGTTCTGTAAATAGTATCATTCTTTGCCACGAGTGGGTCTCAGATAATTAGATTATCTACTGAATTAAAACAATTTCGACCTAATGCAAATTAAGAATGAAAAATACTTTTGACAGTATTATCATAATAGAAATTAAAATAGTCATCAAAAGTCAAGAGTCCATAATGTGCTTTACATTCATGCACATACTTGTTTTATTGGTGTTTCTCTAAAACAAACAAACAAAAAAAAACCTAAACACAACATTAATCAAGCTTAGAAAAATGAATCCATGAAAGTTCAAACTTTTCACAGTAAAATAATATTAGCTGATTTTGGATCAAAATTGTGGTGACATTGTGGAAACCTATCCGATCAGACATAATGTTTGTTGTGTCATCCAGGTACTTTATTGAACCAGCAAAGACAATCTTAGAAATATTTCTGACACAAGCACTTTCTTTTGTCCACAATTTTCAAATTGTTACCATTTAATATGACCCAAAATACAAAAAAAGTGTAAGACAGAGATATATTTTTATTATATGCTTGTGTATATATTGCTGGGCAATTCTATATGTATATATGTTTGACTGCATTAATGCTCCGTGCAATATGTATAAATATTTAAGAACAGTTTGTTTGTTACCAAGTTCAGATGACACATGCTTCAAAACTGGAATTTCAAAGATAGCTTTAGTTATTGTTGTATTCTGGAATAATATTGCAGTTGTACACATTTGTTTGGATAGGTTAAAATAAATAGACTTTGCATTTCCAGTTTACCTGTTACATCTTTCTTAGTGTGTGATATATTTTAAATGATGTTTTACTTATTATTTTAAGTGTTTTCATCTTTTGTCCTGGTAGCTTTAAACATAATAAATATTTTTGACGTACCTCATGTTTATGGCCTTTGTGTAATGGTCTTCTCACCACTGCCCTTAAGTTATTTGATTTGATACAGAGAATAAACTAGCTATGAAAAGCAGAAGGGTGGGGGTTTTTTGAGTGTTTATGTCAGAATTTGAAAAATGCAAACTTAAATCTTTCAACAAAGTTTTGTTATAGAACCAACATAAAATAATTGCAAAACCTGTGAAAAGATATTTTCTTTCTTTTCACCTTCATGTTTGACATCTGGAATTTCCCTGCTTGACTTAAAAGACAGAAACAGTTACAAATACAGAGGAAATGAGAGACTCCATACTCTTCCTTCCTGTTTATGTGAGATTACGAACATGATGGCCTCAAAAACAGCTCTGAAGTCTCGAAATTGGTACTTGAATTTTAAAAAGCAAACAGAGAAGCATGTTTACTCGATAACACTCTATAAAGTATCATTACAGATTCCCTCTTTAAACATTTTCAAACCGTACAAGAGTCAGACTTGAAGCATTTTTTGGTTTACATTCTCCCTCTTGGAACATTTTCGACACATTAAATATCTATAGATCCAAAACACTCCAAAGTATCTGTCAGGTTGATTTTCAGTACATTCTAGGGAATGCTTGAGATGTTTAAACATGCTGTTCCAATACTCCTCTGATAACTTTTGTTTATGAGGCAATGGATGATATCAGTCATAGCCCCAGTCAAATTATAAATACCTCTTTTTGTTTTTAACTATCATTGAGAATTTGAGAAAGACAATGTTAACAACAGCTCTCTCTGCATATGAGCATCCAGCCATTTAGCAAGCAGTGGATCAATATTACACTTTGCTCCAATGGATCAGCAAACGGTACGAATAGATGGAAGGAACATATCCAGACCGGGAAGGAGAGTGGAAAATGCAGGTCCAGTGTGTTGAGATAAAATAGCAGCCAACTCTCCAGAGAGAGGGGGAGAGAGAGAGAATGCCGGACCGGGCAGAAAGAGAATCGGACAGGAAAAATGAAAGGAGGAGAATGAGAGCAAATGACTGTGAACCAGTGTGATAACTGAATGTGGGGGATCAGACAGCTCTGCCAGCAAGAGGCATATTCATTTTCTTATTTATTCTGAGGAATCCAAAACAATCCAGTTTTCATCTGGAGTCATCTTGGGGTAAGTTTTATTTAATATTCAAAAATATTTCAATGGTGAATAACTAGATAGTACACTGTGCACATTCCTCTCCTGTAATGTCTAGAGACTTGGAGGTGTGGGACAGCTAGGATTCCTCATTAACTGGTGATTCCATATTTTACCTGAATTGTTTGCTTGTCACTGCTTTGTTTTGTTTGAAAAGCACAGAAATAGAGGAATAAAACAAGAGATTTAAATCTGTGGTGTTTGAGAAACAATGTACTATCCTGTATCTGTTTGAAGAATTTCCATAGCAAACAAATTATGGTTGGTGGCTCTCTTTTGTTACATCCTCTCAGTCCTCAATAAAACCTCAGGATTCCTGCACCTAATGCAGTTCCTCTATAATTTCCCCACACATAGAGGAATAGCTTCTCTCTGTGTAGGTACACTCAACAGAAACCTCCACAGTTTATGTGGCAGTTGATAACAAAACAGATAAGCAATAAACACAAAGAGAGATTTAAAACATCTGGCTTTCTGTGCTAGCTCACCGGACACTGGAAATGATCAACCCAAACCTCTTCTTATATAAAGCAGTCTCAGTTCTTGGAACCTTTTGATACTGAGGAGCTATTTAAAGTCCATGCACTTTATTGCTGCATGGCACCCCTATAAAAAGGCTTAGATTAAAATCATTCCGGAGTGACAATACATCTCACCATTACAAATACCAAGCCTAGTGTCACAATAGGGTGAAAATTGCTTATGCAAATTGTCACACCCTGCTGGTTGAAGTTTAATGACATATATCAAGCGCAAAAACAAAGACAAGATTGTTGAGCTGAAAATGTGGTGTAGAATTATAATTGAGTTTAGTTTCACACTGTGTTTGATTTCAAGACTGGTAATTAGCTCAAAAATAGGTGAACAAATTCAAGTTATTATGCATCCCCCCAGCTTAAAACAAATCTCGTCCTCCCCTTCGAATATACACACACAGTGAAGCATCATGACAGCCCAAACCTAAATACTAGCAGAAATTAAGTAATGAGGTAGAAAACGTGAAGCAAGGAGTTGATGAGCACAGTTTCCAGAGAGGGTGAAAAATAAATGAACAAGGGGGATTCATGGCAGGTGAGAGATCTAAAGAGTGGAAACAAATGTGTGGCAAAAAACAGCATTTTGTGAAACAGGTATGAAAAGCCTGTTGTGCAAACCGCCCATAAAATGACTCAAGTTCCCTATATGTCCAAACCACAGTGGCAGCAAACTTTGTTAAACGTTTGATAATCCTGTCTTGAGAGTATTCTCTTGGCTAGGATGGATACAGTATTTTCTGCTTTCAACCCTTGCTGATCTTTCATATGTAATATCAATGAACATTCATGTTTTTGAAAGTTTCCATTTGTGAGCATGCATATATTCATGTATTCCAAGCAAGCAAGTAATGCATGATCTTGCATTCAAGGCAGAGACTAAAAACGCTAGGGAAAGGCTGTGGCATGGTTTCATCCACTCTTCATTACTGTCTGGGCACAAATGACTATTAATTAAGGTCTAAATCCCAAGTGTGACTTGCAAACCACTTGTTGTAATGAGCCTTTGAGGTACCCAGTGAAGCATGTATCATATAGCATCTATTGGTCAGGATTTTGTTATGACTTCTCTGTTGTTCTGCTGTCTGTTACATCCTTGAGAAACCCTTTAGATGCCAGCACAAGTATTTGAACTAATGCAAATACTTGTGCCTGCACTTCTCTGTAGATGATAATGAAGATGATGGCAGTTTCTCCAGTTATGACTTCATTTGCTACCTCCTCTTCACCACCCATACTCCACCAGAACATAAAGATGAACTCTTCTGATCAGCTAAGTCCCTGGCTGAACAATAGCACCTCGCCACCTGTCCAGCTGTCAGGTTTAGGGATGTCCTGCTTCACTATGATATTCGGCGCCATCTCCAACCTCTCTGCTCTGGGCATACTGGCAAAGACCCATGTTAGATTCCGCCGCCAGTCCAAAGCACCATTTTTCTTACTAACAGTGGCTTTGCTTTTGGCTGACCTGGGAGGTCACGTGGTTCCAGGTGCCTTTGCATTGTATCTGCACGTAGATCAGAGGTATAAAGCACAGGCCATGAAGCCCACCAGCATATTCTGTCATATCTTCGGATCAAGTATGGTCTTTTTTGGCTTATGCCCTTTGCTGTTTGGTTGTGCCATGGCAGTGGAGCGCTGTGTGGCTATCACCCAGCCGTTTTTCCACGCTTCTATGATTACAGTGGCTCATGCACGACGAGTTGTGCTATTCCTTTCCTCTCTTGCACTTGTGCTAGCTGTTCTACCTTTGTTTGCTGTGGGAACTTATACCACCCAGTTTCCGGGCACATGGTGTTTCTTGCCTATCCATGATCCACAGTCTGCAGCGGACACTAATCTGGCTCTGGCTTTTTCAAGTCTTGGCCTCATTGCACTCACTCTTTCCCTGCTGTGCAACATCCTGAGTGGTCTGGTGCTGCTGCAGACCAGAATGAAGTCCCACTGTGCTAATGCAAAACCTGCAGTCCGCTGTGATCGTCGCACATCATCCGCATCGTCTTCCTCCTCATTTTGTTCGTTGGACGTGGAGATGATGACACAACTGGCAGCGATCACTGTGGTTTCCTGTGTCTGCTGGAGTCCCTTTCTTGTGAGTTTGAGGAATTTATATCTATTTTTACAATATTAGATTTGCAATTACATTAGACTGAATAAAGTATGACTTGAACCTCACGAGTAATTATGCTTCTCTTGCTTTATAGATCCACATTCTCGTGATGCAGCTCAGCCAAAGCCACAGGGCCTCAGCTCCTGTGAAAGATCGATTCCTTCTTCTGGGCTTACGCATGGCGTCCTGGAACCAGATCTTAGACCCTTGGGTTTATATCTTACTCAGGAGGACGGTGCTTTTCAGAGTTTGCTGTGGTGTTTATACACAGAGAAACACAGTGGCAGCAAACAGCTCCGGTGCAGACACACGCAGACAAGCCTTCAGTTTGCAATGACTGTAGTTCTCTTTGACTTTTCTGTCTTGCAGTGAAATAAGTCATTTTTTTAAATGTGTGTTGTGAAAATTATAAGAGTGTAAACGTTGCTGTTGTGTTTAATGGGGTTTGGTGAAGTCTATATTTTGCAAGCCTGCACGTGGAGACGGGAATAAGAGATGAAAAAGGAGAGGACTTCAACTACATTTCACAACATTTAGTTAGTAGTCTGTGCCGCTTCTGTTATCAATAGCTGCCACCTGCAAATCCGGTGGTTGGGCATTTGGGCGGGATTAATTTCGTCCAACCGCAATTGAGAAAAGCTTGACAGGCTCCGAGTTTAACTAATAGCTGAGCTGCTGGTCGTAGACAACCCATGGTGGGCGGTGCTTCTGGGGCAGAGACTCTATTCAATATGGAGTACAGAAAATAGCCTGATTCACTCTGCATTTCACTGACAACACTCCGGTTCCTGGCAGTTTTGCCACACGGGGCACCAACTATAAACTCTCTCTCGCAGATGTCAGCCGACAGGACTCGTCAATGTATTTCTGAATTTAGCTAATTCGAATGTAAACCGCGAACTACCTAAAAAAAAACAACCGCTGTGACACTTCAAAAAAAAAACTACCGAGTTTCCACGAAAACGCCTCATTGTAGCTGCTCTCGACGCTCCGTACAGCCGCAGGACAGTGTGGAGTTCACGGTAGTTTCTGTCAAAGTTACTATCTTACTAAGAAAGTTGTCCCGGCCGGCGAGGTTATTGGGTGAAAGGTGACATCGCTGCAGTGTATTGACTCGTAGGTAAGTTGTGCGTAAAAATTTGGTCAGCAGTGATGGTTTGTGTGACCTTGAGTGGAGCCCGTTGATGTAAACCGCTTGAATGAGAGTTGAGTAACTTTATTGCGGATTTAAACCCCCGCTCAGTGCTTTTGTGTCATGTTGCTGCTATTTAAAAAACTTTCTCGTGTGTACTTGTGTGTACCAGCCTGCACAACACTCGCCTACTTCAGTCTCCTGAGTGTGTAGACTATAGCTCAAGCCCATTCTCTTGTAAAAGCCCATCTTTCTCCTTTTTACTCCGTGACAAGAATGCACAGTGCGGCGAGTGTCTCAGCCTCTCTGGGATCCGTGGGACTGTTGCGCCTCTTCGGGGTGTCCTGGTCCTGGAGTCTGGTAGCAGGCCTTGGTGTTTATCTGGGCACAAAAAGCTGGAAATACTTCTACATTGCAGCACGCACCGCCAAGAGGGACCTCAAGTGAGTGAAATGTATCCCAATAAAGTAGTGATGCTTGTGAAGTGTACATGTTCGTACTTAGATATGTTCTGCTCTTCTTTTTCTTCCCACACTCGCCAGTGGCCTGTATGTGCTGCTGAGAGTGAAGCTGGCTTTGTGGCGTTACATGCGCAAGGGAAACAATATTCCTTCCATTTTCGCCCAGATAGTAAAACTCCACCCAAATAAACCAGCACTGATCTATGAGGCCACAGGGGAAACGTGGACCTTTGCTCAGCTGGATGAGGTCTGTAATGCAGTAGCCCACTGGGCTAGAGGTCAAGGATGGGTCTCTGGGGATGTGGTGGCCCTCTTCATGGAAAGCAGGCCCTTGCAGGTGGCGCTTTGGCTGGGCTTGGCCAAAGTTGGAGTGGAAGCTGCGCTCATCAACTTCAGTCTCCGCTGTGATCCTCTTCTGCACTGTATTGGGGTATCAGGGTCAAGGGCGATTGTGTTTGGAGCCGAGCTTGCTGATGGTAAGAATGTGTTAAACAAGTTAGGAAACTGAGCAGATTAAGAAACACTATCTGACCTCTTATTTGAAGAATTATTGAAAACATCACATGGCTACATAGTAATTACAACCAAAGATACTGACTAATCTCAGCTACAATTTTAATGTTTAATTAGTCAAACTATTTTTTATGTAACATCATGTGAGTCCGTCAGTATCATGTGTGGAGACGCAGTATTCAGTGTGATAATAACTGTGATCACGTTGCCTGTTAAATTCTTTTTGTGTCATATTTTAGTGAACTTATTCAATATAGTGTTTCTGTCACTACAAAGATGTAACTCCTTTATCTTTGTGGTTTTGGGTCACTATGAAGTGCTCAAGTTTTGTCAGTTTTGCAGGCATTGTGGTATGACTTCAGAAATGAAATTATATCAGTTTGACATTGTGCAATAAGTATCACTGAATGAAGTCTTGTTGTTGCAGCAAAATATTATTTTTGGCATGTATGTACAGTAATATGGACTCTAGAGAGCTTGGAATGACCTGTCTGGTGTCCTCTTGTTGCTCTTCCTGATTGTCAGCCATGATGGAGGTCAATTCCGCCATCAGCCAGTCCATGGTACGGTTTTGTACTGGAGACCTCGGTGCAGAACATCTGGCTGGTCTTGGTGCTCAGTCTCTAGACGCAATTTTAGCCACTGCATCAAGACACCCCCCTTCACCTTGTGTTCCCCCCAAAGGCATGAATGGTGAGTACCTTGGCCCCCACTGAACTCAACTCTGCTCTGACATTTAATCTTTACGGTAATGAGGAGTTCTATTTTAAATACCCTCTTCAGTTTCAATATGCTGTTGCTTCGCTGTTCATCTGTTTTTTGGTCAATTCAGAATTCCCAAAGGGTTTGTTCCACAGTCATTTGTTTTTCTTGCTCTTCTATACTGGAATTGCTTTTCAGTAATTACTTAACTGAAGCCTAATGATACCTTACTAAATACTATGAGTCAATATTAAAGTGAGACAGAGTCATTTTTCTATAGACAGCCGTCTGGACTAGACTGTGTACTGTCTGGATAATAAGCCATATCCCAGACCAATGGTAAATCTTCCTTGTATATGTAAGTCAGCATTAAAGGTGTGAACTTGAGATACATGAAACATAACAAAAAACATAACAACCCTCTGTATTGCTCAGGCAGAACAAAAACAAAACAACGACTGTATTTTCTGTTCTGTCATTCTTTGGGCTTGCGTGGCATTCAAGCAATAAATTAAACGTGAAGAAACTTTTATGTATCTTAAAATTGCAGTGCACAATTTTAATGTTCTGTTGTATTCGCCTCTGCAGACCGCCTGTTTTATATTTACACCTCTGGGACTACAGGACTGCCCAAGGCTGCCATTGTGGTACACAGTCGGTATGTTTCCTTGAACAGCCGCTCACGAAAAAGCGTCATCCTCCAGATTTTTCTCAGTTACAACTAATAGTAATTGTCTACGAATCTGTTGTTTTCCTGTGACAGCTACTACAGAATTGCTGCTTTTAGCTATTTTGCCTTTCGCATGCGTCCTGATGACATTATCTACGACTGCCTGCCTCTCTATCATTCAGCAGGTATGTGATGCTACTCTTCAACTTTTGATGAATACACTTTTATACTGCAAGTTAGATTTGCCTAAATACTGGCTTTCTCTTCTTATCAGGTAACATTATTGGAGTTGGTCAGTGTCTGATCAATGGCCTCACTGTGGTTGTTAAGAAGAAATTTTCTGCCAGCCGGTTCTGGGAAGATTGCATTAAGTACAACTGCACTGTAAGAGCTTATGCTAGTGAAATATTTAGAGGTGCCGTATTTGATTAAATCAGTAACTATGAAACATTACTCTTTCAACAAGAATTGAAACAATAAGATTTCTTTCCCCTTGCAGGTGGTGCAGTATATTGGTGAAATCTGCCGCTACCTCTTGTCTCAACCAGTGCGGCCATCTGAGAGGGGACACAAAGTTCGGCTGGCACTGGGAAACGGATTGCGTCCCAGTGTGTGGGAGGCCTTCACAGAGCGTTTTGCAGTGGCGCAGATTGGCGAGTTCTATGGAGCAACTGAGTGCAACTGCAGCATTGCCAACATGGATGGCAAGGTCAGCAATCATTGTGTTACTTCTGTCTTAGCTAATAAATGTGAACTGGATCAGAATTTAGCATGTTCTGTCCTGCCAGGTGGGAGCTTGTGGGTTCAACAGTCGCATTCTCCCCAATGTGTACCCTATCCGTCTGGTGAGGGTGGATGAGGACACCATGGAGCTTGTTCGGGACAGTCGAGGCCTCTGTGTACCTTGCCGCCCTGGTAATAAATATCTGTACTGTAGCAATGACTTTGTTTGATGTAGTCCGTGACTTTGAAATATATTGATCTTTTAAAAGCACTCAATTAGATCCTTGCATGCCTCACAGGGGAGCCAGGGCTTCTGGTAGGTCGCATCAACCAGCAGGACCCATTACGGCGTTTTGATGGCTATGCTAATCAGGATGCTACAAAGAAAAAGATAGCTCACAATGTCTTCAAGAAAAATGATTCTGCATATTTATCAGGTTAGTGGTCACCTTTATTTTCTCTCAGTACATATTTATATTCGCTCAAATCATTTTTCAGTTGTCATTTTAGACATTTGCAACAATAAACCTGAGTGTTTTAAGAGTTAAGGATAAAAGCAATTATTTTTCATTACATTTCATATGAAAGTTGAGAAAAAATTAAAAGTAAAGACAGTTTGGGATTGCCAAATGTCTTTGGTTAGTGCTCAGTTGGGGTAATAGGCTTTGATTATTTAGCCACACTTGGACTAGTCATGGAGTTTTTTGGCCCAAAACTCCTAAGTTTGCTTTCTGTCTTCCCAAGGTGACGTGCTGGTGATGGATGATCTGGGCTACATGTACTTCCGTGACCGCAGTGGGGACACCTTCCGCTGGCGAGGGGAAAATGTCTCCACCACCGAGGTTGAGGGCATTCTTAGCAGTCTTTTGGATCAAACTGATGTGGCTGTGTATGGTGTGGCAGTGCCAGGTAATGGTTAACTTGCATACTTAACAACCACAGCAACACATTGGAATCATGACTGCCATCTCTTTATGCATAATGATTTTGACTGTTGCAACTACTAAAAGCTGCATATTTTTTATCAGGTGTGGAAGGTAAGGCAGGTATGGCTGCTATTGCAGACACTGCTGGGACTTTTGACTGCAACAGTTTCTTGAAGAGCATCCAGCGAGCACTTCCCTCTTATGCTCGCCCTGTGTTCCTGCGAATCTCCCCACATGTAGACACCACAGGTAAACTGTCCCCTCTTTCCTTCTTAGTTTAAAAAAAATCACTAATGATTTCACATGAAGAAGTTATAATTGACTTTATGTGTCTCAACATTCATGTATAGGAACATTTAAAATCCAGAAAACCAGGCTGCAGAGGGAGGGATACGACCCGCGACTCACAACTGACCAGATCTACTTTTTGAACACAAGAGCTGCACAGTATGAGGCTGTGGACGAAGAGCTGTACAATGCTATAGCAGAGGGAAGAATGTCTCTATGAAATGGAGGCCATAGCAGGGCTGTCAGGGTGTCTCAGTTTAACAAATGCTGTTAAAAGACAGACTAACGTATGCACACAGCAATGTCTGCATCACTCAGTTTTGGTGCACACGTTGGCTGGATTATAACCTTTCAGGGAACAAGAGTTGAGAGGACTAGTTACATAGGCTGATACAGATGATGTTTTAACACTGTATAAGTAACACACCAGGACATGACATGAGGGCATTTATACCCTTTTAATAGCTTCTTTTCAATTATTAAGCAAACACTTCACAAAGCCTTTGAGTGTCGCTGCACATAGAGTGGATATCCTCCACAACCAGTTTGAAATAGAATATCTGTTACAGTAATGTTGTTAGGACAGAAAGGATAGTATCAGGTCAAACTTTGTTACAGGGTATGTACCCCTTTATGAAATATGCTGAAAGGTTAACTCTGTGAAGGTTTAAACAATACTATTGTGTTGCAGCTGTGTGTTTGAATGAGGAGGAGACTGGACCTCAACATGCAGTATATGTGGCTACTAGTTCAAACACTAACCGTAGAATCTTTAAAGTTTTTATAATGCAGTGGAAAACTAATCCCACTTGTCAGGTTTGAACCTCACGGGCACGAGTTGGCAAATACACAAACATTGTTACTGTATGTGCCTTTTATGAAACTCCAGATCTGTTCCATTTTTTAAAATGCTTTTTTTTTCCAGGAAGGAGCACAAATGAATGTGGGAATCATAGTACTGATCCTGTATCATGCAAAGCTGAGTCGCACATAATGACAGTCGTTTTATGTAACAAATCTTATCAGTGTATTAATATATAGGTGTTTCAGGATTGTGAAGATATTTACAATCTCAGACCTCCCAGATTACATTTGTTTTGATGTAACACAAATTAAATATTTTAAAATGTGTTTGTTTCATGTCATTCATTAAAAAGACTTAAGAGGTGAGTTCTTTTATATACCTTTAATGGCATTGCCCTGCTGTAACTTGACTGGGCAAGCCCATTATCATCTCTTGCAAAAGAAAAAATGATCAAATCTTCACAAGGTTCAGAAATCCTTCATTTCTTTCATTAGATTTTAATACAAACAAATTTGTCTCAAGGTGACTTAATAGTCCGTTGATAAGGATATCCTTGTGGGTAGGACTTTCAGTGGATGCTCTTTGCAAGCTGTACAAAAGTAGGGAAAGGCTCTGGGTGTGATGATACCTGTGAAGGTGTAGAGAGGTGTTCTCTCTCCAGGGTCGTAAAAGGTCACCTTCCCTCTGTCCATGTCTAAAACTACTCTTATCACTTCCGGCTTCTTAGTCATGTTGAGTGGCTCCCATGGTGCTGTGCAGGCCTTATGCTCTCCATTGCGAAACCTTATAGTCCAGAATCCCTCTGCTGGTGTTAGCACATGCTTCCCCTTCCTGTTGATTGAGTCGCTGGCTACTCCGACCACCCAGTAGGTATTATCATTCACCTCAACGTCCCAGCTGTGGCGTCCAGACGAATAGCCCTCAGCACCCAGCATCTCAGCACTGATGTCGAAGCGTTCTGGGTTGTCCGGTAGCTTGAAAATCTGGGTAGAGTTCTGCACTACGGTGAGATTCTCAGAGAGGATGAAACAGCTAGCTGCTGTGTTGGGATCCAGAATCACTGGGTCTTGAGGGAAATACAAAAAAAGTTACTCATGTGACGGGAAAAGAACAGATCAGTAAAACATGACTGTTATCATTTGAGAAACTCACTGTATTTTACTATGCTCTTCATCTTCTCCCACACTTTAAATTTCAAGGAGCCCAAGTGCTTGCCCACATCGATCAGAGCACCGGAGATCATTTGTGGATCAAGGGAACATCGCCAAGTTCTGAGAAGACACTTCAGCAATTAGTTGTTGAGAAATGTGTCTGTCAAGCTGTTTTATCATAAAAATAGATGTAGTATTTGCATTTACCTCCTTATTGTTTCCTTGTAATTCTGAAAACAAAATTGAAGAGAGCAACTTTCATGAAATGATATGCATATGAATGTACATGAAATTCAGGTTAAATTCTAATCATCATATCTACCTTCAGAAAAGGGATAGCTTGACTTTGCATCTCCTGTTCCACTAATCTGATGGTGTTGGAAAGAGAAGCCACTTCATTGCTCATCTCCTCGATGTTCTGGTTAATAAGCAGATTCTTCTGATCCTCCTCAGCCTTTAATGCAGAAAGTCTGGCAGCCTCCTGCTCTTTCAGGAAATGGTGAAGAGCTTCAAATTCCCCTTTGATCTGTGCTTCAGTGTGTTCCGCTTGGTTCTGGAAAGAGACATGATTGACAGGTCATCTTTACCTCCACACCTTGGCTCTTTGGTATGTTCAAAGGGACATTCAGCGCTGATGGGACTGAGGGTACCTTGACATGTTCTGCCATTTCCTCATAGACCATTTTCGCTTTCTTGCACAGCTGCAACTTTTCCTTCAAAGGCACGAGTGCACTCTTCAGCTCCTCCTAAAAAAGTCAGCGACAGGGCATCAACTCTTAAAAACAAGGTCAGTATGGCAGGTGGCCAAGCTGTCAACACAATGTGGGGCTTTCAGCTGCCACATACTCTTCCATGGCAGCATTCCATGTATATGCAAAGCTGCACAATACAGCAGCATCAAAGGAGAAGGAGAAATTTATGGAAAATGATCTATTGTGCTGGTAACAAAAAGATTAACAGTCCATAAAGGAACAAAATATGGCAAACACTGGATTTGTTTCATATTAGCTCTCAAGGTTTGCTGGTCTCGAGAGTAGGCAGAGGACGGCAGCAGTAGAATGGATGCAGCATTACAGAAATCTTGTGGGAGTCAAGTTTCAGTCCTTTCGGGACCCCAATAGCAACAGCAAACCAAATATATAAATCTATTATTAGAATGTTAATGAACTCTGCCATAAAACCTTCACACATACTGTGTCAGCATATCTGGCTTAGAGAAGTAGAAAAATAGGGAGAAAAAAACAAAACCAATAGCAAACACAAAAAATTATTCGTTTTCAAATGTTGGCAAGCTTGAAATTAAGATAATGTCCATACACAATGTGACACTTCTTCTGGTTATGAAATAGTGAATAGCCTTTAAGACTCGATGTGTAAATTTGAAAAATAACAAATCAAACTACTCGGATATGATTTTCAAACTAAGCAAAAAAATTTATTTTCATTATGAAGGTGCATCCTTTTTCATTGTTGACCTCTGGTTGTAGTTAGTAAAGACATACATGCAGTTCATATTTCAAACAATGTGAATCCCAGGCATGGATTTAGCCTAGTGTCTAGACTAAAGCTTTTGTCAGTGGAGATTGTCCATTTTTTTCTTTCAGTATAAGACTACATGTGATCCATGTCTGGGACACTGGCTGACAGACAGATATTTCAACAAATATTTCATCATCATTTGTTTCAGCTGCAATCACTGGTAGGAAAAAAACATTTTGGGAAACATTTTGAGGAAAACATTTTGGGTAATGCAAGATTTCTTAAGCAGCTCATGTTGCAGTCAAGTATGCAATAAAAATGTCCTAATATAAAACCCTGGTGTGACCTTAACATGCCTACCTTACAGTCATGAGCACCTTCCCCAATGGGATAGAGCCTATGCCCAATGTGTGCAGCTGCCTTCCCACACACAGCACAGATCGGTTCCAAGTCCTCCAGACAGAAGAGTGTAAGCTTTTCTCCATGTTCTTTACAAGCGTCTGGGTCATACTTGCTTCTGTCTTCCTTGAGGGATTCACAGGCCTTAGCCAGCATAGAGCTCACCACTATTTGATCCATGGAGGAACGGCGCCAGCAGAGAGGACAGTAGTGTGACTCCCTACTGCCTTGTGTGTCCCAGCTGTCTGTTAGACAGGCTTTACAGAATCTATGCCTGCATGTCAGTACCACTGGCTGACTCAGAATGTTTCCACAAATTGGACAAGAAAGGTCATCCTCAGCATGAGCACGTCTGGTAGCCATTCTTAATCACAGTGCTTGGATGATGAGGCTGGATCACAAGCCCCTCCCACGTCTCAGGAAAGCTACCTCATGTTAACCTCAGAAATAAGTGTTAATACCCCAGCTCCCGAAGGCATATCCCGTGTTATGCCGTGTTGTGTTGAGCATGCACATTGCGCGTTCTCAAATAAACACCACCCCTCGGAAGAAAATTAATTTCACTTTACATTCTGGAGATTGTATCTGTGTAGATGAAATAATATAAGCCCAAGGATAACAGAAGAGAGGGAGGAGATAATAGGATATCTGCACTAGAGAGGGTGTTTCGATTACAGCTATGTTATGATTGTGTCCACTTATTTGAGAAGTCCATGAAAACAGCCAGTCATGGTGTAATGAAAGAGTTTACTGAGAAACAATGTCCAAAATAAGACTCAGGGTGCAGGCTATAAATAGACAGAAGTGGTGAGCAGTGGAACATTTTTTTCACTGTCAAGTTAAGCTTTGGGCATCAGCTTTTCAGGAACTGACTCAAAGTGTGACTGTCAAATATCTTTCCTGATATGAAACAAAAAAGAGTTAATTTATTCAAGTGTGTGCACGGTAGCATGGCCATCTTGAAGATTAATTTGTTAATTCAAAAGTATTTAACAGTAAGCTGAGCCGGTTTGTAATGTAATCCAGTATTTTGTTGAGCAACTGAGATATCATTGCTGCCCCAAAATAGGTTGAGTGCGTTCATAGAGAGAGAGAGAGCAAGCATAGGGAACATGATCCTGCCATTAGAAAACACTGTTTGGATCAGTGCTGCTTTAGTTCTTGTCGACAAAATCTCTGTGAATGCCCTTGCATCTCAGATGTGCTATGTCAGGATTCACAGTCTGCCAGATACCAGGTAGGAGAGTTATTTTTTAGGCCACTTCTATATTATTGAAATCCCCTGATCAGAAATTTTGTCAGTATTCTGATTTAAATTATTATTTTAGTGTAATATAAAGTGTATATAAAGAGTAGTAAATACAGATTTAATTTATTTCCCATGCCAAAGTCCCCTAAAAGGCACAACACATCCCAGCAAGTCATGTTCAACATTACAGAAATTACAAGTGAAGGGGCATTTGAATGCATTCTGTTTAAAATTGTGTTTTAAAATCACGTTTCAAGTCACCAGCCCAAAGCAGCCCCTTCCCAAATAAGTGATAGTCTTGTTGAAAAGCCAAAATGAACATTTGATTTGTGTTCATGCCAGTGCCAGGCCAGGAGTTCAGAGCCATTGATAGTAACAGCAAACTGACAAGAGTCAACAGACCCCCGCATGCACATGTACACACAGTGCAGCTATGTAAGATTAGTAGCTGCACTGCATGCAACCAATCTACAGATAGCAAATATTATTTTCAATATGTATATATTTGATTTAAAAGTGCATTATGTGTTATTGCATCATTTTCCATAATGCAATTTAAAGCTACAGATGAAAAACTATTCTGAATATTCAAGTTTAATGGTTTTAATTTGCCAACTGTGTCACTTATTTTAAAATGAGTCACTAGAGATCAAGAGTTTATTTTTCTGAAAATTGCCTATAAATGCTTAAGATGAAATTAACTGAGAAAAGAAACATTTACCCCTTAACTCTGTAGGTGTACATGTTTGCAAACCTGTGTGTGTGCATGCAGAGGCAAGAGATAATGAGGAGGTTAAAAGGCATTACAGTTCAGAGTACGAAGCCCATGGGGAGGAGCAGGGAGAGTTTTCTGTGGATGTTACAAATTGTGTAGGTTCTCTTTAGGTCTCATTTTCAATTTCTGTTTCAGTTTACAACATGGATAAATGCGCACTCTAAGGAAAACTATTAATGTAAAGTAACTGTGAATACTGCAAATGTTTTTCTAAAGAAAGAACATCAACCTTACTTTATGCTAATGAAGCAGAGCTTAGATTAAATTTCTGTTTTTATTCTTCTTACCTTACAATCCTTAAATGCCTCCTTTATGGGATACACCGTGTGATCAATATGCAGGCTTGATTTGCGGCACGTGGAACAGACAGGCTCCAGATCAGCTATACAGAGGAGAAGCAGTCTCTCGCCATGTGCTTCACATGATTTACGTGGAAGTCCAAGACTCTCTTTAAAGCAGAGAGGACACTCCTTAGTACCATGTTGTATCCAGAACTGCTCCAGACAGTAATTACAAAAGCTACGATCACAACCAATGCAGCAGAGGACCACTGGAGTCAGGAAGATTTGTTCACATACAGCGCAGTATGATTCGTCCACACTCTGACATGGGTTGTCAACCTCCATCTGTGAAATTCAATGCAGCTCTGATGGGTCTTGACCAGGCAGTAAAACATATATTCCCTGGCCAAGTACAGTATGTTCTTGCATGTTCTAATACATCTGGTCCTGCAGCAGAGGAGAGAGAGTGACCCAGCTCATCTATCAACATGCAAATCAAAGGAAAGTTTTCAGATTAGCTTCAAACCAGGATAATAGAAAAGTAGAATAAACACATAAATTCAGAAATAAATTCATCTCATACTGACATTTTGGGAAGAGACATAGGAGCCAAATGATGCGCCCCACAACATTTATTCATAAAGATATGTAATCGTGTAGTATCGATACTCCAATATTTATACAGTTACAATTTAAACTAAGTAAGAAGCTTTGTGTGTCTCCATTACTCAGTTTTAGGGATTATTAGGCACCAATTAAAAATATCAAATTACTGACTGGACCATTTTCAGAAGCACATACAGTGTAACACAGAGAAAAGGGATCTTTAATAGTGGCACTGATTTTTGTATTTTAACAGCAGATAGTTTACATTTCAAAGACAAATTTTCTTCAGGAATATTAATTCTTCTAGTTATGTATCTTTACTTAACGTGTCTGCTGCCTTCTTCTCCTCCCTCTCTTGTGCACATTTTCAACCAGTATTTCTTATGAACTGGGCTCTGTTTGATGGGTGCATATTGGAAAAAAAATGTTTTTTTAAATCACATGGTCCACTTTATTTATTTTCACACAGGAATGACAAAAGTGCAAAACAAAACAACAAACATCAACAAGAATGCAGGACAGAAAAAGCCGACACTGTACAAACAAAGAAAAATACATATTAGTTAATGAATATATAAGAAAGAAATTGAATTAAAAGCTGAAGGTGTGTACAGTAAAATCTGTCATAAGTTGCACCAACAAAGGGATGAAACACAATGGGTCTACCCAGAATAGAAGCCAGAGTCATCAATACCTTCCAAAGTTTAAAATCTCAGCTGACCTGAGTCAACACTCAGCATGTGACATTTCTTTTCTGGCTGACATGTGATTAAGGCAACCCTGAATGCATGCTCCAGTTGTACTCAGAAAAACAACAAAAATACAGTTGATCACATGGAAATTAAATGACAAAGTGTGCTATTTAAATCTGAAATGTATGTCAGCTTTACTTCAAATACTGTGACCATTTCATTTAGCAGTAAAAGAAAAATGTCAGCTGACAGAACATGATGGAACCTGATGATGTGGCCATATTATCAACACTAACAGTTATGAGATTTAAGATATTATGTACATTTTCCAAATCAAATTTACAACAAAAGAAGCAACTATTGATTATATTTTATAATTTGAAGGGCATTAAATGTTTTTTGATTAAAACGTTCAATTTCTAATGCTATATAACATTCTCTTCATCATAAGGAAAAGGAATTCAAAAACAGATCAGATGTCTTTGACCATAGCCAGTGTTTTTCTGACAAAATAGTTTTTAATCGTACTTAATACTTTTTGGCTTCAATAACATTTAATAATCTTCTCCAGTACAACTGCATTATTACTCCTGTTGTGTGTACTCACTGTCCTCCCTGCCAGAGATAACTATGGCACAGTAACTTCACATCAGTTTCCTGTCAGGGTGATCAGACGCACGTCCAGAGCGCTGGTGTCGAACTTCCAGGTGTTTGCTTTGGACACGGTCAAAATGCTGTAGCAGCTCGTTGTAATCCATCTGAGTGTGAGAGGCACGTTTAGAGGCCATTTGCTGTTTGGAGTCCATATACTTGGATTCATCCACAGTCCTCATGAGTTCTGGGTTGGGAACACAACTCAAGCGGTGGGAGAGCAGCTGGAAAGCCTGGCTCTGTGGCAGCAGCATCAGCAGACCATACAGTGCCTTTATCAGGTATGGGTTGTTCTCCACATCTAGGAGCTGCAGACGCAGGTAGGTAAAAATTGGGCTTTCTATGAGTTGTACCAGCTTGTCAACCTCCATGAGGAAATCCACTGTCACCTCCAGATTTCCAAACTTTTGGATGAGATCATAGGCGTGCTTGTAGTTCTGTGTAAGGAAACACAGCGACACAGTGGCCACAGGGTTGTGGCACCAGGAACGATACAGGCAGCAAAACAAAGCACAACTCTCCTGGGTGCGCAGGTCTTTCAGCTGGTTGCGCAACTGGAAGAGTTCAGCAGATGTGAGCAGGATGGTATTGAGCGTCTGAACCATGGTGGAGGCAAATTTAAGGTCCTCTTCCTTCAGCAAGATGTCAGCCATAGAGTGGAAGATGTTCTCTGCATGAAGCAGCAGACACAATTGTCTGATGATGAAAGCTCCTCTGTTCTCCAGAAGCTTCCTCTCCAGACTGAAACGCTTCAGCAGGTTGATCATGAACTTGTAAAAGTAAGAGTTCATACTGGGAGTGGAAGGGGATGAGTCCACTGCTTTGGAGCCTGTGCTGGGCTGCTGTCCTGACTTGGCACCCTCTGGCACCTTGAGCTCCAATTTGTTGTCAGTGCTGTCGCAAGAGGAGGCTTGGTCAGTTTGGCCAGCAGGGGATGATGCTATCTCAGCTAACACCTCCAGATCTTTCAATATCACCTCATCTGACTCATCAGAGAGCGTTTTCAGCAGCATGGGAAACAGGCTGTCTGTGTGGCGGAACATTTTGCGCGGTGTCTTGATGTAGAGATGATAAAGCCACTTAAGCACAGCTATGCGGGTCATCATGCCAGTAGAGGAGTCATGGAGATGGCGATCCAACACCTGAACAATACCATCCAGGTCCAGAGTTACTTGAGGCCGATCAGCACTTGCTGGACTGAAGAAGCTAATATTACTGAAACCAACAGATTCTTGTGATGCATTCAGCATATCATTGCCATCTGCCTCAGTTTTGGGCTGGCCATCTTCCTTGGATGGTGACTCTGTGCTTCCACTTTTTTCCTCCTCCTCCTCTTCATCATCCTCAGGAGTGACGAGTTTCATCAGACTGTGATTACAAGCACTGGCTGCTTCTTTGGTATTCTTCTTTCTGTCATCATAGGAGAGACAAGGCAGCACTGCAGTGAGGATGCCAGAAGAGTATGGGAGCACCACTCTGCCTGCAAGCTGGATAAACTCTCTCATCCACGTCATAGCTGTGAGCTGGATCAGGTCGTTTGTTAGTTTGGTCTCATCTGCAACCTGGCAGTGGATGACCAAGATGTTGGCCATCTCAGCAAATTTCACACTGGATGGGGTCTTCTTGATCTCCTTCAGAAACTCTCCCAGCACCACCTCGCACGTCCTCCTGATCTCCTTGCTGTTGTCTCCGAGGATCTGGAACAGCCCATCCAGAATCTCAGGGAGATAGTCTAACAGGTTGATGTCTGGAACAGACTCCAGAACATGGATCCAAGAAATTATAAACTGCCTGGCATACTGATTATTGGAGTAGATTCTCTCTCTCAGCAGGGGAACAAATGCCACTAAGTCAAACGTGTTGCTTTCTGTGACGATATCTTTCAACAGTCTGTCCAGGAGTTCAGATCCGCTTTTCACATTGGGGTCAGGATCTGCTGCAAGCTTGCTGAGACCATCAAAAAGCAGGTTGAAGTGGGGCAGCACAGCTCCCCTGGCCACCTTCACTATGTTATAGAGGGCCTCGCAGGCATAGTAGCGCAAACGGCTGTCTGAGTCATTAAAACACGTGAGTACAGGCTCAATGAGCTCCTTCAGATACAGACCCGAGTCCTTTCCGAGGGCGATGGAGCAAGCTGCCAGTCCAATGAGACCCCCCTTCCTGCTGTGGGGGTGCTGAGAGAGGGCAAACTCCGAGGCCAAAATCTGGATTACGTGCCTGATTTGAGTGGAATTGTTCTGAGCCACAAACTCCCTCACGAGCTTCTCGATTTCTAGAGCCGCGACTTTCCTCTTCTCGTACAGTTTGTCATTCAGAGCCCTGACAATGTTGGGCGTCAGGGGCGAGAAGTCCTTTTCCGTGTTCATGTTCGCCGCTGCTGTTGTCCCGGGTCCCGTTTAGTGAAATTTACGTTAAAGTCCAGCGCATTTATGTCGATTTACTGGAGGAAAATATCGCTTTCTGCTTTCAATTGCAAACCAGGAAGATTGTAATACAGCGCAGCTGACCGGTTACTTCCGCCGGAATCATGTGACTTGTTGCAACATTTATTTGGGTCCCGCTTTGTGAGAACTGTTAGCTCAAATTAGCTTGATTAGCTACGTGTCCGGATAAAGAATGTTTCGATTTTTATAGTAGCGAACAGTGGCGCTTCTTTAATTTTAAATCTCGCTCTCCTTCCGCTGGTTATTAGCTTCTTTACCGTCACTATTTGCAGCGATGGCGAGCCGCGTCTCTTTTCACTCACAGCTCTCGTCCATCATGGAGACGATGGCCAGGTCTGCCCTGAGTCAGGTCTGCAAACTGGTGGATGAGGACTCGGAGGAGCTGCGGCTGGAGCTGTCACGGCTCCTGGTTGCCAATTCAGCCTTGGCGGAGAAAGTAAACAGCCTGGAGTGCGAGCTGACAATCGTAAGAAGCGACGCCCCCAAGTTGTGTAAAAGTTATCGCAGCGTAGGTGTGCAGACTGGCTGTCACAGAGACGGAGACGGTAATGGTAGGCTACTACAGCAGCTCATAGTGTGAATTAAAGCATTTACGGTGTTTTTTCTCGCTTTTTTTTTTATAACTGTGCGACTTTTCCTCAGCATCAGAGCCCCTCACCATAGAGGGGATCTTTGGGAAAGATTGGTGTATGGATCTGTGGAAAGATAGAGACCCGTACAGTCTGCCGAGATACACTGACTCACCACAGTCTCCTGATAAGGTGAGAGAAAGTTACACATAGTGATGAAATGTTTCTCGTCTTAATGAGCAATAAACAGCTCTGTTTCTAAAGACAAAACAGCTAATAAAAAGATTTAAATACAAAACAATAACAGTCAGAATACATAAAAAAAAATATGGATGTTCGTATAAATTGTTGCTGCAATGGGAAATTCTGTTTATGCACAATATAAAGAGTCATGTTATTCTGGTTATAAATGCATATACATTCTTAAGACAAAAATTACACTTGGGAATAATAATGTGATATTAATATTTGCTGTAAACATGACATATTGTCATAGTTGTTTTTGACTAATCAATAAATAATAAAAGTTAAGAGATCATCAAATCATGTGTTCACGATTTACAGTGACCATCATTAAGTTTTCAATTTGTAGGTTTTATCCAACCATCAGTCCAAAACAGAAATTGACCCTTGAGAAGCTGAAATCAGAGAATGTTCTGCATTTTTCATGATCATTGACCTAATAAGTCATTAATAAATAATCAAATTGTTGCTCATTAATTCTCAGCCACTCATGACAGCCCTAGTCACAGAAAAGGTTGCTGTATTGAACTACAAGTTAGCACTTTTTTGTGTTTTTGTAGTCTGTAGCAACACTATCTGATCACATTACTGTGACTGAGATCAAAGAGGAGGATTACGTGGTGGATGCTGCTAGTAGCTGTCAGCAGGAAACACTCAGTGCCCAAGGTAAGGGAGAGAAGAAGAACTGATGTGGGGAAATACACAGTGCAGATTTAGCAGCGCCATATGCTTTATGAGTCTTTGACATTTTACTTTTGTGCAACAGAACATGAAGAAAACGAGACTGAAGAACCGGAGCAACTGTCACTTGGTTACTCGGTCGATGGCAGCTCTTGTAGCCTGTCATTTGATCCGGATGGAGAACAAGTTGCGTCTGCAGGTGGTATTGAAGAACAATCTGTGCGGCTGGTATCAATCAATGACACAGAAGAGGCCTTCAGCACTCATATCATTCCAATTGAAGAGGATGACGATGACGATGATGACGACGACGATGATGATGTACAGTTCGTTCAAGAAAGTCAGCAGGAGCCAACATTGAACACTGCAGTTGGGCCCGGCCATGACGAGCAGCAAACATCAGCAGTGGACAACACAGAAAACTGCGCCGCTCTGGATAAAGATTCACATGATGAATTTAATGCAGAAACTGCCAGAGATCCAAGCACAAACAAATTTACTTGTCAGATATGTAGCAGGACCTTCTTTCACAAGGGCACTCTAACACACCACATGAAGTCACACAAGTCAAACTTCTGCAGCATTTGTAAACAGCATTTCCCTCACAGGAACAAGTTAAACTTGCACCGCTGTGTGCCTCCAGTTCCCTCTCAAAGAATCAGTAAGTCATGTGAGTTCTGCGGGAAGACATTTGCCAACCCATCAGCACTGAGGATTCACTATGTTGTGCACACTGGAGAGAAACCCTACAGTTGCAACCTGTGTGGGAAAGGGTTTACCCAGAAAGGCAATCTGAAATGTCATCTACGCATCCACACTGGCGAGAGACCGTTCCGCTGTGCTAAATGTGGGAAGACATTCACGCAAAAAGTGAACCTCAACCATCATTTAATGTCGCACATAAATCGTGAGGTTGTAGGAAGCCGGCCCATTGCTAGGAGACATCTTAAAAACTTGATGGCTGAAACCTGTCAGTGACAGATTTTGGCGAAAGACCAAGTAGCTTTATTTATTAGAATGCACCATGTACTGCTTTTCACTTTAGTGTAAGGGTAGTTTATGTTATGTTTGTAATGTCTGTAGTGTAGTGCTTAAAAAATATGAAATGTTTTTGTTAGCTGCGTTTTCTTTTTTAGCATTTCAGTGTTTTAGTTGCTCTGTCTTTACAATAAAACACGGTCATGAATGTTCACTTTGTGGCTGAAACTTTATTTGATAGAACTCTCTTTTTAAAGTATGAGTTATTTTTTCTGACTGAAACTTTGCAGGGTTGCAAGAATCAGATCAGATTCATCTTTTCAGTCTTTACATATTCAGTTTGAATGATCTGAACATAGCACATCTGACAGGCCTTTGTGAGGGGCATGCAAGTGAGAATAGAAAGGGGAGAAATATTAACAGAAGATGTCTTTTTTGTGTGGGGATAATTCACTCAGCTCAGTCAGTGTGCTGTGTTCAGGGGCATCAGTACAGGCAAGATTTGTGCTTAGTACAGATAATCTCAGTTTAGGCTTAAAGACTGTTCAGTACAAAATAAAGTGTGATTTAGAAAAAGAATACATTTTGGTTTGACTACATATCAGCTGCACAATGTATCTTTGTACAACTATGAAGCAGCCATTGTTTAATCAGTAACAATGTTTAGGCCAGAACAATTTCTGAAATCACTTATATGATCAACACATATCAACATTTTTTTACAATTATGTTTTTTCAAAGAGACTGGCCTCCACACTTTTCCCTAGAAATGAGGTACGAAACATAAATCAGTGGTGACATTTGGGAAATGGCAAAAACAGAGGGAGTTGTCTTCTATTTTGTTGCAAAGAGGTAGTTTTTAAGGTTTATGCTACATGTGTGCAAACAATAGAGCACCTACCTAAAGTAATTATTTTGGCATTATCTGGAACAGGCTTTTTACAGCCTGAAATATGAGGTATGTTTAACATGTTACACATGCATGGATGAAATGGACATGGAGTTATAGTCGCAGTTTGGCTAGTTTAGCAACTGTGTCACATCTCTTCTATTACAACTTCCTTGTTAGGCATGGTGTAAAATTGCTTGCTGAGGGGCATTGTAAATTTTGGCAGTGAACCCCCAAATCAGTCAAACCAAATTTCACACAGTCAAATGGAAAAAGGACAATATTCTCTGTACTGCTGTTGGGCTGCTGCAAAACTTGTTTACATAAACTAAAACAGCAGCACTGTAGCCATATGGGCGATAAAATTAGCTTTTCTTTCATACAGATGGAGAATTTCAAATCTGTACTTTTCATCCACGTTTAAGGTTTACATAGACATACTGGTGCATGTTTAGCCACTCTGTAGTGTAGCAGTACTTAGAGCACTTCTGGTATGATGAGTTAATTAAAACACTGGTGGTGATTTAAACCATACTTGTATGCATAACATTTTCCACAATCCACGCAGCTGTAAGGTTTTTCACCGGTATGCGTTCGAAGATGTATGTTCAGAGAGCTTTTCTGGGAAAAACTTTTGCCACAGTCCGGACAGCTGTATGGCTTTTCCCCCGAGTGCACACGCTGGTGTAATTTCAGGTACGTTTTCTGAGCAAACCGCTTCCCGCACACGGAGCAGCTGAATGGCTTCTCGCCCGAGTGTCGCCGAATGTGGACTTTTAAACTGCTCAAATAGTTGAAGATTTTCCCACAGAATAAACACTCAAAGTGTTTTGTGGGCCTCACAGGTTTTGGTTGAATGAGGTGTTCTTTGGTTGCATTCATTTGAATATTGTTCGTGTAGTCTGAGTATTCTGGGATGGCTGGTGGAGGATTTGTGTTGTCAACCAACGTGCTCATTGTTGCATCTTCTATTAATTTGTCCATAATTGAGGGCTGTGTGCGTTGTTGTAGTTGACCATCAGATGTCATAGGGAAGTTGTTCAAATCCCCAGAGTGAAGCTGCAGGTCATCAACAGATTGTTGAAGCATGCTGTCCTCTTCAAACATCCCAACAACTGTCAAATGAGAATAAATCTGGTTGAAACATCGACACTATCAGAAAATGTAATGATCTGTGTTTTGTTTGTGTTTATTCCACACCTTTTCTGCTATCAGTGAGCCTCATCTGCTGGCCAATGGGATGATCATCATAAATTTCCTCTTTGACAAAGATGAGATCAGGTTCTCTTTCCATCAAGTCAACTACCTACAAACAAGACAAACAGAGTGATCATTCAGACAGCTGACAACATCACTGAACTGGGAAAAGCTAAATCCGGATGGTGTGTGATTCACTGACCTGTGGTCCCATGCTTGTCATAGCACCAGTCTCCACTGGCTCTCTTCTTTGAGGAGGCAGTTTCTCTTCTCTCCACAGATCCATGCACCAGTCCTTTCCAAAAACTCCCTCAATGGCTGGAGCAGGCTGGTGCTGTTCTGAAACAGAACCAGAATCGAAAACACATCAGTTTTCACACATGAGAATTTTGCTTTGTGCACACTGACAAGTCGAACATTTTTTTAAAAAATGCAAGTGTTAGAAGACAAACAAGATGCAAGTGTAGCAAATCAAAGCTACAATGAAAAACATATTGTACTGTAGCTGTACAGATTGTGCAGCAATGTGCGAATGGCTTGCCTGAGAATGTGCTAAATCTAACAGCATGTAGTGTAAACAACTTGAAATGTGCAAAAGGATGATAGTAATGAGAAGAAGAAGCAGGTGTAAATTGGGACTATTAAAGACTGTTACAAACACAACAAGATTTGAAAAACAAGATGGAACAGCATTAACTTCTAGGAATAACTCAGCTGATGGTGGCTGTGTTGTCCTCTAGAGCTAACCACCTCGCTGTAGGACCACTAACAGTAACATTATGCTGGATAAAAGCTCTCCAGTGTGGCAGACCACAGAGGACCGACTGTCCACTTCTCTGACCTGGGGGGTGCCGGCGGCTGACACTGTTGTTTACATGCGCTGGGTAGCTCAGCGCCTCCCTCGCCGCTCTCAGCTGGACCTCCAGCGAATAGCACCTCTTCTTCAGCGCCTCGTTCTCCGTCTTGTGCAGCGATATCTCGGTGTGAAGGACGGAGGAACACTCATCTGCCAGGTTGCCTATTTCGACCAAGGCCGTCTTTGTTAGCTTGTCCAGGATCGCGGCTAACTGCGCTCGAAAACTTCGGTTTGCGGTGTCGCACATCATATCGCCAGGGAAGCTCAATATTTCGATGTTTTTGGCAGGATTCCCAGCGTAGCAACGGTGCTCCTTTAATCAAATATGTGAAATAGCTAAGGCGCAAGGGATTGTGGGAAAACGGGATGCTCGCGCAACCTGCATTTACGATGAGCACGTGAACGCAGCACAGCATGTGAAAACTGAGTTTCTGAGCAAGTAAGGGACTTAAAGACAGCTTCTTTGAATTACAGAGGCGCTTTTTACTAGTTTTTATTATTGTATGTGTGTCAATAAAGCCATTTATTTAATAATAGACACTGTTATCAACCCCTGTGCCACATATTGCGTTTAGTAAACAGCCTTACAATGGCAATTACTCTTGTGAATTTACATACAGCAGAGAGAATAGTACTAAAATCAGTCTATTTTTGTTTTATTGCATCTGTTGTTAAGTCTAGTGACATCTTTTCAGTCTAGTGTATTTAGAAACATGAAGGTTAAGTGAAAAACTGCAAACACCACTTTGTTGCCCACACAAAATTAGTACCAACATAACTGTGATCAGATCAGTGTAATTAATACAAATCATAACAGTGACGACAGTACTTGTAAATGTTAATAGTGCTTTAAAAACTACTGTGATTACTAAACATATAGAATCACTGCCCTCAAGTGATACAAATGAAGAACTGCAACATTTTTATTATTAATAATAATACATATTTAAAATGAATTTCTTTATTTTAAACTGTTTTTGAGAAAACACATCATGACTCATGATATCGTCAGATGTTAAAGTCCCCGAACCATTTTGTTTTCCAAATCAAGTATTGATGTACTCGTACTATGTCCCAAGTAAAGGAAAGGTAGTCCAAAAACAGGTTCCAAACACCATCTTTATCCCACAATATCTTTGGCTAAGATTCACTCATATTTCCTTGATTTTTTTTTAAAGAGTAGATTTGTCTTTTGCAATAGAGCTCCAGTAAGGATTCATCCTCTACTGATTCCGAAGCAGTGCCTGTTCGACTGCACTTTCACAGCAAGTGCTGGAATTTTCAATTGTCTCCATTCCTGACGTTTTGTAGTACTGACAGCAATCTAGAAGACGATTTATTGATTACTTCAGTTTTCACAGTCAGATAACAAGAAAGGTTGTTTTATCCATTCTGTTACACTAAATGTGTGTTTGTATGGGGAATGGCTGAAACTTAGATATATGAAAGGTAGGCAGCAGGAAAAAAATGCAGACATATATTTTCTTCATAGTTGAGCATTTGGATGGTAAAAGCACACACACACTCAAATCTGGAACAAAAAGACCTTTATTTTCCAGAAAGTATTTAAATCAAACAGCTAGATAAGGTGCATTTTGTGGTGTTTGGTGATTTAAGTGGTGCCATTTATGAACGTCCCACTAAATGTCGGTGCACTGGATTCAGTACCGTATATGTTCAAACTAGGATCTAAATGTACTGCAAGGTGTTTTTTCAGATTACAGTTCTTTGTAAAACCTTTGCCGCATTTGATGCAGACAAAAGGTTTTTCTCCAGTGTGCGTGCGCTGATGCATATCGAGGGTGCATTTCTGAATAAAGCCCTTTCCACAAATAGGACAGCGATACGGCTTCTCCCCGGTGTGCGTGCGCTGATGTGTATAAAGGTGCCCTTTTTGTGCGTATCGCTTTCCACACAGCGTGCATCTGAACGGTTTCTCACCTGTGTGACTTCTCTGGTGTATTTCAAGCTGACTAAAGCATCTGAAGCTCTTGCCGCATTGCAAGCAGCCGAACCTTTTAGCAGCTGAGTTCCTCAAGTTGTGAAACTTCATATTCCTGAGTACACTAAGGCTTTGGGAGGCCACATTTTGACCCAAGCTTTTCCCATCTTCTAAGTTTGTGTGTGCAGGTGTAAGCTGTGGATTCCAGTGTGCTTCCCTCTGTCCTGATTCAGCGAGAGACAGCTGGGTGCTCAGAGTCGCAAAGCTATCAGTGAAGAGAGGCTGCTGGCGTTCTGCGATGGGTTTGGGATGCTGCATCAGATCTGGACTCTTCTGGGTGTCTGTGACTGCTTCCCTTCCTGCTGACAGCAGAAAAAAATGTTAAAATTCAAAAATCTGTTTGGTCCCACTGACCTTGATAGCTGAATCCAAAAGCTGAATGAACTGATATCATGTGTGGTGTTGCAGGAGTTATAATCTTTAAAAAGCATAAATCATGATCAGCATGAAGGTACCTCAGCAATAGTAGTCTGCCCAAAAGAAAATCTCCTTATGGCTACTGAAGACCCACTTAATGATTCAAAAACTTTTTGTCGGGGCTCAGAATTTGTATGTAAACATTTATACATTGCTGTGGAACCAAATGTAATACTTACTGTTTTCGCTTGTCCTAGCCTGCGCAGTGTTTCCGTTATCAACCTCTGGCTGCTCTTCCTTTACCACAATCAGTTCAGGCTGCACTTTCGGTGGGTTTGGAAGCTAATAATGAAAAGAGTTTATAAGAATTGCACCAGTTGCAGGATAAGATACAACATAAATGCACTGTAACAATATTGTATGACACTTTATTTAAACTTGAAAAAACATTGAGAACTAACCCTCATTTACACTGATGTCAAGTAACAGTTAAATATGACTTAAAATGATGCAACAGATAAAAAGACATGAATGAAACAAAGCAGTCTGGTAAGACAAGATGTAAATACAGTTAACTAATTATAAGTTAGTTTAATGTCACCTAAATTACAAAAATAACAAAAGACATATTGTAAAAAAAACAATCCAGTGAAACAATATACAAATACAGTTAATTAAGGATACAAGATCCATATATGAGAGACAAATCAATTAAAACAAGCACAAACACAAGCTCAACGATTTGCAATGAATTTAAAATTAAATTATGAATTCAAGCTCAGTGCAGACTTACCTCAGTTGCAGCATGCTCTTCACCTTGATGCAAGCTACTCATCTCAGTGGAGCAACTTCTACTTTCCCATGGGCTTTCACTAGGGATGCAACACACTAAGTTAAATTAAAAACACCAAGAAGAGGCAAAGACAGTAAAGGTCATGATGTAGATTAGTTTATGATGCCAGCACAACACAGACACTACATCTACCAACAGGGCACACACAACAATAAACAAGCCAACCTTTTTATGGCAGGTCTTGTCCTGTCAGGCTCCAGTGTAGCATTTCCTGAAGTGTCCCTCACCACTGAGCATGCTGATGCTGCGTCCTGTCTGCCTCCTTGTGCGATATAAAGCAGTTTCTCCATCAGCTGCAGTTTCTCTGTGAGCGAGGCGATTTCGTTGCGCCCCCGAGTGATCTCTATTTTCAGCATCTTCGACTCGATCTCCACCAGTTTGCTTATTTCCATCACAGCTGTTTTGGATAACGCGTCCATGATGGAGACGAGCTGAGCTTGGAAAGAAAAGGCTGTCGACATGATTATCTGTTTACCTTTTTGGTTGGTTTCTGACACACGCTAGATGCGCCCAAATAAGTTTTTGCAGCCGAGGAGCCTTTGTGATCACTGTGACATATAGTTGCAATGAATCACACTAGAGGAGCTGCGTGAGCATGCCTGCAACATATGCATGAGTGTCCCTTCAAAACTCGAGTAGCATGTAGCGAAACTCAAGTGGTAGCGATGGACGCAGTGTTTCCATCTGGCGGCCAGGAGGAAACACCGCAATCATACAAACGATATCTAGCTGTAATATTGATCGGTTTTAATCGAAATTAACAGAAGTTGTATGAAGGTCCCCAAATTTTCCGCACCGATTTGCATTTTGCGCCCTTTTTTAACTTGCTAGCCGATAAGCTAACTTTTTGTTGCTTCTTGATGGAAGACTGCATTGGCCATAATGCAATGCGGTGCAAGCCTAGCATGTGATTGGCTGGTGAAAATGCGTTTCAGGAAGTAGTGCATTGAATTATATTTGCCGACCGAAAATCCTCATGACAATCTGCTGTCGAGATTCCAACTGCTAGGTAAGGGAACTTCGTTATTCGAAAAAAATTGAGGTCAGATTGTACAAGTCTGGATAGTTAAAAATGTCAGGAAGTAAGCGTGATTTCTGCTCCGTAGCTCCAAAAGTTGCAAATGCATTACGCTGTCGTGGTTAGTAGCTTAGTCTTCAGTCCTCTTTCACAACTGTCAAAGTGCAATCCCAGGAATATTTTATTGAATTTACTGAAACCAGGTAAACGAATTGCTTTAATATGTCAACACAAGAAATTTGTGTGATTTATTGCAGGATTTGTAGTAGAATATTTGCAGACATCATGATGACTTGCAAAAATGTTTTGTAATTGACTTCCTTATCTGTTGCTTAATTCTTTTCTCTTCTACCTTGCCAGTCCTCCTTTCACAGTGCTCTCATGGCTGGAAGAAGAGTTATTTCATTCCCCTCCGCAGCGGAGCTTGGCCCAGTGCTGGCCCAACTGGTGGCGTCACGGGCTGAGAAGGCCATCTCCTCTCATGGCAGGTTCACCCTGGGCCTCTCAGGAGGAAGCCTGGTGTCCATGCTCAGCAAAGAGCTCCTCGCCCTGCCAGAGCTGGACTGCAGCAAGTGGGTGGTTGGCTTCTGCGACGAGCGACTGGTTTCCTTTGATAATCCAGAGAGCACCTACGGATTGTACAAGGTATCTGTGCAGCAGTGTTTGCTTGCAGGCATCGTCTTTACAGTAATGCAACTGTCTCACTGTTGCTGACTTTCAAGTTTTTGGCTAGGACCCTAACTGACATTCCAGCAGCCAACAGCCTATTCTCGTCTTTGTCTTGTCATCTGTGGCACTGTGTCATTTAAATACAAATGGCATTGTAAGAACACCTGACTAGGGTGGCAATTTACTCAATAGTTGAGTTTGTCAGAGGCCGAACAGATCAGTTGAACCGTTTTCCAAACAAAACAATAGAAATGAGATCTTAATGTGTTCTTCAGAAAAGAAGATTCTTTTCATGCTCTATTTTTGTACAGTGTATTATTAGGAAAAAATACAGCACTTTCCTTCTTCTCCAGAATCAGTTGTTTTCCAAAGTCAACATTCCTGATAGCGGGATCCTAGCCATCGACCCCTCTCTGCCAGTGAACGAATGTGCTGAGGATTATTCCCGGAAACTGAAAGAGGTAAAGTTCAGTCACAGGCTTTTAGATTTTTAGTACTTGGGAAATTCTACAATATTGTTTTTCTACTTTCAAACACACAGACCTTCCCAGGGGAGGATTTCCCTGTGTTTGACCTGTTACTGTTGGGTATGGGACCAGATGGACACACTTGCTCCCTCTTCCCAGACCACCCACTTCTGGAGGTGAGGGTGAATTCTTCTGTTTTACAATACATTTCTGTCTGTGTGTTTGTTGAACTCTTATGAAAAAGCATGAGTGCAGGCTCAGGATTAGAGCTTTTTTAGGCACAAATGTTTCACATTTCTCTGAAAATCACATGCTTCTTATATTTTGTGCCATCGTTGTATCATTATGATGCTAGAAAACCCAATTCCATGTCTGGATGTTGAATCACTTTCAACAACGGTACTAATTTAGGAACGTCTATAAATTTGCCACTGGTCATTAAGTTGTTGGGCTTTGGGCATTCTGCAAATGTTTCTTTAAATATTGTCTTTCTGCTGCAGACAGCATATAAAACGCATTATTTAATTTAATTCTGTCAGGGTTACTATTTAAAGAGACATGTTTGAGCTCGAATGTGGTTTCCTGATTTACTAGTCTCAACGAACAATGTGTTTTTCTGTCCTTTTCAAGTCATTTCTCTCGACTGTATGGATGATTGATGGGTTTTAATTTAGAAACAACATTACAGTCTTCACTGTTGTCCCTTGTTGCATGCCTGTGAGAAAATTGGCCTCATGTGACATTATATATTTGAAAGTTAGTTTGAAAGTATAGTCTGTGGTTGTGGTTCTCACCTTGGTACTTTTCGGGTGATATGATAAATGATTCAGTATGGGTGTACCCCATATTCAGGAAACCAAGAAGATTGTGGCCCCTATTAGTGACTCTCCAAAACCACCGCCACAGCGTGTAACTATGACTCTTCCAGTGGTGAACTCTGCACGCTGTGTGGCTTTCGTATCAACAGGAGGGAGTAAAGCAACTGTTTTGAAGGTAATGTTTAGAGAGTTTTCACAAAAGATGCACATTCCAAATTAAGGATCTAAAAACCCACCTTTTTTCCATAACACAATGATTTAGCTTAGACTAGGTGCGCACACAAAAACCATTAAATATAGGAGAAAGATGAAAGAAGAAGGAGAAGGAAAATTTTCATTTAACACTTTGGGGTCCGTCACTTGATGCAATAGTTATAGTTAAAAGATGGAATGGGACCAGTAGAAACTGAACAGAAGAATGGGATTAAAATATAATCCAAAGAAAAAAAGACTAATATGAGCACAAATGTATGATTCCTTTCATTTAGAGCTGACTAAAAACAGTGTTTGTGTAGATTCTCAGTCACTCCGGTCATAAAAATACTGTGTGCTAAAGTAGGAAAGAACTGGACTTCTTTTGATTAGAAATCCAGTTGCCTTCTATTTCAGCACATAGGACTAAAAACAATGAAATCATTTATCCATCAGTACCTTAATGACCCACTTGTTCAGGAGAAATACAGCTCATATTACAGAGTTATGTAACATTACTCGTGGTGTCTTACACAGTGACTATTTTCTTTCAGGAAGTATTGGAGGGGAGAGAGGGTCCAGCATTTCCAGCGGCCCGTGTTGTCCCAACCAGTGGCGAGCTGTTCTGGCTTGTTGATGACCCTGCTGCTGCCTCCTTAACTATCCAGATAGAGAGGCCAAGCTCAGGGGCCAAACTGTAGACCTACTGACAGGAGGTCAACACTGTTTGAAAACCTGAATGAAAACACTGGAAAATAGTGCAGGACATTCCTACGCAGGTCAGATAGTAGGTTAAGATACAGAGGTGAACCAAAAAAAAGTAAGGAGCAACTTTGTGATGAAGCACTTATTGTAACTTTGGTAGTTTGTGTGAGGTCAAGTAAGGTTTTAAGTCAACTGCCACTCGAAATGTGTTTTGTTGACTGTTTACAGAATAACACATGAGCAGTTTGACACGAGAAGGTAATCATTTGATTGTGCAACAAGTGAAGGGAGGGAACAGGAAACATGCAGCTAAACATGCTGAGGATGAACATTTTGATGAAATATGTTGCATCTGGCGTTTTTGTGTGTGTGGCGTGTTTAAAAAAAGAAAGGCAGAATATTTCTCTATGTCTTAAAATGTTACTGGGGGGGGGTATTTTTTATTTTTATTGGCTGTGAAGTAAAGTAAATACAATTAACCTGACCAAGTTACTTTATTGTAAAACAAATATACAAAACAACACACACAAAAAAAACAAATCAACATGTTTTTCTGAGTCTTGACATCCTTTTTGTAACATTTCAAATAAAGTCACCCATCTTTGACACTGAAACTTAGCGTTCATTTGTAACTTTGCTGCTAATAACAATATCAACATTTAGCAATTTGAAAAGATTATGAGAACTAAGCTTTTGCCTTTCTGTGTTTGCTGCCAGCCTGGTAGTCCATCCCCTTTAAGATCCAAGCACATCCCACCCCTTTAAAGCTCACCTCGCTTGCTGTCACATCAGGAGCTGCTGCACAGACTTCTCCTAATGCGTGATGACCGCGCACGGCAAAGGGGCAACTTTTCCATAGCTCATCACGAGTTGCAGCACCCATTCAATCCATCTGCTATTTGTCGTTCCGTGATTTGTTGCCGCCATGCTCGGGCTCTCCGGCCTCCCCGCCGCTCTGCTCCTCTCGCTCCTGTCCTGCTGCACGCCTGCTCGGGGTTATTTTGCGGAGGAGCGCTGGAGCCCCGAGTCTCCCCTCCTCGCTCCCCGGATCCTGGTCGCCCTCATTTGCAGGAACTCCGAGCACTCCTTGCCGTATTTCCTGGGCACCATCGAGCGCCTGAACTATCCCAAAGACCGCATGGCTCTCTGGTAAGTTGTCATTGGGATCTGTTCCATTTTGCAAGCTGTGAGGTAAAGCCCTGCAGCTCGCTATGGCCAGATTTGATTGAAACCCAAAGATTTCTTCTTCTGTTTTTTTAAACCATATGTGTCAGTCTGTGCTGCAGATTTCCAGAGAAGAGTGGGAAAAGGGGAGGGCCTGCAGAGATTGACGGGGTAACAAAAATGGCTTTTGGAAACAAAGCCAAGTTCTGTTGCGCACGGTAGCCTACATACTTTCCGGGTTAAGATATATCCGACAAATCTCAACAAGCAGGATCACTAGCACTAATGTCGGATCACGGATATTAAAGCAATCTTAAGTAGCCATTGTTTTATTATTATGCAGATGTTGGGGACGGAGGTGAGCACATCTGGACACAGGACGCATCAGAGTAGCCGTGCGTCGCATTGATCTGTATACGTGGAGGGGAGGGGACTGATGTGGCCGCGAGGGGAGCTGTATGAATGATCACACACACACACACACACACACATTCACTCTCACACAACGGGAAATAGTTTTTAGAGTAAGAGTTCTGCTTCCACACACGTAGCTTTCTTCCAGTCTTCCCAAGCCTGCATCTCCTCCTCCTCCTCAGCTAAGCTCCTCTGTCATCGATTACATGATCATTCCAAAGATGTCAGTGTGCCAGAGCTTAAGCCCCAGAGAACCCCTCATTTGTGAAGAGTTTTGCTGGCACTATTATGTGTGAAAGAAACCAAACACCTCTTAAGAACGTTGTGCATAATTCATGTTCATATTGTGTGAGAAAAAACTTGTCGTGCTCCAGCTGGTTTATGCAAGGAAAAGGGCAATGTTGAATATTCACTCTTCATGCTCAGTGATTATGGAAACTAGAAGCTGGTTGTGTTGTGCAGAATTAGACCTCACTGAACACGTGTTTCTGTAGGCTTTTGCACCCTATCTGCTGGGATTCGTGACAAACTTGACAGACTGTGAGTCAATTAACTAATAGCTGTGCAAATCTATGCTATAAACAATTTAAACATCTGTCCACCATGCTCAGGAAAAAGCCAAGAGAAGTGAAAGGGAGGCGCTTCTCCCACAATAACTAAACAACATGCTCCAACAGCCCACCCACACTTGCACCTTCAGCTCTAAGCAGTTTGCATTACTGCCTGGAGGTTTACTTTTCGCTCAACAACTTGATGAACAAGTTTCATGTTAATGAGGACCTTTATATAAGTGTATCTGTTTGATTTTTCCTTTTTTTCTGCCTAGTGGCTATAAAATCCTTCTGCAAATATGTTTGTGGTAAGGATAGTTTTGTTTGACATGCTCTACAAGTGGGAAAATGCAGCTGTGGAAAATGCAAACAACTGTGTAAAGTTGTAAACACTACTAAAAGCTGTATGCATTTTGCTGGAGCCTTTGTTGCAGCTGCTTGCAAGCAAGCCAAAGCCTCAGAATTAGAACTGGCCAAACAGTCAATTAAATCTTTGGTGTCTGCAATTAGTCCTGCATTTTCGCTGCGCTACACTAAAAATAGACCAGATTAAAATGACACACGGCTTATAGATGCATGTCTAGAGAACACGAATGAACACGAACAGGAAAAGTCGGTGTGATTCTCAGTCAGAGGAATTGGACGGGTGAACGGCAGGTTTGTGGGAAGAAAAAGTTTAGCAAGGAGCTGCAGTGTTCTCACAGATCTGTGTGAAATCCTTTGAGAGGATCCATCCTGGCTGTCCAACACATGAGTAAAACACAAACCCAGCCGGCTGTCATGCAGATGGTGTTTTTGCAGAAAAGTCTGCTGACCTACATGGCTGGCTGGCTGATGTAGTATATTTACATACAGAGGGATTAAGGCAAACAGAATGACATGTGACTTGATTTCTCTTTTGCAGATTTCAGTCTAACAACTTGAGTTCACTTGCCTTACATATGGCTTCAGCAGGTTTAAATCATCTCCTTCAGATCCAGGCTACTGCAGGAAAAAGTTCCGCTTCTATAACGTCCTTTTATTTAGCGGTATTGTTATCCTTTCTTCATTTCCTGCTCACTCCTCAAATTCAGAGATATTCCCTATAAAGCGATACCAACTAGATGTACGGTGTTTTTGTTTTCTGATGCTGGTATCATTACCAGTTGTGTCAGTTCCCACAGCTGCAGACAAAGAGTTTACAATAAGTGAACACAGGACTATTGTTATTTGAGTCATGGTTTTGTCTTACAACTCTGGTCTCAACTTGAACTGGTCTGGCACATGTTCTACATCCAGCCGTTGTTACTTTTGTTCTTTTTTTTTGTTGGTCTTGGTTGTTGATTATGTTCAGTCCCCTTGATGTTGAATAGAGTTCATTCTAATCATTTACTTTTGTTGCACATTGACAGGGTAGCAACTGATCATAATGAGGACAACACTACAGACATTCTGCGTGACTGGCTTGTAAAGATGCAGAACCTCTACCATTACGTGGAGTGGCGACCAAAAGAGGAACCCAGGTTGGTTGCTTACTACAGTTTCTGGTGAACTTGTGTGCATAGGCTCACATGACCGATAAAATCAGACTAACTAATATCAAAATGTCTTTTTTGTAGACGTTATGCTGACGAGGACGGTCCGAAGCAATGGACAGACCTCCGTTATGAGCATGTTATGAAGCTTCGGCAAGTAGCGCTGGAGTCTGCTCGTGAAATGTGGGCAGACTACTTTATGGTAAGTTGACAGTGAAAAAAAGAAAGCTGAACAACACTGTAAATATTTCCATTTTAAGTATTGAGCCAGCGCTTCAAACCATGCTATTTTTGTCCTTCAATAATAAAAGGATAAGCATGTATCAAGTCCAAAGCTCCACCACAATTGCAATTTAAAAGAAACACAGGGTTTTGAAAATTGGCCCAGTTACACTTGGCCTCTTATGATTAAAGTTTATCTTCTGGTCTAGTTCATCTGGATCCTAAAACTGTAAAAGTGGCACTGTGCACATTTCTATTTGTACTCCACGGCACAGCCCACATTGTCTTGCTTCAGTGGGGTGTAATTTTGAAATGAAATGCATCCATAATTTTGTGCTGTCAGCCTTGCTTCTTAGCTTTCTCTTAGAAAGAACTGCAATAAATAGTATGTGGTTTTTTTACTATTCAGTTACCATTCAATTTTAGCATCCCATTTAACCTTCATGACCTGTTCAGCATTTCTTCTGACGCGACTTCCTGGTGTTTTGCATGTACATTGCTATGACCCTTCACAACATGGTTTACAGTTTTTCTTCTCGTTTTTCCTCTCTCCCTTGTGCAGCTGGTGGACTGCGATAACCTCCTCACCAATTCCGATGTGCTCTGGAAGCTTATGAAAGAGAATAAGACTATTATTGCTCCAATGCTTGAATCCCGTGCGGCCTATTCAAACTTCTGGTGTGGAATGACCACCCAGGTACTGTTATGATAACTAGGAGTACCTGCTTGTGTGTGCCAAGTGTTTTCAAAAAGCTCGATTTTAGCAAATGCTCTGAAATTCTGCCTGCACTCAATTGTTATTCATCTCTCCTCCTGCAGGGCTACTATAAGCGGACTCCTGCCTACATACCCATTAGAAAGCAGGTGCGCAAGGGCTGTTTTGCTGTTCCCATGGTCCACTCCACATTCCTGATAGACCTCAGGAAAGAGGCGTCCAGGCAGCTGGCATTTCACCCACCACACCCAGAGTACAGCTGGGCATTTGATGACATCATTGTGTTTGCATATTCCGCTCGGATGGCAGGTATTTTACAATTTAGCGCTTAAATCTTAAATCTGAAGATGTTACCTTCTTGGCTGTAAACCTTTTAACCTAAATAATATATCCCCAGGTTAACATCTTCTTTCCACAGATGTTCAGATGTTTGTATGTAACAAGGAGACCTATGGTTACTTCCCTGTGCCATTACGTGCACACAGTACTTTGCAGGATGAAACTGACAGCTTCTTGCACTCCCTGTTGGAAGTTAATGGTGAGTAGCTTCATTCGGACTGAGGAGTTTACTTTTGCAAACTCCCTGTTTTCCTCTGCCTTCTATTCTTTGTTCTACTTCTTACTGCTTCATCTAATGATAACTTTCAGCATGTTTTTCTGTATATCATTTATACCATTTCTGCATCCATCTTCCCTCTAACTGTGCAGTGCGAAATGCCCCAGTGATGCCTTCCAAACACATACGTGTTCCTAGAAAACAACCTGACAAACTGGGCTTTGATGAGGTGAGTAAGGAGTGATTTGAAGATGGAATCTGCAAAAATGGCCCTCTATCCATTTCTATACTGAAAGCCTCCCCCTGCTGTTGAAATCTGTAATCACACTGACTGGCTCCACTGATGCCCTGTGTTCAGGTGTTCATGATAAACCTGCAGAGGCGGACTGACCGCAGAGAACGCATGCTGCGGACATTGTACGAGCAAGACATTGCTTGTAAAGTCATTGCAGCTGTAGATGGAAAGTAAGTTCATTTTGTCTGATGGATGCTTTTATATACTTCAGTACATAATAATCACAACTATGTCCTTTCTTACTGCCACTTCATCACATTTCTTCTTCTCTCTGTATTTCAGAGCGATGAACATTAGTGAGATTCATACTATGGGTATCCATATGCTCCCTGGCTACAGTGACCCCTATCATGGTCGACCACTTACAAAGGGAGAGCTGGGATGCTTTCTTTCTCACTATAACATCTGGAAAGAGGTGAACCCCACAAGCCAAGCATTTAAAAACTTGCAAACCATACAGGTGGGTAACTTATTGATAAATCTGTGTCTGGCCTTAGATTGTGGAGCGCCGCCTCCACACCTCTCTGGTGATTGAGGATGACCTGCGCTTTGAAGTTTTCTTCAAACGTCGTTTGATGAACTTGATGAAGGAGGTGGAGAATGAAGGCCTGGATTGGGATCTCATGTGAGTTCCTACAAAATCTTAACCTTCACCACAGTTCTCCTTAGTTTGCAATTGCCTCTCACCTCTCCTTTCTGTTTCTTTCTTCCAGTTATATTGGTCGAAAGAGAATGCAAGTGGATCACCCAGAGAAAGCAGTGCCAAATATACATAACCTAGTGGAAGCAGACTATTCATATTGGACACTAGGCTACATGATGTCATTACAGGGCGCAGAGAAGCTTTTGAAAGTTGAACCATTGAAGAAGATTTTGCCAGTAGATGAGTTTCTTCCTATCATGTACAATAAACACCCTGTGTAAGTGTTTACCTAAGTTCAAGTGACGTAAGTTCACACACGACATTTAGTTCTGCATAGTGTTTTGTTTATTTTCTTGACCTTGCTTTCTCCTCCTCAGGTCTGATTATATGGATCAGTTTGAAACTAGGGACCTGAAGGCATTTTCTGCAGAACCTCTCCTTGTGTATCCAACACACTATACGGGCGACACAGGCTACATCAGCGACACTGAGACCTCTACGGTGTGGGACAACGACAAGGTCCGCACTGACTGGGACAGAGCACGCTCAGGAAAAACTCGAGAACAGGCTGAGATCAGCAGTGAAGCCCAGAACTCAGATGTGCTCCAGTCCCCTCTGGACAGTACAGCACGGGACGAGCTATGAGAAGAACTGAGTCAGAGCTTCGGAAAAATGTAAAGGTGCATGGGACAAACTGCGCCAGTTTTTAAATCATGTTTGATCCTTGGTTTTGATTTTGCATCACAGCAGGGATGTGACATCAAAGTTTATAAAAAGATTTAATTTATCAGATGGGACGAGTTGAAGAGGGATCATGAGCATCTTGTTGGTAGTTTTTACTTAACAAAGGCACTAGACTTGCCATTTGGGATGGCATTTGCGGTACCCAAATTCTGTCTGTCATACAGAAGTGAACATAAGTATCAGCGAAGAATGAAATTGGTGTTACATTTCAGTACACTGTGAAATACCTTTTAATAATTTCTCACCACTTTATAGACAAAGTAGAGTTTAACGACACTCTATATCACTGAGCAAAATCAAAACATTTGTGTCATATTCTTTTCTTTTAATCTTCATATTCCTGTGTTTTGAATAATCATTAGCCAGAAATGTAGATGCATGTAGCAAAACTTTATGAAAGCGACAAAACACGCTTTGCAACAGTTGGTGCTAACTAAACATGGGTTTGTATTAATACTGAAGCAGATTTACTAACAGTGCACTTTGTTGCTCCTCAGTCCCTTGTTGCTACTTTTTGATTGCCACAGACTCTGTTGACATTGTCTTAAGTGAGACAAACCACTGTACACACCACACACTCTCTGGTTTGAGAAGAATATTGTGATATGTTCCCTCTAGGTTCCCTTAGAAAGAACCCAACTGAGCACATCCAAACACACTTTGACTTTCATCTTAATCATTCTCAGATAAGCTCAGTCTGAATTTGAGCAATTTGGTTGACATCAGCTTCGTGACAGGTTTCCTGCACAAGATGAGGTGTAAAGTCTGGATCACTGTGCTCGTCACAGCTTATTTATTCTGTCACGGTTTCCCGGCACATGGCCAGATCTGTGAAGAAGTTGGTTTCTATAGAGTACTGAAAGGAGCCATTCACCCACTGATTATGCAGGAAAATGTTACTGGTGCATTGTGCCAACGAAAAATAAAAGGTTTTATTTTTAAAAGGTTGAAATTGTTATTACTGTCTAAATGTGTATATTATGATGTTGGTTTAACCATTTTTTCTTTCTTAATGCTGATTGTTTTATCTTCACCCCTCAATGTGTCACTCATCTGACACTCTGTTAAGTGCTACCCACGCTGTTAAGTACCACCTATTAGATGGTATTGTGCAGTAAGTTTGGCCCAAGATTATCGTGCTGCAGTGAATTATACTTAACTAATACCTTAAGTGTGATTCAGGGCCCTATCAGACATAATTTCAAAAGGTAACAGAATGATTAAAATAGGCCACATAACTTAAATTTACACTCCTTTAGAAGTCACTCCTAACCAAGTATTCACTGCAGAAATGAAGTACTGGATATGGGACAAAATCTGGTCATCTCATTTGTTTAAAGAAAAACAATTGATAGTTTATATTCTGATGTACAGTAAAGTCTCATATCTGTCCGAGCTCAGATATATTTCTTACTTCTGCAAACTCAACACAGTGGCACCTTGTCACTATATTTGGTGAGACGGCGAAGGTGGGGCTTACAATGACAGCAAGATGCACTTCCTCTTCCCTTGATGGTGAAAACACCGGCCAACCTCCACTCTACCAGAGGAAGATCATTTTGAGAACTTAAACGGCCGCAAGCTGAGAGCTGTGTGCTAAAAACTTTCCACAAGTGTCACTGTGTGTACAGTGCAGTGCTGATTTCCTGCCACTGCAACTATATTGTTTTGTGTTGTGTATTGTAGTGTGACTTGAGTGGCTGATGATGTCTGAGTGCTACTCGTAGGGCCTGGCTGCTGTGGTGATAGTGTAGAAATGGAAGAAACCCTAGCGTCAAACAAGGATTCATCTCAAGTCACAGGTGAGCACAAATTTTTTTAAATGTTTGATCATTTTGAGGAAGTGTTGCCTTTTACTCTATGTATCGGGTTGTCCATCAGGCTTATATACACACTGAACAGGTTTTTTGTATTTGTTTTCAAAACTCTTAGCCATTGAGATATACATTACTTCATTTGCTAAGATGGTTTCAAATGACTGAATGCTCTCTTGGCCTGTGCTGATTGAAAATATGCTGACATTGCAGCAGAGCAATTATGGCACGGGTAATGCATGTGGGAACATGCACGCATTGTATGCAAAATGTGGCTGGATAATCTTTGTTAATGTCTGTCAGGGTTGGTAACTTCCTGAACTTTTCCTCCATTTTGACACATTCTTGTTCTGTCTTTTTTTGCTTAACTTCTGTATTTTTAAGGGGATATGCCTACTTTAATTCTTTACAAGAAGCCAGCAATAGAAAATTAGTTTAAGATATCATCAAGACTGGTGTGGCAGTAAACATGTTTGCAATAAGCTTGCAAATTCCTATTGAGTTACCAAAATGTGTCCTATAATCCTAAACAAAAACTGCTCACACTTATTGCAAATACTGCACGTAAACTGCAAACAAAAATAGTGAAGGGGTTGTGTCTGGTTAAGTGCAAGTTCACTGGAGATCTATGAAAGCTAATTTTGCAGATCTTACTTGCTTCTCAGTTCTTCTACTGAAACACTGCTAGTGTGAAAAAACAAGGACTCTATGTTCAGTATGGGACGTGACACAAATTGCAAGCAGGATGTGGTTGACCAGAATGGAGGCATCACTGAGAGAGAGAGAGATTTTTTTCTTCTCATTTTTTGCATCTGTTGTAAATGATCTGTTTTTATTCTTTGTGCATGTGAGAGGATGAACATCAGTTAAACAGTGCGAGCACATAAGTGTGAGGTTTAATTATCAAAACGCTCCACGTTGTTCCACATTTTATTTTAGTTCAGTCAAAGAACTGTTTTATTCAGTAGTTTAAGGGAAATGCTGTTAGATATGACTTCAGAAGAGGAACTAAGTTTGATTTCTTTTTTTACTAATTTTTTTGAGAAGAATCATTTATCGTAATGTGTGTTTGTGATCTGCAGTTTGTTCACGTATCGACACCCTCATGAAATAATGGCCTTAGTCATTTTTTCCAGGTTTTTCAGGACACACAAAAAAACTGAACCTTGACCTAGGCCACTATACTACAGGGGTAGAATCACATGATCTGTTCAACTGAGGATGTAGGCGATTTTATGGCCAGCATCATGAGGAGATGATTTAGGCAAAAACATTATTATTGCCAATATTTTAGGAAGGTGACGATATACAAGACTGGTTTGATATGTTTGGATATTTATGTTGTGTTGAAATAGTGTGCATTTCTCTATACTCAGTTTTGGTAGTGACGATCAGATTTTAGGATCTGAAATCTACAGCAGTGTTACTATATGACATAAAAAGGTAGGGCCATCTTATAATTGTACGCATCTTATGTTTTCCATTTCTCTTTCTAGATGTGAAGAAGGTGCGTCCGAAATCTGAAACCAAACGCTACAGTGAGATCTTCAGAGATTTTGATAACCTTGATTTATCTTTAATCCCTTCGTAAGTATTAAATATTTATAAACGGTGCTACTGGTTTCTTTTGTCTCCTGCATCACTCTTCTTGTCCATTTTAATACTGTGATAGACAAACACAGTGGGTACTGACGTGTTATTCAAAGTGCTGTATGTTTGCCTGATCATAAGAAACCATGCAGGATGAAAATGTGTAGACACGTTCTTCAACTCATACAAATAATCCATCAACATGAATATGACCGGTTGTGTATGATCGAGCAGTATAGATTATTTCATGTGATGAGAGCTTGATTCTGATTCTAATTTTATGAACAAACACTGAGGCCAACTTTTGTGGGATGAATACTTTTGCCTAAACATTACAACATTTCTTTAATAGCAATACAAACATATCATCATAATATATGACAGTGGTAAAGTATAAAATAACGACTGCACGAGAAAATGTTCTAAAGAGACCTGCGTGTGATGTTGATCAGCCAAAAAATATATGGAATGAACATGTTTCATAGTGTTTCTTCTGTATATTTTTAATGTTTCTGCACAGTCTGTTCTTCGACAAGCCCTAAGCTTTATTAGGTATTGTGATTTGACTCTGTATGTTTCTCTCCTAATACATTTATTCTGTGTTCAGTGCAGGGGAGGATCTGCTGGGAGACATTGACTCCCTATCCATTTCAGAGTCCGTCTCGACAGAAAGTGCGGAGCTCACAGAGCAACAAGATGTGTCTGTAAGAAATGAATACTTTAAAATGACGAGGAGATACGTATGTCTGTTGTTGTTTAGGTTAGAGTTTTGTTTAGATGCTGTTGCTGGAAATATTGATCTCACTCTCACCAGAAATAGTTGATTTTTTTGGAAACCATCACAGAATATTGTAGGTGCGGTTTGGTGAGATTAGTTGTGCTTTCACAGCATAAGAGTCTGTATTTTTTCAACAGAGTGAAGATGCAGTATGTCCACAGATACGTGTTGGAGGCAGTGAAGCGGATGGAAACCAGTCAGGTATGATTTGTGTGGCAGTGTGGAAATGTATGTATGCTCTCTGGTGTGGGTCAGTGTATGTCTGTCTGATATAAACTGTGAAGCACTGCGCACAGGGAATCAATACAAAGTTCCTTTATACTTTGCATCAACACCAGTATATGTGGCTTGTTGTATTAGGCTAGTGACTGGCATCCATCATCTCAAAACATCATTGGGATAATCAGGGACTTCTGTCTGTGCCACTTAATAGAGTATCGTCTTCAATCTTAACTTTTTTCCTCATAATTCGCTGTAAGTTGTGAGTGCCCTGTTGTAACAAGATTAGGATAAAGGAAGAGGATTAAAGAATGAGACAGCTGCTCTCAGTTTTAATGTTAAATGCAAGGGGAAGGCAGACAAATCTAAAGAAAGAGGAAATGCCAGTGTTACACAGCCTAAGACAGTAAATACAAGGGAGATTGAGAAAAAGACTTACTCATAGTTTAAATCGAGAATCACTGCCAAGTATATCCACCTCTGTATGACTCAAACTATACCATAGGCCACAACACACAGTAAGAGATTTGTAATCCTAGAGGCATATACTGTTGAAATAAGACAGTATAGATAGTAAAATAGACGAAGTAGCCAGTATAGAACAATTATTTCCTAGAACACCTCCCCCACTTGCTAGGTCACACACCAGGAGGTAAACCTCACTCGATGCTCCTCCAAAGCCTGTCGCTCCACAATCTGGACCTGACTAGGATAATCCTCAGTTCAAGGCTGGGGGCCGTACACATGGGGCAGCACAGAATCTGCCCAGAGGCTGCTTTCTGAAAGTGCTCGGAGCTCTTCCTAACCCATAGAGAGGAAAGGCTAAGGGAGGTCAGCCTTAGCACACAACCCAGCCACAAGTCCATCATTACTCTGGAATTGCCTGTTCTATTTTTTTGGAATTTGCTTAAAGACACCAAGAAAAATATCACCCTGGTTGGATTTATTTTTCTCTGACTGGATTTGGCGTCTGTGTAAAGGAACAGACTGGACTAAAATCTGCGTGTCTGAGTGGGGAACTTGAAAGAGAAGTCGTTGCACTCTTTCTGGCAGTGCGTGCTTGCTTATTTAAAAAAAAAAAAAAAAGAACTGTGGACTGTTAGAAGAAGTGAAAGTTCTCAAAGTGTATGTGTGTCCCAAACCTTGGCTTAGGAGGAGTTTGTGTTATTTGATTATACTATTATTTAAATGCTAATGTTGTTCTGGAAGTGGAATGCAAAGAGGAAAATAGAAAGTTTCATGGGAGCATTTTGTTAGACCATGTGACTGTCACACATACATCATCCACCCCTGTGTTAGTGTGAGGAAGAAGAGTGGTTGCTATATCAACACCTTGCCTGCCCAAAGTAGAGCTGTGACATGGTGGTGTCTGATACTGCCCTCTGGCTCAGAACAGTGTTGGTATCTGCTCTCACTGCATGGCTTGTCTGTTTGTAGCTGACTAGGAGTGAACAGGTGTGAGAGGGAGGGGCTAGGCAGAGAGAGGAAGAGGGGAGACGAGGGAAGTAATTCAGCTAAAGCTGTTTGTCTTTGGTCCACAGAAACCCTCCCCTCTCAGGTCACATCCCCATTGTGGCAAGTGGAGGATATAGGGCTCATTTGAGAGGGGTTTTTTTTTTCAGTTAACAACGTGTATCAGTTGTGTTTATGTGCAAGAGATACCTACAATTTACTGAGACCTTCTGGAGACCACAGGACCTTTACACTGAGGAGCAGCTATGACTTGTCATATGCAAGCAATGTTTCCTTTTTTGGGTTTGTACATACTTTTTAAAAGTGCATTTTGATTTTGGATTATTATTATCTGATAAAGTCTGGGAGCTTGGAGTTGTCACTCTAGTATAGAAAGGTGCTACTTTAAAGCTGGAGGCTGTTTGAGTGCTCCAGGAGAGACAAGCTGTGGGGTGAAGCCCTGTGAACACAGTGTAATCCCTGGGTACAGCTCCAAGTGTAAAGGAGCATACAGTGATGCTGATGTACTCCCTCACAGCCCAGGAAGCAGACCTGGCCCTCTGTCGCTGCGAGGATGGAGTGGAGACGGCAATGCAGTACACCAAGATGTGGTGCCGCTATGCCAAAGACCTTCTTGCCTGGATGGAGAAGAGAATCAGCTTGGGTATGTACACATGCGGCTGAGTAAAAGAAGTAGTAGGGTAATATGCAAAGTATGTTAATGCAAATCTACTGTCTCTACTTTGGGGAATGGAAATCATGTTATCCATAATGCAGTCTTACCAAAAACACCAAAAATGTATTAAGTAGATGTGACTTTCCCCAAATAGTTTCTTATGGAGATAGTGCAGGTATTTATTTATTCAAAAAAATTTGTTGTGCTTGTTTTTCACAAAATGTATATGCCTTGCTCTGTGTCGTCCATCAAAGAAAAGAAAAGACGGTAACACAGGAATGTCTGAGTGATAACTGGTGGAGAACTGTGCCATATTCACAGCCACTCTGTAATTTTTCACTCAGTGATTATGACTGCTGGTGGTGCAGCCATCCTAGTGAGCTACATGCTGCACACACAGAGAGGAAGGATTACAAGGCAGATTAGGTGGCGAGAGGAGGGTAATAAAGGACACGGGGTGCCTTTGGAGTTCCTAGTTAGTGATTACCCTTGTATCAGCCTTCACACATGCCCAGTGTCCAGACAGGTATGTCAAGCATGTAGGTCTACTGGTAGCAATCAAAACACAGAGCAACTGTACAGTCCCTGAGCTCAGTGGTGCAAGGAGTAGGGTTAGGCAATAACAAATGATGAGTAATGCAGGGTGGTGCTCAGCCCCAAACTACTCATTACACATAGTCAACTTTGTGGGTTTCCTAATAGCAATAGTACTGTGTCAATTTTCAAAGAGAGCAGTTAGATCACACACCGCAGTCAGAGTAATGTTTGTATGAGGTTGTAACCTGTACTGAGCGGTCAGATTATTCTCTGTTGGTAGGCATAAACAGTGAAAATAAATGAGTTTATTTCTTTTTGTAGTTCCTCTATCTATACAAAATACAGATCAAAGCTGTTCATAAGCAGTCACTTCCACTGATAAGATCAAAGTAGATACAGGCCAGGCCGACCACAATCAAGTTCTAGGTGAGTTCCAGCAGGTTTGATAAGCTTTTCAGGAGATGAGGGTCACCTGAAGGTACATAGGTAGTAAACCACGTCTGAGTGAAATCGAGTTCTGAGACTGCACCAATAGCAATAATCCATATTCTGGTCCCATTTCAGTAAATAGTCCAGTTGTGTTTGTCTTTTTCCGTTCTGGTTTATAATATTTTGTAAATAAGCTTGAGAAAAATGTTTTTAATTCATTTTATTTTTGTCAACAGAACAAGAATTTTCAAAAAATGTCATAAAGACAGCTGAAGGGGCAAAGGCGAATGTGGCACAGCAGGTATGGCTTTGTTTTGTATTTGCCAAAGAAAATGTTTTAGTTAATGTTGCAGTGTGTTACAGTACATTATGGAGAGTCCCTACTACAACAAAGTGTGTAGCATTTACCCGTCTTACCTATATTTACTATAGAGTATCTGTGTAAATCTCTTGCCTGTGTAGGAATTGATGCCACTGCAGTACATCTACACCATGGCTCTGGAGCAAGATATCAAGAACAGTGTGACATCTAGAAGGACTTCTGAACTGCTACAAAACCGATGTTACCAGGTATAGAAGTCCACACACTCGCACAGAAAGTCATCTCCATCTGTCTTGCAAGGGTAGATGTGTTTAATCCAGTATCTTTGTCCCAAAGGCCTTGGCTGCCAAAAGAAATGAGATCGATAAGTGGCGCAGAGAGTTTAAAGAACAGTGGGCAAGAGAACAGAGGAGGATGGTGAGTGAATTAGGAATCATATTTATGGCTGAAGCTTAGCTGAGTCAGTGGCCCTGGCTCAGTCCCTATTACAATCTTTGTTAATAGAAACTACCCTGTGTTTTTCCTCCTCTATGTATTACCCTTCCATGTTTTCAGAACGAATCAGTGACTGCTTTAAAAAAGGCCAAGCAGCAGTATTTCCAGCGGTGTGAGGAGCTGGAAAAGGCTAAAGCTGTCTCTGCTAAAGCTGTGGATGACACAGCTGGGATCAAAACACTTGACAAGAGGAGGAAGTCCAAGGATGAAGCCCAGACTAAGGTGAATGTCTTTTTAAGGCACGGCATTAATGTGATCTCTAGAAATAAAATTCTGATGCAGTTGTAGAGCAGGAAAAAGTGCCGAATAATATTGGGTTGCACATAGTGTGTTTATAATGTTTTACAATACAATATAAAAACAAAGACACAGGTTTGTGATTGTATAACAGCTCAGAGACCTTCTCTCTGTCTCCCCTAGGTGTTGGAGGCAGAGCTTCTGTACAGACAGTGTGTGAGTGATGCCAGGATCCACCAAGAGGAGCTAGTCAAGGTCAAAGAAAGAATTATTTCTCACATTCGCAAGCTCATCTGTCAGGGCGACACTGTGCTCAAGGAGGTTGGTATGAAATTAGGAAAACCAAACATCTGTCTTCCTGTCAGTGTGTGACTGGACAAACTGTGGTGTAAATGTAAAAAATATGGTAGCATTATCAATGTCAGTGTCCCAAGGCACTGTATGAACATTTATAGTAACAACAGCTAAGGATAAATTGACATTAACCACCTTTGCTTGAATATAAAAGTCTATTTAATCAGTGATGTATTGTTTGCAACATTGCTTATATAATGGTATAAAATAAAGGAATCACTTTTGCAGAATTCCAATGCATCTGCCATGCTTCAACTGTTAAAACAGTATTTTAGTTCTTTCTTTTGTGTTGAAATTAAAACTGCAAGCAATGATGGCAGTATGAAAATGAAATTAGTAAGCAGTGCGGCATCTTAATATTTTATATTCCATACAGCCTGCTATCTCTTGATGAAATTACTGCTTTGTTTTCACACTACATCCTCTCTTTGCATCAGGTCACAGTCAACATGTTCTTCTACCAGCGGCAGCAGACAGAACCTGTTCCCCTTGGCTACCACAACCTGGAGCTGACATGCAGATCTCTGGAGCCTGGTGAGCCCTACCTGCTTTACATCCTCAGCAAGCGCCGTCCCGAGCAGCCTCTCCAAGTCTTCGGCTTCCAGGAGTATGCTCCTCAGGGCAAAGGGTATGGTAAACCTAGTGGTTATTTCTGCTATGACTGTCTGTGCACTTTTTTAAAAAAACAAGTATAAGGTAATGATTCATGAAAATGTTTTAGTGCGAATGGATGAATCTGTATGTTCATCAGTAATAATAATGGAATAAAAGACTCTAGCTCTTTACTCATTAAAATGATTGTTTTAATTCTTTACATTCCAAAGCAACAAACGAAAAACCAGCAGCACCCTCAGCACTCTGCAGGACTCTTCTCCTATGACAGATGATGTTTGTTACAGACGACCTGGAGATGGAAGTAAGGACTCCACATGATTGCAGTATGACTTTACTGACAGGCACATCCTTCTGTTTAATTCAGTTTGTCTTTTGGTGCACTTTAGGGAAAACAGGGTACAGTGACAGTGAGAGTATTGGAGGCAGTCTAGAATCTTTGTCCAGCCCTGGTAAGCACAAGCCTACATTTGTTGCAGCAATTTTTCCTCTCCATGCATAATAAAACTTTACTCAGCTTAATTTTTTGATTTCCCCTGTGCTGTGTATCTGCTCTGTGGGACTGCATATCTGAAGCTCACACTAACAGGAGAATGCCCAAACCCACATCAGCTGCAATGGTTTCACTGGACGACCCCGAAGACCGAGATGTGGCGTCAGAATCAGGTTTGTTGCCTCCCTTCTCTGCCTCCGCAAACAGACAGAAGTTTATTTACCTGACCCTGCATTGACACTAAACGTAACCTCTCCCCTCTCCCTGCAGAGTACATTGATGGCCAGCCAGTCAAAGTGCGCACATTTTCTCGAGCTGCACTAACACACCAACTCAAGAAAATGAAGAGCAAGATGGTTAAATGCAAACAGTGTGACAACTACATTGTTGTCAGTGGGGTTGAATGTGAAGAGGTATGATATCAAATATGAGATTTATGTACAGACATTGTGAGAAGACATGGTGAGAACATGAAATTCATGAATCTCTAATATTATTATTATGATCTTTCCTTTTTCTGTCTTACATTTAGTGTGGGCTGGCTTTGCACAGGAAGTGCATGGAGGTGTGTCAGCTAGAGTGTGAACACAGGAAAGGAACAGTGTTTGGAGTGGACCTCTCTCTGTTGCCACGTCACAGGCCAGATGAGGTCCCCTTTGTGGTGCTGCTCTGCACGTCTGAGATCGAGAGTCGCGCTCTCTCTATCCAGGTAGGATTTAGCGCCACAGTGACCAAAACATATGTACTGACAAGTGTGCATTGTGGTCCAATGACTGTTGTCTGCTTTTGTTTTCTGAGGGGGTGTATCGTGTGAGCGGGTCCAAGCCTCGCATTCAGAAGCTCTGTCAGGCCTTTGAGATACAAAAGGAGCAGGTGGACCTCTCTGACCTCTCACCCCACGACATCACCTCCATCCTTAAGCACTTCTTCAAGGAGGTACGGGATTCATTACCAAATTAACTCCACTTCATTTGTAAGGTTGATTATAAGAGGAAAAAGAATTAAAGGTCAGACATACTTACAGAACTGTGCAAACTTTTTAGCCACTTTCAAAATAATGGCATTAATAGTTTCCATAAACTGAGAATCAATTATTCTAAAAAACACATAAACAAATGAACTTTATGAATAAATAAGACTCTGTGATGGAGAAAACTCGAAGTGTCTGAACGGCTTTAAACTTTTGCACATTACAATAGTTTTTCTCTATATGTCAGTAAATAATTGCAATATTATCTCTTCCAGCTCCCAGAGCCCTTATTAACCTTTGACCTGTACAATGATTTCATCACTGTGGGAAAAACGATTCAGCATCTGAGCGAAAGGGAGACCCCACCAGACACTAACGAGATCATGGACATCATTCACAACCTGCAAAAGCTACTACAGAAGCTTCCTACATATTGCTATAGCACTTTGCAGCACCTTATGTGTCACCTGCAAAAGTGAGCATGCAACTGGATCTTTCTTGTTACATTAAACCTAATCCTTTTCAGAGATTACATTGTACTGTGTTAAACTCTGCCTGAACTTTCCCTGGATTTGTCTTTGCAGAGTTTCAGAGAACTTTGAGAACAAGATGTCGCCTAGCAACTTGGGGATTGTGTTTGGGCCAACGTTATTGCGGCCTCTAGTATCTACAGACATGTCAATGATTGCCCTGTTGGAAACCAGCTACCAGGCTGTACTTGTTGAGTTCCTCATCACGCACCACAACAAGATTTTTGGCCTGCAGAGAGCTAGCACACCTCCTCCTCCAGTCCCCACTGCACCTCTTCCAGACACTCCACCCAGAGCTTCCTGTTCCATGGAAGGAGTAGGTGATGCCGAATTAGAACATGAAACTTCCTCCAGAGAGCGACCACATTCACTAGAAGTAAGTACTTCAGTGATTTCCAGCTCGAGCACAAAGTTTAGTGGCTGCGGCGGAGGTAGAGTGTGTGGTGTTTTCCAAGACTGTTATGAGTGACAAATTTCAAGAGTTCCTTTTTAAGCAGTCACCTTTATTTGACAGTTATTTACGTTTAAAAGGGATCAGTAAAAGTTGTTTGGCATTCTTTGAGAGACTTCGCACTTACCTGTTTGCTTTAAGAGGCTTAGCACCTGGCACCATAACCTCAAGTTTATTCTGTGAAGATTAACAAGCTGGACAGCTGCTGCGTTTCTACTGACCTTCTTTCTTCTTTCAAGCTTTACTGTGTGTGCATTTCACTGCTATTGCTTTTACAATATAAACAAAAAATAGTTATACATTAGGCTGTATTGAATGGCTTAGAGATGCATAGTAAAATGACCTGTCCCTCACGGGGGTAATTCAGCTTAATCCGACAGTTCAAAAGCTCCTACATTCAGGACATTACATTTGTACCAAATATAAACTATTCAGACTCATCCACAATAATCATTGCCTCAGTAAGAATCACTGTCACATACTGTAGTGCTGCAGTATTTTAGTATTAGATGTGGTCTGTAAACACTTGCAGAAATCCACCACTCAACTTGTGATCATTTCAACAGAGTCGAACAATCAAGAGAGACTCAAGCGAGGGTTATATATCTGACAAGTCTTCATCCAATGAGGCAGTGGACCAGCTCAGCCCTGAAGCCAATGAGAGAGCAGGTAGGCGGGATGTAGTGATAGAGAAGTTACTAGAAAAGGTGAACAATGTAATGATAGAATTTAATCCACAGTGCTGATGTCTTATGTAGTTAGTAGGAGTAGAGGTTTCCAGTTGCCAGTGTAATGAGTTCTAGCTTGTCGTGCCAGCTTGTGCTTTTGCTGCTCGAGGACATGTTTTAATTAATCCATTTGGAGATCTTGTAGGCGTTCCACACACAGCTCCCAAGTTGTTTACGTTGTTTCTCACAGACAGGTGGTTGGTTCCAGATTAAAGTTACTCAGTGTCTTTCTAAACAGCACATACCGAGGGTGTGGAACGCCACAAAGGTCTGCTGTAGTTCTTTTTTTTAACACTTCACATGCTTCCTCAAGTTATTTTTAGACTAAGATTTCCTTTTGACACCATGAAGTCCTGTGAAATGAATTGAGTGAGACTTCTTAGCTTTTGTTAAGGATTGCGTTAATAGAAATAAGCAAACAATATGTGATTTTAACCACAACGTAACATAAATCTTGGCTTAAGTTTTAATGATACACTTACAAAATAGATACAAAAAGAATACTGTGTTTTTTGCTGACCTGGAAATCTGATTCTTTGCTTGCTTTACTCTTGCTATTTTTCTACTCTATGGCTACAACAACAAGCAGCTTCAAGGCTTGTAATCACTAACTAGTGTATATGCCACTGTCAAAGCAAACCAGCATAATTAGTTTTTAAAGTCTTTTAATTGCCTTTAAGACAGTGCAGGACACACTTCCTCTCTGCACTGTATGCCTTCCAGAAGAATATTTTCAGTTAAGGTAATGGCAAATGTTGCTGAGTTTAAGTTCTTATCTTGCTTTATTTTCTTGAAAACAACATGCATGAAAGCCAGGTTTAGTGGTATGATAATCAATAACCTGTGTTTGTATTGCTTTACTTGGTGAATGATATGCTTGTCCTCCCTGTTCTGTCCCAGTCCTGGCTCTGAGAGGGGCATCGAGTGATCCTCTTGGTGAGTCAGTGGTGGAGCTTACCCCAGATTTTGGGACCCAGCCACAATATCGCTTCACCAGACAGCCTGTGAAGTATCACCGGCATCATAATCCAGGAATCCGGCTCTCCAACCCAACTCGCACAGCCAGACATCCTGCAGCTCCAGCAAGGGGCCATCCAGGGAGTGCGGACAGCAGCCGCAGCTCCTCTCCAGAGCCAAGGACACAGAGACTTTCCCAAAATTTAGACGTCCACTGTGAGGACACTTGCCAGCCCCAGCAGGTCACCATTGCCCCAGAGAGCAAAATGGATGTCCCGCTAAGCCCTCGTGAGGTTGTGCAGTACATGCTGGGACTGGACTCAGCATTTACATCACCTGCAGCTGCAGCATCATCCTGTACAACACAGGAGTCTCCTCAGGAGGCATCAGCAGGGTGTCAAACAGATCAGAACATAAATCTGACCAGTAACAGACAGCATGCTAGTCAAAGCTACTCTTTGTGTCAGTCACCAAAGACAGTTCCTGTTGAGCACAACCTGACGTCACCAGCCCAAAAGATCCTGTCTGGTCTGAAGCTGAGACGCAGCCACTCAGGGAAGGATGAGCAGCTCTTTGTCTGAGAAAAAATAAAAATCTCAAGACATTTCACTGGAATGCATTGGCACACACTGGAAGACTGCATTAGTATCACTTTTACTGTGTGTAACTAATATCAAGATTCAAGTAGTTATCATAAATGAAAAGCCTGTATTTTATGCACAAGTATCATCACTGTACCACGAAACTGAACTTTCTTCAATTTCTAAACAGTTAAATGTTTCAAACTAACATTTGAAACACAGTGAAAAGCTCAGGCCTGATGCTTACTCAGATACCATAACCTTATTACTGCTTAATCCTCTTTAAGATTTTTATCTGTCGACCATTCGGCTGTCTAATACCCAGACCAGACAAGAGAGGTTCCGTTTTTATTACTTCCAGTGTATTGAATGTAACAATCAAGTGGTTTGAATTTGGAGGTAACAATCTGCAAAGTAGTGCTTAAGTATCAATGTTGTGTCCTGAACAAACTACAAAGGGAATCTGCAAAATACAAATATTTTCATTTTTTTTAATTTGTAAGGTATTATTTTCTACTTTTCGTGATTTAAAAAATATATTTTAGTTTTGTATTTTTTGTAGCACATAAACAAGGATATGCCTTCACTGGTGTCATAGCAGTTTATTTTTTAGTTTATTGCACCTTTCCAGTTTCGCCACAAGGAGGCGATCTTCTCTCAATGTGAGGGGAAACAAATGCCAGACACAATAGTAGAAGGGAAATAAACCGTTTATTCCAAATTACAGTGCTGTGTTTTGATGTTACACTTTTTCTAATTCTACAGTAGCCCATTTTATCTCTGGATGCGTTTCACTTTTTGCCTGTAATGTAAAGTGAGGCAACATTTCTGATGTCTAGATGGAGTTATGCATTAATGTAAGTGTCATCATCTTCATTTGCCTTTGTTCTTTTGATATTTTTTCACCAGAATCAAGCAGTGTAACGATAAAACACAAATATTAGCGACATAATAGATCTTTTTTTCAGTATGCACTGGGATTTATATCTCTCTGCAAGTTGTTTCACCTTTCAGCTGCGCCCTTTTAAGTCTCCGTCTAACCTTGAGCACAAATGCAAAAGATCCTCCCCATCTGAGTTATCAATAGGCTGCATTATCGCTCATCTTCCCTCATCATCTTCCGCACCTTCTCCCTCCCTCCTTGTCTGTCCATCTCCTCCCTCTGCGCCTTTTTTACGCACGAAACAAGTCAGAGCGCACACACGGCTGCCGGAGAAAACAGGGGGAGACAATAGACAGTACTTATGGTTCATCATGGTATTTGGATTTTTACCGTAGGCAACATGCGCGCCGCACTCTGAGGTACAGGTGGACAATCTGTAATCGCGATCTGTTCATTTACCAGCCGAAAGTTTTTCCCCAGGTTTTAATGTTGCCAACCGAGATTTCAGGAGGAGTGTGTTTCACCTCAAGGTAAGGACTCCGCAACTCCAGAACAGGTTGTCAGTGAGGGGCAGCCTTGTGGTTTGCGAATACTTGTGTTGCTTGAATTGGTGTGCTTGTTATTCCAGCTGGAGCGCTTGCCTCGAGGTCTAACCTTATTTAGTGTGTTTTTTTTTCTCATCCAAATGCTAAGGATAAAAAAAAAGATTAAATCAGACTGATATTGCTGTCCGATGACTTTAATTATGTTCGATTTCAGATGCTAGTACAAAGATAATGTACAAGAGAACTCATTTTATTGCAGGTTCAGAATCAAATATGTTGCTTTGAAATCTGCATGATAATGATCATTACGACTAATTTTCATATTATTTTACAGCAGTTACAGCAATTGTTAGACTAAAACAGACGTGATGCATTTCAGCTTAGTCATATTTGTATTTTTTTTTTACTTTCCTTGTTTTACCTTAAACCTGACTTTTGACAGCTTTTAAACTACACCATCAAAACACTTTGCTTGTTACAATTTTCTGAGATGATTCTTGATATTTCTTGGAATGCCAATTAACAGTGCGCACTAACATCAACTTTAAACAACAATTTATCAATCATCCTATAATGTGACTATTATATTTCCTTTAATTTTAGCTCCAGGTTACCTGCAGGAAATTTAATTCAGTCCGTCTTTTTTCAACTTTTTTTATTCCTATAATCATTATCAGGCTGTGTAATGGAGGGCGCATTACACAAATATGTCATGAATGTATTCAACCCGCAATTAGGAAAAATGCCAAATCAGATTAGTCTGTATTTGCATAATTCATTTGTTTTATTTGATTACTTCATTTTTCTGTGGCAACAGCACCTTTTATATTTCCTGAACTCTGCAGGTTGACCACGACAGGCCGCCCAAATGTTAAAAAAGGAGTCACAAGGATTCGTTCCAATTATCAAAGCAACAATAAAATGTATATTTAAAAAAACATACAATAAGAGTGTACCAATAATGATATTAATTTCCACTACACAAAACCTCACTGTCTGATAATGTCAGTACAGAGAAACTACATAGTTAAAAGTGCCTGGAGGAGAAAAAAGTAAATAAATCAGTGTTTCCTCAGGCAACTTATTTTTTTTTCTCTGCTTTTTGAGGGAGTTTTGAAGAAAACAAAACGCCTATTAATGCTTCACCTTACTACCTAAATTTAACAGCTTCACACATTAGAATAACTATAATAAGTTTAATAAAATTAAACTCTGCACATTTTAGAAGAAGCTTTAAGACATACATTTATTTAAAAATGATTTCCACACACAATAACGTTTTAACCCCAAAGCATTGAAAACAAATACATGTTTGTTTGATAGGCTCGTTTTTTAAATGATTACAGATTTACACTGTGTTTAATTTTTAAGAACAATAATAATAATTTAATAATTGTCCTCTCTGACTTTCTAAGGTTGTTAACATAATTTTGTTTACTGATTTTTAGAGCCTGGCATGTATTTCTAAAACCACGACTTGATTGTATTTAGGGCACTGAATAATAAAATAACATTACTCCAAAATTAAGTTTGTATTATGGGGCTATCTTTGAGGCCCGTGTGCAATCCCTTGAATTAGGATTTTTGTTAAACTGTCAGCATTATATGCGTCATTTTTTACTTTTTAAAATTTTTACCACTGTTATTTCTGCTTTTAAAAATAATTAAATCCGAGCTGAGTGGGTTTACGTATCAAATTTTGAATTTCAATTGAGGAGACTTTAAATTCGTATTAAATGAAGCAAAAACAACAAAAAGCCCCGAGTGACTGGGCTTCATAATTTGCTTTTATCAACCCACGTTTTGTCTTACTGATTTCCTTATTTTCAGGTGGATTTATTACTGGTGTCTTAGATAGAAATGGTGCATTATTATTATCATTATTTTGTCTCTGCAGCGATCACACTGAGGGAAGGAGAGAAGGGATGAAAACAGAGGAGAGCCAGCAGTCCTGTCTGCAGCAGCCTCCATCCTCCACGCCTTTTGGTGAGTGAGAGCTGACAGTTGGCTGCTGAGGCCCCACATGACTGACCGCATTAGGCCTGCAAATATCATATAGGCTTGATCAACTTAGCATCTACGAATAGTTCGAAGGCAACAAGGAAAATACCGTAAAATACAGTATAGTGTGACCATGATCACGTTCAGTGCGAGTGATGCGCATTGACGGAATATAGATGTCTATGGAATTATTGTTAATATTGTTATGCGTATAATAGGAGAAAATAGCAACATCAATAATGACAAAAATCACTATATAAATGTGGCCGGTTACTTCTAAACCCCATGTCAGCGCACAAGTGGTATGAGAAAATTATTAGTTCACAAAAACAACATGATTTAACTCACAGGAGTGTAACTTATACATAGCCCAGGTTATATTTTTACCTTGACACCAGAAGAGAATTAAAAACAACAGTATCTCCAACACACAAAGTGGATTTAAGAATAAAATAAATTACGTTTCTTTAAATTATTTTATTTAAAATTAGAAAATATGAAATAAGCTTGCATGCTGAGCATTGTTTTTTTAATTTTTCATCTGTCTTGCAGGGGACAACAGTTATGCCAGATGACAGGAAAAGTATATTCATGCATTTGTGTTGTATTATTTAAAAACTATGAGTGAAGCAGTGTGTGTTTCACAGAGCATCAAGCTGCAGGGGAATTTGAAAGGAGTCCTAATTTTACTTTCGCTCGCTGTTACACTCGGATGATCATGATTTCTCCATTTTAAGTGTCCTGGCTTCGGGCCCTTTTTTCTCTGTGTCCGCGCACGGACACGCGCCCCGCAGGTCCAGAGTACAGAGGAGGGGGAGAGGTGTGCGCGGGCTGCGAGTCTCCCATCGCCGACCGCTTCCTGCTGCGCGTGAACGAGCGCTCCTGGCACGAGACCTGCGTTAAGTGCGCCGTGTGTTTGAGCGCGCTCACCGGGACCTGTTACTGCAGGGACCGCCTGCTGTACTGCAAACACGACTATGAAAAGTAAGAGCAAACACACACACTCACAATCCGCACGCACACTTGAAGTGAGGGTCATTATGGGATGGATTTAGGCTGCGAGAAATTTACCAGTAATTAAAACAAGCATGGGTTCTTATTGAAAATAATACCTCAATCTACAGAGAAATGAGTAACTTACAAAATATAAAGAAGCACAATATTGAAAACATTGGAGTAAACAACCTTCGTCACACAAGTTAATGGAAGCTTTGATTTTTAATTATTAATTTTCTTTAAAGTGACTCTGAAAGTGTTAATTTATACTATAGATAATGTTTTAGTTCTCTTGGTTTCATCCAGTGATGCCACCCAGCTTCCTGTTTGCAAGCCAGGAAAGAGCACTCACACATTCTGCAGGTTTTTAAGGCAAACAGTTTGGAGCTTGATAAGGAATGTGTCTTTTTTCCCCAAGTTGAGACTCTCAGTCACATGTAACTGTACAACAGATACCAGAATTCATCAATATAAGATGAACTTATATGTTCCTACTAACTAATAAAAGCATACATCTGGAGAAATAAACACTTTAAGATCACAAAATATGTATATATGGAGAAATGAATTGAGAAAAGCTAATTATTTACAGTGTTACAGTGACTTCAATTCAAGTCAGTCTGGTTGAGAAACACTGATGAATCCTTTAATAAAGACAGATATATGTAGTTGGAAAATATAAAGTTGTAACTATGCTCACTGATGTTCATTTAATAAAACTTTGAGAACATTTTGAAAACATCACTGACCTTTATACGCTATGACAAAATTGCTTCATATTGAAAAGTTGGCAAGTCTGTTCGCACAGACAAGGAGAGTGTGTGTAAAAGCTCAAGTCAAACCTATGTAGCTTTTAAAAAAAATTGTAGCCAAGAGCCCCAAATGTTGAATATGTCAGACGTTTAGAAATTTACGTTTCATGTTTTGTACAAACACAAAATATCAAAGTAAACAACTGAAAACACTGAAAAAGAACATCATAAATTGGATGAGAATGTTTCTTGGATGTGTGAAGCCTCCCCAGTGGCTATAGAGGTTTCAGATAGATAACTGGAGGTCTCCATTACCACACAAAACATAGCAGCCCTTTCCCCCTCATGCTAAGAATTATATTCCTTTTTATGGCAATTATCTGTGACTGTTTGTTGCGTCTTTGTTTAACTATTCACATAGGCAAATACATCTGTTTGTTCTTAATCAGAATTTACAGCAGCATTTGAATTGACAGAGCTTGACGCTGCTATTCCAGGCTTTACAGCATCTGGACACGCTAACACCTGATACACTGTAGTGTAAAACAATAACACACAGTAATCACATGCTTGGTAAAATGGAAAATGCTCTGTTTCAGTTGGGTGATTCAACATTATGTACATTTTTTATAGTCATGCCACATTTTTTTTTGTTTGGTGTGTGCTGCGGTCAGTGGGTGTGCCTGCTGTGGGAGCTCTAGGGATGGACAGCGTAAGGACAAGCCTGCAGCTTGTTATCATTGTTTTGAAAAGTGTCAGACGGCATCCAGCAGCACAGACTCTCCCACTGTACCTGACATCTGGAGGAGAGAGAGACAGAGAGAGAGAGGAAGAGAGAGGCTGATGAAAGCCCCATTGTGTGACGTTTATCTGGAAAAATGAGTGGGAAATGTGGAGGCAATAGCTTACCATAGATGAAGCACTGGGTTCATTTTCGGTGATGGAATGAAAAAGAGTATTTGCTCTCCCTGTGTAATGACTGTAATTGCAGACCCAAATTGATAGTCAGCAGCTCATTCACTATGGTGTTGATTTAGTCCCCTATACATTGCATATGCCTTGTTGCCTTGTTGTGTGAGTCGGTGCCAGACTTGGCACACAGTAATGCCTGTGACCTTCAGCTGATCGGCAACAATGTCTCCTTGTTTTCCCTGCGGTCTGTCCATCAGCGCCTTACACTACACACTCCCCCCCATCTAGAGCAGGTGTGTGCATTGTAACAGATAACCATGTCCAAGAATTTGGAGCGTGCATAACAATTTTAGGGGGAATTCATACAATTATTGGCCGATACTATTTTTTCTTTCAGCCCTCTGCTTGAAGTTCAGTTTCCTAATAGTCCCATCGATTTCAAAGAGTCAGATCATTTCCCCAATGTCTGGGCACAGTGAGGAGTTTTATTTGCATGTCAGGAATTGAATTAATTGAATTAGGTGTAGAATGTGGAGATTAAATACTTTTATGGCAAGGCAGCATCTTGCATGTGTTTCCAGCGCATAGTGGGATATTTTCCACATCTTCTTCTTGCAGTATCTCTGGCTTGTCCAAATATTTTTAATTCATTCTTTGCTTTGGTTACATCATCCAGCACAAAGGCAGGCGGACTTCTCCTCCCTGACTCCTCTTCAGCATAAACTAAAGGCCACACTGTGCAGTACCACTGCACTGATCATCTGTGTGCATCTCCTTGTTTTCTGTGTTCTTAAAGCAGAATATGTGAAATGGAAATAGATATAAAAATGTTTTTAGGGGGGGTGGGGTGCATATTATTTCTATTTGGTAGAGGTGAAAAAAACAAGTGTAGATGTCTATCAATTCAAATGAGAAAACCAATCTAATTTTGAAATGTGACCATCCCCCACCTCAATTCAGCTGGACCAAACTGCCTCTAAGGCAAAAGTTTATTCAGCATTTACATCTTGAATATTTTTGAAGGATAAATCGCTTCAAAAATTGTTCTAAATTGTTAACTCTGATGCTCAAAAAGCAAACTGAAGGTGTCAACATATCAGACTTTTTTATGTAAATAATAATTTTAGGCCATATATTCAAGCACTATGTTTAACTACGTAGAATGTTCAGTTGTGAGTTCAAGTTTAGTTCTTGAAGCTTCAGATCATAGATAAGCAATTACCATATTGCTGCTCATTGTCTATGTAAAAAAAAATTTGGAGGTATGCCTTTTCAGTATTGCCAGTTTTGAGTTTCCCTGGTCTCAATCTGTTATGGAAATGAGGGGATTTAGACACAATAAACTCAAGTGCATCTTGTGGATTTTTCTTGCGGATTTATTTTTGTTTTGAAACCTTGAGAAATGCTCTGGAACTCTGTCCTGTTATGGACCAGATGTTCAGCAGGAGGTTTTGGAATAAGACTTCCCTGCACTCCAATTACCGTAAGGATTGTTTTTATGTAGGGCTGCAATGCATCACTTTTTACTTGCAAAATGGGCAAAGTAATACAAATTTGGACAGAAAAGCATTTACTACACCACAGACAGGACGCCAGGGTATTTAGAAGCAATATTTTTCTAGAGGTCTCAATCAGCCATGGGAGAAATTTTAGATGTTTTTGACAGAATAGTCAAAGCAAAGCACTCCAACTGGTTGTTAATGCACTTTGCTGTTGATTAGTTTGAAGTTAAAGTTACTGGAAGATGAACTGTCATTCTAAATAAGAGACAATAGTTGCAAGACAATAAAAATTGATCATTGGATCTACAGATGGACATGCAGGAATAATGTGCACCCTCAGTGTCTTTTTACACAGTCATTGCCTTCCGCACACTGGCTTGCCATTATGGTTCCTTTCCAAACTGACCAGTGTGAAGACCAGTGTTCTGTGCTCAATAGAGCTGAGCCCAGACAGAACGGAGGGTAGTCTGGCTGTGCGGAGCCTTCGAGCTCCCTTGTAAGCCCCATAAAGGCAGCGTCAGCCCTGTGAAAAACAGGTCACCAGGGTGGATATTCACTAAACCTTGGGTTTAATACCTCACTCTGTGGGGTGGAGGGCACTGAAACTACATCTAAGTTTACAAACCCTCTTACTGCAGACAGAGAGAGGGAGACCGCACCGCCACAGTTATGGAATCATCCTCTGCTGACCATGGAGCTATAAGTGAGTCTAACACTAACAACCTGTAAGAATATCCTCTCAGATTACCATGCATTTATGTGAGCAAACTTCTGAGTCTCAGCATAGAAGCTACATCTTCTAACCGCTCTCCCTTTTATACCTCCACCCCACCAACCATTTCTCTCCCTGTCTCTCTATCCGTTGCCTCGTTCATCACTGTCTGCTTTGTAATAATATTTCTCTATTCCAAACCTCATTTCCTTCTCGTTGAGATTGATAGCAGCGATGACACCAAACAGTTTATCTCCCCGTTTATCCCTTGTTTTCTCTTAATCGCCCCACCCCCCCAATGCCTCTTTGTGTCTCAGGAGGGGAACGGGAGGAGGTGTTAAGGAGGCTGATTGGGTACAGTGCTAATTGCCCAGCTCTCTGGCTGTCCTGTGATGACAGGTCTGACACTGGGCTGCAGGGAAATACTATTACCGAGAATTATGCAATGATATGTCAGACGGATCCTAAACCTTTATTCCTATCAGCTACCACTTTATGTCTGTTGATGAATCACTGGTATGTTTCTGGTATAACAAAGATAAGTCTGAATACTAAAACTACCACTGTTTAAAAATCTATCAACCAAATTACTTTATTTATTTAATGCTTCTTTCGAGCCATGAAAATACTTCAGTTTTTAAAAATAATAATTTTTTAAATAAGGAGGACAGCAACAAAAATTTTAAAATGTCACATAATTTAAAAAAAAAATCTTTAACAATGTGTCATTACAGAAACCAAACTGTGACTCTACTCAGGTGGCAACAAAAATCTCAGTACTTTTTTGTCAAATAATGGACAAATTCTGCTTATATAATGAATGAGCAAGTGAAAGGAAAGTTTGTAGCTCACTGTGGGTTTAGGTGGATCATGGCTGCACTGACAGGTCAGGGTTGCAGTGTCTATATGAATCCCAGTCACAAGCTACACGTAATACATGCACTACCCAAGAGTCTTACATAAGCTACACCTGCAGCTCAACAGATGATGGTTGGAGGAGTGTCACATGAAAAGAAAGTGGGGATGGGTGAGTTTTTGTATTTTGATTCTGTGCTGTTGAACAACAGTCAGATTTGACGGTATAAATGAAAAAACGTCAGGGAAGACTCTCAGTGATGGAGAAAAGGTTCAAAATGGGATAAAAAAGGTAAAGATGAGGTGTCTGAGAGTTTTAGGGAGGGAACAGCCTCGGGGAGGGGGAGATTTTTGTCTGGTTATGTGTGTGTGTGTGTGTGTGTGTGTGTGGGGGGGTGTATTGCCACTGTTTTTGCATAATGTGAGATGAGACCCCATCATCTTTCCTCCCCCACAACAATTTTATAACAGACAGCTAATAAATGTTTCATGGCAGAACAAGCTGCTCGCCTCAGCTTTATTAAATCTGAGATAATAAAAGCAGAGAGGGAGAGGAAAAAAGAGAGTGCGAATAGGGGGTCGCACCAGAGAGGGAGAGATAGGGAGATCGGCGTAGACTTTTCTCAAATCGACCGGCTGTATCTCCTGTTTCTGGGGCAACGGGTCCCGCTGTCCCCCGCCACCCCCTCCCCACTGCTTCCCGCTCCGCCAGAGACAGACAGGAAATGAGAAACGGGCAGACAGGATATTGCGTTCTGGTGGCCTGGGGATTAACTGTTTTATCTAAACTAACACACACCCACTCACTCATGCACACAAACACACATCTATATCCTGACACATAGCATTCATTCTTGGTACCATCAGGTGTAGATCACACACACCCAGAGACACATATCATGCAGACCATGCACATCATGCAGGTTTTTTGTTGTTACTTTACACAGGTTAGGAGTTGAATTTACAGGCATCAACGCTGCTCTCATGCAGAGCTGGTTATTACCATCAATGTCAACAATTTACAGTAAGAGTATACATGTAACTGTATAACTGTGAGACTGGCTCAGTGTTTCTACAGAAATGCCACTAAAGATACATACAGCTGGCCCACATGGCTATTAGCTAGACACTCTTACATACATTTTTGAATTTTGGAAAGTGTTCATCGAGCAAAAGGACTGTTTATGACGTGACTTTATTGATGCATGAATGGATGTGGTCCACAAATGACAGCATCTGTCAGTGTTTTATTGATGTTTGTACTCAGGCACCTTATCTATGTTTACACTAACTGTGCATATTTGTGTTTATGTGTGCATGTGACTGTATATATGTCAGTGTGTGTGAGTGCATGGCTCCACTTACATATCTATATCCATATCTATATCTATATCTATATCCATATCCATATCCATATCCATATCTATATCCTTATCTATCTATCTATCTATCTATCTATCTATCTATCTATCTATCTATCTATCTATCTATCTATCTATCTATCTATCTATCTACATATATATATATATATATATATATATATTCATATATATATATATACACACACACACACACATTTATATTTATATTTATATACTTGTGTGTATTTCTGTGTGAGTGTGAGTGAGTGGTGGCAGGGTAGCAAGTATCGTGGGGAATGCTGGGAGATTTTAATAACACAGAAGCAGTGCAGGGAGATTTAATAAAAGGAGATGATGTGATTACTGAACCCTGGCTCTGAGCCATTTTGCTTCACAGAGCAATATCCGCCAAAACTGCACACACACACTTCCATACACACTCACATACACACACGCACACACGTTTACACACACATCTAAGAAATGGTTACTAAACAGAATACAACTTAAAAGTAAGATTGATGCATATCATTTGTTTTTTTGCATCTATCACCTGAATCCTTGGATGTACCTTCATTTTCAAGGGACACCTATTTGTTTGCCACACATGACAGTCACATATATGTCAGAATCACAAGCTGGTACATCAGTACCATTGCAAATCACATGGTGATAGGAAGAAATGCATCTTAAACTATGGGTCAGATATCAAAATAATTGGATCTTTGATGAGCCAAAAATGTATTGAAGTTAAATTGTTCTGGGCTCACCTATGTACAACTGACCTAAACCTAGTACAAAAGGAAGAACTCCACAACCCCAAGTTAGTATAGCCAAACCCGTACCTGTATAAATATTCATCAGATATGAAAGCAAGCACAACAACTGTAATTGCTCTGAGACACATACATATTTATGGAATGATTGTATTGCAGTCCAGACAATGTCATACTTGTCAGAGCTCACAGGCAAAACAATGCCATGTGACACAGCTTAGGGAGATGACGAAGATTCTGTTATTCTGTTTGTATGCATAGGATCTACAATAAAGCAAAAAGGAAAGACCTGATTATGACAATACAGCACCTTTTGCTGCCTCTCTACATTTGATCTCATAATCAGTGAGCTTGTAATTAGATGTGCCCCCTAACCCCTCTGAAATCCATGGCGCTGAACATGAACTTGCCTGCAGCCAATCTTATTGAGGTTTTGTAGAACACAAGCTCTCAAGGTTCATCGTTCCCCTCAGCCTTCTGTCAGCTCTTTTGTCTGTATTCTATAGCATGAATATTATCACTTCATTAAAAGGAAACCCTCCAAATCCAAAGCAAAGTCTTTTTTAAAACTATCTTTTCTTGTAGATTTAAGCACAGCTGGTCTTTAATATATCTCAGCTGTTTAAGTTCTAATTCTAATTTTAATTCTCTTTTTTCACTTTGAAAATTAAAAAGTACGACGGATAAACAAAAAATATTGTCAAAAATATAGCCATATGACACACAATAGATATGAACTGCACAGACACAGCAAATTGTGTAAAAATAAAACATGTTTATAAATTTAAGGAAAGTTACTTATGATACCCAAAACTCAAGCAATAGAAACTGAGGTTGTTTGCCGTGCTTGACTAGAATGTGTAAATTTGGTGAAGTTAGATTTACCTCAGTTGTATGACTGCTCTTTATCCATGCATGTCCATAGTGATTTTTGGAAGCTGCACCCTGGTCAGGACCATGTGTGAATGATACTTCTATTAGAGGGATTAGACTGATCTACTTACAGACCCCCCTCTGTGGCAGTTGCCCCAAGTTGCCTTCATTTGCCATGTTGAGTAAATTCCTACCGTGCTGTGTACACCCCGATTAGGGAGTGTGGGACTTAACCACCAACATCATCAGTCTTATGTCAAGCAACCCTAACGATTCTGTTCTGTTGTATTTTGTTCACGGTGAAAGGAGGTATTTAAGATGTTGAAGTGACCGTTCAGATAGAAAGTGAGGCTGCACAGAGCAGGGTGATGATTACTCTTTTTTTGGGTCTATATGTTAGATGCCATATATTACGACTGGCATGTGGGTTCTTGCAGATATTTAGAGTGGAAGCATCCTTCTAAAATGCAATGTAATGCTTCTGTAGAAAGTAGGTTGAGCAACATTTAGTTAAACACGAGGCCCTGTCACAATAGATCTGTGCAGGGCTGCTCAGACTTGTGTTTGCTTTATGATGTTAAGTTAGCGACACTGTCATTTGGGGAATTTGGGGAGCGTTTGGCAGATGGATTGAGAAAGATTAGCTGTAGCAGCTGCGTTTGGGACAGAATCACAGATTAGGAGCTCTAATGTGCAGACCTGGCTCCTTCTTTACACTCCAGATTTGGGCAGCAACACCTTCCTATCACTCAGTCAGGGAGCGTCAACACTTCAGCCTTCATCCCTTCCTCCCCCCATCCCCTCGCCTCTCATCCTTCCTCCCTTCTTAACCAGGTTTGTGTTTTGTTGTGGTACTATTCCTTTATCCTTTTTACACCTATGTGGTGCCTATCTGGTAACTCTTACAGCTGAAGAGATGTACTGATGATCCTGTGTATCTACAATATTTCCTGACTGCAGGTGTGTTGCATCAGCAGCACGATGGTGGGTGATGGTATGGTGAGTTTGGTAACTAGCCAACATCAGACTAGGTATACTGATACTCAACGGGTGGGTGGGTGCACATGTCTGTGTGCATGCCTGTGCGTGCGCATGTGTGTGTGTGTGTGTGTGTGTGAGAGAGAGAGTACCTATGTTTGTGTGTGTTTTAGTGTGCATAAGTGAGAGGAGAGAGATTAACCCCATGCTATCCCCAATCCCTGGTTATGAGTTTACAGCGTCTGTCTGGCCATCTCACTGTTTAAACAACAATCTAATTAATCCTGTCTTTATTAGTTTCAGTGAACTGGGGAGGCAGGCTGGGAGGGCGTGAGGGAGAACTGGGAATGCTGGCAGAAAATACTAAGGAGGGAGGGGGAGGAAACCAAGTGCAAGAGCAGGGATTTGAGAGGAATTTAATGGCAGAGACTTAGGCCCTGTGAATGGAAATAGGGATGTGAAGAGATTGCGAGGCAGGAGAGAAATTGAAGGGTTGTAACACTGCACAGGAGGAGAGATAGAGGGACAAAAGGAGGAAAGTGGCCATAGGGAAAAGCAATGGACCTGAGTAAGACTGTTTTAAGCTTTATTCATAGAGTTAAATAAGTACTTTAAGATTATGGGTGGTATATGGATAGACTGGAGTTTACCCCATCAAACACATTTCAACATTTAAGGATTTAAAAAGGAAAGACTCACAACAGACACCTCTCCTATCATAAGCTAACTACTGCCACCTACTGTCGTAAGGGGGGAAAGAAAATACAATATTGAAGTGCATACTACTGTAACTCATCTCAGCAGATGTTCACCTTGTTGCTCTGTGAATTGGGTAATGCTTATACGACCTTTAATTAAGAGACGATGTTTATCTCTGGAATCATTTGAGCGGAGGGCAAATATGTCGCTGCTCCTTGTTTGTGCTTCCATCTTTAATTACCTCACCTCTTACTCTGCACTGTCATCATGCCATGTTTAATAGTTTATGGAGGTATCCACAAACGTGTAAGCCCATGCGTGTGTGTTTCTGTGCACCTCCAGGTTGTTTGTAAGGAAGTGCAGTGCCTGCCTGCAGGTCATTGGACGCTCTGAGCTGATAATGCGCGTGCTAGGCCAGGTGTACCACCTGGGCTGCTTCAGCTGCTGTGAGTGCGAACGCCGGCTGCAGAGAGGTGATGAGTTTGTGCTGAAAGAAGGCCAGCTGCTCTGCCGTATGGACTATGAAAAGGAAAGGGAAATGCTTGCTGCTATTAGTCCCACACCAACTGAATCAGGTAAAGAGAGAGATTTGCTTGAACAACATATAAATCTGTTCACACTCTTTTGGGTTTTCTTTTCCATTCATACATTCTACGTATTTTTCAGCACAGCCAATCTTAGTCATCTGAAGTGAAAATGAGGGTTTAAAGAAAGGAGGACTACATTTCAGGCACTGAGTGGGTTATTGACCAGTGGAGTACTGAATGACGAATAGCACATCTGTTGGCACAACAGCATCACAATAACGAAAATCTTGAAATGTAATTAGCTCCAATAATGTAGCAGTAAAAAGATTGGTATGTCATCCTTCATTGTGAAATGGTGCAATTTCTGCTAAAAAAGGTGTCTGATTGGTGAGTTTAGTGTTTAAAGGTGCTTGACAGTTTTTACATTGCAATCTTGGAATTCTATACAGTATGAGGAGTTGATCCTGAACCTCTAATGAGATGGAGCAACTTGGCACTGAACACCCAAGAAACTGTTTTGTTTGTTCAGATGTTCACTACCTACCAAATTACAGGCAGCTCACAGCCACAGGGGGCTGGTGTCATTATTTTGCCGTCTGCTTACCTTGCTCAGTGAAAAGTGAGGATGAGGATGGTGGAGGCGGCTCTGGCAGTGGGAAAGGTGGTGAGGAAGGCAAGGAGCACAAGCGTTCAAAGCGACCACGCACCATCTTGACCACACAGCAGCGGCGAGCTTTCAAAGCCTCCTTTGAAGTGTCAGCTAAGCCTTGCCGCAAGGTGGGTGGATCAGCTTGTCCTATCAGAGGAAATCTATGCACAAACCCACAAAAATATTTCTTACCTTGCTTTCAAAACTTGTTGTTCAGGGGTCTGTCTCTTAATCTGTATAGAAATTAATCAAGCAGTGTCCAACACTGCCAAGTTTTTTTTTTATTTTAAATACAATAAAAATCTCTAACCTGCAGGTGAGAGAGACACTTGCTGCTGAGACTGGTCTGACAGTGCGTGTTGTGCAGGTGTGGTTTCAAAACCAGAGAGCCAAGGTTAGACTTTTAGCATTTCCTGATGACATATTCTGTTTCACACTTCGGCACGTGAAGTAAAGATAATAAAGAGTGTGACTTTGTGCCTCAGATGAAAAAGATAGCTCGCCGACAGCAGCAACAGCAGCAGCAACAGCAGGAACAAGAGCAACTGGGGGGGACCAGGAGAGGACCAAGCAGAGGGGGCCGCCAAAGCAATGATGACAGTGAGGGTAAGGGCTTTAAAGTGCCAGTGCAGAAAAAGAAACAAACTAAGAAACAAACAAGGAAAAAAATTATATAAACTGGTGTGGTTAGAGGGACTTTAATCTTTACACAGATGGATCTAGTACCCATGGCATGGATGGGATGCTGGGATATCCGTCTCTCCCACGTCAGCAGCTACTTGCTTTGGACCCCAACATCTACGGTGGAGAGCCCTTTCGACATGGGCTCACACCGCCTCAGTTGAGCAGCGAGCAGCTCCACTCCTATGGTAAGACACAAGGTCAAAGCTACAAGTTCAAAAGAAACCATCTCCCTTTAAAAATAATCTGTTTTCCCACCTTCATTACAGTGGAATTTTTGCTTCATTTAATGCCATTGGTACTATCCCACTTCACCTATCTACTCTCTCATTGTTTTTCCACTGCAGACTCAGAGACGGTGTTTCATGACCTGGACAGTGATGGAAGCCTCAGTCACCTTGGCGACTGTCTCTTAGCAACGGGGGAGGGTGGTCTCTTGGCAGGACGAGTGGGAAACCCCATCGACCGTCTCTATTCCATGCAGAACTCCTACTTCACCTCCTGACCCTTATAAACTGTTACCCTTTCCCCCTCCTGTTTCACCTTTCACCTCAGAGATGCAGCTAATGGAGTCTGTCCATCAACATGCCTGTGGGACCATTCTCCATGAAACAGCCAAACACACTTCTGAGCTTTTATCATGGGCTAACATCAAAACAAGTCAGACATTGTCATAATAACACTTTGCAGCAGATTAGCATAATGTTCCCACATATTTCCTATATAAGAATCACATGCTGGAAATACAGACACTGTAAATGTCCAGGAAAAAGGACCTCAACCTTGCCTATTGTATTAATTTAATGTTCAATGAAACATGTTTCATGGCACTTTTCAACAAAAAACAAAAACAAACAAAAAGCAAGAAAAAAAACAAATAACCACACTTATCATACCTATCAATATGTATATCATGAATTACAGATGACAATTGGTTGTTGCAAATGAATCCATCAATCAAGTTACATGTATTTAGGAGTCATGACAGGTCTTACGTGCAGCTGAGGGTCTAAAAAAATGTGTATATTGCAGAACTTTTTTTGTTGATCCAGGACTAGTGATTAATTATTGTGCGTGAAGGACTGCAGCATATACAATACTGTATATGGATTTGAGTACAATTTTGCTCTCAGGTTAGTGTGCAAGGTTTATGTTCATATAGCCTGAGCCACACCTCAGGATGTTGTGCTGAATAGGATGACAATTTAACATGCCCAGTGACTTTAAGAGAGTAATTACAAAAAGGAAAAAATATCTGTGTAAAATGAAAACTTCAGAAAACATCCTTAGATTTTGATAATGCATGAAAGATGTAATATGGACCAAAAAATGTTTTAAACATTTAGATTAAAGATATCACTACAGGGTCATCTGAGGAGCCTTATGCGGATACAGGGTTGTATAAGTAATTTATCTTTCCCTTCTCTTTTATAATGTAGTCATTAAGAAACAGACAGTAAACAACGACCAATAGATCTCTGATGGCCCAAATTTAGGACACTGGGTACGTAATGATGTACCACAAATGTAAATGTGAGTATGACTGTGTTACAATAATTGTTGTAGTCACTTTCTGTAATAATTTCCTTCTCAAACATCACATATTAGATGCTGTTAGGTAGATATTTTGTACCCTCTTCTGTGATAATCCGAAACTATTTAAACTATAGCATGATATTTATGTGCCATAAAGTAGGTCTAAAGAAACTAGCCTCCAAATCTAAGTTGGATAGCAAGTGTTGCAGAAGGCGTCAGGGTCAGACTTACAATGTGGTGCAGAACAAACTAGGATTAGGGTGATACTCATTTTAGATGCCAATGATCGGCTGCAACCTGTGACATTATTTCATGACATTATGTTTGACTCTGATAACTGACTCATGGTGTTTTTATAGTGATATTATTGTGCAAGTAACTTATTTGTGTGGTATTAGATGAGTTCCTATCTTACTTTTTTGTTAAGTGACTGCCAGGTGATGTGCTTTGAATGTAATGTTGCCGTATCTTCAATACATGCTGCGGTTTCATCTTTAAAGTACACTTCCCTTATTTGTCCTAAATACAATAAATGATGATACACTGATGACTTGCTCATCTGGTATGAACCAAACATACACTTGAAAAGAGAGGGATCGGTTTCTTCTCATTTACTTCCCACAAAGCTTTAATAATTGAACCAGAAAATGTTGGTTCTGCTTCATGGTCACAGGGTTCATAACTCAACATCCTCCCTCTGTCTCCCTCAGTAGTCCTGCTGATTAGAGGTGGAAAGCCTCCTCGCTCTCCTTTCTTCCCAGAGTCCCTCCCTTTCTCAGTCACTGAGTAGTCAGGAGAGTTTGTGTGGGAGCAATACATTCCAGTTTAATATCTGACTATGACTCAGACCTGGAGAGGGCAAGGGTGGGAGGGACAGACACAGGCAACTGAAAACAACATGGGATGGCTACACCAGATGATTAATAGAAGCCATGTGTCAATTTTAATGAAATAAAAAACAGTACAAACCAAGACTTTCTTGCATACAGACAAGTATAAATGTGATTTTCACACACTTACATGAAAAGCAAAAGAGTGACACAGTAATTAAACATTCTACATAAACCATCTAGCTCACAGTGGTGTAGCATCAATGTGCTATATCTTACTTTTGAGACAAACAGTCACATTATTTTACAAAAAACGGATATTTTAGCAGTCATTGTACATCAAGTATCCATCATATGTATCCGCCGGGATGCATATGAAACCAGCCCACCACTGCTGCTGTGAAGGCAAGCGTCATCTGGTGATGGAAGATTGCTACGATGGCTGAGGTAACAGGTTTGTAGCTGGCAAAAGAAAAGGAATGCATAAGTATAATGACATTGACAGAAATATCTCTCAAAGGTGGTGCAGAAGTAGATTTATTTTGCAGACAAGGGTCTTTTATATAATGCTTTTTGTATCAAACATTCTCATTACATGGTCAGTGCAAGGTAGAAAAAACAGCCAAAAAAAATTGTGTGATAAGAGAAACTCTCCTACTTCTTAAAGAGAGTAATGAGGAAGCACAATAATTTGCACACTCATATCTCTTGTGCTTTAGTCAGAATGGTTTATATATGACCTTGAGTTGTGTATGGACAATTCCAGCCAGGACTTACCCACTCCACTGAGGTCCACTGTCTCTGCACAGCCCAGAAAGCGAGCCACATGTGGTGAGCAGGAGGTAGGCTTGTCCTGGTTTTCTCTTAGGCAGCGCTCGAACTCCACAAACTCCTTAGAACAGTCCTGTCTGATCTTCTGGATCACTGGGCTTAACACATTTAGACACAGAAATGCTTTGAAAATGTAGGTGTGAGGATGCCAGAATTACATGGGTGGGAATGACTGAACAAATAAGTTGGCTCACTGTGATGATGTACATTGCGCTACCTTCATCTTCAGTTCATGGCAGTGTTGCTGCCATGTTGATGGGTTGGAGGCCACACATGACCCATAAGCCTCCATTTCTTTATGACAGTACTTTGACGTGATATCCATAGCAGCCTGCCTGGAAAGTGACAGATAAATCAGTATTTGAACTAATAAGCCACCATTCATCCAAATGATAAATTTAATGTAACAACAATTAGCAGTAAAGTAAATAGAACATAAAATAAGTGATGAGTAGTTTGTTGAAGGATATGCAGCCTGATTTACGAAGTAGCAGTATCCTAATTTAAAGCTTGCATTATCTCCGTCTATACCAGATAACATTGTAAATGTTGAACTGATATTACCCATATTTGAAAATCTTACATTTTCCTCTTTTAAGGGGTTTCAAGCGAAGAAACTGATCAACCAAGGTTACACCACCAGTGCTTCTGCATGTGGAGACATGTACATACGGCAACTACACTTCTTATCTTCCGATTGGGTGGAAATACAACATTGTGAATCTGTTCTTTGACAGTGTTGGTCCTGGTTTGTGTCAGTCAATATTTTGGCTACGCCCCTGTGATGACGAAAAATTCATTAAAGGGGTAGCTGCTTGAAGCATAATTGGAGCATCAAATGAAAAAAATAGTCGATATTTTGTCTTATTCACAGTGTATATTAAGTTTATTCTAAACAACACGTTTTAACTGCCCGGAAGACAACAAATATAGGATTTTTCGGTTCAATCATACTGCGCGAGCCGGAACATTACGTGTCTTTGCGTGTTTACGTATGCGGAAGCAACGACTGGAGAACAAGCTATTCAGTAAACGGGCTCTGAAGGCAAGACCGCTCACTGTTCCCTGTGTTGAATCGTATTTTTACCGGCTACAGCACGACGGGGTGCTGGTGGATGATAGAGGGGGCCAGAGAGGTGAGCAAAGTACAATGAACGACGCCAAGAAAGACGGGAGTATGACTGCAGACGGAATCCGGGGACCGGGTGAGCTGCAAATGGCCCCCTCTGTGAACCACAACCAGCATGACAGCAGCACCGGCGACGAGCTGGTGAGCTCAGTGACGCTGTACAGACGAAGGCCCCGGCTGCTTCACGGCACTGTCCTCCCGTTTCTGGCTGTTTTCTACCCGGGCTGGCTGTATGTGTGGTTAGGAGTGTACGGTGCCTCCGAGTATCCGGAGGCAGGCCTCCTGGCGTTAGCTGCTATCGGGATCGCGCACGTCCTCACAGCACTCTCTGGTTATTGGTCCGTGCACGCGCACTGTTGGCTCACTTGTTCCAAGGTAAACATAAGTAGTAACAATAATACTGCGATAGTGTGCTGATGTCTCTAGAGACCCCACTGTTTCTCCTCTTTCCTTTTATAGAGAGGTTAAAGTTCAGGTACAGGTAGGGTATCAGTGCCCGAAAACACTATAGCAGGTGTTTAGGGACGACCACTGTATTCACAGCATTGATTTCAAAAGTCAAATGAACGAAATTTCACTACACATTGAAATCCGAAATGGTATTTCTGTCAATTGCACATTTTCTTCTTTGTTTTAGGTTTGGAACATTACTCTGAAACTTGTAAACATGAACCTCAAAGCTACAGTATTTCGAAATGCTTTCCCAGACTCAGGAAGTTTTATTTCTGCAAAACAGGTGTAAGAACCTGTGTGTTTTTTAATACTGTTTTCTCTTCAAGCAAGTTTCACTTCATTAAGATGTTACCCAGAAATGTGTCATTTAAGGCTAACAATCACCTGTAATGTGTCATGTAAGCAGTAGAGGGTTTATCCTGCCAGTTCAAAAGAGAACATTGTTTCATTACATGGTAGTAAAAATGAGACCACAGTATCCTGAAAGTGATTGGTTAGGATTTTTCTTCAGAATTTGTGTGTTTTCTCACGATGCAGCTGTATAAGAATATCTTGCACCTGAAAAATCAGTGTATAGATTTGCTTTAGTTGTGTAACCGGGTACCTTTTCTTGTTAAAAAAAAAAAAATACGTATTTGTGTTTTAACACTGTGTCTGAAATTCATATTGATCTAGTGGATGTATGTCAGGGCATGTCTCATTAGAGAGGGACAAAGTTCAGAGGCACACAGCTGTACCAAAAACAACTGACCTGACAATGTGTGTGAACTTGTCACCTGTTCATTTGTACACGCAGGAACCAGACCCAAACAAGGCTACGCTGGCAAAAATAATACCCACCCCCAACAATGGCTCTGCTGAGCTTGTCGCACTACAGAGGGACCAGGTTAGTTCACATATTTATTCTCCGGACGCCCCAAGTTGTCTTCATTGGAAGTCACTTGATCATGAATGGTATTTATGTGCCATAAAATAGGTCTAAAGAAATAGTCCCCAAATTTAAGTCAAACAGCAAATGGGGCAGAAAGCAGCAATATCAGACTCACAATGTGGTAAAAAAAAAAAGGAAAATTAGGGTAATATTTGTTTAATTTAGGTGCCATTATTTCTTGAATTATGTGTTGACTTTCATAACTGACTTCTGATTTCCTATAGGATACTATTATCTTAATGCATTCCTGTTATTTTTCATGAATGCCTTGAGTTGCCATCTCTTAGGTGGAAGTGGTTAGGGTAATTCTGGTTTGAGGTTTACCACTCTGTGTTTTAATACAGGTTGTGGTAATAAAATGATGAGCAATAATGTGATGCGTCATTAAAATATTAAGGGCATAACATGTTTTCTTTTCTTTTCTCGAGTGGTATAATTTCAATTTTCTTTCTGTTTTTTTCTCTGACTAATAGGATGAGAATGGAGAGGGGATTCTTTCTTTTGAGTTTCAAAAGATCCGCTACATCTTTGACTACAAAGAGAAGAAACGTTTCTTTCCAATAGCATTTCCAATCAGCAACCCAATGGGTTATTTTCAGTCCTGGCGTGGCTACCAGGAGGAGACTGAGCTCAGAGCTGCAGAAAAGCGGTATGGCACCAATCGCGCTGAGATGGTGGTGCCAGATTTTCTGGAGCTCTTCAGAGAGAGGGCCACAGCTCCCTTTTTTGTTTTTCAGGTACGCCTGTGTGTGTATGTGTGGATGAATGTTTATAATTTGACTTTTTATCGTGAAAGTTGGAAGATATATTAATTGTGTCTGTTTCCATGTGACGTAATTTACCCTCTGCCATCCATCAGGTGTTTTGTGTGGGTCTGTGGTGTCTGGACGAGTACTGGTACTACAGCGTTTTCACACTGTTCATGCTTGTGGCGTTTGAGGCCTCCTTGGTCCAGCAGCAGATGAGGAATATGTCTGAGATCCGCCGTATGGGAAACAAGCCCTACATGATCCAGGTAGGCTTGATCAAATTTAAAATTTCGTCTATTTCAAAGTTGTAAAGAAACATTTTGCCTTTCATATCAAAATTCATCAGTACAGTGATGAGCCAAAACATTATGCCCACTTGCAAAATAGATTTTCTCATAATAACATGTCAAGTTGAAGGATATGTTAGATGTTAAGTGACCAGTCACTTCTTGTAGTCAATATGTTCGATGTTCAATAAATAGGCAGTTGTAAAGACTGGGCGAATCTGACCAGAGCCGAACTGTTATGGGCAGACAACTGCTTCGAAGGCTTGTGTGGTACCCTGAACTGGTGACAAGGTGTTGGGGAGATATGCTGTAGCCAAAATTACATGCGCTGACTTTAAGTTGCATGTCCTATCAGTAAAGGATCTGCTACCAACATCTTGGTACAGGATACTACAGGGTACATACAGAGCTTGTACAGTCCTTGCCTTAGAATTTCAGAGGTGTTATGGTGACACTCTAAGGACCAACAAATATTTAGCAGACATGGTTATGTTTTACTACCTGGCCAGATGTCACTCAGGTGATGGAATTGCTTGTCCACCAATCACATGGTTGTCTTTGGGCAAGACACTGAACCCAAAGTTGCTTCAGAATGCAGACAAGCTCTGCCATCATCAGTGTGTGTGTGTGTGTGTGTGTGTGTGTGTGTGTGGGCAACATTGTAAAGCGGTTTAAGTACAACTAAGGTAGAAAGGCGCTATATAAGTGCAAACCATTTGCTGTTTTGGCTCACAAGTGTATTTTCCTTGCATGTAAGGCAGCCCAATTTAATTATGTGTATTTGTGACAGGTGTACCGCAACAGGAAGTGGAGACCTATTTCTAGTGATGAACTTGTCCCTGGGGACATTGTCTCAGTAGGTGAGTGTCTTGTCCCTGTTTTCATGATTTTACAGCACAAACATCAGCTTGACTCTGGTGGGGTGTTTAAAAAATATGTATTCTCTACTTCATAGGACGTTCGCCCCAGGACAACTTGGTACCTTGTGACGTGCTGCTACTCAGGGGTCGTTGCATTGTGGACGAGGCCATGCTGACTGGAGAGTCTGTGCCACAGATGAAGGTTAGAAACCAAAATAATACAGTATGCAGATAGCAACACTGTGTAGTATAAGCCTTATTTTTTCTAAATTGCATTAGCTTATTTTAGGGTCTCATACTAAGTGCTGATATTGTGGGGTGTGTAGGAGCCAGTGGAGGACCTGGACCCAGAGCGAATCCTGGATGTTCAATTGGACTCTCGCCTCCACATCATCTCTGGTGGGACGAAAGTGGTCCAGCATAGCCCCCCTTTAAAGGCCAGCGCTGGACTCAAACGTAAGTGCTAATTCTTCTTTTCATTTGTTTGGTAACAATAAAATGTACTGGCTGAAGAATTAGTTTGTTCAATAGTGCATCCATACTCATTTTTTCAAAATAAGGTGCATGCTCTTACACCTTTTTCTTTGTGCGTAGCTGTAGACAATGGCTGTGTGGCTTATGTACTGCGAACAGGATTCTATACCTCTCAGGTGAGAAATTTCGCTATCTATACTTGCTATCTATATTGCTGTGTTTCTTTTTTGCTGCCATGCAATTTAATGTATTTATTTGATTGTGATAGATCTGTTGAGGGTGAACTGAAAGTATACTAATTATGTGCTGCCTCCAGGGTAAACTGTTACGGACCATTCTCTTTGGTGTGAAAAGAGTGACAGCAAACAACTTGGAGACTTTCATCTTCATCCTATTCCTTCTTGTGTTCGCTATTGCTGCAGCTGTTTATGTGTGGGTGGAAGGTGAGTTGCACACAATCACCTCATTAAGATGTAATTTTTTGTTTAACTCAGACATTATTATGGTCAAAGTTACAGCTAATGAGTGGCAATGATGGAATAAGGTATATCTAAAAAGTAGATTTGTGCTTTTTATTACCCCCTCAGGGACCAAAGATGTCAGCAGGAACCGCTACAAGCTGTTTCTGGAGTGCACACTTATCCTCACCTCAGTGGTTCCACCAGAACTTCCCATTGAGCTTTCCCTAGCAGTTAACACATCTCTTATTGCCCTGGCCAAACTTTGTAAGTCTGTGTGTGCTTCTGTCTTACCTGTGTGTTATATGAAGAGACATGCACAAAGCAGCTTATAATACAAAGCTTGTGACAGCAGTGTTTCATTTGAGTCTTTCTTTTTTGTCAAAAACTCCTGCTTAGATGTATTCTGCACAGAGCCTTTCAGGATACCATTTGCAGGGAAAGTGGAAGTTTGCTGTTTTGATAAAACAGGAACACTGACCAGTGACAGTCTGGTGGTCCGGGGAGTAGCAGGCCTCAGGTAAACCCTGCCCACCCATTATTATTGCTTTGTTGTACACAGCATGAATTATAAAGCACACACATAAAACACATAGCATACTGTGCTTTAGGTTAGTTAATATTTAACTACGTTTGCATTATGTGGAGAGTATCGACTGATGTTTGTGTTTATGACAGAGGGGGAAAGGAGGTGATGCCTGTATCTGAGATCCCAGTTGAGACACATCGTGTGGTGGCCACCTGTCACTCACTGGTCACTCTGGATGATGGACAGCTGGTCGGAGATCCACTAGAGAAGGCCATGCTGACTGCTGCTGACTGGACTCTTACTAAAGGTATGAGGAAATTACCTCTACTAAATGCACAATGCAGGGCAGTGGCCCGCTGGTGTGAAAAATTGTATATGCTTGTGTTTGTTGTTGGAAATTTGGCCAGTGCATCTTTTAAGCACTGCTGTTCTTCAAATCCATTGCACTTTAATTCTAAATGTTTGGATTTGCTTAATCATTTGTTCTTAACAGCACAATGCTTAGGAGTGTGCTTCACTGAGTCTTGTCTCTTTGACCAGATGAAAAAGTGTTCCCACGAGGCATCAAAACCCAGGGACTGAAGATCCACCAGCGTTTCCATTTTGCCAGCGCTCTTAAGAGGATGTCAGTCCTGGCCTCCTATGAAAAACTGGGCTCCACTGAACTCTGCTACATCTCAACAGTCAAGGGTGCTCCAGAAACACTCAGGGGAATGGTACATGCTGACACAATCCCTAAAATATACTCTAGTTTCTTCTGCCCCAATCAAATACATCCTAACATGGCTGTGATTGTAGTTTGCAGAATGTCCAGCAAGTTATGACGAAGTCCACAGGGAAATGTCACGGGAAGGGGCTAGAGTGTTGGCACTGGGCTACAAAGAGATGGGACACCTAAGTCATCAGCAGGTTCTTATTTCATTTTCCTCAAAAGAGTCACAGACTGTCTGAATACTCCTGAGAAAGGATTTGCCATCTTTTGATCTTTTTGGGCTACATAGGTCCGGGAGATGAGTCGTGATGCTCTGGAGTGTGACCTGCATTTCGCTGGGTTCATGGTTGTGTCTTGTCCCCTCAAGAGTGACAGCAAAGCTGTCATCAGAGAGATCCAGGAAGCATCTCATCATGTAATTAAGTAAAATTGTACACATATACTTGTACATCATGTTTTTAAGAAGTTAAGTTAATATTTTCACCTCTATTTTCAGGTGGTGATGATCACAGGCGACAACCCTTTAACGGCGTGCCATGTAGCAAGAGAGCTCCACTTCATCCAGAAAGAACACACACTTATATTGCAGCTAAGCCCTGATCGGGGTAAAACCAATATCACTTTACAGAATTACATGTATTACTAAGGTAATGCAGTAGATGTTTTCACCAAGAAAATAGAAAAAGCACAATATTTTGTAACAATGTTATTTTGCTTTCCAGGTGAGTGGCAGTGGGACTCCATTGATGGCAGTGTGTGTGTACCTCTGCCCCCTCCTTCAGTTTCCTCTTTCGTTCGTCAGTTTGACTTGTGTGTAACAGGAGAAGGCCTGGCCAGATTGAGCTGTGACCCCCGGCTACTCCACACCTTGTTGCCTCATATACGAGTGTTTGCTCGTGTTAGTCCAAAACAGAAGGTATGTACCTTAAAATGTTGACGTTGATAAGTGTACAGCTACAATTGAGTTAGATCACACAAAACATTTAGCCATCTGAAATGTGAGCTGTTGTGGTTATTGTGAAAGGATTAAAGCTTATTAATTTACCAGTAATACAGTGAGCTCGATCACAGGACAAAGCAGAGCACAGACTTATGATAGTCACAGTAGTCTATGATTACAATGCTTTATGACTGGAGGACACCACTTTTTTTGTTTGACAGGTAATTGGAACAAACTTGGGTATATTTCTCAGGGAGTTGTAATGCAGTTTGAAAATACAGACAATCGGTATAATGTGGAATGACAGATAGATATAACTGCATCTAACAATGGTTTATTTGTCTATTGGGTTTTAGGAGTTTGTGATCACCAGTCTAAAGGGGCTGGGTTATGTAACACTGATGTGCGGTGATGGTACAAATGATGTAGGAGCCCTCAAACATGCCCACATAGGTAAGATTTGCCAATCACCAAGACAGAAAGCATACCAATGTATGACCCCAACAGTTTGCAATGATTCTAGTTTTGTTTTTTCTCAGGTGTCGCTCTGTTAGCCAATGCTCCTGAGCGTATGCCTGAAAGAAAGAAGCGGAGCAGAGAGAAGGAGGCATCCACATCAGAATCCAGACCTTTACCACCAGTCAGTTCAGGAGCCAAACTGAGCTCTAGGGCTGCCAGACAGCGGGTGATGGCCCACAGAGAAGAGCAGCTTGCAGCACAAAAAGTATGTGTCTTCATGATTTATGTAGCATGCTATACTGCCATACCATTTTACGCTCCTCTCCAGGTACCAACATTAGCAAGCAATCTGTTTATAGCAAATAAAACAGAGCTTAGTTTGATTTTTATTGAGATAATATGAGTTGTAGTGCACTGGTCTAAAGTCAGGGTTTTTCCATAACAGGAGAGGATCAGTCAAGTCTTACGGGAACTTGAAGAGGATCAGGTACAAGTAGTAAAACTGGGTGATGCCTCCATCGCTGCCCCCTTCACCTCGAAACTGTCCTCCATACAGTGCAGTGAGTAACACATGTTTCAACTCTTGTCAAAGTTTCAAAAGATCCAAACATAAAGCACCTTCCCATGTCTGAAACTTGTTTACTCATTCCCAGTCTGCCATGTAATAAAGCAAGGCCGTTGCACTCTGGTGACAACACTCCAAATGTTCAAGATCCTCGCTCTCAATGCCCTGGTGCTGGCCTACAGTCAGTCTGTACTCTACCTCGAGGGAGTGAAGTTCAGCGATTTCCAGGCAACCCTGCAGGGCCTGCTCTTGGCTGGATGCTTCCTCTTCATTTCTAGATCAAAGGTGAGAATTTATGTAAAAAAAAATACGTATTTAAAATGTATTTGACTCGGATTGCTCTCAAACTATGATTTTACTCATGTTTTTCTTTTACAAGGACACATTTGTGTTGTTTCTGATAACCATTTTAAAAACCTTTTCTCTCTCACTTGTACAGCCACTGAAAACATTGTCTCGAGAGCGGCCCTTACCAAACATCTTCAATCTTTATACAGTGTTGACTGTGCTGCTGCAATTTGCTGTTCACTTCTGTAGTCTGGTGTACCTTTACAAAGAGGCACAAACCAGAAGTCCGCCCAGGTAAATCAGAATAAGACAGAAAGAAATGAATGAGACAAAAAACAGGCATTCTGGAACAACCTGCGTGAGGGTTCCTGAGTGTCTCGCTTCTTTTAAATATCTTCTTAAAACATGTTTTTACTGTTCAGATATACTGTGAATTCTGCGCGACAATCCTAGATGAGCTTACAATGTTTGAGTCGTGTTTTATTTGTAATCCTATGATTTTGGAAAGTGCTACACAGATAGGTGCTATTATTATTATTATTATTATTATTATTATTATTATTATTATTATTATTATTATCATTTAGAACGTTAAATGAATACAATATAACATTTTTCCTCTCCGTTCTCTCTTGCAGAGTGGAGCAGTTTGTAGATCTTTATAAAGAGTTTGAACCCAGTCTAATTAACAGCACCGTGTACATAATGTCCATGGCCATGCAGATGGCCACCTTTGCCATTAACTACAAGGTACTTATCCTTAATACTATTAGTAGTCATCATCATCTCTGCGTTGTTTATAGTATATGTAAAGGACCTAAGGATATATATTTTTGCTTCACAGGGTCACCCCTTCATGGAGTCTCTTAGCGAGAATCGACCACTACTTTGGAGCATCGCTTTGTCAGGTTTAGCGATTGTGGGCCTTCTTACTGGTTCTTCACCAGAATTCAATGAACAGTTTGCTCTTGTAGATATTCCAACTGAGGTGAGCTGTTGTTATTTTACCATGTGTTGTCATGTTTTAATAGCTTCGTAATATTGATGTACCCTTTGAAGTAACCTGCTTCCTCTTTACTTTCTTGCAGTTCAAATTAATTATTGCCCAGGTTCTGGTAGTGGACTTTGTCGCCGCTCTGCTGGTAGACCGTGTACTGCAGTTCCTGCTGGGCAAAGGAACTCTCAGGCTGCCTTCTTGAACTTAGTGCCAACAGCGACTGCTGCCCTTACCAACCAAACTGTAAAGGGAGAGAAGACTTTGGAGGGAGAAGAGAACTAACTGAGACTTTTGTGACATACACAAGACAGCTGAGACTGTCATGGCGTGCAGTACTGTACCCCCGGTGTATCCCTTCCTTCTGCTCTGCCCCTTCTTTAACCATCTGTGTTTCTGTATTTTTATCAACTCTGTGTTTCAATTCTCTTTCTGTTTTTTCACAACTCTTCATTTTTTTTTCTACATTTCCCTCTGTCTTTGTCTGTCCCTCCCCACTGCTACAAAAGGCCATGAAGACAGCAGTATTGAGTGGAGTGTGAGACTGTGCCAGCCGGAGTGAAACATACAGGCACAAAAAGGGGCATTCTCCAAGAGAATTGCAAAAGTGTTTTGGATTTTTTTTTTTTGATTGCCCTTGATTTTGTAAAAAAGTGACAAACATCTTTAACAGACTTATAAAGACTTAAACATAAAAAATTATGAAGCCTACCAAGTGTTTTGTCAAGTACAAGTATTGATGGGCATGATGAGCATGTCCAACTGGTTATGAACTATCCTGTTCAGAGGGATGGGTAAGTAGAAAACAGTTGGAGTCTGAGAATGCAGTGTAACTGTACAAAGAAGTACATACATTTATTGAAAGGTTTTATGTGACATGTGATGGTGGCAAACACAAATGTGCTATTTTAATAAGCATCAATTGATCAAAAATAACTGGAAGCTTGCAAGCATTATTTTTAACTTGCCAGCTGACGGCCATTTTGTTTGACACGAATCATTCTGTTGCCAATGCCTCTTAGTTAGAAAAAATTGTGGTTGGGGTTAGGGATATGTTTGAGCTTGTTTAAATTTAATATATAGTCAATTAAGCTATTTTTCTAAGGGTAGCTTCAAAGAGAATGGTCTGAGGAAATTGTTGAAACATATTACCCTACATTTGAGTTTTATGGTTTTCTTATACTCATTTTGTTTGTAAGTGTTACTCACAATTTTTTTTAAATTTTTTTTGGGGGAGATTTTTCCATTTTTACTGATAGAGGGAGAGACAGGGTGAAAGGGGGTAGAGAGGAGAGACAGACATGCAGAAAATGTCTGTCCACATGGTAACAACTTAACTCAGCGAGCTATACAGCAGCCCTTACAAATTGTTATCTTTTCACAATATGTGCACTTGGTTACCATAGGAATAAACTTAAGTAAATGGTGTTTATAAAAATGAAATAAGCCTCATCAAACACTCTAAAATGGAATAGCTACTGACTTTTACTAGAACTAGTAGGATGCAAATATACAGATAAGGGTGCCTGTGAAGAAAGTGGTGCACCAGTGTGGTGTAGATCAGGGAATGTGCAAAGACTAAGCACAGTAGCTGAAATGATAATCATAGGACACCCAGGATCTTTCTGTGTGGAGTTTGCATGTTCTCCCTGTGCATGCATGGGTTTTCACCAAGTACTCCAGCTTCCTCCCACAGTCCAAAAACATGCTGAGGTTAATTGATTATTCTAACTTGCCCATAGGTGAGAATGAGAGTGTGTTTAGTTGTCTGTCTATGTGTAGCCCTGCGATAGGCTGGCGACCTGCCCAGGGTGTCCCCTGCCTTCGCCCGAGTTGGCTGGGATAGGCTCCCCCGCGACCCTACTGAGGATTAAGCGGTGTATAGATGATGGATGGATGATTGGCAAGACATACAACAGGGAATGAGGCATTTTTTGCAGAATGAGGGGCATAGATGCCCCAGGCAAGAACTGATCTATCCATTTAGTTATTGCTTAAAAAGGATGTACCTCTGTGTTTTTATCAGATAATGGCTATAATTTGAAAACTAAAGCAAATTGCCAGCAGTTGGGAAATACCATAAAGGAGTTCAAAGCTATTGAGCAAAAGGTCTACAATAGTGAGGTCCAAAGAACCAGAAAACTCTTTGGCCAAGTGTGAGAAATCTAGCCAGTATGTACAAAGAGGATCAGGGCCTGCCTGGGTTGATCTTTTGAACTAGTAGGTCAGCCTGCATTTGACTCCCTTTAGTAATGGAATATGACATTTCTTCCTTTCAAATAAGGATGCTAAGGAATTATCCTCAGCATCAAATTATTTTGGACTTCATGATCTATAAGTCGTAAAATTCAAGTTTTTGTTTTTCTCTGAGTAAATTTAAGATGCACATGCTGCCATATACCAGTCCTGCTATTGCAAAAGTCGTATGTCCTACACATGAGCAATGCCGCAGGTTATGTAACAGCCACACAAATTTGATATATCTCATGGAAGGCTTATCTGTGTAACAGGTGTGTTCGTACGCTAAAAACTGATTATCTTTAAGTTTCTGTGTTATTTTCTCTGCTCTTTGGCCTACATTATAACCATTCCATTCCTTTTTACCTGTTAAAATAGCTTTAAAGGACCAGTTCAACTTATATAAGGCAGTTTTCCACTTGTCAAATAGTGAATGAGGTTCTTCGATGGAATCTAAATTATATTATTGCATCAAAATGACTTGATTTAATTCTTGATAGTTATTATAAGACTATAACCCCTTAGGATAGTTGCAAAAGAGATTGTTTCTTTTACAAAAAAAACTCATCTATATGTAATGTCAGTTACAGTCTAGTTTATAAATATAAATATAAATATAGGTTTTTAAACATACCAAACACATGCAGCCTAAACAACGAATCAAAACTATAATATTGCCTGTAATCCTAAATGTCATGATTATGTTATATAGTGCAAACATTTCTTTGGTCCCAATTATTCAGCTTCATGAAGTGTTCCAAACACACTTCATTATTATCATGGATAAAAAGGTGTGTGTATTTACATGTTGTGACTGGTGTGATCCAGATAAAAGCAGCTGCAGAGTTACAAACAGGACAATGCAGCTTTAACAAGGAGCAGTTAAACAAAAACACATTTTTTTAAATCTATATTCTTGGGAAAACTGAAATTATAGTTTATTAATTGTGTAAATAGGAATCCATTGCTTCAATATGTTTACTTTTCCATCTTGCTTGCTGCCCCTTTCCCCTCCATTCCCACGAAACTACATTTCCCATGGTGCTTAGTTCCTTAGACGGATTTGTCTTGTTGGGCGCGCGCTGCGAGGAAAACTATTTGAAAGAAAAATGGCGGAAAAGCAATTGGAAGATGGAAAAGACGGGTCTGTATCTTGTTTTTAACCGCTGGTACAACAAGTTTATCCTTGAAAACATTGCGTTGTGTTGAGATAATGCAGGAACACATTTTAGCTAAACTGTGAATTTCGTCAGACTTTTACGCAAATTATTCTTGTGGTCTGCAAGGCGTCATAATGTAAACGAGTCAGCGAAACACCAGCTAAGCTTATTTTGCTCACATATATTTTACAAATATGTTGATTATATACATAATGTTGCCTTGTCACTCCGCTAAATCTTTTTGCAGTTGCGGAAGTGTCGCCGAAGGTGATGACCAGAATGAGGTGAGACATTTTCACTCGAGTTGAAGCTAACAACATCTCAGCGAGTCGTGGTTCTGTGCAAAACAGTGTCACTGATACATTCATCATGTTGTATCTCAAAACAAGGTCAATTCGGTGAAACAGACACCAAAACGACAGTCTTCCTCAAGTCCCAGTGCAGCTCCACGACACAAGTCTCCCCGTACCGACTGCATATCACCAACACCAGATGGAGGTGAAGAACAGTCAGAAACAAACAAAAAAGAAATGCTGACAGAAAATACGGAGGATCCTGAGGGTCCCTCTGTCAACCCCACTGCACGGAGAAAATCCTGGAGAAGAGCCACCATAACCCGACGCTCTCTCCCTGCCCTTCCCAACCCATATCAGGGTGAGATGTGCGACTTTTTTGTAATCAGTGTATTTTGAAAGAATTCTTTTTATCTGCAATATAAATATATATGTTTTTACTATAGCGCTATGTAGGAGCATAAGTACATCCTTATCAGAGCAGGAGAGGCTCGAGAAACTGATGGAAGCTTCAGTGAAGGTAAGCTGGCATGGTCCTATCAGGAAAATGTGGAAAATCAAACGACCAGAAACCATATCTGACTTTTTTAAAATCCCACGGCTATTAGCTGTTTGAGAATCTTTTTACTTAAATGAAATTTGAAAGGATTATGAATTTCAAAGGGAAATCTTCCTGTGTTGCTAATCAGCCAACAACTCTGGTTTTGATAAAACTGACACATTTTTTAAAAGGCTGTTATTATTTAATTATTGTTGAGAACTACTTATTTTACATTGCATTTAAAGTGGTGTTTTATAAGAACAAATCATAGCATTGACTGAAATTTAAATTCAGCTCGTTACATATCAAACGTTATATTCATAGCCAGGAATACCTACCTAGTGTGCAAGATATCCAAATGAACTAGCCATTATAGACTACAAGGGTATTGGTTGCATTAGATTAGGATTAGGTTAGAGGGGCACATGCAGTTAATTACTAAAATTCTGAATGAATCTCTGTCTAATCATGTCTGCTGTGTTTCTAGCTGGCAATAGAAAGAACTCAGAATTTGCTGGAGTCCATGCCAAACACATCGCTGGAGTCTTTTCAGAAACAAGGTTTGTGCTTCTTTTGGTTCATATTGTATGGAGCTCTCATGTTTAACTGAATAACTGAATGGCATAGAAAGACTCAGTTTAAGTTATTTCACTGTCTGTTCTGGGTTTCTCTTGATGTAGTTGAACACAACCAGAAAGAGTGGAGTTGCCTTGCAAAAAGCATACACAATGAACCACATCAACTCCCTCCCAGTAAAGCCAGGTACTATACCAGTTTTTTTTTAAAATTATACATATTCCATACATGTAACAGATTGTACTGGTTTATTTCCTTGTTTTAGCCTACAAATTAATATGTTATACTGCATTTATGCATGTTATTTGCTGTCATTTCAGTAAGCCTGCAATGCAAAGAGCCATGGAAAAAGTCCAGAGAGCCATCAACAGGCATGTTGTTCTGTGCAACCTTGAATACCAAATTTTCAGTTAAAAAATAGGCATAAAAGTTTCATAAAATTCATACATTCACACTTTCAAAACAAAACAAAACAAAAAAAAGCAAAGATGGCATGACACATCTTTGTCCTCTGTTGTGTTTTAGGCTGCAGGCTGAAAGTGAATCTTGGGAGGCACTATTGAACAAACACCGGAGCAATGCAGAGGAATTGGAAAGGTGGACATATGGCTGTAGTACTATTGTCGTACTATAACACTAGTGCTTTATACTGTGCCAATATTGTCTTCTCCAATTTGTGTGAATAATATTATTATTCATTGTAGGAAAGTGGAGCAAGGCCAGAAGACAGGCGTATCACTAGACCTTACATCTGTGACCCGGTCCTCACAGTACCTTTTCATACAGAATAAACCGGACTACCATGTTCTCCTCTGTAAACAGCAAACCAAGCTTCAGACTATGGGAATGATTGTACGTTGGAAATTTATTTTTTTCATCATTACTAAAAAAAAAACATCCTTAGTATAATGACTGACTGTTCTGTCAAAAGCTGAAGTTCGTAAGAGTTTTAAGTACTATATGATTCTTATACCATGTTCAAGGCTGTGTTTGTATAGTTAAATACAAAAGCTTGTGTAAAAAATACTACTAACCTACTAAATACTACTTGACTGTAAGAGTGATGAAATTTAAAGCAGATGTTGACTGTTGTTGGGCAGTTTGTTTATGTTTCCAGAACTGTCAGTCACATTTAGATTAAAGCACAGTCACAGAACTTTGATAAAGCAGAGTAGCTGTGCTCAATTATGAGTGCTCTACTCTGAATTTATATGTATGGATGTCACTTTGTCACTTTACCAAACTAACTCATATTGTTGCCCATATTATATTTAATAATCATTTGTCACAGACAAAATAACAAGATTTTATGTGTAATTACATAGACTACTACTAATATAAAGGCATCAGTTCTGTTGAAATACCATTAACATTTGTACTGAATTTATTATGATCCACTTTATGACTGTTATCTAATAAGTTATTTTTTGTCTGTAGATGGACACTCAGTGTAAGATGGTTAGAGAGCTTTTGTCCATCAAGGAGCACTCACAGTTACTGGTGAAGGAGACCAGTGGCCGATTGGGTAATGATTTTTCTTTGGCAATAATTTTTATGACATAATTTTTGCACTTTTAACAATGGTCTAGCAAAATAACCTTTATTCTGGTAACTGTTTCTTACCAGCGGCAGAAGCAGGATTCCAGGACCTTTCATGTGACCCCCTCAGGAATCTCATGGCACCACTTTTATCCTCTGCAACTACATAGTCAGTCTGTGGCAGGCATAAGCAGCCTATCCTCTAATCTAATGGATCGTGGCTCTGTATGACTTGTAGATGATGCTCATGTGTCTTTTTTTCAGTTTCATGTTTTGACTTGGTTACATGTCATTTCTTTGCTCTGTCTTTGTTGTCTTGTTTTGTCAATGAGTAAACAAATTTTACATTTTCTGTGTCGAAACAATCTCAGTCAGCAGCTGAACTGTTAAAAGGGGTAGTTCAGGTAATGCATGTGTTTAACCAGCAGGTGGCAGTAGCTGGCTACACAAAGCTGTGACGAGCTGAGTGAATGGCAAGGGAAGATTTTTCTGTTAAGCCTTAATTAAGTGCAATCTCACCTGCACAACCTGAAACTGTTAAAACTAGCCTGTCAAGTGTGAAGAACCAGGTGGATGTTTTTGAAACTTTGCCAAAATCTTGCAAAATAAGATTACTGGTGGGTCCTCATAAAATAAACACTGAAAATAAAAACAAATATACCACCTTGATGTTATAACCTGTCTGAGGTGGTTTGTATCAGAAATCAATGGTTTTTTTGTATTTATAAAATGAAAAGTCATGGGATGTATTTCAGGTGACATTTTAAGTGCTGTGACTGCTATTTCATAAATATCTCAAAACTGATAACCCAAAAAGTAGAACCCTGTATGAACCATGAAGGATTAGGAAGAGTTGTAATATAGATGGATTCTCATTAGATTTTTGCTCAGTTTTTAATATATGTACAGCCCTTTTTATTTGCTCATCCTCAGTCACACTTGCTCTCTTTTTGGTGCCGCATCTATTTCACTTCATCAGTGTCCCCTGACCATTCAGGAGGAGGCCCCTCCCCCACAGTGACTCACCCCCATCTCTTGCGTTTGGCTTGGTCACTGATGCAGAACGAAGCTTTGACATTGTACCAGTCAGTCAAAGCTTTGTTCGCTATCACTCCTATCTCTTGGACCCCTTTGCTCATTAATGTCCATACTTAATTTGGTTCTCTGAAGAATACAGCAAGAAGAATCCCCTTTTGCCAACAATATACTGTGCATAATATGAATCAGGTGGTTTTAATGTTGTGGCAGATCAGTGTGTAACAGTAAATGACTTTCTCTGCTTTGCAGTTATGATCTTCAACATGGAGTATGGTAATTTTTCCTTGTGGTTATATTCAGGAGAGTGACTGGAGAGCATGGGGACAAGCAAAGAGAAGACAGGCGGGGTTGTGACCGTGAGAGTTGTGAGTAAGGGAGGATGGTGCACAGCAGGAGAGATCGATTCTTATTTAGATGAAAATGAGGCTTGATGCTTGTGGGGTGAGAGGAGGGCAGCTTTAGCATCCAAATGAATAGAAGTTTAACAGAAATGATCCTTAAATGAATCACCAACAATAAAACAAAAAGTTCACAAAGCCACTGACATAGTATTTTTATTTTAAAGGAAGGTCTCTGTTAATGGTGATAGAAAATTACTTTAGGGGATATTTATTTAAAATTTAATTATAAACTGTTGCTTTGAAGAACCATAATGACACCAGGAAATGGCATGTTGGAAGTAGTTTTTGAGTGTTTGATTTGGATATAATGAGTATTTGAATAAAGGTAGTGTGGGTGTGACTGGGCTCTACGAGTTCATGTTTGCTGACTATTATTAAAAAGGAACAAAGCAAAGGAGGGTTCTTTGGTTTATAATAATATAGTAATATATTTTTTTTCTATTTAAACCTCAACTTTATCTGATTTTGGGCCTGATTGTGGTAGGGACAACTTTTTCAAGGGTTAACCTCCACTGGGTATTTCATATAACCAAGAAGTCTGACCTGTGACTTGTGCTATATGCACATGCAAAAAACAATTGCTGTATAGGTTTACTGTATTCTCTATTCTTGTTGTCTCTAACTTTAGATTGATTAGCTACAGATTGTAGTAGATGGATGGTTGGAGAGTCAGCATAAACCACTGCCAGTTTGGTCCTACTCCCTCATGCACACCCATCATCTCTTCTCAGTATAGCAAGGCTGGCTGCAGCTCTCCTCTACATCCATTCAGTCAGCCATTCGTCTTGGAAAGCTGTCCCTCTGATGTGAGTGATAAACTACAGCAGAATTGCCCAGTTTGCAAAAAACAAGGACACTTGTTTTCAATCTGCTGTCAACATTTTCATACTGAAAACTGATGGGATGTTTCATTCATTGGGGGTTTAGGACAAAATGGTATTCTCAGTATGCAATGTTTTGCTTTGGGGTTGAGTATTGCAAATGAAATTAGCACACTATGCACAAATATATGGACAGTTTTCAGCATAACAAAACAAATCAGATTTAATTAAATACAGTTTTTTTTAAATAGTCTATACTTACTCATAAGCAGGGAAAGGCTGTGGCTTTTCAGATTCCACCACCTTTGCACTTGAGCAAACAAATCTTTGAAATGAGGTTGTGATACCTCAGTGATTATTGCAAAATGTTTTCTCATGTTCACAGCTGTGTGTGCAGGTTGTTGAAAGCTCACATTTCTAAAGACATTAACGTCAAAGTGTGATTTTGAAAAGCATTTCAGGTAAGCAGGAGATTTCACATAATAACAACGAGAATGTTTTTCTTTAACCACTTATAATAGGACAAGCAATACTGATGACGTAAGGGGCTATCCATTTGTAAAGGCCGGAGATCTTGGTCACCTGGAGGAATAATGCAGTTGTAGTATCTGGACCTCTGTGTTTTAAATTGAACGTTTCTTCACTGTTGCTACCATTACACAAAGCTAATATGAAAACCTATGCACATTAGAAGCTGCCTTTACTGTAGCAGTTTACTGATCAACCCACCCGCTAGCTCGCGCTCCGTGGTGCTATGAGTTTAATGGTCAACGCCACGCACACCTCTCGCGCAGATAAGAACATCCCACATACTCGCGCGACATCAACAACAATGGCAAACCGTAGTCTGTTTTGGTAGGAGATTTCTGATTGGAGCTACACGGTCTCAAACTCCACAATCACGACAAATTTTTTCTCTTGAATTGGCGAGTTTTATTTGAAAGCGAGCGTGTTCGTCAACGGTTATATTTTTCCGTTTCACATTTTTTTTTCGAAAATGTGCGAGGCGCTGTTGGCGAGCTCACACAGTCTGTGCATGTGTGTCCCTGCTGCTTTTCTGCTGGGCTACAGCTACTAACCTAGCTGCTTTTCACTCGGTGGTTAGCTAACGTTAGCCTGGCCGCGTTTATTGACTTGAGGAAAAAAACACAAGCGAATGTAAACCGTATTTGTGTTATCTGTTTTATGACAACAGCGCTCAACTATTTTGCTAATCGTCGCTGTTGGGTACGGTAAGACGTGTTGTATGATTTGTCGTAGAAAATACTTTGCTGGCTAGCTAATAGGCTAGCTATTTGTGTGTATTCTTCGACTGAGGAAAACGGCGAGTTTTCTTTGAAAGTATGGATGACCAGACCAGGATGATGACGGGTCTCACCGGACTCGCTGGACTAGCACAAGCCGATGTAGGCGACCCAGACTCGGTCAGAAAACAGCAGTCCCTCGGTCAACCACAACAAGACATAGGGGATATCCTACAGCAAATAATGGCCATCACCGACGAAAGCCTGGACGAAGCACAGGCCAGGTAAGACAGGCGAAGAGCCATTTTCCACACATGATAGCTAAGCTAAAGTGCGTTGTATGTCTTATTTTTGTGCTCAGGCGTTTGTGTGAAACGTTCACGTAAGATAATGCGTAATTGCAACATTAATTCAACTTCACGTTACAGCACGAATTGCAGCCAAACCAATAACCAAATATACATTTAGTTACAGAATGTCTCTTAAACATCCATTTTACAGTGTTGTAGTTTGTAAGAAGCTCTTTGTTACTTCAAATCGCGCTTTCTTGCAAACTATGCTTTGTAAACATGCCCACTGGTGAAATAAGGCTACGGTGCTAACGTTGATTTTAATGGGTTTATTAAAGAAGTGACAGTAAAAAGTTTAAATTCCCATTTGGATTTGTGACAATAGTGGGCGCACGAAATGCACACAACCACTTTGCTAACACTGTAACGTTACTCGTCTTTCCATTACATAGATCTTTTGGTTTGATAAAAAATAGCTTTAATAAGCCTTGCATAAACAAAAACCTTATTTCAAGAGTCCTTTTTCTATCAATACATTGAGTCACAGGGCAGTATAACGCGGTGGCGCAGATTTCCCCTTAACACCAGTTATCAAAACTATCCTCAACATAAAAATACTTTTGTTGCTAGTGTCGGAACTGTTTGAGCAAATTGACCTCTTCTGGTCATGTTGCTAAAGCTTTCATAAATGGGTATGATTTTCTAAACCATAGAAAAAATGAATCTGAAGTTCTGCTTTACGTCAAATTAGGTACTGAAGTGCAAATGAGTGAATAAATTAAGATGAGGTTAAGGATTACTTGGTCCTACATATCAGCCAAGTGCTGTCTGTGATGACAGCAATTATTCATCCATATGACTCCTCACGTAATGTTTGTATCCGAGGTATTTTTTCGTATCATTATTATGGGGACTATGCACTGCAGCGAGTAACTGACCCACACTCATTTGCCATGTGGCTTAAGGAGCATAAGGTCAGTTTCAAATGAAGCGTCAGTATTTCAACAATAGACAATCGTCCACTGCAAGACTGTGGCCACAGTGTGATGTGTCATTAGCTAGTGATTTTCCACCCAACATTTGACCACCTGGTTCTCTTAATTAATTCACTCCTCTTTCACTCCCTCCCTCCCTGGTGTTCATCCTTTTCATTGTGTGCTGGGTGCAATCAATTCTCCTATAATGTGTATGCGAGTGCAGCTGTCCGCAAATCGAGTTTCTATTAATGAGATGGTGCGAGGGGGAGGGATGATGCTATACTGGCAGCCTATGAACATTGGGATGTTACCTTTTCTTCACTTCAAGTTTGAAGGCTTAATCAGGCCTTATTTCATGGTGCAACGATTTTTTGCATTTAAGTATTTGTAGTTTTTACTTCATCATTATTATTATTTTTGTTTTTTTTCTACCAGTCTTATTTTTTTAAACTTTTTAACCTGATTTGTGCTGTTTACAAAGGTTGAACTTTTGTGAAATGGAGAATGTGAGTTACAAATATTTTGATTTAAAGAACCAATTATAGTGTAAGAAATCATGTAGAAGGCTTAATATTAGATATTTACAGTCTTTTCTGAAAAACTAATTAAAGGTGTGGCTGCTTTCGGAAGTGCTAGAGGTGTCCTTGCTTGTATGCTTGTATTGATCTAGTCTACCACTCAGAGCATGTCCTCCTCATGCTACATGTGCTCAGGATTAATACCAAAAGAATGCAGCCTGTTCAGTGGACTTGAGGGGGGAAATACATACATACATACATATATATATGAAGTGTGTGGGTGTATATACACTCACTGACCACTTTATAAGGCACAATTGTGAAATGTAATGCATTCCAGTACAACAGCAGTTTATGCTTTTACAAAGCTTCTACATTTTCATTTATTGTTGGCTGTCAAAAAGCTGGTAGTTCTTGTTTGTTTATTATTTGAGTTATTGTGAGTGGTGGTGGGATACTGGACTGCATTACGTTGTAAGCTGTCCTTAATATTTTGTCTTTCACCCTCATCCCCCCAAAAATGTGGATAGTTTGTAAAAGTAGAGTTTATGGTATAGCTGTTGTATTGGATTACACTAGATTTCACAGGTGTACCCAAACAAGTGGCCAATGAAAGTCTGGTGCCACACAATATATATTTTTGTCTGTTTGTTAATTAAGTCTCATTTTTACTTCAGGTAAGGGGTCAAAACATAAACAGATTCAGGATTACACAGGTTGTTGTTAAAGATAGGTATTCTAAAAAATAGCAGTTGATATGACTTTTTGCAGCCTTTATTAACATCATTATAAACTCTGACCAAGTTTGTCACCCACACATCAATCTTTTCCTCGGTTGAGATCTACAAATTCATGTGTAAGGGTGGCTCGCATGTGAGCAGGACGGCCTTGTCATGCAAGGTGGCAGTGTGTTGGGATGGGGAGTGGTCAGGGCAGCGCAAGAACTCGGTGTTGCAGAGTACACTTCCTGCGCACCATCCGCCCTCATCCTCTCACCCTGTCGCCATATGTTCAGATGCTGGCCAGAGGAATCGCCGGCGCATTGGGGTGGATCAGACGACCCCACAGAGGGAGGGAGAGCAGGGGGGGGCATGGCAGGGGGTGGCCTGCCACTCAACTTCCAGCACAGGTCAGTACAGGACCGCATGAGCACCCCCTTCTCCCCCTCCTGCTCATACCCTCCATGCTGAAGGCAGCCCTCCCCCCAACTCAAATCCAGCAGTGACAGAATTGGTGGATAAAATTACACATTTAGTGCTAGACACATAACTCTTTACATTACACTGCCTCAATATTCTCACAGTAAGGCAGTCTTATATGGCACATACAGTAGGTGCACTATTTGCTAGTCCCCTCATTAATACTGCGGTGGACATTCACAACTGGAATTGGTGTTGAGGTCAGGTGTAGCCAATTCATATTTTCATCTGTGGCTGTTTTGAATGTGTTGTCGGTGATATTATTTGGAAAGCAAATGCTTCATTTCAGGGTGATCTTGAGGTTTTTCTTGTTTCATTTTTTCCAATTCATGTTCATCAGTATCAGAGGCCTCATGCTGATTTTGTTGTTTTTCGCTTGAACTTCAACTGTATGTTGCACTTCAAAAAACAGTTCTAATTCCATATAAAAGTTGTTGTTGGAACCAGTTTTTGATATGAATGGTGCCTGCTGTGAGTTGTAAAAGTCACCATAGAATTCATTCTATTGCATATGTTTTTTTTTAATCCATAGGACTATTCATTAACAATACAGTGACTGTACAAAACATATTTACATGATAATGCAATATTACAGTAGCTCTGCAAACACTTGGTAAACAAAATGGAGTTAATAATACCTCTATGATAGTCTAAACGTTAATGTAACATTGTGAGTTACATAGGTTTTAATATTGTATTGCATGCTTTGTTACATGTTTTTGTTATGTGTTCCTTTCACAAGTTTTTGGATGTGCAAAATGTTACAAAGTTTTAAAATGTCGTTTCATATGTGCCCAGGTACTAATGCACTCTGTCTCTCTCACATAACTGGTGTAATTTGTGTGCACCGTCAGTACAGATGTTTACATCAAAAAGAATAATGTCAAGGTATTTAGGGTTGTTTTAGGGCTTTGCTACAGCATTCCACTCTTGCTGTTTTAAGTAAGGGTATGTGTGGGTGTATGGATATGTTTTGGCAGGAAATTTTGTTGCTAAGGTGTTCTGATTTGATTACGGTGAAGTGCAGAAGTTTTGCGTTTTATCCTTAAATTGTTGCTTGCCTTTTTGGCAATAAAGAGAATGTCTTTGATTAAATTAAAATTGCATCTTAATCCTAATCTTCTCTATCAACCCACCATCTACTTTCATGGAACAAGTCTTTCTCTAAGAGGTAGAAATTAGATTACTGTGTATTAACTCTGAAATCTGGTGCTCAGTAATGATGACCTTGAGGTTTGGCATCATTACCTGTCCCACAGTGCAAAGCATCCAAATGACAACATTACTCTTGCTAGTTCAAATTGATGCATCAGGGATGTTTCTGCACTGATAAAGGCATTTGGCTATTGAAAATGCCTTTAAACAACATGGCTCTGTATTGCTGTTTTGCACTACACTCTTGAAATCCTGTATGCATAATACATACAGCTCCTCTACCTATTTTATGGGGGAGGACATGGAATGACTTGAGATGGAGGTCTGTTTATCGTAATCCTCCTCGCTCTCTCCCTCTCTTATTCCCTCTTCTCTCTTACAGGAAGCATGCCCTGAACTGTCACAGAATGAAGCCAGCCCTCTTCAGCGTTCTCTGTGAGATCAAAGAGAAGACGGGTGAGTTTCTACTTCACTCGTCTACTGTGTTCTCCAGTCTGCACAGGTTGTAATCTAGTGTTGAAGTGTAGTGTTCCTTTGCTCCAGGTTCCCAAGCACCAAGTTACTTTTTTATTGCCCTCTCAGAGAACTGTATTGGTTGCATATCAACAACATTGTTCTCAGACTGATTTAGCTGCACATGTTGTCTATGCTTTTGACTGAAGATCATTCTAAATATGCATTGCTGTTTGTGGTTTAATTTGGACTAGTATTTATAGAAACTCAATGTGTTTTTGGCCACTGTCCAGACTTCACACTGACCAGCTGAAACTAATCTTAGTGGATCAGTGCCTTTGAAACTTGAGTAAGACAGCAGAACTTGCTGCAGAACAGGCTAACAACTTTGAATTCATTTACTCATTTATCACTTCTCAGTTTGGTTTTCCAATTTAATTTAGAGTACCTAAATGCAAACATGTTCTCTGCTTGGTTTAACTTTTTTGCTTTCTTAAATCAATTCTCATGTCAAATGATGAGCAGTAATGTGACCAAATGTATGAACCAACAGGCTTTTATAGTTGGTTGAATGTCACAGCAATGTTTGCTATATTAAAACAGAGCAAAAGAACCTACTGCTACAACTAACACTACAAACTATCATATCCAAATTATTAGATTAAAAAAATCAAACCTGATCCAGATAGAAAGTTTATGCACAGTTGCTTGACAGCAGGCAGATATGAAAAACTCCACAGGGGTTATTGCTTTACAGTCAAACTGTTATGCTATTTCAGTACAAAGAGATTTTCTTTTCTCCACCACTGCTAAAACTGCTACAACACACAGTGTAGGGTAATTGTGTATTGGGAATAAATTACTATGCATATCAGTGCAGTACCCTCTCCAAACACTACATGAAAAGCATCTGTTCTGACACTATCTTAACAAATAATGCTGAATTTCAAATATATATTATCTGACTGATATTATTACCTATGTACATATCTATATTCAAAGTAAACACTCTGCTTATTCTCATCTTGTTAGCTATTCGAGTCAGCTATCTGACAGATTTTAGTGTTGTTCAAAGGAGGAGGCCAGGAATGGATGGCAGATTGATGGTTATGGTAGTGTGAACGGGGTGGGTTTTTGAATCCTCTGCCAGTTTCTCTCCCTTCTTGTGTTCTGTGTGCTTTATTCTCTTTCACTGTCCGTGTGTGTCTTCTAACAGCAAGCCTTGCTTGTTCAAATACAATTTGAAAATGCTGCACTGCTGCCTGTTGTGGCCCTCTGTCAATAATGTATTATTGCTCTCCAGTGATTGGAGAAAAGTAAAGGCTAGGCTTGAGTGAGTGGGGCAGGGTACACTGTTTCCCAGGCAACCAGTGGTCTTATTTACCCTAATGCCATTCACTTTGATTTTCACATTTAGTCTCTCAGCAAACTAGAGCAAGGATCTGTGAGTACTTGTACAGTAAGCTGAGCAGAAAAACAGACAAGGCATAGAGGTAGGTTAACAATAGATTCATGCTTGAGGTGAATATGCCAACCATGAAATATAGAGATCTTTGGCTTTGCCTGTACTCTGCTGGCCATCTGCCACATTGTGCCCTCCTAACTGCGCTGTGTACCTGCTTTGGCATTTCTCTGCTTCTCAGACCCCCTGTAGGCCCCATTGTCTGCCTCTGGAATGTGAATTGACTTCTCTTCATTGCAGCTTGTGGAAGACCCAATCAGTAGTCCTTTAGTATCTCCACAGATTTTCTGCAGTATTTTCTCACTAACAAACATGCACTTGTGTTGGCACACCCACGTACACACTCTGTCTCCCTTGCACACATACACACACACACACACACCAAAAAGGGATAAAAGCAAACTCAGTCTTGGGTCTACTCCTACTGCCTCGGTCTTGTCCTATCCCCCTCCCTCCCTCTGCCTCGCTCCCATTCTTGAAAGAGAAGACTTGCTCTGAACTCGGGGCTTTGATATGGTAATGTAATGGTGGTGGTGGAAGAGGGGAGGTGGGGCATGGGGGATGGGAGGTGAATTCCTTTGAGTGCTGCAGTTGGTTAGATTGTTTTCATTGTAAAGGAAATGTTCTGCGCAAATGCCAGTATCCCCCCTTCCCACCACCACCACCCCAAAACACCCCCCATTTTACAACAGTGCCTGTGTTGTCCTGAGCTCTCACATTAAACATGACCTCCATCTGCGTGAAATTTGATTCTTGTTAATACTTTATTAAAGATACACTCCAAAAAGAAATTAAAGCACTTGGAGAGGGACTAGAAATGATCAAAGTTGAGAGCCAGTGGCTTTGCTTCAACTCGGTTCTGTTCTCCCTCGCTCTCATGGGTATTTGCTGTAAAAATAGCTCTTGGTGCAATGGGACAGCTTATGCCAAAATCTCTCACAAGCTACTGCAGTTCACTCTCAGAAGTTTTTCATTTAGTTTGGGCATGTTTCAGGCATTTCTCCTTACTTTTATGCATTTGTTGTGCTTTACACATGACAACAATGAATCTGTCACTCACTCTGTTCTGCCACCCTTCTCAAGTCCTTCTTTTTCAAGCCTTAACATTCCCAGTTGTTTATTTTTGGAAATGTTTTAAATGAAAATAAAAATAGTTTTTCAAGTGAAATTATAACTATATAGTTTTCTAGGTTGGAGACCAAAGTGTATTACAAGCTTCTCTCGCCTCCCCCTCACTTGGACAAGTTCACACCCCAACACTTGCCACTCATCTTGATAAGCTGTCTGATAAACAACTCTGTGGGATAATACCATGAGTTGGCTGGTAGAAATAGTGACAAATTGGCTAGCATCCTACCTCTCTAAGACTGGAAAAGTTGCCTTTGAGTTGCCTCTAATTAAAAGTTGAGACATGAATCACATTTCTTAGAATATGCATGTGTCTGTTCACCACCACTCATACAGGCCATGTATCCCTAAGCAACAATAGTGAGGATTTGACAGTAAGGACATCCTGATGGCATGTAGCCAGTGTGATGTTAACTTGAACCAGTTGGTTTCTCTGTTAGGTGCCCAGTTGTGCCAGTATCCCCACAATGTGTCTGGAGCAGCGGTTAATTGCTGTCTGCCTCTGCCACAGGCCCAGTCCCTTCTCACTGTGTATTTTCTGAGCCTCTGAGTTAGTGAGAGTTTTTAGAGCAGATAAATTGCCTAGTTCTGTAGATAGTAAGTTAACTGTTTGTTTGAAAGCTAAGATCAGTTCTGTAATGTTTTTTTCATTTTGTTTTTATTTTGACTGTGATATATACATATTTTAGATGGTATCACTGTATTTTTTAACCACCTGCAAACTAAAAGACGAAGAATTTTAAAGTGTGTTCTTGTCAGCCTGGCCAGCAGCACTTAGCAAGTATGATGCCAAAGCAGCTAGCTAACAACCTATTATCACATCCTATTAATGTGCAACCTCAGTAAACTCTTTCTCTGGGTTATGGGTTTTTTCAGTGCTGGTTTTGGTATTATTAATAGAAAGCTTCTCTGTTTAGTTCATTTGTATCAATGATCCCAAAAGCCCTCAATTAAACTATGATTTTAAAATTAGCTAATTAAAAATATGAATATGTTCATATTTTATTTACTTTTTTCCCTGTAGATTTGTCACTATACATTACATTTGACAACAGTAATAATTTTGAATTTTTTTTGTTTTTTTTTTCTTTTGTGTTGACTGCCTAGAGCTTTACAAGCGGATCTCTGCATCTTGGCATGTAATAAACCTTAAAAGAGGTTCATGTTTTATCTATGGCCATTTACACACCCATGCAAGGGCAGCACTTGTGTTGTTTGGGCGTGCAAGTTTTATCTCAATGGATTTTAAAGTCTACAGAGCTACATGCTACTGCTCATTCACACTCATACAGTATCAGGACTACTATTAAATCCTTTATAGGTTAACTCATCAAACTCTTGCTTTACCTGTGTATTCATGTCACTCAAGTGACCTGTTTGCATTATAATGCCATTACAGGAACCAAATGGACCTAATTGCATGTTAAATGAGTTGTAGCTTGTTGTGATTTTAAAAACACCAAAACCAAACTAAACTAAGTCACACATAGTTGTCGTATGTTTATTCACAGCTGGGATAAACACCCTTTTCACAATCTTCAGAAATGTAACTTTAATTTGCAGACTCCTTTGTTTTAGAAGGCATTCAACGAATTTGACAACAAAATGTCACACAGCAGTGTTACCGAGTTGGTAAGACAGACATACATGATTAATTTAAACATTTGTATTCCACAGACTTTGACTGAGTACAGTACATGAAGTGTAGTGAATCACATGCCTCATTAAAGCAACTTAATTATTATTAGTTTTCAAAGAGTCCAATTTGGATCATAGCCATAAAATTTTATGAGTTGTTAGGAACCTGAGGGAAGTATTTTATTATATTTTATGAGGCGAAGCATACAATGCATCTTAGCATTAACAAGATAAAAATAGTTTGTGGCAGAAATGCAGTCTATTGGACGCTATCTAAACTGCATTTTATTTTGTTTTACTATAATTAGGGTCTAAAATAAGAAAAACTCATCTACCTTTGTATAGTCACCAACTTGTCACTTGATCGTATCCATGGGTTTACTATTTTAAAGAGTCAGTTTTACACTAGCTTTTATTATATTATTATAGCATATACACTATTATCTGATTGGCTTTCATGACTGTTGTTTTTTTTCAGTTTTCTGCCACTCAATTGTTTTTTTCTTTGCACTGCTCCTTTGCAGAAGAGGATGAAAAAAGATAGAGTGTGTGTTGAGGGGGTGCGGGAGCGATACAGGGAGATTGATGAGGCAGTAAGAGCAGGAGTAATTACTCGGTGTCCATTCCCCAAGCCAGATTGGCAGACGGCTAATATCACACAGACCCCTGGCCCTGACAGACACCCCCCCCCCACACACACACACCCCAACTCAAACTAGGAAGGCAGAGCACCCTAACCTTCAGCATAGACCTAATGGTGTGTGTGGGCCAACTGATTTCCCCATGTGGTATTATTCCTGAAGGAATATCATCCCTGTCTATTGACTAGAGATGATTCACCAAGGGCAGTGATTTGGCTGTGCAGTCAATCAGAATGGTTGGATATGGACGGCTGGGTACAAGAATTTTTAGTGGTTGACAAGCATTAACAGCATAGCACCATGTTACTATATAGCATTTTTATATTGGCCCAAAAGGCCAGTCGATGATTGGTTTTTTTTTTGGTTTTTTGTTGTTGTTTTTATAGAGTTATTTTTTCCTCTGATCCAATTTGCTTAACAGTTCGGGAACACTGTTCAACACAAATTAAGCATTTGCCCTTTTGTTTTAATGTTTAAAGTAATGATGAGAATGATCAAAAATGTGTGTGGTAAAATGATAAAGCTATTTCCTCTGTATTTAATTACGTTACTTACTACTAATAAATTAAAAATGGCAGCTGATAAAACTTACGACACTCAGGATGTAGCCACACATACTGGTGACAGACACTGCTGACATGTGATTCGGCAGAGTGACCTCTTCAGCAGGGCCACAAGTTTAGCAAACTTACAGCTTACCTAAGATCTAGAATCAATTTTATGCCTAAAAACAAGTAACAAGGCTGTATTGAGTGGCCCATCAGTACTGGTTCAGGATCACTCACAGGGAAGACTCCTACCTCTCCTCTGCCCTCCCTCTCAGCGTGTCTATGCCTCTCACACTTCTTTTAGGCTTTGCTCTTAAAGGAAGCCAGCGTCTCTTTAATTAAAGATATGTAAATGTGGTCTCAGCTGGATTGCACTAGTTTGGTGGCGGTGGGGTGGGAGAGTGTTGGAGCCCAGCTCCTAATCCTGACTAATTAAGGATTAATTACAATTGATGGGCGCCTTCCACCCTTCTGCAGTAGTGCACAGTGCTGTCCCAGACAGTATGTTTGTATATTTCACACCATGTCATAAATGCAGGGGAGAAATAGAAACATCAGGGCTGGTAGAGGGAGGGGGTCTAGCAGTATGCATTGGATTGTATTACTCTTCATTAAGGTATGTGGATGGATTGATGTTGTAGCACTGTTAGCTAGTCTAGAATAGGGCCAGGAGGAAAATAATTTTGTGTTTCAATATTAATTTATAATATGAACTGATTTATCTGTGCAGGTTAACAGACTCATTCAATGTGTTCTTGTAAAACTATTGGTAACTTGTTGTCCTGACCAGCCATACATAATATAGGCACAGTAGGTTTTATTCCTCACTAAACTGGTACATTGGACCTGTGCAGAGTAACCATGTAGCCTCAGTTCTCTCTGGCACCATCTGACTGTGTCATAATGCTTGTTCACTTGTTATAAATGGGCACTGCTCTTCTGATCTATCGCTTAATTGCCACCTAATTTGCATAACAGTGCAAATTAACGACCTCTCAAATGAGCGTTCATTTTTCACAAAGTCTTTAGGAGCTCCTTAAGAGTCTGTGCTAATGAGCACAGGAGGCAGCTGGCCTGATGAGAGTTGACTGGGGGAAGATCCTTGCAGTGCTATAACAAGCCTCCTGCTTAGGTCCTCTTCGTCATCCTCCTCTTCCTCCTGTGACATTTCAGATTCTTTCTTCCATGTCTCTCTGTCCTTCTCTTCATGCAGAACTGTACTGTACTGGGGATATCATGTTCTAGACCAAGTCACAGGTACTCAACAGTGCTGAATATATCCTTTTAAACAATATTCGTATTAGCAATTGTGCCATGCTGACAATAATATATCATCATAAAAATGATTTCATACTGCTCAGTTGCCTAACAACCAGGTGTGATCCGTTACTAGTTAGGTTAGGCTAGCAGTTTGTCCCAAACTTAGTTTTCTCAGTAGAACACAAGCTGTGAGCAAATGCCAGTATACCCAATGCATATCAAGGTCGGCACACATTCATATGACTGAAGTTACCTGTTTTTTAGTCATTTGAGACTAAAAGGCCAAGTTTTAAATTAATATTGACTTGTTAATTAAGTTTTATGGTATGTACAAAGTGTCATTCATAATCCCATGAACACCAATTTATTGATTGTGAAGCTGATTTAAAATGTATATTAATTGGATTTATTTTGATTTTATTGATTTCATGTTTGTTTGGTAATTACAGCATTCCCAGTATTAGTAGTAGAATTATAGTTTTGATTCACAGATAACATTCAAAATTTTCTTGCACTGTAGAAAAATATTGGGATGACTATCCAGGAAATGCTTTCAATAATTTGTCAGACACGGGGTAAAGATGTTAAAGATGTTTATTTGCTTTTATTTCTGCAGATTTTGCAACAGCATAATTGATATATCCCTCCCTTCGTGTTTGTGTGTGTTGTTGTCATTGCTTGAGTGTCCAAACCTCTCTCTTTAGTTAATTAAGGGCTGATTAATGATGTGTTGGACTGAAGTGTTGTGTTTGCCCAAGGTGTGAATTCTCCAATTCACACCTTAATCAGACCACACTGTGTTTACTCTAAATGCTTACCACTCGGTGTGTGTGTGTGTTTGTGTCAGAGTGGGGGGCTGCGTGCAACAGGACTCTGGTAAACTACCCAAACAGATGCTGATTAGTGTGAGCTGCTTAAAGTAGGAATGGACATATGGATTGGGCTCATTAAGTTGACTGTACAAAAAAAACACCCTTTAAAAAAAATAGGGACATGCTATTTAGTGTTGAATTTACAGTAGAAATACACCTTTCCCAATGTCCATTTGGCAAAAACCAGGGGAAATTACTCATTTTTAATGCGGGTTTTTCAGCCTTAATGCCATATTCTGCAGTTGGCCCATGGCATCATTTTATTCACCCACCCCTTTTTTAACCAACCGATATTCTGCCAAAATGGCATGGTAAATCAAACTGCCATATGCACAGAGGAACTTATTTGTGAAAGCTGACATTAATCAGTCGTTACAACATAGGGTTTTCCAATGAAACTGCCTTTGGCATCAAGACTCTTAATACGATTGCTCTAGACCACTGGTTGTGATATTAGCATGTAATTTTGCATTTCTGGATCATCATCTGGATGTAACAAAGACCAAGTTTATTTCCATGGTTTTTGAAGGACTTTGACCAAAATGCTCTCTCTCTCTCTCTCTCTCTGGCCACTTATCACTGTTCTTCTTCAGAGTGGAAGTGAAATTGATTCAGCATGAGAGAATTAGGAAACATTAAAGTCTGATCACGTTTTTGTCAGGTTTTGGTTTCATCAAACTTAAATTCACTGCACCCTTTTTATTTATTTTATTTTTTTCCCATTTTGTTAGATCTGAGAGTCACATTTGACCTAGAGGTTTTTTAGCAGTTGTTCAGGAAGAAGTTTTTCCCCTTTTAGGTTTTATTTGTTTTTTAAAGGGTGAAAATCTTTCTGATTAAAATCCCAAAGTAGTAGTTTAATAGAGGTAGAATGGCCTGAGTTCTCTTTTTTTCCTCGCAGTATTTGTATTGCCAATATGCTATTTTATCTCCTGCAGTAAGTTTTAGTCCTTATACACAGGTTTTGCTTATCATATCTCCAGAGCTGCAGTTGAGATTTGTTTTTGCATTTTTGGAAGTTAAATTTGCATATTCATGTAGCATAAAAACATTGTTCTATGGGCCATTCTCTTTATCTGAATTCTGTCTGTAATGAAAGCAAAAACTGATGTTTTCACAGTCCTGTCTTTTCTCCCTTTCTGGCTCTCTCGCTTTCTGGCACGTCTGTACTCTGGATTCTGTATATTTCTGTAGCCCCTCTCTCTCTCTCTCTGTCTCTTTCTCTCTCACACACATATCTTCTCCTGTGACTTCTTTTTTCAATTCTCCTTGGTTCTCCTTCTACCCTCTCTCTCTCCTTACCTTTTTTTCCCCCTTTTTTTCCTTCTCTATCCTTCTCGCTCTCTCCCGCTCCCTTGCTCTCTCCCAGTGAAAGGCTGAGAATACCCAAGGGAGCTGATGCAATTAAAATGCTAATCCTGTCTGTCTACAGAGAGAGGGAGAGGGGGGGCTGACAGCATGAGGGATTGCGGCTCACATGGAGAACTCGACTGAAATGGAGAACAGAGGGGAGGGAGGGGGGCACTGGGGGAGGTGTGGGGATGGGGGGTGCGCTGAAAGGGAGAGGGGGGAGGGGATGTGTGTTGGGGGGAGACAGAGTGAAAAAGGGGATGCTAGCGAGGGAAAAGACAGACAAGGATAAAGCTTGTGCTGTGAGCTGAGCAATGATATACTGACTGCGTTTAAGTCTTATCTATGCCTATGTGTGGAAGGCATTACAGTTAATGTACAGCTCTACACTATTGGTTAGGTTGTTCACCCTTACCTGCACCACTTCATATATTGTGTGTTGTGTCTGCACAGCACACGTTTCCACATTGGCTGTGCAAAAATGAGAATGATTATGTATGCAGTGAAAGCCCAGCTGGATACCCTGAATATTTCATAGTATGTGTTGCTCGCTTCGTCTCTCAATGCCACACCGCTCAGCTTGGCTGGTAACGTGTGCATAATGGTGTGATTTCTAAGAGCTGTGGATGCAGGCTGTGGGCCTTAAGCTGTCTTCCAATTTAAAAAGGGAATTTAAGTATCATTACTAACAGCACTCTAGAGTTTTAGTCTCTCAATAACAGACCTAGTCCAGTGGCAATGTCAGGAGCCAGTTGATCAAAAGAAAACCCTCCTTAGATTTTGGAGCAAAACAGCCAGCCACTTCTTAGACCTGCAGACTCTTTATTGTTGATGTTGTTTCTTTGTTTCAGGAATTTCATATTAGTCTCAGAGTAAAACACTTTCTGACTTCTTTTTACATGTCATATGGTCTTTTTCAGTGCAGTATCTTAACTCATCTCAACAGCTGCTATAATACCGCTAGGCCACTAGACTGTGCATGAGCGCAATTCTGGGTAATCACAGCTTAATTGGAGTAATTAGGGGAATGCAGGGGCATTAGGCTACAGCTGGGGGCCATAATGAGAGGGGGCAAAAGGGAGGGGGGCAAGGTGAGAAGCTTCAAGAGCTACAGTTGCCCTCTTCAGCGTAGGTCAGCTCTGCATCTCAGTGAATGGACAGTATAGATCAAAATTTATCTACATGCAATCTATACTGTCTGTAGTGGACTGCCCCAGACTTTATCAGTACTTAAAACTAACCATTATTAGAGTGTAGATAGAGTATCAAAGTAGTATCAAAGTAAAATGTACAAAACACATTTTTTGGTCCTTGATTAATGAGTTATCTATAGGTTATCAGCTAAAAAAGTGTAGAGATCGTTTTTTGAATTACTGAAAGGAAAGAAAAAGAGGAGGGAAAGAGATGGGCGAATCAGGGTCATTAGTTCAGGCGGCTGGGTCTGCTGCATTCCTGAGCCCTGAGATGGGGGAGCAGCAGAGCAGGAATGTGCCTTGGAGAGAGAAGAGACCTAAGCAGAGGGAAAGAAAAAGGCAAGAAGGAACAAGAAAAAAAGGAGAGGAAAGAGGGAAAGTTGGATACTTTGCTACAAAAGACCTGGTACAATGGTGGAACAGACTAATTTATCAAATTAAGTTATGAAAAAGTAAAAACTCATTTGCTCCAGAGCACTTGGAAATTTTAAGCAAAACTGTTTTCTCTCCATTTCTTCACATCTGTTACCCAACAGTACAGTTCCACTCATTTGTTAGCTCTGACTGCTCCACAGCTGCAAACTTGTTTTTCAGTGCGACTCTCTACAGGGAAACTTTGACAGCAACTTAAAGACTCATTTTAATGTAAAAACATGCAACAACAACGTAAAGACACTCAAGACTCACAAGAGAAGCTCTTAATGAGTTCATGCATCCCCTAACCTTTGACGATAAGCGCTGACAAACTAGCATAATCCTTAAGAAGGACAATTGCCTAATGCCACCCAGTTTCCACTGGAATTAATCTTGTCATCTATATTGTTAGCGTCTGTCTCCTTCAGAATCCCATCTGGTTTCCTCTGATTTTAAACTAGCTTTTATCTCCTGAATATAATTCAGTAGTCTCTATTTATAAAGAATAACATAAATGTTGACAAAGTACAGTGTTTGACTCTGAAACAATAAGTTTATTCATTATGAAAGTTTTGTTTAAAATGTGTTCATTATATTATTGTACACAAACTTAGGCTTGTGTTTTAGGGCTGCAACTACTGAATGACTCAATTATCAATAACTGTCAGTTATTTTCTAAATTAATCAAATAAATGTTTAGTCTATTTAAAAAGGGGAAAAATGGCCATGACATTTTCTCAGATTCTTATGTAACATCTTGTTGATTAAACATGAAAAATGTATCATTTATCAAAATAGTTGCTGTATATTTTTTTTTGTGAACAATATGTTGCACTTCTGCATTTTTTTTTCTAATTAGCACAAAGTTAGCACAAAAAGTAAAATTTTTGGTAGGCCACTCTGTTTTTTCCTCAAAAGTTACCTTAAATTCATGCATGATACTATAATAACCATGTGTTTCATATCCCATACTTGCAATTTCCAAAAAAATTGAATTGCTTGTAAATCCTGTGCTCAACACATTGAACAGTGATACCAAGTTTCTACTCTTACTTTCTGAAGTTGAATAATTGAGAAGCAAAAGGGGCAGGCGACAATTTAGTTAAGTGTTAAAAGCTTCAGGCTCTGAAGAAAAGGTGGTTGTCTGAAGTTAAAACTTTTCAGTAACAGAGTGGTGTCTGTAAGGGAGTGTGTGTGTGTGTGTGTGTGTGTGCGTGCATGTATGTGTGAAAGAGAGAGAGAGATGAGAGCATGGCTGCAGGCTGACAAAGGTCCTGGTATAATACAGTGGTGGAGAGCAGCGACTGATAACTATACTTATGGCCACTGGGGCTCATAGTGACAGCACATGCACTCCCATTACTGGTCCCATGCCTCATGCCCTTATCTCTGGCAGCCTGCCACCAAGGGACCACACTGCCCTCTGCTGTTGATTTAGAGGAAGTTCAGGCTCATTGACAATTCAGTCAGGCGCTCATAGCAATGACTCAGGGGAGAAACTTGACTGGGTTTTGACAGGGCTGCACATCTTTGAATTTTAGCAGTGATATAGCATATTTCTATGCACCCCTAGAAGCCACAGCGAAAGGCCTCTTCTTGGGAACATGTGTGGTCTGTCAGTTTTAAAAAACTTTCACCAACAGGTTTGCTCAGACCTAGAAATGTGTTCTGGTTTGGGCAGACTAACAAAAACAGGAAAATACGAACCTACCTGACTCTTATACTTTCTCTCTTTTCTCCAGTGCTGAGTATACGAGGTGTGCAGGAGGAGGACCCCCCAGATCCCCAGATCATGCGGTTGGACAACATGCTGCTAGCAGAGGGGGTGTCGGGACCAGAGAAGGGTGGAGGATCAGCTGCAGCGGCTGCAGCTGCAGCAGCAGCAGGGGGCTCACCCACCGACAGCAGCATCGAACACTCCGACTACAGAGCCAAGCTTGCTCAGATTCGCCAGATATATCATTCTGAGCTGGAGAAGTATGAGCAGGTTTGTGCTATGCAGACCCACATACTTGAAACATACACTGTTACATATGCTTCTTCTGTACGTACCACAATCAGGGACAGGGGTATGTGGACACATTTCGCATATGAGCACTAGAACTAGACATGTTGGCAACCTCCTGACAGCAAGAAGAAGCCAAACACATGAAAAGGTATTGGTTAATCTATCGACTATTTGACTAATTTGTCATTTAGCTGAAACTATTAATTTTCACATTTCACTCAAGTTCCGCGGTGCAACTCCAAATTTCTATTGAACCCTCTTAGCAAAGTGAAACAATTAGGTCTGTATACAGTGATGGAAAAAAGTTTTCGGACACCCTTAAAATTTTACACAATCTCAAATATTATTATGAAATATTTGTGTAAAATATTTTTTTTTGTCTCAAAAGGTGTAGCTGTATTAGACAGAAACAAACAACACAAATGCTATTTTTTGTGTTAATTTGTTTTCAAGAAAAACTAACAAAACTAAATTCTTGACAGTTTCAGTATGTCAGTTCTCAACATTGTCGGCATCAATGTCAACAAATAACGGAGAATGTGTTCAAAATTGAACAGAAAGTAAATAAACCATTACATCAAGAAATTAATATTTAGTTGTCCTGCCATTAGCACACAGTAGAGCTCTGATCCTGGCTGGCATGTTCCCCACGAGTCTTTGACACTGTCGAGGGGTAATCTTGTCCCATTCTTCTTGAATTACTGCTTTTAATTCTTCTGAATTCTTTGGTTTATGCTTTGAAGCAGACCTTTTGATAATTCACCGCAGATTCTCAATGGGGCTCATGTCAGGGGATTGAGCCGGCCACTCTAAGACCTGGATACTGTGCTCCTGCAGCCAAGTTCTACTGGTCCTGGATGTGTGGCAAGGGGCATTATCTTGTTGAAACATCCAGTTTTGATCTCAACAGAACATGCATGTGCAGAAGGGAGCATGTGGGTTTGGAGAATGGCATAATGCTTGGCAGAGTTCAATGTGTCATCACAGACAGTGAGATGACCAACACCAGCAGCACTCATGCATACCTAAACCCTAATACTGCCTCCGCCATGCTTGACAGTAGGTACTGTACATGCTGGAGATAATGCTTCATCTGGCCTTCTGTGCACCCTCACATTAGCAGGAGGAAGATAAAGCTGAAACTGGACTCATCTGACCACAGAATCTTCTTCCAATTCCTGGCTGTCCAGTTCTTGTGTGCTTGGGCCCAACAACGCCGGGCTAACCTCTACCTCTCATTGATCAGGGGCTTCTTGACAGCCTTGTAGGACCTTAAGCCATGATCTAAAAGTCAACCACGTACAGGGTGGGTGGAACACTGGACCCAGTTTAGTTTGACCACTGCTGCTGAAGCTCCTGTGATGTCATTTGGCCGTTTTCCCTGCACATGTGATCAGTATGTGGTCATTTCTTGCTGAAGAAATCCTTGGACGCCCAGATCTTGGCTTGTCTTCCAAGCCATTGGTTCGTCTGTATATCTGCAGTAAGTGTATCCAACTGTTGAAGGACTGCATCTGCACTTCCTGGCTATCTGGCAACAGCTGTACCCTTCCTGGCTGAGAATCTGTATCTTCAGGCGTGCTTCCTGCATTAGATTCCTTGTTTTAGTCATTTTTGTCTCTGAAGAACTTTCAAAAGGTGGCTTTATATAAACACGAAGCACGGCAACAAAAATTGTGTCTTTTAATAAAAAGCGCGACCTTCATTAGTGGATCACTGGTGCTAAAACTCAGAGTTTCTTATTTATTTTTATGAGACCAATTAATTTGAGGTTTTTAATGGCTTTTTAGGATTTATTTAGTATTTTGGCTGTGACTGTACTAAAAGAAATTGCACCAGAAGACCCAAGAGTGATTCTTAATGCAATATTTCACAAATGCATGGGGTGTCCGAAAACCTTTTTCCACTACTGTATTAAACAAAGTGCAACAAGGACATAGTTGGATATTTTACAAGCACAGGGCAGCTAAGGCAACTCCTTCTTTTTGTTAATGTGTAATTATTCACTGACTGTAGTAGTAGATTCAAATTCTAAGAAAATACAAGTAAATTCAAAACACAACCGTTTTAACATATTTTAATGTCGTTTGTCTGACGATGTCATGATTATAAACATCAGGATTTTGGCCGTGCAGAGCAGCAGCTTGGAAGTGACTGTTGGTTAAGGTGTAGTTTTAATGGGCTGTGTTTCAGTCACAATATCATACTTGTTTTGTTGTCTGACAATGGAAACAAACGTGTGTAAATGAAAACAACTTAATTAGGAATTTGGCTGTAATAAAATACAGTATATGACAGCACAGTGAGTAGGAAGGCAGCAAATGAATCTAAAGTGTCTCTGCGCTGAATAGTGCCTGAATGTTTTCTCTTCAGTTTTTGCATTGCGCTGTGCTGCTGTGGTCTGCCATACAAACTTTGCTGTATACAAACCAAGTTTTTATTCTGTGAACATTTGAAGGACTCCCATACTTTCAAAGCCTTTAGTTTTGAGAAAGGGAAACTTTTGCCCTGAATCCAGTTGGATTTTACTGCCACCACCATTGTCTAAAACTGTAGTGCTTACTACAGCTGACCAGTGACTAGAGCCTACAACAACGGATGTCATGACTAAACAATTAGGCAGTGATACTGAATATTTTTTTCTCCATTAATTTAAGTAAAAACAAAAACATGCGTTGGTCAATAATATTTTTGTCGAAGTTTTCAGTGTTGGTGTCTTCAATTATGCTGACAAATCATGGAAGCTGTATAATTTTGACACTGATACATTTTGTTACACATATATTACTATGAACAGATGGAAAAAATACTCATATCACACATGAATTGGCATTTCAGTGATACAGATTTGAGAATTACAGCTGTATACAACTGTGCTGTATGATTTAAATGCTTCTAGTAGCTCACAAATCAAGCATCCTAGTATAAACTCTATTTTTCTTAGCAACATTCCTCAATTGAGGAGTCGGACAGCTGAGGTCTCATCAAAACTGTGCCATGGCATTGGGCAGAATCTGCTCTTTGTCCATCTTTTTTCAATAGCATTCAACTCCTTTCTCTCTCTCTTTGTTCCAGGCCTGCAGTGAGTTCACCAACCATGTAATGAACCTGCTGAGAGAGCAGTCTCGCACACGGCCCATCTCTCCCAAGGAGATTGAGCGCATGGTGGCCATAATCCACCGCAAGTTCAGCTCCATTCAGATGCAGCTCAAACAGAGCACCTGTGAGGCTGTCATGATTTTGCGCTCACGCTTCCTTGATGCCAGGTCTGTCTGTGTGTTTGTCTACCTGCTATTTCTGCTATTTGTACTGTGTGTGTGTGTGTTAGATTTCTCTTGAGGGTTAAAGTGACATTGTTGTGTCAGACATGTGCATTCCAAGCATGTTGGTCATTATCTCTTCTCTGTGTGTGTCAGACGTAAGAGGCGCAATTTCAACAAGCAAGCTACAGAGGTGCTGAACGAGTATTTCTACTCCCACTTGTCTAACCCTTACCCCAGTGAGGAAGCCAAGGAGGAACTGGCCAAAAAGTGTGGGATCACTGTGTCTCAGGTAAATTGTTAACACAACTAGACAGTTTAAGAATACTGTAACCGTTTTTATGAAAGCAGAGCTTGTTTGTAAATCCAGGATCACCTGCCTCTGTTTTCATTGGTTTCAGTGTATAGATCTTTTAAATGTTTTCTTTTTTCCCAAGTGTAAGTTAAAATAAATAAATAAATAAAGTAAAAAGTGCATAGATGATTTTTTTGTTCCATATTTTTTAGCTGAGGAGGTGAAGCAGCTAAATGAATCACTGTATTTAAATATGATATCTCTGTCCCTAAGGTCTCTAATTGGTTTGGCAACAAGAGAATACGCTACAAGAAGAACATTGGTAAGTTCCAGGAGGAAGCGAACCTCTACGCAGTTAAAACAGCGGTGGATGCTGCCAATGTGTCGGCGCAGGCTAGCCAGGCTAACTCTCCAGCAACACCCAACTCAGGTACCACATGCTCCATCTCATCTACCCACAAGACCTCCTACTTCTTATTAACAGGCTTCAGTTTCTATAAATACACTCTTGGTCTACCAAGTTGAACCACAGAGTGAGTGTATGATGGGCTGATTTGATAATTCAACAGAAAACCCACACTGCATACAGCAAATGTGCACCAAGCCAGCTACCACATGAGTTTTCATAGTTACGTGAAATGATTTTATTCATTTTGCTTAAAATCACTGATAAAATGTCTTTTCTCAGGTTGAAAAAAAGATACAATTGTGTAACTTTTATTTTCCCTAGAGTGGCATTGCTAACGTCCATTATTTTAATATTAAGCAATTCATTGTATTGGATTTCCCAGCCACATTTCTCTCTGATTGTCATTACTATGAGTAAAAACTTACTAATATTTTTTTGTTTAGCATTCAGTGTTGATCCTTTGATCTGTGCAGTGTGGGCTGCCTTGGTTTTTGCTAGTCTGATAGCCAAGATTTACTTTCATCCTGTGATATGTTTCAAATGTCTTATGCTTTTCTAGCATTTCGTATTTTCAAAAGCTCATCAATATACACGTAACTTGGGACTGATACAATACGAAGGGGTCTTAGTGGGACTGACCTTATGTCATCTTCAAGTACTTTCTGTCCATCTTCTGTATTTTCTTGATAAAAATGCTACCCATTTTTAATTACTTGTTCAACTGCTTTTGTTGTGAGTTACCTAAAACATAAAATCTGTCAGAAATTTTAACAAGTATACAACACATGGAACATAGTTATGTAGTAACCTCAATTTGCGAAGGAAGCTGAATGGATCAGGTAAGTGATCATTCAGACATTTTGTTTCATGTAGTCAGTTCCCTTTTTATGCCTTCAGTTTTCTCAAATTAATAATGATCAGCTGGGTTATTTAAGCCTTTATGGGTGACCAGATTTGAAGCTGTCTGTAAGACTGGATATTTTCTTAAATTTAACATAATTAGAAACCTATGTCTGACATTAGTCAAAATCTGATTTGCTACCAGTTGAATTTTACAGGCAAAACAGTCACATTTGTGCATTGACAATACAAAGTATTAGCACCAGCATAAACAGACAGTATAATCTGAATGATAGTTTTTGTAAACTTAAGTTTCCCTCTATAATTTCATCATGTGGGAAAGGATTCAAATGTTATTAAAATGGACCACAACTCAAGCTGTGAATCCTACTTTGACAAAGTGACTCTTGTCACTAACAGTTGTTCTTGGCAGCAGTTAGTTCACAAAGTGAAAAACGTCATGCCTTTCACTACTACTACTAATAAAATACATACACACATACACACACTCACACACAAAAGATTGTAGCTCAATATGACAAAAACCACATCAGTTCTTAGGAGCTGAAACCTATTCGTTTAATTCTCCAACCTAACCTAACCAACTTATGAGAAATTGAATGTGAAGTCCACACAGAGGGGCAGTATAAACAATGAGGAAGGACTACAAAAACGTTTTTTTTCTTTTTTGCTGCTGTATAAAGTGTTATAGTCTAACAGTTATAAATAGGCCTGTAACTAAGCAATGCACAGTGTAATTAAACAGAAGTGATGCACATTTCAGCAGTTGGTGTTTGTAGCTGATATGCTGTATGTATGGTGCAGAGAATTCAGAATTGGCACAATGAGAACAGTGACCCTCATTGAAGATGTTTATCAGTTTGAGAATTTGCTTCAACTAGGCAATGCCCCTGACCAGTGGTAACCTTTTGACCCCATTGCTGTGTGGTGGGGCTGATTGGCTATTGGATATATATATTGCCTGCAGGGTCACCGGGGTCATACAGCTTGTCTCACACAGGCGACACCTACCTTGGCCTGCGTTCCCTCAACGGGGAGGGTCTCAACATCGCCCCCCCTCTCCAGCCTCAGGTATGCACTGAGGACAGCTGCAGAGTTGCCCTCAATGCTGTTAACCTAGCCACCCAGCATCCCTGGATACCTTCCCTTAGCCTAGCTCCTTTCGACCTCTCCTAAGATCCTCTCCTGACTTTACCTTCAACACAACCAGCTCCTGCCCCCTCCCAACACACACAGACACACACACACACACTGGCCAGTTATTGCTATGTACAGTGAGCCTTGAAGCACTTACTCAAGCGGAATGTTTGTTTAAAGCCATTTAAATTATTTGTGTTCTCACATGTCCCTCTGTAGTTACATGTACACATAGTCCCTGTGTAGATGCATTTCTTCCACAAACATAGCGTCAGGCTCAGCACGGAAACCCCTGTTTAGACGCAACAGGAGGGGCTGAGGAATCAAATTGGTAATCTCTGATTAGTGGTCAGTTTCTCTACCTCCATGTTGTCCTGCACCTCCAGCTGTATCACAGCCTCCTGCCCTTTTCAGTCCTAGTTTCCCGCACACTTCCAAATATCTCATATATTCACCTCACCCATGTAGACCAAAAAAATTTCCTCAAATTGAATTGTTCTTGTCGTTGTTGTCTGTCAGTAGCAGTGTAGTTGTATTGTTCTGGAGCATGCAGTAGAGGTTTGTGGATGCTGCCAGCCCCTTGGTCAGCCTGTGGTTGTCTAATTAAAAATGGTGTAATTAAGATTTGTTTAGTTGCCAAATGTGGTAATGTTTGTGTTCAAATGTTTTGTCTCGGACAGGTGGATACCCTGCACCGTGCTACACACCTGACGGGCGGCTATGAGGAGTTGTCAGGTAGTGGCCTCTACACCCCTCATCGCCTGGATGTAAGTACCAACTTACTCTCTTGTGGTATAGCTGAATGAAAAATTTTTAGTTAGTCAGGATATCTGTCTATACAAGGTGCGATTAAAATTTCAGAGACTGTTCCTGTTGCATGTGACGATCACATGCTTGCAAAAATGCGTGAGCAGCAGCTGTCACAAATCAGGGAATCTTGTGACACTGTACTGTCAACATTAGGGTGTGTTTGGCAGATTTTTGCTGCTGGTGAAAGGTGGGCATCTGCAGTTTTACTGTGGATCTTTGAGAAGAACAGAAAGCAAACACCCGACTCTGTTTTCGTCAGTAGCCCCAGATGAGCCAATCTCTAAGTGGAGGATCAACACTAGTGACAAGAGATGTGTCTGGGCTTTGACCCAAAGATCAAACAGCTGTTTTCACAGTGGAAGAGCTGTAGTCTCCAAGATCAGAGAAGGTGCATCAGAAGCACACTAAGAACCTGCTCATTGTTTCCTTGACATTCACCAGGCTGTACATCATAAAATTATCCTACAGGGTCAGACTGTCAACTATCAGCAAGTCCTACTATGACATCCATAGGCATCTGACGGAGAAGAAATACAAATACCTGAACTGTGGTGCGATTACATGTGGGTGCTCCTATTGCACTGTGCGCCGAGTCACAGCCTGGTGGTTATACACCAGGATTTGGCCACAATAACACAATAATTGCTCCCTACTATTTGCTATATTTCCATCCCTGCAACTTCTGTCCCATCCCTAAATTTACACAATTAAGGAAATTTAGCTGACATTGCAGATGATGATTGATACGCTTACATTATGGGACTTCCAGGGAGCGTTCCCAGCATGACAGACATTCTGAGAGCGATGTATTGCTGTGCAAAGACATTACTTTGAAGCAAATGACGGTCAAACTTAAATTGGGTGCGGTTTTTGATTTTCACAGGTGAAGTCTCGGAAACTTTTTGATCACACCTTGTAATATACACTTCTCCGGTTACTTGAAAATCATTAAAATAGATCAAATGTTTCTATAGCTGGAATCTGGCATTTTCTGTCTTAGCAACATCCCAGCTAGTACTGATTTGATGAGTTTGCAATGTGAAGTAGATCCTCATTTCACATTTTAATGCTGTATTGTATGCTCAAACAGTAGTATCTAATGTAGATATTAAAAATTGACGGTTGCAGTACTTTTGTAGCAATAAACTAACAACTGCTTTTTGCCAGAAAAGATATTTAGAAGACCCAGTTTCTCAGGAATGTAGTACTTAATGCTAGAATAAAAACCATTACGCACATTCAAGTAAACTAGGTTTTTCAGTTTTCTCCAGTAAGCCAATTTCTTGAAACTCTAATAAACAAGAAACAGGTTCTCTAATTTCTCTGTTTATCTAGATTTCTCCTGAAGCTGACTTTTCTGCCATTTAAAGTAAAATAAGTATATGTGCAACAAAGACTTCCGACACAGAAAGTCACAGTGCAAATAAGGATTTCAACGTGGTGAACCCTCAAATTTAAAGTAATACTTTAAAAAGTTTGACTAAAAATGAAAGTGTTTTTAAACTGAGGTCAGAATCAGATGTATAGAGAGAGCAATATTAACTGCAATTTGTGTTGTAGACATGTGAAACCGTATCTCAGTCTGTGTGTTCATATTTGAAAGTGGGCAAGAATTTGTAACGCACACATTGACCTAATCAGAGGTCTCAGCACACTTGCAAATGTGAATACACAGCAGGTAATATTACAACAACATAACCCCACAGAAATCCAATTACTGACCAGCTGCATGTCCATGAAATTTTAAAGCAGGTTACAACAATGCATGTAAATGCATTCAGTTATATAACCAGATTTCTCAGAGCAATCTGGTTACATAGACATGAATGTAATCGGTCAGGAAACTGCTATCATGTTTTAACAGATAGGTCGTTCTTTGAATAATAGCATTTTTCTGCAGTCAGTAAGCTATCTTGAGGCCAAATCCTTTGACTAGTAAGCACAAATATAGCTGATTTGAACTGCTAATTATAAAACTCCCTCTTCATGCAGAATACTCTCTTCCCTGACTGTTTGCAGGCTAACAGCTGGCAGGACACCACCAACCCCCCTTCGGTTACCTCCCCTCCCGGTCCTCCTGGCAGTGTCCACTCCGACACCTCCAACTGATCCAGTGGCTCTCCTTGCCAACACTTCATTCCCACTGCGGTCTGCTCTGACTACCATACTCTGTCCCCATTTTTCACTACTCCCTTGTCTCTCAACTTGATAGCCACACAAGGCTGTGCTCGCATTTCATAAACACACACTGTGCTGGAACACAGGACAGCCGAACAGTTGTAAAGAGGAATTCTCCCTCCAGCTCCACTCCAATGCTCAAAGCTTCATAACTCAGAATTAAAGGGGGATGGAGCTTACAGATACTGAGACAACATCTTTACTATCAAGGACTTTTTAAAAACCACTGACCCAGCTGTGTAGATGATTATGATGTCTGTACATTATGTGTATATGCACGTTAACTTCACACAGTACTCACACAGCTTGTTCATGTGCTGTTGACCTCTGCACTCAACCCTTTGCTTTGGAAAACTGTGTGTGATTGCCTGTATCTCTTGAAGCCTTGGCATTTGACAGCCAAACTGTTGATACGGATCACCAGGGAGCTCTGCTCACCTTGCTCGTACCAAAGTGCTGCCCCAGTAGTTGTCAACACATCTGTTCCTCTGAGATCACCCTCTGCCAACTCAACTCAAGACACTGTTGTATCTTCCAGTCCTTATGGCTTGATGTTTCATTCTGTTGGAGATTTCACAGTGAATAACTGATATGCACAAAGGTGCATGCAAAGACCTTTCCATAACATACACCTCACAACTTTTCAGTCGTTTTCATAGTGAGCTGACATAAAAGATGTGTCAAGCACAAAAGTTAGCATCCTTGTTATGGGTGTCTCTACCTGTAAAAGGGTAGTTAAGGGGATCACTGTTCTAAACCAGGCAGGACAAGTGATAATAGGGCTGGTGAGAAGAGGAGGAAAGGGCAGAGAGAGGAGAATATCTTTGGTTGAGTGGATGTAACTAATAGCCCTTTTTGTTGCTAACCAATAGAGGGTGTTGGTAGATGGCTTGTAGACTTTACTTCTTGCTTTCTGTCCACTAGTTTATTTGATTGTAGGCTATTTTCTAATGCTGTTTCACCAAGAATGCACCAGCCACCACCAAAAATTAGCTCAATAAAGCATCTTAAATGACGATAAAAGAAGGGTGTAAAGATTGTGGGGCATTGATGTGTTATTGGGACAAACGTGACATGAATTTAGAAACGTGACTGTCTTCCATGCATGTAGGACTTCTAGGCGTGATATTGTTTTCATTTAACCTTCCAAGTTTTTAGCTTCATTTTTATTAACAAAAAATAAAGGGTATAATTATTACAGTCAGACCAAAAAGGAAAAAGTGCATCATGTATTGCTATGATGTGTGTGTCTCTGTGTGGGCGTGTGTACAGTGTTCTTGGGATGTCTTAGTCAAACTGGCTGGTGCCCTCTGACCTTTGTAAGCATTATAGAGACTGGGTGCTTCCACCAGCCAATGACACACCAGATGGGGGTCAACAGAGATCTCCTCCTCCCCATCTTAATACATTTTAGCTTGTGAGCCCGAGGCAACACACTACAACCTTCTGTTGTACCAAAACCAAAAATACCAAGTTCAGCAATGTAATAATGCTACTCTGTGTCTATCTAAAGTTGGTGCACAGCCACCTTTTCAGTTTGAGGAGAGGAGGGAATTATATTTGTATCTGTGTCTCTCTGTGTGGTGTCGTCATGCCTCAAGTTGGTTTGATTTTTGTTTGTTTTGTTTTTTTTTTTGTTGTGGGGCTTCTTGGGTGGGTGGGTGCAGTGAAAACTGTCATATCACACCTGTAATTTGATTGTGAGCATAGAAGGCATGCTCTCTCCTTTACCCATCTTTTAACACCTTCTGGTAAATCCACAATTAGTTAGTTTTTACTTGTATGGCCGATTGGGCAAGGGCTTCTCTCTCTCCTCTGTTACCAAAAAAGAGGCAGCACTGGGTGTAGAAAAACTCAACTCATGTTTAAGACAAACCTGTAACATTTTGGGGGATTTTCATTCTTTGGAACTGTTTTATACATTAACCGTTATGTGAGTAACAAAGCATTTTGATAGTAAGGTGAAGCCTTATAAAGATTTAAGTGTCAGTCAAGACTTTGTTGAACCATGTTACAGAACAAAACTTGAGCTTGAAAGCTGGTCACATGTGATATCCCACATTTAATTACTTGTTTTGTTACTCACAGCAGTTCATATGACTGTATCGTATGAATAATGTTATCGCCACACCAAATTATCATGCCCCCACCCCCTTTTTCTACCTGTTGTAATGGATGTCACTGTACAGTTTGTGTAATGTTTCAGTATTTTTTTTTCTTTTATAAATTTTGATGTTTGGTTGAGATGCCAGTTTTACTTTGGCCTCTGTGTCACAGAATTCACAATAACTCTGTATCAGTTTTGAATATTATTTAGGTCTTTTGTTACATAACCAGGTTGCATTGTAGGGTTTACGGACGCAACATTTGGTGCTGTGGACACTATTTTATTTGGTATATTTTCCCATTTGATTCCCTTTAGGTTTCCACACTCCCTCAGTTATTTAGTCACTTTTCCTAATATTTAAATTAAACCTGCTCAGATCATTCCATGAAATCAGAAATGTCAATTTATAAAGTGGCAGAAGGAGTTTTTGAAACACTTTAATAGTTACATGAACTGAATTTTACCTCGTGGACCTTAAAGTTTGCCAGTTCATCACAGCTAAATGTGAAACCTAATAAGGTGACCAGGTTTGCTACATTTCAGTTAATTCTAAAAAAAAACATTTAAATAATTAGGATTGTGACAATATGAAAGCAGTACATTTGTTGAATTGTTTGATTTTCTTTGAACAAAGAGCTAAATTGTAAGTCATATTTCACTTTGGATCAGGCAAACCTATAGGAAGACTAGAGTTTTACATTTAAGCAGATGATCTTTGCTACAATTTTCACGTGAAACTCCTGCCACTCACCTTAAAGATGAGTACAGCAAAAAAAAACCCATCCAATGCATAAGTACTAATTCTTAGTATGTACTGTATGCCCCCCTGTAATTTAGCAAATTAGTAATTTAGCATCAGAGCTGTAGCTCTAAAACACAGAACCTAATTTTATTTCCTACTGTCAATCATGTTTAAATGTTGTTTTAATTCTGCAAGTGACTAAATGACATCCACAGCACCAAATGGCTCCTTAAACCTTTTTGATTTCTTTCTTTTTATTAGTATATTTGTATCTTCCCTCTTTCCCTTGTATTTACCCCTCTCTCTACCTCTGTCTTTCCATTTCTCTTGTATATAACCCCCACTGTTTTCAGACTTGTGAGTCTGTATGAACTCCTTTTATACCTCAACTTTAGAATTGTTCTAGAAAGAGTAAAACAAAAGGAAGAATATGACAAATTGTAGTGTTCTTATTAGAAAATTAATAAAAATGATTTAGTGTGATTTTTCGGTATTTGATTTCAGATTTTAGGAGTGTTTCATTTTATAATTTGTCACAAATGCTCTTGTGATAGTCAAATGTAATAAAAGGAGAGATTGCACCATCTTATGATTAATATGTGAGTCTGTTAGCCTCACCGGGGCTGAGGAAAACATGCTGAGAAAAAATTTTTTTCCAGCCTTGTTTTTTTTTTTAATTCAATTTCAAAAAGTAAACATGGAAGAAAGAGCTTTGTAGGAATAGTCTAATGCCCAGCAGAAAACTTAATTGAACAACAAATGCTTTGATCACAGTGTTTCTGAACTGGCGTCATACCCTCAGGTCTGTCCAGTCGTCTTTGTCGTTGGTGTCTTGAGGCTTACATAAGGCCCGATCCTCTGACTTCTGGACAAAGCCAAGAGTCTCCTGTGGACAAAATAATAAAATAACTTCAGTCTACCTTGACGTGGTTGAAAAGCACATTTAAAACGTCATACAATTATTTTACAACCCTGTTTTTTAATCAAAGACTTTAAAAAATTCAGCATTTACTTTTCCCTCCCAACATTTGGACAAGAAAAGAGCTAGAGACTTTAGATTTAGAAAGAAATAAAGAGTAGGAACAGTCTGGTTTCTTGTCACGACTAGTAACACAGAGCTTTTTATTTTACTTAAGACGCATTAGATTGGAATTCAGCTTGTGCAAAGGTGTGGTAAGTGAAAACTCAGTGGCAGGAATTGTAGGAAGCAAGTAATAGAAGTAATATCAGCCTGATGGGAGTTTTCAGAGTGTAAAGTTTCACAGGTTGTATTCTGCACTACCTTATCAGCAACCCTCAGCAACAGTAAAACACAGTAACTGATTGTACCTCGGACAGCGGAGAGTTAATCTCGATAGGTGAAGGCTTCCTCTGCTTATCTGCACCTCTCCGACACAGACAGCAAAGGATCCACTTGAATGTCCTCCGCATCTCGTCGTCCCGCAGAGAATAGATGATGGGATTAACCAGAGAGTTGCACTCGGCTATCACCAAGCAGTACTTCTCATAGCTGTTGGCGGAGCTGGCTTTACCAAGAAGCCCGTCCAGTAAGAGAGTCATGAGGCCAGGTGTCCAGCAGATTACAAAGGCACCTGAAGAGATGGTAGTAAAGACAAAAAACTCAACATCTATGAAATTAAGGGGTCGCATTATGCAAAATCTAGGTTTTCTTTATGTTTGAACATAGTTACAAGTCCACAGTGTGTCTAAAAACAAGAAAAATATGAGAAAAGACTACCCCTTTCTTCTTTCATTTCTCCATATATTAGAAAATGTGTATCTGGACGTTCAGGTTTGCAACAAGTTGTGATGTCACAACAGGACAAGCACTGCCTCCAGCTAGCTCCGCTCTGCCACCTACTAATAAACAGAGATGGTGTTGCCAGTATGTTCATTTTACTTTAAGAATGCACTACAGCTGCCTTTACAAAGTATGCGGTATTGTACAAGCAGTATGCAAACAATTGTGACATACTCCTCCAATATCATATTGTGTCTTAAGCCTTGACCATCACAGTCATCTGATTTGGCACTTTCTCTCTTTGTTTATATTTCTTGTGAGACACTGTGACAAATGTGACATAACTGCACAGAAGATTGTGGGTCAGAATGACCAGAAAAGCATGCTGGCTGGCATACTGCAAAATCCAGGAGGACTGTAGGCCATCCGGGTATTTTTGGCAGACACATTTGATGTACTGTGTATTGGGGGAATAAAATACAGTATGGTAGTATGGATACTGGAACGTGCCCATAGTAGATGCAGAGAGGTGCCTGTGGCCCTCTTCCTAAAATAATGTGGGCAGCTTGACACTGCAACAGCCTGTTTGGAAAAAGGCTAAAGCCATGGGGTTTTATAGGCATGGTAGAATTAACAGTCTGTGCAGAATTTTAAGCTGAAACTTGAAACACACTTGTCTCATGTGAGACTTGCATTGCAACTACAACATGAGTACAAGTACTCCACCAAAGCAGTGATACAATATGGCACACGAGTCAAAGTACAGCTGTGTTAGATCATATTTGTACCGTGATTGCCAAATATCAAGGCTAACTGCCACTTACAACATGTTTACCTGCTGGAGATGAGTCACCTGAGCAATTAAACAGGTTGATATGACGAGAAATGCAACTGCAGATTTCCCCGTCATACACAGGAAAGTCTAAAGAATTGTTCAACTAGCACTAAAAAAGACAAGATCTGACAAACGAAAGCTGCAAAACTGGTTTTGCGGAAAGCAGGCCACAGATAACAAGCATCATAACATGCCTTGACTGTGAGCACAACAACCATGCTGATCCCTTCAAAAATCCAAAACAATCCAGACATTTTCTCTTCACATGAAGTGGTGAGGTGGATTCAGATAGCAGCCATTTAACCTTACAAAGATTACGTGAAAACAAGGCTGCATAAAAACACCAGGATGTCACTTAATATTTAGTACAAAGTGTATTTTGAGAGTGCTGGAAGACAGAAAAACCAAATACTCACCCAGAACCATGGAGATTGTTTTCATCAGGTTGACAACTGTCTGGTTGTGTCGTATCTCTGACGTGTGCTGAGACATGGACCGGCTCTGGTATCGCACATAGATGAAGATACGAGTGTACACTGCCACCATTATGAAGAAAGTGAGCAGGTTGAGAACTGCCCAGAAGATAAGGAAGCGCCGGCTGTATAGGGGAGCGATGGTGGAGCAGTCATCAAGATCACACTCACAGTTCCAAAACGTGGAAGGCACCAGGCCCATGATGATAGATGTGACCCAGATGCAGACTATCAGTAGCACCACGCGCCGCTTGGTCATGTTGCTGTGCAGCTGCATGGTGATGATGGTCTGGTGGCGCTCCACGGCGACAGCTAGGAGGTTGGCCACAGAGGCTGTCAGGCTGATGTCAATCAAAGCCCCGCGGATGTACCACTGCTCCTTGGTGAGAGTTCTGGTCCAGGGGCCTGTGTTCAACATCAGGTTGGCGTAGGCGACTCCTGCAAACAGGTCTGCTGCGGCCATGTTGCCCAGGAGGTAGTAGATGGGGAAGTGAAAGCGACGGTTCATGAAGATGGCTGCCATCACCATCAGGTTAGCAAGGACTACAATAACACATACCGTCAAGCCCAGTCCGATGACCACAAAGTCCCGTGTAGTCCACTCTACACGGATCTGCTTTCCCACCCAGTTGTAGAAGAAGCTGACATTGTGGCTGTAGTTGCAGGTATTCCACACACTGCTCTCAGTGGCCATAACTGCAGACACAAAGCCGGACGTTGAGAATATTTACATGTTGTCAATAAGAGGTGCAACAACAGGTAACATGTAATACTGTGTTTAACATAAGGCTCTCTATTCAGAAGTTTCATGAACTTCTCTCAAAAGCAACATTTTAACAAACTGAACTTCAAAAGAGGAACACAAGTCCCTCTAATTTTAGCTGCACTGAAGATGCAATTCATTGTGAGACTACATTATTTAATGAGCTGTGGCTTCTGTGAGCCTGTACTGTTTACACATACAGACAGGTAACAAACTTCAGTGAAAAGCCTGAATAAATGAGTAAGAAAGTAACAAAAGCAGATTCTCCATACGAGTTAATTGGACACATGGTCCAAATAACATCCAGGCCCGGTTGATTCTGATTTTGTATCAACACTGCAAGATGAAAAGATCTGAGACTTTATTGTTGGGGAACAGATGGAAGGAGCTTCAGTCACAAAACTGCTCATTTTGATCTACAAAAAAAGACAACCAGAGACATGGTTGGCAATTGTTATCAACGCTGCACATTTGATGACTTGTTATCATTATCCTCTGATGAAGCATATCTATCCTGTATTCTGTTCCAGGATGCCACTGATCTATCAGGGCACTGAATGGTTTGATCAACGGATCTCACTCAAAAACCACCGAGTGAGAGGGTATCTTTTGGAAGAATCGTGCTCTTCCCTCCAGTCAAGTTCCAGACACTCTGAGAATCAGTCCTAAGCTGATCTGGCAGCTTACGGTGACCCAGTCTCTTACTAACACAGTTGGTTTTTCCTTTAATTTGCCACCTCTCTGTAACTGGCACATTCAACAATGCAGTGTGATCAGAAAAGTCTGTACAGATAATTATCAGAGCAGAGACAATATAAACCTCAAGCTACATTCACAGTGAAGTGTAGGTGACAGATGGAAGGTTAATTAACTCTTGGTGAATTATTCAATCTACAATATCTGAAAAGAAAACGTCTTCAAAATGTTTGTTTTCACTCAACGGCCAAAACCAAACAAGTAGTCACTTTATAATTATAATTAGGCCTGGACAGAAACCATTCAACGACAAATGTACATCAAGTCGAGTTACGTTTATTAATATCAATGCTGAAGAAACAGAAAGTCAAACATTTACGTTGTTGTGCTTCAACTTCACCTGAACGAATTGTGCCGCTGATTATTCATAACTCGCGTCTGAAAGTCATTTTCTAAAGAACAAACGTTTAATTTCGTGACACCTACCGCACGTTTCAGAGTTTCCTCCATCCAGACTGGTCCGATGTAAAACTGGCGGGCTGCGCTGCCATCTGAAGGACCAGAAACACCTGAACCCGCTGTCCGTCCATGTGCTGGCTCATCGGCAGGTCGACGCCTCTCTGAATCACTGTTACTCGGATCAGCTGGACCTGACCGACAGGTAGACGCGCTGCCTCCAGGGACAGCCGGAAAAATGGGACAAAACACACACCCACACAGACGGATTAAAACTCTTTTTTTTCTCACCGGTAGATTTTACTTTCGAAATCCCCCCTTCACATTCAACATTAGAGTTATTGCGCAAATAGCTTCTGCTTAGTTTGGAAGTGTTTTAATGAGTGACTGCACCGGAAGATCTGTTCCCAAAGACTCGGAGCGACAAGTGAAGTAAACAATGTCGTAAAATAATCATGCGGCCAAAAATAAGGAATATTATTAATATTAATAATGATAATAAAAAAAGAACCAACTCAATGTAATATTTACATTGAGAGAAAGATGGCAGCACTATTGTTACAATCTGAACTTACTACGACATCAGTTCTAGATAGTTTTGTATCTTTAAATTTTTATTTATTTATTTAAATCAAAATTTGCATTAATATGGCAACACTATAGGAGACGTTAAGAACAAGGAGCCAGTTAAGAGTAATAGTGTTTTCAACAAATGGACCGATTATATGTTATTCTGAATTATGTTTTACTTTTATTTATTTAGTTATTCATTCACATATTTATTTATATGTAGCTTTGGTATGGGCAGCTTTGTGGGTTTTTATTTCTTTATTTTTCTTTTAATTACGTTTTTGTCGTATCGCTTCAGCATTACAGATTTATGAGTCTTCACTGCCCTCCTGTGGCCACATGGCGGAACTGCAACACCAAGATAAACACCCACGGTAGAGCCTTTCTGTAAAATCAACATTTACCTGCTGCACATTTTAAGCACATGTAACCATCCCAGACGTCACTGCACAATTATTTAAGACATTAACAATTTTAGACATCATTTTTTAGACTTTTAAGTGCTGCACTAACTTAAGGCACTTTATAGCTAATACTTTAAACCGCTAGTTTAACGTTATAGCAATCGAATGTAAACATTATACACAATAAATTAATAACGGGTGTACACACACACACACACACACACACACACACACACACACACACACACTTACATTGTACGTTTCGTACTTACCGGAAGTATTGGTATGTTTTAAATATTGATATTGACGGAGACTTGACTATTTTAATGTCGTGCAGTTCCCAACTGTGACCACAAGAGGGCAGTAAGCATTACTTTTATTGTACGGACACATGTATCACACACACAAACTTCTCCTCATAGAAAATACAGTTATGATGCACTTGTTTGTTAACAGTATTAAAAATGACGGCAAATAGCTCGGTAGATCATATTTCAACACTTACGGACGTGTCGTTTTCATGGCAGTTACACAACAAATGGTGAAAAAGGCATCGATAAAGAGCTGTGGTAATTGTGGGGTTTTTTGTTGTATGGACTTACCGGATATTATCACAATTGCTGTCACGTCTGCCTTGTCGTGAGCATCAAAATCACTGAGAGGTTTTCATTGCCATTTCTTAAAACATACATTTATTATCAGTGTTATTTACCGTAACCCCGCTAGCAGCGACTTGTTAGTAATGATGCTAACAACTAAAACCTGTGCAGTCCGTTAGCAATTAATTTTACATGCAGTTCGCCACTGTGACCACTAGAGGGCAATAAAACCAGCTGTTCAGGCTGTCAAGTCAGACATAATATCATATCCTCACTTCCGGAAAAATCCTTCAAAATAAGACAATATAGTGACAGCCAGATTTGTAATATTCTGTCCATACATTTCTTTCATTATTTTTAGCTAGTTTGTACTAAATGCTAACATTGGACAAAATGTTAACATTTAGGACAAGAATGACTGCAAATTAGAGAGAACAACAATTATTCTTTTAAACAAATTATCTGCATTATTCCAACTGAAAAACCTTTAGTTGTAATCGCTGTAAAAACTACAAAAAACAAAATGAACGTAATCCTTAGTTTGTTTCTGAAAATGAGTTAAAACTGTGAGAGAGAGCTAATTGAGCATTTTACCTTTAATCTGTTTTTTTTAATTTAATATTTGTTTATTGAACCAGCAAAATTTAAATGTAGCACATTTCTACTGAATATTAGAGAGTGAGAACATTATTATTATTATTATTATTATTATTGTTATTATTATTATTATTATTATTATTATTATTATTATTGTTGTTGTTGTTATTGTTGTTGTTATTGTTGTTATACCACCTTTCCATGGACGGAAAAAAGAACTGCAAACATAAAATGGCATCAAACCACTGTTTTAACACAGTTTTATTATCATTACTCTGATAATCAAATGTGCATATTATATACAACAAATTAATAACGAGTTTGTAGATTTTAAATGGGCGTTTATGCCATAAACTGAATGTAGTACGGAATTTTAATTTTATGATTTTTGATGTAAGTTGTTAAGTTTCATATTTTCCCGGAAGTACTAGTATGTTTTAAAATCGATATTGACGGAGGCTTGATTATTTCAAAGTCATGTAGTTCCTCACTGTGGCCACAAGGGGGCAGCAAACATTACTTTTTTCAGTGAACGCTCAAATCTGCCACAATCTGCTACTTTATACAGTCTATGGTCCGTCAAAGGCTTCTTAACTGCATTAATGAATGAAGGAAGGTGGGTGTTTTAATTTTAACGGTACGAATAAGTCGTTTTAACGACAGTTACAAGTAACGACTGGTGATAAATCAATTAAGAGCTGTTTTTGGTTATTAATTAACATTTAGTGCAAAAATGACTGTGGATCATGAAGAATGACAATGATTGGTCTAAACAAGGCATCTGTATTATTCAGACCAAAAAACACAGACTAAAGAGCAAAATGAACATAATTTCCCTCGTTTGTTTTTGAACAATTAGCTGAAGTAAAGACAGTTGAGTGTCTTTTCTGGTCATGCTTTAACTTTTGTTTGTTTTTAAACCTAACTAAGGACATTTTACTGAGAAATACTAGAAAATGAGAAGACTTTTATGGATGCTGTGTCCATAATGTCTGTGTTTCTGAAGATGGATAGATAGACTGCTCCTCAGGAGGACCTCATCAGGGTCATGGAGGAGATCAGAGAGTACTACAGGAGCGTTCCCGCCAAGAATAACAAATGTTATTTGTTTTGTTTCTCTGTTATACAGAGAGAGATAGGCATATATGATTTTGCAATGCTTTACAGCCAAAATGTGCACTGTGTTTTTGAGAGTCTAAATTCCACTGAAGGTGACTGTAACCCAGTGTTGTTCTATTATTATTAACTACATTAGCATTTACTAGAAATAAGGAGATCCCTACAAGTCATGACCTGTAGCTCGTGTGTTAAATCTCCCTGGAAACAATTTGTAATTGCCTGCAAATACCAATTCAATGGGGACTTTAAAGAAAAAAAAGGCTGAGAAAGACAGAGTTTTGTTTATTTTTTATTTTCTATAAAAGAGATGAGTTTATTCAATGATCATAACAGACTTAATCAGAGACCTCGATAGACCACTCACATACCAAACGATAATCGAGGAAAATGTTTGAACAAAACCCCCAGAACAGAACAAATGTAACACAAAATAAAATACCTGAATAAAGCAAACTCTGGGCTGAGCTGCGGGTCAGCACATTCTCTGTAGAACTCATGGCACATTATGTCCGACAGTTATTGTGTGAAGAAAAAAAGGCTAAAAAGGAATGAAGTTGTTTTTTTTTATTTACCCTTTCAAAACCAGTCTAATAATAAAATTATATATTCATATATGGTGGACTTCATAGAAATTAAAAAGGTGACTTAAGCACAGAAACAAGTTCTCCTGAAGTACTGCTCATCTTTTTATTCTCCTCATTAATAGAATGCTTATCTACATCGGGGAACATGCCTCCCTGCACCACACACAAAAAAAAACAACAAAAAAACAAACACACAGTCACACAGCCGTCCAAATTTACACAGTCACACTCACAGACCAGACTCAAACGCTAGTGTGGCAACGCTGAAACATATCTACCTAAAATCCTCTGATTGAACAAAATGAGAACGTAGTTGTCAGGTGTGTACACTCATAGAAGTCCAGCTAAAACTAAATTTAAAACCCGAATATTGACAACGGGTAAAATATAAAACGCTGTCTTTTCTTTTTTTTGTAATTCCTTTTTTTGTTGTTTTTTTGTTACTTTTTTCTTACACAAACTCTTTCAAAAATCTCCCTCCCCGTTCAAATATTACACCTCCCATTCCTGACTTTCGAAACCCCCTCAAAGTGTAATATAAGCCAACGAGAATTGCAATACAATACAGGCACTGGAGAAAAAACACCATAAGAGACAAGTAGAGAGGACGAGACGCGTTCAGATTTCAGCCCATCCCCGGTCCAACGATGTCTCCGAGAACAGAATTAGAACTCACATCCACTATTATCAAACAAGAACAAAGATAGAAATCAAAACTGTTTTTTCAGCATTTTCCGTTTCTCAACTTTTGTACTCGTTTTGTCTTTTCATTTTGTATTCTGACAGTGTGCCCTCAGTGTATTAGAAGACGATTCGATGCAAAAACTAACTGGGAGCTCCTTCCGGTCCCATCAACTATTTTTTTTTTACTAACCTGATTCAAGTAACAGCTACAGAAAGGTGTTAAATTGTTTGTATTTTTCCCCTGATTGTCCCCTTCCTGCCTCGAGCTCTCCGCCTGTTGACATTCGACCAGAGTGTGCTCAGAGGGAACAGCAAGGGGCTGAACTGATCCAGTAGTGTGAGTGTTGTGAGCACACCAATGATATGAACTTTGCAAACGTCATGTCTAAAAGTGTAATACAAAAAATGGTGCGACACTTGTAGTGAAATCCAACTAAAGCTCAGAAACAACTGGACCTTCCCCCTGTTCTGCCAACAACTTCCGTTGTAGCTCTAAAATGAAAATTACAAGGCAAGATGAAAACTTCAACTGATTCTGTCTTTGATAAATACTTGCTGGAACTATGATAATGCATATATTCAGAGTTTTTTTTTTTCACAAGCTACCTACTATGTTTTAGGACAAATAATTTAGCATAAAAGATATTGGGTTGTTTGGCATAGATGTAGCTGGCGGAGTGTGTTGGTGTGAAGATTCAAAGAAGAAAAAAGAAAGATCCAAAATAAACAGTTATTGTAGAATAAGAAAATACTTCTTTACAGTAGATACTACATGATGAAAAAAAGGTCTGCACTGCTCCTAGTCCTGTTTGTAAATGTTATTGGTTTGTCTATGTGTGCAGGCCACAGAACATAATGGTCTGTTTAGGAAAGAGGTGTAAGGCAAACTGTACCTTCTCTGCTGAGAAATATACATGATTTACAGTATGGAACCCCCCCATCCCAACCATTACATGATCATGTTCACTTACAACAAACAAAACAGAACATAAAAGACCAGTCTTCTTCACCATCTTAGACATGTGGCAGTTTCAAAATGCCTCTGCACAGTCTGTCAGTACATTATCAGAGCATTTTCAAAGTCACTGGGGTGCCTTTACTTACTCAAACACCGCTGTGCCCACGCGCACTCTAAGAATCAAGTGTGGCAAAAGGCAACTGTGCATGGGGTCCTCCTTCTCTCGTTATGAGATATCAGACAGGCAAATTTCCCCAGAAGTGACATCCAGGACAACAAGACTGTCCCCACATGTTGTCGTGTGTTCAGTCCACAAGGGCAAAGCGAGCTGTGATCGCCCGTCCAGCGTTTGTACTCAGTCTCAACAAGGCCCATTTACATACAGTCCGTGTCCCTCCGCCGGGCACGGTCTTACTTTAGAGGAAGTTAACGTCATCCAATTTTTCTTTTTTTTTGTTTTTTGCAGTTACGTTTCAGTTGCTCCTCTCCTCAAAACAGGTTCTCCTCAAAGATAGCCATTAAGTCACTTTGGAAATTCATATCAATAGTTGCAGCCATCTGGAACGAGAAAAGAACAACTATCTTTTACATTCATTACTTAAAGACTTCAATGTAAACTCATGGATAACTTCTTGGGCAGCTATGTATGTAAATATATTTTAGAATTATGTTCAAGTTGAGTTCTTATCCTGAGGTGCCCATCTCTGACGTTTCCTTATCTTTTGTATTACAGGTAGCATTAAACTCCACAGACCTACAGGTTGCTAAGACAACATAAGACAATCATCTCACCGCTTCTCGCCTCCTCCTCTCCTGCTCTCGGCGGCGTGCAAGCTCCCTCTGTTGGTCTAGTGGGTTTTGTGTGGTGGGCTGAGGCGGTGTGGGGGGTTGAGGAGGTTGCTGAATGGCAGCCGGCTGGGGCTCCGGCTGCGCCTGCTGCTGCTGCTGTTGTTGTTGCTGTGGAGGCGCTTGGATGTGTTGCTGCTCAAGACGCCTGCGTGGCTCCTCGTGTATCCTTCTGCTGGGCTCCATGACGTCCTCTTCATCCCGACCTCTGGAAAGCATTCACACCAATAATTCACACCAGCTGAAATCAAATGCTTTTCACATGGCCAGAGGGGCTTCACAGCTGCATAGGAGAAGTCCTCACAGCTACATTTGGAGGCCTCCTGGATTTCTCACAGGATGAATTAACTATATAAAACTCACAGACCAGAAAAACAAGATACGGTAATTATAAAGATTACAACATGCTGCTCTGTACAGAGGTAAAAAAAGCCATGTTGCTATAGCTGGCTGATTTCTAAACTTGGAGGACGTTAGAGAAAATATTTAAAATATAGGTCCCACTCCTGTTTAATGGACTTTAGAATGTTTCCTGTTACTGAAGGGTACAATGATTACATTATCTTCAAAATCAAAGCCACACTGTGTGGCCTATTAACTGACTGACGACATTAGTTTTACCTTTTGTGTTCCACTTCTGCTGCCAGTGCTAGACGGCTGACAGACAGAGAACTGATAGCATTTTATCATAATCTAATCAAACTGCAACACATTTGAATCCATTCACTCCACTGCTGCAATTCTTCATTACATTTTCTAGGTGGTTTGTGCTCCTATTATGTGGCCACTAGAGGGCGTATTAGATCACTTTATAATCCAAAGTTTCCAATTTTTAAAAATCATCAAGCAGCACCCAAGTGCATGATATATAATTTATTATTGAGACTGTTCCATTTCTGTACAATGTTAATATGGTTTATATCAACAACAGAGAGGCAACCAAAGTCTTGTCAACCCAACACAGTTTACTGGGTCAATTTTTAATAGATTAAATAAAGGGCAAGTGACATATCTGATGATTATACTAGGGATGGGAATCATGAAGATTATAATAGTAATACTACTCTTGCTTACTGATCCAAAACCATTATTTTGATCAGTTCTTATTTGTAATTGTCAGGACAAAACAAATTAGGAACTGAACTAACATTTTCTTTCTAAATGCAGAACTTTTTCTGTCCTGGAATTTTTTATTATTTTCTCTTTAACTTACTTGAGACAAAAACTTTTGAGTGCCATTTCTACCAACACCAATGTTAAGTTAGAGAAAAGGTGAAAATAGAGCAAGACAGAGTTTGTCCTGCCACTCCAAATCATTGGGACCACCCTGCTCTGAGCGCTGAACTGATGAACACACCCACAACTAAACAAACAGCTGACTAATAGTCACTCCTAATTATCAATGCACGTTTGTATAATTTCTTCATGTGTGGCCTTTAAGGCATGTGGGGGGGAAATGAGAGATGAAATATGAGTTCGGCTGTCAAAGACTGCATTTCTCTGCCTGTATGTGATGAACTCTCACTAAAAGCTTTGACAGATTATGTTTCAGCTCTTACATGCTTACACTTGTTGCACTTGTCACACTGCATATTATCAGCAATTAAACTAATAAACTGTGACCACAAACGTTTTGTTACCTCGTTTGTCAAAGAGACCAGAGTCTGCATGTGTTTTCATGTAGCAATAATAAAACTAGGAAATCTATTTTGTTAATTTCTCATTTAATAACTGGTTTTAGCGCAAATCCTTAGGTCACACATTTTCAAAACTATGCAAAACTCTTGCTTTAGTGCTTTAGGGACAGTTCTTTTTGGCCCACATTGCTGTAGAACCTGTTGAACATTTTCTATTACTCTTTCATATTGTAAATTGTAGGGCTTGTCCGAATAGCAATATCTGTGCTCCGGATATTCGGATCCAACATTCGCACGAATATTCAATTCTTAAAATTATTATTCAAACGAATATTCGGATATTCAAATATTTGGGACCAGCCCGAGTGAACTGTATTACAAGTCTGTCTCCTCAATACATGACAGTCCCTCATAATGGGAACATCGCTGCCTTTAGTGTATTTGTTGTGCAGTGTTTTTCTCGACAACCTTACCGTAATTTGTCCTGCTCTCTGCGTAGCCTGTCTTTTTCCGCCTGCTCGGCCTGAGCCTTCAGGGCCTTCTCCCTCTCCTCTTTCTCCCGGGCAGCACGACGGAACTGCTCAAAACTGTCGCTCGAGGACTTCACTGCTGATAATGGCGTAGACGTGGACTTTTGTGCCAGGCTGGCCCACGAACCCATATTCTTTAGTTTCACGTCCTAAAGGAGAACATAAAGGCAGGGTGGAGGGATGCATTAATTATGAATCTTGATCAAATCAAAATGCTTCAGAGTGCACACACAAGAAGTGACAGAAATAATTTAAAAAACTGACTCTTGCACCCACCTGGACCTTTTTGTTTGCAATGGGGGCCTTGGCCTCCTGCTTGAACTTATCTTTGTCCTGCAGAGAGGGAAGCGGCCCACTGGATTCAGAGGAGCGGATGACAGGCCGTGAAGTGTCCATGGATTTCACATCTGTTCAACACAGTAGCACACACATAAGCAAAGTCAACATGCTTTGCAGCTTCTTCTCAATATGCATTGTAAGTCAGATAAAAAACAAGAGGTTGAGGAGTTCTCACTCTGTTGGATGTGGCCTGGTGGACAAGGCTTGGTATCAGGATGTTTGTGATGGTCTGGTCTCATTGCAGGATTAAATGGCTCTCCTCTCATCACTGGTGATGGAGGAAGTTTCTCCTCCTTAAGCCCAACTTGGTTCCCAGGGGCCCTCTGCTGTATAGCAATTATATGGAGTCAAAGTTAGACGCTGTGTTGGCCTTGCATTCAGCCCTACCACCAAATACTATGTCTAGCCTGGGAATCTCTCACCTTTTTGGGCTGCATGTTGTGAGGTGGAGACTGGTGAGACACAGGTGGAAACTGGGGAAGTTGTGGGGAATGCATCATGAGAGGGGATGGGTTGTCCCTTATGTGACCTGTCAACAGAATGAAGAATAAAACTTCTGCCAAGACAATTATTTTGCTGGGGGGGCCACATGGCGTAATAATCCATAACCATTTCCACAGTCAGTTTTTGTTTCTACTAACACTTTAACAACACATTTTTGTGTCCTTGACTTGCCTGTGTTGTACGGGTCAGCCTTGGTCGGGCGAGGGGAGGGCTGCTCCTGCTGTTGCTGGATGATCTGCTGTGCTTTGTTGGTGGGCATGGACACTTTGTGTTGTGATCCCTGGGACTGACCAGTGAGTCCGGGACCCTGCTGGTAGTTCAGTTGTTGCTGCTGTGGCTGCTGTTGTTGCTGCTGAGTGTGTTGCATGTGGCGAGCCTGGTGTAGGGGCATCTGTTGGGGCAGCACCTGATGTGATGAGGCTGACTGAGTCTGCGACTGAACAGGGAGCTGGGGAGGAGGCAGTGTGGTCTGAGAGGAGAGTTGAGATTGTCCCTGAACAGACTGCAGAAGAGAAGTCTGTCCTGGCTGCTGTTGCTGCTGCTGTTGCTGCTGCTGACGAGCCTGGGCCTGGAGCGACTGCATGGACTGCTGGGGCTGACGGGCTTGCTGGAACTGCTGCAGGTATAACTGTACTTGGTTCATAGGCGTTGTAGACCCTGGCTCTTCATCATCTTCCAGCAGCATTTGGGGAGGTTGGGAAGACAGCAAGCCTTGGGGTGTAAGCGTTGGAGGGGACATGGGCCGCTGGTGCAGGGGCTGTGAAGGATGGAGGATCTGAGAGGGAAGCTGGTGCTGTGGCGGTGCTGCTGACTGGGGCTGGAGCTGCTGCTGCTGCTGCTGCAGAGTTGGCTGCTGCTGAGGTGGTGCTGGTTGCTGCTGAGGGGGTTTGGGATGAAGTGGTGCTGCCTTGTGACTGGGTCGAGAAGGCTGCTGAGGCATGGAACTGTGTAAGGCTAGGATTGCACAGTTTCAAGAAGGGGAGAAAAAACAAATCATTAAATTGTTGTCAAAAAAACTTTCCCCAGTAAATATTTTTTTTGTGACTGTGATCTTGAATGTAGTTATTTTATGAGAGCTAGTAAAACAGCAATTTGTGGAAAATGCTGCCAATTGAAACATATAGTCTTAACTGGTAATGGATATAGATCAGTACTAGACTAAAAATAATGCATGGCACCTTAGTGTTTCTTTACATATTTTCTGACTGGCACCAAAGGTGGATTATAAAAGCTTAAAAACAACAGAACAAATGTGCATGCTCAACACAGCATTCCTATTAAATGTCTAATGATGTATGGAATAAATGTTTAGTTTATTTTAGAAATTAGATGCAAAACATATGGTAAAATTAATTAAAACTGTGCGTTAAAAAACAAAACAGAAGTGTACCGCCATATTTATGCAGACATAGTGTGTGCCTATTTTGAAAACTGCTACATCTGCAGAAGGATTAGTGCAAAAGGGGACTGCAGTCACACCTGCAGAAGCAATGAAAATCTAGGTAGCATTAGTATTGGACCTGTCATGGACCTGCTAGTGAAGCACCTGCATACAGGTTTACCTGGAGATGGGAGGACGGGATGCTGGTTGAGGAAGGGATGCGTCTCAGGGGACACTGGCCCAGCAGAATGAGCATTGAGGTGTGGAGGTGCAGGTGAGGAGGAGTTGCCCGTGTGGTGAGACAGATGCATGAGGGGCTGGCCAAAAGGGGGTAGTGAGTCAAAACTAGTCTCCAGTAACTGGGAAGACTCCAGAGCAGCAACAGGGGGAGCCATGAAACCTGCAGGAGATGGCTGGTGCTGCTGCTGATGCTGCTTCATCTGACTGCTGGACTGAAGACCTACAGCTTGGGACTGAAGCTGAGCAGGGCCGGTCTGAACGTGAGGATGTGTCTTCTTCCCCTCCTTTGAAGACTGGCTCTTCTTTTTCTGCGGTTTTATTATTCCTGAAAGAAGGATATAAAGATTAGGTACTTAGTTTAGATTTTTTGATTGTGGGGATCTCTATGGTCACATCTACAGCAACTCACCTGTCCCGTCAGCTTCACTGTCTGAGCTGGAGCCACTGCTCTCTGAAGATGATCCAGTCTTTTTGGAGGTAGCCATGGACTCCACGGTCTTTTCAACTACAATAACAATAATTGTATGTTCACGCATTTCCAGAATACAACACCAAAACATTACACTACACACTCAAAAAGTTTACATTTCATTAACTAGACAATCTCACTCATCTTCCCTTGCTGATTTCACACAGTGGCTTACCTGGAACCTTTTTCTTCTTGCGCAGGCAGGAAGATACATATCTCTCAAGCTCACGAAGAGTGGAAGGCTTTAGCGTCTCAAAGTCAATCTCAATCTCATCAGGGTTTGAGTTTTTGAGTGAGGGCTCCCTGGACTGGATGATATGCACGACGCGGCCAAGCTTGTCCCCAGGAAGCTTGTTGATGTCTAAGCTTAGCTGCCTCTTTTCCTCATATGTCATAGGTTTGCACTTTTCCCCTGTAACTGATGACCCAGTGGCTCCCAGGTCATCTTCCAGGTTGGAAACCGGCTGCAGGTTGGAGGGATGATTGCTTTTCATCGCCTCTTTTTTACTACAGAGGTAAAACAAAAATGTGCAAGTTACTAATATGTAACATTAACTAGCCTTTATTCATGCAGCAATCTTATGAAATGGGTTAGTCAGTCAGTCACTCTTTACAAGAACGACACATATTTCAAGTCTCTGGGAACTCTCTTGTAACGCAATGACTACAAAATTCAGTCACAGTAATAACAAATTATGCACTGCCAGGCTCGTTTAAAATGGTTTTGCTCAAGTGTCTGGAGAAAGTTTCATATCCACCTGGTTTTCTTCTTGGGAACAATTTCTTTGTTGTTGTTGTTACTGTTCTTGGTCTTCTTGGACAGCTGCGGAACAGGTGTAGCATCCTGGATCTCATCTACAAGGCCAGGCATGCCTCCTTTCTTTTTATGCTTATCTTTTTTCTTCTCTTTCTTTTCCTTCTCTTTTCTCTTTGGTTTGCTGGCTTGTGGTTGGGATAGGGCAGCCAGCTGCTCATGAACAGCCTTCAACTGTAGAAAGAGATTAGACCAGTTCACAACGAAAGTTTACAAGAGCTGAATAAAAACTTTGCCAGAACTTTGAATCCTCCCTGCTCACAGACCTGTTCCTGGAGTTCTGCCAACCTCTGAGCTCGCTCCTCTTCAGAGTCATCTGTGGAAGACTCAGACTCCGAGGATGAATCGCTGGAGCTGTCCGAAGACGAGGCGACATGGGCCAAAGGGGGTTGAGGCTTAACGGGGGCAGGATGGTGAAGTGTAGGAGCTGGGGCTGAAACCAGGGGCTTGCTCTCAGGTTCATCTGGCATCTTTGCAAAGCGCATCTCAAAGACATCCTATAAAACAAACAAACAAACAAATATTAGTATATGTTTGTATGAACAGGGTTCAAACAAGACAACGACAAATATTAAGACAGAAATGTGAAAGATGTGTTGGACTGGGAATGTGAAAACATGGCTGTCTTTTATTAAGTAGCAAAAAAAAGTAAATCAAAAAGACTGAGTGTTTGTAATGGAAAATACTGTCTGGATGACACTATTTTAATTATTTTCTTAAGCAAATGTGGAGTACAGTTTATCCAAAATTATAACAACAGTGACAGCTGCAAAATCTTCTCTTAAATTAAGTTCTTTAAGAATAGTAAAACTTGACATAGATCAAAAAGTGACATTGATGCCATGTTTGTACCTGTAGTTTCCGTGCCATAGCTACGACTTCGTGATCTGGTGGATTATATTTGTAGCAGTTGGAAAACATTAATCGTATGTCAGCAGCAAACTCCTGGGGTTCCCGATATTGCCTGTTCTCCAGCTTGGCCTATTAAACACATCAAAGATATTAATTACTTGCCACAAATCCACTATATTCAATGTCTGTGTACAACTTATAAATTATGCCATTTTCAACACACCTTAATGGTGCTGAGGTCCATTGGATGTTTGATGATATCATGATAATCGTGTAGTCCCAGTGCATCTACATCAACGGGTTTGTAGAATGGCCAGGCATAAGCAGCGTGTTTCTTGGACAGCATCTCCCTAACCAGACCAGCGCAATATCCCAGCTGATCCTGTGGTTTGGGGCTATGACCTCCACTTGGTCCACTCAGTCCCATTCCCATGCCTATGTGATGCTGCGAGTCTGGAGCTTCCTTCTTCATCAGTTTTGTAGGTCGGGTACTCTCTCGCCTGGGTAGCGTCTTCCCAGACTTGGATTCTGCTGGTGAAGACTCACTCAGTTGGTCATTTGCTGTGGGCGTTGTAGTGTCTGCTTTCCTTTTTTGGCTCTTTCTTTGCTATGTAGCAGTAAATATAAAGAAAGCAGAGAAATGGGGAGAAAATCACAAGGAATTAGACCATCAGAGTGAGATACCAGAACCTACCCACCATACCCGTCTGATATTCCTGAGCTTGGTAAAAATTTGCCCACTTGCCCAAACATGTTTCTCTGTGTCAGTTGTACTCACTTTGGTCATGGTTATAGAGGTCTGCAGCATGGGGGTAGTGCTCTGGATGGATGCTGGGGGAAGAGAGGTCTGAGCAGGAGGAGGCACAGAAGTCATGATAGGAATTTGAGGAGCACATTCTGGTTGGCCCAGGGAGTAGGGAGCTCCCAGCTGTGGTGCATGGCTGGGTAACGTTGGGGGCACGTGGGATGGCAGGGCCTGCATCAAAGGCTGGGGAGGTAGTGAAGGCGGGCCCTGCACTGGTCCTCGAGTCTGTGGTGCTGCTGACAGATTCGACAGACCACGCGTTTGAGGAGTCGTGGACGAAGAATCTATTATGGCCCCTGGTTTCAAGTTTAGACCTTGATGAGGAAACAGGACTTGGATAAATATCATGTTTTACACAGGCTAGTAGTTAGACAATGTGTTAACAGAAAAAATAAGTAGGTAAGTCACATACCTCCTTCTCTTCGCCCTCGGCCACGTCCCTTTCCTGTCATGACAACAATCTCGGTCTCTTCCTGAGGCATTTCTGTAACCTTTTGGAGGAAAACCTTCTCTAGAGCCTCAGCCATTAAGACTATATCATCCCCAGGCTGCAGAGAGAGACAAACACTTTTAGCAAAAGTAGAAACATATTAAAATCTTTGGCACCAATAGCTCCTGTGAACAACTAAGTTACCTTGTTGTATATGTAGCAGTTGGTAAACATCGTGTTGAAGTCTTGGATACATTCTTGGGCATTCCTGTAGAAACTGTTCTCAAGCCTTTTCTTGATTGTTCCCATGTCCATAGGAGTTTTGATTATTGTGTAGTAGTCCTGAAAAGGTCAGACGGAAGCACGTCAACAAGAATCCCACTGAGTGGAAACATTCTCTACTGGTTTCACGATGCTGCTGTAAAATTATTAGAAGTTTGCCTTAAAAACTTATAGGGCCTGATTCAATTATATAATTTTAGAACGTATCATATTATCAATTTATTTTTTAATTAACTGGTTTAAAAATATATTAACAATATTTTCATTCATCACTCTCTAATGCATGCCATATGTAGACATTTTTTTTATCTAAATGAATCTTTAAAGTGCCAATGCTAGCCAGAAATCCAGTGCTGTTCTTTCTAAAAGTCAGGGTTTCCCCCAGTGCTTTACAGGCCTGGCGGGCCGCCAGGCTTTTCTTGCCCCCCCTGCCAGGCTAAGCATCACTTGTTTATTTATTTTAAATAAGTTTTTTATGCACCAAAATAATGATACCAAAGACGGTATACAGAGCTTTTAACCGCATCTGGTTATACGGTTGAAAGCACAATGGCGACATCTTATACGTTGATGCACTTCGATACGTGAACACATAGGGCGTGAGAGGTCAGGTGTATTTTCCATCATCTGAATTCCCAAAACCTCTACCCGTCAACCTCTACATGCTAAAAACTTTTGCAGGCAAAAAACTGGTTTTATTTCCTTTTTTGTGAAATAATTAAAACAACTTTGGATTCTCTCTATTTCTAGCCATGGTCAATATGTTTCCGTGGAGGTGCGGGACTATGTTGCAGTGGAAATGAGCCCAGAGTGAGTAAATATGTGACAGGTGCAACAAAAACAAAAAAAAGAAACACCTAGAGACTGCTTGGAATTTAGAAGGTTACAGTGTGATTTCAATTTAGGTCACTCCTCATTTTCTGTCCTCTTTCTTTGAAAAATGTGACACTCCATGAAGAACTGTTTAAAAGATCTGCTTATCATGTACCGTTCTGAGGTTATCACTGTGAAATATTATTCTTGTATCAGTTTTCAAATATTTGTATTATGGGGACAAAATAATCAGTGTTAATTAGAGTAAAGAAAATTATCACAAACAGGCAAACACAGATGCTTTGGAATCCTGTACACTATACAACAGAAGTGAGTGCACCCTTGTGCAACATAACTGTGTGAAGGCCCCACACTACACTGCAACAAGTACATTTAACATTATCGAAATTCAAATCTTGTATTTTTTCAATACCTCTAATGTTCCCCTTTACACCTGATGACAGTCCTCCTCAGTATGAAGGATTAATGTGTTGTACAAATTTCTAAAGAGTTGTTCTGTCATTCTTCAGGGACTATTTTTTTCCAGCTGTTCCTCACTGAAGGGGTTGATTTGCTCTATTTTTCTCTTTGAATACCTCAAAGGTGTTCTGTTGGATTGAAGTCAGGCAACATACTTGGCCAGGTCACAATTTTCACTCTTTCCTTCTATAGAAACTCTTGTGTGATTTTGGGAGTGTGCTTTGGATGATGAACTAGCTAGAGCATTGTTCTTCTGCCAAACTTTGGGAACCTGGGAGTCATCTTGTCAGCCAGTATTTTGGTATATCTACAGGCATCAAAGATACTATCTATAAATGTCTTCTCTCAAACACCTTTTACAAACATGCAGGCCCATATCATCCAACTCCCATCTTATGTTTCACTGTCAGGACTATGCATTGATTGTTCTCATCCTTGCCAAGTTACGTCAAAAATGCTGGAGCCCATCTGAGCCTTAATGATACTTCCTGCGTGAAGACCACTGATAGGTAGTTGTTTCTATTATACTACTTTGTAGTCCACTGGAATCAGTGTGGAGGACTCTGTTGCATACATGTACAGTGGATTGTAGCTACGTATTCCGCACCTGCACACTACTACCAAGCATGCGCACTACTGCCCTTGTAGCATAGTCGCTGCAGATGTCTACTTCCGCAGAGGGGCCCACATGGAAAAAGACAAAATGTATGTCATGCAGACCATCAAGTTTTTGAGCACGTCAAAAATATAATACTGGCCTGAGCTGAACAAATTTATCCGATTCTCATCTGGCTAAAGAATGTGTTCCCAGTATTAATTAGGCCTCTTTATATGTTGTTTAGCAAAGCTTAATCCTTCAGTTTTGTGCAGAAAAGGAAACACCATTCACAGAGGTTGATGTTACTGAACACCCTTTGCACTGACTGAGCTCTAACTGTGTCAAGTGTGAAATCTGTATTTACCCACTTTCTTTCCAGTGATCACGTTTTTTTAACTTGTGTGTCAGAGATCACAGGTATAGTTACTTTGGTTGCATTTAGTTTCTCTGGGGCCTATATTTTCAATATAGTCTTTTCAAATTAATTGTGTTTAATGTTTAGCCACTTACTGTCATAAAAATAATGCAAATTTTAAGAGGTGACACAATTTTCAGGTTGGGCATCTTGTCTTGTACCAATCTTTAACTTAATTTAGCAAATACGACAACATAATGCTTTACAAAAACAGAACCAGACTCTGCTTATTACAGTAAAGTAGCCAAAGTAAACTCCAAACTTTCCAAATACCATATGTTGCTACACATACGCTTACTTCATCTAGCACTATTTCTGCTGACAGCTTCTCCATCTAACATTTTTCTGTGGAAGTTAGCATTCCACATAATTTTGCTGTGACAAATGAAGAATGAAACTGTAATATCATTACAAGTAACAGGGACTCTTTTTTGTAACAGCAAACACAACACACTAACTCTCAGTGACTATTAAGCCTACTGAAACACGTTACGACTGACCACAGCAACTTTACTACTGTTACAACAACACTTAACTCTGACCCAAACAACCTGCTAGTACTTCTGTCACAAAACAGGAGAGACTCGCTTCCTAAAACAAAGCCACTAGAAACTGAAACAGTGAAAGACTTACTTAAAGTAATAGTATGTATGTATTATCAGGTGAATGTACATAAGTATTAAATTGCTAAGTATTAAATGCAGAAAAAAATCTCTCGACAGTTATACTATATTGCAGTATATCATATCATTAAATTTTTATTAGTCATGCATTAATTGAGAAATTTGGATTTTACTGTCGTAGCAACCTTAGCTTCCTGTCCCTCAAAAATCTGAATCAACTTTGTTAAGAATTGATAAACATATTCAGAATTATTAAAATACAAATGATACCCAATCCTATACAATCCTGATGTATTTGACATTTAGGTGATGTTGCACAGGGAGGTACTTACTTCTGTTGTGTGTGGAAAATGAAAGTGAGTGGCCTGGGTGCTTTACATACATTAATAAATCCTACATACAAGTGAAGATAAAAATGTGTGGATGCTGAGAACCTGGTTACAGAGTTGCCTTAGGTGTCGATAAAAGTGTGACGTATATGACATTGCACACATTGAAACAAAGTACTAGTACTCACAGGCAGGTTAAGTTTGATTGCATCCACTGGTGCATGAAAAGGCCAAGCAAACTGGTGCTTCCACAGGGATTTGACCACCACCTTCAGCAGGTACTGAAGCTGATTGGTCTGGCGTTTTTGCCTGTTCATATCGATGTATTCTGGGGGTGGAGGATTGCCCGATTGTTGGGCCTGCCCCTGGCTGCTGCTGCTGCTGCCCGACATCTGCGCAGTGTCCAGGCCGTCCCCCATTCTGGCAGGGTAGGGCGTGGGCTCAGGCCCCGGAACGGGAGCTGGAGCTGGAGCAGGGGCAGGGGCAGGGGTAGTGGTGTTGGCAGCACACCAGTTCAGTCTTGGCCCCGGCACAGACTCCACTGACAGAGCACCGCTGATCCCATTGCACTCTTCACTGGACTCTCTGGAGAGAGACAAAAAACACATTCTTATTAGAATGACTGTAAACACTTTAGTACACTTTATTGTGTTGTTAGGCAATCATTAACAACATTTTACTAAAATCATTTCCAGTTCAGTCTTTCCCATACATTGATGTGTTTGTTACAGCCCATCACAATCTCGACATTGACTGCTTTATCTCAATTTTATGTATTTTTTACTCTTAAAAAATTAATTTTAATCCTATTTTTTTTTGCAGAACTGCACACAGCCTACCAATTCTCTCAGTCCCTCCTTCTTCTGCAGTCCCTCTCTCATAAACACACTGTCAACTGACAGTGAATAGTCTCTCCTCTCCATGCATACTAAATCAAAACAATCACATGCAGAAAGAAAGGTTGTTGTTGGCTTCTCCTGACATAGTAGACAATTGACCAATTTCTTGATAAGAATCAATCAGGAGTTCACAAATGATTGGTATCATGAACATCTCTGCACAAATTTGTCCAAACCTGACACATTCTAATCACAATACAGAAATTAAATCTTGGAGATCCAACTTTTCAAAAATAACATGGGCCTAACTAGTAAGGACAGCAATAAGCTAACATTAGAATACAGATGAGAGGCCAAGGTTAGGATGTTGTATGCAGCTGCTAGTTAATGTCGACTGCTCAGGCAAGTGGATAATACTAATCTTAATTCTTTAACACTGACACTGAATGCTTGCTCTCTCAGTCCAAATGAATACTGATTTTTTTTTTTTTCAAAGACTCAAAGAGGCTTGTCCCGAGGAGGTAGAAAGACATTCTGGACCAGGGGTTTTTCAGTCATTTGATACAAACAGAAGCAAAGGAGCTGCAAGTACTTCGTTAGTTGTTGGAAACAGCGTGAACTAGTGTAGGTGTATATGCATTTGCAATAAAAGTACTTTGCAATAGAACTGAGCACTACATACACACCCATTGCTGCTGCATTACAGTTTGTCAAGTATGAATATAACTTAAACTCATGTGAGTCCACTTCTCCTGACAGACTACAACCGTGCTTCATTTATGGGTTTGGGGCAAAAAATGTGCACAAATACAGAGAAACTACTTGAATTACTCCCACATCAGTCTGAATAATAGAAAAGTTGACACTTACAGTGCCTTCAAAAAGTTAACGGAAGGCATCTTAAATTAAGCATTTGAAACACCCACCAGACAAATCTAATGTATCTTCAGTAGCACCTAAGTCAGCAAAATACAAACCCAGAAACCCCTACAAAATATCATGGTGAATAAGATATTCAACCACATGTCTTAAACATCCAGACATGGTCTCAGCTGTGTTTAATGCTAACATTTGATGTTTTCTGTTCACATTTTGTTCCAAGTCCAATGCACTGTCTCTCAGCAATACATACAATTCCATCAAAGTTATGACAATGAATGCATCAACAGTAGCTGATAAAAAAAAATGTGGATTGTAGAAAATCACAGTTCAGGCCATGGCAATGAAAAACATCACATTTCTGATGGATTGTCAAGTAAAATATTATACAGACTTCATCAACATTATAAGACATCCCTGCAACACTGAACTTCTCTTTTGTTCTCTGTTATATTCTTGATACAGCTCAATCTGCCTGGTTTTCTTGTACAGCTGAATGCTGTGTCTTGCCATGTCAGTTTTTCACACCGCCTTTGAATATGGCTGTTTGGAGTAAGTATAAAAACATTTCAGCCTTCTGGCATGGTCAGACTACACAACGTATTATTTAGCTATTTTTGAGCATTGCCTAAGCTAAAAATGTAATAAGATACTGTAAATGAGATACACAATACATTTCTTAAAACTTAATAGTATGATCTTATACTAATTACATGACACGATAAAAAGCCTTAATGGGAGAACTCTTTTAAAAGAGAGTTGCAGTGGCCTGAGGGGGGATCCAACATCTATGATTTACTGTAATACTATACTCTAAGAGTACATCCACATTACTCCATTTTTGTTTAAAAATGCACTACTTTTGCATCATACTTAGTGTCCACACTACTTATTGTTTCATTATCCTTAAAATTAGGACTTTTTGCAAACTTTGCAGACCCTGTTTTAGTTTGAAAACCTTACGACTGCACTTCCTAAAACAATAACTAAGACACCTGCATTCACTTTCTGATTAGGTCTTATCGGGCACTACCTGTTCTTCTGTGATTCGTCATGCCCTTATCACATGACCCTTTTCCGGGACAAAACAAAGACATCGGCATTGGCCACAACTGGTTATTACCGGTGCTGCTGACCTTGTTGTCTATGCTAAAAATGTAAATAAAGACATGTAATTGTGCAGAAAAATTCTACATTTAATGATGCTACTACTGCCTTAATGCACAGGAGCAAAGTTGTTACTCAATGGCTCCTGATCTACGTTTTCTTCTTTCATGAAGGCCAGCAAGCACATGCGCAGTGTATATGAATGGTCATGTGAGACGCATTTTAAACCTAAGGTGTCCTGTTATTGACAATAATATAAAAATAGTTATTATTATAATAGAACAATAATAAACCAAGTGGACTTCTTACCCCTCTTTTCTCTCTCTCTTTTTTTTGTTGAAGGAATCAACGATTGTATAAACATAGTGGGGAAAAAACATTTTTGGATTGAATCCTAACATAACAACAATTGCTATCATGTATTGTACTGTAATGTAAATGTTTTTGCTTCATATAACTATACAATTTATGCGCAATGACAAGAGTCACATTTGGCTCAAGGCATCGCTGTTCAGTGTAAACGTTTCCAAAGACCCAAGGCTTTAAATGTACATGTGTACTTGAAAAATCATTAAACAATAAGGTAGTCTGTAGAATGGTGTATCACAGCAGCACTAGCACAATGCATGGACACCAGAGGAGAAACAGAAATTTTTCTGGAAGATGGAAGATTGCCTATTTATTACTAGTCAGAGTTTATCAGTATCATTTGTCCTTGTAGATGTTAAATAAACTCATTAGGCCATGAAGTTATCTGCCTGGTATGTTAGAATTTTCACTGAAATGTTTGAGAAAATATGAACTTCTTCCACTTTGATCAATGTGCTGTTCGCCATCTAAATATTATTTTAGGGACTTTATAATCGTTTAGATTAATCGACTAATCTGTAAAATAGCTAATGGATTAATCAATAAGAAAATTATCCTTAGTGAAGTGTAATTATTCTACACAGTAATGCATCATTTTCACTTTTGACAAATTTACCTATTATTTTTTCAATTAATTGCATCTTTGTTTGGTCTATGATGCATTATGTGATTTCATTCACTGTTCACTTTCACATAGTTTCACTTAGGATATTAGGATTATGCTACAGTGTCCCCAAATCCTAAAACTTACTCTCAACCTACTGATTTACATTATAGTTAAAAATGACAGTGAGGTGGTAGTGTGGAAATCTGTATGCACTACTGGGTACTAGGATGAGAAATTGGAATGACTTAAATAGTGTATTTCTTAGGGTTATATCAATTTCATCTCCAGAAAAAAATCTAAATTATATGCAGTAAATTAGGATATAAGACAATAAAAGTTGGCATCATTTTACTATGGCTATGAATCCAGACAAAAGCATAAGTGTCAACCAATTCAAATATGACACCACAAAAGATCTACACTGTACTCAGCAGAGCTCAGATGTGTAGGTTTGGTTTCAGCATATGTGTGCAACTTTTTAATGGATCTTTGTCTTCCCACTCTGTCTCAGGACCTGGGAATGTCTAGGGACGTGGGTGGACAGGGGTGGAGAGTGGGGGAGAGTTGGCGTCATCTGGCAGCTGAGAGACTACGAATCACTACGTGCTCAGTCCTATATGTCGTCTCCCAGACAGTCAGGAGCGTCACAATCAAATTACGCACAAAGGCTGTTAAGACAACAACAAGGCCAAATAACAATGTCGAAATACTCGACTAAAAATAGACTTAGAAAAACAATGTTCTGGGATTAAAAAATGCACTGATCAGAAGGCTGTGTATTCAAACTTCTATTAGATGCAAGTTCGTTTTCCAGTCTCACACCCTGAAGTCCACCCACACAACAGGGCCTTAAAAGATAAACACACCACTGTATAGACCTGTGACTAATCTCATTCTTGATGAGTCATTTTCTGAGAAGAGGGAAGTATTTGCACACCACATGATCACTGCCTTGGCTTCCCAGAGGCACTTAAACTGAGACTAGCTGGCCAATATGTTGAATGACCACACGTGAAAAGAAACAGCACCAGTCTAAGTCATATGGTACTCTTGTGGATAGAAGCACAAAGTAAAAAAAAGACAGAACTAAACAAAAAGAAAAAAAAGACAGAATGAGTAGATTCATGCTGATTTCCAGCTCAAATATCCAGCTAAAATCATATTTGAACGTTTTGCTAAACTGGCTTCATAAAGACATTACAAAAAGACAATAACTAAAACAGCCTTATCCTAAAGACTTTCAGTGTCAACAGCTCTATTAACTCTCAGGTCAGACAGTCATTTCTGATGTTCAAAGACAACAACACTCACTCCACATAATTGGCTCTCTAAACTACAAGTCAGGTAGCCCACTCACATTCAACATGAGAGAGAGAAAAATAATTTTACAAACAAAATTAAAAAAAAAACATTTCTGCCTTTCAGTTTTGACATCTAGGAAATCACCTAATGTGTGGGGTTCTGAGGATAAACAAACTTAAAAATAAATGGTCAAAAAAGTGAGGTAAAGTCAGTTAGGATGTTGTAGGTCCTGTCATTTCCTACTTGTTATTAGGAAGGGAAAAAGTTTGCAGAGCATAATCAGTACTTCTTTGACACAGTTTTCTCAAGAGTTATTGCACTCCTGTTTTTGATATTGTGTCTAGCCCCTTTCTTTCAGAGCTTGCACTCGACAACTTCAGCTACATTAATCTTTGCTGAAGATATTCCCAGCTTTGTGTTTCCAATAGCCTTCGTCATCAGGTCAGTAGTAACTGGTCACTGGTTGTCAGAGACAAGAAAACCGTTAAAGATAGCGAAAGAAACTAAGAATGTCTCACTGTCTTCCCACGGATGTCATTTGCAACATCTGTCTCCTCCAAGCAATTGTAAGTAAACAATCTATACCTTCTCTTCAGCAGTGTAAACTAGGTGCTAGCTGCGGGCAGTGGGCAGTGGCTAACACTGGTTCAGAGGTAGTTTAACTTACGGACCTTTTAAGCACCAGTTTGCTTTTCCATAGGCTAGAAACCCACCATTGCACCATGTCACTGTGTCACAGTATGCATCTGTTGGAACATGAGTTTTGTTATTAACACCCCCCTAAGTAGACAGCTTGTCTCGCCCACAGATCACTGCTGGAAAGCCAATGAGGTTTTGACGCATGTAATTTTTCCTGCAGTTCGATGTTTTAGTATGGCCAGTCCATGTCTAAATACACTGTTGCAAACAGCAATCAGTAAATCAGTATGCAACAGCAGATATAAATGCCAGCTGGTGATATGAGGCAGAGGGGCAGAAGAACGATACGATTATTGACCTCATTTACTTTCCACATATACAGAAATTGTTTTTTTCTTCTACTTTGGATTAGGCAGATTAGCTTTGGTTCTCACAAAACGGTGGTTGACAAAGTTTTAGATGGTGTTCTTGGCCACAATTATCCCAACCCCTGTCCCTGATATAAGCGGTTCCTGACTCTACAGCTCCAAATCCGGCCCTTGAACAGAAAAGGGGCACTGGTGATCTGGTGGGAAACAGTTGGTGGTCCCCTATAACCACATAGACTGAGCTGGGCTTAAGAACAGCAAATATCCTTTAAAAATGTGACCACTTCGACAATCATAAGAAAATCTTTTGTACTTTCTTCACAACAGGTAGCCCTCTCTCTAGTAGCTGGGTTTTGATAGTATTCTTTAAATTGTGACACAAAGGCCAAGCAAAAAATAAATAAATACTGTCCTTGGTGATGATTATGGCAAGAAAGCAGAATTTTATTTACTGCAAGGCAGCACAACAATAGTTCACCTAGCCAAACTCGAATGACAACATTAGTTTTCAGGAAGTCTGGGTAAGTTTTCAGGAAGATCCACTTTGATAATGTGTTCTCACTGTCAACATGACAACCTCGCAATCATAGCTGTAAAAAGAAGTAATGTATGTGTGTTTATCTAAATTCTTCAGCTATTGTCATTTATAGTTATCACTAAATGTTCCAGTGTTTTTAAAATTATTTACAGGAAGATAAAATATACCACTACGTGAACTTCAATAGCTTCAGTGATTGGTGTCTGTACAGAGAAACACTGACATAATTTGATCAAACTGTGTATCTCAGAGTGTAACATTTTTGTTAACCCTGTTAAGTATTTGCTGACAAAAAAATAATCAAAATGACTGTTTCATACCTCTTGCTACTTCAAGAAATATAAATTTAAATAGCTTAAATACTTCAGGTTTGCATTTCCTGACGATAAGTGCTTACCAAATTAGTTTTAAAATTGTAAAATTGGTAAAATTGTGTATAATGTTGGTTAATCAGTTTATTCAATTACTTTAAAAGCCCTAGTTGGGAGAGAAGATGATGAATCCAAATCACATGCTTTGCCCAAACACTGCTGCAAGTAAATTAAAAGAAAACTTTATTTAGTCTTATTACTAAAATGTCATGGAAACTTAATACTGCTTTAGTGGAATACAAAATATCAAAGGTTGGTAAGTTAATGACAGGATGGAAGAAGTAAGTAAATAAGTAAGTAAGAAGACTGAACCTTAACTCAAGTTGTAATCAACAATTATTTTCATTGTCAATTCATCAGTTCATTAATTTCTCAATTAACTGTTTATCAGAAAATGGTAAAAGATGTTGATCAATGTTGCCCAAAGCCCAAGATGACATCCTCAAATGTCTTGTTTTGTCCATAACCCTAAGATATTCAGTTTACTGTCATAAAGGATAAAAGAAACAAGAAAACATTCAATTTAAGAAGAAGGATTAAAGAATTAAGACTTTTTTCTCCTAAAAAAAATCAATTCATCGATAGTCAAAACAGCTGACAATTCATTTTAAAGTTGACTACTAATAGATTACTCAACTAATTGTTGCAGTTCTACTGGCAACACACAAAAGGCAGCCGGCCTGAAGCGAGACAGCACTTGCCAGAAACACGAGCAGGTACAGTGCAGACGTGTAGGGGTTGAGACAGACAGCTCTGGAAATCTTCTACAAGGACAAAGTTAAAAAAAAAGAAATGAGCCTGCACCAGCTGGCCTTCAAAGCTGCAGGAAGTGAAGTCCTATCATATACACACAAATACTGCCAGATGGTCCTAAACAACTCATTAACATCAGTGCCAAGCACACTCACAGTGACAATCACTGACATTACAGCACGGTAACAATGACAAGTGTAAACAAACTTCTTGTAACACAGAGAGAGAGATGCAATAAACGAGGGAAAAAGGATGATATCTCTTGTAGGATTCACGCATCTGCAATACGGAGTACACAGTATTTAAGCAATACTTTTAAATGACTGCAGTAGTGTCACTGATAGTAGTCTGGTTTGATAATGCCTGGTGCTCCTCAATACTCTCTCATGTGCACTACTAAACACATGAAAACTTGTGTGCATCCAGTTCATAATCTGCATGTTTATCTAATCCATTTTGTTTGTATTTATATCATATTTATATCTATTTTACTTATCTTTCATGTACATTTTTTGAGAAAACCCTGAAAATCCCGTTCTACCTGTCTATATATAACCTGTTGGATCAGCTGACATGAGATACTTTTAACAACGCCATCAATTATCTCTTCAGAAACCATAATGATAGTATGCATAAAGTTTTAATTAATGTTTTCTGCTAAGCCATATTAAATATATAATGAAGACACAAACATTTCATTACGCGCTATGAGATGACATATGTTGTAAATATGCCCTATATCAATAAAATTGAACTGTACTGAATTGAATTATGCCCCACAGTTCAAGGCAAAAGCTATTTGACCTCCTGTAACTGCTATATTTATGTTTCACAATATGACTCCACATTGCGTTATTTAACCGGAGATTTATTAACCGTTTAAATTTGGACCAAATAACTTACTACACAGCCTGTACTATGCTGCCTGCCTCACTTAGTAGGTGTACTGTAGGTGTTGCAGTTCGTCGAGCAACAGCCTTTTGTAAATCACTGACACTGTACATCAATTATGCTTAAATTATATTCAAGGACAGTCTACTGTAGGCATAAGAAATCATGTGTAGCAAGGCGATTTTTCTGAGACCAGCATATTTTTTTCAGTTACGATGTCAGGTGAGTGCCACATACTTGCACTATGCCTTGAGTAAAACACTGCACCTATCACTGTCACCGTTAACTCAGCCGTCCAGTCACAGTGGAGCTCATCAACCATCACTTATTACTTGTACAAGTGTTGAACAACAACTAAACAATAATGGAAGAGTGGTCAATACTGCTAGACTCTGAGTATCCATGTCTGTACTCAGTGCTGAATGTTCACTGAACGCGTTCATATTTTCGGTGAATGCTAAACTGAACGGATCAGTTTTCAAATAATGAGTGCGAACGCGAACACGCTCACTCTCGCGAGAATGAGCGGCATGCACCATTCACGTTCACGTTCATTTGAAAACTCTCGCGAGAGAAAGCGGTTTTCAGGTTTTACGACAGTTTATGGCAAACACTGGTGACAGTTCAGCATGGCTAGTGCCGCAGCAAGTTTAGCAGAAGACCTAGCGAAGTTTTATGAATTAAAAAATGAAGACACAGACAGCAAGAACCTCACATTTTTATGCAAACTGTGTCCACCTGTTCTGAAAAACAAGTGCGAATGTCAGAGTGACGTTCGCACTTGGGTCTATTGAGTAACATAATGTCTTATCTATTTAAATATGTAACAAACGAATGTAAACTAGTTCACTTTTAGGACTGTGAACTTAGTTCAGATTTTTTAAAAGTGAACTAGTTCATTTTCATATGTGTGAACTGAACTTTGAGCTAGTTCTTTTCAAGCATGAACTGGCAAAACACCGTCTGTACTAAATGACACTTCTAGGCTACCACAATATTAATATGAAAAAACAATGCTCGGGGGATGATTTCACCATGGGTCTACCAGGTAAACTAGAGCCAGCTAGCTGATCAATGCTTGCGATTGCATCTGCAACTATTCTGTATCTTAGCAACAAATATGTCTCCACTAAAAAAATCGTGCCTCTGAAGTACTCTCAAGTTGTCCCTGCTGGGTGTTTTCAGAAGAGCGCCTGGCTTTTTCAACTGAAGTAAAAACACTTTGGTGGACACACAGCCTAAACGTCATGTAACTGATTTCACCGAAACAGTCCCAGGGAGCAACAAGCCTAAACACAAGGTTTTAAAACTGAGCAGGTAAAAGCTCCCATGTTGAATCTCCACTGAATCTTAAGAATTACTAAGGTTATACTATTTGATAACAAACGGTGGTTTGGTTTGTGACTTGTGTGTCATTTGAACCTAACAAAACCGAAACATAACAAGCATGGAAAAGGCTGATGTTTGGGTTGTTGTCTTTGCTGCCATTTAAAATGCTACAACTGATGTTGATATAATATTTGGAAAGTGATATTTGGAAAGCCTGATTCTTCTGGTTTCCTTTATGTTTTAGTAAGTAACAATAACGATAGTACTACCAGTAAAGTTTCAGTTTGATCCTCTTTCTTTTTCACTATATTACTGCCATTAAAACATAACTGCCACTGAACCATCCCTAGTTTGAATATTTATACTAAAATGGATACACCTATGAATAGTTTTGTATAATATTTCATTTAAATATTGATCATGATTATCTGTTAATTACTTTTTTCAGTAAATTGATTATTTGTTTGGTGTAGAACATCTCACAAAAACATTGTTATAGCCTATGTCAATCAATTGACAAACTGACTGATCATTTCATTAATACAGTGTACTTACAGTAAATCAAAACAAAAATTAGGTATAATGAAAAACAATAATGCATAGCAAACCGCACACAACACATTATGAGTGTTAAGAATCCCTTATTTGAGCAACTACAGCCATTGAAATAAAAACATACCTAAAATTCTACATTTTACAAGTGTGTCACATCTAAGCCAAATAAACACATACGTAGTTAGATCCACAATTCCAATAACATTACACTGCACTTAAACTGTAAATTCAGTTTTGTAAGCATTACCTTGATTTTTGCTTTCATCTTAATCTCAAGTAAAATTTGACGTTGACGTCAGTCCAGGAAGAACCAGTCTCAATGACCTGCTGTCCTGGTGTAACAACAATGTTGGCATGTGAGACTAATCAAGTCTGCAGAAGCTCCCAACATAGGTCAATCAAGGAGTTCACCTCCTGCTGCTGAATGGCCTACATCGTTCTCAGCTCTGGAATAACAGTTGACCTCTGACCTGGACATACATCACTGCAGACTGCTGTGGAATGTTTTCTGGGGAGGAAGTGGTTCTAGTTACTGGGGTGGGGGTGCACATCTCACACCAGGAAATCTGGTCCTGTGTGTAGCCCTACAATGACTGTCCTACATGAAAGGGGGAGAAAAACATAATAGCAAGACGTCTGCGTCCCCCGTGAAAGTAAGCTATTAATCATTCATGCATCAGTGTGGGGGTCGATTTAAAAAAAAAAATGTAGGCCTGCAGATTCCACTTGAGACACCCACTAAGTGTCAGAATGATGGCTTGTGTTTTTCCTGAAAGCAACAAAATAAATAATTAATGGGTCTACAGTGACAAGGCCAGGAACACCACTCCCTGTTTATTCACCAGCCTTTCACTCTTTCATAAAACCACCTTCAACTATTCTCCAGGGAGCAGTTCCACTCTAATGCTATACTATCTGCCAATATACATTAATGTATTGATTCTACTGATGTTCTTATTTATTGGTGTCTTTCCACTTTTGTCTTTAATGTTTCTATGTTCTTTTTTTCTCTTTAGATTGGTTACTATATGGTTACTTTATTTATGACCGTCTTTTGGGCTCTCTCAGTTTTAATAAGTAGATGGCTTTAAAATGGGTTTCACGGTAAAAAAAATAAAAAATAAATAAAAAGAAAGTTTTTCTGAGGTGAAATAAGGTGAATACAGACACAGATCATTATCATTCTCAAAATCATGTGCAGAGCAATAACAAAGGAGGAAACGAATAACAAGACAAGCCCTAAGATAAAGTTAAAGGATCGCTCATCAACCATCACTAGGAATTAAAGTAATAATGGAAATGTTAACTGGCACTGTAACCAGTTATTGCAGTCCTTGCAGTATATCCCTGGTGCATCAATTACCAGGGTTTTTAGTTGCAACAAGCCCTACCAAAACAATGATGACACACCGCAACACCTGACAGGAATGCCAAGGTACAATTTGGTGCTTTCAATCAGTTCGTAACTTTAAAAAAACAGAAATGAATGGAAAAATAATGAGAAACTGCACTAAACGAGTGACATTGTGCTTTTCTAGGCTTAACAAGCTTTTTTACGCTGGCGATTTCAACATGCAAGCAGTACTAGCCACACAAAAAATTCCTGGAAGAAGTCAGCAGCACACCATTACCTGTGACCCAATCACATCTCAAAGACAACTGTTGATTCAGTGTGTTAAAGTCCTGTATGCTATGCTCTTCAATAAAGCTAGTAAACAGCCTAGAATTATATTTCATCATGTCATTATTTGTAAATAATGACACGTTGAGTCTAAGCAGGAAATTTAAATGTGACACCATAATGTAATTAATTGAATAGCCAAAATAACAGAGAGTTAATTCAATTTATTACTGAAACACACAGTTTACTTGTGTTGCTGGAAAACACACAATAAAAAGCTTTAACAAGGGGAATACATGTAGCAATTTTTAAAGAATTTCAATGATTTATTATTCATCACTGACTGATGATCTCTTAGGAGAGGTGAAGCTCTAAATTTGCATATCCACTTCAGATAGTGCTGATGCAACTTATTTCTCCAGGAGACATTAAGTATTTAGCAGGGTAAGCTATTCTTAGTACACTTTGTATCATGTGTGATTGGCCTTTTGCTAACTTTTTCGAGGACCTCTGAAATGTGGCTTGAAGAAAACAAATGCTGCTGATGTTTCTATGACAACACTTGTTGGCCAGAGCACTGTATTTTAATTCTCGACGGTTCCAAATCCTAGTTTTGGATGCTTACCAATTCAATAGTAATCACCCGTGACCTTTTCTACTTCGGCTTCTAGACAAATGCAAGGGAAGTACAAATTGGTCTTTATTTTTATCTGTCTGACTGCTTTTCAAACCAGGAATGGTTCATTCTAAAATGATTTGCTATTTTCAATAATTCCCTGAATGGTTGCAAACATAAAGAAGTTACCCTTGTGTTGGTTACAAGCACTTTCTATATGAGTCAGTGCCTGAGCACACAAACTGACTCAAAAACACTAACCATGAGTCAGGCACATAACAGGAAAAGGCAAGAATCACGTAGGTTCTTTGAAGCTAAACTTCCAGCTGGTTAGGATAAGCAAGCCAAACCCTGCCAGGAATCAGGAGACATTTCTACTACTGCCACACACAACTCAACTCTTCCTCCATAGTCCCCCTTCCCCCATACCCCCCCTTCTCTCTCACCAGGAGGTAGGTTCATGGCTTCTGGCTGAAATCTGGATAACAATACTATTCTCAGCATAACACTAAGACATACTTTTAAACTGGATTGGGGTGCTAGGCCATGGAAAACTTAAGATAGTGCTAACCACATGATAGTCCCAAGAACCATAACTCCAGGCTGTACTTAATTCTTTTTCCTGCTTAGCTTTTTAACCATGTATTCAAATTAATAACATTTTGTATACAAATAAATGTTAAGACTACAGAGACTCTGTAAGGTAAACGAAAACTTCATAGGAGAATCCATTTCATCAAATAACATTACCTTTTCACAGAGACTGAATGTGCAATTTTTTCCAGAAGGGCATCCAGTTTTTGAAAATCCAGCAAATCATTTGACTTGGCATGCATTTTGTAATCCATTTATGAATTCCACTAAACAAAAACAGAAACCAAAAACCAGAATCGGGCATGGAGGAATTACACAGAAGTTTGTTTTTCCTTTTCTCTCATCCAAAACACAAAAGAGATTTATTCTTCAGGCTCCAGTATGTATCCTAAAATCCCACAGAACACGGTGAGTAATCCTTAGTGTAGTCCAAGCGTTTGAGGGTGGCTGTTCCAGGAAAAAGGCCCCTGCCTGGAAACAGTGGGTCCAGGCAGGGAGGAAAGGCTGTTGGAAACCTACAGCCGGCAAGCTGTGTTAGCTGTGTGAACCGGTCCTCTCTCTACCCCATCCCCCTCTCAGCAGTACAACGGCCCAGTTGCCACAGGCTCTTCGCTCCATTGTGTGTCCTCTCCAGGGCCTCCCCAACTTAAATGGACACAAGCAGAAACCAGGAGGTGAACAAGGAGGAGAGGGGAAGGCGAGAGAGGGGAGAAGGCTCCGATAAGATCCTGGAGGAGCACTTTATTCCTCTAGCTCGCTCCCTCACCCTCTCTCTAGCACAGGCAGACCAGCATGCAGTTACTCAACAGTAAAAATGGCTCTGCTGCTTCCTCATTCAGCAAGCCTCAGCCCACACACCCCTCCCTCCCTCTCTCCTACGCGCTTGCTCATTCCACCCTCCCCTCTTTCCCCATCAATAGCTTGAGGTCCTTGCTCTCTCTCTCCTCTCTCTCTCTCTCTCTCTCTCTCACTCTGTTACACCTTTAACACCCCACCCCCTTCCTGTCTTTTTCTCCGTCCATTTCATCATGCCCCACCCCCACTCACTCTCTTCCCTTGGAGTAATCTTGTATGCCTTCCCCCACCAATTTAAGGACTCTCTTATCTGCACTCCATCCTTTCCTCAACCAACACAACCCAGCATTCATATTGTGGTCAGACTACTCCAATACTTTTTTCCCATACAAACTGTTGAGCAGAGAACATTTGATATCAAGCCAGATCTACGCAACCAACTCTGTAGTCCTAGAAACACCAGTACCTCTAAATCACATTTAATTCAAACTGAGAACTTAATCAGTTACCAAAGTGATCATTTCATCAACAAAGCTAAACTAATTGAAAAACGTAGGACTGTTGATGCACTCTACAACAATCATATATTTCTTGATTTGCAGTCATCATTCTGAAATCTTACAGATTAAAATTAGGTCAATTTTTTTCTCAGTCCAGCTTTGAACTCTACTTGTAAATCCCACACCAGATAAAAAAAACACAGCAAATGTGTGGTCAAGTGGCTCCTAAGAACAATAATTTTAAATCTCATAGGCACATATAAATATTAAATTCTGTTAATTACAGGGATGGCAGGGTGGAGGGGTGGCTGTGTGGGTTTTCGCCGGGTGCTTCGGCTTCCTCCCACAGTTCAAACCAGGTCAGCTGGGATGGGCTACACGATTCACTTTGGACACTTTACAGTTAATATTGCTCATGGTCTCATTCAAACTTACCCAGAATAGTGAAAAAGCCATGGTATGCATGCAATGTTTGTCATTCATGAAAGACTGGACAGTACATCAAATAATGTATGAAACATAATAATAATAATAATGCACTAATAAAAGACTAACTCTAATAGCCTAGTTGTATTGACGATTTCCTACACAGAAAATCTTATCCATGTATGACGATAATCTGACTACTTCTTTAGGAACAGTAAGATAAATATACCCTGACAGCTGTGATGACGACCACAATGTAACAAATGCTTTAACTGTAGCTTGTACACTACGACTCTGTGTGTGGCAGCCCACCTGTCTGATGTGAAGAAAAGTACACAGTGTGATTTGCCGTTAGCTCTTGACCCAAAGTGATCCTGTTTTTGAATCAGGAAGAATTTGTTATTAAAAGTGAATAATGAAGTTACCCATCTTTCTGCTGTGTGACGCTGCAAGCACCTTGAAGCAACAAAATAAACCTCAGCCTCAGCTCTGGTAACACAGTTTTTTTTCAAAACGTGGATTATGTTCATTATTGGGAACTATCATAAATCTAAACAGTCTCGTCTTCATCACAATACAATTTTATTTTTATGGGCATTTCAGACTGTAATAGATGTGAAATTGTACAGAAAGAATACCTCAAAAGGTTTTGCAATTTTGGCATGTAGGCAGTGTCTTTAGTTCTCTCTAATGTTTTTGGACCAATATGAAAATGTGGCTAAAGTCTTCTTTAACCCACTTTTTAAAAGTTGAAGTACGGTATCTGTTAATACAGTGGCATGCCATTAGGTTTGACCTAGTAAGATTGCTGTCGGAACAACAAAGTGACCAGGGTGCTCATTCAGAATGAGGCTGACACGTTCAGTTTCTGACATTAATGCAAAGACATAAGTGTCTAAAAGAGGCTTAAGCAATCAACCCTCTGCATGCCCAGTGTATGTGAATGACCACGTGACGTTTTTTTCAGGTGTGTTAGCGTGCACTGAGATTAATGCTGAAATGGTGCTAAAATGTGCGTCTGTACAGAGATTGTTTGCTTTTTACAATTCAAGCATTAGTGTGGATGTTGCCACAGAGAGTGTGATAAAAAGAATGCAAAAAGGTGAGACCACCCACTAACACAATAATTATGTTCATGACAGTAAAGTGTCCGCACTGCATTGGCAGCAGAAACAGGACTACTCACAAAATAAGCAATGCTTTACTGTCTAGACTAATGTCATTTAAAATACAACCATGTCATATGTTTTTAGTTCACTTTAAGTAAGATCTTGTTTAGAGACAAGACTGAAGTTCACAATAGGTCAGGTAAATTCCAAGTCACAATTTCTATATTAGAATCACCAAAATAGAAAAGGTTCTAGTAAATCTAGTCTCATATATTATGCTAAATACCTATAAAAATGAATAAAATGAAAATAAATCTTTCTGTGTAATAGGATCAGGTAGCATATGTAAGTATAGCTGCAAGGCAGGAGTCACAGCTCAAGATACAATCTCAAGAAACAGATGTGACATACAGAGATCATCCTTACTCTCCACCAGCCATCCAAACGTCCTGACAATGCTGCCTCTTAACTCTGGTAAAGTAGCACTATACTTCTAATCTTCTGATCACTACTCACCAAGAGAAATCATAAACAAATCTGAGGGAATATGAGAGGTCACTGTATGATGTTGAATGGATATTTGTTATATGTCATGATATTTTTAAATATTTCATGACTTAAATAAAAAAGAAACTCATCAGAGTGTTTGTCTCCACCACAATATGTCCAACCAAATTATATATCTATATGCTTAATATACACTACCAGAGGCAAGTTGACCACTGACCTCCCCCTTCTCAATCAATCTTAAGTCTCACACGCATGAAAACAGGCACACACCCACACTTTCAAAACTGGTCAGATGTCAAAACCCCAAGATATCAGGCAATTAAAGAGCCACCCTATGCAATGTATACTTGTTAAGTGACTGCTGAGTGCAATGCACAATGTCTGTTTTCTCATATTAAACAACCAGCGGCACCTCAGTGCAGCAGCCACACTGATGGTGTCCTCACAGACTCATTTCTCCGTCCACGTGCCATATGCACCATTCCCAGAGACAATACAGCAGCTGCCAGAGTGACAAAGCTCCAACCTACAGCAATTCAGAGAAGGCCAAACCGATGGCCGTGTCGCTCGAAGGGTGGGGGGAGATCGTATTCAGACATAGTGAAGAAGGGAGGGAGGGATGATAGCGAGAGCAAGGGGGAAAGCAAAAGGAGAGGACTGCATTTAGACTGGGGGTTGGGTAAGAGGAAGAGGGGGCAGTGCACACAGAGATTCCCAAGAAAGTCTGAGAGTGCTTCCATTATCATCAGAGTACCGGAGCAGTCGAAATCTACAGGGATCAAGAGCAGAGAAAACATGGAACAGGCAATTTACCAAGAGAAGCTGTAGCACACACGTGTGTACATTCATTTATATGTTGTAAAAACAACAGAAAGAAAACATCAAGAAAACCATAAGCATTTCTGACATGTTACCTTAAATTTAACAAATATGCCTGTATATTGTTTACACTAGTGTAAAACACAGTCACAAGATCAAGGGCAAGGGAAAATGCCAATCCAATTCACAGCGGCACCTATTTTTTTTACATACTCATTTCTAGGAATATCCTTCAGCTTGTGAAATCAGTTCTACAACATCATCTGTACTTATGAGAGATCTGCCTGAACTTTGAAAAAAAAACAAAACTAATAATAGCAGAAATAATCAAATCATTCTGATGATCACCATGCTTATCTAAGCTCAGCCTTGAAACTTTTTTTTTTTTTTACCAGAAAGCCTGCATTTGGGAGCTTAAGCAGGCATTTTAAAGGCAGAGTGGTTTAAATAAAGAAACACTGGGCTGCACTGGAGACTAAAATTCCTGCCTTCTGTTGCCTCAATTTTAAACATTCATTTTTAATTTGTGCTTTGCAAGTCCTCCAACTTTCTGATTGTGAGAAACCGTACTAAAGCACTTGACTTTCCCCTTTATAGCCAAGTAACTGAACACAAAATGACAGTTTGGGACATAACTCTGCTTTGAGGTCACAGTTCAGTATGTGATCGGTACAGCGATAACATGAAATACATAATATTAAACTGATGCAACTGGCTGCAACCTACCAATAAAGTAAAATTTACTAAATAAATATTCTTTCAAATAAATAAAAATATAATGGAACTAGAAAAGCACTCGGAGAGCATCAGACCTCCGTCAAGCAGCTCATTTCAACCTATATTGTGATTTCCATCCTATGTTATGAATTCCTGGATCCACATGGTAATCCAGAGCATCACCAGAATTTAACTATCTGCTCCTTGTCCCATTATCAACATTTCCCAAAGATTTCATCAAAATCCGCTCATAACTTTTCAAGCTATCTTGCTAACAGACAGAAAGACAGACAGACAGACAGAACCTCCTGGCGGACATAATAAAAAATCCACTCAGATAACGAATTTAGAAGATTACCTGTGCTTAAATTGTACTGATACATCAATCGATACATCGATAGATAGATAGACAGATATTTGGCAACACGGTCTTTCAATGAGTTATTACAGATATTTTATAACAACGACAACAACAACAATGACAAAATAATTACAACTTCACCGTTCTGATTACCTCACAGTGCTGTCAGAGTGTTGTTTACAGCCACAGCATGAAACTGTTTTTAGGGAAGAAGTAGTGGACTACCTGCTCAGCACCAAATAGTACATGCAGTAGCCAGTCCCTCCAGGATTTCACGGGCCTTTTTCAAGATTGTTGCCTAAAATGCCTGAATTCACAACAGCTTTTCTAAAAAACTGCGATGTAAAGTTGCGATGTTTTAAGCGTATTTGTTGCGATGAAATTGCAGGAGACTGTAAAAAATTGCTAAAAGTTGCATTTTTTCTTTGTTTTGTATAATTCATTAAAAATTTTAAAAGTTTAAAAAGTTAATTTCACATCCTGGCACACGGATTCACACACACACACGCTCACATCTTGTCACGTCAATCCATTAATATAACTTGCCTTCATTTTTTTAGTGCTGGCGACAGATCTGGATGCAAGAGCTTCTGTCACAGTGATTTGTCTGGTCTGTGGTCCGCTCATTTCACCCATTCTCTTAATATGTTTTGTGGTAGAAAAGTGTTTGTCAATCGATGATTATCGTTTGTGTTCCAACTCAATATTGTACAGGGTGCAAAACAGTTTACCTCCTCTTTTATGAAGAGCATCAGGGAATTGTTTTGCACGGTCGTTAGCAGTAATTTTTGTTGATAAGTGAGAGACATTTATTATCGCACAAGTCTGCATCTTCAAACCATAAACAAGGAAGTGAATTCGGTGACGTACGTGCATTACGTCTGCACTGGGGACTGCTATGATGAGAAGCCCCTGACTGTAGTGTGCAGTTCGAGGCGGGAGCTCAACGTTCAACTTTACTTCATTTTGCAACAGCTTGGTGACAATTTAACCCTCACCCTGCGTGCGTATCTAATGCAATTCAGAGTGGAAACAAATACATGTTTGCCACTATGCTAGGAGCATAGGACGGCACTCATTTTTACATGCAGGCAATGTCCCCGGCAGAGTCAAATGTTAGATTCAGCAAATAGCATGCCGACGTTGAACGTTGAGCTCCCGCCCCAAACTGTTGGATTCAGCCAACAGCATGACGACTTTGAGCAACGTTGAGCTCCCACCCTGAACTGCACACTGCAGTCAGGGGTATCTGGCTATGATTGGTGGAACTCACGGGAGACTGGCCAAAACTGCGGAAAAGTTGCGGTGATTGGACAAAATTGCAAGGTCACAGAATTCACAGAGATTGGTTGAATTTGCGTTAACTATTGCAATCGCAACATCGCAAATTCCTGGAGGGACTGACTAGCAAATAAATATAGCAGTTCCTTTAGAAGGTGGCAGAGACCAAAAAAAAAGCTAAGAGAAAGTGAATACTGGACTTACATCCACCAGGTGGGCAAAGACACAGACTGATAACTGTTAAACGTGTAAATAAGCAATTGTCAACTACAATTTTACTTTATCAACTTTAAAGGTGATGCTATTTCAAAGTTGTGTTCACTACCCAGTCAATCATCTCAAATACACAGGCATTCTCACAGCTTGTTTATGTTCTTGGGCCTAATCTTATGAGCAAGTTAATTGAGGAATAAATACCCTGAGTAAAGCATTGAGAAATGAATCTCTATTGCAAACTTGACAGACCAACAGATATTATTCAGCACATTTATCCAGCTGATGTTTAAACCTTGTTTAACATATTGTCTCATCCCATGCAGCCTGACACTGCTGATCATAGTGGCAGTCAAGAGGAAATCAGGTCCTGAACTAAAAAGCTAACAACTGAGAATAAGTTTTTTTTTTTATACATTTCAAGCTATTCTGATCATTAAAAGTAACACACGTGATCAATACCTAGGGAGAAGAGGTAAGGAGAAGAGGATGAAATTACTGCCTTTTAACTATGAAATTTGCAACAGCTGTTTCCAAACCAGGCCAGCCTATTGCCTCTGAAATATGTAACAAGCTCTTGAAACAAAGAGATATCTTAGGTTTGTGAGATGTGACACTTGTGTTGAGAGCTGGACTGTATCATCGCCCACACTGAGTGAATTTCGGTAAAGTATGTACGAATTCAACAAAAATTTTTTTTACTTCGTCACATTATAGAATTGTGAATCAAACTCTGAAAATTCCATGGGTGAGTCATAAGTAAATCACAGCTGTTAAAGTGACTAATACTAAAGCTTGATTGTAAGAGATAAAGAACACCGTCTGATTCTAATGACACTGAAGTCTTGGTCAGAATGGGTCTCACAAGCAGACCATCATAGATAATATTACAAATGAAATAAAAATGTAAGTATTAGCTGAAAAAGCAAAAGGAATTGCTGGTTATAAGAAAAAATAAAGAACATTCAGGTAACTGTCTATTACATCTCAACATGTCAAAGTATTTAAAAAAAAACACACACCGTTTTAATGTAACTGAAGAGAAACCAAAAAGTAACATGGGTATAGTAATCCTATGATTCAAAAGTGATAAATGAAGGACATACAGTCACACACAGTATAATAGATTTGTTCGCTCACTCATTTGTTCTCAGACCACACTCTCCTTTTCATTCAGGGGTCATTCACAACTAGGCCAAGGATGGTGTTACCATGGCAACTAAACCAGAGAGAACAGGACCAAAAAAGGAATTTAAAAAAATAAGAAAAAACACAAGAGGTGCAAGAAAAGTATGTTCAACTCTGGAAATATGTTTAACATGCAGCATACCTAGTATCTTCAAGCACTTTCACCCAGTCTTTATTCACAAACCTATGGTGCAGTTGATCAGTGCCATTGAGGAAAATTAATTGGAGTAATGTGATTAATAGGTCAACCCTCAGAGCTTGTTTGATTAACTGATTGTCTGGCAACTCCATGCCCTTTTACCCAGTTCATCCTTTTTATTTACAAATTAAGTGTAAATAGTGAGAACATGTCTTAGTTCCTTTTCAAACATGGATATACAATTTCCTACACAATGGAAATTCTGTCCATGTGTGAGTTTTTACCTTACTCTAATATTACTAACAGTAAAATAAAAATATTGTGACAGCTGTGATGGAACTCAGGACTCAACCTACGGACGACCACTACTTAACCAATGATTTACTCGTAGCTTATAAACTGTGACTCTGGGTATGACAGCCTACCTGTCTGAGGTGAAGAAATGTACTCAGTGAGACTGATTGATTTTGTCTCCATGTCAGAGATAATTTATATTATAAACATATATGAAGTAAACAGCGCTCTTGTTCCGTGTGCATAATTGCGCGCAACTTAAGTTTAGGGGACACGCATATGGATCGGACTGCTGCAGCAGGTATTTCATACACTCAGAGGAAAGTCTACTACAAACAGCTAAATGCAACAGATATAACTTTAAATCCTGTTATTTTTATGTCAAAAAACAAGAATTACATTCATTTTGGGTAAAAATCATTAACCAGGGCTGTAAGTTTTTGCTATTGCAGTAAAGTTTAGTTTTTATCAAAATATCAGTCTGTAGCCTGAAAGATGTGAAATTTTAGAGCAAAGTGAATGAGAAAGGCATTTTGTGATTTTTGCCATGCAAACTATGTCTTTTGCACTCTGATGTCTTTAGATCAATACCAGTGCTGAAATGTGGAAAACACCTTTCCCACATCACTTTGCGCAACACAAAGTACCACCGTGGCTCTCTGTTTATGTGAAAGCATGCAGTTGAGACTTGTGCTGTGTTGAAAGTGATGTGGAAATGTTACTAGGTTCAACCTAGTAAGATTGCTGTGACGACTAAGACTCAAAAATTGTGTTAAGTTGGATGGGAAGGAGAGTGTATCTGATGGAAGCTTTATCTCTGACCAGTGATAAGTTTATCACAAAAGTCACTCAGACTTTGATTCATTCCCAGTGCATATACGTCTGAGTGCCAGACCGATAAAATATTGCTGAAGGAATATTGTAAAGAAAAGGCATCAGTAAGCAGTAACAGTAAGTCTAGAGCTTTAAACTACTTGTCTTTGAACACCTTTTGGCAAATCAGCCTGTCCAAATAGGCATGTGACTGCAGGTATACCAGTGTCTGTCATAAGATATACTTGTTTTTCCACATTTTGCGTCCAACTACTACAGCAATAGTACATCTTTAAAATCAAAAAAAGCAAAGTTAAAGGTCTGTAAAGCCAGGGATATCTCATAGAAGGAAACAGCAAGACAGTACGCTAAGTAACGGGCCTCAGCGTGAGTAATCTATTGAAGACACAGGTCGGATGAATGCCACTGCTTTGTGTCTAGAATAGCCGGTCATACTGGGGACATAAGCACAGCACGTCCAAACACATCTGTTAAGGATAGGGATCATTACCAGATGTGGCGAATACAACGATAAATTGCAGAGTAATGACTGCTTGCGAGCGACCATCGTCGAGGAGCCAAGATCCTAACGTTAGGCCACAGGGCATGGATTATTGCTTGGGTTTCGTAATGGACGTTAGTGGCATGCACAGCACAACAAAAAGCTGGCCAAGATGAACGCATTTTGTTTTGAAGATTATGGCACCAAGCCTTGTAAAAATCAGCACCAGACCTCTCTTTTCTGTTATCTGCTCAATGACTGCATTCTCAGCAAATAGCTTCAGTCTGAGTGTGCGCCATCATCACCGTGACGGCGTCACCGTCTCCCACAACACAAGACAGTCGACGAGCAAACTAGGATTAGATGGCCAACACGGTGGTCATGCCATACTCTGTTTAACTATTGTACCGTAATAGGGGCCAACAGTGGGTGAGAAAGACAAGGGACGTCAGAGAGACACACAATGTAGGTGCGGTTATTGTGTCTTTTGATAGACAACTGCCAACTAGCTTTAGCTAGCAAGCTAGCTACCCAGAACAGGCCGCCGTGCAAGAGAACGGTCTCAGTGGGCGCCGGGCATCAGTGCTACCTCTTAATTCTTACACCGCTGTGACCGTATGTCTTGCTGTCTACTCAATTAGTTCAGTGAGACAACATGACTGGCAGAATAATGTTGGAAACAACGGCGTTTACCTGGGTTTATCAGGTTGTCAGGGCGCGCGGGATCTTTCTCTCCGAGGATCCTGAACACCTCTCGTTGTCGATGACGTCACGCGTAGGTCTTTGGACGAGGACGTAAAGAACGCGTCATGGACTGCAACTTTAGCGGCAACTGAGGAGGAAATTATGCACAGTACCCCAATGTGAAGACCGGAGATTTATTGTCAAAGATGCAATTTAGTTTAATTTAAACATTATGAAAGATACAGTTCATGGAGGTCCATAGAACTACCACTGAATATTGATAACACTTAAAATGTTGCACTGGACTGTGCAAAAGTCGCAGGACTGAATCAATTCCAGATACTGGTACCGTTGTTCCCAGTGTAACCAGTATCTGTTGCTAGACCCTTTTGCCTTTTAAAGCTTAAACCTGGCATAGTGACTAAAGTGACTTGTGACAAACAACTACCCAAAGACGTGGTCCTTATCATGCAGATGTGAAATAACTGAAAGATGGATTATCCCCCATGAGCCCGGGGGGGGGGGCTTTCCTGATGTTTCGTCGCATTATGAATTAGTTCAGATTATTTGAAATTCACTTAAGGGCCATTTGCTTGTAATTATGTTATCTAAAATGCACAGAGAGAAAATCTGGACAAAATCAGTAGTTTGGAGCCTCTCTGTGGACAACCGTGGTACAACATACATTCACTAAAACAACGTGCGATACAAACGTAAGCTTACAATTTTTAAATAAAATATTATTTTATCGTGAGGCAAAAGTGTATACGAAAATCTGGACTTTCGTGCCCCTTTTCAACTGTTGTCTAAAACATGCATTTCTTGACGCGTGCGTCCTGGCTTTCACGTGATCGAAACCCGGAAGTAGTCTGAAGGTCTTTTGTAATGGCTGCAGTTTAGGTAACATTTCACCGTTCGAGGTCTGTAGACAACGTGAAAATGGGTGTTAAAATAGAGGTATTCAGAGTAAGTATCACATATTTTAAAATCCTGTCAAAAGGCATTTAAAATATGTTTTTGTTTATGTTTTAAATGGCGTAATCTCACCATTGGTTTCGTTTGCTATTTGGCTAATCATTACCATTAGAGTAACACGACGTTTTCCACTCGAAGTGATTGGTTGGTCTTTCTGATTTTGTGTTGAACAGATGATGCTGTATCTGTCCTTTCCTGTGGCTATGTTCTGGGTCTCAAACCAAGCAGAGTACTTTGAAGAGTATATAGTAAAGAGAAAGGTCAGTAATAGTTTTTAAGTTTTTGAACATGCATATCAGTTCATTCAGTGAAGTGTTTTTTGTAATAACTAATGTCTCTTTCTCTGTGCTATGGTGGACATTTTTGTGGTTTTCAGAGGGAAATCTTCCCCCCTGACGAGGAAGTGCAGGTAATTTATCTGTCTGTCTGTCTGTCTGTCTGTCTGTCCGTCTTATCTATCTATCTATCTATCTATCTATCTATCTATCTATCTATCTATCTATCTATCTGATTTTAGATCATACTGATAAATCATACTTGTATTTTGAATATCTGCAATGTGTTTGACCGATTTACAAAGAAGATGTGGTTTTTTTTTTGGAGTCCGTTTAGATCTATTGCAGTAGAGCACACTATTTGACGATATTAATTTTTGTTCTATATTTATTTTCAGCGGAAAGAGTTGGAAAGCTTTAAAGAGCGAATGCGAGTTCGTAAGGAACAGCGAATATTTAAAAATATTTCTGTGGAGTCTGAGAACTGAGCATAATTTGCCAAAGAAATACAAAATTTCTCAGCGTCACTGATGCAGGATTATCTGAAAGTGCTTTTTGGACATAAGAAAACTGCTTGAACTGGAGCGAGACCACGTCACTTTGGAAATCTCTGCAAAGCTGAAATATCCCAAAGGTGCGCTGGACATTTTCTGTGAATAAATTGTGGCTAATATGCCTTCTGTTGTTTTATTTTGATGTATCTTTTTCACACAAGACTGATCAATCATAGAGTGGTTTTATTCTTTAGGTTTCTGTCATTACACTGTCATTAAATAATTATGAGAGTTGTATGCCTAGTTTGAGCTAATGTAATTACTATTTATTTTGTAATGTGCAGTGCCTATAAGTCTGTTCCCCTTGTTAGATTTGTTTTCATGTTAAGTGTTTTGCAACATTGAATTACAGATTATGTAATTAGGCTTTTTTTGACAGAGAACAACAGAAAGATATTCAAGTGTAAAACAAGTCTTTATAAACTCATTACAATTAAGCAAACACATAAAACACAAAGTAATTGATTTTGTCCTAAAATTTCTACGCCTTTTAAAACCGTGTCCAGTAAAGAAACCTGTGGCAGCAAACACTATCTTGAGTCTATGTTAAAAATGTCTAGATAGCTTAAGCTTTATGTTCTGGATTGTTTTAATGGAAAATAAATTTTACATTGAGTCACAGTTCACACACGTGATTTATCTGTATTTTGTTGCATTCACTGTAACCTCTACCTTCACCAGCTTTCCTGCTGTAGATTAGTATACTACAGCGTGATGCTATCACCATCAGACTTCCTTCTGGACAGTGCCTGTAATACCTGTTTTTTGTTATCCATCAAAAGTACCTTAATTATGATAATAAATCATTTCCAATCTTTCCAGTGAGACACTTCCTTATGCCTTGTGTGGCATTCAAAACAATTTGGTGTGTCGTGGTTGAGATCCATATGCAAATGAGTGAGATTCCAGGCTTGCAATGCAAAGCACTTTCATTTTCTTTAAATTTCTTGCTTGTTGAATTGTGTGGTTCAAGGTCAGCAAAGAGAGATCAAAAGGTATGAACATTAGAACCAAAGATATAAACATAAGTTCTCTGAGATAAGTGAAATAATTAATGCATCTCTATGACAAGGTGCATACCACACATGGCTAATGTTGAAAGAAGAGGGAAAAAAGAGAAGGCCATAGTCTAGGAAAAAGTGATTACCTTTTAATAGGGGTGATCTTTTGCATGTGGAGGTGTTTGATTTGTTCTTCTTTGCTTGTAGTCAGAGCAATTCTTTGACCCGGACTTCTGATAGCAGCGATGATTCAGTGTCACATACTATGATAAAAAATACATTTATGTGAATTATATGAGAGAGGATTGACACTTTAGGCAACAATTATGTATATACTTAACATGTCATTTTGAATTAAAGTTATTTGTCCCCTGTGTAAGGTTTTGTTTATATATGTAGGCATATCTCATGTTATGTGCACATCCTATATGGACATATTTTTACCTTGAAGATGCCACCTTATGACCTGAGTATTGATGATTTGGACTGGACTTTCCACTGGACTAGCAGGAACCATTTTTAACAAAACCACTTGCTTCTCTTTTCACACCTCTAGTTTGGATGCCCTTAAGACTTGTCACTCTCTACTGGACTGTTTCTCATTGGACACATGTACTGCACACTTTGTAGTTACAATTTGTTTTAAGAGCTAACACTTGTTATCACATCCTTAAGAATAGAAGTTCATAAACCATTTTGATTGTGACACATCAGAGGCTTCTTCAGAGCAGATCTCAGCTATCTGAGATCTTCTAGGACTGTGCTTGCCTTGTCCAGAGCCTCTTATGTCTTGGACGTGTCCCTGCAACAACCAACCAACTGCTGAACTTTTCATCCAAGTGTTGAAGTGTTGAAATGTTTTTTCCCAAGGCTCACTAGATGATACCCTCAAATATTTTTGGCAGTGTAGAGTGACCAGTTGGATGTTTCCCAATCTCATGAGCCACTCACAAAAGAGAGTGTGTATTTCCTACTTGCACCTGTTCTTGTTTCATAGCTATCATTCATTTTGAGAGTCTCATTTAAACTACAAAATTCTTTTCTTTTTTATTATGTCATATACTGATAAATACTGCTCTACTTCTGGTAAGTGGTGAAATTGATGGCTAAGGGATGATATGCTAGTATACTTACACTAGTCAGCTTCAATCAGTTACCAGTTACAGTGAATCCCATTGCAAAGGCTTTGTTTGAAACTAAAATAAATCACAGTTAATGTAGTTTACATGACTTACATGACTGCTATTTGTGACAACCATACACTGCATGGCTGCAACACGGCATTGTGAAAAGCGCATAAGGTTGTTGCAATACTAGCATCTGACAGTAGGGGGCAACATGTTACCTATACAAGCTGTGTGCTTGAACCAAGGAAGTGACCGACCATCCAGCATACTGCCGTCAAGATGGCACCGAGTGGACTGAAAGCGGTAGTTGGGGAAAGTAAGTGGCACATTCGTCGTTAATTATCTTATTTCAGAAGTTTATTTTAATTAAAACATATAGGAAACATATCGTAGCATCCTTATAAACTGATGCTCAACTTATTACTTAAAACCGTGTTGGGGACAAAGGTCCGTCAAATGTTTCTTCCTGCTTCACTCCTTATTAAAGTGCAAACATTACCTACGTCAATAATGTTGCTGCTTGACAAGTCGTGGGTACCGTGTGATATTGTTGTGTTGATAAGTTGGTAACCGTGTTTATCGAGAAGAAGTTGTGTTGTGTTGAGTGGCGCTGGGCAGACGTAACAATAAAAAGTTGCGACGTTAGTGGCTGGAAATGTTGTGATAGTCCAGGTTGTTGGCTAACGCTAGCTAGCTCATCTAGAAGGAAGTTCAGTCACTTGAGCTGGACTCAATCAGCTGGGACATTAACGCTGTAAACTGTAATTAACCATCAACCAAGTCACGAGTTTTGTTACATAAAGAGTTTATTCAGATGTGAAATTTCGATTTACTGATCACTGTTTCAATAACATTATAGACCAGTGTTTGGATAGTTTTTACTAAAGTAATGTAAAATCGAATAATGTGACACTGTCTTGGGCGTTGGTTGTGATTAAACATTAAGGATGTGGAGGTTACTGAGTGATTTTTTGCTTCAATACTTGCCTTTTTCTGTCATCTTATGGTGGACATGTCTTTATTTTTGTAAAGAAAAACACAAGACAACACATACAAGGAATGCGACTTTGTTAAGTTTTTTTCTTTGCTCTCAAACTTACACATAAACACACATGCTTTTAAACAAAGGCATCAGGCTGAAAGGACAGGGAGTTTTTATACTACTGTCCACAGGTATAAAAATGGATAGAAGATGATGTTGAAAGTTAACCAAAGTTTAGTGCAAATTGTGCCGGTGATTGGAATAAATACAGTATATACATGAGTACGTGTGAGGTAGGTTTTGTTGTGTACATCTCCCTTATTTGTCACAGCTGTGCAACCTGGTTTGTGACAAGGGGGAAATACAAGTGTAAGCACTGAGGGGGATGTATCCCCTTTATCACGTCGGAAAACTATGCTTATGCATTGTGTCGTCACAAATCTCTACAAAGACAAATGGCATGATGTAACTGTAATATTTATTTAACAGTACATAGATTGTATTCTGTAATCTGTTAGGGACTGGAAATACGCGTTTAACTTTTTCACAACTTAAAGATAAATTGCTGACACTACTTTTTCACTGTCAATGGTTAGCAGCTGTCAGAGCTTGTAAATTTTGCTCATGTAAAGAGTAGAATTGTAGTGTGAATACACACCTTCACTCAGAAGTGCTGAAATCATCAGGTATGTTCTGGTAATACAAGTAGCTCTGACCTTGTCTACATCAGAGATCAGACAACAATAACTTGCTGTTTGCTTGCACAAGAGTTGTAATCTGTTTGTTTCTGTCAGTTTTGGAACTGTTGCATCACCTTTTTGAAAATTCTAATTACTAATGTGAGTATAAAATAAGTGCTTAAGGAGAGACTTTTTAACGTTTGTATCCTGATGCCCGAAAACGTTGTCCGCACAAGTTGAATTAACATTTTGGTGGGAGTGTGCAGACCCTCTTCCATGTCACTATTGAAAATGTCAAAATCTGTAATCATGTGTACTAAAGTCAGAACAGTGACAAAATAGTGTCATATAAATCCTAATGCAGTGTTCTCTTAGAAGCAAAACAAGCCTCGGAGCAATTTTGCATGAGGAATGAAATTTTTACTTTATGCAAAATCCTTATGGGGAAAATTAATTGTTCGTTTTTCTCTCAACAGTCATAAACCAGAAATAAATTAACAGTATCCACCAAAATATTCACTAACACTACAGCCATCAAGTAGTATTTTGACATAATTTATAATATAGTGATTGCAATAACAGTTAACTGAGGGTAAAGAGCACTAATGATTTTCTTTAAGTGCTGACTTAAACTGACATTCCCAGTTAGTTGTGCCATTTAAAAAGTTACATATTGATGCAAAAGTAAGACTTCTATAAGGCTCTGTCACGTGTCTTATAGCTTCACTGCTAAGTTTTTAATGAAGTCAAACAAGGAAGTGGTGTGACGAGCATGATATCACATTAGTGTAGTTCTTCATTTTTATGTCTCATCCCTCACTCCTTCCTTCTGTGTGCTATTAAAAGAAACTGACAGTCAAGAGCTAGGGGTTTCAGCATTTCCACATGAGAAAATGTCTGGCTAAAGTGGTAGGCCACCCAGTTCTTAAGGAGCAAATAATGGTTTAAGCAATACCAATGTTAAATATAATGACTTTTATTGTAAGAAATAGCTATTTTACTTGGAAGTTTTGCTTGATTTGGGATGTTTTGGGAACTGTAAGAAACTCCAGGAAACCTTCAGTTTTGTGGTTTGTTTCAGCTGCAGTACCACACCTTATGAAGTCACTGGAATAACTATGCTTTTGTCTGATCTTCATAATCTCAACAGCACAACACCAGGAAGTTACACCCAACTGAGTTTGTAAATGCAACAGCTAAATATGGTAGTTCCTAGTTCCTAGTTTTAGACACTAGAACTTTAAAAATTTTATATTTTTCTCATCCTTATATCTCCTTTTGCCAACTTGTCGGTTTAGCTACTTGTATTTTTACGACACTATTAATTATAGCACACTTCTCAATTTGCAGAAATTATTAATTAATGCCTTAACAGAAATATGGAGTTTTGTACATTATAGATATTACATAAAACATTGCATAAATTGTGACACTTTATGCAAAGCTACGTTTGTTTCCTGAGAGGTAACGGATAATCATGTAATAATATAATCATATGTGAATCTCTTTTCATCTACAGAAATCCTAAATGGTGTCATTAAGAGTGTAAAGAAGGATGGAGAATGGAAGGTAACAGTTACCCAGTACGAAGAAAGAAAACTCCAGATGTTGTCTCGCGAGATTTATAATCCCTGCTTATCTTGTGTCTTTCTTTAGGTACTTATTGTGGATCACATGGGCATGCGAATTTTGTCCTCTTGCTGCAAGATGTCTGACATTTTGGCAATGGGGGTGACCAGTAAGTAGGCGGATAATTATTGGTCTTGTATCATATGGAACAGTTGTGTACTTGACTGATCAGACTGCATTCGACAGTAAGAGGGGCTGTAATTAAAAGAAAATGTGCCCTTCTAGGTTGTTCCACACAACCTTGTTATTTAATCCAGCATTTTCAAAATTTGATCTGCAACAGATGCATTATTTTACTCTGTTTCATTCACAGTGATGATATTGATGTATTATTTACTGCTGCACGTGACATTGGTGAAGGCACATTAACATCACATTGCCCTCTTTTCTGCTTTTTAGTTGTGGAGGACATCAATAAGCGCAGAGAGCGCATCTGCAGTTTGGAGGCCATTTATTTGATTTCACCTGTGCAGAAGGTTAGCTATTGTCTTTTCCTCAGAGTCCCCTTTTTTAATATTAAGATAATCTGTGTTCGATAAGTTTTTTCTCATTTTTCTTAATCTTTAAAACAAAAAAATATGTTCTCAATTACAGTCAGTTCGTGCGCTCATTAACGACTTCAAAGATGTGGGCTTTACTTACAAAGCAGCGCACATTTTCTTCACTGAACGTAAGATTGAAAACATGTATAAATACAGGCAGCATATTTATCAGTTATTGTCAGATGTATCATATGAAATGTTTAAAATTACAAAATATATAGAGTGATTAAATAAAGCTGTTACATTTGTATGTTTCCTTAGCATGTCCAGATGTCCTTTTCGCCGAGATTGGGAGATCTAGAGTTGCCAAGTTTGCAAAGACTTTAAAAGAGATCAACACTGCTTTCCTACCTTGTGAGTCTCAGGTGAGGATTTTTTTCCTTTTTATTTGATCCAAATAGATTTTTTGGCCACATTGATTTTAGTCACTTATTTTATTACAGTGGTCGATACCTTTACCTTTAAACACAATAACTTCTTCAGTTAATGTTTTTTATGGTGATAATACTTAGTAATGCAGCTTGACTGTGAATGCAGTATGACCAAACAGAAATTAAACCTCAGTTCCTCTTATCCCTGCAGGTATTCTCTCTGGATGACCCAACCTCCCTGTACTCCTTCTACAGTTCGAAACCAAATGATGGAAAGGACAAAATTATAGAAAATCTGGCAGAGCAGATTGCGACTCTGTGTGATACGCTCAAGGAGTACCCTGCAGTTCGTTACCGCAAGTACGGAAGCCTATCTTGAAAGTACATTGAAATCGGCCACTGAATTTGCTTGGTCATTCAAAGTTGTACACCATTCTGTCTCTTAGGGGACCTGAGGAGAATGCAAGATTGGCTGATGAGGTCTACCGGCGCCTGACTGCTCACAAAGCTGACAATCCAAGCATGGGAGAGGTTAACAATTCAAATATTCACAAAAAATAGTGAAAAGAGTTTTTATGCTGCTTTTTTCTGCACTTTTCTATATAAGCGAATAAACTTCTGTAGCTCTTCACCTTCACAGGTTGTGGACATTTCTGTGGTTTCTGGGTTTTATTTCCTGTTGATTGTTTTTCTCACACTTTGCTGGGCCTTTCCTTTTTTCCCTTCTTCTTTTCTGTCTTTCTTAGCTGACATTTCCTTGCTCCTGAGATGGGTTTCAACAGGCATGTATTACTGTTCTCTTTTTGCCCCCACACATTTAAAGTGTATAAACACGCTATGCTGTCTAAGCATTCTCTGCATTCTTTTTACTGAACTTAACATTGCAAGTATGCTGAAGTGACGCATGAGGTGGTGATACCGAATGGTTATGAAAGCTGATAAGAATTTCACTGCATGACAGATTGACAAAAACTCTGAAGAGCTGTATAATTTGTGTGTACTGTTGACAAGATTGCAATTGTGAATGAATGAGTTTGTGAACTCAATAATTCTTATTAGTATTGAATGATATCTTTAATGTTCTTGTGTTAGGGTCCCGATAAGGCGCGAACTCAGCTCCTGATTGTTGATCGTGGCTTTGATCCAATTTCACCTATTCTACATGAGCTGACCTTCCAAGCAATGGCTTATGACTTGCTAGATATCAAACAGGACATCTATACGTGAGTGGACATTTTGCTATAACATTTACTGCTGTTCATGTCTTTGACAGGTTTGCGTGCTGTCTTTGGTATATTGCTTCTTCATAATCATTTGAGTTTTATGTGTGTGCTTTTCAATGTTTAGTTATCAGACAACCGGCATTGGGGATTCCAAAGAGAGAGAAGTGTTATTGAACGAAGACGATGACCTCTGGATTCAGCTCAGACATATGCACATCGCAGATGTAACTAAGTAAGTTTGTCACAGCTACATCCATCTCCATGAGAGGATTGCATTCTTGCTCTCTCCAACAAATTATGGACTATTACTTTCATCTGGTCTTGTGGTGTTATTTCCAAAAAAGGACCTTGTTTTGTGTATGTTGTGAGAGTTAAGCATTGTTTATTACACTTTGCCAAATAATTGAAATAATAATTTACCTTAATACCAAATTTTGGATGATAATAATTTTATCTGTGCTAGTCATATTTTAGTCCTTTCTCATACTGTAGTAAGAAAGTTGTAAGAAAGTTGTTGAAAATCATTAAATAAATTTGCATTCATTTTTGGCTTTAAATTCAATCTTCTGATAAGTAGAAAAAATAAAATTGGTTTGTAGAATGATTTTGAGAATATGCAGTAACTGTCTATATAGAACTTGAGTGGTATGTATGAATAAAAAATCAAACTAGACTACTATTTGATTGCACGTTAATATTGTACTGATTAAATGTTTTTTGTGGCTAATCATTTTCTAAACACCTTGCAGGAAAGTGACAGAGCTTCTTCGCACCTTTTGTGAGAGCAAGAGAATGTGCACTGACAATGTGAGTGTTATGTGCATTGCCCATTCTCCTTCAGTTATTACAGATGCTTTTTTATATTACACTGCAATTTTGGTAAAAACATTTTGCATTTCAGGCCAACATTAAAGATCTCTCTCAGATGTTAAAAAAGATGCCGCAGTATCAGAAGGATCTGAGCATGGTGAGTGAGATGAAGACAAGAAAATGTATTGCCTTTTTATTATTATTCATTTTTGTATTGTAAAGATAGGATCGGTTCAGTTACATTTATACTGATGACAACATCAGTTGTTTTCTCTTTGAATCGGTTTGAAAATAGGTTTTTTGGGTTTTATATATTATATACAAACAATAAATGTATACTAATGAATATTTATTTTCCTTCGCAGTACTCCACTCACTTGCATCTAGCTGAGGCTTGTATGAAGACATTCAGGGCCTCTCTTGATAAACTTTGTGAAGTGGAACAGGTCAGTATCCTTCTGGAGTGAAATGCTGAAATTAATATTTTATTAGCAGCATCAGCAAAAGTCTAATGTATTTGCACATAAATAGTATTGTCATTATAACAACAAACAGCTCCTATAGATGAACAAAAAAATAATAATGTTGATTGCTTTTGATAATACTGTAAAAATCCAGTTCTATTGTTGGTTATTGTTGTCATGTACAGCTACAGTTGCAGATATAAATAGAAACATGATGATGTTCTCTTTATCCGGAAAGAGAAAGGCATTGTGGGCTATTGAAGCCAGTGGTCTGCTCATGCATTTTTGGCAAAACAAGCTGTTAGATTGTAGCTTTTACACTGCCAGGGATCAACTAAAATGTCCCACTGTGTTACGCTAAGTATCTTAGAGAGAATGTCTGACATGGATTCACTCTGCACACTAAATGACCTTGGCATGATGGCGTCTTTATTTATAGCTCCCCTGGGTTATGTTGAAATGCATCTCGCCCAGTCTGGTGATATTTAATGGAGAATCATAATCATAATATTGCATAAGAGGCTTGGGGCCGGACATCAACGTCCATATATCTGCAGAAATGCAGAAGAAGCTGTTATGTCATTACTGTAAGTGTAAAGGCATTTAATAATGCACATGTACCACTTGGTAATGTAGAAATCCTTCCACCAGCAAGAAGCTGGGATAAAGCCATCGTCCAGACCAGTGCCAAATCCCACTGTGTTGTTTTTATGGGCCAAACATGCTTTGTCTCCCTGAGGGGATGTATTCTGCCACGTTTAGTCCTGTATCCGATGAGTCACAAGCGCACTTGAAATGATAAGCAATGCATGGTTGCAGTGTTATGAGACGCAAGTGTTAATGGGGCCTTTTTGTATGAGTAAATCACTTGACTGCACTAATGGATTGTCAGCATGTCTGAAAGCTGCTTCTTTAATCCTGTAGGCATGTTTTGGCTCTAAGATGGGGCAGTGTGATCCAAACAGCAACAGTTCTCTGTCAGCTGTCATTTGTTTAAGTGCTCTACATTGTTTGGGCAACCCAGTACAAATGCATGTGTGTAATGTTGTAAACAAAATGATCTTTCAGTTGTTCACAAAATGTTTGCTGTTAATTGGCCTTAATGAGGCTTGGACTGTATTTATCATAAAGCTTAGTAAGAGTGGTGTTTTTTTAGCGAGATTTTGCAGTTCCCAGGATTGCATTAAAAGGGAAATCCCAAAGCTAGATTTAAGTATAAAAGCCCAAGTTAAGTGGCCAATATTTGTCATTATTTTTGACGTATTTAATAGATTTCAGATGCAAGTTTGCAAGTTTCCAGTGAAATCTGGGACAGTTTGTTTTATAGAAATCTTCATTTTCTGTTTGGTAAAAAGTATTGTAAATATTTTAAGATTATTATAAAGATCAGTTTTGATGGCATGTAATGCCAGCATTAACCAATAAGTAGTTTAGTGAAAGGGTCAGAGTGACTGTGCAATTGTAGTATTCTTACTGCCTTGCATGGTCATAAAGGCCTAAATATGGTAAGAAAACAAGCTGAATAAAGCAGAGAAACAAAAATCTTACTGTGTCAATTGCCCTGTGAGTTGTCTGTCAGTTGACTAGAGTTGATGACTGAGATTTCAATAGCAGTTATTAGTTAACCAGGGGTGTCTTCTACAGGACCTGGTAATGGGAGCGACTCCAGACGGCGAACCTCTGAAAGATGCCATGAAGAGCATTGTTCCTGTGCTCCTCAACAATGAACTTGAAGCCTATGACAAAATCCGCATAATACTGCTGTACATATTCCACAAGAAGAAAGGTGTGTCCCTGTCATAGCACTTTCTAACGTTTGTCTTTTGATTTGTTTTTGAAAACAAAACAAAAGCATATGCATGTGTGACAGTTCATTACAAATACACCAATCAGCCATAACTTTAAAACCACTGGTAGGTTGGGTCCACCTCGGGTCCTGGAATTTATGTGGATGTTACTTTCACATGTACCACCCACAAAGACATTGTTCCACTAAAACAGCCCCAATGTATGGAGGTAATACTCGGCAACTCACATGAACCAAAGGGTGCATTGCCAAAGTCCTGGTGCCATACACCGCAGGACACTGTGATCATGACTCAACAGTCCAGAGCTGTTTTTCAGCACAAGGCGGATCTACACAATGGTTTTAATGTTGTGGTTCATGGGTGTAGACTAACCAGTCTGTGTCATTGAGTAAATAGCAGGTTCTCAGATGTTATTGTAGCCTTCACAATTTTTGCCTGAAACATTTGGTTATCCATGTAGGCATCACAGAGGAGAACCTCGCTAAGCTCATTCAGCATGCAAACATCCAGGCCGACAGCAACATTATCACCAACCTGGAGAATCTGGGCTGTAACATCATAGCTGGGGTAGAGTTCTTGATGCAACTTTGGTTACAGTCTTAATGTTCAGGACCTGTACATTTATGCTCTCAGTATTTGTTTGTCATGTTGTTTGGTAGGGCCGCAATGCAGGGAAAACACTGCCAGAGCGTAAAGAGCGCACAGGGAGCCCATATGACCTCTCTAGATGGACACCCATCATCAAGGATGTCATGGAGGTATTATTTTTATTTAAGTGAGATTTCAGGTGTTGTTGGTACACCTTTTTAGTTTTGCTTTGAATTCATTCATTCATTCATTCATTCATTCATTCATTCATTCATTCATTCATTCATTCACCACCTGTGTTTCTGAATCACAGAATGCCATAGAGGACAAACTGGACAAACAGCAGTGGCCGTTCATTTCTGATCCTGCTCCTATCAGCACAACTCCGACTGCAGTCAGGTGGGTTCTGGAAACTGAAAACTTATTTTTGAAATGCGTATTGTGTCTTATTACAGTTCATATGTATATAGATGAGATAAAATCAGTTTTTAAAAAGTATTTTCTCTGGCATTTCAGGGAAGTATTAGTTTGAGTATTTGGCCACCATTTTGCATTTTGTTTTGATGTTAAAAGCAACAAAAATATTAAGTGGTGTGGCTGCCACATAACATTGTCAAATACAAGCTTTTATCCCAGCAAATGAGTTGGATGCTAGCTTTTGACAAAGTGAACTGGAGTTGAAAGGGGGAATTCAAGTCAGTTTTTCTTTGGATACTCTGTAATCCTCCCAGGCATTCCTATCACGGTGATGGTGTTTATAAAAAGCACTTTTATAGACCTGGGTTCTTTCATAATCTGCATAATGCACAATACTTGTTTGCTTCCTTTTAAGCAAAGTGCAGAATTAAACATGAGTAGTTATTAATAGTAACACTGTAATATGGGCTATATAAAACCAGACGTGGCAGGACATGGGAGGACATGGAAGGACATGGAAGAGGGTTTAATTTGACTCATTTTTAAACATTATAAAAATGATTAGAATAACAACAAAACATATACATGGAAAAGAAAGTTGTGTTGTTCTGTTTAGGTTTTCTGCTTTTTCTCCAATCACTGGCACGATGCCACCACAGCTATTTATTTTCACGATTTTCCAAGATTCACATTTTCTCATTGGGATCAGTTTCTTGACAATACTGTAGTTGTGGTATTTATTTATGTATTAATGTATGTATGTATTTACTATTTGCTATCAATGAATTGTCTTCATTAAATAGCTGAAACTTCTCACAGCAGGCCTTAGTTTAAGTAATAGTTACATGTTGCTCAATCTTTTATTGTAATTCTTTTACAGCAGTGCACGTTTTGGACACTGGCACAAAAATAAGTCTCCACCGGAATATCGTAGTGGTCCTCGGCTGATTATTTTTGTGATTGGTGGGGTGGCACACTCAGAGATGCGTTCTGCTTATGAAGTCACTCGGGCCACCGATGGGAAATGGGAAGTGCTGATTGGTAAGCAATTGCTGTTGAAAAGGTTGTTTGCTCCAAAAATGTGTTTATTGTTTATTTAAATACACATATCATTTGTTCATTGGCAGGATCATCTCACATTCTGACTCCAACCAGCTTCCTCAATGATCTGAAGAGTCTGGACCAAGTTCCTAACCCTGATTGTTAGATAGACCCAGAGCAGGGAAAAGCACACTGGAATAAGGGTTTAGTTACACTTAAGATGCCTGCTTTCTGGTGTTCTGTTTAACATCTTCTACATCTGAAGTGAAACATAAAGATGCGTAGCCATGGAAGGAAACATTTGTTCTTTATTTTATTTTATGTGTTGTGAATTGGGTTCTGTACACTGCTGTGATTGCAAATGTTTTAAAATATTTAATTAGACATTATTGAAGCTGTGATTATTGTACTATTATAATTCAAATTCTTATTTTTGTTACTATGTATTTGATTTGCCAAATTATCTACTGAGATAATGTATCATTCCCAGAACTAGATCATCTCACATCCTCTATCCTATTCAGGTATGATGTAGTTGATTGCAAGTAAATATTTATCATGTAGTCAGTGACATTAAGTGCATAAAAATGTTTCTCTCTAGGTACTTCTTTTTTCCTCATCTGAGAAATTTCACCTCAGATAAAACAACTGCTGTTATGAAATCTTGCACATTTACATTTTACTTTAATATATTGCTGGGAGCAAGTGTGGTGGGTGTTTGTTTCTTTGTCATTAAAAAAGAGTAATAAACAAAACATACTTACTTTTAAATTGTGCCTTGTGTTTATCCTCCACCCAACCTTTGGGAAGATTTTTTTAAGATTGTGTGAAAATCATTTCAAAAACTCCCTGTCCACTAACTAGCTTTTTTTCTTTCTTTTTTCTTAACTTTCCAAGTATATCTCATGGTTGAGATGAAATGCTGAAAATTCTCAGAATGATTTTAAATCATTATGGAGATATCTCTTATCAGCTTGCTTAACCATCTCTGGTATACTCTCCTAGTATCCTTGCCTTGACAAGAATACTCACACAGGTCTCTTTGCCTCTATGCTCTATACACAAACCAGTCAATTAGAATTTGTTATTTTATTTGGTCAGTATATTCATACACACACACACACACACACACACACATATATATACATAAAGTTTCACTTTCTTTCGTTTCATATTGTGAGTTCATAATACTAATAGCACTTTTCAAGGTGTTTACTTACATTTACATCACTTTCAGGTCGGACTTGAAATGCTTCCGCTTTCAAAAATTAGGACCAGCTTTGACCAACAGTACAATGAAAAAATCTTGTGTATCCTGCGGATAAGTGTATCTCAAACTGGGCATAAGGTCTTGCACCATATAATGACAATGTGGGAGCATCAGAATGCAAACATGAACTTTAAGTAAAGTGTTAGGTCAAAAGGGAGAATGCGTACACCTAACAGTGAAAAAGATCATCCCTCTCGATGCTGAGGATTATGTTTTCATCTGGGATTACAGATGGTGATATTAAGAACGGGGCACTGGCTAGGGTCTTAATGGCAATGGGTTAATGCTCATAAACTCTATTTAAAACCCTTCTTCCTAGTCATATCCAGTACGCATTTGGAGTGGCATCAGTTGGTATCTTCATTTCCATCACATATAGAACAGTTCAACTGAAGATGTGTTGAATGGGTTCTACTCCAATTATGTGAAGTACTTTTGTGTAACACTGTCTTATAATTTTTGTAGGTTTCAGCGAGGGACCGTTTGGCTTTTTTCTATAATTTGACATTATGGCAGCTGCTGGAGTGGACCCCAAATCAGAAGCTACTGACATCGATGTGGTAGGACTTTTGTAGCGTGACACTGATTTTGATTTCTGGAATTTGTATTTTAATAAAACTTGTTTATTTTTTAGGTATTTTGTATAGAATTGTATCATAATTTTTTACCGTGTTCAAGTGGAATGAATATGTTATTGTATTTATGCTTCTACATGGTAGGTGGATTATCTCAATTTGTTGATGATCTAATATACCGAACAGGATTTTATTTTGATGTTGCATTAAAGTTTTACTTTGATCCCCATTAGTGGTTCCAGGGCTTTTACTTTGATAGCATGGTAATATTATTTGTTAGTAACATATTTTTCTGTTAATATTTACATTTGACAGTGAGCCAGAGTGGTTTAGGAAAACTGATTCAAATAGAAAAATGTTATAGTTCTTGCTGTTTGCTCATTCTTTTATCCGATGTTCAACAGGAATCCCCAGAACAGGAGCAAATTCTGAACATACTGAGTTACTCACAGCGTGGACGAATGGATGAACAGCGCTGCACTTTGAAACCTGTGAATACTGCACATGCATTGCCTGGATTTAACTACCAGGTATGAGACTAGAGATTGTAAAGTACCGAGGGTACAGGTGGTGACAAACAAATGTCTGGATTCTGCTCCAAAATATGACTTGTTTTCTCAGGAACCTGGGAGTAACAACCATCATGGCTCTGCACCTCAAATCTCTGTGATTGAGAGTACTCCAGATAGAGACAGGAAGCTTTTTTTGGCATCAGGCAACCAATTAGAGGTTCCTTCTCAGCGCGACCGCTCCAATTCCATAAAGGTTTGCTCCGTCCAACTGTGCCATTTTGGTGGCTGTGATTGTTACAGATTATCTCTACTGACTTGATTGATCCTGTGTTACTAAATGTTCTTCATCCTAATTTTCCAAAAAAGGCAGAATCAGCTGAGGATCAACAGAAGTTCATGAATATGATCACCCACGGCCAGCGTGGACGCATGGACGACCAGCGCTGCACCTTGGATCCCAGCAGGAGTGCCCCTTGCTCACCTAAACACATAGACAAAAAACCTGCTGCAAGCACATTAAACACAGGTGAATAATGATGCTTACACACACACACACATAGCATACTGTACATACAGTATTAATTATTAGATATTAATATTTATATTGTATGAATGTGTAAATTAGTATTATTGTTTACTGTATAAATAGGTGGACCAATTATAGAACTGTTACTTGAAACTTTCATGCTAATAAATCTGACTGAATTTAATTTAATTGGATCTCCTCTTCATCTTCAAACTTCCTTTTATTTACTATTTCCTTCTGACAGATCCAGGTGCAAAATAGACCATTGTATTGCTCAACTGCTTTGTCTTTTTGGTTTCAGATCCTGATACGTTCTTCAACCTCTTGGCAAACACTCAGAGCCAACGGCTCGACGACCAGCGAGTGTCTCTTCCATCATTACCAGGATTAAAGACTGACAATAGCACTTCCTCTGGAGATTCAAGCTACTTATGTTACATGGTTTCCAAAGTCCAGGTTAGTACTTTCTTTATTCAAAAAAAAGAATACTTGCATCGATTGGTGTTAAGATACCAAAATACTGAAGTGACTCTGACTAAGGCTTTAAATGTTACTCTTAAATAATCTTAGAATGTATCAAAATATTACAAAAAATCTGCAATTTGTAGAATGCCAGAAAAAGAACAGTAATACATTTACAGCGAATGGTTTCACTGTTTCCATTGTTTTATTCATTGCTTTAAGTCATGGAAATTACAGAGGGCTGGGCCTAATGTGTTTTCAGGGTTCCAGAATGGATGACCAGCGGTGTTCGCTACCTCACATCCCAACTCCTGAGACACCAAAACAGGATAATTCTTCATCTGGTGTAGGCACTTCACGTTCAGCCTCCTTCAGCCCCAGCTCAGACATAGAGCGACCAAAGAATAAAGAGAACGCATCTCCGAAAAAAGTAGGTGTTCAGATCACTGCTAGCATTTTTAATCCCAGAAGGTAAATTGTATTTAAAAAAATCCACATTTATGACAAGTTTTAGATGTTCCCATTTATATTTGCATTTATATTTTGTTTTGTAATTATTCATTTATTAACCTAAATATATACCGTTCAAATTTTTCTCATCTAGGTCTTGACTCCAGCTGACCAAGACCAATTTTTTGACATAATGAATAAATCCCAGCGAGGTCGAATGGATGAACAGCGATGTGTCTTAAATATTACTCCCCAGTCCACACCTAAACACCAGCCCAGTCAACGCACAGTGCCCCAAGGTTAGAATAAAAGCATGTTTACCTTGCTGTTTTATTTACATTTGCAATGTTTTTTTTCAGTGATGATAACTGTGTACACTTTTGATCATAAAACTGATATTTAATTTTTCCACCATCCCAGGCCCAGATTCAGATAAGTTCTTCAGCTTGTTGGCTAACTCTCAAAGCCGACGACTTGATGACCAACGGGTGTCTCTTCCTTCATTACCAGGGATACAGAATGGAGGTACCACATCAACTGCTGCTGACAAGGATGCAAGCTACTTGTGTTACATGGTTTCCAAAGTCCAGGTTGGCCCCATACATTGCATGGTCTATCCATTTCATCTTTGTCTAAAGTTGACAGTTTTTGTTATTTTGTTCTATAATGTGTTCACTTATTTTTATGTTTAATAATAGATAAAACTGCTTTAATCAAACATTACAACAGTTAATCATTTGTTTCTCCTACAGGGCTCAAGGATGGATGAACAGAGATGTTCTGCACCTCAAATATTGCAGAATATGGGTACCCCATCAACTCAGCGCAAAGACCACAGTACAGACGCATCTGGTAAACCTCCCTTGAGGTCTTCTTCCTTCGACCGTGCCAAAAGCAATCAACCTTCTCAGGTCAGACGCCAGGCTGCACATTACTCAGCTTATAGTTTTATCAATATTTTTCCTGAAATTATCAATTTCCCTGTCCTGAAATTCAAAATTTTTTTCAGTAAGTCATTAAATTCATATCAGTGATGACCAGTAAGGCACGTCCTCTACAGTATTTAAAGAAAAATATGGTTGTTTATTTTTGTATTGAGTGGCAGCCTGTGTTGCCAAGTTGTTTGTGAGGGGTCCCACTTCTCATTACTTTTATTTCTTTAAACCATTTTAGGAGCCGACTGCAGCTGATCAGGAGCAGTTCCTGAAAATGATGAGTCATGCACAAAGTGGACGTATGGATGAGCAGCGCTGCTCTTTACAACCCAGCAGAAGTACACCTGCCACACCCACACACAATGGAAGTGCTTTAAATAATATAACCACAGGTCAGAAAAACACAAAGGGCATGAAAGGTCAAGTAAATGTTTTCTTTCTCCGAGTTGTCAGAAATAACTTGTGACTCTCTGTAACAGGTGCAGAAGCTGATGCATTCTTCAAAGCCATTGCCTCCAGTCAGGCACGACGGCTTGATGATCAGCGTGTTGCACTTCCTGGCTTGCCCGGCATAGGTGGAAATTCTGAAGGAAAAAGAAGTAGTCCAAGTAAAAAGGCTGAAACCCCAGTAAGTTACTCAACATCTGAGTTATTGGTGGTATTAAAAATACAGACAAATCTTGCTAAATATAGTTTTGTGTCACTTTTATGCTATACGTCTACAAATTGAATCCATGCAGGACAGTGTAACTCAAAAAAAAAAATTGGTAGAAACTACATACTTGGACAACAGGTTCCTCCTACAGTATGCTGGTTAGATTTTGCACTTTTATAGCTCCAAATGTAGATATAACTCTCAGTTCTAGATACAGAAAATATTTATGCCATCTATATTTTATTTAAACAAAAAATACATGTTGACATTGAAATATTTGTTTATTTGACGGCCTTATGTCAGCAATTGATTATGTTTTAGAAAAACCAAAGCTGTTATGGTGAAACCCTCAACAGCTCAACAATCTTGTTTGGATTTTTCTTCTACAAGGCTTCTCCGCCACGCATCACAGTGGCTGAATGTACACCAACATCATCAAGGAAAAACTGTTCCAGCCCTACCTCACAACCCCAAATGGCTTATGCAGACTCTGACTCCACCCGGACCATACCCAAATCTGCTTCATTTACCCCTGAGACAGAGTATCAAAAGTTAAATTCTTCAGCACAGGTAAATAGTTCCCCAAGGGGCATCAGTAGACTTTAAACATTTACCAATCTGCAATGACTGGCATTTAAAATCAGAGAAGTAAAAAAAAAAAAAACACATTTATCTTACACAAGTGAAGTCTTTACTGATGCTGAAACGTTAGTATAAGACTTTTGCCCAATGATACCAAAAATACTGCCTGCTATAGCTTTAAGTGAGTTTAAAGTGTAGTCTTTGACCTGATCTGTAGCTTGTAGTCCACCATTAATGAAAAGATGAACAGGAGTCACTGAAACACTGTGTGAGACATATTGCTTATTTTACAGGTGACAGTGAGGGTGTCTATGAGCTTTACACCACAGATGGTAAGCTGTGCCTCAGTATTTTGAGTGAATTGTCCAGAGTTATTGCCATAATTAAAAAGGTAACTCCTACACTTATTTGACTCTTTCATCTGTCAAAGGTACCGAAGCATGCCAGCCAGCCGGTTACATTCCCAGAAGTCTTCCTAACTCTTGGAGCCCCAGGAGAGAACCTTGTGATCCCTCTGAGCCCAGTACCTGGCAGACGCTTGTCCTTTGACTTAAACCTTGTCCCTAAAGAAGATAATAAGTCCAGGCCCTGCTCTCCAAACCGTGCAAGTCCCAGGAAAACCCACTCAAGGCAATCATCTCCCAACAAAGGTGCGACCAGTAAAGCACATCCTGTGACTTCATGGGCAAATGAACAAGGGAAACTTGTGACCAGCCCTATCAGTCCAGATGAAGACTGTTTCTCCCTGATTGAGAGGATTCATACAGCCCAACTACAGAGAGGAATGGCTGAAGGTGAACAAAAATGGAAAGGGGATCCTGGAAAAGGGAGGGAAAAGTCAGACCATGGAAAGGGAAAGGGAGCTGGAAAGAAAGATAAGAAAAACAGTGGCAACAAACACTAGTTAGGTATGCCACATTGTAAATGATCTATTAAGGAAAATAATCCAAATGAAATGTGAGATGTCGGTAACTAGCTAGGAAAATAGAGGACAGAACATTTTAAGATATATTAAATTATAATTACATTTGTAGTTTTCATATGCTCACAGTAATTAGAAGCTCTTGCTAGAGTAGAACAAAGGTTACTCTGTTTTTATTGGTCAATTGTTGAGGATTTTTTCCTTTGCGAGTTAAATGTTTCATATTATTGTCTGTTAAGTTCTGAGCTCAGTGATGTGGGTGAGAACTCATTGCTTTGCTTTTTCAAATTGCACAAAGTAAAAGATGAGACTGTTTTGTCTGCTCAGCCAAAGACAGCCATTGTACATTTTCTGGACTTCAACATAAGGGTCTGACAAGCTGTGTAGAGCTATGACCAAAAAAGCATGAGAAAATTTAAACCTGAAACCTGATCTAATTTTTTTTATTTTGATTAGCTGAACCTCAAACAGAATCTGGCTAATGATGCAAAAGGTTTGATCATCAATAAAACTACAGTAAAAATATGTGAAATATTCATATAAAGAATTCTAACAACGTTTCATGTATTGTTATCAAAGCTAGCTTGATTGTGCAAGGTTGAACATGACTAGAAGTAAAGAGAAAACATAACACTTCAGAAATCTATAGCATTTATTGAAGATTTACAGAAGAAAATATTCAGGGGCTCATATTGTATGAACTCCTAATTGCCTCAGCTGGATCTTGTGTCTTTGTCTTATTCAGCAGAGTCACTTCCCTGAAAGTAAGAGAGAATATGAGTACATTAAGTCAGTGTTTGTAGAAATGTATTGTAGAAGGAATACAATAGCATGCAATATGTACTGATGAAAAAAGGAAAGCGATATGTTATGCAATGATAATACTTGAGTTAAAGATCATTATGTATATAGTCATTGTACATTTCACATTAGAACGTACAAATCATGGATACATAGAGGAAGTATATGCATATAATTAATATATGATACTGCCAAAGAAAATAAAACATTACCTTTCCAACATCACGGCTCTTGGCTCTCAGCTTGTTGACCTGGGATTCAGCGATGTCAGCACGCTCCTGAGCCTCTTCCAGCTCATGCTGAACCTTCCTGAGCCTGGACATGTGAGTGTTGGCCTGCTCCTCCTGTGAAGAGATCACAGTTATATTGACTTAGTTACAGAACACTAATCATGACATTATGATTTCGGTTTTAACAGCAGTTGATTTCAGTTTTAACAGTAGTTGACGTACAGCCTCCTCAGCTTGTCTCTTGTAAGCCTTGACTTTGAGCTGCAGCTTGTCCACCAGATCCTGAAGTCTGGTCACGTTCTTCTTGTCCTCCTCAGTCTGCACAGATAAAGGACTGTTACTTATGAAGCAGAATAAAGGAGTAATTATAATAACTTTGAATGAAATGACAGTTACCTGGTAGGTCAGCTCCTTCACTCTCCTCTCATATTTGCGTACTCCTTTGACAGCATCAGCTCCACGTCTCTGCTCGCCTTCAACTTCAGCTTCAAGCTCACGCACCTGTAAGGTGATGATAAATAGTCTAAGTCTTGTACAAGGATTTGAGCACAAAGAAAGAAAGGCAGGGTTTATTAGATGTACTTAGTCTTATTTTTACACAGACATTTCTTTTAGGATTTATACACAGTTCATACCCTGGACTCCAGTTTCTGGAGCTGCTTCTTGCCACCCTTCATGGCCAGGTTCTCAGCCTCATCCAGACGGTGCTGCAGGTCCTTGACTGTGACCTCCAGGTTCTTCTTCATCCTCTCCAGGTGAGCGCTGGTGTCTTGCTCCTTCTTCAGCTCCTCAGCCATCATAGCAGCCTGAAATGATGAAATGTTCTCTATGTAAATCCTGATCTGTTATAGATTTGACATTATCCTACATAAACATAGTCAAAAGGATAAATGAATAGAAGAGTTATAGACATAATCTCACATCAGTGATAGCCTTTTTGGCTTTGTCCTCAGCATTTCTTGCTTCCTGAACTGCATCATCCACTTCACTCTGAACCTGGACAAAGTCAGCCTCCAGCTTCTTCTTGGTGTTCAGAAGACTGGTGTTCTGAATGATTAAGAAAATCATGTAATGTAAATATAAGTTTAAGATAATATTTATAACGTATTTTAAGAAAGATTTCTTGTAAATGAAGAAAAGCCAACCTGAGAGTGAAGCAGGCCGACACGCTCACTAGCATCAACCAACTCCTGCTCAGCCACTTTGCGTCCTCTCTCCGTCTGCTCCAGAGCAGCTCTCAGCTCCTCAATCTCAGCCATCATCAGACCATTTCTGCGCTCCACCATGGCAACCTGCTCCTTCATGTCTTCCTGTCCTCTGACAGCATCATCAAGGTGCAGTTGGGCATCCTGATAACAAAAATAAGAGATAATCTTAATTTTCTTTACTCTGAAACAGTTTTTTTTTTTTTAATTTTATTCAGCAGTAAAGCTTACCTTGAGCTGTCCCTGGACATTCCTCAGTTGTTTCTGGGCCTCAGCAGCCTGCCTGTTGGAATGGCTCAGCTGAATCTCCATCTCATTCAGGTCTCCCTCCATCTTCTTCTTGATTCTCAGGGCATCATTCCTGCTCCTGACCTCAGAGTCAAGATTACTCTGCATGGAGTCAATCACCCTCTGGCTGTTCCTCTTGATCTGCTCCATCTCCTCGTCCTTCTCTGCCAGCTTCCTGTCCACCTCCCCTTTGACCTGGTTCAGCTCAAGCTGAACACGAAGAATCTTGGATTCCTCGTGCTCCAGTGTACCCTGCAAGAAAAGTAAATTTGATACCAAAGAGACAGTTCAGTCATGAAAACAAAATACAATTCATATCAGGTGAGCTGGGTGGCAATGTCAACTAATTGTGACAATAGAATACAAAGTATAAAATGCAGTACCTCAGCTTCCTCCAGGGCAGTCTGAATTTCAGCCTTCTCACTTTCCACAGTCTTCTTGGCTTTTTCCAGCTCATGGATGCTCTTTCCAGTCTCACCAATTTGTTCGGTCAGATCAGAGATCTCCTCTACAGAGTTAATACAACAAAGATAATTAATCTTAGACTCTTTACAGCCAGTAATGATTGCTCATTTGCTTTGAAGGTTAAGAAATGAACATACGTTGCAGGTTCTTGTTCTCTCTCTTCATGGTCTCCAGTTGATCCAGAGCCTCTTCATAGGAGTTCTTCATCTTGAACAGCTCAGTGCTGAGAGAACGAGCCTCCTTCTGGGCTCCTTCCAGCTCTGCCTGGCCCTCCTCGTACTTCTGCTTCCATTCTGCTAGGACCTAGAAACATATAGATGAGTACCAGTGCTTAAGTACTAAGATAAATTTTTCTTTCATCTCAATTATTGTAGTCTTGATTTCATGTTACCTTATCAAAGTTCCTCTGCTTCTTGTCAAGGTTGGCAGCCAGAGCATTAGCTCTCTCCACATCAATCATGAGGTCCTCCACCTCACCCTGCAGCCTCTGCTTGGTCTTCTCCAAAGAGGCACACTTAGAGTTCACAGCCTCAATGGATTCCTCGGCATCCTGCAGACGCTGGGCAAGCTTTTTCCTGTAGCAAGCACAAATTTGTTTTTAAGTAGAGCAATTTTGTAAACCCTATTAAGTGGTAAAATATTAAATCTAAAATGACTCATGTAGAAGCAGAAAAGTTTTATTTACTTGGCCTCCTCCAGCTCCTCAGTGCGCTGGATAGCATCAGTCTCATATTTGCTTCTCCACTGAGCCACCTCACTGTTGGCTTTGGACATTCCTCTCTGCAGCTCGGCCTTGGCCTCCTGCTCCTCCTCAAACTGCTCTCGGAGCAGATCGCAGTCATGGCGGGCTGACTGAACAGCATGGGCCAGGGCATTCTTGGCCTATAAATTTATTCAAGGAAGCATTAACTGACTAATTAACTCTGTTATAATTTTGTAGTGCATGCACAAAACACATCTTTTCTTTTTCTTTTTCTTTTCTTTTTCTTTCTAAATGAAAAAGTTATTTAACCTGGTTAACTAAGAAAAATAATTTAACTTTTCCAGTGCTGCCTGACTAATTTTTTGAATCACTGGTAGATCCATGCTTCATTCATGTATTGTTAAAAGAAAACGGTCGTGCCTGAGACATCATATATACATATGTCACTAAACTTGATTAATACAAACAGCCACACACATATTGCAATATAAAGTAGGTAATGCAAATATGACATATGGTACCTTCACTTCCTCCTCAATGTGCCTTTTAAGCTCCTCAATCTGCTGGGTGTAAGCTTGTTTACCTCTGGTGAGCTGGGAAATAAGAGCTTCCTTCTCCTCAACCTGGCGAGTAAACTCACCTGAAAGTCAGAGAAAATAAGATTAAGATCTGTGTGGCTTCTTTTATAGCTAAAATATAGTTTAAGGTGTTTTACAATTAAAAGAAAACAAACAATTTGAAATAACTGGACAGCATATATAGAAATGCAAGTTTTCTTTAAATGGGACTACATGGAATACATTACTACAGGTAACAGAACAAAACGATATTTAGAACCTCACATCAATTATGACTTTCATCGCCTCCTTATTTAAACATAACTTATTTAAATAATTATCGTACCTTCACACGTATCTAGGGAAACTATCTTAAGATATAAATAAAACAGACCTAAACTTAAAAAAACTACTAATTTATATAGTCATATACATTTTGCACGTTTGAATACGCACCATTCTCTGTTTGCAGTCTTGCCCTCTGTGCACTCATGTCATTCAACTGGCGAACGTTCTCATCATTTTTGGACTTGATTTCATTCAACTGGTCCTCAAGAGTTCGGCACATTTTCTCCAGATTTGCCTGTAATAGGAATGTATTTAACACGACTCAAATCCAGTGAACATGGAACTTACTGGTCAGTAATTCTACAGTTATCCTCCACTTTAAATGATTAGGGTAGTTAATAAAATCGCATTGTCATTTCCTCTGAAGTATATTGCATACCTTTGCTTTGGCAACGGCCTCCATGTTGCTGGAGAGGTCATCAATCTCCATCTTGTACTCGCTCTTCTCCTTCTCCAGCTTCTGCTTGACACGCTGGAGGTTGTCGATCTGCTCTCCCAGCTCTGCAACACTGTCCGCCTGCTTCTTGCGGAGAGCTGCTGCGGTAGCTTCATGCTGCAGAGTTGACTCTTCAAGGTCACGACGCAGCTTCTGGAACTCAGCCTCACGCTTCTTGTTCATCTCAATCTGAGCAGCTGTTGCTCCACCAGCCTCCTCAAGCCTCTCACTGATCTCCTCAAGCTCCCTGGAAAGATCAGCTCTCTGCTTCTCTACCTTAGCCCGAGCAGCTCTCTCAGCCTCAATCTCTTCTTCCAGCTCCTCAATGCGAGCCTACAGTTGATGATTGGAACATTAAGAACATTTACTGTCTTCACCATGTGATCTTACATTCATTGTGTTTACCATTCGTGTAAAATAATGTTACCTGGAGTTCCTTGATCTTCTTCTGAAGCTGAGCACCCAGGGACTGTTCATCCTCAATCTTGCTGAGGAGCTGACTGGTCTCAAAGTCCTTCCTTAATGTGCAGAACAAAAAACAGTTAGACCGAACCCAAGCCCATTCTGACCGACATGATGCACTTCTATGTATGAATGCAGGAATGTTGATATTGAGAAGCATTAATTTTGTCACTTACTTCTTGAGTTTCTCCTCAGATTGCTGCTTGTCATTCTCCAAGTCCATTATGGATTCCTGGGCCAGTTTCAGATCTCCCTCAAGCTTCCTCTTGGCTCTCTCAAGGTCCATGCGGAGCTTCTTCTCTTGCTCCAGTGAGCCCTCAAGCTATCAAATGACAGGCAGTAATAGTTCATTTCAGGCATTTAAGTACCATTACCAAGGATCATTTATCTTAGTGCAAGGTAAAACCATAATGTCAAAACAGTTGCTTTCTTACATCATCCACTTGCTGTTCCAGCTTTGTCTTGGCCTTGGTCAGAGTGTTGACTTTGTCTTCCTCTGCCTGGAGGTCATCCAGTGTTTGTTGATGGGCCTCTTGGAGGGCTTTCTTCTCCTTGGTCAACTTGGCAATGGCTTCATCTTGAGAGGCCATTTCCTCTGTCAGGTTTTTCACCTGGAATTAAATGTAAAGTTTAACATCCTTCTCAGCCATTAAATTAAGTATAAGAATGTATAACATTATATGTAGATATTTCTATGCTATGTAAAACACTGTCAAAATGAATAAACCTTGTTTTCTGTGGCATGTTTCTCTTTCTCCACTTTAGCCAAGGTGAGCTCCAAGTCATCAATGTCCTTCTTCAGCTCAGAGCATTCATCCTCCAATTTCCTCTTCTTGGCAGTCAGCTCAGCATTGATTTCCTCTTCATCCTCCAGTCTCTCAGTTGTCTCTTTGAGTTTGGCCTCAAGCTGGATCTTGCTCTTAATGAGCCCCTCACACCTTTCCTCAGCATCAGAGAGATTTTCACTTTCCTACAGAAAGAACAAATGTGTGGTATTACTTTGGCTGAAATATATTTTAAAATTTTGAATGTGTAATTATATGTAATTGTAACATCAATAGTAATTAATATAGAAAAGCAAAATAGTATAGTCGACATCTGACTACAAAAAGTCACACTGATATATAGTTATTTTTTCAGCTAAGTGAATATCATACTTATTTTCCGTGCTACTTACAGATGCTACTTGGAGTTGCAGGTCATTCTTCTCCTGCAGCAGGGAAACCATCTTCTCCTCCAGTTCCTTCTTCTTGGCCAAAGCAGTAGCCAGGTCTGTCTTCATCTTATCATAGTTCTCCTTCATCTGAGCCAACTCCTTCTCAGTCTCAGCGCTCTTCAGCAGAGGCTTGATCTTGAAGTACAGATGCATCCATGGCCAGTTCTTCACATTCATGAATGAACGGACGTTGTACTGGATGGTGAAGATTGCATCTCTGCAGAAGTAACACTAATTAGTGTCCAAACATTGTTTTTGTTTAAGATCCCATTCTAATTTTACTGGCAGTTTTGTATGAACTGTATTATAGTCCTACCTCCTCTCCATCATCTTAACGAACTCTTTCCTCATTTGGTATCCTCTGCAGAGAGCCTGAGTCATGGTCACCAGCGAAGCCAGTTTCTCATCTCTCATCTCCTCAAGGGTACCCAGCAGACCAGCTTTGAAGAACACCTATGGTGTCAAGTCAATAGACTCAGTTGTCTGTGCACATGGACTTGACTGGATATATTTATGACCAAAGTTTATACTGTTATTGTAAAACATACCTTAGTGTGTCCGAACTTGTACTGAGTGTGGTCCACATCAATGGAGCCCAACAGCTTCTCTGAAGCTTTCTTGTTGTCAATGAACTGTCCCTCAGGGATGACACTGGCATTCAATACTTTGTATCTGCAAGGAAGATTTTAGTACTTCATGTTGTACATACAAAACAATACGGCTGTTCTACCAACATCATTGTCTTTCTACAGAACTATAGTTGGATTTTTTACAAATGAAAAAGTTGATTACCTCTGCTTGAAGTCACCATAGATGATTCTGCTGGGGAATCCCTTTCTGCAGATTCTGATGCCCTCCAGTACACCATTACACCTCAGCTGGTGGATGACCAAGAAGTTCTCCATGAGACCTGAGAGTTGGAAATTTACAAATCTTTTTTTTTTTTTCTTTTTGTTGTTGTTTCACACAGTAGCATTTAATGCAAATAGTAAAACTGTGATGTACTTACCTGGGGTCTTTGATTCATTGGGAATTAGGCAACGGACAAAGTGAGGATGGGTGCTCCTCAAGTTGGTCATCAGCTTGCCCAAGTTCTCCTGTGGATCAGCATCATAAGATAACAGGTCAGTATGAATTCAATATGAGGTTTTCAATTGTTTTCCCAAAAATATGACGCAGTACATACTCTGAAAAGAGCAGACACAGTCTGGAAGGAGCCACCCTTCTTCTTACCACCACCCTTCTTGCCGCCGCCACCAGCAGCATCTGTTTTCCCAAACATTGAAAATTAGAATCATCACCACGGAGCAGTAATCAGCTTATTACCAGTCATGAACCCTGTGTAACAGACACAGATTCATGCTTGTTGCTACACGTACAGCACCTCACTGCACTTACTGATTAGATCTCTATGGTTAGTTTAACCAATTTGATCTATATGTTGTACCAATAATAGGAAATAACACTGTTCACTATTTATAGAAAATTTCTAATTAACCCAGTCAAACTGGTACTGCCTACAGTGTACACATTTGTCAGTATCCATACAATAGTTTTACTAGAATGATGTACAGCATTGTTATGACTCTGTTCCCTTTTATTTCTTACCATCAGCAGAGAAATGGGATGCATACAAGTAGCCCAGCAGTTTGTTTGCAGACTTCTGGTAGAGCTGAACAACTGAGTCATTCAGTGGGTCCTTGTTCTTGTCCAGCCAGCCAGCGATATTGTAGTCCACTGTACCAGCATAGTGAACCAGAGAGAAGTGAGCCTCAGCTTTGCCCTTTCCAGGCTTTGGCTTCTCAAAGGCCTTGGTCTTGCCAAGATGCTGATCATGCAGCTTGTTCTTGAAAGAAGTGTCTGTAGCCTTGGGGAACATGCACTCCTCTTCAAGGATGGAGAAGATGCCCATTGGCTGACAAGAATTTACATCTCATGTTAAAAGTTAACCCACAGAATCAACCATTTTCACATTGATTAAGAATTTTTCTTTGTTTACATACCTTCTCAATAAGCTCAATGCAGGCAGCCAAGTCCATACCGAAATCAATGAACTCCCATTCAATGCCTTCTTTCTTGTACTCCTCTTGCTCCAGGACAAACATGGTGTGGTTGAAGAACTGTTGCAGTTTCTCATTGGTGAAGTTGATGCAGAGTTGCTCCAAACTGTTGAACTGTAATTAAAGGAAAGTGTTTAATTTCATGACAAAAAATGTTGATCTTTAAAACTGCTTGAATATTTTTCCAACTGCTCACATCAAAGATCTCAAATCCAGCGATATCCAACACTCCAATAAAGAACTGTCTTGGCTGCTTTGTGTCCAGCATCTCATTGATACGGACGACCATCCACAAGAACATTTTCTCATAGACAGACTTGCACAGAGCGCTGACAGCATTGTTGACCTAGAAAGAGAGATTTTAGAAATATTCTTATCCACCTGGACAGTGCTGTAATATCCTAAATATTATTTAAATTTCACACAGGGAAGCAGTTTTTTCATTACCTGTGGGACAGTCTGACCTTTGGTCACAAACTCATTGCCGACCTTGACTCTTGGGTAGCACAGAGCTTTCAGCATATCGGCTGAGTTCAGGCCCATGAGGTAGGCGATTTTATCAGCCTCTGATTAAAACAACAAAAATATTTCAAGATTTAATAAAGTTATGTCAACAGGATTATTGAAAAAGAATTTAATATTTTATGTAGAATGCTTGTTCGCAGTAACTGGTAGTCCCATTGCATTGCTTATGATTTAGCTGTCTGATTCTTTTGCTTACTTATGGCTTGTGACTCTTTCATTTAGGCTCTAATTACATTAGTTATTGCATGTTGCTACTCACACACCTGAGTGCCGATTGCCAGACTGTCTTGGTTGGTGATGTGCTGGTAGTTAACATTTATCAATAAATCCACTGCTCTAGCAGTGTTAAGATTACAATATTGTGGCACAAATTGATTCAGAAAATCCCTGTTTTGTGAGGTGATTGTATTTTTTACCTGCTATTCTTTCGGTGTTATGTAATGCAGTGTGATATACCATGAGGGTGTAATATCAATAGATTTATTATTTACCCTCAGTGCCATCAGGCTCAGCCTGCTCCTCTCGCTGCTTCTGCTTGAATTTCATGTTGCCATGATGTATCACAGCACCAGTCAGCTTGTAGATGGCAACCTTTTCATCCGCACTGAAGCCCAAGATGTCAATAGCAGTCTGCAATTCATGCACAGAAAATTCTTTTAAAAATCTGTTATTTGACAGTCGGCTGTTATTCTACAAATGATTATGAACTTACATCTGTTGCAATGAACTCCTCAACATCATTGATGCTCTTGACAGTGATTTCACCCTGACTGATCATTGGATAGTCATAGGGGTTGGTGGTGATCAGAAGAGCCTCTGGAAGAAAGCAGAGAACTTGCATAAGTGGGCACATACTCTTATTTATTTTCTTTTTATTTATTGATTCTGTTATAACATACCCAGGAGCTCAGGCTTGTGTCCAGTCATCAGCTGATAGAAGATATGGTAGCTTCTCTCAGCAGACAACTGGAAAGTGACACGGGACTTTTCCAGCAGATCTAAGAGTATTTGTCAGATAGAAAAAATAATGATCACACGATTCAAGACATTACATTTGTGCACAACTAATGCTGCCAACTTACATGTTTCAATATCAGCAGAGGCTAGCTTGCCAGTAGAGCCAAAGTGGATTCTGATGAATTTACCCTGAACATTCACAAGAAAATGTCAGTTTAATGCAAGGTATCGATTAATATAAGACATTTATATAAAGATCTGTAACATAAATACTTACGAAACGAGAGGAGTTGTCATTCCTCACAGTCTTGGCATTACCATAGGCCTCCAGCAGAGGGTTCGCTGCAATGATTTGATCTTCCAGCGAGCCCTACACAGAGAAATTATGAAGCTGTGTTCAAATAACAACAATTAAGTGTGGCAAAGATGTTTAGCCATCAGCTTTACCTGTATTTTCCCTGACTCAGCTTTCTTAGCTCCAGCCACTGCAATTGTTGCAAAGTACTGGATGACACGCTTGGTGTTGACAGTCTTTCCTGCACCAGATTCTCCACTGATGATAGAAAGGAAAATCTTGACTTAACATTACAGTCATGAAATTTCTTAAGTATGCTTCCTGACATGTTGTTTTATACTCACGTAATGAGGATAGACTGGTTCTCACGATCTAAAATATAAGCATATGAGCTTCAGTTCAACTTATATTTGACATTCTTATTTGTCTCATCCATCTAAATTCTGTCGTCACTCTGATCTTACCAGTGAGCATGAACTGATAGGCATTATCAGAGATGGAGAAGATGTGGGGTGGAGCCTCAATCCTCTTCTTGCCTCTGTATGCACTAACAACCTGAGAGTCGTACACAGGAAGCCACTTGTAGGGATTCACCACGACGCAGAACAGTCCGGAGTAAGTCTGTAATATCAAAGACAGAAACAACATCAGATCTGATGCACAGGCTTTACAGATAGAAGCAAACTATATTATCAGATTGAAACATACGTAGATCATCCATGATGCAAAACGCTCTTTGAGGTTATACAGCACAGCAGGCTCATTGAGGTGGGTCATCATGGCCATGTCCTCAATTTTATCAAACTTTGGAGGATTCATGGGATGTATGTCTTCCTCTTTTACAGTGAGAGTCTGAACAAGAAAAACAATTAAACACAAATTTCAATGATATATGGCAGAGATTCCACATCATACTATATTTTAATGAAATTAATGAGATAAGATAGAACCTTAATTAATCTCTGAGGAACATTTTGAACAATCTCACTCTACTTTGTTGTGAGTTTGATTCAAAGCATTGTTGCTCTTACCTTTCCTGTAACTGTGTCTACTGTAGCTTTGCCACCCTCTCTTTTGACCAGTTTACCCTTGAGGTACATGTCATCAGTATCAGCCACAAAGAAGGCTGATTTGGCATCAAATGGAGCAGCCTGGGCCTCAATCCTCTCTTTCTCTGGCTTCCGGAGGTAGATGGCTGCAGGCCCGTAGGCCTCCATCTCTGCGTCCGTGCTCATGATGGCACTTTAGATGGCTGAAAATAAGAGGCCATATAGACTGAATTTCTCTTGCATTTATTATAATAAATATTAAGATGCTGGTTATAGACTTATTGGGTGACATGTGTTTTGAAATTGGGTTATTACCAAAAATAAAACTATAAATTACCTCCTTTGGTCTCAGCAGAAGATGGAATATAGTCAGGTATGTTGCTATGATCCTATAGTCAAGCATGATTACAATAATTATTTAGGTTTCTATTAGTTTCAAAATATGTGCATTTAAAAAAAAACACATTTCCGTGGAACATGAAAAGACAAATAAATTATTAAATAAATATTTTTGTATACATGCACTTCAACAATAAACTTGTGTTTCACAATACACAACAACTAAATGTAAAGTGCTTACCTGAGCTGGAAGCCTACCAGTTATTGTCAGAGTGCTAAGCTGTCTCTTTTATAGAGGGAGGACTGTCTCCTTGGTAGGTGTGCCCTGCTCAATTTGGTCATGTATTCTTGTCATGTTGTCGCTAATCCTGTGACACTGACATTTATGGTAATTATACTCCCTTGTAAGCACATTTGTAACAGTGGGTGTTTTTTCCTTGTGTCCAAGCTGAATTGACAAAAGGCACATTGTTGCCTAAAGCATTTTAAAATGTATTAATTGCGTAAACAATTACTTTTAAACTTAATGTTACACAGATCTTAGACTTTCTTACATATTTGTTATACATCTATATGCATACACAAATTTCTGAAACAGCAGCACTAATGTTGCTGATTTGTTAAAATTTAGATGTTCTGTTAATTTCTATTAACACAGGGCAATCTCTGCTATTGAACAGAAACACAAGTTTGCATTTTGTAATTTCTTTCTCACTTTATATGTTTTGCCTTGTGTTTGTGTGGAACACTTTGCAACTTTGTGTCTTTAAAAGCTTTATGAAAATTAAGAAATTAAGCTTTACTTACTTTCTTTTGGTTTTGGAGAAGCACTGAAATGTCCCTGGTGTATAGTTGTAGTTCACACTTCAGATTTGGTAGACCAGTAAAACAGGGTCAGACATTCTGTTGGTGGCTATAGATTTAAATAAAGATTTTAGCATCTGTCTAATGGCTCATTTTGTCTGTTGTCCTAAAATATATAATTATTTTTCTTATTATTTATCTTTTTTTTTAGTTTTGCATTTCACTATACAGTTCTAGATCACCAGACACCAGATATCATTCAGTAATATGTTTTTAAAAAATTGGGGGAATATATATATATATATATATGTATGTATGTATATATGAAAATATATGCTATGTTAATAACATACTTGTCTGTCATCTGCTTGTTTCAATAATAATTACAAATGTCCTAATGCTTTTCAGTGTAAGTAGTAGTAATCTTACTGGACTATATCATGGCGCAGGCTGTGGTTTTGGAGAAGCATGTAAATGTCACTGGTATACAGTTGCAGGACAGGCACACATCTCAGATGTCTGAAATAAAGTTGAGGCTGAGCACCATTCCATAAAAGCTGAGGAGAGATTACATATCATCTTGGAATGGAGTCGACGGGCAGTTGCCATCTAGGCTGGGATAAGACCCAAAATAAGTCTTGTGCCAATAAACAAGATGCTAGAGATGCCAGAACTGTAATAGTACCATGAATGAAAACGGTATCCAGGACTAGAGTTAGTTAAAATTTGAATATATAATAAACCAAGTAAAATAAATGTGCTTTTATTTTTCTTCTTTGGAAGAACACTTTGATGTATCTTTAAAACTGGATTGTTGAGTGAAGGTGTCTTATTGCCTTTTTATATTTACTTAACCTTCTTTTTTCAAAAAAAGATGACCTTGAGGAATGTCACCCACATGACCTCAATGGGTAGGTGGGCCATTGTGCAGACATGTGTTGCACACATGCTATTCAAATAAGGTCAAAAGGTTTCTGTTTTTTTCAGTCAACCTGAATAGCATGTGTCCAACATGCTATTCAAGTAAGGTCGAAGGTCTTCATCGTTTTTTTAGTCATCTTGTTTGAGTGAAGCCTCGGTGTGCTTAAGTACATGACACGCTATTTTTGCACAACAGAAGGAGATCATTTCAATGTGTTGTTTTGGTTTAAAACTGTTTGTCCACCTTCATGTATCATGCAAATATGAATCTGCTCTTTCATGTCAGTTCATTTAGTATATATACAGCTCATCTTCAAAGTTTGTTACAAATGGTATGTATAGCTATGTGCCGGACTACTTTGACTACACAGGGACCATTGTGTCTTGTCTCTGGTGACACAATGCGACAGCTGTTGCAAATTGTATTAAACCTCTTCAGAAGTCACCTTTAACAGTGAAATTCCAACTTAAATTTGTCATTACAGTTGTTTACAGTACATCTATGATGACTTGATGATGTAGTGCTTCATGGTGACATCTATAAAAACTATAATTAACTATAATTATATGATTAAAAATATAAATGCTGATTAGGATTGATAAATTCTGCTTACACATTTTCAAATGCAAATTATATTTTGGACACAGCATACTTTTTTTCTAAATACACTCAAATAGATTCAAATGCAACATTTTCAGAATACATGTTAGCATTTGAGTTTTTTATTGTAATGAGTTAAAATTTCAGCTCATCTTTCATTAATTAATGTGGTATTAGTTCAATTGTAAATTGCCTACTCCAGTTTAAACTTGCATATTTAGGTTATAATGCATCAAGGTAGAACAAAGTCTTTTTTAGAAGGTGAAGATTGGAGAAGTGGGGACAGATTGTCCCCACTGACCTTCTCCTTTGTATGGCCTTGTGTCGTTGCTTATAGATGAACCCCCTCCTTAAGCCCTTGAACTGAGATAACAACGCTAAACATGTCTGGCAAGGAGGAGTCTGAGAAGGTTTAAAAGAGTGCTAGATTCTTCTGTGACAGGGTAGTGTGACACAGAGAGAACCAAACGTGGTGTGGTTTAGGCTCTCTCTTTTTCTTCTTGTGTTTTAGTTTCCCTTTTTTTATACGTTCAGAATAAAGGGCACTGACAGAGCTGGGGAGGATCTCCAGTGTGCTCACTTTGTGCGACTGAGATTTGAGATGTGATATAACTGACAACCTAACTTAACAGTCTAACAAATAAATGCAATCATTTGTGAAGAGAAAAGGAAATACAAGGGGAAAAAGAAAGTGTAAGGAGGTGAGCCTAACTGTAAAGCTTGCTGTATATGCTTGAAAATATTTTGCACAAGATTATTGATAAGTTAATTCTAATTAGCATGCTGAAAATTAATCTATTATATCTAATCTTAATTGTAGTGTTTTGATTTGTATCTTGTTATTCGTATCTGTTATGATTGCAAAGAAGCACAGTTTTTTTTTTTAAAGTTGTGAACTAAACAGTGTTTGACTTCTGTAGACGCTTGATTCAGGTATGGTGTAAATGCAACTGTGTTTTCAGTGAGGCATGACATAACACTGAATTGTAATTACGTTCTTACAGCATGCTGAATCAGTCTGTCTTTCATTAAAGACTCATTGACATCTATGTTAAATAGAGGGACCAAAGCCTGTCATATGATACTGCCAATGTCTTTCTAAACAAAGGAAACTGTCCTTACGTCAAATGTCTTGGCGGTCACTCCCTTGCAGTTGTCTATGTGCACCACAATGCCCAACTCCTAAAAATATCCTTGCGCACAGATGGACAATAAGTTAGTGTGCAGTGTTCACATAAATAGCATCTGTCCCAAGGTCCAGCAACACCTGTGTTTCCTCTGGCGCCTCTAATGCAAGAGCCCCTTTAACTGCTGATAATTAATCCTTCCTGGTTGCAGAGACTGCTGTATATAGTGTATAGTTACATCCATGTCCTTCACATTGGGATCTTCTATTATGGCGGTCACCCTTTTGCCACATAAACAAATAAAGCAATATAAAAGAATTTTCTTGCATTGTCTGCACTTCAAAGATGGCAAGATGTAAAGGAAGACAGTAGTGGTTGTCAGTCTGTTGTGCAATAAAAACCAATAAAAGCCTCTGTTTCAAAAACTAGTTTTGTGTCTCAGTGAACATCCTATTTAAAATTTTTAAACAGATAACTTCAACAATGTCAAATCTGGTCTTTATGTTGCTCCAGTTGAAGTGTACTGGATCAATACACTGAACTTGTCTTGGGAAGAAAAAAAAAGAAATAAGGCAACAGTACATTCAAGAGTTCTTTAATTAATGCGTATGTATCACAACAGATATTCATATTTTATGAACTCCGTTAAGTGGTCCATCAGATGTTGTCTCCTACTCAGCGGCATCAGACTGAAGTGAAGAAAGGAAAAATAAAATTATTAGTAAAATTTGTTCTCCACATTACATAGCAACACCATTACTACTACTGGCCTGTGAGACCGTTTTTTTTATTTCAAATGAATCAGTCAGCCTGTGTTTACTAATAAGCTCTGTTGGCAACAAGTACCAGTCATAAATTTAGAGTGCTATTAGGATTCCCATTCATTTATTCTGACTGTCACTTCGCTGAACTCTTGGAGCATTGAGCAGCCAACAAGTAGCTGCAGGAGAGTACTTGAATGCCTACAATGGTTTTCAGCTTATATTAAGCCAATTGTCATTCCTTAACAGTGAGTGTCTCACTGTTACAAGTGCCGCTGACTCACTGCTAAGTCCTAACATAATCTCGAACAGCAACTTGTTTGTGGTTGCAGCTGAGCTAGCCAGACTGTTTCAGATTGCATAGCCCTATTCTTATAGTAATAATAATAATAATAACAATGAAAAAATTTGCCATGGTCCATTTTTATTTTGTAAGTCATAACATTATTAGCCTAAGATTTTTGTCTGGCTTGAATCATTTGGCCGTCGGCTTAATTGTGTGCAGTTGTGCCAACTGAAAGAAACGTTTTACCTTTCCAGCATCACGGCTCTTGGCTCTCAGCTTGTTGACCTGGGACTCAGCAATGTCAGCGCGCTCCTGAGCCTCCTCCAGCTCATGCTGAACCTTCCTGAGCCTGGACATGTGGGTGTTGGCCTGCTCCTCCTGTAAAGGGTTCAGAGTTACAGTATGTCGTATTTTTACACACTCTATCATATAAGTAAGCTTTGTTTATGTCATTATTGACATGTGCCAACCTCCCATCTGTAAAATCACAAAGCACTGCACTTACAGCCTCCTCAGACTGTCTCTTGTAAGCCTTGACTTTGAGCTGCAGTTTGTCCACCAGATCCTGAAGTCTGTTCACGTTCTTCTTGTCTTCCTCAGTCTGCACAGACAAAGGATTGTTTCTTATAAAGTGTTAGAGCAGAAACAAGAAATAATTATGTTAGCTTGTAATGACATTGCAGTTACCTGGTAGGTCAGCTCCTTCACTTTCCTCTCATATTTGCGCACTCCTTTGACAGCATCAGCTCCACGTCTCTGCTCAGCTTCCACTTCAGCTTCAAGCTCACGAACCTGTTGATTGATAATAAATAGTTCAAGTTTTGTACAAGGATTTGAGCACTGAAAACGAAAGGCAGAGTTTATAGGAAGTACTCAGTCTTATTTTTGTGTAGTTTAGGACTTATACACAGTTCATACCCTGGACTCCAGTTTCTGGAGCTGCTTCTTGCCACCCTTCATGGCCAGGTTCTCAGCCTCATCCAGACGGTGCTGCAGGTCCTTGACTGTGACCTCCAGGTTCTTCTTCATCCTCTCCAGGTGAGCACTGGTGTCCTGCTCCTTCTTCAGCTCCTCAGCCATCATGGCAGCCTGAAATAATTAAATATGCTCCATGTAATTTGTGATTTATTATAAACTTGACATTATCACTACATGGAAGTAGCCATAAGGATAAATGTATAGAAGAGTTATAGACATAATCTCACATCAGTGATAGCCTTTTTGGCTTTGTCCTCAGCATTTCTTGCTTCCTGAACTGCATCATCCACTTCACTCTGAACCTGGACAAAGTCAGCCTCCAGCTTCTTCTTGGTGTTCAGAAGGCTGCTGTTCTGCATGTTCAAGAAAAATCATATGATATGAATATAAGTTTAAAATAATACTTATAATGTAGTTGTTATAATGTTTCTTGTGAATAAATAAATGCGAACCTGAGAGTGAAGCAAGCCAACACGCTCACTAGCATCAACCAACTCCTGCTCAGCCACTTTGCGTCCTCTCTCCGTCTGCTCCAGAGCAGCTCTCAGTTCATCAATCTCGGCCATCATCAGACCATTTCTGCGCTCCACCATGGCAACCTGCTCCTTCATGTCTTCCTGTCCTCTGACAGCATCATCAAGGTGCAGTTGGGCATCCTGATAACAAAAAGGGAGTCAATGTTAACTTTCCTAATTCTCAAATTGTTTGTTTTTAATTCACCAATCACAGAAAACTTACCTTGAGCTGTCCCTGGACATTCCTCAGTTGTTTCTGGGCCTCAGCAGCCTGCCTGTTGGCATGGCTCAGCTGAATCTCCATCTCATTCAGGTCTCCCTCCATCTTCTTCTTGACTCTCAGGGCATCATTCCTGCTCCTGACCTCAGAATCAAGATTGCTCTGCATGGAGTCAATCACCCTCTGGCTGTTCCTCTTGATCTGCTCCATCTCCTCGTCCTTCTCTGCCAGCTTCCTGTCCACCTCCCCTTTGACCTGGTTTAGCTCAAGCTGAACACGGAGAATCTTGGCCTCCTCGTGCTCCAGAGTGCCCTTTGAATGGTTTAAACAATTGTTATTAAGAGTCACCTCTGGAAAGGACTGATTTTTTTTTTAGATTTTAAAAGTGCATTACCTCAGCTTCCTCCAAAGCTGTCTGAATTTCAGATTTCTCAGTCTCCACAGTCTTCTTGGCTTTTTCCAGCTCATGGATGCTCTTTCCAGTCTCACCGATCTGCTCAGTCAGATCAGAGATCTCCTCTGAAGTTAAAAAAAGATAATACAAACAGGTTATTTACTTCACTCCTGATGTATATTAATTAATATATGTTCTAAAGGTGTGGAAGTATACGCTGGAGATTCTTGTTCTCTACCTCTAAAGAACTGTTAAAACAGCAACATTTTCAATAGGAAGATTGACTTACGTTGCAGGTTCTTGTTCTCTCTCTTCATGGTCTCCAGCTGATCCAGAACCTCCTCATAGGAGTTCTTCATCTTGAACAGCTCAGTGCTGAGAGAACGAGCCTCCTTCTGGGCTCCTTCCAGTTCTGCCTGGCCCTCCTCGTACTTCTGCTTCCATTCTGAAAGGACCTGGATGTATTTTGATTACACAAAAATGTAATTATGTTTGCATTTTGACTGAGATTTTGTTTGGCCATGTTTTGTTTTCCATTATCAGTTTACCTTATCAAAGTTTCTCTGCTTCTTGTCAAGGTTGGCAGCCAGACCATTAGCTCTCTCCACATCAATCATGAGGTCCTCCACCTCACCCTGTAGCCTCTGCTTGGTCTTCTCCAAAGAGGCACACTTGGAGTTCACAGCCTCAATGGATTCCTCAGCCTCCTGCAGGCGTTGGGCAAGTTTTTTCCTGCAGTAAACAAAGAGTTATCTTTGCTATCACAGACATACATTCACAATAAAAATGATAAGCACAAAACAAACAGATTTAACTAGTGATTTATCTGATATGGAAAAGAAGAAAGGTTTTATTTACTTGGCCTCCTCCAGCTCCTCAGTGCGCTGGATAGCATCAGTCTCATATTTGCTTCTCCACTGAGCCACCTCACTGTTGGCCTTGGACATTCCTCTCTGCAGCTCGGCCTTGGCCTCCTGCTCCTCCTCAAACTGCTCTCGGAGCAGATCGCAGTCATGGCGGGCTGACTGAACAGCATGGGCCAGGGCATTCTTGGCCTAAAAGATAGCATTAGATAGATGAAGAGATGCAACCAGATGATGTTACTATTTATGGTCATTGTCTTCACTCCTGAAGTTACTTATCTTTGCTTTCATATTTGTTTTATTTTGACAGATATTGCAAATTTGTTTTGAAGTTGAAACACATAAATTTGGTTCTTTAATTCTGGATCATCTACATATATATATTTTAAATAGTTACTAGAACTGAATTAGCCTTTTCTTTGCAATTTTTTTAACAAAATTGTAATTCATAGAAAAATTTCAGTTAAAGTAAAACCAACATGACTGTATGGATTTTTTGCTGCAGGACTGTGAAGATGACTGTACTTTTATAAATATCAGAGTAACTTATGTGTATTTTTAATGACTACATTGAAAAAGGAGAACTCAAATCAACTTATGTTAAAGATATTCATAGGATATGTGGGTCATATACCTTCACTTCCTCCTCAATGTGCCTCTTAAGCTCTTCAATCTGCTGGGTGAAGGCCTGCTTGCCTCTGGTCAGCTGAGAAACAAGAGCTTCCTTCTCCTCAATCTGGCGAGAAAACTCTCCTGCATCGAACACACATGTATTAATCCTGGATTTTTTAAGCATCATCCACAGATAGATTTAATTGTAAGTCACTCACCATTCTCTGTCTGAAGTCTTGCCTTTTGTGCATTAATGTCATTCAGTTGGCGAACGTTCTCATCATTTTTGGCTTTGAGCTCACCCAGTTGGTCCTCAAGACCTCTACTTATTTTTTCCAAGTTGCTCTATGACCAATAAAACATCCATATATCAAAAGTCATATAAGAAATAAATATTTGGGTATATAGTAGTAGGCATCAAAACTAAACATATCAACCTCAGTGTATTTCAAAATAAGGTGTTTAGAGTCATAAGGTAATTTATTGTTAAGCTATACCCTTTGTGCTGTCAAGTTTGAAAAAGTTTCAAGTTTTCATGAACTGACAGTACTCTAAAGTGCTTTAAATGTGTTTTGTTTTTATCTGCAAAATTTGCTAAAGTTTCCTCTTGATGTAAAGTATTGTCACATGAATTGTGTCGCTGGCCTTTATTGGACAATTCTGTGTCATTGTATGACCTATGAACCGAACAGCATGTGTATTTTTCCTGAAATATTTTGTACTTCAGTTTGCAATGAATATTTCTTAGTTTAGTACCAAGCCTCAATGAATGGACTTGGGCTATGTAGTGATTTCTGCACAGTGGCCAAATTTTTCCAATTTAGGAGCAAGTAACATCTCTGTGTTACAACACTGATGACCTCTTACCTTTGATTTGGCTACAGCCTCCATGTTGCTGGAGAGGTCATCAATCTCCATCTTGTACTCGCTCTTCTCCTTCTCCAGCTTCTGCTTGACACGCTGGAGGTTGTCGATCTGCTCTCCCAGCTCTGCAACACTGTCCGCCTGCTTCTTGCGGAGAGCTGCTGCAGTAGCTTCATGCTGCAGAGTTGACTCTTCAAGGTCACGACGCAGCTTCTGGAACTCAGCCTCACGCTTCTTGTTCATCTCAATCTGAGCAGCTGTTGCTCCACCAGCCTCCTCAAGCCTCTCACTGATCTCCTCAAGCTCCCTGGAAAGATCAGCTCTCTGCTTCTCTACCTTAGCCCGAGCAGCTCTCTCAGCCTCAATCTCCTCTTCCAGCTCCTCAATGCGAGCCTACAGTTGATGATTGGAACATCAACAACATTTAGTGACTTCAACATGTTGTTTTGGATTCTCCCTTCAATATACTTGTAAAATGATGTTACCTGGAGTTCCTTGATCTTCTTCTGAAGCTGAGCACCCAGGGACTGTTCATCCTCAATCTTGCTGAGGAGCTGACTGATTTCAAAGTCCTTTCTTGATGTGGAGAACAAGATGGAATTTACTATCATAATTCATACTGTTGTTGGAGTTTAATATATGAGGTCCTGAGAAGAAGATTGAGAACCAAAACAAATAAAAACCTACTTCTTGATTTTCTCCTCAGATTGCTGCTTGTCATTCTCCAGATCCATTATGGATTCCTGGGCCAGTTTCAGATCTCCCTCAAGCTTCCTCTTGGCTCTCTCAAGGTCCATGCGGAGCTTCTTCTCTTGCTCCAGTGAGCCCTCAAGCTATCAAATGACAGGCAGTAATAGTTCATTTCAGGCATTTAAGTACCATTACCAAGGACCATTAATGTTAGTGCAAGGTAAAACCATAATGTCAAATAGTTGCTTTCTTACATCATCCACTTGCTGTTCCAGCTTTGTCTTGGCCTTGGTCAGAGTGTTGACTTTGTCTTCCTCTGCCTGGAGGTCATCAAGTGTTTGTTGATGGGCCTCTTGGAGGGCTTTCTTCTCCTTGGTCAACTTGGCAATAGACTCATCTTGAGAGGCCATTTCCTCTGTCAGGTTTTTCACCTGCAATCATGCGTAAAGTTTAATTTCCCTCTCAAACACTCAAACACTAAATTAAAGAAGCATAACCATGTGTAACATGATATTTCTATGCCAAAAATCACTGTCAAAATGAATAGAACCTTGTTTTCTGTGACATGTTTCTCTTTCTCCACTTTAGCCAAGGTGAGCTCCAAGTCATCAATGTCCTTCTTCAGCTCAGAGCATTCATCCTCCAACTTCCTCTTCTTGGCAGTCAGCTCAGCATTGATTTCCTCTTCATCCTCCAGTCTCTCAGTGGTCTCTTTGAGTTTGGCCTCAAGTTGAATCTTGCTCTTAATGAGCCCCTCACACCTTTCCTCAGCATCTCCGAGATTCTCAGCTTCCTACAGAAAGAACATATGTTAAAAAACATGATTTAAAACTCTCAGTCACTGAAAAAAAGCAAAAGAATGTTTGAACTCTCTGTCTGGTAGCAAAACATATATATATATATATATATGTATGTGTGTGTGTGTGTGTGTGTATGTGTGATTTTTTTCAGTCTGATGTTTATTGTGTGTGTGTGTGTAGAGAGAGAGAGAGAGAGAGAGAGATATGTATCAGCTAAGTGAACATCACATATATTTTCCGTGCTACTTACTGCAGCCACTTGGAGTTGCAGGTCATTCTTCTCCTGCAGCAGGGAAACCATCTTCTCCTCCAGTTCCTTCTTCTTGGCCAAAGCAGCAGCCAGGTCTGATTGCATCTTACCATAGTTCTCCTTCATCTGAGCCAACTCCTTCTCAGTCTCAGCACTCTTCAGCAGAGGCTTGATCTTGAAGTACAGAGACATCCATGGCCAGTTCTTCACATTCATGAATGAACGGATGTTGTACTGGATGGTGTAGATAGATTCTCTGGGAAAAAGAACAATAAATAAATAAATGTCACATTTACTGCCATGTGATGTTGTTGTAAGGCGGGGGTCTCTAACTCCGGTCCTCGAGGGCCACTATCCTGCATGTTTTAGATGTTTCCCTCTTCCCACACACCAGATTCAAATGATCAGCTCATCCTGAAGCTCTGCAGAAGCCTGATAATGATCCTGATCATTTGAATCAGGTGTGCTGGAAGAGAAAAACATCTAAAACATGCTGGATTGTGGCCCTCGAGGACCGGAGTTTGAGACCCCTGTTGTAAGGGGTACAATATCAAACAGAACTAATGCCTCTGTTTTACGATATTCCTACCTTCTCTCCATCATCTTAACAAACACCTTCCTCATGACATATCCTCTGCAGAGAGCCTGAGTCATGGTCACCAGCGAAGCCAGTTTCTCATCTCTCATCTCCTCAAGGGCACCCAGCAGACCAGCTTTGAAGAACACCTATGGTGTCAAGTGATAAACATGTGTTATCAATGGAGATGGATACAAGACATTTACATATGGTAAAATTAGTATTGCTATTATCCAAATGTACCTTAGTGTGTCCGAACTTGTACTGAGTGTGGTCCACATCAATGGAGCCCAACAGCTTCTCTGCAGCTTTCTTGTTGTCAATGAACTGTCCCTCAGGGATGACACTGGCATTCAATACTTTGTATCTACAAGATAAAATTATGTTATGGTTTGTTCAGTTTTTCACTGGTGTTTACTATCACACTACATTTGAAATCATCTTGACTTGTTTGTAAAGAAAAGTGTTGTCACCTCTGCTTGAAGTCACCGTAGAGGATTCTGCTGGGGAATCCCTTTCTGCAGATTCTGATGCCCTCCAGTACACCATTACACCTCAGCTGGTGGATGACCAAATGGTTTTCCATAAGACCTGAGAATTGGAAGTTTACATATGAAGTTTGTTTTTTGTTGTTGTATCACACAGTAGTATTTTGTGCAAATAGTAAGAGAGTGGTCTTCATACCTGGGGTCTTTGATTCATTAGGAATCAGGCAACGGACAAAGTGAGGATGGGTGCTCCTCAAGTTGGTCATCAGCTTGCCCAAGTTCTCCTGTGGGTCAGCATCATAAGATAACAGGTCAGTATGACTTCAATATGAGGTTTTCAATTGTTTTCCCAAAAATATGACACGATACATACTCTGAAAAGAGCAGACACAGTCTGGAAGGAGCCACCCTTCTTCTTGCCACCACCCTTCTTGCCACCGCCACCAGCAGCATCTGTTTTCCAAAAATTAAATGTTAATATCATCACCACAGAGCAGTAATCAATTTATCAAAAGACAGAATCATGTGTAACAGACACAGATGCAGACCTGTAACGACAAACTTATGACACCTCATGTGACTCGATAACTGCAGTTAGTGATTTAATCTTTATGCTTACACATTCAGTTTTTACAATTTTCAACGATTCCCATTATTGTACCAATAATAGAAAATTACATTTTTAGTTATTTATAGAAAGTTTCTACAGTGCCTGCAGTATATGAATTTGTCTGCACTTTTTATGTGATAGTTTTACTAGAATGATGTAAAGCATTCTTATGACTCTGTTCCCTTTTATTTCTTACCATCAGCTGAGGCATGGGATGCATACAGGAAGGCCAGGAGTTTGTTTGAAGACTTCTGGTAGAGCTGAACAACTGAGTCATTCAGTGGGTCCTTGTTCTTGTCCAGCCAGCCAGTGATATTGTAGTCCACTGTACCAGCATAGTGAACCAGGGAGAAGTGAGCCTCAGCTTTGCCCTTTCCAGGCTTTGGCTTCTCAAAGGCCTTGGTCTTGCCAAGATGCTGATCATGCAGCTTGTTCTTGAAAGTTGTGTCAGAGGCCTTGGGGAACATGCACTCCTCTTCAAGGATGGAGAAGATGCCCATTGGCTGACAAGAATTTACAACTCATGTTAAAAGTTAACCCACAGAATCAACCATTTCCACATTGATTAAGATTTTTTTTTGTTCACGTACCTTCTCAATAAGCTCAATGCAGGCAGCCAAGTCCATACCGAAGTCAATGAACTCCCATTCAATGCCTTCTTTCTTGTACTCCTCTTGCTCCAGGACAAACATGGTGTGGTTGAAGAACTGTTGCAGTTTCTCATTGGTGAAGTTGATGCAGAGTTGCTCCAAACTGTTGAACTGTAATTACACAAGAATGTGTAATATCATGATGAAACACTGTTGATCTTGGAAATTGCTCGATTATCTCAAAGATTTTTCAACTGCTCACATCAAAGATCTCAAATCCAGCGATATCCAACACTCCAATGAAGAACTGTCTTGGCTGCTTTGTGTCCAGCATCTCATTGATACGGATGACCATCCACAAGAACATTTTCTCATAGACAGACTTGCACAGAGCGCTGACAGCATTGTTGACCTAGAGGAAGAGATTTTAGCATTGAAAATTTTCTGAATGAAAGGTTTTGTCCGAATGCAAACATTTTTAAAAAGTTCAAGCATCAAACTTTATTTTCATTACCTGTGGGACGGTCTGACCTTTGGTGACCATCTCATTGCCAACCTTGACTCTTGGGTAGCACAGAGCTTTCAGCATATCAGCTGAGTTCAGGCCCATGAGATAGGCGATTTTATCTGCCACTGTGGCAACGACAGAAAATGTGCACTAAATATACACATATGACACATTAACTGAGACTTATCTTCATCACTACAATACTCGCAAAATGTGAGTTGCATTACCCTCAGTGCCATCAGGCTCAGCCTGCTCCTCTCGCTGCTTCTGCTTGAATTTCATGTTGCCATGATGCATCACAGCACCTGTCAGCTTGTAGATGCCCAATTTCTCCTCACCAGTGAAGCCCAAGATGTCAATAGCAGTCTGCAATATAAATAGTATTAGAAAATTTGTGTTTGGATTTTTCTCCAGTTATTTTAGGTATACTATCCAACTGAATCACTGACTTACATCTGTTGCAATGAACTCCTCAACATCATTGATGCTCTTGACAGTGATTTCACCCTGACTGATCATTGGATAGTCATAGGGGTTGGTGGAAATCAGAAGAGCCTCTAAATGGGTACAATAGATAAACAAGGTATTGTTTGGTGTTTTGTCTTGAATTTCTTATACTTGAACTTCATAATAATGTAGCAACATACCCAGGAGCTCGGGCTTGTGTCCAGTCATCAGCTGATAGAAGATATGGTAGCTTCTCTCAGCAGACAACTGGAAAGTGACACGGGACTTCTCCAGCAGATCTAAGAGAAACAAATTTAACTGAAACCTCTAGGATTACTGTACTACATTATAAACTATTGATCTATCAAAGACTACATTTCAGTCCAGATGAACATATACTCGGCCTATGGCTAGAACTTACATGTTTCAATATCAGCTGAGGCCAGCTTTCCAGTAGAACCAAAGTGGATTCTGATGAATTTACCCTGGAGAGTCATTTGATTTATATAATCAGTTTTTGTAATTTAGCAACAAGAAAAGTCTCAAGATGCTCTCAGTTTCACTTACAAAACGAGAGGAGTTGTCATTCCTCACAGTCTTGGCATTACCATAGGCCTCCAGCAGAGGGTTTGCTGCAATAATTTGGTCCTCAAGGGAACCCTGCAAGAGAAGGTTTGAGTTACATGAGCTGTATATGCATATAAACTTTTCTCTGAGAAAGTCTTTCATCCTACATAACCAAGTTACCTGCATTTTGCCAGCTGTTGCCTCAGCCTTCTTTCCTCCAAGAGCTGCAATTGTTGCAAAGTACTGGATGACACGCTTGGTGTTGACAGTCTTTCCAGCACCAGATTCTCCGCTGGTGTGTAAGAGACACATTGTCAAGATTCAGCTTCATGATCATAAAGATCATAAAATCTTTAGCATACAAGTTTGTGTCATACTCACGTGATCAGGACAGACTGGTTCTCACGATCTAAAAAATTCATTTGAAAAATACATTTGAAATTTTATGCTTTACATATAATTGTCATTGTTCCTTCAGTACGCATACATCTAAATTTGAAATTTCTATTAGGCTTTTTCTAGCACTTATAACTCTGATCTTACCAGTGAGCATGAACTGATAGGCATTGTCAGAGATGGAGAAGATGTGGGGTGGAGCCTCAATCCTCTTCTTGCCTCTGTATGCACCAACAACTACCGCATCGTACACGGGAAGCCACTTGTAGGGATTCACGACGACGCAGAACAACCCAGAGTAGGTCTGTAATAGTAGAGAGCATAAACATCATTTAAGATTTTCATACAGACAAAATTACGTTTTTATGACATGACACTCTTTAAACCAATGTAAAACTTACATAAATCATCCATGATGCAAAACGCTCTTTGAGGTTATACAACACAGATGGCTCGTTGAGGTGGGTCATCATGGCCATGTCCTCCATCTTATCGAACTTTGGAGGATTTCTGGGAAGGATTTCATCCTCTTTTACAGTGACTGTCTGAAAAGAAAATGTGTTTTTCAAAAATCACCAAGGCAATTTTTTCTGTCAAGACATAGCAAATGGATATTATTGAAAACAGGAAAAAATAAGTGAAAGAATGTAAAATAAGACAAAATTTTACCTACCTTCCCTCCATCTGTCTCAACGGTGGCTTTGCCACCCTCTTTTTTGACCAGTTTACCCTTGACATACAGCTCTTCGGGATCAGTCACAAAGAAAGCTGTTTTGGCATCAAAGGGGGTGGTTTGAGCCTCAATCCTCTCCTTTTCTGGCTTCCGGAGGTAAATGGCTGCCGGGCCATACTGCTCCATCTCTGCGTCTGTGCTCATTTTGGCACTTTAGTAGAGACTGGAATTATGACAAGTTCACACATAATGTAATAATTTGACTAAAATGACTCACAAAAATGTTTTTCAGCAGTTAAACATGACAGATATTTTTGTATAAATATGTATTTTGTAGTAAACCACCTACTTCACTCAATCCAAGTTGAAAACTGCTGATGTCTTGTGTAACCCCAAGATGCTGTAAAAGAAAGTAACATGGGTAAAATTAGTAGCACTGTTTTACTGTCAGTCTTGTATTTCAGTCACAAAAATAAAATTAGTTCTTTTGATATAATGATAATAATAGAAATATGTAAACCAAAATGACTGTCATCAAATAATTGATTCCACCCACCTGTGTCAGATGCCTGTCAGTTCGAGCCAGCGTCTCAAGCTGCTGCTTATATATGCTCAAGAGTGCATGCTCAGCCCAAGCTTGTTGCCCTATTTGGTAAAGTACAGTGTGCTCATCACCTTGTTGCATGACAGCGATGTGCTCATCACTTACATAGTTAATCTTTATTTAAACATGTACATGATATCTTCCTATAGTTAAAATGTAAATAGAACTGACCTCTAATGAAATTACTTGTTGGATTAAAAGTTTTAAAAAACAAAAATACAGGCTAAAATTCAAGAGAAAATTTAATGGGCACCCTATAGATCTACAGTAAAGAATAGAAAGTGCTTTATTCTGAAATAATAAATCCGAATGTATTTTAAAATATTACAATTTTTAATATATACATGCTAGTGAGATAATCCAGAAATATTTCAGATGTATATATATTTGAAAAAGCATCATTATATCACCAGGAATTTCCTAATATAATTTTTTTAATTGTTAACACTTGGCCATTAATTAATTCTTCAGTAGCTATTATGTCTGTTATGTTCAAAGTTTACTTAATACTGCATTGCATGAGTGCACAGAATGGTTTGTGAAGTGTTTGTTACAATAAACACAGAGATTTATTTAAAGATCAACATTCAGTTGACACACTTTATTTAATTTTAATATCACAGCCAGCGCTGGATGTTGGAGAAGCGTCAGAATGTCACTGGTGTATGGTTGCAGGGTACACATGTCATAGATATCTGATACTGATGCTCTTTCTGTTAATGTTGGAGGGGTACTGTATGCCCCCTGGAAATGTAATATAAGAAGAGTTGCCAACTGAGATAAAACCAAAAATAACAGCCATGTGAAAAAGTTTTGTTTTTTTTAAACAAATGATTTAGTTATTAGATATTGCAGTTAGGAATGAAGATGCAAATTTTCAGTGCAAGGAACAATATAGTAATCTATGTTCCCAGCTGCCGGTGTCCACTTAGATTACATACATGGCTGTTGACAGAAGTGGCTTAAAATTCACCATCTTAACAGCAGATCACAAGGCATTACTGTAGTCAAAAATAAAAACAGCTAAGGGAGGGAGAAATCATTTCACTGTAACAGAGTGGTGAAGGATATATGTATCAGTCATATTTAAACATGTTGGTAATGAAAAAATAATTTTTTCAGATTGTTTTAATATTTTTTGGTGTTTAATGCTTATAGCGACTTAATATGTGCAATGTCTCAAGTACACATAAAAACAATGTTTATTAGATGTACTCTCCACACGTTTCTGGTATCAGTTACAATTTTCTGATATGTACAACACAAGGCTATTCATGTGTTTTAAGAGACTTTGCTTTTGGACTTCAGCATTGCTCACTGCAACTGAAAATACATTAAAAAATAGTCTTTTTCCACCTTTGTTTTTAGCACCAGCAGAATTTACACCCATGGTCTTTTCACCTAAGCTACAGGATGCAAGGAGAGGATAAAGTCTCTGCTTATGCTCAGGCGGTTTTTACTGCCACAGACTTTGAAGTTTATTTTGAGATGTTCATGTTGCATGCACAGGTTTAACTGGCATGTATGATAGGAAAAATAGAGTAGTCTGTGCTTGTTACTGCGCTTCACATTATCTTGGTGGTTGGTTTTATCCTGCATATGTATTTGCTCTGTTAAAGCTGCGTGTGTGAACACCCTCTTTGAAAAATTAGATTTTACTTACAACCTATAATATATTGTCCTTCAAGCCAAGATGTCAGGGCATAGTTAAAGTCAAAATATGCAAACAAGATCCACACTAGGGATTTAAATGTCCCTTTTCCATGGATCAAACAATATTTATAAACTGATGAAAATGTACTTCTCAGAGTTTAAACATTGCTACATATTCCTTATCTTTACATCTGAGTGTGTAAAGATATATTGTTACACCAGTAGAAGTCTGATGCGATTGGTGGGTTTGGCTTTACTACTAACTTTAGTCGGTAAAGGCACTGTTTGCCAGAGACGACATGTTAAGGGACCGCCCTTCTTACACATAGAAGACAAATACTGCTGTTTTGTCAGAGCTGCTTGCATCTTGGAGATACGCACAAGGTGTCCTTTTTCATTGGTGCCATCTATGTAATAGATACCAACAGCTGTTTATGAGTTTTTGCAGTTAAAGAAGTTCTGTGGGAGGATGCTGGAGGAGAGGTGTTGGAATAAGTTACAGAACTGTCAGGAGATTGAGCTTTGTGTGCTTTGTGGGACCTTTTTTGTTTGCGTAGGTTCCTTTGTTTTTGTGGTTTTTGATTTAGGTTTTCACTAGCTGGTTGATTAAGATTAGGCACCAAAACTACTTGTTTAGGTTACGGGAAATATCATGGGTTGGGTACAGGTTACCCATGACCACACTATGCACAAGATTAACAGCTTATTGCCTGAAAAGGAGCAACTATGACAAGAGGAGCAGAGAACATTTGGTTGCTTTCTCATGGCATCTACTTCTGACGTTTAGGGACTTCTGCAGGTCTGACGGACTACCCTGCATCTTGAAAAATGACCCGAGATGGTACCCAGTGCATTAAAATGTGACGCCAAGGGGTCCTGCGTTGGTATGCGATGTGCTGGAAATGAGACTGTGAGTTCTAAAAGACCACAAGATGTCATTGTAACATGAATGCAGTTGAAGACGAAGTCATCCCAACATCTGGGCTTCTTGTAATTAAATTGTCAGCTGTTTTGTGGTCTTTCTTAGTGGCTGATCACCACATCACTTGTATGAATCTACTCTGACTGAATAGCAGAGATTCAGTCTGCTATGTGTATGCCACTATTTGTGTTTTCTAAGGCATCACATCAGTATTGCTGGTAATAGAATTTCCATTGAGTATGACCTGCATTTGCTTAGACTATGGAAACAAAACACTTCTTTGGTTTTGATTTACTTTACTGCAGTGAGGAGACTGAGGTTTTTGGAAAAAACTTTAGGTAAAATACTGATTTCAGATTTGAAGCTGCACTTTCTAGACTCCATCATCCTATCTTCATTTTTGCTTTTTCTATTAACTGGTTGCATACACTACAAAGAATCATTTTCTGAATCTGATGGCACTTGGCATATATGGTTGTGCATTTACTATGAAACAAAATCGGATTTTAAAATTGGTATGTGTAAATAATCTGATGACTGCACATATGTTCCAAAAGGGTAAAGTGATAAAGTTTGATTAAAAACGGAAAGGCATTTCTCAGTCTGGGCTCATGTGTCAGAATAAATCCACATCACAGACTTCTTCAGACTTCAGCGTTAATTGGATACCAGACACTGCAGACATTAGAGCTACTGTCCAGTTAAGCATGTGTGATATTCAGGCATGATTGAGAGCGTTAATACTTTGAAACTGATTGGTGATTGAGGGATGTCATCTCCTTGACTTTTGCTTCCAAAGTTTATGCATATTTACACAAGTTTTTTCTTTTTGTTATTGTAAAGTTACAACTTCAAGTTACAGCTCATCCAAAATCACCAAAATTATTTTCATTTGTCATTGTAAAAAAAAATGTGTGATAAAGTGTGACTTTATCTGCTGTGTGAAACATAACTGAACAATTATATCAAAATTAAAGATATCAAATCAGCCAGCGGTCTGAGGGTTACTCATCTCAACATTAGGAGTCTTGTCTCTAAAATGGATCTTCTCAGACCCTGGGTTACTCTAAACAAACCAAATATTCTCACTATTTCTGAAACATGGCTACAGCAGGATTTGTGATGATAGCATTAAAATGGAGGATTGTGTTCTGTATACAGCGGCTTTAGAGGAGGAGAGGTGGTTACATGTTTCTGAAACTCTTGTTACTGAGTTTGTCATCCCTAACTTAGGGTCAGTTAATTTTGAACGTATTTTTATTGACGCCATTCTTCATAACAAACATTTCACTATAGGTAATATTTATAGGCCTCTGTTCTGACGGACTCAACCAACCTTTATACTGATGAGACTGTTATTTATACGTCCAATTCTTATATAAATAAAAAATTCAGAATTCTTTACCATCCAATTGCGGCTTAGTTTAAAACTAGTTTTACAACAACAAACCTGTACTGAATAAGAAAAGGTCCTGCACAATGGTGTTTGGTAAGCGACCTATTTGGTCACATCCCTTAGACCTGAGTATTACTTTTGACCATGGTTCACTCATTATGAAAATAGATTCTTTTAAATATCTTGGACTTTGGGTCGACCCAGAACTTTCCTTAAAACCCTGCATTAATTATATTATATATAAAAACAACAATAAAGGCACGACATTATGCCTTTGTGTTTTTTTTAAACAGAAGTTCACCATATCGTTCAATTGTTTCACGTTTGAAGTCAGTTGATACGTCCCATATTAGACCAACGCACCTCTGACACTTATCTCAGACCTTTTATTATCGTTTTTAACTCTCTATGCAGATTTGTTTTGAGATATCCATGCAGAACTCACTGCTGTCTTGTATATAAATTGTTTAATTGCTTGCTGCCTAAATCCAGAAGGCAGCTTCATTAGGTTCATTTCATTTTAAGAAGTGTTCATTTTAACTGTTCAACCTATTCTAAACAGCTCCTGGTCCAATGTAGTGCTTTTTAACATTCACTCAGACATCTGCAATATCCCTTTATCTTTGTCCCCAGAATTTTCAAGAAGTTGGACACGGGTCATTCCAAAGAAAGTTCCATCTGGTGGAATTTAATCTTCCTCTGTCTGTTGATTCGTGTTCCCTTATTTTTTCGTCTTAATACAGCCTCTTCATACTTTTAACTTGGACATACTTCCAATTTTTAGTTAGTTAGCTCTTCAAATAATCAGAACTCAAGCAGCCTCAGATGCTGATGTATTTGTTGTATTCTTTTTTTTCCTTCAGTAGCTGAGGTCGGAGGTGGGGAAAGGTGAGAGTGAGTGAGCTCTCTGGACTGGTGTATCTGTAACGTTTGCTTTAAAATGTTGAGTTAGTATGTGTTTTCTATTTGTGTTCTTCGGACCCCACTGAAAATGATACATACATCTCATCTTAGTTGTTCTTATGAAACAAGTATGGATCTGATATGATGCATCTAATTGCTCTATAACCTGTTCAGCTGATTAAACTCCACCCAGTGTAGTTGCTGTGCTGTACCCATTTTGCATCAGTGTTTAGAGGAAACACATAGTGAATGCTCTTGAGTTATATTGAAACAGTTTTATTGAAATGTTGCAGTGCAAACAGAATTCAACAGATGATTCATATTTTATGAGTTCTGTTGAACAGCTTCATTTAGATGTGATCTTTTACTCAGCAGAATCACTCTGTAAAAAAGACAAAAAAAAAATGATGTTGAGCTTTCAAAAGATATTTAAAGTTTTCATGTATCTTTTAGGGGTATTTAAAGATTCTATCAACCTACATGCAGCTGTTTCCATGTCTTTTAATTATATGAATTGTTACCTTTCCAGCATCACGGCTCTTGGCTCTCAGCTTGTTGACCTGGGACTCAGCGATGTCAGCACGCTCCTGAGCCTCCTCCAGCTCATGCTGAACCTTCCTCAGCCTGGACATGTGGGTGTTGGCCTGCTCCTCCTGTGAAGTGATTAAATGGCATTGGTTTAGTTACAAGACAGTTCACTTTGGTATTATCTGTGAAAAAAAAAACTTTGAAAAGACTAGTCATACAAATATTCACTTACAGCCTCCTCAGACTGTCTCTTGTAAGCCTTGACTTTGAGCTGCAGCTTGTCCACCAGATCCTGAAGTCTGGTCACGTTCTTCTTGTCCTCCTCAGTCTGCACAGATAAAGGACTGTTACTTATGAAGCAGAATAAAGGAGTAATTATAATAACTTTGAATGAAATGACAGTTACCTGGTAGGTCAGCTCCTTCACTCTCCTCTCATATTTGCGCACTCCTTTGACAGCATCAGCTCCACGTCTCTGCTCGCCTTCAACTTCAGATTCAAGCTCACGAACCTGTAAGGTGATGATAAATAGTTAAAGTTTTGCTCAGGGATTTGAGCACAGAGAAAGAAAGGCAGGGCTTATTAGATGTACTTAGCCTTATTTTTACAAAGACATTTTTTTAGGATTTATACACAGTTCATACCCTGGACTCCAGTTTCTGGAGCTGCTTCTTGCCACCCTTCATGGCCAGGTTCTCAGCCTCATCCAGACGGTGCTGCAGGTCCTTGACTGTGACCTCCAGGTTCTTCTTCATCCTCTCCAGGTGAGCGCTGGTGTCTTGCTCCTTCTTCAGCTCCTCAGCCATCATGGCAGCCTGAAATAGTTCAAACGTATTTTAGAATTTATTTGAATTAAAAATATGAAAAAGTGTCTAAAGTAGAAGAGGTAAAATTATTATCTCACATCAGTGATCGCCTTTTTGGCTTTGTCCTCAGCGTTTCTTGCTTCCTGAACAGAATCATCCACCTCACCCTGGACCTGGACAAGGTCAGCCTCCAGCTTCTTCTTGGTGTTCAGAAGGCTGGTGTTCTGAATGTTCAAAAGAGTCACAAAAAAATGTAATAATTATTTGCCATGTAAAAAAAACCCCATCTGTTGATTTTTTTAGGTAGAAAGACATTTTTGGGAATAAATAAAAACGAACCTGAGAGTGAAGCAAGCCAACACGCTCACTAGCATCAACCAACTCCTGCTCAGCCACTTTGCGTCCTCTCTCCGTCTGCTCCAGAGCAGCTCTCAGCTCCTCAATCTCAGCCACCATCAGACCATTTCTGCGCTCCACCATGGCAGCCTGCTCCTTCATGTCTTCCTGTCCTCTGACAGCATCATCAAGGTGCAGTTGGGCATCCTGATAACAAAAAGGGAGTCAATGTTAACTTTCCTAATTCTCAAATTGTTTGTTTTTAATTCACCAATCACAGAAAACTTACCTTGAGCTGTCCCTGGACATTCCTCAGTTGTTTCTGGGCCTCAGCAGCCTGCCTGTTGGAATGGCTCAGCTGAATCTCCATCTCATTCAGGTCTCCCTCCATCTTCTTCTTGATTCTCAGGGCATCATTCCTGCTCCTGACCTCAGAATCAAGATTGCTCTGCATGGAGTCAATCACCCTCTGGCTGTTCCTCTTGATCTGCTCCATCTCCTCGTCCTTCTCTGCCAACTTCCTGTCCACCTCCCCTTTGACCTGGTTCAGCTCAAGCTGAACACGGAGAATCTTGGCCTCCTCATGCTCCAGAGTGCCCTTAAAGATTCACACAGGCAAAACAATTACTTTTTTTAAAGCAAAATCTAAATAAATAGATGGTGATATAAATGGTTTATGATGTGGTGACTAAGATTTTACCTCAGCTTCCTCCAAAGCTGTCTGAATTTCAGATTTCTCAGTCTCCACAGTCTTCTTGGCTTTTTCCAGCTCATGGATGCTCTTTCCAGTCTCACCGATCTGCTCAGTCAGATCTGAGATCTCCTCTACAGTACAAACAAATCAGTTAGAGGAACTTGACTCACTTAGCCATTATATCAAGGAAATAGGATATGTCATGATTTATACCACAACAAAAGCTTATGAACAGCACAATTAAATGTCAAAGAACTGCTAAAACAGCAACATTTTCAATAGGAAGATTGACTTACGTTGCAGGTTCTTGTTCTCTCTCTTCATGGTCTCCAGCTGATCCAGAACCTCCTCATAGGAGTTCTTCATCTTGAACAGCTCAGTGCTGAGAGAACGAGCCTCCTTCTGGGCTCCTTCCAGTTCTGCCTGGCCCTCTTCGTACTTCTGCTTCCATTCTGAAAGGACCTAGGAACAATAGAAATGGAATATTTGGTCTGGGATTGGTGTAGTCTTGTGTTGAACCTGGTTTTGTTTGTTAATGCAAGAATTTACCTTATCAAAGTTCCTCTGCTTCTTGTCAAGGTTGGCAGCCAGAGCGTTAGCTCTCTCCACATCAATCATGAGGTCCTCCACCTCACCCTGCAGCCTCTGCTTGGTCTTCTCCAAAGAGGCACACTTAGAGTTCACAGCCTCAATGGATTCCTCAGCATCCTGCAGACGCTGGGCAAGCTTTTTCCTGTAGCAAGCACAAATTTGTTTTTAAGTAGAGCAATTTTGTAAACCCTATTAAGTGGTAAAATATTAAATCTAAAATGACTCATGTAGAAGCAGAAAAGTTTTATTTACTTGGCCTCCTCCAGCTCCTCAGTGCGCTGGATAGCATCAGTCTCATATTTGCTTCTCCACTGAGCCACCTCACTGTTGGCCTTGGACATTCCTCTCTGCAGCTCGGCCTTGGCCTCCTGCTCCTCCTCAAACTGCTCTCGGAGCAGATCGCAGTCATGGCGGGCTGACTGAACACCATGGGCCAGGGCATTCTTTGCCTGTTGAACACACAGTTTATGTCAGACAATCTAGTGTATGTTACATCAAAATGCCTTGTGGATAAATAGTTTAAGTTGAATCTCTAACACACCAAGGAAGGGAGCAATGTCTATGAGGGATCCTCCGTAACTGTTTATTTAATAACTTTTTTGTGAACTGTAATGATATAAATGAGATATAAACTTTTTATACCTTCACTTCCTCCTCAATGTGCCTCTTAAGCTCCTCAATCTGCTGGGTGAAGGCCTGCTTGCCTCTGGTCAGTTGAGAAACAAGAGCTTCCTTCTCCTCAAGCTGTCGAGAAAACTCACCTGAGGGAGAATGTATGAAGGTGATATTCATTGAAATGATCATGACAGTTTTTCATAAGTATTTTTCATTACAGGCCTCTTACCATTCTCTGTCTGGAGTCTTGCCCTCTGTGCATTGATGTCGTTCAGTTGGCGAACGTTCTCATCATTTTTGGCTTTCAGCTCACTCAGCTGGTCCTCAAGAGTTCGGCACATTTTCTCCAAGTTGCCCTACAGCAACAAAGCGTCATGTATGTCACACATTTCAAGTATCAATATAAGGATAGGTTCATTAGCCACAGTTCATGTTGTTTCTGAGATTAATGAAAAGCAAGCAGATCACTCACCTTTGCCTTGGCAACGGCCTCCATGTTGCTGGAGAGGTCATCAATCTCCATCTTGTACTCGCTCTTCTCCTTCTCCAGCTTCTGCTTGACACGCTGGAGGTTGTCGATCTGCTCTCCCAGCTCTGCAACACTGTCCGCCTGCTTCTTGCGGAGAGCTGCTGCGGTAGCTTCATGTTGCAGAGTTGACTCTTCAAGGTCACGACGCAACTTCTGGAACTCAGCCTCACGCTTCTTGTTCATCTCAATCTGAGCAGCTGTTGCCCCACCAGCCTCCTCAAGCCTCTCACTGATCTCCTCAAGCTCCCTGGAGAGATCAGCTCTCTGCTTCTCTACCTTAGCCCGAGCAGCTCTCTCAGCCTCAATCTCCTCTTCCAGCTCCTCAATGCGAGCCTACAGGTGATGATTGGAACATCAACAACATTTAGTGACTTCAACATGTTGTTTTAGATTCTCTGTTCAATATACTTGTAAAATGATGTTACCTGGAGTTCCTTGATCTTCTTCTGAAGCTGAGCACCCAGGGACTGTTCATCCTCAATCTTGCTGAGGAGCTGACTGGTCTCAAAGTCCTTCCTTGATGTGGAGAACAAGATGGAATTTACTATCATAATTCATACTGCTGTTGAAGTTTAATATATGAGGTCCTGAAAAGAGAATTAAAGACAAAAACAAATAAAAACCTACTTCTTGATTTTCTCCTCAGATTGCTGCTTGTCATTCTCCAGATCCATTATGGATTCCTGGGCCAGTTTCAGATCTCCCTCAAGCTTCCTCTTGGCTCTCTCAAGGTCCATGCGGAGCTTCTTCTCTTGCTCCAGTGAGCCCTCAAGCTATCAAATGACAGGCAGTAATAGTTCATTTCAGGCATTTAAGTACCATTACCAAGGATCATTTATCTTAGTGCAAGGTAAAACCATAATGTCAAAACAGTTGCTTTCTTACATCATCCACTTGCTGTTCCAGCTTTGTCTTGGCCTTGGTCAGAGTGTTGACTTTGTCTTCCTCTGCCTGGAGGTCATCAAGTGTTTGCTGATGGCTCTCTTGGAGGGCTTTCTTCTCCTTGGTCAACTTGGCAATAGACTCATCTTGAGTGGCCATTTCCTCTGTCAGATTTTTCACCTGCAATCATGCGTAAAGTTTAATTTCCCTCTCAAACACTCAAACACTAAATTAAAGAAGCATAACCATGTGTAACATGATATTTCTATGCCAAAAAACACTGTCAAAATGAATAGAACCTTGTTTTCTGTGGCATGTTTCTCCTTCTCCACTTTAGCCAAGGTGAGCTCCAAGTCATCAATGTCCTTCTTCAGCTCAGAGCATTCATCCTCCAACTTCCTCTTCTTGGCAGTCAGCTCAGCATTGATTTCCTCTTCATCCTCCAGTCTCTCAGTGGTCTCTTTGAGTTTGGCCTCCAGCTGGATCTTGCTCTTGATGAGCCCCTCACACCTTTCCTCAGCATCACCAAGATTCTCAACTTCCTACAGTCCATGTAAACAAGAAAATAAATAAATCAGTTGTTTAGTATTTTAACATTTATTGGTGTTATGACACATACAATCAGAAGACGATGCAATCATATGAACTCTTTATTTTTCATCTATATGTCTAAAAATGTAAACCAATGTGCTCTGTTAGTAATGTATGCATGTGATAAAATTACACTTGGTCTAGTTTCCTACTTACTGCAGCCACTTGGAGTTGCAGGTCATTCTTCTCCTGCAGCAGGGAAACCATCTTCTCCTCCAGTTCCTTCTTCTTGGCCAAAGCAGCAGCCAGGTCTGTCTTCATCTTATCATAGTTCTCCTTCATCTGCTGCAACTCCTTCTCAGTCTCAGCGCTCTTCAGAAGAGGCTTGATCTTGAAGTACAGAGACATCCATGGCCAGTTCTTCACGTTCATGAATGAACGGATGTTGTACTGGATGGAGTAGATAGATTCTCTGGGAGAAAGAACGATAAATAAATAAATGTCACATTTACTGCCATGTGATGTTATTGTAAGGGGTACAATATCAAACAGAACTAATGCCTCTGTTTTACGACATTCCTACCTCCTCTCCATCATCTTAACAAACACCTTCCTCATGACATATCCTCTGCAGAGAGCCTGAGTCATGGTGACCAGCGAAGCCAGTTTCTCATCTCTCATCTCCTCAAGACCACCCAGCAGACCAGCTTTGAAGAACACCTATGGTGTCAAGTGAAAAACATGTGTTATCAATGGAGATGGATACAAGACATTTACATATGGTAAAATTAATATTGCTATTATCCAAATGTACCTTAGTGTGTCCGAACTTGTACTGAGTGTGGTCCACATCAATGGAGCCCAACAGCTTCTCTGCAGCTTTCTTGTTGTCAATGAACTGTCCCTCAGGGATGACACTGGCATTCAATACTTTGTATCTACAAGATAAAATTATGTTATGGTTTGTTCAGTTTTTCACTGGTGTTTACTATCACACTACATTTGAAATCATCTTGACTTGTTTGTAAAGAAAAGTGTTGTCACCTCTGCTTGAAGTCACCGTAGAGGATTCTGCTGGGGAATCCCTTTCTGCAGATTCTGATGCCCTCCAGTACACCATTACACCTCAGCTGATGGATGACCAAGAAGTTCTCCATGAGACCTGAGAGTTGGAAATTCATAGTTTAAAGCACTATATTTCTTTGTATTACCATGTAGCATTTGGTACAAATCGTAAGACTGTGACCTCCTTACCTGGCGTCTTTGTTTCATTGGGAATCAGGCAACGGACAAAGTGAGGATGGGTGCTCCTCAAGTTGGTCATCAGCTTGCCCAAGTTCTCCTGTGGGTCAGCATCATGGGATAATAGGTTAATATGACTTCAGTATGAGGTTTTCAGTTGTTTTCCCAAAAATATGACACAGTACATACTCTGAAAAGAGCAGACACAGTCTGGAAGGAGCCACCCTTCTTCTTGCCACCACCCTTCTTGCCGCCACCACCAGCAGCATCTGTTTTCCAAAAATTAAATGTTAATATCATCACCACAGAGCAGTAATCAATTTATCAAAAGACAGAATCATGTGTCACAGACACAGATGCAGACCTGTAACGACAAATTTATGGCACTTCATATGACAATATAAACTGCACTTATTAATTAAATACTAAAGGTTTATAAAACAAATTTATTTCAGCCATTTTGCTTCCTATGTTGTGCCATTTTTAGAAAATTATATTTTTAGTTGTGACAAGTTAGTGAAATTGTATGGTTCTATTCACAATATTTGAATTATTCATACAATACTTTTACTAAAATGATATACAGCATTCTTATTACTCTGTTCCCTCTTATTTCTTACCATCAGCTGAGGCATGGGATGCATACAAGTAGCCCAGGAGTTTGTTTGCAGACTTTTGGTAGAGCTGAACAACAGATTCGTTCAGTGGGTCCTTGTTCTTGTCCAGCCAGCCAGCGATATTGTAGTCCACTGTACCAGCATAGTGAACCAGAGAGAAGTGAGCCTCAGCTTTGCCCTTTCCAGGCTTTGGCTTCTCAAAGGCCTTGGTCTTGCCAAGATGCTGATCATGCAGCTTGTTCTTGAAAGTTGTGTCAGAGGCCTTGGGGAACATGCACTCCTCTTCAAGGATGGAGAAGATGCCCATTGGCTGACAAGAATTTACATCTCATGTTAAAAGTTACCTATCACAAGCAACAATTTTACCATCAATCAAGAAATATTTGTTTATGTACCTTCTCAATAAGCTCAATGCAGGCAGCCAAGTCCATACCGAAGTCAATGAACTCCCATTCAATGCCTTCTTTCTTGTACTCCTCTTGCTCCAGGACAAACATGGTGTGGTTGAAGAACTGTTGCAGTTTCTCATTGGTGAAGTTGATGCAGAGTTGCTCCAAACTGTTGAACTGTAATTACACAAGGATGTGTAATATCATGATGAAACACTGTTGATCTTAGAAATTGCTTGATTATCTCAAAGATTTTTCAACTGCTCACATCAAAGATCTCAAATCCAGCGATATCCAACACTCCAATGAAGAACTGTCTTGGCTGCTTTGTGTCCAGCATCTCATTGATACGGATGACCATCCACAAGAACATTTTCTCATAGACAGACTTGCACAGAGCGCTGACAGCATTGTTGACCTAGAAAGAGAGTTTAGCATTGAAAATATCACAGTAATATGTTCACATCAAAATGCAAATGTTTCAGTTAAACTTGAGGCATCAAACTTTATTTTCATTACCTGTGGGACGGTCTGACCTTTGGTGACCATCTCATTGCCAACCTTGACTCTTGGGTAGCACAGAGCTTTCAGCATATCAGCTGAGTTCAGGCCAAAGAGGTAGGCGATTTTATCAGCCACTGTGGGAAAAAACAGTTTATACAAAAAACACATTAAATTGAGCTGTACTTTCCACACTAGAAAAGTTGCATAATGTGAACTGTAGTATTTTATCAATTACCCTCAGTGCCATCAGGCTCAGCCTGCTCCTCTCGCTGCTTCTGCTTGAATTTCATGTTGCCATGATGCATCACAGCACCAGTCAGCTTGTAGATGTTGATTTTCTCCTCACCATTGAAGCCCAAGATGTCAATAGCAGTCTGCAATGCACAGGAAACAAAATAACTTATATTGATACTATTAAGTATACGTATATACTAAGTATAAGTGTAAAAAGAAAGTGAAATGTGGTCTTACATCTGTTGCAATGAACTCCTCAATATCATTGATGCTCTTGACAGTGATTTCACCCTGACTGATCATTGGATAGTCATAGGGGTTGGTGGTGATCAGAAGAGCCTCTGGAAGAAGACAGACAATATCCATTACATTTTCTTGTGGTTCATTTTTTATTTTGTCTGAAGTTTAAGCCCAACTTGTGTGGTAACGTACCGAGGAGCTCAGGCTTGTGGCCAGTCATCAGCTGATAGAAGATATGGTAGCTCCTCTCAGCAGACAACTGGAAGGTGACGCGGGACTTCTCCAGCAGATCTAAGAATTAGAAATAAGAGTGTGAACTGAAAAACTGATATATTAAAATACTTTTCGAGCTAAATCCAGAGATTAAGGCATTTTTTTGCATTTCTGTTGCCATTCTCTTAACTCCAGGGATCCTAAGTATATATCCTTACCTGATATCTACCACTTGCATTTGTGGGGGGCTGGAAAATATTCTATACCTATAAGCACTCATAGAATGGTATGCAGGTCTGTATGCAATTTGCTGCAGAACCAACAGATTACAGCCAGTAACTCTGTCAATGTGTATATCGATTGCCTATGTGTGTGTGTCTATACATACATACATACATACATACACACACATATATATATATGCAAAATCTTGGTTGTAACCACACTGTACTCACACTGTAAATATGTAGTTTTTGCTTCAGTTGTAACACATCCACTTTAATAACTAAACACAACCACTTCTTCTTCCTTAAATGCTCCATATTCCCAATGGTTCAAACTTACACGTTTCAATATCAGCTGAAGACAGCTTGCCAGAGGAGCCGAAGTGGATCCTGATGAATTTACCCTAGACAGTCAGAATAATTATTAGCATTGTATTTTATGAGAACACTAAGAAAAAGTTTCAGAATGTTTACTTGATGACTTACAAAACGAGAGGAGTTGTCATTCCTCACAGTCTTGGCATTACCATAGGCCTCCAGCAGAGGGTTAGCAGCAACAATTTGGTCCTCAAGGGAACCCTGCAAGAGAAGGTTTGAGTTACATGATCTGTAAATGCATATAAACTTTTCTCCATCATCGTAAACAACCAAATTTACCTGTATTTTGCCAGATGTTGCCTCAGCCTTCTTAGCTCCAAGAGATGCAATTGTTGCAAAGTACTGGATGACACGCTTGGTGTTGACAGTCTTTCCAGCACCAGATTCTCCGCTGGTGTGTAAGAGACACATTGTCAAGGTTCAGCTTCATGATTATAAAGTTTACAAATCTTTAGCATACAAGTTTGTGTTATACTCACGTGATCAGGACAGACTGGTTCTCACGATCTAAAATACAAACATATACGCTTCACATGAGTTCAATTGTCATTCCTTTAATAGTTGTATTTTTAATGAACTACTTTGTACTTAGAAGTAACTAAAACATATGTTCAGGATAATTTTTTCCACTGTACATTTACAAACTTTAATGGACATCTAATTTTGAAATTTCTGTTAAGGCTTTTCTAGCACTCGTAATTCAAAACTTACCAGTGAGCATGAACTGATAGGCATTGTCAGAGATGGAAAAGATGTGGGGTGGAGCCTCAATCCTCTTCTTGCCTCTGTATGCTGCTACACATGTAGCATCGTACACAGGAAGCCACTTGTAGGGATTCACGACGACGCAGAACAACCCAGAGTAGGTCTGTCATAGTAGAAAGAAAATAATATAAATACATCACATTTGAACATATAAAGATCCACATGATATTAATACAACAGTTACAGTCAAGCACAGTAAAAGCTTACGTAAATCATCCATGAGGCATAACGCTCTTTGAGGTTATACAACACAGATGGCTCGTTGAGGTGGGTCATCATGGCCATGTCCTCCATCTTGTCGAACTTTGGAGGATTTCTGGGATGGATCTCATCCTCTTTTACAGTGATTGACTGAGTAGGAGACGCAAAAAGCTTTTGTCTTAGAAAGATTTTATGTTGTATCAGTTAGAAAATGTATTTGTAATAGGTATTTCAAATCATTCACCAACCTTTCCTCCATCTGTCTCAACCGTGGCTTTGCCACCCTCCTTTTTGACTAGTTTGCCCTTGAGATACATCTCATCATTATCAGGCACAAAGAAAGCTGACTTTGCATCAAATGGAGCAGTCTGGGCCTCAATCCTCTCCCTTTCTGGCTTCCGGAGGTAAATGGCCGCCGGGCCATACTGCTCCATCTCCGCGTCTGTGCTCATGATGGCACTTTAATGGAGACTGAAAAAATCATAAGTTTACACAAAAATCTAAAATTTATCACAGAACCAACACTTTGCAAATTTCTGTCAACTTCTGCTGTATAGAATTTACCTCTGCTGATGCAAAACAGAATTCCTTGGTATCCTTTGTATGTCAAGGTCCTACAAAATCAAATTTAATGCTCATTCATAATATACATATACATATACACACATAAGTTCTTCATTGTTTGAAGATTTTGAAAATATATTTAATATAAAAAACCTAATATCAAACTGTATAAGTTAAGCAAAAGATGAAACACAGAATCATGTGGCTTAATAATTAATAACGTTATGGAATATTAACGTAGCACAGACATAGCACAGGGACAGTCCTGCACTCACCTGTCTTAGATGCCTTTCAGTTAGAGCAAATGGTCAGAGCTCCCGTTTTTATATACAACGCCTCTGCCTCCTCAGCAAATGCACCCTACTCAGTTTGGTCAGGAATACTTGACACCTTGTTGCTTGATATTAATATGGTCACAGATAAATTAACAATCATTTTTTACTTTCTACATATATATTAACATTTCACAAATATGTATTAAAATGTAAATATGTTTTAGTTCTGTATTTGTATTATTAATATGAAAAAGTAGTGTCAAAATATTAACATGTTGTTATTCATGTATTCATTTAAATAAAGTATTCCACAATCAAGCACAGTATCACTTTAAATTAATTATATTTCATTTATATTATATAAATATACAACTATATTATATATCCACAATGCTTATAAATGACTCGAATTCCTGTATTGTAACACAACATAAATACTTCATATCCCAACAAGCTGGACAATTAATATACCTTGACTCTGTCTTGTAAAAGAAAGTATGATGACAGTGTTATTTGACTGATTTATTGTGGAACTTGATTGAGCTTGTAAAATGCTGAGTGCTCTAGTAATGTCCACAGAATGCCCATTAGTAAATTGTAATAGTGCACAGAATTGTTTGTGGTTTATTCGTTCCAGTAAATCTAGAGGATGAAATCATTTAAAGTTGACACAGTTTATAGCAGGGATATGTGTGTCCTGTTAATTAGTATCACAGCCAGTAACAAATGCAGCCAGTAATGAGTTTTAAATTTGGAGAGGTACTGAGATGCCTCTGGTGTATAGTTACAGGACATGCAAATCTCAGATATCTGAAATAAAATTGGCTGATGCACTTTCCATTAACATTTGATAAGTGTTAGAATACCTCTTGGGAACAGACTTTAGGGAGGATTGCCAGCTCAGATTATTTAACACCATTAGTATTTTTTACTGTAATGAAAAGATTCAGTTTGTGATTTTAATTTCTGGCATACTGAGCAAGTAAGTGGCTGACAAATGTTTTAATGAAGGGAAAGTCTGGGATCATATCCAGGATCAACTTTCATTTCCAAGTTTTGCATGGACTTGGCTTATTATTTGTCATCTTATCAGCAGATCATGGGGTATTACCATGGTCAAAAATAAATCCAGGGAGGGAGCAGTGATTCATGTTTGGCATAGATGGAAAGATATATTTATAGGACACATTTAGATATGTTGTTAACACATAAGTTTACAGAGATTTATCATCTGTAATTATCTGTTTTCACAAATTTAGTTTAATAAAAAGTATAATGTCTATAGAGACAAGTTAAGGCCATTGCAAACCACCAAGCAAAAATCTTCTGCATGTTTTTTATAGTTCATCTGAGGTCAGATAGAATTGCTAAAAAGTGCAGAGCAGACAAACCGCGAAGGATGTGCCACAACCAAACCAGGAAAATGATCGACTTACTCCACTTGTTTATGCCTTGGTATTACAGAAAGGTTCCTGACAGATAAAGTAGTCTGGTGCTTTGCAAGGGGTCCAGCATTAAGGGTTTACCTGCAGTTTAAGTTACTGCGTTCCTGAAATAAATAATGGGAATACTGAAGGTTCTTTCCTGCCTTCCCATTTCTATAAGAAATTTTATTTTTCACCATCCCAAAATTCACCCAGTGACAACTACAGTCACTCAATCAGACATTTGAAATACAAAGTCTCTCTGTCCCAATCACCAGACCAGAGTGAGATTTGAAAATGCCCAGCAAAGACTGACATTTCTACTGAAGTGAATTTCATTGATCATATTGGTACTGTGTGGTGTTCTGCTGGAAAACCTTGGATTTGGGCATCTGTATTGATGAGACTTAATAAATAAACACTGAACCAGAACAAGCACACTCCCTCATGCACGAGTGTAGAATCTTATTAAGATTATTAGGACCAAAAAGAGGTAGTGAAAAACTGTTCAACAAAGACAAAGAAATATGTTGTTACCTCAATTTGATATGGTTAATCTTATTTAGATTTGACTTTTTGCAGTATGCATAATGCCAAAAAAGCCCTTGGACTGATTATATGTCTGGTCTACAACTTAGTTGATTTAAACAAGGCATTGAAGGCTGCCTGGTTTTTCTGTTGCATGAATTCCTGGGTGCCAGTGTTCACACATCCATATGTCAGATGTCTCCAAACTTTATCATTCAGAAATCCACAAACTCTTGGGCAGATATGGAGAAGATCCCTTTGCCTGAGTAAAGAGTGAGGTTGTAGTTTCCAATGACATGGAGCATTCTGCTCAAGGCTGACGATGGATGCATGTATACATCCATCCATCGTCAGCCTCACCAGAAAATGTCAGATGTGTAAGATTGTTCTTGCATTATATTTCAACATAACTTCAATGCACTTGGTCCACCAATGTTCAAACCTCGATATGTCTTCGGAAGAAGGTCACATCTTCCAGATTGTCGTCAACAGCATGCATGACTTCATCATCAGTTCAGTTCAATTAAATTTTATTTGTATAGTGCCAATTCACAACATATGTCATCTCATAGCACATAGTAAGGTAAAGACCTTGTGAATTTTGAACAAGGAACAGAGAACCCAACAATCCAGAGTTGCCTTTGGATTCTTCTATGAGTAAGCGGTCAAGGATGATGAAAGAAACAAAAAAACGGAACGCAGAGAGAACAAGCATATCACTCTGAAAATGGCGACCAGGCAAGTAAGATTTCAGTTTGGGAAACAGACAGAAGTCCGACGTTTCCACATCAGGTGAGTAAGGTGCATGTGACAGCAGTTCAATGTCAAATTTGGCTGTTTCTGCCACCTGTGCTGTGTGGACAGTTGCATTGTCTTGGAGCAACAGCACGCCAACTTGAAGTTTTCCTCTCCTTTTTTATTTGATTGCTTCTTTCAGTTGTCGCAGTTCTGAGTAGTCCCCTTTTATGGTTTGACCTTTTTACAAGAAGTCAGTCATGAGCAATCCTTCTCTGTCCCAAAACACAGAAACCATTACCTTTCCGACAAATGCCACTTGCTTGAACTTTTTTGGAAGAGGAGAAAAGGTGTGTTTGCTTTGATGCTTTGATTCTTTGATTTGAAATCAACGTGGTGAACACATTCTCTTCCTGGGTCACAAATCTCCTAAAGTATTTGGCTGGATGGGCCTGGAAATGAAGCAAAAGTTTCCTGGAAATTTCCACTCTTTTCATAGTCCGACCAACATTCGGGGGAACCGACTTTCAGACAGTTTGCTAATCTCCAAGATGTCGGTTAAAACAGTTACGTTTTTGTGGATATCTTTAGAGCTCATTTACTTTTTATGGCATATATTTGATCACGGCTCTGGCTTCTTTCTTGTCCATTTTTTGACTTTACTCTCACCTACTGATTTTCAAAGGGCATCACCAGCAGAAAAGAACATTAGAGGTTTTTCGACAGCGACATAAGGCTTTATTGTATATTTTTCCAGGGTAGGACAAGAACTTTTTGAAGTACCCTCGTATCGGCAGACAAATAATCTACATAAAATATTTTAAAATTCTGCTAATTCAAACATTCCATACTTTTTTTATATTATACTTTTTCATAAATTGAATAATTGTGAAAATGAAAGACAGCTTAAGGAAAATGTTAGTTGCAACCCCACTCTCAGCAATGAACATCCTGATAGACTGCATTTAAAATAATCGTGTGACTTCGACCATCTTCATGAAATTGTCACCTAGAATGCTTTTCCAACCGTCTTGAAGGTCTTCCCTCATATAAATAACCAATTCATCTCAACTGGGTTTAGACTGGCTGATTGTGCGTGGGTTTTTTATTTTGTTTGTTACACACTACATAATTCCATGTGTCTTATTTTATAGTTTCGATGTCTTGTTTCATACTCTGGAAATAGTGAAAATAAAAAGAACCCCAAACATTTGAGGACAATCCAGTCATGTGGCAATCCTTTTCACAGTGCATTTCCTGATGGCCTTGGAACATTTAATGTAGACATTTTAATTGTTACTTTAAGTATTTGTAATGCAATGTCGATTCCATTTAGGTATTTAAATGTCACTTTTCGGACAGGGATAGCTCACAAGACCTTCAAGCTCAGATATCAGTAATGACATGCAGTTAAAGGTTTACAGCCATTCCTTTCATTTATATATTTTTTTGAGACTATATAAAAATGTTAAACCCAGTTAGTGGTGCTAATGGATTTTTTTGACAGGTTTACTAGATGCCATAGACAACAACCTGTAACTGAGCTATACAGAGATTTTAGGACCTTGAAATTTGAGTCTCTGAGGGTCATTTTAATTTCCTGAAATACCATCTACCGGGTCCTGTGATGAACTATGGTGTTGCCAACAATTAATGGTAACACTGTATGTGAAGCAGAGAGCATAAGATATGATATGGCACCATCACAGCCATGACACTGACACCGGTTTGATAATTAATCCTGATATGTACAGATTATATTGTCGGGGTTAAGGTCAAATTGTCATAACAAAGAAACCACAAATAATGTAACTTTGCAATAAAAATGAAATAATTGACTCAAGACACTTAAAGACTCGTCTGTCTTAAACATGCCTTTCAAATAAAGCTGATACACAAATAATGTGAACCTGTACCTTGACTTTTTTATAATTTTGCACACAGTTGCAGCGCAATTTCTGTTCTACACATGTTTTACATCCACGGTTGCATTTCTGACATGAGAAAATATTTCACAACTGCTGGAACAGCTACTTGTCTTTCTTAAAAGTAGAATATGTGACTCTAATTGTAAACACTTTTTGTCAAATCCTGTAAATATCTTCTCAAGGTTCACTAGCTGTCCATTAAGTGTGTGCTCTGTAAATGGGAAACACACAAACTGGCTCAAATCGTTTCACACAATACTATTTTACTGTGTTCGTGTTGTGCACATTCATACTTGTGCACAGGACAGGAGGAAATGGAGAGTAAGGGGAGATGGGGGGCAAAGGGAGCAGTTGTGGCAAGAAGTAAATGTAAATCTGGAACATACTAACCATCTAAACATGCTAACTAGTTAAATACCAACAGTCTTTATTCAGAATTGCTGACTCCACCTTTAACACTTAAGGAGCTGTAATTGGAGCTGTATGGAGTGCAAAACATCACTTACGTGCTTAAGTATGGAATTATTTATAAACAGATTACTTACTCATTTGAAATGCATGTTAAGCAACTCACCAAATTTCAGACATCCTAGTTGCAATTTATATATCAATATATATGATATGATGTATTTAATAAAGCGAACCACTAAGTAAAATTTATTATATGTCAAATTAAGCCAATGCAGATTTAGTTGATAATATAAAAATGTTGTGGGGACTTAATAAGGCTAAAACAGGTTATAACAGCTTATACTAGGAGCTGAGGCCAAACTACAAATTATTTGCTTTTATTGAAACACAAACAGCCTATTATGGTGTGAAAGTCTGTCCTTAGCTTATATTTATGTGATACTTTTTAAACCTGTGTAAAGCACTTTTAAAACATTAAGCTTTGTGTAAAGGTTGAAATTTTAGATTGGCATTCCAACTCTTTTACACTTTATTTACAGTACAATACAATATACAAACTGTCAGCATACAAAGACTTTTGTGTAATTGAGTTTCTGGCTTTAATTCAATCGCCAGTTTGCTGTTATAGAAATAGAACATCTTCAGCTTCTAAATCCCTTTAAATTTAATATGGGCATGAAATGTGCTGTGGGGGAGATATCAGATTTTATAAGTGGCGCATGTAATTTATTTGATGACTGTCCACATTTTCAGTCTGGGTAAGGTTGTACAGCATGATCAAAAATAGAAAGGCATCTGCCAGTGTGGCCTCATGTGTCAGAAAGCATACACAGATGAGAGGCTCCTAGATTGCATATAAGGTGGTCTATGTGCATTTGTATGTGGCTGATTTCATCAGTAATGTGTGGCTGATGCCACATTCAGTGTTTTACTACATGGCAGATACAGTGATGTGACTAACCAATTAATCTAAAATGTATTGCTTGTACAGTAAGTGTTTGAAGAAACCTTTGAGTGATGTGCTGATATTTTGGCTTTGCTCAACAGCAAAATTGTTTTTGCAAATCTTTCTGTGCTGTTTATGCATGCTGATAGTTTTTCAAATGCATTGCTTCAAAGAGGATTCAATACTGCATGCTTAACGTGTTGTAATGGTGTAGAAGACCATTACTTCCAAAATGTCAAAAATTGTTTTTTGCTCCTTAATTATCTATCGAGTTCATAACTTTTCATAATTTTTAATGGAAATTGCAAAATTGCACTCTATTTTTTTCTTTTTTACAAAGATTATTAGTGCATGTTGACATTAAGATTTCAGACTTACTTAGCTGTGTAAGTCTTTTCTTTTATCTAGCACATGCATAAATTTGTAGGATTAAAGTGTTACCAATAGACCAAGTTACTACAGATTTTAATTTACTCAAAAGCTGACTGTGGAAAAAATGACATACTTCAGGGTTGTAATAGGATCACATCAATGACAGTTTAAGCTTCTTACTTAGACTGCCCTGAATCACAGTAATAGCAACCATTTTTGTGCTTTGTCTATTTTAGCAGTAACTGTATATCAGCTAAAAGAGAAAATGCAGTTACAGCAAACATTATCCAGACAAAGCATGTGGTGTTATTATAGTACTTCTTGGATGTGTCCATTAAAGCTTGGTAATAAAATTCTGTCTGTCATATCTGAACTGCTCAGTCTGAAATATTGTTTGTGTGATGGTAAACTGATTGGAAGCAAGAGGTCAAAGAGAGCAAAGTTCAGCCTAATTTGGCTGATGAAGTACAGTATGTTAAGGTTTTGCTTATTTACAAGTTGAACGTTCAACTATGGACCTGAAATGGTTCACTGTTGTAGCTTTTGATGTAATTGATTCAATATGTATATATGATATCTTTGAACTCTGTGTTATATGAGAATATACTTGTTCAGAAAGCAGTCATTATCCATAAATAAAATATTTCATTGATGTTTTGTAGAATGCTAAAAGCAGTTTTCTTAAATGTTTAATGATTTTTTTACAGTCTTTATTATCCACCCATGTGTACAACTAACATTAAAATGGGAATCAGCTATGGCTCTTCAGGATATATGTGCCTGTCATAGTGCATTTACAGTCAAATGAGACCTTTTAAATTCTACTTTTTAAAATGTGGTATCGTTTAAGATTTGGCTTGACACTGCTATTAGTCACATTAAAAGCTATATGGAACACTGAGCAGCAAAAGTGCTGTAAATACTTGACTGGACCTAATCCTGCAGGTATGAACCATGATTGTTTTGAGGAAAGGAAAATGTTCATACAAAGCTGTAAGAGCTCTCCATCCAGCCATATTACCTAATGCAGTTTCACTGAACACTGATTTCAAATGTGACTTTTGTAGATAAATTTGAGAGTAAATAATACACAGTAGATATATTCAAATAATGGTGAAACAGTTTATTGAACTAATACACTGTCAGAAAACAATTCAACAGCTCGTTCATATTTTATGAACTCTGTCAAAAGGTTCCAAACGGATGTTGTCTCTTACTCAGCACTTTCAGACTGGGAAAAAAAAGCAAAATAGAATTATTAAGCACAGATTAACAGCATTTAAGTTATCTGTTTCACATGGCTATGTATGATCATTTGGATTTCCCTCATTACACAAATATTTACACATTTAATGCCCTGTAAACATGAAATGTTATATAGAATCTAAACAGAGTTCCCCAGTGTACTAAGATAAAATATATATAAAATATGGTTACTTAAATTACCTTTCCAGCATCACGGCTCTTGGCTCTCAGCTTGTTGACCTGGGACTCAGCAATGTCAGCGCGCTCCTGAGCCTCCTCCAGCTCATTCTGAACCTTCCTGAGCCTGGACATGTGGGTGTTGGCCTGCTCCTCCTGTAAAGGGTTCAAAGTTACAGTATGTTGTATTTTTACAAACTCCATCATATAAATAAGCTTTGTTTATGTCATTATTGACATGTGCCAACCTCCCATCTGTAAAATCACAAAGCACTGCACTTACAGCCTCCTCAGACTGTCTCTTGTAAGACTTGACTTTGAGCTGCAGCTTGTCCACCAGATCCTGAAGTCTGGTCACGTTCTTCTTGTCTTCCTCAGTCTGCACAGATAAAGCATTGTTACTGATGAAATGCAGACTGAGAAAAAACTAAATCATGAACTGATGTTAGTTATTAGGTAAATGAGTAACTACCTGGTAGGTCAGCTCCTTCACTCTCCTCTCATATTTGCGTACTCCTTTGACAGCATCAGCTCCACGTCTCTGCTCGCCTTCAACTTCAGCTTCAAGCTCACGAACCTGTGACAAGATGACAGAAAATAAACTTTGGTTTTCAGAAAGATGCATTGTCAAAGTCAATTGCTCTGAGTATTTACAGCATATACAGTTCATACCCTGGACTCCAGTTTCTGGAGCTGCTTCTTGCCACCCTTCATGGCCAGGTTCTCAGCCTCATCCAGACGGTGCTGCAGGTCCTTGACTGTGACCTCCAGGTTCTTCTTCATCCTCTCCAGGTGGGCGCTGGTGTCCTGCTCCTTCTTCAGCTCCTCAGCCATCATGGCAGCCTGAAATAGTTCAAATGTATTTTAGAATTAAATTGGATAAACAAAAATATGAAATAGTGTCCAAAATAGGAAAGGTAAAGTTGTTATCTCACATCAGTGATAGCCTTTTTGGCTTTGTCCTCAGCATTTCTTGCTTCCTGAACAGCATCATCCACCTCACCCTGGACCTGGACAAGGTCAGCCTCCAGCTTCTTCTTGGTGTTCAGAAGACTGGTGTTCTGAATTTTCAAAAAAGTTGTGTTTAGTGTGGTATGAATAATGTATTTTTACACTATTATCTTGTGAATTAATCAAAACGAACCTGAGAGTGAAGCAGGCCGACACGCTCACTAGCATCAACCAACTCCTGCTCAGCCACTTTGCGTCCTCTCTCCGTCTGCTCCAGAGCAGCTCTCAGTTCATCAATCTCAGCCACCATCAGACCATTTCTGCGCTCCACCATGGCAACCTGCTCCTTCATGTCTTCCTGTCCTCTGACAGCATCATCAAGGTGCAGTTGGGCATCCTGATAACAAAAACGGAGTTAATGTTAACTTTCTTGATTTTCAAATTGTTCGTTTTTAATTCACCAATCACAGAAAACGTACCTTGAGCTGTCCCTGGACATTCCTCAGTTGTTTCTGGGCCTCAGCAGCCTGCCTGTTGGAATGGCTCAGCTGAATCTCCATCTCATTCAGGTCTCCCTCCATCTTCTTCTTGACTCTCAGAGCATCATTCCTGCTCCTGACCTCAGAATCAAGATTGCTCTGCATGGAGTCAATCACTCTCTGGCTGTTCCTCTTGATCTGCTCCATCTCCTCGTCCTTCTCTGCCAACTTCCTGTCCACCTCCCCTTTGACCTGGTTCAGTTCAAGCTGAACACGGAGAATCTTGGCCTCCTCATGCTCCAGAGTGCCCTTAAAAATTCACACACGCAAAACAATTACTTTTACTGAAGCAAATCTAAATAAATAGATGGTAATATAAATGGTTAATAATGTGGTGACTAAGATTTTACCTCAGCTTCCTCCAAAGCTGTCTGAATTTCAGATTTCTCAGTCTCCACAGTCTTCTTGGCTTTTTCCAGCTCATGGATGCTCTTTCCAGTCTCACCGATCTGCTCAGTCAGATCTGAGATCTCCTCTACAGTACAAGTAAGATGAAAATATAATTAATAGCTGTCCCATGAGAAAAATATAATCTTTCTAAATAAGATTTCTCTTAAGTTTCAGAGGTCCATGTTATTTTGTTACATTATTCAGGCTCATGAACTTCACTCTCAAAAGTCAGAGAGAAATTCACACAGGTTACATTTTTAATTTCAGTGACATTGACTTACGTTGCAGGTTCTTGTTCTCTCTCTTCATAGTTTCTAGATGATCCAGAGCCTCTTCATAGGAGTTCTTCATCTTGAACAGCTCAGTGCTGAGAGAACGAGCCTCCTTCTGGGCTCCTTCCAGTTCTGCCTGGCCCTCCTCGTACTTTTGCTTCCATTCTGCTAGGACCTAGGAACATATAGAAATGGAATATTTGGTCTGGGATTGGTGTAGTCTTGTGTTGAACCTGGTTTTGTTTGTTAATGCAAGAACTTACCTTATCAAAGTTCCTCTGCTTCTTGTCAAGGTTGGCAGCCAGAGCGTTAGCTCTCTCCACATCAATCATGAGGTCCTCCACCTCACCCTGCAGCCTCTGCTTGGTCTTCTCCAAAGAGGCACACTTAGAGTTCACAGCCTCAATGGATTCCTCAGCATCCTGCAGACGTTGGGCAAGCTTTTTCCTGCAGTGAACAAGGAGTTATCTTTACTTACATAAAGATACTTTCACAAAACAAAAAGATTTATCTGGTGATTTATCTGATATGGAAAGGGGGGAAGTTTTATTAACTTGGCATCCTCCAGCTCCTCAGTGCGCTGGATAGCATCAGTCTCATATTTGCTTCTCCACTGAGCCACCTCACTGTTGGCCTTGGACATTCCTCTCTGCAGCTCGGCCTTGGCCTCCTGCTCCTCCTCATACTGCTCTCGGAGCAGATCACAGTCATGGCGGGCTGACTGAACACCATGGGCCAGGGCATTCTTTGCCTATGAAACAATTCAATGAATGGAATAAATACTGTAAAACACATAAACTTAGTTCTTTAATTTTGGATCATCTGCATATACATTTTAAATAGTTTCTACAATTGAATCAGCCTATTCTTGTCAATATTTAAGTATAATTCATAGAAACATTTCAGTTAAAGTAAAACCAATACGACGGTACAGATTTTTTTGCTGCAGGACTGTGTAGATGACTGCACTTTTATAAATATTAGAATATTTTTTTTTGTATTTTTAATGATTACAATGAAAAAGGAGAACTCAAATCAGTCTATGTTAAAGATATTTATAGGATATGTGGGTCATATACCTTCACTTCCTCCTCAATGTGTCTCTTAAGCTCCTCAATCTGCTGGGTGAAGGCCTGCTTGCCTCTGGTCAGTTGAGAAACAAGAGCTTCCTTCTCCTCAAGCTGTCGAGAAAACTCACCTGAGGGAGAATGTATGAAGGTGATATTCATTGAAATGATCATTATACATTTTCATAAGTATTTTTCATTACAGGCCTCTTACCATTCTCTGTCTGGAGTCTTGCCCTCTGTGCATTGACGTCGTTCAGTTGGCGAACGTTCTCATCATTTTTGGCTTTCAGCTCACTCAGCTGGTCCTCAAGAGTTCGGCACATTTTCTCCAAGTTGCCCTACAGCAACAAAGCGTCATGTATGTCACACATTTCAAGTATCAATATAAGGATAGGTTCATTAGCCACAGTTCATGTTGTTTCTGAGATTAATGAAAAGCAAGCAGATCACTCACCTTTGCCTTGGCAACGGCCTCCATGTTGCTGGAGAGGTCATCAATCTCCATCTTGTACTCGCTCTTCTCCTTCTCCAGCTTCTGCTTGACACGCTGGAGGTTGTCGATCTGCTCTCCCAGCTCTGCAACACTGTCCGCCTGCTTCTTGCGGAGAGCTGATGCCGTAGACTCGTGCTGCAGAGTTGACTCTTCAAGGTCACGACGCAGCTTCTGGAACTCAGCCTCACGCTTCTTGTTCATCTCAATCTGAGCAGCTGTTGCCCCACCAGCCTCCTCAAGCCTCTCACTGATCTCCTCAAGCTCCCTGGAGAGATCAGCTCTCTGCTTCTCTACCTTAGCCCGAGCAGCTCTCTCAGCCTCAATCTCCTCTTCCAGCTCCTCAATGCGAGCCTACAATTGATGATTGGAACATCAACAACATTTAGTGACTTCAACATGTTGTTTTGGATTCTCTGTTCAATATACTTGTAAAATTATGTTACCTGGAGTTCCTTGATCTTCTTCTGAAGCTGAGCACCCAGGGACTGTTCATCCTCAATCTTGCTGAGGAGCTGACTGGTCTCAAAGTCCTTTCTTGATGTGGAGAACAAGATGGAATTTACTATCATAATTCATACTGCTGTTGAAGTTTAATATATGAGGTCCTGAAAAGAGAATAAAGAACAAGAAACAAATAAAACCTACTTCTTGATTTTCTCCTCAGATTGCTGCTTGTCGTTCTCCAAGTCCATTATGGATTCCTGGGCCAGTTTCAGATCTCCCTCAAGCTTCCTCTTGGCTCTCTCAAGGTCCATGCGGAGCTTCTTCTCTTGCTCCAGTGAGCCCTCAAGCTATCAAATGACAGGCAGTAATAGTTCATTTCAGGCATTTAAGTACCATTACCAAGGACCATTAATGTTAGTGCAAGGTAAAACCATAATGTCAAAACAGTTGCTTTCTTACATCATCCACTTGCTGTTCCAGCTTTGTCTTGGCCTTGGTCAGAGTGTTGACTTTGTCTTCCTCTGCCTGGAGGTCATCAAGTGTTTGCTGATGGCTCTCTTGGAGGGCTTTCTTCTCCTTGGTCAACTTGGCAATAGACTCATCTTGAGTGGCCATTTCCTCTGTCAGATTTTTCACCTGCAATCATGCGTAAAGTTTAATTTCCCTCTCAAGCACTCAATAAATTAAAGAAGCATAACCAGGTGTAAGATGATATGTCTATATTTCTATGCCAAAAAACACTGTCAAAATGAATAGAACCTTGTTTTCTGTGGCATGTTTCTCCTTCTCCACTTTAGCCAAGGTGAGCTCCAAGTCATCAATGTCCTTCTTCAGCTCAGAGCATTCATCCTCCAACTTCCTCTTCTTGGCAGTCAGCTCAGCATTGATTTCCTCTTCATCCTCCAGTCTCTCAGACGTCTCTTTGAGTTTAGCCTCCAGCTGGATCTTGCTCTTGATGAGCCCCTCACACCTTTCCTCAGCATCACCAAGATTCTCAACTTCCTACAGTACACATACAACAGACAAGAGTTTGTCATTTGTTTAAAATTTTAATATGTATTGATTTTTGCTCATTTTTTGTTAAGTACAATAACATTGAGTACAATTACAATTTTTGCTATGGCACACATATGTTATGTGGTCTGTGATCAAACCTATATGTGTGAAAATATGAGCAACAGTGTCAGTGAAGTAGCCATTGGTGTGATAAAATCACACTTGGTCTAGTTTCCTACTTACTGCAGCCACTTGGAGTTGCAGGTCATTCTTCTCCTGCAGCAGGGAAACCATCTTCTCCTCCAGTTCCTTCTTCTTGGCCAAAGCAGCAGCCAGGTCTGTCTTCATCTTATCATAGTTGTCCTTCATCTGAGCCAACTCCTTCTCAGTCTCAGCGCTCTTCAGAAGAGGCTTGATCTTGAAGTACAGAGACATCCATGGCCAGTTCTTCACGTTCATGAATGAACGGATGTTGTACTGGATGGAGTAGATAGATTCTCTGGAAGAAATCATTCATCAATAATGCGTCATTTCTACTGCAATTTAGTTTTGCAGGACTGCTAAGGAGACTGACTTATCAGAGATAGAAGCTTTCCAACTGGACCGAATAATTTAGAGTATTATATGATAATCATACCTCCTCTCCATCATCTTAACAAACACCTTCCTCATGACATATCCTCTGCAGAGAGCCTGAGTCATGGTGACCAGCGAAGCCAGTTTCTCATCTCTCATCTCCTCAAGGGTACCCAGCAGACCAGCTTTGAAGAACACCTATGGTGTCAAGGAAATAAGCACATATCAGTGCAGTAGGACAACTCCATGAGTTAGAATCTGTTAATATTATCCATAGTATTGAACCTTTGTATGTCCGAACTTGTACTGAGTGTGGTCCACATCAATGGAGCCCAACAGCTTCTCTGAAGCTTTCTTGTTGTCAATGAACTGTCCCTCAGGGATGACACTGGCATTCAATACTTTGTATCTGCAAGCAAAAATGATGTTTTTTCTTAGATATAGTAACTCTTGGTCTGGTGTCCTCCATCACAGTGCTTTACATAAAATCAGTTGAATTTTTTAATTCATAAACTGACAAATATGGTCACCTCTGCTTGAAGTCACCATAGAGGATTCTGCTGGGGAATCCCTTTCTGCAAATTCTGATGCCCTCCAGTACACCATTACACCTCAGCTGATGGATGACCAAAAAGTTCTCCATGAGACCTGAGAGTTGGAAATTCATAGTTTAAAGCACTATATTTCTTTGTATTACCATGTAGCATTTGGTGCAAATCGTAAGACTGTGACCTCCTTACCTGGCGTCTTTGTTTCATTGGGAATCAGGCAACGGACAAAGTGAGGATGGGTGCTCCTCAAGTTGGTCATCAGCTTGCCCAAGTTCTCCTGTGGGTCAGCATCATGGGATAATAGGTTAATATGACTTCAATATGAGGTTTTCAGTTGTTTTCCCAAAAATATGACACAGTACATACTCTGAAAAGAGCAGACACAGTCTGGAAGGAGCCACCCTTCTTCTTGCCACCACCCTTCTTGCCGCCACCAGCAGCCTCTGTTTTCCAAAACATTGAATATCAATCAAGTAATCAACTTATTAAAAGACAAGAATCATGTGTAACACGACTCATACCCCTAACTACAAACTTATGGCACCTCATGTGACACGATAACTGCAGTTAGTGATTTGATCTCTATGCTTACACATTCAGTTCTACAATTTTCAACAGCTCCCATTACTGTACCAGTGATAGAAAATTGCATTATTAGTTATTTATAGAAAACTTCTACAGTGGCTGCAGTGTATAAATTTGTCTGTACTTTTTGTGTAATAGTTTTACCAGAATGATATAAAGCATCATTCTAGTAAAATGTTTCCTCTCATTTCTTACCTTCAGCCCCAGCATGGGTTGCATACAGGAAGGCCAGCAGTTTGTTTGCAGACTTCTGGTAGAGCTGAACAACTGAGTCATTCAGTGGGTCCTTGTTCTTGTCCAGCCAGCCAGTGATATTGTAGTCCACTGTACCAGCATAGTGAACCAGGGAGAAGTGAGCCTCAGCTTTGCCCTTTCCAGGCTTTGGCTTCTCAAAGGCCTTGGTCTTGCCAAGATGCTGATCATGCAGCTTGTTCTTGAAAGTTGTGTCAGAGGCCTTGGGGAACATGCACTCCTCTTCAAGGATGGAGAAGATGCCCATTGGCTGACAAGAATTTACATCTCATGTTAAAAGTTAACCCACAGAATTAACCATTTTCACATTAATTAAGATTTTTTTTGTTCACGTACCTTCTCAATAAGCTCAATGCAGGCAGCCAAGTCCATACCAAAGTCAATGAACTCCCATTCAATGCCTTCTTTCTTGTACTCCTCTTGCTCCAGGACAAACATGTGGTGGTTGAAGAACTGTTGCAGTTTCTCATTGGTGAAGTTGATGCAGAGTTGCTCCAAACTGTTGAACTATAATTACAGAAAGGTGTGTAATATTATGACAAAAGAGTGTTGATCTTTGAAAGTGCTCAAAGATTTTTCAGCTGCTCACATCAAAGATCTCAAATCCAGCGATATCCAACACTCCAATGAAGTACTGTCTTGGCTGCTTTGTGTCCAGCATCTCATTGATACGGATGACCATCCACAAGAACATTTTCTCATAGACAGACTTGCACAGAGCGCTGACAGCATTGTTGACCTAGAAAGAAAAATTTTAGCATTGAAAATTTTCTGAATGAAAGGTTTTGTCCGAATGCAAACATTTTTAAAAAGTTCAAGCATCAAACTTTATTTTCATTACCTGTGGGACGGTCTGACCTTTGGTGACCATCTCATTGCCAACCTTGACTCTTGGGTAGCACAGAGCTTTCAGCATATCAGCTGAGTTCAGGCCCAAGAGATAGGCGATTTTATCAGCCACTGTGGCAACGACAGAAAATGTGCACTAAATATACACATATGACACATTAACTGAGACTTATCTTCATCACTACAATACTCGCAAAATGTGAGTTGCATTACCCTCAGTGCCATCAGGCTCAGCCTGCTCCTCTCGCTGCTTCTGCTTGAATTTCATGTTGCCATGATGCATCACAGCACCTGTCAGCTTGTAGATGCCCAATTTCTCCTCACCAGTGAAGCCCAAGATGTCAATAGCAGTCTGCAACGTAAATAGTATTAGAAAATTTGTGTTTGAATTTTTCTCCAGTTATTTTAGGTATACTATCCAACTGAATCACTGACTTACATCTGTTGCAATGAACTCCTCAACATCATTGATGCTCTTGACAGTGATTTCACCCTGACTGATCATTGGATAGTCATAGGGGTTGGTGGTGATCAGAAGACCCTCTAAATGGGTACAATAGATAAACAAGGTATTGTTTGGTGTTTTGTCTTGAATCTCTTATACTTGAACTTCATAATAATGTAGCAACATACCCAGGAGCTCAGGCTTGTGTCCAGTCATCAGCTGATAGAAGATATGGTAGCTTCTCTCAGCAGACAACTGGAAAGTGACACGGGACTTCTCCAGCAGATCTAAGAGAAACAAATTTAACTGAAACCTCTAGGATTACTGTACTACATTATAAACTATTGATCTATCAAAGACTACATTTCAGTCCAGATGAACGTATACTCGGACTATGGCTAGAACTTACATGTTTCAATATCAGCTGAGGCCAGCTTTCCAGTAGAACCAAAGTGGATTCTGATGAATTTTCCCTGGAGAGTCATTTTATTTATAGAATCAGTTTTTGTATTTTAGCAGCAAGAAAAGTCTCAAGATGCTCTCAGTTTCACTTACAAAACGAGAGGAGTTGTCATTCCTCACAGTCTTGGCATTACCATAGGCCTCCAGCAGAGGGTTAGCAGCAACAATTTGGTCCTCAAGGGAACCCTGCAAGAGAAGGTTTGAGTTACATGAGCTGTATATGCATATAAACTTTTCTCCATCGTCGTAAACAACCAAATTTACCTGCATTTTGCCAGGTGTTGGCTCAGCCTTCTTAGCTCCAAGAGCTGCAATTGTTGCAAAGTACTGGATGACACGCTTGGTGTTGACAGTCTTTCCAGCACCAGATTCTCCGCTGATGTGTAAGAGACACATTGTCAAGGTTCAGATTCATGATCATAAAGTTTACAAATCTTTAGCATACAAGTTTGTGTTATACTCACGTGATCAGGACAGACTGGTTCTCACGATCTAAAATAATACAAATACAAACATACATGCTTCACATGAGTTCAATCGACATTTCTTTAAGGAATGTCATGTAAGTTTTGTTTGCATTGTTCCTTTATTAGGCTTACATTTAAATTCTGCCTTCTTCTAAGTCTTGTAACTCTGATCTTACCAGTGTGCATGAACTGATAGGCATTGTCAGAGATGGAAAAGATGTGGGGTGGAGCCTCAATTCTCTTCTTGCCTCTGTAACCAGCCACAACTACAGCATCGTACACAGGAAGCCACTTGTAGGGATTCACGACGACACAGAACAACCCAGAGTAGGTCTGTCATAGTAGAGAGCATCAACATCATATTAAAATGTATCCATACATATTTACATACAAATGTAGATACTGAATTATAGTGGAAACTTACGTAGATCATCCATGATGCATAACGCTCTTTGAGGTTATACAGCACGCAAGGTTCATTGAGGTGGGTCATCATGGCCATGTCCTCAATCTTGTCAAACTTTGGAGGATTCCTGGGATGGATGTCATCCTCTTTTACAGTGATAGACTGGATAGGAAATAGTTATTAAGCATTTTTACTGAGGTACAACCTGAAATAAAAAAGTTCACAAACTTACATTATTGTTCGCAGTATCAGAATTTAAAATACAATGATGAATTATTAGTTTACTAAATGTGCTACTCAGATATCATTTTAGATAAATGTTTTTTTTTAAAAGAATGCATTCCCATATAAAAGGAGTTTACATTTTTATTGACTTAATGTTTTTGTCAAAACAGAAAAGCTAAAAGAAATCACACCTACCTTTCCTGAATCTGTATCAACTGTGGCTTTGCCACCCTCCTTTTTGACCAGTTTACCCTTAAGGTACATCTCCTCAGGATCAACCACAAAGTAGGCTGTTTTGGCATCAAATGGAGCAGTCTGGGCCTCAATCCTCTCTTTCTCTGGCTTCCGGAGGTAGATGGCTGCAGGCCCGTAGGCCTCCATCTCTGCATCTGTGCTCATTTTGGCACCTTAGTCAAGACTGCAAAGATGAGATTCTGAATAAGTTCACAATGATAATATTGATATTGTTTTGTTTTGTCCATGATAGTTGAGATTTCATGTTTTTTTCAAAGTGACTTTTTTATACCTCAGCTCCTTCCAAAAAGAGTGAGGTGCAGTCTTGGAGTCTCAAGAAGCTCTAAAATGTGACAAAAGGTCAACCATTACTCAGTTTATGTGTCTATTTATTTTCACTCATTTGTTTTATATCAATTGCAAAACTCAACTTCAGAATCATAGATGCTAAAAGTTGCAAACTGAAGGGTACAATTAATAGCAACAACATAACAAAAGAACACATTGCACTTATCAGCTAATAAGTGGGAGTACAAACTAAGGTCACAGTGAATACACTCACCTGTGTTGGAAGCCTATCAGTTCATGGAGATGTCCAGAGCTGCCTCATTTATAGAGGGTGGGAGTGCCTGGTCAGCAGTCGTCCCTCACTCAGTTTGGTCATGGCCTCATGGTCATCCTGTTGCTTATTTTTATTACCGATGTTTATGGTAATGGTACACATAAATATTTGAAACTCAGATTTTAAAAATACATGAATTTTGTTGTTATACCAAATGATTATATTCAGACTATTTGAAAATATATATGTGACCAAAAATGTGACAGTTAAATTTTAGATTAATTAATTCTTCCACCAGTCATGTTAACTTTGAGGTAACATTTATAAGAACAAAATAGGAATTGCAGAACAAAGGACACTAAAATACACACAAGTACCTAAAAAAAGTTTTAGTAAACGAAAGCTTTATAGAATTTTGAAAGCAGTACACAATTATTTAAAGAAAAAGAAGGAGGTGCTTATGTACTGCTGCCTTAGATAATCCTGAAGAGCTGCAAGCTTCCAGCTCTAAAATTTGGTCCACCACTGCCTCCAAGTGCAGGCAGAGATGTGATGGCAACAATAAATCATTTAATAAACAGTGCAAATATGGTTTGTGCACAGTTCCAGTAAATACAGTTCTTGATTTAGGCATCATTGAAGTTGAAACATTTTGTGAATATGAACATTTATTTTTGTTTTCATTCAAAGTTGTGGGCAGTTCTGGGGATTGGTTTTGGAGAGTCTTCCAAAGTCTGCTGGGATTCAGTTGCAGGGCACTTGCATGTTTGAGATCTCTGAAATGATAGAAAGTTAACCTTTAAATGTCACTAATATTAGAGAGCCATCAACACATAATAATCACTAAATAATAACATTCATGTTGAATATAAATTTAAAGGCTGTCCTAAGTTTTGGGCAAAAGTAATTAATAATGGAAAATAATACTTTAAAACAGCAATAATTTTAATTAGCAGTAATACTATATTTAGAAAACAGTCACTGTGCACATAGAAAAGGATAAACTTGAGCATGTCACTAACACTCAAAAGTAACCCTAAAAATCCATACCTGAAGTTTATAGTTGTGCACTATTTGATCCTATAAGCCGAAATCCAAGCGCTTTATTAATAGGGATTATATCACTTTAATGTTTTTAGCGGACTAAGTCAGATGCACACAAGGAGCCTAGTTTTGGAAATGCCCCCAAATGTTTGTGATCTACAGTTACAGGACACTAGCACATCTCATATTCCTGTAATAAAATTAATAATGAGGTCCTATCCATATAAGTTCATTCACTCATTATATTGCTCCCTACATGGAAATGAAAACAGTTGGCAACTTTCCTGGGATCAAGCTCAAAATAAGTTCCACACAAGGCAAAATGAATTTCATCCAGCTGCTACATTTGCTAGGAGGAGACATCTATTAAAGAAACATGATGCAAGGGTCCTGGCAATTCCTGAGTACATCTATCCAATATGTCATTTTTGAGTCAAATGGGCAAACCAGAGAAAACATATAAACATAGAAAATAGAAACACTTTAGCCATGTCAGGAAAGGGGTGAACAGTTTTTTTGTTGACTGTTTTGGAGTTTACCCTTAGGACACATGCAGATTCAACATGCCCAATGGTCAAAATACTTGACCATTCCAAGTATTTTCCATCTCTCTTTTTAGCCTCTTTGCTGCTGATACTGAATACACTAGTTCGCTGATTCAAAATAGAAATGTTAGTAAATCAAGGAAATTACATATGTTTTGCTACTGGTACTTGTGCATCGTGTGTGTGTGTGTGTGTGTGTAAAAGGGAGAAAGAGAGAGAGAGAGAGACTACTGCTGTTTACCGGGACAACAATGCAAACATGCTTTATTTCTTGTTTGATATCACCTAACACTGACTTTCATGTCGAACACATTTGAAAGTAACTTGGGTCAAACTACATCAATATTTGAACCCAAAATTTATCTTTGTTGTTCCTTTGACATTTTGAATTAGGATTCTATTTTGGAAAGACATTGACCTTGGTGCATTAGCGGTGCGGATTTCTTATGCTGCTTATGTGACATGGACATGTTTCCCTGCCACAATATATTCCCATTAGGAGGATACAAAAGTGGTGTGAAATTCAAGTACCTGTCAAAGAAAAGCCCACAGGGCAACAGGATGACTGGTCATCAAAGTCTTAAGCAGAGACCTCATTCTGCTCCAACATTCCAAGTCAAGCTTTAATTTCTTCCAAAGGACATAGTGAAAAGATTTGCTTCGCTTGGCAACCTGCTATTTGTTGCTTGTGACATCCCAAATAAAGCATTGCGTGGATGCAGAAAAGGCCTGACCCATTCTTGTGTTGTCGGCAGAATTTGATCTGCTAAATATATTCATGTGGGAAAAAAAGAAAAGAAGCAGCCATGTTTTTTTCTTTTTTTCATTTGTGCCTTATATTAGAAATGATTTTTTTCCTCATAATTGTAAGCATCGACAATAAAATGTTTGGAGTTCAAATATAATATAAATTCATAATGTGGTAAACTGTTATAGCTAAACATTTAAAATGTATACAAACTTATGCTTGCGTTGATAAACAGAACTATATGGAACCCCAGATTACTTTTTATGGAGCTCATAACAGTGTGTTTCAAGGAGAGCAGCAATACCATTGTCTGCTTTACGCTTCCAATTCTATTTTTGTTTTTACTTGGCTGCTCTTCCTTTATCTCCTCTTTTTCAAACCATGGCAAACAGTTTTTTTCACATTTGTACAGCTTTGTGCTTCACAACATTTCAGAAAGACTGAGACAGAGACACAGATTTTGTAGACACAGATATGGTACAGTGCTTTTAAACTGTACTAAGGCAATGCAGTATGTATGGCTAACTGCACAACTTTGTTTTAGACCACATGTCAGATAAATTAGTTCTCAGAAATAAATTGACAGGATTCAGAAGAGTGATGACAATTATTGTCTTTATTGATATGTTAAAAAGCCTCCAACCACTAGTTCATATTTTATGAACTCTCTTGAAAGGCCTCAACAGAATGATGACTCTTACTCAGCAGACTCAGACTAAAAAAAGAAGAAAAATCAAGATGAAAATTAAAACTTATGGATCAAGTTATTGCTGGCTTCTAATGTAGACATAGCCAATGCAGCTATCATGCAAAATACCTATAACAAAGTTACCTTTCCAATATCACGGCTCTTGGCTCTCAGTTTGTTGACCTGGGACTCAGCGATGTCAGCACGCTCCTGAGCCTCCTCCAGCTCATGCTGAACCTTCCTGAGCCTGGACATGTGGGTGTTGGCCTGCTCCTCCTGTGAAGAAAGTAGGGTTATCCTGACATAGTGGCAAGATAAGATTGAATCCACTAAAAATGACATTTCACATAAAGTGTTTCACTTACAGCCTCCTCAGACTGTCTCTTGTAAGATTTGACTTTCAGCTGCAGTTTGTCCACCAGATCCTGAAGTCTGGTCACATTCTTCTTGTCCTCCTCAGTCTATAGAGATTGTGGTTTATAGTGATGGAGAATAAGGAATTTAAATTAAGCTAAGGCATTTTTTCAGTAGGTATTACCTGGTAGGTCAGCTCCTTCACTCTCCTCTCATATTTGCGCACTCCTTTGACAGCATCAGCTCCACGTCTCTGCTCAGCTTCAACTTCAGCTTCAAGCTCACGAACCTGTAAGGTGGAGATAAATAGTGTGAAAAGTCCATCCATTTATTCATCCATTATCTACACACTGCTTTATCCTCTGTAGGGGGGCTGGAGTCTATCCCAACCAACTCAGTGCAAAAGCAGGGAACACTCTATCACAGGGCTACACATGGAGAGAGACAATCAAGCACACTCACATTCAAACCCATGGAAAATTTTGAATCAACAATTAACCTCAGCATGTTTTTGGACTGTTGGCAGAAGGCGATGAAAACCCACGCTGCACAAGAAGAACATGCAAACTCCACACATAAAGATCCCATGCCCAGGTCGGGACGCGAACTGAGGATCTTCTAGCTGTGAGGTGACGGTGCTAACAACTGAGCAGCTCAGTATGAAAGGTATTGTATGCAAATATTTATATAAGTAATAAAAACTGAATTCATTCCACACAGTGAAAAAATGATGTAATTCCAAAAATGATCTTTTGTGAGTGTTTATATACAGTTCATACCCTGGACTCCAGTTTCTGGAGCTGCTTCTTGCCACCCTTCATGGCCAGGTTCTCAGCCTCATCCAGACGGTGCTGCAGGTCCTTGACTGTGATCTCCAGGTTCTTCTTCATCCTCTCCAGGTGGGCGCTGGTGTCCTGCTCCTTCTTCAGCTCCTCAGCCATCATGGCAGCCTGAAATAGTTCAAATGTATTTTAGAATTAAATTGGATAAACAAAAATATGAAATAGTGTCCAAAATAGGAGAGGTCAAATTGTTATCTCACATCAGTGATAGCCTTTTTGGCTTTGTCCTCAGCATTTCTTGCTTCCTGAACAGCATCATCCACCTCACCCTGGACCTGGACAAGGTCAGCCTCCAGCTTCTTCTTGGTGTTCAGAAGGCTGGTGTTCTGAATGTTCAAAAAAGTTGTGTTTGGTGTGGTATGAATAATGTATTTTTAAAAGTATTTTACACTATTATCTTGTGATTTATTTATAACAAACCTGAGAGTGAAGCAGGCCGACACGCTCACTAGCATCAACCAACTCCTGCTCAGCCACTTTGCGTCCTCTCTCCGTCTGCTCCAGAGCAGCTCTCAGTTCATCAATCTCAGCCACCATCAGACCATTTCTGCGCTCCACCATGGCAACCTGCTCCTTCATGTCTTCCAGTCCTCTGACAGCATCATCAAGGTGCAGTTGGGCATCCTGATAACAAAAACGGAGTTAATGTTAACTTTCTTGATTTACAAATTGCTTTTTTTTAAAATTTACCAATCACAGAAAACTTACCTTGAGCTGTCCCTGGACATTCCTCAGTTGTTTCTGGGCCTCAGCAGCCTGCCTGTTGGAATGGCTCAGCTGAATCTCCATCTCATTCAGGTCTCCCTCCATCTTCTTCTTGATTCTCAGGGCATCATTCCTGCTCCTGACCTCAGCGTCAAGAGTGCTCTGCATGGAGTCAATCACCCTCTGGCTGTTCCTCTTGATCTGCTCCATCTCCTCGTCCTTCTCTGCCAGCTTCCTGTCCACCTCCCCTTTGACTTGGTTCAGCTCAAGCTGAACACGGAGAATCTTGGCCTCCTCATGCTCCAGAGTGGCCTTAAAAATTCATACACATGCAAAACATTATCTTTTACTGAAACAAAATTAAAATCAACAGTGGGTTACATAATTAGTTTTTAAAGTGGTAATCAAGATTTTACTTCAGCCTCCTCCAGTGCAGATTGAATTTCAGATTTCTCAGTCTCCGCAGTCTTCTTGGCTTTTTCCAGCTCATGGATGGTCTTTCCAGTCTCACCAATCTGCTCAGTCAGATCTGAGATCTCCTCTACAGGAAAACAATGCAAAACAAGTTAATTTACACTTCTTGGAACAAGTATATATCAGTATTAGAGCTACCATTTTATCAGAATCGCTCTCTATCTCGTAAAAGTTAACATACGTTGCAGGTTCTTGTTCTCTCTCTTTACGGTCTCTAGGTGATCCAGAGCCTCTTCATAGGAGTTCTTCATCTTGAACAGCTCAGTGCTGAGAGAACGAGCCTCCTTCTGGGCTCCTTCCAGCTCTGCTTGGCTCTCCTCATACTTCTGCTTCCATTCTGCCAGGACCTAGAAACATATAAATGAGAAAGAATTATGCATTTCAAAAGAAACATTGTGATTTTGTTTACTTTGTAAAATGTATGTACCTTATCAAAGTTCCTCTGCTTCTTGTCAAGGTTGGCAGCCAGAGCGTTAGCTCTCTCCACATCAATCATGAGGTCCTCCACCTCACCTTGCAGCCTCTGCTTGGTCTTCTCCAAAGAGGCACACTTGGAGTTCACAGCCTCAATGGATTCCTCGGCATCCTGCAGACGCTGGGCAAGCTTTTTCCTGCAGTGAACAAGGAGTTATCTTTACTTACACAAACATACTTTCATACAACAAACAAATTTAACTGGTGATTTATCTGATATGGAAAGGCGAGGAGTTTTATTAACTTGGCCTCCTCCAGCTCCTCAGTGCGCTGGATAGCATCAGTCTCATATTTGCTTCTCCACTGAGCCACCTCACTGTTGGCCTTGGACATTCCTCTCTGCAGCTCGGCCTTGGCCTCCTGCTCCTCCTCATACTGCTCTCGGAGCAGATCACAGTCATGGCGGGCTGACTGAACACCATGGGCCAGGGCATTCTTTGCCTATGGAACAATTTAATGAATGGAATAAATACTGTAAATTAATAAATTTAAACTACAATTGAATCAGCCTATTCTTGTCAATATTTAACAAAAGTATAATTCATAGAAACTTTTCAGTTAAAGTAAAACCAATACGACGGTACAGATTTTTTTGCTGCAGGACTGTGTAGATGACTGCACTTTTATAAATATTAGAATATTTTTTTTTGTATTTTTAATGACTACAATAAAAAAGGAGAACTCAAATCAGTCTATGTTAAAGATATTCATAGGATATGTGGGTCATATACCTTCACTTCCTCCTCAATGTGCCTCTTAAGCTCCTCAATCTGCTGGGTGAAGGCCTGCTTGCCTCTGGTCAGCTGAGAAACAAGAGCTTCCTTCTCCTCAAGCTGTCGAGAAAACTCACCTGAGGGAGAATGTATGAAGGTGATATTCACTGAAATGATCATTGTACATTTTCATAAGTATTTTTCATTACAGGCCTCTTACCATTCTCTGTCTGGAGTCTTGCCCTCTGTGCATTGATGTCGTTCAGTTGGCGAACGTTCTCATCATTTTTGGCTTTCAGCTCACTCAGCTGGTCCTCAAGAGTTCGACACATTTTCTCCAAGTTGCCCTACAGCAACAAAGCGTCATGTATGTCACACATTTCAAGTATCAACATAAGCATAGGTTCATTAGACACAGTTCATGTTGTTTCTGAGATAAATGAAAGGCAAGCAGATCACTCACCTTTGCCTTGGCAACGGCCTCCATGTTGCTGGAGAGGTCATCAATCTCCATCTTGTACTCGCTCTTCTCCTTCTCCAGCTTCTGCTTGACACGCTGGAGGTTGTCGATCTGCTCTCCCAGCTCTGCAACACTGTCCGCCTGCTTCTTGCGGAGAGCTGATGCCGTAGACTCGTGCTGCAGAGTTGACTCTTCAAGGTCACGACGCAGCTTCTGGAACTCAGCCTCACGCTTCTTGTTCATCTCAATCTGAGCAGCTGTTGCCCCACCAGCCTCCTCAAGCCTCTCACTGATCTCCTCAAGCTCCCTGGAAAGATCAGCTCTCTGCTTCTCTACCTTAGCCCGAGCAGCTCTCTCAGCCTCAATCTCTTCTTCCAGCTCCTCAATGCGAGCCTACAATTGATGATTGGAACATCAACAACATTTAGTGACTTCAACATGTTGTTTTGGATTCTCTGTTCAATATACTTGTAAAATTATGTTACCTGGAGTTCCTTGATCTTCTTCTGAAGCTGAGCACCCAGGGACTGTTCATCCTCAATCTTGCTGAGGAGCTGACTGGTCTCAAATTCCTTCCTTGATGTGGAGAACAAGATGAAATTTACTATCATAATTCATACTGCTGTTGAAGTTTAATATGTGAGGTCCTGAAAAGAGAATTAAGAACAAAAACAAATAAAAACCTACTTCTTGATTTTCTCCTCAGATTGCTGCTTGTCATTCTCCAAGTCCATTATGGATTCCTGGGCCAGTTTCAGATCTCCCTCAAGCTTCCTCTTGGCTCTCTCAAGGTCCATGCGGAGCTTCTTCTCTTGCTCCAGTGAGCCCTCAAGCTATCAAATGACAGGCAGTAATAGTTCATTTCAGGCATTTAAATATCATCACCAAGATCATTAATGTTAGTGCAAGGTAAAACCATAATGTCAAAACAGTTGCTTTCTTACATCATCCACTTGCTGTTCCAGCTTTGTCTTGGCCTTGGTCAGAGTGTTGACTTTGTCTTCCTCTGCCTGGAGGTCATCCAGTGTTTGTTGATGGGCCTCTTGGAGGGCTTTCTTCTCCTTGGTCAACTTGGCAATGGCTTCATCTTGAGTGGCCATTTCCTCTGTCAGATTTTTCACCTAATAGTTGCATGAAAGGAACATTTAAACAGTACGTCACAAATATGTGTCAGAAAATGGAATAAACAAATCCAAATGAGTCCTGGTTTTGAATTTAAGAATCAAATAAACCTTGTTTTCTGTGGCATGTTTCTCTTTCTCCACTTTAGCCAAGGTGAGCTCCAAGTCATCAATGTCCTTCTTCAGCTCAGAGCATTCATCCTCCAACTTCCTCTTCTTGGCAGTCAGCTCAGCATTGATTTCCTCTTCATCCTCCAGTCTCTCAGACGTCTCTTTGAGTTTAGCCTCCAGCTGGATCTTGCTCTTGATGAGCCCCTCACACCTTTCCTCAGCATCACCAAGATTCTCAACTTCCTACAGTACACATACAACAGACAAGAGTTTGTCATTTGTTTAAAATTTTAATATGTATTGATTTTTGCTCATTTTTTGTTAAGTACAATAACATTGAGTACAATTACAATTTTTGCTATGGCACACATATGTTATGTGGTCTGTGATCAAACCTATATGTGTGAAAATATGAGCAACAGTGTCAGTGAAGTAGCCATTGGTGTGATAAAATCACACTCGGTCTAGTTTCCTACTTACTGCAGCCACTTGGAGTTGCAGGTCATTCTTCTCCTGCAGCAGGGAAACCATCTTCTCCTCCAGTTCCTTCTTCTTGGCCAAAGCAGCAGCCAGGTCTGATTGCATCTTTTCATAGTTGTCCTTCATCTGCTGCAACTCCTTCTCAGTCTCAGCGCTCTTCAGAAGAGGCTTGATCTTGAAGTACAGAGACATCCATGGCCAGTTCTTCACATTCATGAAAGAACGGATGTTGTACTGGATGGAGTAGATAGATTCTCTGGAAGAAATCATTCATCAATAATGTGTCATTTCTACTGCAATTTAGTTTTGCGGGACTGCTAAGGAGACTGACTTATCAGAGATAGAAGCTTTCCAACTGGACCGAATAGTTTAGAGTATTATATGATAATCATACCTCCTCTCCATCATCTTAACAAACACCTTCCTCATGACATATCCTCTGCAGAGAGCCTGAGTCATGGTGACCAGCGAAGCCAGTTTCTCATCTCTCATCTCCTCAAGGGTACCCAGCAGACCAGCTTTGAAGAACACCTATGGTGTCAAGGAAATAAGCACATATCAGTGCAGTAGGACAACTCCATGAGTTAGAATCTGTTAATATTATCCATAGTATTGAACCTTTGTATGTCCGAACTTGTACTGAGTGTGGTCCACATCAATGGAGCCCAACAGCTTCTCTGAAGCTTTCTTGTTGTCAATGAACTGTCCCTCAGGGATGACACTGGCATTCAATACTTTGTATCTGCAAGCAAAAATGATGTTTTTTCTTAGATATAGTAACTCTTGGTCTGGTGTCCTCCATCACAGTGCTTTACATAAAATCAGTTGAATTTTTTAATTCATAAACTGACAGTTATGGTCACCTCTGCTTGAAGTCACCATAGAGGATTCTGCTGGGGAATCCCTTTCTGCAGATTCTGATGCCCTCCAGTACACCATTACACCTCAGCTGATGGATGACCAAATGGTTTTCCATAAGACCTGAGAATTGGAAGTTTATATAAAAAGCTTGCTTTTTTTGTTGTTGTATCACACAGCAGTATTTTGTGCAATTTTGTGCACATAGTAAGACTGTGACATCCTTACCTGGGGTCTTTGATTCATTAGGAATCAGGCAACGGACAAAGTGAGGATGGGTGCTCCTCAAGTTGGTCATCAGCTTGCCCAAGTTCTCCTGTGGATCGGCATTATGAGATAACAGGTCAATATGACTTCAATTTGACATTTTCAGTTGTTTTCCCAATAACACACTCTATACATACTCTGAAAAGAGCAGACACAGTCTGGAAGGAACCACCTTTCTTCTTGCCACCACCCTTCTTGCCACCAGCAGCCTCTGTTTTTCAAAAAGTTTGAAGAGTGCCACTGAGTCATTATTTTTATTTTACATTTTAAGAACTCATGTCCACATGAAAATTTGATATTTTACCTAAATAACATAAATTAAATGAATAAAAAAGCATGTTATCTCTGTATATGTGGGTTTTGCTTAAGGACTACTAATGACGATAAGCTTTTAGCAATATCTGATTCAAAATATGTATTGTGCATAGTCCTTGCTTCATAAACAGTAAATCATTTAAGAGTTAAGGATGATGTACAACAGTTCCCCAGTTGTACTTCATCCTTATTACTCTGTTCCCTCTCATTTCTTACCCTCAGCCCCAGCATGGGATACATACAGAAGGGCCAGCAGTTTGTTTGAAGACTTCTGGTAGAGCTGAACAACTGAGTCATTCAGTGGGTCCTTGTTCTTGTCCAGCCAGCCAGTGATATTGTAGTCCACTGTACCAGCATAGTGAACCAGAGAGAAGTGAGCCTCAGCTTTGCCCTTTCCAGGCTTTGGCTTCTCAAAGCCCTTGGTCTTGCCAAGATGCTGATCATGCAGCTTGTTCTTGAAAGTTGTGTCAGAGGCCTTGGGGAACATGCACTCCTCTTCAAGGATGGAGAAGATGCCCATTGGCTGACAAGAATTTACATCTCATGTTAAAAGTTACCTATCACAAGCAACCATTTTACCATCAATCAAGAAATATTTGTTTATGTACCTTCTCAATAAGCTCAATGCAGGCAGCCAAGTCCATACCGAAGTCAATGAATTCCCATTCAATGCCTTCTTTCTTGTACTCCTCTTGCTCCAGGACAAACATGTGGTGATTGAAGAACTGTTGCAGTTTCTCATTGGTGAAGTTGATGCAGAGTTGCTCCAAACTGTTGAACTGTAATTACAGAAAGGTGTGTAATATTATGACAAAAGAGTGTTGATCTTTGAAACTGCTCAAAGATTTTTCAGCTGCTCACATCAAAGATCTCAAATCCAGCGATATCCAACACTCCAATGAAGAACTGTCTTGGCTGCTTTGTGTCCAGCATCTCATTGATACGGATGACCATCCACAAGAACATTTTCTCATAGATAGACTTGCACAGAGCGCTGACAGCATTGTTGACCTAGAGGAAGAAATTTTAGCATTGAAAATATCACAGTAATATGTGCACGTCAAAATGCAAATGTTTTAGTTAAACTTGAGGCATCAAACTTTATTTTCATTACCTGTGGGACGGTCTGACCTTTGGTGACCATCTCATTGCCAACCTTGACTCTTGGGTAGCACAGAGCTTTCAGCATATCAGCTGAGTTCAGGCCCAAGAGATAGGCGATTTTATCTGCCACTATGGCAACGACAGAAAATGTGCACTAAATACACACATATGACACATTACCTGAGACCTATCTTCATCACTACAATACTTGCACAATGTGAGTTGCATTATTTTATCAATTACCCTCAGTGCCATCAGGCTCAGCCTGCTCCTCTCGCTGCTTCTGCTTGAATTTCATGTTGCCATGATGCATCACAGCACCTGTCAGCTTGTAGATGCCCAATTTCTCCTCACCAGTGAAGCCCAAGATGTCAATAGCAGTCTGCAATATAAATAGTATTAGAACATTTGTGTTTGAATTTTTCTCCAGTTATTTTAGGTATACTATCCAACTGAATCACTGACTTACATCTGTTGCAATGAATTCTTCAATATCATTGATGCTCTTGACAGTGATTTCACCCTGGCTGATCATTGGATAGTCATAGGGGTTGGTGGTGATCAGAAGACCCTCTGAAAATAATTAGAAGAAATACATACCTACATAATACATAATACATGCTCTATTTCTTGTACAGATAAATTCCATGTTCTGTTTTAACATACCCAAGAGCTCAGGCTTGTGTCCAGTCATCAGCTGATAGAAGATATGGTAGCTTCTCTCAGCAGACAACTGGAAGGTGACGCGGGACTTCTCCAGCAGATCTAAGTTTAATATATCAATGTCAGATAACAGTATATTTCATGTGTGATGTCACACAATAGCAAAAAACGTGAAAGTTTTAAAACTAGCATCATACTGACATTTATATTCAAACATATGGGACTGAACAAAGTACAGAAAATAACTTACATGTTTCAATATCTGCTGAGGCCAGTTTGCCACTAGTTCCAAAGTGAATTCTGATGAATTTACCCTAAGCATATCAAATGTTAGTTAAAACGATTCTTGATGTGCAACCCAAAAAGCTTGTGTTTATTTTTTGTCCCTTCAACACTTACAAAACGAGAGGAGTTGTCATTCCTCACAGTCTTGGCATTACCATAGGCCTCCAGCAGAGGGTTCGCTGCAATGATTTGATCTTCTAGCGAACCCTACAAAAAGATATTACAACATATTGTGTATATTGTAAAGAATTACTGCACAGACAATTATCTGACCATTTTTTAATTAAGGTAACCATACCTGAATCTTGCCAGATGATGGTGCCTCTGCCTTCTTACTTGAAGTCATTGCAATTATTGCAAAGTACTGGATGACACGCTTGGTGTTGACAGTCTTTCCTGCACCGGATTCTCCACTGGAGGGAGAGAGAGAGAGAGAAATCTTGAGTTTGTTGCATTTTTTATATTTCAAATGTCCTGTAAAGATATTCCTTTACTTGTGTAAAACTTACGTGATAAGGATAGACTGGTTCTCACGATCTGAAATGAATAAATACTATATATGATTAGAATAATTTTCAAAATATAAAAAAATATAAGTTTATTTTTCCTCTTCTTAAAATAAAACATCTTACCAGTGAGCATGAACTGATAGGCATTATCAGAGATAGAGAAGATGTGGGGTGGAGCCTCAACTCTCTTCTTGCCTCTGTATGCCACAACAACTTGAGCATCGTACACAGGAAGCCACTTGTAGGGATTCACCACGACGCAGAACAACCCAGAGTAGGTCTGAAAAGACAAGAAGTTCCCGCTGCATGTCATTGCGTCCACATTTGATATCCATATTATTTACATTTGAGCTTTAGACTGTTAAGAAAAGAAATCACCAATATTTATGTTTACTGTTAATCCATATGTTCATTCTGATCTGATAAGTTAAACATTTACGTAGATCATCCACGATGCAAAACGCTCTTTGAGGTTATACAGCACACAAGGTTCATTGAGGTGGGTCATCATGGCCATGTCCTCAATCTTGTCAAACTTTGGAGGATTCCTGGGATGGATGTCATCCTCTTTTACAGTGACACTCTGGATAGGAAATAGAGATTAAACATTTTGTTTTACCAAGATTTTATTTTAGTTCGTTATTAGTTTGTTTTAGACAATGGATAAAGATGTCGTCACCTTTAACACTGAAAGTCTGAATTAAAAATGTGTTTTAAAATAATCACTAAGGCAGTATTTTATGTAAAGATAAAACAGATGGATGTTAACAAGTAAAGAAGGATAACAACTAAAGAAAGTTAAATGAAACCATATTTCACCTACCTTTCCTCCATCTGTCTCAACTGTGGCTTTGCCACCCTCCTTTTTGACCAGTTTACCTTTGACATACATCTCATCAGGATCCGTCACAAAGTAAGCTGATTTAGCATCAAAGGGAGCAGTCTGGGCCTCAATCCTCTCTTTCTCTGGCTTCCGGAGGTAGATGGCTGCCGGGCCATACTGCTGCATCTCTGCGTCTGTGCTCATTTTGGCACTTTAGTAAGGACTGAAAAGAAGGAGTTTGAATTTCTTTGAAGTTATTTCCTTCTGATATATTTTAAATAATTGGTTTTGGGGATGTTTGTACCATGATATGGAAGTTGTCTTATTACCAAAATATCTTACCTCCCTTTATCCCCGCTGTGTGACTCCAATGGATTGATGTCGAAGGATGCTCTTAAGGAAAGAGTGAGAAGATCATTAAAGACCACACAACTCAAACTATCACCCACTGAAGTAAGCAGCAGTCACATTACATACATTTTAGCCCATTTAGCAAACTTTCACAGTTCTGTAAATGTTTAAAATTCACTCATGTGAGTTTACTTCTGTACATTAAAGACCATTTTCAAACACTTTGTAAAGAATCAAAAGCATCTTAACGGTACAAAAAATATCAAAAACAATTTCACTGTAAATGATTTCTAAATTTATTATTGAGTTGTTCCATGAAATAACACCTCTGATCAGTGATATTATCCCTTAAAGATTACCAGATATAAAAAACAAGACAACAAAGTGATAGGTGGGATTAGTAATTTTAGGCAAAAGTAAATTAGGTTCAGAAAACACACAAAGCACCAACCTGTGTGGGATGCCTGTCAGTTCTCAGAGGAGTCTGAAGCTACTGCTTTTATAGAGGCTGGAACTGCCTGCTCAGCAGCAGTCCACCTCTCGATTTGGTCAAGCATCCCTGTCATCTTAAGACCCGTCTTGGGACATTACAGGTTTAGACAGCTTTTTCATATCGAAGATTGCTTAACTGTCAAAACAAGAATAATACAAAAAACAACAGGGTATAACGATAAAGTAATACAACAAGGTACTGTCAGAATTTTTTGTGAACTTATTAAAACTAAAAATGAAGAAAACAAGCTTCAAATTACATTTTGCATGGGACATTGTACATTTTATATATCAAGCATTTTGAAAGATATACAATATGAGCAGATCACAACAATTTGAAATGTACAAAACTAAATAATCTCATACGAGGGTTGTGCCTTGACTTTCCTTTTCGAGCCCATAAATTCTTTGCCCTTAGCAAGTTACACTCAAATGTCATTGGTATTGAGTGTCAGAGCGTGTCCAAATTTCAGATCTTGGAAATCCTTTAAAAGTTGAATATCATGACTTTCTTTTTCTTAATACCATTAGGACTAGTAAAAATAATTCTGCTGTGGAGTCTTGCACTCAAAATATATCAAATTTTCAGAAAATGCATTTAATATTAGCAATATCATGCAGCATGTTTTATAAAGAAGTATTGGACTTAACTTTATTTCTGCTCATAAAGCCTAAGTGTGATGGTGATGTCCAGAGTATGTCCCCAAAATAGATGCTGGGCAATGCATTTGTGGGTTTTTGAACCACTAATTTGCTCCAGTAAATAATTTACTCAAATAAATTTAGATTCTGACTTACTTCAGAACGATTTAATCATTTTAAATATGATGTCTCCACTTCCTCATGCAATTAAACATGTGCACAGCCAGGAATGGAAGTTCATTTTGGAGAAGCACCCAAGTGGGGCTGGTATATAGTTGCAGGACATTGGCACATCTCATATTCCTCTAATAAAAGTGAATGTAAGGCCCTTTCCATAAAGTTCAAGTGGTATTACACTTGCCTTAAAAGGATGAGAAGAACATTTGCCAACAAGGCTGAGATAAGACCTATAATAAGTCCCACTCAGATATCAAAGTTCTTTATCCTCGTGCTACATTTGATTCTATGTTGTTGCTGTTATGGAAACTCAGTGTATGAGAAAAACTATGTGACTCTGGTTTTGAGACATTGTTTGCATAGGCTCCAAAATAAAATGACCTACGTAATCCTGAAAACAGCTGACAACTGCACGTATTCCTTCCAGAGGATTTAACAATGAATTACACAGCAATAGTTTTTAAATATGTTTCTAACTTGTCATGCAGCTGTATAACTTAAAAACAGCTTTACAACCATTTTAGGTTTTGGATATAGACCGTGGTGTTTGTATTTTGTCTCTGTGTCCCTTTTTCTTAAGTAAAATTATCTGTGCCTATAGAAACTATAAGATATCATGGCTTTCTGCAGCACATTTTTGTGCCGGTTTAATAAGTTACATTAACAATTTATAAAATGATGACTTATGATGCAGATAAACATTTTAGCCTAACATGGGTACCAAGGGTGCTGTGTTTAAAGATTCATTTTAAAATACTATCTGATTTGTTTTTTGTTTTTTTTAAAGACCTCAAATCATAAATACATTTTCTAGGTTTAAGGGGGCTTCATTCAATTATTTTTGTTTGAAAGGCAATGCCATACCTTGCATTTTCAAATGCAGTAAGGTTTAATGATGTTACTGGAAAAGATACAGTGTGACTGCCTGCCATTTGAGCCATAATGACTCACTGTTTAGTTTTGCATTGTTCACATTTCAACCAGCATAACATTTCTCTTGTGCTGTCAGAAAAAAAGAACCAGGGCTTAGCATCACTAAAAGAAAAGTATGTGGCTGACAGTTATTCCAAATTATTGCAAGTTGAGGATTCCAATTGTGAAATGTTACTCACACTGCACGTTACCACTTTCTCAAATAGTACAAACTACAGACATTCCAGTTTCTGTCATTATAGTGTGTGATAATTGCTGCAAGAAACCTTGATGTTACAAAATGCAAAGTCATAAATATCATAGCATTATTTATTGTATGTTTACAGATTTAACTGAACCTACTCTATATTAATAAAGCATAATTTTGCCAACCCTAAGGCTACAACATAGTTTACATTCTGCACATATGCTACTGTATATATTTGCATATAATATCTTATTCTTTTTCTTTTGTTTTATATATTCTTAATATTATTTTATGTTTTGCTATCTGCTTTTAAATTTTTTTTAACTGTTTGCACCAATAGACCCAGATAAATTCCTTGTAATGGAAAAATTACTGGGCAATAAACATGATTCTGATTCTGATTCTGATTATAGAGAGTCAAAAATGTCAAAAGAAGCCCAAAATTGACATTCGATATAAGATTCGTTCTTGGTGCACAAATAATTTTGGGTTTTTTGGGTTTACTTACGCAGCACCTCTTGGGAACTACAAACATTTGTTTAATTTGTAGTTTCTTTGGTCGAGTTCGTCGCGCCTGCGTACTCTGTGACAAAGCCACCGGAAGTGTAACTGAAGACTACACGCTTTGAGTCCGCAAGCTGCTGTTAGCTCGCTAAAGTTAGCATTACTTTCAACTGGAATCACCATTATTTCCTTCTCTCTTGGAAGAAATGCCTACGTTAAACGGAAAAGCTGATGTTATGTTTGTAAGTTAAACCGTACAGTATATTGTTTTCTATCGGTGTCTGTTGACAACAAGTGTTAGCTAGCTAGCGTTAACTTTTACCGTATTGCTAGCTTGGCTGTGTGTGTATAACATTACCGGTGTTTAAGTTATGGTTTGGAAGCTTGGAACCAGATAGATCTGTAGTCCGGCATAACTGCGTGTTTACAATAGTAAATTAATGAACTTATAGTTGCCATGAAATAATTCATAATTAATTAATGATGGGAAAATATCGTCTCAATAACGTTATGCTGTCGCGCTATAATGACTATCACTATATCGCTATCAAACTTAATTCTTTTAAAATGGAGTATTATTGAAATTAAAGTGTTATCTGCTGTGATTTCTTTGTTAGGAGGATGATGATCTGCCTTATGAAGAGGAGATTATCAGGAATCCATACTCCGTCAAATGTTGGATGCGATACATCGAATTCAAACAGAATGGACCCAAATCTACCCTCAACATGATCTACGAACGCGCTCTGAAAGAACTGCCTGGCAGGTAACCAATAAGAGAACAATGCAAAGACGGCATGGACATTGTCCTAAAATGCAGATCACTACGGATACCTGCATATGCAGAGTTTTTCGTCCACCTCACATCATGCTACAAATGGATGGGGCATTTATGAAGCATCATCTGTAGTTAAAACGGGATTAACGCTGATGTACATTGCTATAAAGAAATACATAGTTTGACTGACTTTCATGTAGGCAACTGTATCAAGGTGGGCATTTTAGGTATAAGATCTTGTGCAAAGACTATTTTCTTGTTTTCTGACTCTTATTAAAAATATTTTCTGCCCTTCTCCAGCTATAAGCTGTGGTACAATTATCTGAGAGAGAGACGGAAACAAGTCAAAGGAAAATGTATCACTGAACCAGCCTATGAAGAGATCAATAATTGCCATGAAAGGGCACTGGTGTTCATGCATAAGGTAATACTTCTATACCTTATAACCTTATAACTTCTAGAATTCAATACTGAGTGACTTTACATCAACAAAAACAACATTATGTTGTGGTCTTTGGGAGTTGTACGTGAAACTAACCTCCTGTCTTTCCTCAAACTAGATGCCGAGAATCTGGCTTGATTACTGCCAATTCCTTGTGTCTCAATGCAAGATAACAAGAAGTCGCCGAACATTTGACCGTGCACTTAGAGCTCTTCCTGTAACTCAGCATCCACGCATCTGGCCTCTGTATCTCCGCTTTGTCCGAAACCTGCCCCTGCCTGAGACAGCCATTCGGGTGTACCGCAGGTACCTTAAGGTGAGAGCTAAGTGTACAACCCAGGTCCCAACAGCAGCTGTTATTTAAGTATCATTGTGATTTTACAGATTATTTTATTTAAATGCTTCAAAGACGTGACAGTGGTTATGGTATGTCTACATGTTCTATGTGTCATAAACATTGTAAATTTCTGTAAATTCATAGCTACTGGATTTTAGTCTTGAGGATGTTTCACTAATCATCCAAAATGCTTCATTAGCAAATGACAAAGAGCTCTAACATAGATTAAAAAAAATAAATAAAAGCAATACGTATTTCCTAACAGTTTTATTTTGTCAACAGAACAAGGTGATGGAAATGGAAAGCTCTCAATAGATTATGCTGTAGAAATGGAAGTGAGAAGTTTTTTAGATAAATGATGATGTCCTGTAAATATTCTGTCTTTTTTTTATATCCTGTAGCTTTCTCCAGAAAATGCAGAGGAATACATAGACTACCTGCGGTCTGTTGGTCGCTTGGATGAAGCAGCTGTGAGACTAGCAGCTGTTGTCAATGATGAAAGTTTTGTGTCCAAAGAGGGCAAGTCTAATTATCAGGTAAGATTTATTGTCAGAGTAAGCGTTTTCCACTGTGGCTGTCTTTAAAGCTCACCATAAAATTCATAAATCATTTTTCTAACACTTATTTCTTGTACAGCTGTGGCATGAATTATGTGACCTGATCTCCCAGAATCCTGACAAGGTGACCTCTCTGAATGTAGGAGCCATCATCCGAGGAGGCCTCACACGCTTTACAGACCAACTTGGAAAACTTTGGTGCTCTTTAGCTGACTATTACATCAGGAGTGGCCACTTTGAGAAAGTGCGTTTCCTCTGAAAAGCTTCCACTTTTATATGAAAAGCACGTAACTGATGGGATTGACTTACAATGACTCTTTATTTTCTCAGGCTCGTGATGTGTACGAGGAGGCCATCCTTACAGTGGTGACAGTAAGGGATTTCACACAAGTGTTTGACAGCTATGCTCAGTTTGAAGAGAGCATGATTGCTGCCAAGATGGAGACCACTGCTGAGATGGGGCAGGATGAAGAGGGTGCGTATTAATTCATTAATATTTGTAGCACTTATTGCTTTCACTTGTCTTGCTATGCACGCCTCACTCTTTGATACCTTCCTACCAGATGACGTAGACCTCGAGCTTAGACTGGCACGCTTTGAGCAGTTGATAGCCCGGCGGCCCCTCTTGTTAAACAGTGTGCTACTGAGGCAAAACCCTCATAACGTCCATGAGTGGCACAAGCGGGTAAAACTCTATGAGGGAAATCCACGCCAGGTAAGTTTCAGGTCTTTTCCTGCATATTGTTGTACAGTGTCAGTCCACACTCAGTTCGTAATGGTGTGCAATTTAACTAAAAGTATACTTTAATGTAGTGCATTACTA